>CM038671.1:302459541-304859541 GCA_021605145.1 Aegilops bicornis | reverse complement strand
AAGAATAACCTCGGGCACGCTGCTCACTTTACCCCCTTCCCTGCGTCTTCTCCAATCTCAGAGCTGCCGCCCCCTTTCTTCCTCCTTCTTGAGTTCCTGCCTTCGCTCGCCGCCGCTGCGTCTCCTCCGTCTTCTGTCTCTTGCTCCTCCCAGCCGCCATGGCGCCCAAATCCACCAAGGGCAAGGGAGTGGCCAAGGACGCCGGAGCGACGGAACCGCCGGCGAGTGCGTTGGCGGGGCAGCGGACGCAGCTCGCCTACTTCCCCTCGACGGTCGACGTGTTCGAGCTCCGGGAGGCCTTCAAACCCTTGTGGGTGTGCAAGACATGGGAGAGACGATAGGGCATCCAGCCACGCACGTCATCCCCGCCAATTGCGCTGAGGCCGCCCCAAATCGGTACCCTTTCTTTGTCGACTACTTCTCCTTCAGGCTCTGTCCCGCCTTCCCGATTTCTTCAATGATGTCATGCACACCTACGGCTTCCACATTTTGGATTTTACTCCGAATGTCGTGGCGTGCATGGCTCTTTTCACGCACCTCTGCAAGGGCTTCGCCAGGGTGCATCACAACACGGCGCTCTTCCGCCATTACTTGTTCCCTTGGATCCAACCAGGGGGCGCCATTTCTGGTTCTGTCGCCTGGATTCCACGGGCCAAGGGGGCATACCTGGAGGGCGCCATGAAGGAGAGGTGGGAAGAATGGCGGGGCCGGTAGTGCTGGATTGAAGAGAAGGACCCGCCGAACTTTTGCTGGGTCCGCGACGTGCCGCCGGTTCGCCGAGGCGACTAGAGGGACGTCGACGCCGATGACGTGAAGCTCACGGTCGCCACCACCAGGATCCTTCGCCTTACCGAGGCCGGGCTTACCATTGAGATTATCGGGTCAGATTTCATCCGCCGCCGAATCGCTCCGCTGCATAACAAGGGGAGGCTGGCCTTGCTCTTTACGAACGCCGCCGACATCATGAGGCTTCGACCCGGCCTCGACCATAACTTCACGATGATGGGGCACGCCCACTTCTGCAAGCAACTCTTCCAGCTCGACGTGAACCGTGACGACAAGGTCGAGCGAACCGGTAAGGCCGCGAGGGCCGCCGCAAAGGCCGGCAAGGTCGCCAAGGGGCCCTTGTTCAAGTTGCCGGCAGGAGTGGTTCCGCTGAGCAACAACTCACGCCGGACCGACATCATCGCCATGATGCCGGACTTCAACACGCACGGCCTTGACCCGAGCTGGATCGAGCGGAGGAAATTTAAGTGCAGGAGTTCTTCGACACCTTGCACGAGGGGTACATCACCACCGAGCCGCGGCTCGTCCAGGACACCGCCCAGGCAGAGCTGGACTACATCGTTGCCAGCGCGATGGAGGCGAAACTTGCCGAGGAGGCCGGCAGCGCCGGTGGCATGGAGGACAATGCCCCGGCGGAGGCGGAGGAGAAGGAGCTCTCCCAGTGGGCGGAGGCCGCTGAGGAGGTCAGCAGCGCCGGCACTAGGGCTCCTCTCATCGAGGAGGTGGTCGACGAGTCGTCGGAGGAGGAGGCTGAAGCTGTTGAACCTCCGGTCACGGGGAGAGGGCGAGTCCTGTGGCGAGCCACTTCCGGCGAGCCGGTACGGCCCGTCAAGGCCGCGCGGTGGCCAAAGCCTCCAGAGGAGTCCGCGCGTCAGACGAGGGCCGCGACAGCGAAGAAGGTCGTTAAGGCCGCGGTGGCGAAGAAGAAAGCATTTGCCTCCTCTTCATCCAAGCGCGCGCAGACTCCGCCCTCCTCCTCTCCTCCGTCAGATGTCGACGCGGGGGTCACCTTTGACTTCAGGTCCCTCAGCCCAAGGAGGAAGAGGAAGGCAACAGAGGAGGAGGTGTATGACGAGTAAGTATCTTGCTCTTTTCTGTCATCTCCATCTCCTCAATCTGTACCACTTGTCTTGACTTGTTTTCATCTTTGCAGGGATGCAGAGACGCTGGCCTAGAGGGTGAAGAGGGACAAAGCCTCGGCAGGTGATCAGCCCCCGGCGGGTACTTCGAGGGCACCACTGGTGGTGCTGAGGAGCCCAGACAGCAGCCCCCAGCACAGCCCCCAGCGTAACTTCATCATTCACCCCTCATCAACATGTATTGGGGGACACGATCTCCTGGTGCTGACCTTGCCGTAGTTGTAGGAGGAGGACAGTAGCAGGAGGAGCCACAGAGGGCTACCCCTAACACGCGGCCCCCATCGACCACGCCGCCCCGAGGGGCGTCCCCGACAAGGGCGCCAAGCACCGAGCCCATGCACATGGAGGAGGGGAGGAGAACTCGGGCGCCGGTGGCTTTGCCTCGGCGCCAAATGTTGGCGGGGAGGGGACCTCTTCTCCCCAGCCTGGCACTGGTAAGCCGCTCGCCTTTCGTCCCTGTTCTTTTTCTTTTCTTGCTAATTCTTGGTCTTGGCTTTGTCTCATTCTCTTCTTGGTGTCCAGATCGTCCATCGGCGGAGCAGGAGGACATAGACGCCATCATCTAGGATGTCGCCAAGGATGCCGCAGCAGAGGCCGAGAAGGTCGTTGCTGAGGAGTCCGCCAAGGGTGCTGCTGAAGACGCCGCCAAGGGGCCTGCCGGGGAGCCCGGCAAGGGGGCTGCCAGGGAGCCCGGCAAGGGGCCTGCCGGAGAGGCCAGCAAGGCCGCCACCGAGGAGGAGGTGGTCGATGAGCAGCCTTCCTCCTCTGCTGCCTCCAGCTCCGGCAGGTATCTGAGGGTGACCGACGACCTCTTCGTCCACCTCCCAGGGGCGTCCAGCTCCTCGGCGCCCGTCGAGGGAGAGGTGTTCGACGAAGAGGTGCTTGCCGCCGCCGGGCTCGAGGTCATCGACGAGCCGAGCGCCGGTGGCGATGGCTCTCAGGAGGAGCGGCTTCTCCTGGCCATGGGCGCCAATTTCCGGAAGCTCCAGGCGCTCCACTGCGCCCGCCTGGACAAGGCCAAGTCTAGGATGGCAACGGTGGACAAGACGGAGGCGGACCTCAAGGTGCACGTCGCCGAGGCACAGAATTGGTTCCGCTAAGCTAGCGAAGAGCTGAAGGCTGCCTAGGCGAGCTGGCCAAGCGTGACATGAAGCTCACCATGAAGCTGGCCAACATCGAGAAGGCCTAGGAGACGGCGGAGGGCTTGGCCGCTGCAGCCGAGGCCGCTCGGACCCAACATCAGGCCGCGCTGAACTCCTAGGAGGAGGACCTCGGCAAATGCGAAGCGGACCTTGACGCGAAACTCCACGCCAAGGACGAGGAGGTGGAGAAGCTTGCCGCGCAGCGGACCCAAGAGCTGGAGCAGAGGCACAGGGAGATGCTCGATGCCCAGGCTCTGGTTCACGCCGGCAAGGTGAAGGAGCTGGAGGTGGAGCGGGACAGGCTGAAGGAGCAGGCCCTGAAGCTGTCCCAGGAGAAGGACACGCTCAACGGCGCCCTAACGGAGGTGTAGGTGAAGGAAATATGCCCTAGAGGCAATAATAAAGTTATTATTTATTTCCTTATTTCATGATAAATGTTTATTGTTCATGCTAGAATTGTATTAACCGGAAACATAATACATGTGTGAATACATAGACAAACAGAGTGTCACTAGTATGCCTCTACTAGACTAGCTTGTTAATCAAAGATGGTTAAGTTTCCTAACCATAGACAAAGGAGTTGTCATTTGATTAACAAGGTCACATCATTGGTTGAATGATCTGATTGACATGACCCATTCCATTAGCTTAGCACCCGATCATTTAGTATGTTGCTATTGCTTTTATCCATGACTTATACATGTTCCTATAACTATGAGATTATGCAACTCCCGTTTACCGGAGGAACACTTTGGGTACTACCAAACGTCACAACGTAATCGGGTGATTATAAAGGATTACTACAGGTGTCTCCAAAGGCGTATGTTGGGTTGGCGTATTTCAAGATTAGGATTTGTCACTCCGATTGCTGGAGAGGTATCTGGGCCCTCTCGGTAATGCACATCACTAAGCCTTGCAAGCATTACAACTAATGAGTTAGCTGTGAGATGATGTATTACGGAACGAGTAAAGAGACTTGCCAAGAATTGAGATTGAACTAGGTATTGGATACCGACGATCGAATCTCGCAAGTAACATACCGATGACAAAGGGAACAACGATGTTGTTATGCGGTCTCGACCGATAAAGATCTTCGTAGAATATGTAGGAGCCAATATGGGAATCCAGGTCCCGCTATTGGTTATTGACCGAGAGGCGTGTCTCGGTCATGTCTACATTATTCTCGAACCGTAGGGTCCGCACGCTTAAGGTTTCAAGGACGGTTATATTATGAGTTTGTGTATTTTGATGTACCGAAGGAGTTCGGAGTCCCGGATGTGATCACGGACATGACGAGGAGTCTCGAAATAATCGAGACATAAAGATTGATATATTGGACGGCTATATTCGGACACCGGAAAGGTTCCGGAAGTTTCCGGAGAAAACCGGAGTGCCGGAGGGGTTACCGAACCCCCGGGAAGTAATGGGCCTTATTGGGCCAAAGGGGGAGAGAGGGCCGCACCAGAGGTGGCGCGCGCCCCCATGGGGAGTCTGAATTGGACAGGAGGGGGCGCGGCCCCCTCTCCCTCTCCCTCTCTTTCCTTCCCCTTCCTCCTTCCTAGTTGGACTAGGAAGGGAGTCCTACTCCCACTAGGAGGAGGACTCCTCCCTTGGCGCGCCTCCTAGGGCCGGCCGGCCCTCCCCTTGCTCCTTTATATACGGGGCAGGGGGGCACCCTAGAAAACACAAGTTGATCCTTGAGATCGCTCCTTAGCCGTGCAGGTGCCCCCTCCACCATATTCCACCTCGGTCATATCGTAGCGGTGCTTAGGCGAAGCCACAGGTCGGTAGAACATCAAGATCGCCACCACGCCGTCGTCTTGTGGAACTCTCTCTCCGGAGCTTTGCTGGATCGGAGCTGAGGAGCATCACCGAGCTGAACGTGTGTCAAGAACTCGGAGGCGCCGGAGTAACGGCGCTGGATCGGTTGGATCGCGAGGAGAACGTCGACTACTTCCTCTACGTTGTGATCGCTTCCGCCGGTCTCACGAGGGTACGTAGACAACACTCTCCTCTCGTTGCTATGCATCACCATGATCTTGCGTGTGCGTGGGAAAAATTCTGAAATTACTACGTTACCCAACAAAGGCATCCGAGCCTAGGTTTTTATGGTTTGATGTTTTGCACGAGTAGAACACAAGTGAGTTGTGGGCGATACAAGTCATACTGCCTACCAAAGCATGTCATACTTTGGTTCAGCGGTATTGTGAGATGAAGCGGCCCAGACCGACATTACGCGTGCAGCTTACGCGAGACTCGCTTTCACCGTTCACGAGCACTCGTGCTTAAAGGTGGCTGGCGGGTGTCTGTCTCTCTCACTTTAGTTGAACTGAGTGTGGCTACGCCCGGTCCTTGAGAAGGTTAAACAGAGTCTAATTGACGAAGTATCGTTGTGGTCTTGATGCGTAGGTGAGATTGGTTCTTACTTAAGCCCATAGCAGCCACGTAAAATTTGCAACAACAAAGTAGAGGACGTCTTACTTGTTTTTGCAGGGCATGTTGTGATGTGATATGGTCAAGACGTGATACTATATTTTATTGTATGAGATGATCATGTTTTGTAACCGGTTATCGGCAATCGGCTGGAGCCATATGGTTGTCGCTTATTGTATGAAATGCAACGCCTCTGTAATTGCTTTACTTTATCACTAAGCGGTAGCGATAGTCGTAGAAGCAATAGATGGCGTAAACGACAATGAAGCTACGATGGAGATCAAGGTGTCGCGCCGGTGACGATGGTGATCACGACGGTGCTTCGGAGATGGAGATCATACGCACAAGATGATGATGGCCATATCATATCACTTATATTGATTGCATGTGATGTTTATCCTTTATGCATCTTATTTTGCTTTGATTGACGGTAGCATTTTAAGATGATCTCTCACTAAAATTATCAAGTAGTGTTCTCCCTGAGTATGCACCGTTGCAAAAGTTCGTCGTGCCGAGACACCACGTGATGATCGGGTGTGATAAGCTCTACGTCCATCTACAACGGGTGCAAGCCAGTTTTGCATACGCAGAATACTCAAGTTATACTTGACGAGCCTAGCATATGCAGATATGGCCTCGGAACACGGAGACCGAAAGGTCGAGCGTGAATCATATAGTAGATATGATCAACATAAGATGTTCACCATTGAAAACTACTCCATCTCACGTGATGATCGGTTATGGTTTAGTTGATTTGGATCACGTGATCACTTAGATGACTAGAGAGATGTCTGCCTAAGTGGGAGTTCTTAAGTAATATGATTAATTGAACTTAAATTTATCATGAACTTAGTACCGATAGTATCTTGCTTGTCTATGTTTGTTTATAGATAGATGGCTCGTCTTTGTTGTTTCGTTGAATTTTAATGCGTTCCTTGAGAAAGCAAAGTTGAAAGATGATGGTAGCAATTACACGGATCGGGTCCGTAACTCGAGGATTATCCTCATTGCTGCACGTAAGAGTTATGTCCGGATGCACCGCTAGGTGCCAGTGCTCTTCCGATGTAACCGACGACGTTAAGAACGTCTCGCGTAGCAAAGCTGATGACTACTCTATAGTTCAGTGTGCCATGCTTTACGGCTTAGAACCGGGTCTTCAACGACGCTTTTGAACGTCATGGAGCATATGAGATGTTCCAGAGTTGAAGTTGATATTTCAACAGTAATGCCCGGATTGAGAGATATGAAGTCTCCAATAAGTTCTATAGCTGCAAGATGGAAGAGAATGGGTCTGCTGCTGAGCACATACTCGTAATGTCCGGTATTACAATCACTTGACTCAACCGGGAGTTGATCTTCCGGATGATTGTGTCATTGATGTAATTCTTCAATCAACGCCACCAAGCTACAAAGGCTTCGTGATGAACTATAATATGCAAGGGTTAGTAAAGACTATGCCTGAGCTCTTCGCAATGCTAAAGGCTGCGGAGGTAGAAATCAAGAAGGAGCATCAAGTGTTGATGGTCAATAAGATCACTAGTTTCAAGAAGAAAGGCAAAGGGAAGAAGAAGGGGAACTTCAAGAAGAACAGCAAACAAGTTGCAACTCAGGAGAAGAAACCCAAGTCTGGACCTAAACCTGAAACTGAGTGCTTCTACTGCAAGTAGACTGGTCACTGGAAGCGGAACTGCCCCAAGTATTTGGCGGATAAGAAGGATGGCAAGGTGAACAAAGGTATATGTGATATACATGTTATTGATGTGTACCTTACTAGAGCTCGCAGAGCACCCGGGTATTTGATAATCGGTTCTGCTAATATTTGCAACTCGAAAAAGGGACTACGGATTGCGAACACTAGCAAAGGACGAGGTGACGATGCGCTGGGAAATGGTTCCAAAGTCGATGTGATCGCGGTCGGCACGCTACCTCTACATCTACCTTCGGGATTAGTTTTAGACCTAAATAATTGTTATTTGGTGCCGCTGAGCATGAACATTATATCTGGATCTTGTTTGATGCGAGACGGTTATTCATTTAAATCAGAGAATAATGGTTGTTCTATTTATATGAATAATATCTTTTATGGTCATGCACCCTTGAAGAGTGGTCTATTTTAATGAATCTCGATAGTAGTGATACACATATTCATAATGTTGAAACCAAAAGATGCAAGAGTTGATAATGATAGTGCGACTTATTTGTGGCACCGCCGTTTAGGTCATATCGGTATAAAGCGCATGAAGAAACTCCATATCGATGGACTTTTGGAGTCACTTGATTATGAATCACTTGGCACTTAAGTAACCGTGCCTCATGGGCAAGATGACTAAAACCCCGTTCTCCGGTACTATGGAGAGAGCAACAGATTTGTTGGAAATCATACATACAGATGTATGTGGTCCAATGAATGTTGAGGCTCGTGGCGGATATCGTTATTTTCTCACCTTCACAGATGATTTAAGCAGATATGGGTATATCTACTTAATGAAACATAAGTCCAAACATTTGAAAAGTTCAAAGAATTTCAGAGTGAAGTTGAAAATCATCGTAATAAGAAAATAAAGTTTCTACGATCTGATCGTGGAGGCGAATATTTGAGTTACGAAGTTTGGTCTACATTTGAAACAATGCGGAATAGTTTCAAGAACTCACGCCACCCGGAACACCACAGCGCAATGGTGTGTCCGAACGTCGTAATCGCACTTTGCTAGATATGGTGCGATCTATGATGTCTCTACAGATTTACCGCTATCGCTTTGGGGTTATTCTCTTGAGACGGCCGCATTCACGCTGAATAGAACACCGTCAAAATCCGTTAAGACGACACCTTATGAACTATGGTTTAGCAAGAAACCAAAGTTGTCGCTTTCTTAAAGTTTGGGGATGCGATGCTTATGTGAAAAAGCTTCAACCTGATAAGCTCGAACCTAAATCGGAGAAATGTGTCTTCATAGGATACCCAAAGGAGACAGTTGGGTACACCTTCTATCACAGATCCGAAGGCAAGACATTTGTTGCTAAGAATGGATCCTTTCTAGAGAAGGAGTTTCTCTCGAAAGAAGTGAGTGGGAGGAAAGTAGAACTTGATGAGGTAATCGTAGACTTCTCCCTTATTTGAAAGTAGTTTATCACGTAAACCGGTTTCTCGCGACATCTACACCAAATAGTGAGGAAGTTGATGATGTTGATCATGAAACTTCAGATCAAGTTACTACGTAACCTCGTAGATCAACCAGAGTAAGATCCGCACTGCAGTGGTACGGTAATCCTGTTCTCGAAGTCATGCTACTAGATCATGATGAACCTACGAACTATGAAGAAGCGATGGTGAGCCCAGATTCGCAAAATGGCTTGAGGCCATGAAATCTGAGATGGGATCCATGTATGAAAACAAAGTGTGGATTTTGGTTGACTTGCCCGAGGGTCGGCAAGCAATAGAAAACAAGTGGATCTTCAAGAAGAAGACCGACGACGGTAATATTATCGTCTACAAAGCTCGACTTGTCGCAGCGGTTTTCGACAAGTTCAAGGGATTGACTACGATGAGACCTTCTCACCAGAAGCGATGCTTAAGTCTGTCCGAATCATGTTAGCAATTGCCGCATTTTATGATTATGAAATTTGGCAAATGGATGTAAAGACTGCATTCCTGAATGGATTTCTGGAAGAAGAGTTGTATATGATGCAACCGTAAGGTTTTATCGATCCAAAGGGAGCTAACAAAGTGTGCAAGCTCCAAATGATCCATTTATGGACTGGTGCAAGCATCTCGAGTTGGAATAAACGCTTTGATAATGTGATCAAAGCATTTGGGTTTATACAGACTTTTGGAGAAGCCTCAGATTTACAAGAAAGTGAGTGGGAGCTCAGAGCATTTCTGATATTATATGTAGATGACATATTACTAATCGGAAATGATATAGAATTTCTGGATAGCATAAAGGGATACTTGAATAAGAGTTTTTCGATGAAGGACCTCGGTGAAGCTGCTTACATATTGGGCATCAAAATCTATAGAGATAGATCAAGACGCTTAATTGGACTTTCACAAAGCACATACCTTGACAAAATTTTGAAGAAGTTCAAAATGGATCAAGCAAAGAAAGGGTTCTTGCCTATGTTACAAGGTGTGAAGTTGAGTAAGACTCAATGCCCGACCACCGCAGAAGATAGAGAGAAAATGAAAGATGTTCCCTATGCCTCAGCCATAGGCTCTATCATGTATGCAATGCTGTGTACCAGACCTGATGTGTGCCTTGCTATAAGCTTAGCAGGAGGTACCAAAGTAATCCAGAGTGGATCATCGACAGCGGTCAAGAACATCCCGAAATACCTGAAAAGGACTAAGGATATGTTTCTCAGATATGGAGGTGACAAAGAGCTCATCGTAAACGGTTACGTTGATGCAAGCTTTGACATCGATCCGGACGATTCTAAATCGCAAACCGGATACGTATTTACACTAAACGGAGGAGCTGTCGGTTGGTGCGCTTCTAAACAAAGCGTCAGAAGGGATCTACATGTGAAGCGGAATACATAGCAGCTTCGGAAGCAGCTAATGAAGGAGTCTGGATGAAGGAGTTCATATCCGATCTAGGTGTCATACCTAGTGCATCGGGTCCAATGAAAATCTTTTGTGACAATATCGAGCAATTGCTTTAGCAAAGGAATCCAGATTTCACAAGAGAACCAAACACATCAAGAGACACTTCAATTCCATCCGGGACTTAGTCCGGTGGGAGACATAGAGATTTGCAAGATACATACGGATCTGAATGTAGCGAGACCGATTGACTAAGCCTCTTCCACGAGCAAAACATGATCAAAGACCAAGACTCCATGGGTGTTAGAATCATTACTATGTAATCTAGATTATTGACTCTAGTGCAAGTGGGAGATCAAGGAAATATGCCCTAGAGGCAATAATAAAGTTATTATTTATTTCCTTATTTCATGATAAATGTTTATTGTTCATGCTAGAATTGTATTAACCGAAACATAATACATGTGTGAATACATAGACAAACAGAGTGTCACTAGTATGCCTCTACTAGACTAGCTTGTTAATCAAAGATGGTTAAGTTTCCTAACCATAGACAAAGGAGTTGTCATTTGATTAACAAGGTCACATCATTGGTTGAATGATCTGATTGACATGACCCATTCCATTAGCTTAGCACCCGATCGCTTAGTATGTTGCTATTGCTTTTATCCATGACTTATACATGTTCCTATAACTATGAGATTATGCAACTCCCATTTACCAGAGGAACACTTTGGTACTACCAAACGTCACAACGAATCGGGTGATTATAAAGGAGTACTACAGTGTCTCCAAAGGCGTATGTTGGGTTGGCGATTTCGAGATTAGGATTTGTCACTCCGATTGCTCGGAGAGGTATCTCCGGCCCTCTCGGTAATGCACATCACTAAGCCTTGCAAGCATTACAACTAATGAGTTAGCTGTGAGATGATGTATTACGGAACGAGTAAAGAGACTTGCCAAGAACGAGATTGAACTAGGTATTGGATACCGACGATCGAATCTCGCAAGTAACATACCGATGACAAAGGGAACAACGATGTTGTTATGCGGTCCGACCGATAAAGATCTTCGTGAGAATATGTAGGAGCCAATATGGGCATCCAGGTCCCGCTTATTGGTTATTGACCGGAGACGTGTCTCGGTCATGTCTACATTATTCTCGAACCGTAGGGTCCGTGACGCTTAAGGTTTCGATGACGGTTATATTATGAGTTTGTGTATTTTGATGTACCAAGGAGTTCGGAGTCCCGGATGTGATCACGGACATGACGAGGAGTCTCAAATGATCGAGACATAAAGATTGATATATTGGACGGCTATATTCGACACCGAAAGGTTCCGGAAGTTTCCGGAGAAAATCGAGTGCCGGAGGGGTTACCGAACCCCCGGGAAGTAATGGGCCTTATTGGGCCAAAGGGCGAGAGAGAGGGCCGCACCAGAGGTGGCGCCCCCATGGGGGAGTCCGAATTGGACAAGGAGGGGCGCGCCCCTTTCCCTCTCCCTCTCCCTCTCTTCCTTCCCCTTCCTCCTTCCTAGTTGGACTAGGAAAGGGAGTCCTACTCCCACTAGGAGGAGGACTCCCTCCCTTGGCGCGCCTCCTAGGGCCGGCCGCCCTCCCCTTGCTCCTTTATATACGGGGCAGGGGGCACCCTAGAACACACAAGTTGATCCTTGAGATCGCTCTCAGCCGTGTGCGGTGCCCCCTCCACCATATTCCACCTCGGTCATATCAGAAGCGGTGCTTAGGCGAAGCCCTCGTTGGTAGAACATCAAGATCGCCACCACGCCGTCAGGCCGACGGAACTCTCTCTCCCGAGCTTTGCCGGATCGGAGCTCGAGGAGCGCCACCGAGCTGAACGTGTGCCAAGAACTGAGGCGCCGGAGTAACGGCGCTGGGATCGGGTTGATCGCGAGGAGAACGCGACTACTTCCTCTACGCCAGGATCACTTCCGCTTCGGGTTCACGAGGGCACGAGACAACACTCTCCCCTCTCGTTGCTATGCATCACCATGATCTTGCGTGTGCGTAGGAAATTTTTTGAAATTACTACGTTACCCAACAGTAGGGTGTGGTCGTCAGCAGGGCCGGGGAGCTCTCCAAGGCCAACAACTCCGTCAAAGACCTCAAGCTCAAGCTGGAGGGACTCGAGGAGATGCTATCAGAGGCCAAGGCTCGGGAGGAGACCCTGGCCAAGGATCTGGAGGCCGAGAAGCTACAGCGAAGGAACGACGCTGCCAGCCACAAGGATTTCGTGGAGGGTGAGAATCGCCGGATGAGCCGCCTCGAGGACGTCGCCGACAAGATTACCACGCAGCTGGCTACAATGGGGATGCCAAATGTGAGGTACGCCCCAGAGCGCAGCGGGACTACCAACGCCAAGTTGACCCTGTTCTTCAAGGGCGTTCTCGGGGCCCTCGAGCAGTTCCACTCCAACAGGGCGGCTTTGCTGGCCGACGAGAACCGAAGGCTTTGCCGAGGTGCCATGACCAAGGTCCTCACCAAGGTGGCATACAGGAACCCCACCCTTGACTTCGACGCCGCGCTGGAGAGCTTGCCGGAGGGCACTGACCTCGCGCCGCTCAAGGAGCGTATCGAGCCCATCATCAGCCTCATCGACGGAATTCAAAGGGTGGAGGGCCAGTGTCGGGCTTAGGCACCCTGTTTCTTATCACCGCTGCAGGTTCATGACCAAGACAATTTCTATCTTTAGTTAGAACCGCGGCAACAATTTTATGTAATATAACTCTGCAGTACTCTTGATACAATGCATGTTATTTTCCTATTTGATTTCCCTTTGTATGTCCACCCTACGTTAACCAGGTAGGCTTGCCGGCGCGTAAACCCAGGGCGGCGTCTTGAGTACGAATCCCGATTGGCCTGCCGGGTGCTCTTGCTGCCGAGCAAACCACCTTACCGCCCTTAATGCGGCCGCTCGACCTGTCGAGCTTGACTCGATTCAGAATCGAGAGCGTTTCCTAGTGCGGAAGGCTACCCTGCCACTCTCGACGCGGCCTCTTGAGCTGTTGAGCAGACTCAAAACAGAGCAAGGGCGTTGCCAATTGCGGGAGGGCCCCTTTACGTGCGGGTTTTCCAAACATAGGCAGGATCTCCGAGGACAATAAACTCATGTATAAAAGGAAATTTCTCAAAGCTCTGGATGACTTAGCTTTTCTGTTGTCGCGCTGGCGTCCTTCGCGCCTATAGGCGGTGCAATTTTCTCCTGGTCGTCTTCTTCTTTAGAGGCCATGGCGATGAAGAACTGCTAGGTTAACTACTAGACCAGGTTCTTGTTGGGGATCGTTGAAGAAATTAATTTTTTTTCTACACATCACCAAGATCAATCTATGGAGCTTACTAGCAACGAGAGGGGAGTGCATATTCCTACCTTTGAAGATCGAGATGCGGAAGCGTTACAAGAACACGGTCGGTGGAGTCATACACGAAGCGATTCAGATTGCGGCCGAATCCGATCTAAGAACCGAAGAACGATGCCTCCGTGTTCAACACACGTTTAGCCCGGTGACGTCTCCCGCGCCTTGATCCAGCAAGGAGAGAGGCAAAGGTTGGGGAAGACTCCGTCCAGCAGCAGCACGACGGCGTGGTGGTGGAGGAGGAGCGTGGAACTCCAGCAGGGCTTCGCTAAGCACAGCGAGAGATGAGGAGGGAGAGGGGTAGGGCTGCGCCAACAGAGAGGGAGACTCGTGTCTCTGGCAGCCCCAAAACCCCCACTTTATATAGGGGGAGCGGAGGGGCTGCGCCCCCATCTAGGGTTCCCCCCAGGGTGGCGGCCAGCCCTAGATGCATCTAGGGGGCGGCCAGAGGGGGAGAGAGAGGGGCGCACCATAGGTGGGCCTTAGGCCCATCTGAGCTAGGGTGCATCTGAGCCTAGGGTGCCAAAGATGTCGGTGGGAAACGACACCTATGGGATCACAAGAATCCCTACTACGGTTGCCAGGGCACGGGGTTTTGAAAAGAGTAGGATTAGCAGTCAACACAAGGATTGTTTACCCAGGTTCGGGCCGCGAAGACGCGTAATACCCTAGTCCTGCTTTGGTGTGTATTAGAGAGAGTTCTTGAGCTCTCGAACTAGCTATGGTGGCTGCGTAGTCCAAAAGAGCCGAATCCCTCTCTGGTATGCCAAGGGCCTCCTTTTATAGTCGAAAGGGGCTGCCACAGTGGCACACGGGAGGTGGAAAGGCCTACAGTGTTGCGAGCTTATCGCTCGTGTTACAGGACAAGACGCATTTAATGCATAGCTTAGGTGTCCCTTAGCTTTATTGGGGATGGGAACAAGGCCCGTCCCGTCCGTTGCTGCCTCGCCTTGCTACCACACGCGCCCAGTCCAGCTATGCATGCGGCGCCATGTAGGCAGGCAGACAGCTGAGGTGGCGTGGTGGTAGGGTCTTCACGAAGATCTGCATGCCACCATGCAGGTGCTTGCTGAGTAGGCGTAGAGGTCGCCCCCCGCCATGCAGGTGCCTGCCCAGCTGATTGAGCTAGCAGCTGCTTGGGGGCGGCGGTGGAGTCTTGGTCGACGTGGGCCTGGCCGTGGCCCCGCTAACGCCCTCGGCAAGGGCCTTGCCGGGGGCCCGGCAATGGTCTTACCGTGGCGTTGCAGTCATCCCCGGCAAGGTGCTTGCCGGGGGTCTTGTGGATCTCCTCGGCAAGGATCCCGCCGAGGTTCACCGTCTTCTAGTTCTCATCTGATCTATCTCTATGGTCTTGACAAACATTTGCATGCTACCACGGAGGTGCCTCCCGAGCCCTAGTTCCAATGTGGTTGGTTGATTTGGAACCCGTGGACTCAAGGGTGGCTCGCTCTGTTAGCATCGGGCAAGTTGCCCTGGCAAGGCTCTTGCCGGGGCCGCGGAGGCTGCCCCGACAAGGGTCTTGCCAGGGGAGTCCACCTCGCCCTCTCGCTCTTTGGTTTTCTTTGGTCTTAGCGTTGCCTTGGCCATCTTGTGCTTCGGCTACTCTCCGGCTCGCCTCGTCTGCCCTGCTTAGTGTGGTCGTGGTGCGCGGCTCTGACTGCCTGTGCACAAGTAAAGCGGTACAAAGGTGTGCCCCTACTTTTGTACACCGACATAATATTTTCAAATTTTGATTCGAATTGACTTGGTAAGGTAAACATGGATGCCTATTCACCCAAAATTTGAACGAGCCGTTAAACACCCTCTGCTTGGTGGAATTATCCCGAGCAAATAAATGCGAGACGTGAAATTACCGGCGTATGTGGGACATGCATCAAATTGCTCGCGCCCACTATATCGAAACACGCATGATAACCCACAAGTATAGGGGATCAGTTGTAGCCTTTCTCGATAAATAAGAGGGTCGAACCCAATGAGGAGCTGAAGGTAGGATTTGTATTCCCTTCAAGTTCTATCAACCACCGATACAACTCTACATGCACTTAACGTTTGCTTTACCTAGAACAAGTATGAAACTAGAAGTACTTTGTAGGTGTGATAGGATAGGTTTGCAAGATAATAAAGAGCACGTAAATAAAATATAGGGGATATTTAGATAAAGATACAACTAAGTTAATTTTAGGAGAGAGCTTTTTGTCACAAGAAATTTATTTGTCCTTAGGCAATCGATAACCAGACCGGTAATCACTATTGCAATTTTATGTGAGGAAGAGGCATACGCTAACGTACTTTCTCTTCTTGGATCATATGCACTTATGATTGGAACTCTAGCAAACATCTGTAACTACTAAATATCATTAAGGTAAAACTTTGACGCCCCCGATTCAATCGTACACTAATCATACACGCAAACGTGTATGATCAAGATCAGGGACTCACGGGAAGATATCACAACACAACTCTAAAAATAAAATAAGTCATACAAGCATCATAATAAAAGCCAGGGGCCTCGAGGGCTCGAATACTGTGCTCGATCATAGACAAGTCAATGTATAGCAACAATATCTGAGTACGCATATAAGTTAAACAAGTTTCCATAAGATGGCTAGCACAAACTGGGATACAGATTGAAAGAGGCGCAGGCCTCCTGCCTGGGATCCTCCTAAACTACTCCTGGTCATCGTCAGCGGCCTGCACGTAGTAGTAGGCACCTCCGGTGTAGTAGGAGTCATCGTTGACAGTGGCGTCGCCCCTGGCTCCAAAGATCTGGTTGCGACAACCGAGAGGAAAGGAAAGGGGGAAAAGAAGGGGGAAAGCAGCCGTGAGTACTCATCCAAAGTACTCGCAAGCAAGGATCTACACTACATATGCATGGGTATCTGTGTAAATGGGCAATATCGGTGGACTGAACTGCAGAATGCCAGAATAAGAGGGGGATAGCTAATCCTATCAAAGACTACGCTTCTGGCAACCTCCATCTTGCATCATGTAGAAGAGAGTAGATGGTAAGTTCACCAAGTAGCATCGCATAGCATAATCCTACCCGGCGATCCTCCCCACGTCGCCCTGTGTGAGACCGATCACCGGGTTATATCTGGCACTTGGAAGCGTGTGTTTTATTAAGTATCCGGTTCTAGTTGTCATAAGGTCAAGGTACAACTCCAAGTCGTCTTGTTACCGAAGATCACGGCTATTCGAAGAGATAAACTTCCCTGTAGGGGTGCACCACATTACCCGACATGCTCGATCCCTTTGGTCGGGCACACTTTCCTGTGAGATCAACAAGTCGCAGCCCTACCTAGGCTCAACAGAGAGGTCAGCACGCCAGTCTAAATCCTATGGCGCAGGGGTCTAGGCCCATCACCCATTGCACACCTGCATGTTGCTAGGGCGGCCGGAAGCAGACCTAGCCTCCCTAATTCAAGAGCAAAGCGTTCCAAATTAATCCAAATACAAGGCCGCCTCCCCGACGCCAAAAGAGCTTCGGTTGTTACCACGACGCAGGTTGCCTATATCTTGTCCCACGTGGCGGTTAGTGCGTATAAGGTCAACGACCCCACTCAGATCAAATACCAAGATCTCGTTAAGCGTGTTATTTTGAAGTATCCACGGACGCCGAACAGGGTCTGGCCTACCTCTCTCCTAGGTGGTCTTAACCTGCCCTGTCGCTCCGCCACAAAGTAACAGCCGGGGGCCGTCGGGAACCCAGGCCCACCTCTACCGGGATGGAGCCACCTGTCGCTTCAGCCCCCATCTCCGAACAGTATCATAAGTAATGTAGGAGTATAAAGTATATAGCATATGCCCATGATCACCTCCCAAGTGATCACGGCCCAGTAGTATAGCATGGCGCATTTAACAGAATGTAGGGCCACTGATGGAATACTAGCATTCTATACTAAGCATCAGAATAGGATTAACCGAAAGCAGTAACATGCTACACTACTCTAATGCAAGCAGTAGAGAGAAGTAATAGGCGATATCTGGTGATCAAGGAGGAGCTTGCCTGGTTGCTCTGGCAAGAAGGGGTCACAACAACGTAGTCGATCGGGCACCAGCAGCGGCGTCAGTCTCGTAGTCTACCAAAGAGAAGAGGGGGGAGAAACAATGAATACAGTGCAAACAGATGCATAACGATGCATGGCATGTCAAGTAACTGTGCTAGGAGTGCCCTAACGCGGTAGGAGGTGATACCGGTGAAGGGGAAAACATCCGGGAAAGTATCCCCGGTGTTTCGCGTTTTCGGACAGATGAACCGGAGGGGGAAAGTTGTGTGTTTTATATGCTAGGGGTGTGTGGTGGATGAACAGATCGCGTATTCGAATTCGGCTCATCGTTCTGAGCAACTTTCATGTACAAAGTATTTTCATCCGAGTTACGGATTATTTTATATTGATTTTGAAAGTTTTAAATCATTTATAAATTATTTTTAATTCGAAAATTAAATGTTAAATTGCTATGTGTACATAGAAGTGTACCCACAGATGGGCTTTGGTCGATTAAGAGGCCCATTGACTTAGTCAATCGCCTACCAACAGAGGGCTGACTCATGGGGCCGGTTAAAGTCAACAGCCCAGTCAGCATTGACCGTTGACTGGTCAAACTGACTAGTGGGTCCCGCTTGTCATAGTCTCATAGTAATTAAACCGGGTTAATTAGCTTTAACTAAATGATTAGGTCCATCCAGATTAATTAAGTTAATTAATTCTTTAATTAATTAATTAACTAATATTTTAATTATTATATTTTTTAATTGTCTCCTTCTTTTTATTAACGCTCTAGGGGGTGGGCCCCGCCTATCATTGGCCAGGGCCATGGCGGGGCAGGCTAATGGGCATAGCCCGAATAGGCGCATGCCCGAGGGATGCTGGGCACGCACGGCGCATGCCGGCGCCGGCGGCCAGGGCCAGGGGAGGCGGCGGAGGGGTGGCCGTGACTGGCAGTGGCGGGGCAAAGCAGGGAGGCGCTGGCACGGCGCAGCAGCAGAGAAGCAAGGGCACGGGGCGCGGCCATCGTGGGCAGCGCGGGGAGGCGGCGCATTGCGAGGATGACTCGGGCGCGGGCAGCACAACGCAGAGGGCGCGCTGGGCGCGGTGAGCGCGTGCTAACCCCAGCATGCGCGCGTGGACGATCTAACATGCGGTGACCGCGAGCGAGGCGTGAGGCAGAAGGGGATAGGCCCGGGGCCTCACCAGCGTTGATGGGGAGAGGGGGCGCCGAGGCTTGCTGGGGGCTGATGGGGAAGAGGGCGAGGAAGCGAGGTCCGGCGAGGAGGCGGTCGAGGTGGGGGACGATGGAGCCGGCGAGGACAACGATGTCCGCGTCGGGGGCGATGAGGATTAAGGCGGTGATGGGACTCATGGTTGGGCGGCGTCGTGCGGCGGAGTGGCCGAGGCGGTGGCGCTTCGGGCGGCGGCGGCGTTTGAGCCTGATCCTGATTGGATCGGGGGAGAGGGAGAGTGGGGAGTGCGAGTGGGGGAATGGGAGGAGTGGGCGCTGTGTGGGCTAGGGTTACGGGGGTACAGGGGGTTAAGGGAGTAAGGGGGGCCGACCTGGGTCCGTTGGTTCGGCGGCTAGCTGGGCCCTTCGGCCCAGTTGGCCAGGGGGTTTCCTCTTTCTTTTGGCTTTTTTGTTTTCTGTTTTGTCCTTTTTCTTTTTATTTATTTTGCCTTTTATGTTTTAGTTTTGTTTCCTAATGTTTTAGTTTTAGTAAAATATACACTCATCATCTAAATTAGTATTTCAACTTGGTCCATAGTCACAAAAAGTCTAGTCCTCGAAATAAATCAATTGGACATTTTATTAATTACAAAAGGTATTTAAATAGTTGTTTTTGTTGCAGTTTTATTCATTTTCGAGTATTTAAACATTTTATAAAGGTGTGGTTTCTCCACCATAATTACCTATGCAATATTTGGTTCACTCCAAACATTTTAGTTTTATTATTTGAAAACTTTTATTGTTTGCTTGATTTTGAATTTGAATTTGAACCGTTTCTAAGTAAAGCGAGAATAGCCATAGTAATCGAAGTGACATGGCATTATTAGCAGAGAATTACCGTATCTTAATTATCCGAGCGTCACAATTCTCCTCTAATACAAGAAATCTCGTCCCGAGATTTAAGAGGCGGGGTAAATGGGGAAGGTTCGGGTTACGAAATTCTAGCGAGTGTTCTCGGTCTAGGTTGCTCTTCTCGAAGGGGTCGATCCATTACGTTGAGGTCTTCATTTCTCTGCTTCAGGTCATCATGATGAAGTCGGCATCCTTTCTTCGGGAACTCCATCGTACTTACAAAAGAATAAAGGGGGTATTCCTGGAGAACGGACCCTCTGCAAGGTTGACTGTCTGGTAGCTAACATCGGGGAAGGTGGCGGAAAGTAACTCTCAAACTGAAACTTAAGAAAATATCGAGAGCAAAGTAAGAAGGTACCATGAGAAGTTTCAAGCGGGTAGGCAATCGTTCGATGCCTGATACAAAGTTTAAAAGGGGGTCCAGAGCAATGGGAATAAGTTTTGTGTTTGATACCAGAATTGATGATATCTCGGAAGGTGGCCCGTCAATCACATACGAAGCCAGGCTCGAGGAATAACTTTGGCAACAGAGTTTACACGAGAGTCAGGTTTCGATCATGTGGAACTGTGGGTTATGGGCCCACCATGTGGGTTAAAATAAGGAAGGGCGTTGACATCTGGCACAGTCATGATAGCAAGGCATGTTAGAGAATAACCGGTCAGTTATGTTGACTGCATCGTTGGTACCAAGGGCGAGGGACAAAGAGAACTATTTTCCTACTCGTTGAACGAGGCGGACCATTAGGCAAAGTTATCGTCCATCGGTGGCTACCGGAATATCATCAACAATAGTAACAGGCCCTCGTTGACAGAATTGTACACCGAGGTGTTTACATATGTAGGAGAATATTACTGCTTAGATCATATAGATCACAAGAAACGTTAAACCAACCAATGGAAAGGAAAATATGGTTATCACGTTAAACAGAACAATGGAAAGGAAATGTGTTTAAACACATATTTCAAGGGTATATCCTTCCCAAGGACAAGCAGAGCATGATATCCATGATAGGATATAATGTAGAAAACTCTTTAGGTAAGGGGAGAGAAATTTCTTGACAGCGGTGTTTGGATAATTGAGCAGGAAACTTTTAGTATTGCGCTTCAAATGTTCTTGTTGAAAATCAGAGTACCACCTACATGCTTCGAGATAGAATTGACATGGTCTTCAAGCAAAGGTCGGACTTGGATACACAAAGGATTCATCAGGAACAACTTATAGAATAAGTCTTACAATTTCCTCATGGAAGAATGGCTAACCTTGCTAAAAGAAAACTATAACAATAGGTCCTCCGACCAGGTGTGCTAGGCATGATATCACCTTCCTGGGTTATATAAAGATCAATGCTATGACTCTTGGGAAATGTTCCAACCATCATATCTGACAAGTTTCAAATCTGGTATCAGGACACCTCAGACTCAGGATGCCTGAGAAGAAGAGGTGCAACACAATTGACGAGACGACATTATATGATTCTCGGGAAATGAACTATGGAAGCGAGTTCTGAACAAGGGTCCACCATTAAATCAAGGAGAGGTGAGGAGGTGACTGATTGACTCAAAGGATAATCCATTGAGATTTCCAAAAGATGGATTTCTACAACTATGTGAACAAGGAGATAACATTAGCTAGATCAAATGACTTAATGATGTATGCTCGAGGAAAACATACACAGTTAAACATTGGTTGAAATGTGCACCCGAAATATGGGCTAGGTAGCACGATCAATGTTTGAATGATGATTCAATAAGCCATAGACGTAGAATGAAACTATAGACCAATAACTTCAAAGCAATAGGGTTGCTAGAAGTTTAGAATTTACACATCACAGACCATTTGTCGGTATTCCGATTAGAAACAACACGGGGACCAAGAAAAGAATGGTGATGTTAATAAGTATCACTTGTATCAAGAATTCTTAAGAGTGCTGAATTTCCCATGACATTCTTGACATAAAAGATAGCAATACTCAAGGTAGAACATAACATAAGTTGGATAGCAAGGATCTCAAAGTACAACACAAAACATGAACAAGTTTGTGTTGAAGGGAAAGCAATAATGTTGCCAATGATAACACAAATCATCGAGGGGCAAGGATAGTATTTCTCATCATGAATTCAATTGATATCCTCGAGGAACTCGAATGTTGATGATGATCATGACAAATTGTGTCGAGAGGTTTCATGGAGATGTAATCGGTCGGCAATGAGATCAATTCAATGCAATGATGAAGCGAAATGTTCTTGGGACCATGAGTACGACACAAAACTCGAATTCAAGCTTGTCGTTCAAGGTGGAACGATAAGACGAGAAAATCAGCGTAAGGTTAGCTCCTCATCGAAAGTTGTGCTCCGGAATTAAGGACCCAGTAGCACAGTTAAAATTAGCATGATAATGATGTAGCCAATCAGGCTAGGAGTGACGTGATGGATTATTAAACTTCTCAACAACAAAGTATCGAGTACCGAATCTCGTTGTTGATTCGATTCACAAATCGGAGTTCTCGGTTGACGACAACCCGTAACCCGTGGAGTGACTATGATAGAAGGTACTACTTCATCTGAATTTCATAAGATGAAGTGCAATGGGTTGATATCCTCGAGATACCGTGGGGTAATACTCAAGGTAGAACAAAATAGAGGTTGGGAAGGCGATCTTGATCTACGTATGCAAGTACTTTAACTTGTCCGAGAAATAGAATCAAAGGGGAACAATCATGGTCGAAACCACGGTTGCAAAGGATCAATTCACGATACCGGATGATATTTATCAAGGAAATAGTTATTATTACAAGAAGCTTCCATGATAGGATCTACATCGTGTCCATGGGCATGAACACAAAGTTCAAGGTCGACTCCCACTTCTCTAATGCATAACCTTTCATCCACTTCTCATTTTCGAAGGAGTTGTAATGTTGAAATTTTATCTAGCAAAATTCCAGAAGAGTATGACTCGTGAAAACTTTCGAGATCACACATATTAAGGAAGGCCTAGGTTCAACCCATCGGGGCATCGTGGAAACATATATCACAAACTTCAGGGGTAAATAACTCAAGCTCAGAAGCAGAGCATGGTTGAGAAGCAGAGGATACAATTTACCAAGGGCATTACGTATCCGAGAAAAGGCTCACAAGGCTAATGAAAATGAAGGATGTTGTAGGATAAAAATCCTAACAAAGGATCCGGCAAATTCATAACGGAGCTGATGTGAGCATCGACACGCAATCAGAGAAAGAAAGAATGCAAGGAGATCAGATGATAGAAACAACTGACTAATTCAAAGATCAATTGCAAAGGAATTATGATTTCCAATCAAGGGCTCAGAAGCAAACGCTCGGATTAAGGATGGATAAGTTGAGTAGACTTAGGGATACAATCAACGGCAATCCGATTGGTCGAGAACCAGCTTATGTGTAAAATGATGTCTCGAGCCTAAGGATAAACCCTAAGGATTGCAAGCATCCGCAGCATATTGAATTGATGACTCAAAATGATAGTGACAAAGGATGCTAATAAGATTACTAGACTTATGGGGTTAACCATAATGTAAGCAAGCAAGAATTTCAAGAGCAATAGGCTGCTGAAGATTTTCGGAAGATCGGATGGTATTTAGAAGATTGGTGACATACATGAATCAACTGGGGATGAGAGGATACTCGATAGGTGCAATAAATTATCCGTGGGGGTATTCAGGTGGCTTAGAACTGCAAGGCAGTAGGCACAAAGTTCTCTCGAAGCAATAGATAGAATTTCGGGGTATCTTGTAATAACCGGATCAATCGGGAATAAAAGTAGGAACGACAAGTGCATGTATTTATCCATATGGGTATTACGATGGTAGGGAATAGAAAAGCAACAAAGTGTAAAGTCTCGAGAGAACATTGGAGAGTAACTTCAAATATTTTGGTGCAGCCGGTGATCATCTCGATCAAGGGCTCTCCGAGGGAAAGTGTGTTCGAGAACCTAAAGTTAGATTTTAGAAAATCATTTAACCCGAATAGAAGAGAGATCAGAGTCCCTGAGTATAGGTCGAGGAATCAAAGATCCTAATACCACCCAATGGCGACGTGGGCCCGTAAGGCACACAGCCATGTTAGTAAAAAATTTGTAATGTCTAGACTCGACTTCGGCCAAGGAGTGTGGAAGGGGATTCTCACAGCAATGGCTCGATACCAACTTGTGACGCCCCGATTCAATCAGACACTAATCATACACACAAACGTGTACGATCAAGATCAGGGACTCACGGGAAGATATCACAACAGAACTCTAAAAATAAAATAAGTCATACAAGCATCATAATACAAGCCAGGGGCCTCGAGGGCTCGAATACAGGTGCTCGATCATAGACAAGTCAGCAGAAGCAACAATATCCGAGTATAGACATAAGTTAAACAAGTTGCCATAAGATGGCTAGCACAAACTGGGATACAGATCGAAAGAGGCGCATGCCTCCCCGCCTCGATCCTCCTAAACTACTCCTGGTCGTCGTCAGCGGCCTGCACGTAGTAGTAGGCACCTCCGGTATAGTAGGAGTCATCGTTGACGGTGGCGTCTGGCTCCTGGGCTCCAGCATTTGGTTGCGACAACCGAGAGGAAATGAAAGGGGGAAAAGAAGGGGGAAAGCAGCCATGAGTACTCATCCAAAGTACTCGCAAGCAAGGATCTACACTACATATGCATGGGTATCTGTGTAAATGGGCAATATCGGTGGACCGAACTGCAATGCCGTAATAAGAGGGATAGCTAATCCTATCAAAGACTATGCTTCCGCAACCTCCATCTTGCAAAGATGTAGAAGAGAGTAGATGGTAAGTTCACCAAGTAGCATCGCATAGCATAATCCTACTGGCGATCCTCCCTCATCGCCTGCAGGAGACCGATCACCGGGTTATATCCGCACTTGGAAGCGTGTGTTTTATTAAGTATCCGGTTCTAGTTGTCATAAGGTCAAGGTATAACTCCAAGTCGCCTTGTTACCAAGATCACGGCTATTCGAATAGATAAACTTCACTGCAGGGTGCACCACATTACCCGACACGCCGATCCCTTTGGTCGGGCACACTTTCCTGGGAGATCAACAAGTCGCAGCCCTACCTAGGCTCAACAGAGAGGTCAGCACGCCGGTCTAAATCCTATGGCGTAGGGGTCTAGGCCCATCGCCCATTGCACACCTGCATGTTGCTAGGGTGGCCGGAAGCAGACCTAGCCTCCCTAATTCAAGAGCAGGCGTTCCAATCCAATCCAGCGCGCGCTGCTCAGTCCTGACTTCAAAAAGAGCTTCGGCTGTTACCGCGACGCAGGTTGCCCATATCTTGTCCCACGTGGCGGTTAGTGCGTATAAGGTCAACGACCTAACTCAGATCAAATACCAAGATCTCGTTAAGCGTGTTATTTTGAAGTATCCGCGGACGCCGAACAGGGTCTGGCCTACCTCTCTCCTAGGTGGTCTTAACCTGCCCTGTCGCTCCGCCACAAAGTAACAATGGGGCCGTCGGGAACCCAGGCCCACCTCTACCGGGATGGAGCCACCGTCGCTTCAAATTTCATCTCCGAACAGTATCATAAGTAATGTAGGAGTATAAAGTATATAGCATATGCCCATGATCACCTCCCAAGTGATCACGGCCCAGTAGTATAGCATGGCAGACGAACAGGAATGTAGGGCCACTGATGGAATACTAGCATTCTATACTAAGCATCAGAATAGGATTAACCGAAAGCAGTAACATGCTACACTACTCTAATGCAAGCAGTAGAGAGAAGTAATAGGCGATATCTGGTGATCAAGGAGGAGCTTGCCTGGTTGCTCTGGCAAGTAGGGGTCGTCAACAACGTAGTCGATCGGGGCACCAGCAGCGGCATCAGTCTCGTAGTCTACCGAAGAGAAGACGGGGGAGAAACAATGAATACAGTGCAAACAGATGCATAACGATGCATGGCATGTCAAATAACTGTGCTAGGAGTGCCCTAACGCGGTAGGAGGTGATACCGGTGCAGGGGGAAAACATCCGGGAAAGTATCCCCGGTGTTTCGCGTTTTCGGACAGATGAACCGGAGGGGGAAAGTTGCGTGTTTTATATGCTAGGGGTGTGTGGTGGATGAACAGATCGCGTATTCGAATTCGGCTCATCGTTCTGAGCAACTTTCATGTACAAAGTATTTTCATCCGAGTTACGGATTATTTTATATTGATTTTGGAAGTTTTAAATCATTTATAAATTATTTTTAATTCGAAAATTAAATGTTAAATTGCTATGTGTACATAGAAGTGTACCCACAGATGGGCTTCGGTGGCTGACCAGTAGGCCCAGTTGACTTAGTCAACTGCCCAGTCAGCAGAGGCTGGCTAATGGGGCCGTTTAAAGTCAACAGCCCAGTCAGCATTGACCGTTGACTGGTCAAACTGACTAGTGGGTCCCGCTTGTCATAGTCTCATAGTAATTAAACCGGGTTAATTAGCTTTAACTAAATGATTAGGTCCATCCAGATTAATTAAGTTAATTAATTCTTTAATTAATTAATTAACTAATATTTTAATTATTATATTTTTTAATTGTCTCCTTCTTTTTATTAACGCTCTAGGGGGTGGGCCCCGCCTATCATTGGCCAGGGCCATGGCGGGGCAGGCTAATGGGCATAGCCCGAATGGGCGCATGCCCGAGGGATGCTGGGCACGCACGGCGCATGCCGGGCGCCAAGGCCGGGCTGTGGGAGGCGGCGGAGGGGTGGCCGCAGCTGGCGCAAGGGCGGGCAGAGCAATGAGGCGCTGCACGGCAGCAGTTAGGGAGCAAGGGCGTGGGGTGCAGCCATCGTGGGCAGCGCGGGGAGGCGGCGCACTGCGAGGATGACTCGGGCGCGGGGAGCATGGTGCAGAGGGCGCGCTGGGCGCGGTGAGCGCGTGCTCACCCCGGCGCGCGCGCGTGGACGATCTAACGTGCGGTGACCGCGAGCGAGGCGTGAGGCAGAGAAGGGGAGAGGCCCGGGGCCTCACCAGCGTTGATGGGGAGAGGGGGCGCCGAGGCTTGCTGGTGGCCGGTGGGGAAAAGGGCGAGGAAGCGAGGTCCAGCGAGGAGGCGGTCGAGGTGGGGGACGATGGAGCCGGCGAGGACAACGATGTCCGCGTCGGGGGCGATGAGGATTAAGGCGGTGATGGGACTCATGGTTGGGCGGCGTCAGGCGGAGTGGCCGAGGCGGTGGCGCTTCGGGCGGCGGCGGCGTTTGAGCCTGATCCTGATTGGATCGGGGGAGAGGGAGAGTGGGGAGTGCGAGTGGGGGAATGGGAGGAGTGGGCGCTGTGTGGGCTAGGGTTACGGGGGTACAGGGGGTTAAGGGAGTAAGGGGGGCCGACCTGGGTCCGTTGGTTCGGCGGCTAGTCGGGCTGCTCGCCCAGTTAGCCAGGGGTTTCTTTCTTTTGGCTTTTTCGTTTTCTGTTTTGTCCTTTTTCTTTTTATTTATTTTTCCTTTTATGTTTTAGTTTTGTTTCCTAATGTTTTAGTTTTAGTAAAATATACACTCATCATCTAAATTAGTATTTCAACTTGGTCCATAGTCACAAAAAGTCTAGTCCTCGAAATAAATCAATTTGACATTTTATTAATTACAAAAGGTATTTAAATAGTTGTTTTTGTTGTAGTTTTATTCATTTTCGAGTATTTAAACATTTTATAAAGGTGTGGTTTCTCCACCATAATTACCTATGCAATATTTGGTTCACTCCAAACATTTTAGTTTTATTATTTGAAAACTTTTATTGTTTGCTTGATTTTGAATTTGAATTTGAACCGGTTTCTAAGTAAAGCGAGAATAGCCATAGTAATCGAAGTGACATGGCATTATTAGCAGAGAATTACCGTATCTTAATTATCCGAGCGTCACAATTCTCCTCTAATACAAGAAATCTCGTCCCGAGATTTAAGAGGCGGGGTAAATGGGGAAGGTTCGTTACGTAAATTCTAGCGAGTGTTCTCGGTCTAGGTTGCTCTTCTCGAAGGGTCGATCCATTACGTTGAGGTCTTCATTTCTCGCTTGTGTCATCATGATGAAGTCGGCATCCTTTCTTCGGGAACTCCATCGTACTTACAAAAGAATAAAGGGGGTATTCCTGGAGAACGGACCCTCTGCAAGGTTGACTGTCTGGTAGCTAACATCGGGGAAGGTGGCGGAAAGTAACTCTCAAACTGAAACTTAAGAAAATATCGAGAGCAAAGTAAGAAGGTACCATGAGAAGTTTCAAGCGGGTAGGCAATCGTTCGATGCCTGATACAAAGTTTAAAAGGGGGTCCAGAGCAATGGGAATAAGTTTTGTGTTTGATACCAGAATTGATGATATCTCGGAAGGTGGCCCGTCAATCACATACGAAGCCAGGCTCGAGGAATAACTTTGGCAACAGAGTTTACACGAGAGTCGTTTTCGATCATGTGGAACTGTGGTTATGGGCCCACCATGTGGGTTAAAATAAGGAAGGGCGTTGACATCCGCATACCATGATAGCAAGGCATGTTAGAGAATAACCGTCAGTTATGTTGATCGCATCGTTGGTACCAAGGGCGAGGGACAAAGAGAACTATTTTCCTACTCGTTGAACGAGGCGGACCATTAGGCAAAGTTATCGTCCATCGGTGGCTACCGGAATATCATCAACAATAGTAACAGGCCCTCGTTGACAGAATTGTACACCGAGGTGTTTACATATGTAGGAGAATATTACTGCTTAGATCATATAGATCACAAGAAACGTTAAACCAACCAATGGAAAGGAAAATATGGTTATCACGTTAAACAGAACAATGGAAAGGAAATGTGTTTAAACACATATTTCAAGGGTATATCCTTCCCAAGGACAAGCAGAGCATGATATCCATGATAGGATATAATGTAGAAAACTCTTTAGGTAAGGGGAGAGAAATTTCTTGACAGCGGTGTTTGGATAATTGAGCAGGAAACTTTTAGTATTGCGCTTCAAATGTTCTTGTTGAAAATCGTAGTACCACCTACATGCTTCGAGATAGAATTGACATGGTCTTCAAGCAAAGGTCGGACTTGGATACACAAAGGATTCATCAGGAACAACTTATAGAATAAGTCTTACAATTTCCTCATGGAAGAATGGCTAACCTTGCTAAAAGAAAACTATAACAATAGGTCCTCCGACCAGGTGTGCTAGGCATGATATCACCTTCCTGGGTTATATAAAGATCAATGCTATGACTCTTGGAAAATGTTCCAACCATCATATCTGACAAGTTTCAAATCTGGTATCAGGACACCTCAGACTCAGGATGCCTGAGAAGAAGAGGTGCAACACAATTGACGAGACGACATTATATGATTCTCGGGAAATGAACTATGGAAGCGAGTTCTGAACAAGGGTCCACCATTAAATCAAGGAGAGGTGAGGAGGTGACTGATTGACTCAGTGATAATCCATTGAGATTTCCAAAAGATGGATTTCTACAACTATGTGAACAAGGAGATAACATTAGCTAGATCAAATGACTTAATGATGTATGCTCGACGAAAACATACACAGTTAAACATTGGTTGAAATGTGCACCCGAAATATGGGCTAGGTAGCACGATCAATGTTTGAATGATGATTCAATAAGCCATAGACGTAGAATGAAACTATAGACCAATAACTTCAAAGCAATAGGGTTGCTAGAAGTTTAGAATTTACACATCACAGACCATTTGTCGGTATTCCGATTAGAAACAACACGGGGACCAAGAAAATAATGGTGATGTTAATAAGTATCACTTGTATCAAGAATTCTTAAGAGTGCTGAATTTCCCATGACATTCTTGACATAAAAGATAGCAATACTCAAGGTAGAACATAACATAAGTTGGATAGCAAGGATCTCAAAGTACAACACAAAACATGAACAAGTTTGTGTTGAAGGGAAAGCAATAATGTTGCCAATGATAACACAAATCATCGAGGGGCAAGGATGGTATTTCTCATCATGAATTCAATTGATATCCTCGAGGAACTCAGAATGTTGATGATGATCATGACAAATTGTGTCGAGAGGTTTCATGGAGATGTAATCGGTCGGCAATGAGATCAATTCAATGCAATGATGAAGCGAAATGTTCTTGGGACCATGAGTACGACACAAAACTCGAATTCAAGCTTGTCGTTCAAGGTGGAACGATAAGACGAGAAAATCAGCGTAAGGTTAGCTCCTCATCGAAAGTTGTGCTCCGGAATTAAGGACCCAGTAGCACAGTTAAAATTAGCATGATAATGATGTAGCCAATCAGGCTAGGAGTGACGTGATGGATTATTAAACTTCTCAACAACAAAGTACTGGGAGTACCGAATCTCAGTGTTGATTCGATTCACAAATCGGAGTTCTCGGTTGACGACAACCCAGAACCCGTGGAGTGACTATGATAGGGGAAGGTACTACTTCATCTGAATTTCATAAGATGAAGTGCAATGGGTTGATATCCTCGAGATACCAGGGGGGTAATACTCGAAGGTAGAACAAAATAGAGGTTGGGAAGGCGTACTGATCTACAGAAGGCAAGTACTTTAACTTGTCCGAGAAATAGAATCAAAGGGGAACAATCATGGTCGAAACCACGGTTGCAAAGGATCAATTCACAGATACCAGATGATATTTATCAAGGAAATAGTTATTATTACAAGAAGCTTCCATGATAGGATCTACATCGTGTCCATGGGCATGAACACAAAGTTCAAGGTCGACTCCCACTTCTCTAATGCATAACCTTTCATCCCCTTCTCATTTTCGAAGGAGTTGTAATGTTGAAATTTTATCTAGCAAAATTCCAGAAGAGTATGATTCGTGAAAACTTTCGGGATCACACATATTAAGGAAGGCCTAGGTTCAACCCATCGGGGCATCGTGGAAACATATATCACAAACTTCAGGGGTAAATAACTCAAGCTCGTAAGCGTAGCATGGTTGAGAAGCAGAGGATACAATTTACCAAGGGCATTACGTATCCGAGAAAAGGCTCACAAGGCTAATGAAAATGAAGGATGTTGTAGGATAAAAATCCTAACAAAGGATCTGACAGTCCATAACGGAGCTGATGTGAGCATCGACACGCAATCAGAGAAAGAAAGAATGCAAGGAGATCAGATGATAGAAACAACTGACTAATTCAAAGATCAATTGCAAAGGAATTATGATTTCCAATCAAGGGCTCAGAAGCAAACGCTCGGATTAAGGATGGATAAGTTGAGTAGACTTAGGGATACAATCAACGGCAATCCGATTGGTCGAGAACCAGCTTATGTGTAAAATGATGTCTGAGCCGGAAGGATAAACCCTAAGGATTGCAAGCATCCGCAGCATATTGAATTGACAGACTCAAAATGATAGTGACAAAGGATGCTAATAAGATTACTAGACTTATGGGGTTAACCATAATGTAAGCAAGCAAGAATTTCAAGAGCAATAGGCTGCTGAAGATTTTCGGAAGATCGGATGGTATTTAGAAGATTGGTGACATACATGAATCAACTGGGGATGAGAGGATACTCGATAGGTGCAATAAATTATCCGTGGGGGTATTCAGGTGGCTTAGAACTGCAAGGCAGTAGGCACAAAGTTCTCTCGAAGCAATAGATAGAATTTCGGGGTATCTTGTAATAACCAGATCAACTGGGAATAAAAGTAGGAACGACAAGTGCATGTATTTATCCATATGGGTATTACGATGGTAGGGAATAGAAAAAGCAACAGGCAGAAAGTCTCGAGAGAACATTGGAGAGTAACTTCGAAATATTTTGGTGCAGCCGGTGATCATCTGGACTGAAGGGGCTCTCCGAGGGAAAGTGTGTTCGAGAACCTAAAGTTAGATTTTAGAAAATCATTTAACCCGAATAGAAGAGAGATCAGAGTCCCTGAGTATAGGTCGAGGAATCAAAGATCCTAATACCACCCAATGGCGACGTGGGCCCGTAAGGCACACAGCCATGTTAGTAAAAATTTGTAATGTCTAGACTCGACTTGACCAAGGAGTGTGGAAGGGGATTCCTACAGTGCAATCGGCTCGATACCAACTTGTGACGCCCGATTCAATCGTACACTAATCATACACACAAACGCAGTACGATCAAGATCGAGGACTCAACGGAAGATATCACAACAGAACTCTAAAAATAAAATAAGTCATACAAGCATCATAATACAAGCCAGGGCCTCGAGGGCTCGAATACGTGCTCGATCATAGACAAGTCGTGAAGCAACAATATCCGAGTATAGACATAAGTTAAACAAGTTGCCATAAGATGGCTAGCACAAACCGGGATACAGATCGAAAGAGGCGCATGCCTCCTGCCTCGATCCTCCTAAACTACTCCTCGGTCGCCGCCGCCGCCTGCACGTAGTAGTAGGCACCTCCGGTATAGTAGGAGTCATCGCTGACGGTGGCGTCGCCCTGGCTCCAAAGATTTGCGTGCGACAACCGAGAGGAAATGAAAGGGGGAAAAGAAGGGGGAAAGCAGCCATGAGTACTCATCCAAAGTACTCGCAAGCAAGGATCTACACTACATATGCATGGGTATCTGTGTAAATGGGCAATATCGGTGGACTGAACTGCAGAATGCCAGAATAAGAGGGGGATAGCTAATCCTATCAAAGACTATGCTTCTGGCAACCTCCATCTTGCAGCATGTAGAAGAGAGTAGATGGTAAGTTCACCAAGTAGCATCGCATAGCATAATCCTACTCGGCGATCCTCCCCTCATCGCCCTGTGTGAGACCGATCACCGGGTTATATCTGGCACTTGGAAGCGTGTGTTTTATTAAGTATCCGGTTCTAGTTGTCATAAGGTCAAGGTATAACTCCAAGTCGTCTTGTTACCGAAGATCACGGCTATTCGAATAGATAAACTTCCCTGCAGGGGTGCACCACATTACCCGACACGCTCGATCCCTTTGGTCGGGCACACTTTCCTGGGAGATCAACAAGTCGCAGCCCTACCTAGGCTCAACAGAGAGGTCAGCACGCCGGTCTAAATCCTATGGCGTAGGGGTCTAGGCCCATCGCCCATTGCACACCTGCACGTTGCTAGGGCGGCCGGAAGGCACCTAGCCTCCCTAATTCAAGAGCAGGCTCCAATCCAATCCAGTACAAGGCCTGCTCCCCGACTTCAAAAGAGCTTGGCTGTTATCATGACGCAGTTGCCCATATCTTGTCCCACGTGGCGGTTAGTGCGTATAAGGTCAACGACCTAACTCAGATCAAATACCAAGATCTCGTTAAGCGTGTTATTTTGAAGTATCCGCGGACTCCAACCAGGGCCAGGCCCACCTCTCTCCTAGGTGGTCTTAACCTGCCCTGTCGCTCCGCCACAAAGTAACAGTCGGGGGCCGTCGGGAACCCAGGCCCACCTCTACCGGGATGGAGCCACCTGCCGCTCAAATTTCATCTCCTAACAAAGATTACAAGTAATGTAACAAAGATAAAGTATATAGCATATGCCCGTGATCACCTCCCAAGTGATCATGGCCCAATAGTATAGCTTGGCAGACGAACAAGAATGTAGGGCCACTGATGGAATACTAGCATTCTATACTAAGCATTTAGGATTGCAGGTAAGGGTAACAACTGTAGCAATAATGACATGCTATGCATCAGAATAGGATTAACCGAAAGCAGTAACATGCTACACTACTCTAATGCAAGCAGTAGAGAGAAGTAATAGGCGATATCTGGTGATCAAGGAGGAGCTTTCCTGGTTGCTTTGGCAAGTAGGGGTCGTCAACAACGTAGTCGATCGGGGCACCAGCAGCGGCGTCAGTCTCGTAGTCTACCAAAGAGAAGAGGGGGGAGAAACAATGAATACAGTGCAAACAGATGCATAACGATGCATGGCATGTCAAGTAATCAGTAGGAGTGCCCTAACGCGGTAGGAGGTGATACCGGTGAAGGGGAAAACATCCGGGAAAGTATCACCGGTGTTTCGCGTTTTCAGACAGATGAACCGGAGGGGGAAAGTTGCGTGTTTTATATGCTAGGGGTGTGTGGCGGATGAACGGACTGCATATTCGAATTCGGCTCGTCGTTCTGAGCAACTTTCATGTACAAAGTATTTTCATCCGAGTTACGGATTATTTTATATTGATTTTTAAAGTTTTAAATTATTTTTAATTCGAAAAATAAATGTTAAATTGCTATGGGTACATAGAAGTGTACCCATAGATGGGCTTGGATGGTCGATCAAAGAGGCCCAGCTTGACTTGGTCAATCGCCTACCAAGCAGAGGCTGACTCATGGGGCCAAGTCAGTTGAATCAGCCTCACAAGATTGACTGCCGACCGGTCAAACTGACTAGTGGGTCCCGCTTGTCATAGTCTCATAGTAACTAAACAGGGTTAATTAGCTTTAACTAAATGATTAGGTTCATCCAGATTAATTAAGTTAATTAATTCTTTAATTAATTAATTAACTAATATTTTAATTATTATATTTTTTAATTACTCTCCTTTTTATTAACGTTCTGGGGGGTGGGCCTCGGCTGTCATTGGCCAGGGCCATGGCGGGGCGGGCTAATGGGCATAGCCTGAACGGGCGCATGCCGGCGCCGGAGGCCAGGGCCAGGGGAGGCGGCGGACGGGTGGCCGTGGCGGGCGAGGGCAGAGCAGCGAGATAGGCCGCACGGCGCAGCAGCAGGGGAGCAAGGGCGCGGGGAGGCGGCGCACTGCAAGGACAACTCGGGCGCGGGGAGCACGGCGCAAAGGGCGCGTTGGGCGCGGGGAGCGCGTGCTCACCCCAGCGCGCGCGCGTGGACGATCTAACATGCGGTGACCGCGAGCGATGCGTGAGGCAGAAGGGGAGAGGCCCGGGGCCTCACCATCATTGATGGGGAGTGGGGGCGCCTAGGCTTGCTGGGGGCTGGCGGGGAAGAGGGCGAGGAAGCGAGGTCCGGCGAGGAGGCGGTCGAGGTGGCGGACGATGGAGCCGGCGAGGACGACGACGTGCGCGTCGGGGGTGACGAGGTTAAGGCGGTGATGGGACTCGGGGTTGGGCGTCATCGTGCGGCGGAGTGGCCGGGGCGGAGGCGCTTCGGGCGGCGGCGGCGTTTGAGCCCGATCCCGATTGGATCGGGGGGAGAGGGAGAGTGGGGAGTGCGAGTGGGGGAATGGGAGGAGTGGGGCGTCGTGTGGGCTAGGGTTACGGGGGTACAAGGGGTTAAGGGAGTAAGGGGGGCCGACATGGGCCTGTTGGTTCGCCGGTCAACTGGGCCATTCGGCCCAGTTGGCCAGGGAGGTTTCCTCTTTCTTTTATTTTTTTTTCTTTTCTGTTTTGTCCATTTTCTTTTTATTTATTTTTCCTTTTATGTTTTATTTTTGTTTCCTAATGTTTTAGTTTTAGTAAAATATACACTCATTATCTAAATTAGTATTTCAACTTAGTCCATAGTCACAAAAAGTCTAGTCCTCAAATAAATCAGTTTGACATTTTATTAATTACAAAAGGTATTTAAATAGTTGTTTTTGCTGCTGTTTTATTCATTTTATAGTATTTAAACATTTTATAGTCCCAAAAATAGTATAAAAACTTGCCAAAAGTATATGAAAATTGTAGATTATTGGCACGAAATAATAAAAAATGATAGATACGATGGAGACGTATCAGCATCCCCAAGCTTAATTCCTGCTCGTCCTTGTGTAGGTAAATGGTGAAAAAGATAATTTTTGATGTGGAATGCTACCTAGCATAATCTTGATCATATAATCTAATCATGGCATGAATATTAAGACACGAGTGATTCAAAGCAATAGTCCATCATTTGACATTAAGGCAATAAAACTTCAAGCATACTAATAAAATCATGTCTTCTCAAAATAACATCGCCAAAGAAAGTTATCCCTACAAAATCATTTAGTCTGGCTATGCTCCATCTTCACCACATAAAGTATTTCATCATGCACAACCCTGATGACAAGCCAAGCAATTGTTTCATACTTTTAATGTTCGCAAGCCTTTTCAACTTCCACGCAATACATGAGCGTGAGCCATGGATATAGCACAACAGGTGGAATACAATATGATGGTGGTGGTTGTGTGGAGAAGACAAAAGGGAAGAAATTCTCACATCGACGCGGCTAATCAACAGGCTATGGAGATGCCCATCAATTCATGTCAATGCGAGGAGTAGGGAATGCCATGCAACGGATGGACTAGAGCTATAAGTGTATGAAATCTCAAACTGAAAACTAAGTTGGTGTGCATCCAACTTGCTTGCTCATGAAGACCTCGGGCATTTGAGGAAGCCCATCATCGGAATATACAAGCCAAGTTCTATAATGAAAATTCCCACTAGTATATGAAAGTGATAACTCAAGAGACTCTCTATATGAAGAACATGGTGCTACTCTGAAGCACAAGTGTGGTAAAAGCATAGTAGCATTGCCCCTTCTCTCTTTTTCTCTCATTTTTTTGGCTCTCACCTTTTTTGGCCTCTTTTTTTCGTCCGGAGTATCATCCCGACTTGTGGGGGAATCATAGTCTCTGTCATCCTTTCCTCACTGGGACAATGCTCTGATAATGATGATCATCACACTTTTATTGACTTACAACTCAATATTACAACTTGATACTAGAACAAAGATATGACTCTATATGAATGCCTCCGGCGGTGTACCGGGATGTGCAATGATCTAGCATAGCAATGATATCAAAAAACGGACAAGCCATGAAAACATCATGCTAGCTATCTTACGATCATGCAAAGCAATATGACAATGAATGCTCAAGTCATGTATATTATGATGATGATGATCATCATCATCATGATGACGATGATGATGATGAAAGTTGCATGGCAATATATCTCGAATGGATATGGAAATGCCATAATAGGTAGGTATGGTGGCTGTTTTGAGGAATCCCCTGATGAGACATAAAGAAGCCAAGTAGCTTGCCAGAAGGTACCCCAAACACACACTTCTTCGGGTTCAGCTTTAGGTTGATCTTGCATAGATTAGCAAACGTCTCCTCCAAATCCTAAATGAGGTCGATCTGTCCTTGGTCTTGACTATAATATCATCCATGTAAGCATCAATGTTTCTGTGTAACTGTCGTGCAAAACCAATTTGAGCTGCCCTTGCAAAAGTGGATCCAGTGATCTTCAACCCGAAAGGCATCCGTACGAAGCAGTATGTGCCACACGGGGTGATAAACACAGTCTTCTCTTCGTCTTCCTTGGACATAAAGATCTGATGCTATCCAGAGTATGCATCCAGAAAAGAAAGCAGGTCGCGCCTGAAGGTGGAATCCACTATCTGATCGACGCGCGGCAAGGGACATGGGTCCTTTGGGTAGGCCTTGTTCAGATCCGTAAAATCTATGCACAACCTCCATTTTTCATTGGCCTTGCACCACCACAGGATTTGCTAACCATGTTGGATGTAGCACTCCTCTACCAGACCAGCTGCCTCAAGTTTCTTGATCTCTTCGGCAATGAACTGTTGCCGCTCCAAGGCTTGCTTCCAGACCTTCTACTTGACGGGTCGGGCATGTGGGCAGACAGCAAGGTGGTGCTCGATTACCTCCCAGGGAACACCGGGGATATCAGATGGTTGCCAGGCAAACACATCGATATTCGCCCACAGGAAGGCAACGAGCGCACTTGCCTATTTGTCATCGAGGGTGGCACTGATAGTGAAAATACCATCAGCGCCAGCCAGCCCTGTCGGGACCTATTTCATAGCGGGTGCAGCAACCTTGGGCTTCTTGGTATTGGAACTCTCCGGTAAGTCATCGACAGGCGCAACGTACTCTGAAGAGGTATGCTTCCTGGATTCCTTGTTGGTGTCCCTATTGGCTTTCTTCTTTCCTTTAATTTCCTCGGCAGGAAAGCGACCTCTGCCGTGACTGCTTCTCGATACATCTTTTCCACGCAGATAACTGCATCCTTCTCTTCTAGCGGAATGGAAATGACGCCTATCGGCCCTGGCATCTTCAAGGTGTTGTAGGCATAGTGGGATGCTGCATGAATTTGGCCAGAGCTGGGCGACCAAGAATTCCATTGTATGGCAGGGGGAGGTCGACCACATCAAAAACGATATTCTCAGTCCGGTAATTCAACTCTCCCCTTAATGTCACCGGCAACGTGATCTTCCCTTAAGGACGACTCCTGCCGGCGTTGATTCCTTGAAACATGCCCGTGACCTTGAGCTCTTCCTCTGCTATCTGGAGTTTGCTGATGACCTTTGGAGAAATCAGATTCAACCCGGACCCACCGTCAACCAACATCTTTGTGACTTTGAGGTTGCGGATTGTTGGTGAGACTAACAATGGCAAGCACCCTACCGCAGTGGTGCGGTCAGGGTGGTCCTCTTCGTCAAAGATGATGGGCGTGTGAGACCACTTAAGCAGCCTTCGAGAATCTGCCGCTAGCTCTAGCCATTGACTTCACGCGCCCACTCTTTAAGTTGGCGGCGAGAGGAGTGCAGAGATGCACCCCCGTCAATGCACAAGGCGTCAGTGGCTTTCTGGAATTCCTACTCGCTGGTTTCCTATTCATCCCCTCCATCACTCTCATTATCACAATCCTCTTTCTCACGGCCTCTGGAGGGTTTTCTTTGATCCTTAATATCCTTGTCGGGGTGACTTGCTCCACCGCCTCGGCCCTTCCCGCCAGCGCCATTCTGACCTTTCTCCTTATCCCGCTTCTCATATTCAGCCCTTTGTTTCTTGACAAGCTGCTCAACCTGGTGACACTCTTGGAGATCATGTCCCTTAGTCCGATGAATCTTGCAGTACGACCCATCACCTTTCCCAGCTTTCTCGGCAGCTGCAGCTTCCCAGCAATTAGTGCACGCGGCAACCTCCTTGCCGAGTACCTCAGTCTTGGCCTTCTTGCCGGTACTATGTGTGTCTGATCCTTAAACGGTCATTACTGCCTTATCCTTGAGCCTTTTATTGCACTTCTTGTTCTTCTTCTTCTGACTGGTGGCCTCGTCGTCGTCATCCGAGTCGACATCGATGCCATCTTCTTATCCGGGGAGCCTCCTCCCCTCCTCTACTCGAGCACACTTGTCCACTAGAGTGTAGAGCTCCTTCATAGTCTTGGGCAATCGAACGTTCATCTTGGAATGTATCCGACGATTGTGCACGTTGGACTAAAATGCACCTATCACAGCTTCCCGGTGGATGTCTGGAATGTTTCTGTGGACTCGATGAACATCTAGATGTACTTCTGCAGAGTCTCTCCTTCCTTCTATGAGAGAAGCTACAAGTCACTGGGTCGCCCTGGTTCTTGATCGCCGCCTGTGAAGGTGCCAATGAACTCATGGCATAGGTCAGCACAGGTCGAAACGGACTTCTCCGGCAGGTGCATCAGCCAAGACCTCACATTTGGCTTGACCGCCAAAGGGAAGTAGTTGGCGAATACCTTCTCATCCCTTCACTCGGCAGCTTGAACAGCAATGGTGTAGATGCTCAAGAACTCTGTCGGGTTCAGTCTCCCATCATACTTCTCTGGTATCTCTAGCCTGAATGTGCGAGAGGATGGCCAACGGACTTGCCGCAACTCACGGGTGAAGGTAGGTACCTGCCTTCAGCGAGTGCAGGCTCGTCGACGTTGGGGCCATCGCGCCTGTCAGACTGGCGGTGGGTGTCGTGGCATCACTCGATGGTGACATGCGCACCTTCCCTTTGCCTGTGCTTCGGGGCTCGCCGTTGGCCTTGATGCGCTCGAGGGTCGGACGACGCCATCGAGACATCATCAGGTTCTTGGTCGCGCGGCTCCCGCGCTGGCTGCCATGGAGGGGACTGCACTGTAGGAGTGGCTCTTTTCGCATGACCAGTAGCGTGGGACGTTGTCTCCTTGGGAGGCCGTGGCGGGTCAGCTCGTTGTGATCCTCCCACCTCAGCGAAGCCAATCAGGCTCTGAATGGTGGCTCTCCACTCATCCATCTGATCAGCTGCCGGCGAAAATCTCAGCATCAGTTGGGCCTGCGCCATGGCCTCCGAAGTGGTGCTTGGCCTGGGTGATGATGATGTAGACTGTAGTGTCGCTCGGCTCCCGATGGTGCCCGTAGTGGTCGCGCCATGCTCTCACCACCGCGGGCCAGCCGCTTGGATGGCGTGCTGACGTAGTGGAGGCGCTTGTGGACCAGCGGCTCTGTTTGGTGCATTGGTTGGGTCGGCTCGCTCCGGGAGTGCTGCATGTCCTGCGGATGCACCTGCGGCGGGGGCGGACGGGGGATTGCGATTCGCCCCAGAGCGAGCGCCACCGTTGAGGCTATGCCCCTCGGCTGGGCGGAGAGGTGCAGAAGTTATAATCTCTCTTCTCGTACCTCATGGAGCATGGTTGCCGAGATGTTGTTGGTGTTGTCCTTCTCTAGTGCCTCCTGCTCCTGTTTCAACCATAGGGGAGGTGGTAACAATGCCACCTACGTTGACCACGTCCCCCGCAGCATCCACATCCCCATGTGTTCTCGAAGCCCCCGCATCGTCGGCGGTCGCGGGTGGCGGGGCCTTCGGGGTGGATGGGTGAGCGGCGGCACCGGGCTTCTTTTTGGGTGCCATAGTTGATGGAGCCATTGATGAAGAAAATGGTGATGAGGATGACATACTACTTACGCCCTCGGGTTCGTGCAAGTGATCCCCCTACCTGGCGCACCAAAGATGTCATGGGAAACCACATCCACCTATGGGGCCATAAGCCCCTTGTGGTTCGGCAGGGGGGACGAGCACATTGCACAAAGAGCGGAGAGCGTCGCGCAGCATGGCAGAGATCACACTGGCGATTTTACCCAGGTTCGGGCCACTGTGAGGCGTAAACCCCCACTCCTTCTTTGTTGGATTGATGGTGGGTTATGGTGGAAACGCGGCGCTCTAGCCTGGCAGGGTTGCCTCGGGGTGAGAGCAACTACGCGCGTACGAGTGTAAAAAGGTCTGAATCATTTCTCTGGTTGACATGGGCCTCCTTTTATAGATTAAGGGGTCACCACAGTGGCAAATCAGTCATTACGCACTAATTAGATAGCAAACAGTGCTATCATACCTAACTTTTCAGATAGGCAGAGCGCATTAAATGCGCTGCTTAGTGTCACATTAGAGCTTGCCCGGCAAGCCTGTAGGGCTGTTTGGCCACCTTCTCTCCTGTCTGCGTGACACGTCACTGGACGGGTGTCATTTGGAGGTGATTTATGTAGGAAGTAGCTGCCATGTGGTGAAACACAGCCACTTAGTCACTTGGAGGCTTGACACCGCACTAATTGGTGACTTGGTTCACTGTGAGGTGGTGCGGTGGAGCCTTGTGAAGGAAATATGCCCTAGAGGCAATAATAAAGTTATTATTTATTTCCTTATATCATGATAAATGTTTATTATTCACGCTAGAATTGTATTAACCGGAAACATAATACATGTGTGAATACATAGACAAACAGAGTGTCACTAGTATGCCTCTACTTGACTAGCTTGTTGATCAAAGATGGTTATGTTTCCTAACCATAGACATGTGTTGTCATTTGATTAACGGGATCACATCATTGGGAGAATGATGTGATTGACATGACCCATTCCATTAGCTTAGCACACCATCGTTTAGTATGTTGCTATTGCTTTCTTCAATACTTATACATGTTCCTATGACTATGAGATTATGCAACTCCCGTTTATCGAAGGAACACTTTGTGTGCTACCAAACTTCACAACATAACTGGGTGATTATAAAGGAGCTCTACAGGTGTCTCCGAAGGTACATGTTGGGTTGGCGTATTTCGAGATTAGGATTTGTCACTCCGATTGTCGGAGAGGTATCTCTAGGCCCTCTCGGTAATACACATCACTTAAGCCTCAGAAGCATTGCAACTAATGAGTTAGTTGCAGGATGATGTATTACGGAACGAGTAAAGAGACTTGCCGCAACGAGATTGAACTAGGTATTAAGATACCGACGATCAAATCTCGGGCAAGTAACATACCGATGACAAAGGGAACAACGATGTTGTTATGCGGTTTGACCGATAAAGATCTTCAGAGAATATGTGGAGCCAATATGAGCATCCAGGTTCCGCTATTGGTTATTGACCGGAGACATGTCTCGGTCATGTCTACATTGTTCTCGAACCCGTAGGGTCCGCACGCTTAAGGTTTCGATGGCGCTATATTATGAGTTTATGAGTTTTGATGTACCGAAGGAGTTCGGAGTCCCGGATGAGATTGGGGACATGACGAGGAGTCTCGAAATGGTCGAGACGTAAAGATCAATATATTGGACGACTATATTCGGACATCGGAAAGGTTCCGAGTGATTCGGGTATTTTCGGGAGTACCGGGGAGTTAAGGGAATTCGTATTGGGCCTTAATGGGCCATACGGGAAAGGAGATAAAGACCTTAAAGTGTGGCCGCACCCCTCCCCATGAGCTGGTCCGAATTGGACTAGGGAGGGGGGCGCCCCCTTCCTTCCTTCTCCTTTTCCCTTCCCTTTCCTTCCCTCGTACTCCTACTACTTGAAAGGGCTCCTAGTTCTACTAGGAAAGGGAATCCTACTCCCGGGGGAGTAGGACTCCCCTAGGGCGTGCCATAGAGAGGGCCGCCCTCCCTCCTCCACTCCTTTATATACGGGCAGGAGGCACCCCATAGACACACAAGTTGATCTTCGTGATCGCTCCTTAGCCGTGTCGGTGCCCCCTCCACCATATTCCACCTCGGTCATATCGTTGTGGTGCTTAGGCGAAGCCTGCGTCGGTAGAACATCATCATCGTCACCACGCCGTCATGCTGACGGAACTCATCCCCGACACCCTGCTGGATCGGAGTCCGGGGATCGTCATCGAGCTGAACGTGTGCTGAACTCGGAGGTGCCGTACGTTCGGTGCTTGGATCGGTCGGATCGTGAAGATGTACGACTACATCAATAGTGTTGTCATAACGCTTCCGCTTTCGGTCTACGAGGGTACGTGGACAACACTCTCCCCTCTCGTTGCTATGCATCACCATGATCTTGCGTGTGCGTAGGAAATTTTTTGAAATTACTACATTCCCCAACAAAGGGCATCCGAGCCAGGTTTTATGCGTAGATGTTATATGCACGCAGTAGAACACAAGTGAGTTGTGGGTGATACAAGTCATACCGCTTACCAAAGATGTCATACTTTGGTTCGGCAAGATTGTTGGATGAAGTGGCCCGGACCGACATTACGCCAGACGCTTACGCGAGATCGGTTCTACCGACGTGCTTTGCACGCAGTGGTTGGTGGGTGTCTGCTTTCTCCAACTTTAGTTGAACCAAGTGGCTACGCCCGGTCCTTGCGAAGGTTAAAACAGCACCAACTTGACAAACTATCGTTGTGGTTTTGATGCGTAGGTAAGAACGGTTCTTGCTCAGCCCGTAGCAGCCATGTAAAATTTGCAACAACAAAGTAGAGGACGTCTAACTTGTTTTTGCAGGGCATGTTGTGATGTGATATGGTCAAGATGTGATGAGATATAAGTTGTTGTATGAGATGATCATGTTTTGTTGAAGTTACCGGCAACTGGCAGAAGCCCTATGGTTGTCTCTTTGTTGCATAAGATGCAAGTGCCAAAAATTGCTTTACTTTATCGCTATGCGATAGCAATAGTTGCAAGAGCAATAGTTGGCGAGACGACCATGTGACGACACATTGATATAGATCATGATGATGAAGATCATGGTGTCGTGCCGGTGACAATAGAGAACATGACATTACTTTGGAGATGTAGATCAAAGGCGCAAGATGATCATGGCCATATCATGTCACATATTTTGATTGCATATGATGTTTATCTTTTATACATCTTATTCTTGCTTTGATTGACGGTAGCATTTTAAGATGATCTCTCACTAATTATCAAGAAGTGTTCTCCCTGAGTATGCACCGCTATGTAAAGTTCTTCGTGGCCGAGACACCATGTGATGATCGGGTGTGATAGGCTCTACGTTCAAATACAACGGGTGCAAAACAGTTGCACACGCAGAATACTCAGGTTAAACTTGACGAGCCTAGCATATACAGATATGGCCTCGGAACACGGAGACCGAAAGGTCGGGTGTGAATCATATAGTAGATATGATCAACATAGTGATGTTCACCATTGAAAATTACTCCATCTCACATGATGATCGGACATGGTTTAGTTGATTTGGATCACGTGATCACTTAGATGACTAGAGAGATATCTGTCTAAGTGGGAGTTCTTAAGTAGTATGATTAATTGAACTTAAATTTATCATGAACTTAGTCCTGGTAGTATTTTGCAAATTATGTTGTAGATCAATAGCTCGCGGCGTTGCTTTTATATGTTTATTTTGATATGTTCCTAGAGAAAAATTATGTTGAAAAATGTTAGTAGCAATGATGCGGATTGGATCCGTGATCTGAGGTTTATCCTCATTGATGCACAGAAGAATTATGTCCTTGATGCACCGCTAGGTGACAGACCTATTGCAGGAGCAGATGCAGACGTTATGAACGTTTGGCTAGCTCAATATGATGACTACTTGATAGTTTAGTGCACCATGCTTAACGGCTTAGAATCGGGACTTCAAAGACCTTTTGAACGTTATGGACCATATGAGATGTTTCTGGAATTGAAGTTAATATTTCAAGCAAATACCCGAGTTGAGAGATATGAAGTCTCCAACAAGTTCTATAGCTAAAAGATGGAGGCGAATCGATCAACTAGTGAGCATGTGCTCAGATTGTCTGGGTACTTCAATCGCTTGAATCAAGTGGGAGTTAATCTTCCGTGATAAGATAGTGATTGACAGAATTCTCTAGTCACCATCACTAAGTTACTAGAACTTCGTGATGAACTATAGTATGCAAGGGATGACGAAAACGATTCCCGGGCTCTTCGTGATGTTGAAATCGACGAAGGTAGAAATCAAGAAAGAGCATCAAGTGTTGATGATTGACAAGACCACTAGTTTCAAGAAAAGGGCAAAGGGAAAGAAAGGGAAACTTCAAGTAGAATGGCAAACAAGTTGTCACTCCCGTGAAGAAGACCAAAGCTGGACCAAAGCCTGAAACCGAAAGTGCCTACACCGCAAAGGAAATGGTCACCGAAGCGGAAATGCCCTGAATATTTGGTGGATAAGAAGGATGGCAAAGTGAACAAGAGTATATTTGATATACAGGTTATTGATGTGTGCCTTACTAGTGTTTATAGTAGCCTCTGAGTATTTGATACTTGTTCGATTGCTAAGATTAGTAACTCAAAACGGGAGTTACAGAATAAACAGAGACTAGTTGAAGGGGAAGTGACGATGAGTGTTGGAAGTAGTTCCAAGATTGATATGATCATCATCGCACACTCCCTATACTTTCGGGATTAGTGTTAAACCTAAATAAATGTTATTAGGTGTTTGCTTTGAGCATGAATATGATTTGATCATGTTTATTGCAATACGGTTATTCATTTAAAGTCAAAGAATAATTGTTGTTCTGTTTACATGAATAAAACCTTCAAATGGTCATACACCCAATGAAAATAGTTTGTTGGATCTCGATCGTAGTGATACACATATTCATAATATTGATGCCAAAAGATGCAAAGTTAATAATGATAGTGCAACTTATTTGTGGCACCGCCATTTGGGTCATATCGGTGTAAAGCGCATGAAGAAAGTCCATAAAGATGGATCTTCGGAATCACTTGGTTATGAATCATTTGATGCTTGCGAACCGTGCCTTTCACTACGGGAAACAGGTAATTTGCCGTCAGGAGGCGTCTTTGCCGTCAGATTTTCGTCAGGAAGACGGCAACGAGTGGGTGTGCCGTCATCAGTAGACGGCAAAGAAAAACTGACGGTAAAAAAACTTTGCCATTTGCGAAAATAAATACAGACGGCAAACAGGTCGCTTTGCCGTCTGCAGCAAAAATTACAGACGGCAAAGAAACTTCTCCGTTTGTATTTGTTTTGGTAGAAGGCAAAGACTTTTTACCGTATGTGTTTTTTTGGCAGACGGCAAAGTGATCTCTTTGCCATCTGTATTTATTTTTGCAGACGGCAAAGAAGAAGCACATCACGCGGATCAATCACATGGATTGATGACTTGGCAATATCTCAAACGCACATCCCACGCCGTCGGACGCACGCCTCCACCCACCCAACGACGCACGCCTCCACCTACCCCATGATGCACGCACCCCCACGCACGCCTCCACCCACGAGGCCACGACCCCACCTTCTCCACCCACGACTCCCATCTCCTCCCCCGTGCTCCCTTTTCTCTCCAGCCTCCACCACCCCGATCGAAAGCAGTAGCACCGCCGCCAGCGCCCTCATCTCTCCGCCTCCCCCGCTTCCTCCCCGAGCTGCCACAGTTGCGAGGAACGCCCGCCCGAAGGCGCCCCAAGCAGCCGAACGCTGATCCCAGCGCTTCGCCTGTCCCCAAGCAGCTGCACGCCACGGCCAGCGCCCTCCCCGCCGTCCGTCGCCGCGCCCAAAGATCCTCCGGCCGCCCGCCTCCGCCCACCCTCCCGCCTCGGCCAGGGCCCAAGATCCTCCTCACGCCAGATCCTCCGCCGCCGCCTACCACAGCTCTTCCGGCGCACAAGACCCGAGCCTGGCCCACACTGAGCTCCTCCTCACCCGCTGGTCATGCTCTCCGCCTCGTGAGCTCCGCCGCCAGAGCAGCCGGGCGCTCCACCTCATGAGCTCCACGGGTCAAGCACCGCCCATCCCCGACCTCCCTCGCTGCCTCGTCGTGGCGTCGGAGCGAGTCAGCTCCGCGGCTAGGCCGGAGCGACATGGCTGAGTAGGTCCTGGAGACGGTGCAGCGAGCAGAGCACGGCAGAGCAGAGCAGAGCACGGGCGAACAGATCATTGCAGGGGAAAAGAAGGACCCGGTTGATTTTTAGATTTAATTTTTAGGGTTCTTTGTGTTAATTTCCAGGAGTATTCTGTAGCTTTAGTTTTTTCGGGTCATGTTTACATTATGTAGCACTGTCATGGAATGAAAGCAATAAACATGGCCGAACCTTTGCCTATTAAAAAAGAAAAACATGGGCAGGTAATCGCGGCGCTGACCGCATCCCTCGGGAACAACACTGATGTGTATTTTTATTTGATCCTTTTCTTTGCCATCTGTGTATATGAGGGTGAAGACAAATAAAAAAATAGCTGACGGTAAAGATATAGTCCGGCTGACGGCAAATGTACTTTTCATTGCCGTCTATGATTTATAAGGATGAGGTCGAAGTAGATTTGGCTGACGGTGAAGTCTTTGCCGTCTGTTTGATGAAAAGCAGACGGCAAAGTATTCTTTGCCGACTTATCTTTGCCGCCCCGACTTTGTCGCTCGCTTCCTCGACAAGAACTCTTTGCCGTCTGTGATCCACAGACGGCAAATTACCTGTTTCCTGTAGTGTTTTGGGCAAGATGACTAAAACTCCATTCCTCGGAACAATGGAACGAGCTACTGACTTATTGGAAATAATACATACCGATGTATGCGATCCGATGAGTGTTAAGGCTCGCGGCGTGTATCGTTATTTTCTGACCTTCACAGATGATTTGAGTAGATATGGGTATATCTACTTGATGAAACATAAGTCTGAAACATTTGAAAAGTTCAAAGAATTTCAGAGTGAAGTGGAAAATCATCGTAACAATAAAAATAAAGTTTCTACGATCTGATCGTGGAGATGAATATTTGAGTTACGAGTTTGGTCTTCATTAGAAACAATTTGAAATAGTTTCAAGCAACTCACGCTATATGGAACACCACAGATAATGGTGTGTCCGAACGTCAGAGTCAACCGATTTTATTGGATATGGTGCGATCTATGATGTATCTTACCGATTTACCACTATCGTTTTGGGGATATGCATTAGAGATAGCTGCATTCACTTTAAATAGGGCACCATCTAAATCCACTGAGACGACACCGTATGAACTATGGTTTAGCAGTAAACCTAAGCCGTCGTTTCTTAAAGTTTGGGGCTGCGATGCTTATGTGAAAAAGCTTCAACCTGATAAGCTCGAACCCAAATCGTAGAAGTGCGTCTTCATAGAATACCCAAAGGAAACTGTTAGGTACACCTTCTATCACAGATCCGAAGGCAAAATATTCGTTGCTAAAATGGATCCTTCCAGAGAAGGAGTTTCTCCCGAAATAAGTGAGTGGGAGGAAAGTAGAGCTTGATAAGGTAATTTGTACCTTCTCCCGAATTGGAAACTAGTTCATCACTGAAATCAGTTCCAGTGATGCCTACACCAATTAGTGAGGAAGCTAATGATGATGATCATGAAACTTCAGATCAAGTTACTACCGAACCTCGTAGGTCAACCAGAGCAAGATCCGCACCAGAGTGGTACGGTACTCCTATTCTGGAAATCATGTTACTAGACCATGATAAACCTACGAACTATGAGGAAGCGATGATGAGCCCAGATTCTGTGAAATGGCTTGAGGCCATGAAATCTGAGATGGGATCCATGTATGAGAACAAAGTGTGGACTTTGGTGGAGTTGCCCGATGATCGGCAAGCCATATTGTATAAATGGATCTTCAAGAGGAAGAGAGATGCTGATAGTAGTTTTACTATCTACAAAGCTCGACTTGTCGCAAAAAGGTTTTCGACAAGTTCAAGGTGTTGACTACAATGAGATTTTCTCAACTGTAGCGATGCTTAAGTCTGTCCGAATCATGTTAGCGATTGCCACATTTTATGAAATCTGGCAAATGGATGTCAAAACTGCATTCCTTAATGGTTTTCTTAAAGAAGAGTTGTATATGATGCAACCGTAAGGTTTTGTCAATCCTAAAGGTGCTAACAAAATGTGCAAGCTCTAGCGATCCATCTATGGACTGCAAGCATCTCGTAGTTGGAATACACGCTTTGATAAGTTGATCAAAGCATATAGTTTTATATAGACTTGCGGTGAAGCCTGTATTTACAATAAAGTGAGTGGGAGCACTACCGCCTTTTCCGATAAATGTATGTGAGTAACATATTGTTGATCGTAAATGATGTAGAATTTTTCTGGAAAGCATAAAGGAGTATTTGAAAGGAGTTCTTTAAAAGAAAGACCTCAGTAATGCTACTTACATATTGAGCATCAAGATCTATTGAGATAGATCAAAACGCTTGATAAGATTTTCAATGAGTACATACCTTGACAAGATTTTGAAATAGTTCAAAATGGAACAGTCAAAGAAAGAGTTCTTGCCTGTGTTGCAAAGGTGTGAAATTGAGTAAGACTCAAACCCGACCACGGCAGAAAATAGAAAAGAGAATGAAAGTCATTCCCTATGCCTCAAACATAGGTTCTCAGAAAGTATGCTATGCTATGTACCGGACCTATTGTATACCTTGCTCTGAATTTGGCAAGGGAGTACAATAGTGATCTAGGAGTAGATCACTGGACATTGGTCAAGAACATCCTTAGTGAGGACTAAGGAAATATTTCTCGATTATGGAGGTGATAAAAGAGTCCATCATAAAGGTTACATCGGTGCAAACTTTTACACTAATCTAGATGATTCTAAGTCTCAATCTGGATACATATTGAAAGTGGGAGCAATAAGCTAGAGTAGCTCCGTGTAGAGCATTGTAGACATAGAATATTTGCAAAATTCATACGGCTCCTCAATGTGATGTAATCTGCTGACTAAATTTCTCTCATGAGCAAAACATGATCATACCTTTGTACTCTTTGGGTGTTAATCACATAGCGATGTGAACTAGATTATTGACTCTAGTAAACCCTTTGGGTGTTGGTCACATGACTATGTGAATTATGGGTATTAATCACATACAGATGTGAATATTGGTGTTAAATCACATGGCGATGTGAACTAGATTATTGACTCTAGTGCAAGTGGGAGACTGAAGGAAATATGCCCTAGAGGCAATAATAAAGTTATTATTTATTTTCTTATATCATGATAAATGTTTATTATTCATGCTAGAATTGTATTAACCGGAAACATAATACATGTGTGAATACATAGACAAACAGAGTGTCACTAGTATGCCTCTACTTGACTAGCTTGTTGATCAAAGATGGTTATGTTTCCTAACCATAGACATGTGTTGTCATTTGATTAACGGGATCACATCATTGGGAGAATGATGTGATTGACATGACCCATTCCATTAGCTTAGCACACCATCGTTTAGTATGTTGCTATTGCTTTCTTCAATACTTATACATGTTCCTATGACTATGAGATTACGCAACTCCGTGCCATCGGAGGAACACTTTGTGTGCTACCAAACGTCACAATGTAACTGGGTGATTATAAAGGAGCTCTACAGGTGTGTCTCCGAAGGTACATGTTGGGTTGGCGTATTTCGAGATTAGGATTTGTCACTCCGATTGTCGGAGAGGTATCTCTGGGCCCTCTCGGTAATACACATCACTTAAGCCTTGCAAGCATTGCAACAAATGAGTTAGTTGCGGGATGATGTATTACGGAACGAGTAAAGAGACTTGCCGGCAACGAGATTGAACTAGGTATTAAGATACCGACGATCAAATCTCGGGCAAGTAACATACCGATGACAAAGGGAACAACGTATGTTGTTATGCGGTTTGACCGATAAAGATCTTCGTAGAATATGTGGGAGCCAATATGAGCATCCAGGTTTCGCTATTGTTTATTGACCGGAGACATATCTCGGTCATGTCTACATTGTTCTCGAACCCGTAGGGCCCACACGCTTAAGGTTTCGATGGCAGTTATATTATGAGTTTATGAATTTTGATGTACCAAAGGAGTTCGGAGTCCCGGATGAGATTGGGGACATGACGAGGAGTCTCGAAATGGTCGAGACGTAAAGATCGATATATTGGACGACTATATTCGGACATCGGAAAGGTGCCGAGTGATTCGGGTATTTTCGGGAGTACCGGGGAGTTACGGGAATTCGTATTGGGCCTTAATGGGCCATACAGGAAAGGAGAGAAAGGCCTTAAAGGGTGGCCGCACCCCTCCCCGTGAGCTGGTCAGAATTGGGGATGTCCTATGTGACGCGTTTTGCGTCAAACTGCTGCGGTATCGCATAGGCGCACGTCCTTGATGGGCTTTGTGGGCCACGCGCTGGCGTTTTCTTTCAACGCGCCGTGAAAAAAACATAAAAAGAGTGCCATGGTGGGAATCGAACCCAAGATCTGCAGCACGCAAGGTCAAGCAGCTAACCAGTGCACCACGACTGCTTTCATGCAAATATAACAGCGCGAATATTAAAGAAACAAACAAGAGTGGCAAATTTTGTTGTCTAAATCTAGCAGCTCAGTTTATATAAACTGTAGGGAGCGAAAGATTTAATATTTGTTTTGAAATTTCGAACAGAATTTTTCTTTTTAACAAAAGTCAATGTTTTTTGAAAGTCGAACACAATTTGTAGGACTCGAACATCTTTCGAAATCTCAAAACATTTTTCGAAAAAAGGAACAAAATTGAAAATGTGTACATTTTTTGAAAGTACTAATAACTTTTTGAAAATGTGACCATTTTCGCAAAAACAGGAACAAAAATGGGAAACACAAACATTTTATGAAATTCACCAAAAGAAATTCTAATTTGTGAAAAAAATATGAAAACATGAACTTTTCAAGTTTCAGAACAAATTTTTGAAAATCATTTTTTGAAAAACACATACATTTTATGAAAAATTTCCAAAACATTTTTGAATGTGCGCACAAAAGTAAAACACATAAACCATTTTCGAATTTGTGAACAATTTTTAAAAATATGATTTTGGATAAACAATTATTTTATAAAATCCTACCCCCAAAAAATTAGAATCTGCGTTTTTTTGAAAAACTGAACATTTTCGAACTTGAGAACAATATTTGAAAACAGGAACATTTTCTAAAATTCACAAACATTTTATAAATTTGCGAACAAAATTAGAAATTTGTATACATATTTCAAACGAGAATATTGTTCAATCTCGTGAAATATTTTTGAAAACATAAACATTGTTTAAAATATTGCAAATATTTTCTAGAACTCCCGAACAAAATTTGAAATATGTGAACAAACTTTTGAAACGGGAACATTTTACGAAACTCATGAACAAAAATTTCAAACACGAACATTTTTTGAAAATGCGAACAAATTTTGAAATAGGAACATTTATTCAAACTCACGAACAAAAGTTGAAAATACAAACATTTCTTTTAATTTGCGAACAAAATTTGGAAAGTTATGTAATTGTGAAAAAAAACATAAATAAAAGAAACAGAAACTAAAAAAAGAAAAGAAACAGAATAGAAAAATAAGAAAAAAAAAGATAAATAAAAAACAATAGAAAGCCAGGAACATTTTTTTAAAAGTCAGGAACAAAATTTGAAAATGAGAACATCTTTTGAACTTTGAACAATTTTTTGAAAGCATGAACATTTTTTCAGGTTAGGAACAAAATTTGAAAATGAGAACATTTTGTGAAGTTTTGAACAATTTTTTGAAAGCATGAACAAAAAGACGAACACTTTTTGAATGCAAGCAATATTTGAAACATGAAATATGTTTTGAACAAGTTTTGAAAACGGGAACATATTTCTTAAAACCGAACATATTTTAGTTTATGAACAAAATTTAAAAAGACGAACACTTTTTCAAAATAAGCGAACAATTTTCGAAATTCTAAACTTTTATGAGATTTCTGAACAAAAATTTGGAAACGGAAACAGTTTCTAAAAGAATGAACATAATGTCAAAATTTCACTTTTAAAAAAAATCTGAAACATTTGTTGAAAATTAAAAAAAACAAAAAGAAAATAGCAAGAAGAAAGAAAAAAGAAAGAGAAAAGAAAGAGAAAAATGAAAAATAAAAAAAACGAAAAAGAAAATGAAAAAGAAAACCTGTTCAGGAACCTTCTAGAAGGTTCCCAAAACCGAAAAAAAACAGCTAGAAACAATCATAGAAGGTTCCCAAAACCGATACATGGGAACGCTTAAAACAGGCCGGCCCACCCACCTCCGCTCGCTAGATACCTGTATGGAGTTTCGAGCATTTTGCCGCAGAGCGGCAATAGGATTTTCCCGAATTAGACTAGGAGGGGGCGCCTCTTCCTTCCTTCTCCTTTTCCCTTCCCTTTCCTTCCTCCTACTCCTACTACTTGGAAGGGCTCCTAGTTCTAGTAGGAAAGGGGAATCCTACTCCCGGTGGGAGTAGGACTCCCCTAGGGCGCGCCATAGAGAGGGCCGGCCCTCCCCTCCTCCACTCCTTTATATACGGGGGCAGGGGCACCCCATAGACACACAAGTTGATCTTCGTGATCGTTCCTTAGCCGTGTGCGGTGCCCCCTCCACCATATTCCACCTCGGTCATATCGTTGCGGTGCTTAGGCGAAGCCTGCGTCGATAGAACATCATCTTCGTCTACCACGCCGTCAGGTCGACGGAACTCATCCCGACACCTGCTGGCTCGGAGTCCGGGGATCATCATCGAAGCTGAGCGTGTCAACTCGGAGGTGCCGTCGTTCGGTGCTTGGATCGGTCGGATCGTGAAGATGTACGACTACATCAATAGCGTTGTCATAACGCTTCCGCTTTCGGTCTACGAGGGTACGTGGACAATACTCTCCCCTCTCGTTGCTATGCATCACCATGATCTTGCGTGTGCGTAGGAAATTTTTTGAAATTACTATGTTCCCCAACACCTTGGCGGGGTAGTGCGCCCCCGTAAGCCCCGGCAAGGCTGCCGGCACGGTCTAGAGGCTTGCTTCCGGGACAAACTTGACCTCTCTAGGCTCTCCTGCCAGGCAAGGGAGGTTTCCCCTTAGTGGTATCTTGCTTCTCTGGCTTGACTTGGTCTTCTTGATCTGCACTCTGAGTCTTCAAAGAGCTGATCTCTTGTGCTTGGTCTTGTCTTGGATGTTGTGATCTCGATCTTAGGCCTATGCATGGTCTGAGCAATAGACCCAGGGTTTGTTGCACCGATAACACCTTTTGAGAGGGACACACTTTAATCATGAATTTATTAGAATACTCTATGTGCTTCACTTATATCTTTTGAGCTAGGCAGTTTGCTCTAGTGCTTCACTTATATCTTTTTAGAGCACGACGGTGGTTTTATTTTATAGAAATTGTTGAACTCTCATGCTTCACTTATATTATTTTGAGAGTCTTTAAACAACATGGTAATTTTCTTGGGTTATGAATTTAGTCCTAATATGATGGGCATCCAAGAGGGATGTAATAAAAACTTTCATATAAAGATCATTGAATACTATGAAAAGTTTGATTCCTTGCATATTGTTTTGGGATATAACGATGGTGATATTAGAGTCATTCTAGTTAGTAATTGTGGATTGGTAGAAATACTTGTGTTAAAGTTTTTTTATTCCCGTAGCATGCATGTATGGTGAACTGTTATGTGATGAAGTCGGAGCATGATTTATTCTTTGATTGTCTTCCTTATGAGTGGTGACTAGGGATAAGCGATGGTCTTTTCCTACCAATCTATCCCCCTAGGAGCATGCGTGTAGTACTTTGTTTTGATGGCTAATAATTTTTTTGCAATAATTATGTGAGTTCTTTATGACTAATGTTGAGTCCATGGATTATACACACTCTCACCCTTCCACCATTGCTAGCCTCTCTGGTACCGTGCAACTTTCGCCGGTGCATTAAACCCACCATATACCTTTCTCAAAACAGCCACCATACCTACTTATTTGGCATTTCCATAGCCATTTCGAGATATATTGCCATGCAACTTCCATTGTTCTGTTTTATTATGACACATACCATCATCGTCATATTCCTTTGCATGATCATGTAGTAAGCATAGTATTTGTGGCAAGGCCACCGTTCATATTTTTTATACATGTCACTCTTGATCATTGCACATCCTAGTACACCACCGGAGGAATTCATATAGAGTCATATTTTATTCTCGTATCGAGTTGTAATTCTTGAGTTGTAAGTAAATAAAAGTGTGATGATCATCATTATTAGAGCATTGTCCCATGTGAGGAAAGGATGATGGAAGCTATGATTCCCTCACAAGTTGGGATGAGTCTTCGGACTTTATTAAAAATAAAAGAGGCCAAAGAATTCCAAATAAAAAAATACAAGAGGCCAAAGAAGCCCAAACAAAAATGAGAAAAAAAGAGAGAAGGGACAATGTTACTCTGTCCTTTCCAACACTTGTGCTTCAAAATAGCACCATGTTATTAATGATGGAGAGTCTCCTATTTTGTCACTTTCATATACTAGTGGGAATTTTTCATTATAGAACTTGGCTTATATATTCCAATGATGGTCTTCCTCAAATTGCCCTAGGTCTTCATGAGAAAGAAAGTTTGATGGACACCACTTAGTTTCTTTTTTAGCTTTCATACACCTATAGCTCTAGTGCATCCGTCGCATGGCAATCCCTACTCACTTGCATCGATATCAATTGATGGGCATCTCCATAACCCATTAATTTGCCTAGTTGATGTGAGACTTTCTCCTTCTTTTTGTCTTCTCCACAACCACCAGATTCTATTCCACCTATAGTGCTATATCCATGGCTCACGCTCATGTATTGCGTGAAAGTTGAAAAAGTTTGAGAACACCAAAAGTATGAAACAATTACTTGGCTTGTTATCGGGGTTCTGCATGATAAATACTTTGTGTGATGAAGATGGAGAATAGCCAGACTATATGATTTTGTAGCGATAACTTTCTTTTGCCATGTTATTTTGAGAAGACATGATTGCTTTATTAGTAAGCTTGAAGTATTACTGTTTTTATGTCAATATTAAACTTTTGTTTTGAATCTTATGGATCTAAACATTCATGCCACAATAAATAAGATTACATGGATAAATATGTTAGGTAGCATTCCACATCAAAAATTCTATTTTTATCATTTACCTACTTGAGGAAGAGCAGGAATTAGGCTTGGGGATGCTTGATATGTCTCCAAAGTATCTATAATTTTTTATTGTTACATGCTATTATATTATCTGTTGTGGATGTTTTATATGCATTAACATGCAATTTTATATTGGGACTAACCTATTAACCTAGAGTCCAGTATGAGTTTCTGTTTTTTTTAACTTTTACAGAAAAGGAATATTGATATGTCTCCAACGTATCTACTTTTCCTAACGCTTTTCCTCTTGTTTTGGACTCTAATTTGCATGATTTGAATGAAACTAACCCCGGACTGACGCTGTTTTCAGCAGAACTACCATGGTGTTGTTTTTGTGCAGAAATAAAAGTTCTCGGAATGGAACAAAACTTTGCGAGGAATTTTTATATAATAGAATTTCTGGAGCCAAGAGCTACCAGAGATGGGCCCCTGGGTGGGCACAACCCACCAGGGCGCGCCCCCTTCTCCTGGCGCGCCCAGGTGGGTTGTCCCCGCCTGGTTGCCCCGCAGACCCTGAAACCAACGCTATAAATTCCTATTTTTTCCAAAAAAAATCAGGGAGAAAGAATTATTGTGATCCACGAGACAGAGCCGCCGTCACCTCTTGTTCTCCATTGGGAGGCCAGATCTAGGGTCCGTTTGGGGCTCCGAAGAGGGGGATCTTCGTTATTCATCATCACTAACCCTTCTCCATCGCCAATTCCATGATGCTCCCCACCGGGATTGAGTAATTCCTTCGTAGGCTGGCTGGTCGGTGAGGAGTTGGATGAGATTCATCATATGATCGAGTTATTTTTGTTAGGGCTTGATCCCTAGTATCCACTATGTTCTTAGATTGATGTTGCTATGACTTTGCTATGCTTAATGCTTGTCACTTTGGGCCTGGGTGCCATGAACTCAGATCTGAACCGTTTATGTCATCACAATTATATCCATGTTTTAGATCCGATCTTGCAAGTTATAGTCACCTACTATGTGTTATGATCCGGCAACCCCGGAGTGACAATAGTCGCGACCACACCCGGTGATGACCGTAGTTTGAGGAGTTCATGTATTCACTATGGGTTAATGCTTTGTTCTGGTTCCCTGTTAAAAGGAGGCCTTAATATCCGTTAGTTTCCAATATGGACCCCGCTGCCACGGGAGGGTAGGACAAAAGATGGCATGCAAGTTCTTTCCATAAGCATGTATGACTATTTACGGAATACATGCCTACATTATATTGACGAACTGGAGCTTGTGCCGTATCGCGCTAGGTTATAACTGTCTCATGATGAATATCATCCAACAAGTCACCAATCCAATGCCTACGAATTTATCTTATATTGTTTTTGCTAAGTTACTACTGCTATCATCACCGTTACACTTGCTACAAAATTACTGCTATCACTGTTATTGTTACCATTGTTGTAGTCACTACTATCAAAACTATCATATTACTTTGCTACTGATTACTTGCTGCAAATAATTAATCTCTAGGTGTGGTTGAATTGACAACTCAGCTGCTAATACCTTCAAATATTCTTTGGCTCCCCTTGTGTCGAACCTATAAATTTGGGTTGAATACTCTACCCTCGAAAACTGTTGCGATCCCCTATACTTGTGGGTTATCAAGAACTTTTCCTGGCGCCGTTGCCGGGGAGCATAGCTATATTTGTTGAGTCACTTGGGATTATTATCAATTATCACTATGAAGAATCTGAAGGATGCTAAGACTAAGATATTTCCCTCAAAGACGAGGGGAGGTAAGGAACTGCCATCTAATTCTGCTTTAGATTCACCTTCTATTATGAGTAAACTTGCAACACCACGACATATTATCAATTCTAATATGTTGCAAGTTATTGATGATGCTACTTCTGTTATGGATAATGCTTATGATGATGCTAGTACCTTGCTTGATAATGATGATGTGCCACTTGGTGAATTTCTTGATGAACAAATTGGTAGAGTAATACAACATGATGTTGTTGAATCTGATGATAAACTTAAATCTGAAACTCCTGAAACACCTACTAGAACTAGCCTTCCTAGATATGAATTGCCTAAGGTACTGGAAGGTTATGTTTTGAATGAGGAGACAACTAGAGATATTCTTGCTTGTAGGGATAAAGATGATCTAGAGAAATTACTATGCAAGTATAAATAAAAATATCTGAATGCTAGAATGAAATGTGATCCTAAGTTTGCTACTTCACCTATCTTTATTGATGACAAGGATTATGAATTCTCTGTGGACCCAGAGTTAATTACTTGGTTGAATCTGATCCTTTCCATGGTTATGAAACTGAAACTGTAGTGGCACACCTTACTAAGTTGAATGACATAGCCACCCTTTTTACTCATGATGAGAAGACTCGCTATTACTTTATTCTCAAATTATTTCCTTTCTCATTAAAGGGTGATGCTAAACCTTCGTACAATACTCTTACTCCTAGTTGTGTGCGTAGTCCCCAGGATATGATTTATTACTTCTCTGAAAAATATTTTCATGCTCATAAGAAACAAGCTGCTTTACAGGAAATATTTAACTTTGTGCAAATTAAAGAAGAGAGTCTCCCACAAGCTTGGGGGAGGCTTTGCCAGTTACTTAATGCTTTGCCTGATCATACTCTTAAGAAAAATGAAATACTTGATATCTTCTATAATGGACTAACCGATGCTTTTAGGGACTTCCTAGATAGTTGTGCTGGTTGTGTTTTCAGAGAACGAACTGTTGGGCAAGCTGAAGAATTATTGAATAATATATAGAAAAATTATGATGATTGGACTCTTCCTGAACCACCGGCTAAACCCACTCCAAAGAAGAGGGGTATATTATATCTCAGTCTTGAAGATATGCAAGAAGCAAAGAAATCTATGAAGAAAAAAGGTACTAAAGCTGAGGATGTTAAAATTTTACCTCCTATTGAAGAAATACATGGGCTTAATACACCGCCACTGCCTAAGGTGGTAGAGGTAAATTCTCTAATGAAATTCAATGATAATGGCAATCCTCACAATATGCATCCTAGTCAATGCCTTTATGAGTTTCAAAACTACATTAGAAAACAAGATCACTTCAATGCAAATGTTATGAAACAATTGAAATATAATTCTGATATGACTGCTCGTTTGAGTGACTTGTTATTTAGAATTTCAAATGATGTTAGAGGTGTTGTAAAACATGCTTCTATACTACAAACCCAGTTAGAACATGTTGCTAAATCTCAAAGAGAATTACTTGATGAAATGAATATTAATATACATGACTTTACTGATAGAGTTGCAACTACAGGAGGTAAAATGACTCAGGAATCACTTTATCCTGAGGGACACCCAAAAAGAATTGAACAAGACTCACAAAGAAATAACACTAGTGCACCTAGTCCTTCTAAAAGGAAAAAGAAGAAGAAAAATGATAGGACTTTGCATGCTTCTAGGGAACCTGAAGTAGAAAAACCTCACTACTGCAGGATGCTGCTAACGCGACACTACGATTAGAGACCCTTTGACGAAACTGTGTGTGATGCATTAATCAGACGGGGATGTAAAAAAATGTCAAAAAAGGTGCAAAACGTTTGCGATGGCGGAGCCATCAAACACGGTTCAGATTTTAGTTGCTTGTGCAATTCAGGCCACACGGTTAACCCGTTCGAACTGTTTGCGATGAGGCAGAACATCATAAACGGTTAGCCAGATCAAGGTGTGTGTGATATAGGGCATACGGTTCACTCGAACGAACTGTTTTCGATTAGTGAACGCAACAGAAACAGTTCAACTTAACAAGATGTGTGTGATACGTGGCAAACAGCCGACTCGGATAAACTGTTTGCGATGAGAAATTACAATACCGAAAAATCCCGAACATTTTCCGGTGGCCAAAATAGGACTTCCCATATATAAATCTTTACCTCCGGACCATTCCGGAACTCCTCATGACGTCCGGGATCTCATCCGGGACTCCGAACAACATTCGGTAACTGCACACTAATTCCCATAACAACTCTAGCGTCACCGAACCTTAAGTATGTAGACCCTACGGGTTCGGGAGTCATGCAGACATGACCGAGACAGCTCTCTGGCCAATAACCAACAGCGGGATGTGGATACCCATGTTGGCTCCCACATGTTCCACGATGATCTCAGCGGATGAACCATGATGTTAAGGATTCAAGCAATCCCGTATACAATTCCCTTTGTCAATCGGTACGTTACTTGCCCGAGATTCGATCGTCGGTATCCCAATACCTCGTTCAATCTCGTTACCGGCAAGTCACTTTACTCGTTCCGTAATGCATGATCTCGTGACTAACTACTTAGTCACATTGAGCTCATTATGATGATGCATTACCGAGTGGGCCCAGAGATACCTCCCCGTCACACGGAGTGACAAATCCCAGTCTCGATTCGTGCCAACCCAACAGACACTTTCGGAGATACCCGTAGTGCACCTTTTGTAGCGACCCGACCTCAGACGGTCAAGCCTCTGTGTTTCTATGCCATCCCTGGATCAGTATGCTGGCACACACAGTACATCAATGTATATATCAAAGTGCAATCACATGCATAAATAACGTAAAACTGATATATACCTCATAATACTCAATGAAACAATCAAGCGGGTGTGGAGTCCCATCAACGCCATCGGCAAGTTGAGTGTAGACCGTAACCCTGTACCGTACCCTTACTCATCGGAAGAAAATATCTGCAACATGATACGTTGCAGCCGTGTAGGTCAGTACATTGAATGTACCGGCAAGATCACAATAAGAGAAAACAGATGATAAACTATACTATATGCAGTATGGCTTTATGGCTCTGCATCTGAATTTTGTTTGCGTAAAAGCTGGTTTTATTTTACCTACACCAAAGGAATAAATGAAGTCTGTACTATGGAGTTTTCTATCATGACATGGTTCCGCCAACCGATGTCTCATAGCCCAAAATCATCATATGTTGCCCACAATTAAATTATCAATCCGGTGTTGAGAGTTCGAGATAGATCCAAGTCCAGATGCTCAAATTGTCCGTAATCGGGACACGGCTAATCGATTAGGTTTAAACCCTCTGCAGAGGTTTGTACACTTTACCCGCAAGATTCGATCCCTCTTTTACGTTCTCGCACTTCGTGGTGTTTGAGAACAAGACGACCAAACATGGTCTTCCAATGAGTTCCTCTGACCACTGTCCGGTACTCATCCCATCCTACCGTAGTTCTACATCTGCTAGTACCGTCCCAGCCAGAGTCACCACTAAGGTCAACCAAGCCAGAGCCCATAATGACTTGCGGTTGCACAGGTAAGCTTCCGGGCATGAAGTATTCTTCCGTCTCTTTGAGTCTGGGTGAAGCTTTCCCAAGATGTCATGGCGCTTTCTCCATGCATCCCGGCCAACCACTGGTTTCTCCAGGTGCCCGCCAACCGCCCTTCACCCAAAGAGTGTGTATTGAATTCTTGTCTCGAGTCTTGAAGTCTTGAGGCCTTGAAGATGCAAGTCCTTGCAGGTGCCATCATGGAGTTGTCGTCATTGGCGAAATCCTTCATTCTCACACCACCTCGAGCACTCATACCAAACCCCGCCTACTATAGCGTAGCATTAAAATAAATAACGCCCCGGGCTTGGTAACAGGTGATGGGTTCCTACCTCATGCATACTACTCAACTACAAGGATTCAATAACACTACTGAGGGGTGGTTGCAAGGATGCCACTAAATGCAATAAAAACATAGGTATGAAAGCAATGATCAAAGTGAACTTGCTCGTAATACTTGATGAAGATAACAACACCGAGAAAATGACTTGGTAGAACTAATCGTCACTCCGTTGAAAATCTATATAGTCAAACATAGCATTCACATAAGCAAACATCCTAGCAAACAATTTGAGCACTCAAATAACAATCAAAACAGCAAGGAAAATCGATAATAAAACTCAAACAAAATCAAAAGAAACTTCAAATAAAACTACAAAGAAAAACTACTAACGAAGATCTATGACTTTGCTACAAACATCTAATATAGTTTTGCCGTAAGTAAAAACTTAACAACAATTAAAATACTAAACTAATAAATTAACAGAAAATAAAATGTAAAATAACTAATTTAACAGAAAGTATTTTTTCTCATAAAATTTTATTTGAAAAAAGAAACAAATAAAAAGCTTAAATAAAACACTAACAATGAACTATATAAGGTTTCATACAAAACTAAGGAAAATAAATTTTTTTAAAATAAAATAAATTTTCTCCTGTTGTCTAACAGAAACACAACTAATTTTGTCAAAAGTGACAAAAAGAAATAATTTAACACTAATAAAAACAATAAATAAAAAGCTAAAACAGAACTAATATTAAAACAGTACTGTTTTGCTAAAAACCTAATTTAAATTAACCTGAAAATAAAATACTAAATACTACTGGATAAACAAAGGTCCTAGAGACCAGGAGCAAAAAGAATTAATTAAAAATCTATTTTTAAACTCCTGGAATAAGCAAAACAAGCTTTAATTCAAATCTGATCTAACTCAATTTTTATAAATCCAAACATAGACAAATAATATATTTTTGGAAACTACAAGAAAATTTTGATCTAACGCAAAAAGAATCAGCATCATTGGACATCTAGATCAAAAGTTATAAGCTAAACAAGAACGGAACTAAATCTGTTACGGAAATAAATCTGAAAAAATGAAAACGGAGTTACCTGTACGTGAGGCAGAGATGGCAGGAAGGAGACGGCGATGTGGAGGGCTGGTCCCGAGGGGGCGATGTCGCCGGGCGAGGTGGGGGTGGCGGAGGAGGGGTCGGCGCTTGGGGAGGTGGCGCTGGGCGATGGGAGGTTCCAGGAGAGCTCCCGGTGAGCGTTCTAGGCAGGAAAAGGAGGACGGTGGCGAGAAGGCTACGGGCAGGGAGGAGGCGTGGTGATGGGAAAAATGGAACGAGGAGAGGGAGGGGGTTTTATAGGCGGTCTCGGGAGGCGCTGGGATGGAAAGACGAGGGAGATCGGGAAGGTGGAGATTCCTGTCTCCATGGATATGGAAAGCTTCAGAACGTGAGAGGAAACACAGGAAGGAGATGATCTCTTGTTGGGCTAGAATAGGAAAGTGCTTAATGGGCCAGCAGGTTTTTCCTAATAAAACGATTCCATTCCTATTTTTAAAATTAGGAAACTAAAACAATAAAAAGGAAATCAAATCAATTGAATAAAGAGTTTTTATATACTAAAATTATCAAAAAATAAAATGTAGATGATGAGCATTATTCCACGGCCAAAATAAAAACTAAAAAAATGTTTTTCAGAAAATCCCTAAAGGCTTTATTTCTTTTTGCAAATAATTTTAAATAAAAACTTTGGTTTTTCTTGGCTCAAATATTTTCAAAATGCCCCTGATTTTGGAGGGTCATTTTCCTCCGCTCTTTCTTGCTTGCAAGAATTTATTTTTCGGGTATTTCTCGGGAAGAAAAATAGAGAAGCAAGTGCAAATATTTGAAAGAATTAAATTGCAAAACTCCGCTCAAATTCTTTATAGTTGAAGAAGTCATGTCATCTTCTCTCATTGATTTTAATAGGATGAAATTGAATTTACCGAAGAAGGGAAAGTCATTTTATTCCCTCTCATTCAAAAGTTTTTGAAAAGGTTCAAATTTCACTCAAGTTTAATTCACTCAAGCAAACAAACAAACAATTCAATTAATTATATTAACATTCCAAAATTTGGGATGTTACAAACCTACCACACTTAAAATGAATCTCGTCCTCGAGATTCAAGAGGCTAGCAAGAAAAGGTTAGGGGTTGGGGTCTTCTAGCAAATGTCTTGGTCGAAAGGACAGGGGTGCTACCACACTTAAAAACAAGGTCATGGTTCCAATAAACTCAGATACTTCCTCTGGAGTGTTGACAATGTATGTCTCTTCACATATCTTACAATAGCTCCTTCATTAGCGCTCTTCTGTCAGAAGCATAGAGTTTTCCTCAAAATCTTGGGTCGGTTTATCAAAGTTGAAGTTCGTCCGAGACTGGATCTGCTTAGCTGATAGGTCTGTGTCCATTCTAGACAACTATCGAAACACTCATGGTGGTCGACCATTAATGGTTTCTCCCGCAGAGAACGGGTCTGGGTTGAACTTCACCGTATATCCTACGATTGGCAACGGTTGCTGTAAAGGGTTCCATCGTACTACCATTCTATGGTTTTATGGCTTATCGTGTCGACACTCTTCTAAGGTTTTCGAGGCTCTCTCGATTTTCCATCAACATATGATAGTTCATGATAGAAGTCTTCGTATGGGGCCAATCCATCCCGTACTTGAATCATTACCACATACGTAAATATCGAATCACGTATTCTAACACTTGGGCATACTCACAAGCATTGCAGAAATTCTCTTGTTCTCGAACCGGGTTCGAGTAATTCCATGGTTTCGCAAGCCAAACAAAACATCTATCGTTACTTCACCACTCTCGTGTTTTTGCGTAACCTTACGGTGTGTCCTATTTCTCCGCAAATCTTGCAGGCACAAGGTTTATTTCTTGGTGTATCATTGTGCTTCCGGATAAGACGTGATCTCATCGTGGTCTTCTTGAATTCCTCCCAAGTTCTTGCTCCTTTAAATCCTTGTATGGATTGATGCATTCTCCACCAGGTTGCGTAACTTTACGTAGAAATCTTGAAGAGCGTATTGGACCTCATACTTCCTTGAAACCAAATTGTTCCCGAGTGATTCTCCATGTTCTCGCATCCATAGCTCTGCCTCCATTTGAGTCTTCGGTCCAGAGAATATCAGTCCAACTTCATTCATCATCTATGGGGTTCAAGGGTTTTAAGGTGAGATGAGAGAGAGGTGGGGAGGGATATACACACAATACAAACAATAGTTTTTTTGATTAAACAAGTTTTACTTTGTGGCTGCCGGAAAAACATCAAACAAATGACAGCTCACACATCGTCAGCATCTAACGTAAGTGTGTAACAGGGGTTTGGTCTTCTAAAGGTCAAATATTTCTTTAGGAACTTCAAATCTTCGGAGTCTTCAACTGTTGTAGCTTCTAATACATGGTGAAATCCTCTTTACTTGGAAGAGGTCATCAGTCCTCCGATATCTTTCTTGGAGTGGCTTCAGTTGATCCTTCATGTGGTCAAAAGGGAAAAGGGTATATCCTAACTATTTTGAGGTGAGAGTGTCTATTCGATAAAATCAGAAAAGATGAGAAGTAAGAGTCTTTTTGTAAATAAAGTTTTTGAGATATCCTGTCCTAAGGGCTTTTCCGGTTTCTAGGGTCACGTTCTACAGTCAACATGTGCTCTGATACCATCTCTGTAGCGACCCGACCTCAGACGGTCAAGCCTCTGTGTTACTGTGCCATCCCTGGATCAGTATGCTGGCACACACAGTACATCAATGTATATATCAAAGTGCAATCACATGCATAAATAACATAAAACTGATATATACCTCATAATACTCAGCGGAAACAATCAAACGGGTGTGGAGTCCCATCAACGCCATCGGCAGGTTGAGTGTAAACCGTAACCCTGTACCGTACTCTTACTCGTCGGAAGAAATTATCTGCAACATGATACGTTGCAGCCGTGTAGGTCAGTACATTGAATGTACCGCAAGATCACAATAAGAGAAAACAGATGATAAACTATACTATATGCAGATGGCTTTATGGCTCAGATCTGAATTTTGTTTGCGTAAAAGCTGGTTTTATTTTACCTACACCAAAGGAATAAATGAAGTCTGTACTATGGAGTTTTCTATCATGACATGGTTCCGCCAACCGATGTCTCATAGCCCAAAATCATCATATGTTGCCCACAATTAAATTATCAATCCGGTGTTGAGAGTTCCGAGATAGATCCAAGTCCAGATGCTCAAATTGTCCGTGAATCGGGACACGGCTAATCGATTAGGTTTAAACCCTCTGCAGAGGTTTGTACACTTTACCCGCAAGATTCGATCCCTCTTTTACGTTCTCGCACTTCGTGGTGTTTGAGAACAAGACAACCAAACATGGTCTTCCGAAGAGTTCCTCGACCACCGTCCGTACTCATCCCATCCTACCGTAGTTCTACATCTGCTAGTACCGCCCCAGCCAGTCACCACTAAGGTCAACCAAGCCAGAGCCCATAATGACTTGCGGTTGCACGTAAGCTTCCGCATGAAGTATTCTTCCGTCTCTTTGAGTCTGGGTGAAGCTTTCCAAGATGTCATGGCGCTTCTCCATGCATCCCGCCAACCACTGGTTTCTCCAGGTGCCCGCCAACCGCCCTTCACCCAGAGTGTGTATTGAATTCTTGTCTCGAGTCTTGAAGTCTTGAGGCCTTGAAGATGCAGTCCTTGCAGGTGCCATCATGGAGTTGTCGCCATTGACGAAATCCTTCATTCTCACACCACTCCTCGAGCACTCATACCAAACCCCGCCTACTATAGCGTAGCATTAAAATAAATAACGTCCCGGCTTGGTAACAGGGTGATGGGTTCCTACCTCATGCATACTACTCAACTACAAGGATTCAATAACACTACGAGGGGTGGTTGCAAGGATGCCACTAAATGCAATAAAAACATAGGTATGAAAGCAATGATCAAAGTGAACTTGCTGGTAATACTTGATGAAGATAACAACACCGTAAAATGACTTGGTAGAACTAATCGTCACTCCGTTGAAAATCTATATAGTCAAACATAGCATTCACATAAGCAAACATCCTAGCAAACAATTTGAGCACTCGAAATAACAATCAAAACAGCAAGGAAAATCGATAATAAAACTCAAACAAAATCAAAAGAAACTTCAAATAAAACTACAAAGAAAAACTACTAACGAAGATCTATGACTTTGCTACAAACATCTAATATAGTTTTGCCGTAAGTAAAAACTTAACAACAATTAAAATACTAAACTAATAAATTAACAGAAAATAAAATGTAAAATAACTAATTTAACAGAAAGTATTTTTTCTCATAAAATTTTATTTGCAAAAAGAAACAAATAAAAAGCTTTTATAAAACTCTAACTATGACCTATAGAAGGTTTCATACAAAACTAAGGAAAATAAATTTTTTTAAAAATAAAAATAAATTTTCTCCTGTTGTCTAACAGAAACACAACTAATTTTGTCAAAAGTGACAAAAACAAATAATTTAACACTAATAAAAACAATAAATAAAAAGCTAAAACAGAACTAATATTAAAACAGTACTGTTTTGCTAAAAACCTAATTTAAATTAACCTGAAAATAAAATACTAAATACTACTGGATAAACAAAGGTCCTAGAGACCAGGAGCAAAAAGAATTAATTAAAAATCTATTTTTAAACTCCCGGAATAAGCAAAACAAGCTTTAATTCAAATCTGATCTAACTCAATTTTAATAAATCCAAACATAGACAAATAATATATTTTTGGAAACCACAAGAAAATTGTGATCTAACGCAAAAAGAATCAGCACCATTGGACATCTAGATCAAAAGTTATAAGCTAAACAAGAACGGAACTAAATCTGTTACGGAAATAAATCTGAAAAAAATGAAAACGGAGTTACCTGTACGTGAGGCAGAGATGGCAGGAAGGAGACGGCGATGTGGAGGGCTGCTCCGGCGAGGGGGGCGATGTCGCCGGCGAGGGTGGGGGTGGCGGAGGAGGGGGTCGGCGCTTGGGGAGGTGGCGCTGGGCGATGGGAGGTTCAGGAGAGCTCTGGTGAGCGTTCTAGGCAGGAAAAAGGAGGACGGTGGCGAGAAGGCTACGGGCAGGGAGGGGCGTGGTGATGGGAAAAATGGAACGAGGAAAGGGAGGGGGTTTATAGGCGGTCTCGGGAGGCGCTGGGATGGAAAGACGAGGGAGATCGGGAAGGTGGAGATTCCTGTCTCCATGGATATAGAAAGCTTCAGAACGTGAGAGGAAACAGAGGAAGGAGATGATCTCTTGTTGGGCTAGAATAGGAAAGTGCTTAATGGGCCAGCAGGTTTTTCCTAATAAAAACGATTCCATTCCTATTTTTAAAATTAGGAAACTAAAACAATAAAAAGGAAATCAAATCAATTCGAATAAAGAGTTTTTATATACTAAAATTATCAGAAAAATAAAATGTAGATGATGAGCATTATTCCACGGCCAAAATAAAAACTAAAAAAATGTTTTTCAGAAAATCCCTAAAGGCTTTATTTCTTTTTGCAAATAATTTTTAAATAAAAACTTTGGTTTTCTTGGCTCAAATATTTTCAAAATGCCCCTGATTTTGGAGGGTCATTTTCCTCCGCTCTTTCTTGCTTGCAAGAATTTATTTTCGGGGTATTTCTCGGGAAGAAAATAGAGAAGCAAGTGCAAATATTTGAAAGAATTAAATTGCAAAACTCCGTTCAAATTCTTTATAGTTGAAGAAGTCATGTCATCTTCTCTCATTGATTTTAATAGGATGAATTTGAATTTACCGAAGAAGGGGAAAGTCATTTTATTCCCTCTCATTCAAAAGTTTTTGAAAAGGTTCAAATTTCACTCAAGTTTAATTCACTCAAGCAAACAAACAAACAATTCAATTAATTATATTAACATTCCAAAATTTGGGATGTTACACCTTTATAGCCACCCAGTTACGTTGTGACGTTTGGCACACCCAAAGCATTCCTACGATATCCGGGAGTTGCACAATCTCATGGTCTAAGGAAATGATACTTGACATTAGAAAAGCTTTAGCAAACGAACTGCACGATCTTGTGCTATGCTTAGGATTGGGTCTCGTCCATCACATCATTCTCCTAATGATGTGATCCCGTTATCAATGACATCCAATGTCCATGGTCAGGAAACCATGACCATCTGTTGATCAACGAGCTAGTCAACTAGAGGCTCACTAGGGACATGTTGTGGTCTATGTATTCACACATGTATTACGATTTCCAGTTAATACAATTATAGCATGAACAATAGACAATTATCATGAACAAGGAAATACAATAATAACCATTTTATTATTACCTCTAGGGCATATTTCCAACACCTAGCTCCGATGACCAAGACTGTCCCATAGTTAAAGCTATAAGTATACCAAAGGGTGAACTCGACTACGGCCCTCACGGTTGGCGAGCGAGACAGTCCAAACTATCTTACTCATATTACCCATTACGGCTTCACCGCGAATCGACATGACTTTCTGTCTGGGTACTAGGATGGTATCCAAAGGTCCGACTTGGGAACGTCATGATATTGAGTATATGCCCGTCCTTCAAAGTTATAATGAATGGGGGGCAAACATCTTATGGAATCATTCTTTTTCCCTAAAAGGACTTGGTGAAGGTTCAGATTACCTATGTGGAGCCATTTACTGCTCTTTGGGTGATTATTATATTTCCCCTGCCTTGCTAAGATCTCTTTTAGAAAAATGGGATCCAAAAACCAACACGTTCCTATTCTCATGTGGTGAACGCACTATTACACTCCTTGATATGTATCAAATGGCTGGTCTCCCTCTGGATGGAGACTTACATGAAGAATTTATCCCACCAGAACACGCACTAGACCCCTCCCTTTGCCAATTCCCTGACTTCTTGGCGGACCTATTATCCGCACATGATCATCTTGCCAAGAATAACGGCGGCCACGTGACTTTCCAGTGTCAGTGTGACTATTTTCACAACCGGCGAGACCACTCTGTTCCTTTCGCGTCTCTTCGTGAGGTCCGCTTGTATGTTGCGGCGTACATTGTTGTTTGGTTGTGCTACTTTGTTGTCATTGGCGGGGGAGCCTACGTTCGCGCTGGTGTCCTTGTGATGGCGTCCTGGATCGCTCTGGGCGTCGAATTTTATTAGCTCCACCAGCACTTTTCTCTATCTATTTTTCGCTTCGTCGCACCAGCACCTGATGTAGGGCGGAACCCTATGTGGACGATCTTTCACGTTTGGAGTGGATCCTACGGTGAATCACGAAGAACACGCGGAAGAACAAGAGGGAAACACGGGGAAAACGAGAGAGAATTCACTGAACCGACAAGAGATCAATCACACAAGTGCTAGATCGATGAACACAAAGGTGAGATACATGATTCAAGGTCAACAAAGGACGATACAAACGGTAGCCGTTCTTCTCCGTGAGGAGGTCTTGATGGGGTCCACCCTAGAAGGGGGTCTTGAATCCGCTTGGGGGATCTTCTCCGAAGAGGTCCTGAGCTCCGAGGAGAAGTAACCAAGTGGACGAGCAAGGCTCTCACACAAACATGAGCTAAACCTAAGCTAACCCTAATACGAAGCTAGGAGAAGAGTATATATAGTGCTAAGCCACGAAGGGGTAAGTGAGGGCGAAGGGGTACACGGGCTCGGCCCAATACACTGTGCGCAGACAGGCCGGTTGTACCGGTCGCCGGGGCGGTTGTACCGCTGAGAGCTCCTGAGGGGCAGTAGTTCCGGCCGAGGAAGGCGGTACTACCGTTGGGAGGTCGGCACTGGCTTCTGGAGGTGGGCGTCGAAGGAGCCAGCGGTTGTACCGGATGTCGAGGCGGTTGTTCCGGTCTTTAGGCATAAACCGGTAGAACCGGTGCTGTACCGCCCTTGCACCGCTTGATCACCGAATGGTGGCCGGTTGTTGGGCGGTGGCTAGCCGGTTGTTCCGCCCGTGCAGTGGTTGGGCGGTTGAACCGGTCGGGTGGCTTCAGCGGTAGTACCGCCTGTAGTGGGCGGTAGTACCGCTCGTGCTGGAGCGGCCGGGTTCTCTTCCTCCTTCTCTTCCATGCTTGGCCTCGGTCCTTGGATTCTCCATGGTCGTCTCGGTCGTACCTGAGTATATGCAAGATCCATGCATGAGGTAGTAGCCATGTCTCACATGTAGAAAGTGAAGGTTCGAAGAGGAGCGAGTTCACCTTGTGTCCAATGGTGCATATTCGAGGTCTCATCATATGTCCTCTTGGGGCTTGGAGAGTAGTCGGAGTGTACATGAGGATGAACGTGAGATGCTCCGCATCATCTCCCCCCCTTGTGAAAGATCCGACCTCGGATCGTGATCCTCATCACCATGGAAACGGTTGTCGTGGAGGGACTTGTAGTTGGACGAAGTTGAAGACATGGCGCAATCCAAGTAGTCCAGGGTGTCGCCGGAATGATAGACATGCAAAAAGAGCAAACACAAGCAACACTCAGAAATACAATGGTTAGCGCACACAAAGTGTCCATCATGTAAGAATGAGTCCGTGCGGCAAGATTGGTCGTGACAAAGTGCATGAAGCTTATCAAGTTGATCTAGAATGAGATGCAAAGCATTCATGGGAGGAAAAGCAATCATTGTGTACACAAATGTTTTATGAATATGAGCAATGCAACCACGATGCAAAATGATGTCATAATGGGATGGTTTATCAAATGCATGAACATGGCAATGGATGCTCAACATGTGGATATTATCATGCAATTGATGGTGGACAATATGATTATGATGTATGAATATGCCATCAAGGTAGATCACAACAAATTTGCTAAGGAAGTGCACAAGTTCATATATCATGGATGACATGGGAATACAAGATGCAACAAGGTAATCATAATGTGAGTCAATCCATGCATAGGGTGCAAACTTGTGGTGAGTATGATATGTCCATCGAGCATGACATGTATGAGCATAATCAACAAATATGGAGGTGTTGGTGTACCAATGCTCAAGTCGTGGCAAGAGTGGAATTCCGAAGGTGCATCCAAGTCCAAGCGCTCCTCAATGTAAAGGTCCATAGAGCCAATCTCCAATGTCGCTCCTCCGTCCGTGAGATGTATCATGTAGACAACAAAAAGGAAACAACAAAGAAAGGGTGACCCATCCAATATGCGTATTTGAGGATGGCTCAAAGGGAAGGAGTTCACCTTATGAATGTTCCGGAAGATGTTGGAGTTGCACATCATGTATGCCTTCACATAACCAATATGTCTCATGACGGTAATGCCTTGTGAATCCTTCAAAATGAAAGAACATGACAAACACTCGGAAAAACAAATGAGGTTAGCGGAAGTGCAAAACCTATCATTCGTGTGGTAAGATACCGAACAAGTGTATGCATCATGCTCATCATAAGAAAGTACAAGGGAGCATTTCAAAGTATGGAGGCATATGATGTAAGAACATCCAAATACAAGAGGCTCAATCAAACAAGCATGCATTACAAGTAAAGTGTCAATGTCTCCAAGATCAATAAGCATAGTATGGTTGCACTCAATACAAGTGGATATGAGAGAGGCAACTAATGGACACAAGAGACAATGATAGAGGCATGAGCATATATGTCATCAACCCAAGAAAGCAAGTAATAGTGGAACATGGGTGATGCAAGATAGCAAGCAATCATAGAGATCAAGTCAAGCAAGCTAGTAGTGCGAAGATGCAATGTACTAGAAGGAATCATGACAAGCATGTCGTGTGTGCAAATAGTGGGCATGAATAATGCACATGACATAGCACAAGCATGAAAGCAAGATATGAGTAGAATGGCATGAATGTATTGGCGAGAGGCCATGTGTAAATAGCAATGGGGCATCATGACTCTCCCAACACAACAAGCATCAATAGCGTGGGGCACAAAGAAATCATGACAATAGCTACTAGGATCTCCACCAAGCATGCAAATACACATAGGAGTAGCATAATGGTGAATCATGGGTAGATGCAAGCAAGGGTCACAAGTGCATGGCAAAGGCATAGAAGGAAGCATAACATGCAAAGTGAACACGGTAAAATGAGCATAAGGTGGCAAGTGGTAAATAGCCCATAGCCGTGTGAGAGCCAAGTAGAAGAGATGCGCGTAGTCGTTGCGCGAAGGGAACGGTGCTAAGGATAGGCCACGGGATCCCAAAGCATCGTTGCTCTCAAGAGCTCGTTTAAATCAACTCTTGGGATTGAGATGTTGACGAGTATACGTGCGTACCTACACAAAACAAAGACAAAGAGAAAATTGTGTGTGCATGGTATATGTACACATCATCCATCATGATGCGCACATGCATGTGTCGGTTAGCACAAAATATCCAATGCTCAAATAAATGGGATGCGTGATATAGAAACATGTCATCCATCATGAGAGGTTTGTTATGATGTATAGCATAATGGAGACTCAAATTGTGTAATGCATCATGAGAAATATCTAGAGCATTGTTGTTCATGGAATGCATATGGTGTACACAATCATGGGAATCATGCAAAGTATGAAATGCATCAAGATCTCCGAATATGTATGAGGAAACTATGGGGGTCTCCTCATGAGCATTAATGGAAACATCACATGGAGAATATTGACAACATCCAAAACAATGCATATTCGGAACAATGTGATCATGGCATGACATAGTAGACGAATTGCGCAAATCATGTAAAGGAAGCATGGCAATATCATCACAAGATAAGCAAAAGCCAATGACCATCATCTCGTCATCTATGCCATAAGTGCAAATGGGATTTATTTTAATGGGGCATGCATAAATACTATGTTGAGATTGTGAAGATGCAATATGGGAGATCTCACTCATAGCATATGACAAGTTCAATGGATTGTCAAATATGATGTGACCAATAGAATTTTCACAAGATATCCTATGAAGCATAGCATCACAACTAGGCAACTCAACATGCTCATCATCGTATTCATCGTAAATAGGCAAGTCAAGGCATGAAGAAGTTTCACTAGCATGAAGCATGGTAATAGGTGGGTCAACATCATGCAAGCAATCAATATCAAGAATGTCCACTAGTGGAACTAGAGCATCACCGTCACCTTTGTTACCTTTGTCATTCCACTCTAGTGGTGTAGGTGAGGTGGGAAAGACCAAATGGTGGTCATCTTCATCTTGATGGAACCATGTGGGGGGTGCATCATCGTCCACCATGGCCATCGTCTCCATTGGAGGGATGTACTCCTCGAGGATAGGCATGTCGTCATGTAGGAGACCTAGCACCAAAGAAGAAAACACACTAGGAGTAGAGGTTAAGTCGTTAGGAATCATAGTGGCCTCACATGCCGTGTCAACTACCTCACTCACTAAGTGTTGTGGCTCACTCACTCCCTCTTGGATGCTCTCACTCATATGGTTGGTGGAGTCACTCAAATTGCGCTCAACCTCACATAGGATGTGTGGCATGCTCTCATGTGTGGGGCTAGTGGTGGTCACACTCATCCTCTCATAGGAAATGCTCTCAATGTCACGTATGGTGGAGTCACTCATGTCACTCATGTGGTGGTGGCTCTCCTCACATGGCACTTGGGGCATTTCTTCATGTGTGGGTGTCGGAGAGATGTTGGTGCAAATGTCTCCATGCGCGGTCGCGTAGCTTGACTCGGAGTATGAGTCCAATGTGGGCGCCGTCTTCATGTTGTTGAAGAGGTTCGCGCTCGTCGCCGTGGTCGAAGGGGATGGCCCTTGCTCGACCGTCTTGTCACCGTCTTGGTGTTGGAGGCCCATATGATGTGGCACCTCATAGCTCGTCTCCATGACCGAAGGGAATTTCGCATGCTCGGCCATCTTCCTTGGGGGGCTTCCGAAGATGGAAGTGTCACCCTCGCTTGTATGTGGTCGCCTTGGACTTGATGAAGTCGATGTAGGCATACACGTCGGAAGTAGGCGAAGATGTCGTACGTCCAAAGGCGAAGATGCCTTGATTGCACTTGGCGAAGATGCCGAAGTGGTTGTTGTAGCCTTAGCGCCGTCTTGGTTGTGCTCGTCTCGCGGTCTTCTCTTGTGCTTATGAAGCTTCGACTTGGCGTGAAGTAGGGCTTGTTGGGACTTGTGCATTTGCGCTTGTGGAGCATCTTCATGATGATGATGCTGTTGTCGTGCTGGAGCTCCTTGGCGTTTGTCGTCATCGTGCACATGATGCTTGGAGGTGACTTGCCCTTCATGACGATGTTGATCATGAACGTGATGGTGGTCGCCATGTAGATGTGGACGAGGACGATTTGCACTTGCATCTTTTTCGCGCTCCGAAGACTTGTGGCTTGAATGTCGCCGCCTTGAAGATGACGAAGGGGAAGAAGACTTGATCAATGCCCGAATCTCCTCCATCCTTGCATCTTGCTCCTCTTTATGTGCGGCAAGCTTCTTGTCGAAGTAGTCCCTTCTCCTTGCTTCGGAGTGACGAATGTCGATGGAGATGTTCTCGATGCGCTCTCGCAATCTTGATTGTGTGCCTTGCACTTGTCATTGTAGATCGAAGATAGACGCTTTGGTGATGCAGTTGTTCACGCCGTCGTTGTTGTCAAAGACCGGAGATGAAATGCCTTGCATATCCATCACAAGACTCGAACAAATATGAGTGGGAGAAAGAGAAGAACTTATACCAATGTACCTTGACCGATGTTGACAATGAATCAAGTTCACTCAAATGCGGACAATGAAATAGCACTATTGGTACCAATCCTTGTCGGTTCTCACACCTACACAAGTAAAGCTTATGGAGGAGCTCGGTGAGGATAGTGGCACAAAAATTTAATGCAAAATGTTAGGAAGAGTCAATAATGTTGAAAGAGATTCACAAATTCGCAAGCGAAACAAGTAGACCAATAGCAATGAATGGCACACGGAAACGCACACACGGATAGATAAATGGGGCCGTGCAACCAAGGAATGAGCTCAAAATGTGGAATCCACCAAAATGCTCGTGTTGCACAACTCAAGAGAGACGCTAGCACGATTGCTCTATAGGCTGGTACGAGACTTGTGAACAACCTATAAGATGCAAAATGGATAAACTTCTATCCCAAGTATGCTATGTATGTATGGTTCCCGGTGTGTCTCTCACGATGATCCAAGATGATCGGATATGACAATCTTATATGCAATGTGGTATGATGCTATGGCACTTGCTTACAAGCTTCTTTGCTCTTTCTCTTTTCTTTCTTTGCTTAAAAGCTTTATTTCTTTTTTTTCTATGGCCACTTTTGCACAATGCACAAACCAAGATAGCTATTGTGTATATGCGGGAACAAACTTGTGACACAAGATATGATAGCAATATATGCACCACGAAGATATGGTATGTATGCTATGGGAAGTATGATCACTAATGTGCACAAGTAACGTTGCCGGCAATACTCAAATGGCTAGTCTCGCTAGGCAAGTAACGCAAAAGTAAGGCTAGGGGTTAACAATGCAATGGTAAGGGGAATATACAATGGAGGGATACCACGATACCAAGATGATATGGAGGTTACCGTCCGGCGATGATGAGTAGCGGTGTTCTTTATGTAGAAACCAAGATGATGGAGACTCGTCCCTAAGTAGTCAAACACCTTAGGAAACGGAAAAACCGCGAACTCAAAATCTCAAACGTCAAATGTCAAAATGGTGGTAGCGGGAATGCGGTGGTGGTTTGCACTTGGCAATGCGGAAGTGGGATGATGGGCTATACATGGTGTAAGAGTTGGAAGCACATGGTCCCTAAGTAGCCGAAACACCTTAGGAGACACAAGCCACAACTCGAAAAGCTCAATCAACAATTGGGTTAAGTTGGGTTGTCGGAAGTGTATGGTGGGCAATGTTATGTGGATGTGATGGTGGTGGTGGTGGTTGATGAAGAAGCAACCGTCCCTAGGTAGCCTAAACACCTTAGGAGACTCAAATCACAACTCAAACAACCACTAATGCTATAAGGAACAAAATGGGTTAGTTTGCGGAAGGCTATGGTGGTATTGCGGATGATGTGGTGGAAGCCCTAGGCAAAGATGCCAAAGTACCAAAAATTTATGGTGTCAAAAGGTGGTGGTAGTATTTTTTGTGGGATGGGGATGTCAATAGCTTCAAACGACCTAAAGAACGTCAAAACGGACTCGGATGAATTAGTTATGGGCAAAACGGTGAAACTCTTAACGCTGAACTGGGAGGGCGGTAGTACCGCTTGGGAGGGCGGTAGTACCGCCAGGTACCCAGCGGTAGTACCGCTCGAGGGGCGGAAGTACCACTCGTGTCGGGATTTTTCACAGATCGACTCGGTAGCGATTTTGGGGCGGAAATGGATGATTTCGGGCCAAAATTGGATGGATTTCGTGGATGGAAGGTGGGGAAACTTGGGGAGATGCTAGATCCACTCGAAACCAAGCAAATCCATGGATCAAAATCAACAAAACATCATCAAAACTAACAAATCACAAAAAAAATTGGGGCTATTTTTGGTGGGGATTTTTGGATTTAGGACGAAAACAACAAAATCAAGCTAGAAAACTCGGTGTAGGGGCTCTAAAAACGTGATCAACGTGGCTCATGATACCATAGATGATGTAGGGCGGAACCCTACGTGGACGATCTTTCACGTTTGGAGTGGATCCTACGGTGAATCACGAAGAACACGCGGAAGAACAAGAGGGAAACACGGGGAAAACGAGAGAGAATTCACTCAACCGGCAAGAGATCAATCACACAAGTGCTAGATCAATGAACACAAAGGTGAGATACATGATTCAAGGTCAACAAAGGACGATACAAATGGTAGCCGTTCTTCTCCGTGAGGAGGTCTTGATGGGGTCCACCCTAGAAGGGGTCTTGAATCCGCTTGGGGATCTTCTCCAAGAGGTCCTGAGCTCCGAGGACAAGTAACCAAGTGGACGAGCAAGGCTCTCACACAAACATGAGCTAAACCTAAGCTAACCCTAATACGAAGCTAGGAGAAGAGTATATATAGTGCTAAGCCACGAAGGGGTAAGTGAGGGCGAAGGGTACACGGGCTCGGCCCAATACACTTTGTCTTGTGACAGGCCGGTTGTACGGTCGCGAAGCGGTTGTACCGTGAGAGCTCTGAGGGGCGGTAGTTCCGCCGAGGAAGGCGGTACTACCGTTGGGAGGTCGGCAGCTTCGGAGGTGGGCGTCGAAGGAGCCAGCGGTTGTACCGGATGTCGGGCGGTTGTTCCGGTCTTTGGGCATAAACCGGTAGAACGGTGTCAGACCGCCTTGCACTGCTTGATCACCGAATGGTGGCCGGTTGTTGGGCGGCGGCTAGCCGGTTGTTCCGCCCGTGCGGTGGTTGGGCGGTTGAACTGGTCGGGTGGCTTCAGCGGTAGTACCGCCTGTAGTGGGCGGTAGTACCGCTCGTGCTGGAGCGGCCGGATTCTCTTCCTCCTTCTCTTCCATGCTTGGCCTCGGTCCTTGGATTCTCCATGGTCGTCTCGGTCGCATACTGAGTATATGCAAGATCCATGCATGAGGTAGTAGCCATGTCTCACATGTAGAAAGTGAAGGTTCGAAGAGGAGCGAGTTCACCTTGTGTCCAATGGTGCATATTCGAGTTCTCGTCATATGTCCTCTTGGGGCTTGGAGAGTAGTCGGAGTGTACATGGGGATGAACGTGGGATGCTCCGCATCAGCACCCATCTTGTAGGACCCTGCTATCGGATTAGGGGATGGCCCGTCCATTTCATTATCGGCTGGATGGGGGTTTATCTGAAGAATTTATTTGGTAAACGAGCAAAAGTGAGGAATTTTCCAACTCCTAAGCTTTGTCCAGGGAAATTATCTATGGTGGGGACTATGTTTAGGATTCCATACGATTTTAGCCCTGAAAAGGCACATGATTTCTTTGAGAAACACAAGAATATTGTGTGGTACCCCTCAAATTTCTCTGACTTGGCTAGCACTTGTTGGCTACAAAAAGCATTCACCATTTCCATCCGTCGAGGGATGCTACCATGGAGAAGGTCTGATTATGATGACGACTTGTGCATTGTTTAGCCGTATCATCTTGACCGGGTGGCTCGACAATTCAAATTGGATCAGCAAGTACCATATACTCCATTGCGCAGTTTATATATAATAGATGACATTAGCATTGCTTATGCACACTGGTGGCATTTATTGCACTCAAATCCGAAACAGACTCACTATATTCCCAACAAAGATTTTGTGGGCAATTCCTCAGTGGCATGGACAAACTGGTGGACTATTTTCATCCAACCTTTCACTAGCATTCTAGGCCAGCTTCGTCAAGGTAACATGCACGGGCTATGAAGAAGGGCTTGCCAAATATGTGAATAATGGGAAGAAACGTATTTTTCCTCGCAACATTTTGGAAGGGGATCTTGTCGTAGTAAAGAAGTTGTCTGCTGAACGGCAAGAGGAATATCTTGCAGCTATTGAGGCGAGAGAAATGCCGACAGTGAATCATTGGAGGGACATCTTAAGAGGTTACCACTTGGATAACAATGCCCCACCGCCTTTGTTGCAACAGGTAATATATATACATATATATATATATACATTTTTGCTGCTATTATTATGTGCCAACACTACTCTTCACTAACTCATATTATTTTTTCCTTTTTTTAGAAGCGGAAAAATAATCCAAATGATGTTGCTGCAAGTTCCTCTTCTAATCCTCGACCACTTATAAGCATGACAGTATCAGGCACGCGTTTAAATGCAAGGAAGGAGGGTACTGACATTTTGGTTGATGGGAGTTCAGAGGGACCTAGTCCAAATGCAACAATCTCTTCCGATGGGGAGGAGAGACCTGCTGTAAAAAGGAAGATTGAATTTTCTCTTGGAGAAAGCCCATGTAACCTTGACGAGTTGGTTGACTTTATGCATGAACTTGGTGATACAAGGACTGATGATAATATCATAGGTTCTGATCTATCATTTGAGGATTTTGACATATCAGAACCCTCTCTTAATCTTCCAACTCCCCCTTCATATCTATACTCAGGCGTGGCCCCGCATGCTTATATTTCAAACAATTCGCCTATCTCTAGGCACGGTAGCTTTATTCGTACCCTGTATCTTTTTTATTTATTAATTTCATTGCAGTATCATTTATCTTGCCGCTCCTTTTTATCGCCAGGTGGTGCGGAAGGAGCTTCTAATCTCGTTAGTGGCGAGGGAATAATGACACAGATTTCAGCGCCACCCATGGATATTTCCGCTATTACCAATCCCATTCTGGACGCCATCGACTTGTTGTTGAAGAATGCTTTTGAAGCTTTAGATGCCCCTACATTAACAGATTCTCGGCGCCATGAGATTTTTCAGGCAGTTCGGTCGATGCTCCCTGTTGGTGACGTTGTTCCCCAAATTGCCCCTGTCCGTGCGGCTTGGGAAAATTTTGTTTCGATATCAGATACAGTGCAAGAAACCCGCAGAACCATTGAGGATCAGTCAAAGCAAAAGTCTGAATTTGTTACTGCAGCAGAGAGCAGGGCTGAATCCATTGAAGCGTCTCTGAAAACTTCAGCGGAAGAGATGTCATCCATACAGGAGAAACAAGCTGAGAAGAAGGAACGTGTGGAGGCCCTCTCTGCTCAACTGCAAGAAGCTACTGCTGAGTTGCTTACAACTGATGAAAGGTTCAAGCAACTAGAGTCAGACCGTTCCGCCAAGCAAGCTGAAGCCAAGAAGTTGCATGAAGATTTGCTCGAAGCTAATGTGAAAGCTTCCGAGGAATTGGAGGCTCTTAAAGGGAAGACATCAACGCTGGAGGACGAAGCCAAGTCTATTATTATAAGTCTGAAGGACTGGCGCTCCATGTCGAACTGAGTTTTTTTTTTGCTCTCAATAAATTAGACATGTCGTCTGTTTACATTTCCTACTCAGACTTGCATAAGGCGGCCAATCGGCAAACCCATTTTCTCTTGTCTTCTCACACGCCAGTAGCACCATTCACGTATGTTTGCATGGGATTTATTCATGTGTACTGATGGACTATGAAATGTTATTCATATAGCGCTGGTTTCTATGTGGAATGGATACTCCGAGCTAATTGCATGAACTAGCTTGGGCCCCTTTATTTATTACATTTTTTCTTGAAGCCTTATTACTTTATTTCATTGTTCATTTTTTATCTTTTACAAATTTATTTGTATATTTTTATATACACTGCCCTTTTGTACAACAGTTTAAGCTTATGCGAATTTGGAGTCATCATTTTTTTACGCCATAGTTTAGACTCGTAGGATATCGGAGTAAAATTTTATGTGTCCTTATCTTTGCATCACAATTTATACTCGTAGGTTGTTGGAGTAATTTTATTTTGTGGTGTGCCCCAGTTTATACTCTTGAGGGTATGGAGTACGCTTGATGATTTCTTTTCTTTGCATCACAGTTTATACTCGTAGGTTGTTGGAGTAATTTTTGTGTGCCCTAGTTTAAACTCGTGAGGGTATGGAGTAAGTTTTTTCCTTATGTGCCCCAGTTTAGACTCGTGAGGGTATGGAGTGTGCTCGGTGATTTATTTTCTTTGCATCACAGTTTATACTCGTAAGTCGTTGGAGTAATTATTATTATTTTGTGCCCCAGTTTAGACTCGTGAGGGTATGGAGTATGCTCGATGATTTATTTTCTTTGCATCACAGTTTATACTCGTAAGTCGTTGAAGTAATTATTATTTTTGTGCCCCAGTTTAGACCCGTGAGGGTATGAGTACGCTCGATGCATCACAATTTATACTCGTAAGTCATTGGAGTAATATTTGTGTGCCCCAGTTCAGACTCGTGAGGGTATGGAGTGAGTTTTTCCCTTATGTGCCCCAGTTTAGACTCGTGAGGGTATGGAGTGTATTTTTTATGCATAATAACGCTTAAGGAATTTCCCATTTACCGGTGCTGGCGAGTATTTCCCATCTGGTGATATTATCCTATACGCGCCGCTAGAATAAACCTCTTTTATGATGAAAGGGCCTTCCCATTTTGGTTCAAATTTTCCTTTCATCCGCCGCGTGATATTCATGTGATGAATGACCGCGAGTACTAGATCTCCTTGTTTGAACGACCTTCTTTTGACTCGTTTGTCGAATGCTCGCGACATCCTAGTTTGGTATGCCTCAAGATTTTGCAAAGCTTGAAGTCGTCTTCCTTCTAGTCTTTCCAATTCATCGAGGCGTAATTGTACTGATTTTTCCTCCGACAAATTTTCATGTGTAGCGACTCTCAGTGATTTGATCTGTACCTCCAAAGGTAGAACTACTTCACCTCCAAATACTAGGGAATAAGGTGTCATTCATGTCGGCGTGCGTGTTGTGGTTCTGTAAGCCCACAAGGCTTCGAGAAGCTTTTCATGCCAGTCACGCTTAGTTTTTGATACAACTTTCTTTAGTAACTTGCAAAGAGCTTTGTTGAAAGCTTCTGCTTGTCCATTGGCGACTGGATTATATGCCGTGGAATAATGATGGTCTATCTTAAATTTTGAGCATAATTTCTCCACTTGTTTGTTTTTAAAAGGAGTTCCATTATCAGGCATAATCCGAGAAGGAACGCCAAAGCGATAAATGAGTTATGTTGCTGCTGAAATGAATTTGTGACCTTTGGAGGACGGTGGATGGATTGGACCAACTATATCCATTCCCCGCATTTCAAAAGGCCAAGACATATTTATCGCATGGAGTGGTTCGTGCGGCTGATGTATGAAGTCAGTATGCACTTGGCATTCATGGCATTTCTTTGCATTCAAACATTGTGGGCCAGTAGTAACCTAGACGCCTTAATTGGTAGTGCAATTTAGGACCTGATTAGTGCGAGCCACATAATCTAGCATGCACCTCGTTTAAGGCCTCCATAATTTCATTTCCAGCAAGGCAGCGCAATAAGATGCCATCATGAGAACGCCTATAGAGTATGTCGTTGATGCATGTGTAATGAATTGACCTTTTGCGGATTCTAGATCTTTCGCTAGCATCAAGAGGTAGATACCTGTGAAGCAGATATTCTAGGAATGATACTCGCCAATCCCCTACCTCGATTTCGCATACATCAGCTGTCATTGCAGAAGATACTATCGCTTCTTCTTCAACAACAAATATTGGCAATATTCTTCGCTCCTCTATGTGTACGTCCATCATTTCATGCGAGTCTAGTGACATACTTGTAGCTAAACCGGCTAAAGCGTCAGCCTTTTCGTTCTGATTTCTAACTATGTGCTGAATATTTAGATCTTTGAACATAGCTAGGAGCTCTTTTGCCCTTTTGAAATATGGCAACAATTCTTGTTTCTTTACCATGTAGGTCCCCATCAGTTGATTAATCACTAATTGTGAGTCCCCATAAATAGAGAGCGTATCGAGCCCCATGTTTATTGCTATTTCAAGCCCAATGATAAGAGCTTCATACTTGGCTGAATTATTTGACACCGCCGAAGTTAGGGTAAATGAGTACGGGATCACCCCTTCATTAGGTGTAATGAAAAAAACTCCGACGCCTGACCCAGATTGCCGGCAAGCACCATCGAAGTACATTTGCCATGTTGATTTGGTAACCGTCGTGGTGAATACGTCCTCATCTGGCAAGTCATCATCTATAGGAAAATCATCTGGGATCGGATGTGCCGCAAGGAAGTTAGCCAAAGCTTGTCCTTTTGCGGTCTTTTGCGGTATATACGTGATGTCAAATTGTGACAAAAACATCGCCCATTTAGCTAGTCTCCCCGAGAGTACCATTTTACTTAAGATATATCTGAGAGGGTCTGCTCTTGAGACTAAATGTACAGTGTGTTCTAACATGTAGTGTCGCAACTTTTGTGCAGTGAACACCAGTGCGAGACATATTGTTTCCATGTTTGGATAGTTGCACTCGGCCCCTACCAAGGTGCGGCTAAGATAATACAGGGACGCTTCCCTTCCTGCATCATTATTTTGCGCCAGGAGTGCACCTAGTGAAGTAGGCATTGCAGCAGTATAAAGAATTAATGGTCGGTCTTTAATCGGTGCGCCTAAAACAGGGGGATTTATCAAATATTTCTTAATTTCTAGGAATGCGTTTTGGCATGCTTGATCCCATTGAAAAGGGACTCCTTTCTTCATAAGTCGCGAGAAAGGTTTGCATCTCCCAGATAAATTTGAGATGAACCTCCTAATATATGCTAGGTGGCCTTGGAAACTCTTCAGTTCATGTAAGTTAGTGGGTGGTGGCATCTTAATGATCGCCTTGATTTTACTTGGATCGATCCGAATACCATTTTTTGTAACCACGAAACCGAGAAATTTTCCAGAGGAAACTCCGAACGCGCACTTCATGGGGTTCATTTTTAGATTATCTTGCCTAAGACGCTCAAAAACCATTTCAAGGTGTTTCAAGTGGTCTTATTCATGCTTTGATTTCACAACTATGTCGTCTATATCGCATTCAACAATCACATATAACAACCCATCTAAGATGATTGTCATTGCTCGTTGATATGTCGCCCCCGCATTTTTTAATCCAAAAGGCATTACTTTGTAATAATATATGCCTTTAGGTGTGCGGAATGCTGTTAACTCTTCATCTTAAGGTGCCATTTTAATTTGATTATAGCCGGAACAGCCATCCATGAAAGAAAATATTTCATGCCCCATAGTAGCATCGACTAGTATTTCAGAGATGGGTATTGAGAAGTCATCTTTGGGACATGCTTTACTCATATCCCTGAAATCTACACATATGCGTGTTTGACTATTCTTCTTTTTAACGGGTACAATACTAGAGACCCATATGGGGTATTTGACTTCTCTAATGAACCCTGCAGCTATGAGTTTGTCAACCTCGGCTTCTATTTGTGGAAGTATTTCAGGCCGGTACTTTCTTTGAGCTTGCTTCACTGGTGTGGCGTCATCTCGCACAGCGAGGCGATGGACAGCTATGTTTGGGTCTAATCCAGGCATTTCTTCATAAGTCCAAGCGAACAAATCTCTATTCGCACGCAGGAACTCCTGATATTTTAGTTTATTTTCTTTGGACAAATGTTTGCTAATAAAAATTGGACGAGGATCATCAGTCGTACCAATATTTATTTCTTCCAAGTCATCCACGTTGCATTGGTTGCCATCCTCCATTTGTGGAGATGCTTCTGTCATGTCTGTATACTCAGCCGAAGCCATACAAATCTCATATCCTAACCCATGCTTCATTTCTTTTAAAACATGATCTTCGTGCAGAGCTTCGAGTTGTTCTTGAGATAACACCTTTTCGAATGGTGCTAGCTGTCCCCGGCCATCACATAGGGACGGGCCAGTGGCGATGTCATAACCCATTTGCTGCATCATGTACAAGACCCTGTTATCATACAAAGAAATGGGTAAAGATTCATCATCTTTGTTAAACACGGATATTTGTGTTGTATTTTTATTTTCACTTTCACCAACTTTTGAACCACGTGGCTCTTTTTGGGATTGTTTTATTCTATATTGTACCAAAGGAGGTAAAGGCGTAGGGAAATTAGTACCTTTCATGTCATGGGATTTGTCTATGACACGAAATATTGGGTCACCCTTCTTCCTTTGGTTGCTTGGTATATACTGATAGGTATTTTTCTTTGACGAGGATTCTGTGGCCTCCTTTTCTACCACATTTGACTTGGGTATTTTCCAGGATTTTGGCTTTTGCACCTTATCAACAGGCTCGAAGTAGAACTTTGCATCGGCATAGAAAGATTCAGCTATTGTGAATGGCTTCTTATCAGCAAATATTCTCACTGGATCACCTGTCCGAACTATATATTTGCTACATTGATGTAATGTGGATGGCACAACTTGATTCTCATGTAACCACGGGTGTCCAAGCAATGCATTTTATGATGTGGCTGCATCAATCACGTGAAACTTCACGTATGTGGATAATGTATCCAATTTTAAAACCAACGAAATGGTACCCATAGCTTCTTGCCCTGATTGGTTAAATACATGTATAACCACGTTAGACTTGCTCAAATCTCCCTTGCAATATCCAATCTTTTTTAGCGTACCCAATGGTAGCAGATTTATAGTTGACCCACCATCTATCATTATGCGATTTATTGGCAATACATCAATTTCGCCGAACATGAGAAGAGGTCTGTTGTGCTTCTTGGGGCCTAACAACATATCCTCATCTGTGAACGTCATATTTAGGACTTCAGATTCTACTACCTCGGTTTGAGATACTTCTACTCTGTAGTCTTCAGGAAACGTGAGTGTCGTGACAAGAGCTTTACGCATATCAGATGAAAGACACAAAGCATCATACACAGAAAGCATAGCTGGTATTTTCTTCAAATGTGCGATTACATTATACTTGACTGGCACCCTACATGCAGGGTCCGTCGAATCATTTGGAACTGCATCCTTGCTTTTTGGTTTCTTTCTAGGTGGAGGATGAGGGTCTGCTAATTGACGACCTGATCTAAGATGAACCTGATCAACTTCTAATGGTTCTTCGCCAGGGAAGCATAGAGACTCGCCATCATCCTCGAACACACCAATAGTGAGAACGTTGAATTCTTCACTTGGTATTCTCATGCACTTCGTGGTGTGCTGATATATCTTTGGTGCAAAGCGCAGAGGAGGAGCTTCTTCCATCACTGGGGGTAGTACACGGCGTTTTGACCGCCGTGGCCCCCAACCTTGGGCTGCACCATTGCTGAAGGGAATGTAAGCCTCTCCTTTATGCTGATCTTGCTATTTGGCAAGGCCTGTAATTATCATAGGAGAACATCCATATTTGGAAATTAGTACTGCATCATCATAAGTACCCTTCATATTTGAAAACGTAGAACTCACTGCATCATCCTGGAGGGTGGCGACATTTGCTGAAGCCTTTTTCTTTCCCTTTGTCATCCTTTTGAGGAGATCCGCATCAATAGTCCCCTCATCGATCATTTTCTGGATGATATTCTTCACAACAAAGCAATCTTTGAGTGTATGGCCCAAAATGTGATGGTAGTGACAGAAATTCGGGTCATTAAATTTTGAAGCTTCTTCTGGCCTTTTGGGCTTGGGAAGTTCTATAAGGCTCAACTCCTTTAAACCAGTGAAAATATCATCAATTTCTTCTACAGGAAAAGAATACTCCCTGTTTTTTCGTTCACTGAGAGTTGGCCTCATAGCGACCTGAGCATCTCGCTGTCCTTGGTTCCCTATAGGTGCCCTTCCGGGCTGAAACTGAGGTTTTATCGCTGTCGTCACCATGGCTTGTGCAGACCTGGGTTTCATCGGCAACTTTTCATGTTGACCACCTTTGTCTGTAGGCTTGTTGAATGTCGTTTTTGTTCGACGAGTGACAAGCTGCATAAAATTTTCTATATCCATGGATTTTGAAGCTAACTCTTCAAACGTGAGGGGCCTCACCCCTTGTAACTGGACAGCCACTTCCGAGCGGAGATTGTTCATGCACATCTGCACTGCTTCTGGCTCGGTGATGGGTCAGGCGATGAAGACTTAGGTTTCTCCATCTATTTATGAAGTCAGCCGCCTTCTCGTTGAACCCTTGTTCAGTTTGGGTCAACTCAGTTATGCCCACCGTCCTCTGCATGCTATAGAACCATTCGAGGCATGAGTTTTGCATTTGTTCCCACGTTTTTACAGAGCTTGGAGGTAGCTTGCTGTACCAGGTGAAGGCAGGCCTAGCCAATGTCTATACAAACTGCCTAAGGAGAAGTGCTCCATTGTTGGTTGTATCTTGGCAAGCAGCAAGGAAGTGTGCTATGTGCTCATGGGGAGATCCACTCCCATTGAACTTACTAATCTGCGGCTGCCTGTAATTTGTGGGGAAAGGAACTAGGTCCACATCGGGTGGGTACGGCTTAACATACCCTGGCCGCATCGAGTACTGAGTTTGCATCAACTGGGACTTTACCCCCTCAGCGATCATTATTTGGATCGCCTCAACGTTAAGCTCTGCTCCTCCATGTTGGCTGCTAGCACTCGCGCCACCATCCCCTTCATTTCCTTTGTTCTTGTTATTGCTCATCTGAATTCGAAGGGCTGCTAGCTCGTCTTCCTTTTGCTAAAGCGTTGTCGTAAGGTTGGCTAATTGCTCCTCAACCGAACGAGTTTCATTCGCGGCTAGGACTTGTTCTGTATGCTCTGCACCATGGTGGAGTTCTATCTCATTTTCAGAAGGACATGGGGTAATGTCCGATAGGGGATTATAAGACGCACCACAGCTGGACCCAAGTTCTTCATAATCTGAACCCTTTTGGCTTCATGTACAACAACGAGGACCTTCTATGACAGTTTTGCGTGCCTTCTTCCTCTTGAAATGTGTTGATGTGGAGGATGTTTCGCTGGTCTTGTCTGACGCCGCCCTGACACCAACTGGCATTGCTTGGAACACCTTGAATGATTTATTCTTGGTTTGCTTATGAGAGGGCCATGGAGACAAGCTTGTGGCCACCTCATTTGATGGATTTGATAGCCACTTGTTCACTTTAGCCTGACTGTCCCCATGTGATGGGGCGTGTTCTGCCCCTTGGACTATGCTTGACCCAGACCTTGCCCGTACTGCCCTTTTTCTTTCTTTGTACGCCTCCCTTCTTGAACGGACATGAGCATCTTGGTTCACATACTCTTGATGTTCAGGATGTTGCTGAATGAATTCTTGGTACTCAGGCCATTGGGCCAGGGCCTCTGCCAGTCGCATGATGGCACCACCCTCATCATTTTGTGATGTGGATGCACCGGGAAGCTGTGACCTTATTGCTTGACATATGCATTTAACAACATATGAGTCATCCGGATTCCGAACTTGGATCTTTGGACGAGTGTTTTTCCATCTCCCCTTGACGGACTTTCTCACATGAGAACGGTGTCGGCTCGCCGCCTCTTGATCTACAGCAGCTGGAAGATCAATCCAAGATCGACGGACATTTCTCTGTCGCCGTTGATGTCGCACAGGATCAAACGAACCTTCAAAGGACTCTCATAGGATGGGTGCTTCTTCAAACAGAGCAACTGATGGTGCAGATGTTGGATTTATGTGGCCTGCTTTGAGGTCACCATATGTAAGGCACACTCCCTTCCATTCCACAGAACGTTTTTGCATTATTCCCAAGTGTTCCTCACTAGGTTTATGGGCCAGTGTGGGGATAAACTTAGGAGCATCGGCTCGAAGTATATTCCGAGCGTTGGTGGGCCTTCCTGTTGAAGATGACGCTGACGACAATATGACCGCAACGCCGCCTCTTTTCTCAGGTAGCTTGGAGTTGAGTGTCTCTACCATCTTCTCTTTTCCCTTGTAAACAAGTGGCGGAAACTCGGATTTCTCAAACACCACTTTCTTTCCCTTGTCCTTGGATTGCTGGCGGTCGGATGGTTCTGCTTCAACTATCTTTCCTTTCATTACTGACACTGGAGCATGAGTAACCCTTCCTGCAGAACTCTGAGCAACCCTCTTTCTAGCAGCCCTCATTTTCCTCTTTGCAGACTTTGACAAAACAGGTGTGAACCCCTCCATTGGTGGAGAAGTGACTTCTTCTTGATCTGGTACAACTAGAGATATAGCAGTAGTATTCCAACTTTCACTTAGTGAGGTCACGATAGGACCAATTGGCACATTAAGCCAAAGGTCACCGAAGCGAAGGGTCACAAACTGCTGCACTTGGCCCTCCATACCTTCAAAAATAAAGAAAACCATATATTAGTTTTCTTTGATTTTTTATATGGGGGCATAATGTTTTATGCTTTATGTACTATGGGAATTCATATGTTGCAATCCTATGTTGGAATTCAAAGATGAAGGGAGAAATATGTCCCACCGAGCGTGCCAGAATCTGATGACGGGAAAATGGCGGGCGTGAAACACACGTCCACGTCATTGATACAGAGTAAATAAATTTAAGTGCATAAATGCATAAATAAAATAGAGATCAAACATTGCAGGTAATTTATTTCCAGAACTCTTACATTTACATAAATGGTTTGTTAATTACATCTTCGTAGAGAAAAACCCTTGATTAAGAACTCCAACTATCCTATTACATAGACTTGCAACACATCACCACTACAAAATGATAAAGAAAAAATCGCTCCTCCTCACTGTCGTTGACGCCGATGTGCTCGGGGGAGCATCCTCGATCTTCTTCAAGTTATCATGTGTTTTGTTCATTTATATTTTTACCCTTGTACTATTATGAGTAGTACATAGAGTACGAGTGCAATGTGTGTTTTTTGCATCGGACACCTAATTTGTGTAGTCGACTTAACTAACATATGCTAGCATGTCCATGCGGCTACCTTAATCAACTTTCAGGTCATTTCATTTTAAAGAGTGATGAGTCGACTAGCAGACTATCCACTTAATACATGCATGCTACATCTTTTTTGATGCATATATGACCATGCATGAGATGATGGTATATGATTTAATCCATGTTAGCCTCTACGCATGCATGGACATTTAAGAAAAGGGGGTTCTAATATTAGAACCCTCCCATATGTTATCTTGTTGGATTTGGTTTGGTATGTTTTGATGATGGCATCTGCTAAGCGAATTAGTCTCTTTGGTTGGGACTAAAGCGAGCTAGATGCAATATCTTTTATTTTATTATGGGTCACATGCATATACCCTAACTATTGGTGGATAGTATATGCGTATCGCATAGAGTATACGCTCTAGATTTCGTATTTTTAGATATGTAGGATTATATTTTTTACTTAACCTACACGCATTCATTTTCTTTTGTGGGTATTTTATTTTAGTGCAAAATGAGACAACTAGCATTTTTATTATCTCATGTTTACACGTTATATTTCACTCAACATATTCTATATGCATTAGAGTATGCTCATTTCATGATCTATATGACAGATGTATGTGATGTTTATACCTCCCTGTTTGTATTACTACTGATGTGGCATAGCATGTATGTCCGCAGTGTAACCAACAAGAGGCCTCAAATATGATTTGGCAAGCACCCGATTTATGCATTTTCATGCACTAGGTATGGAGGTACATGCACAATTTACATGACCTTGTTTTGTGCAACTCAAACGAATGAAGAGTGCATTTTTTTGTAAGCATATACTTATTCTATGATTTTATGTAGCTGGTTATATAGGGTTTGTGTATGTTCCATATTTGTTTTCCCCCGAACTTTGCCTTTGTGTCACTCTCATTTATGATGGAAGGGAAAATATGTCCTCCTTAGTTTGGGTCGCCATGATCAACCAAGGAGTGAAATTTATCCTCTTTGACATAATCGCACTTTGGCTCGTATCATGATGATCAGCCAAAGGCAAAGATGACAAGATAGAATTATATGTTTTATGCTCCTTGATTTGTATCATGATGATCCGCCAAGGAGTATTTTCTTTTCTGCGCTTAAACATATTCGCGCTTTGGCTTGTATCATGATGATCAGCCAAGGCAAAATGTCAAGATGCGACTATATGGAGAATGTTCCTTGGTTTGTATCACAATGATCAACCAAGGCAAAAATTTCACAACCTGCCAAGGAGTATTTTTGTGGCTCTCAAACATGTTCACACTTTGGCTTGTATCATGATGATCAGCCAAGGCAAAAATGACAGAGTGAAAATATGTGAAATATGCTCCTTGGTTCGTATCGCAATGATCAACCAAGGGTAATTTTCCTCTTTTGAACATAATTGCTCTTTGGCTCGTATCACGATGATGAGCCAAGGCAAAATGTCAAGGTGAGGCTATATGACGTATGCTCCTTGGTTTGTATCACAATGATCAACCAAGGGAAAATTTCCTCTCCTAAACATAACTGCTCTTTGGCTCGTATCACGTTGATCAGCCAAGGCAGAATCTCAAGATAAGGATACATGAGGCATACTTCTTGGTTTGTATCACAATGATCAACCAATAAGAAAGGTGAATATGATGAGAGATATGGGGAGGAGCAAGAGGATTAGAGGAGGATCATGATTCCCACCTGGACTACCTTCCTCACGCTCCTGGACGGACGGCGGCCTTGCAGCAACAGCGTATATGAGCTTGTTTCTACAGCAGCAGTATATGTGCGTGGTTGAGAGCAGCAGCGGCAGCACAGCAGAGATTAGGAAAAAAGGAGGCCATGGAGAGCAGCCCCTCTGGTGCTATTTATAGGAGGGAGCAGCACTCTCGTCCGGCCAGAAGCGTGCCCACGTTCTGGAGATCGTGTGCATCGTGGGAGATCGTGGGATGATGGAGCGTCTCTCCCTTTTCGTTAATCATATTTCTTTAATCACTTATTGACTGAGATTTGGATAGGCTTGGTCCTGTGATTGGCCGCTATGGGCTAAAACGCTATTTCTTTAATCACCCATGTGGGCCTAGGCATAGTCCATTTGCATGCTTTTAATCAAAAAGTGGCCTTAGTACGTGCATGCAGCCTTGTATCGAAATTACAATTACGCTTGTTAGCTTTTTTTTTTAGGTGAACTAGGGATTTTATTCTACTTTCAAAGCCGAAGCAATACAAGCGATGTCTGGCAGAATCCCTAGCCACAAACGACGACCTGGAGGGGAAGCTGAAGCCGCCCTAGCAATGGCATGAGCTTCCAAGTTTGCTTCCCTACACTCATAACGAAAACTAACTTTAACAAAGTCATTCATTGATTCTTTAACCTCATCTATGACTAGTGCATATGATGAAAACGATCTTCCATTGATGTCAGCCACCACCTGCATGCAATCGGATGCTATCACCGCATGTGAGATATGAAGATCCCTTGCCAGTGCCAGTGCCTCGCTGCACGCTTGGGCTTCAAGACTTGCCGCATCCACTAAACCATCAAAAGTGACTGCTGATGCCCCCAAATAGTTGCCGTGCTTGTCTCTGCATATGGCAGCCGCTGCCCCCACCATTCCCGATCTGGAGATTGCACCATCTACATTAATCTTCACTGCATCTTCACCCGGAGGAATCCATCGACGAACACGCTGCGTAGGAGGTTTTCCATTGGGCGTCACCCTCCTAGTAGTAGCAATATCTAGGTCTTCCAAGTAACGATTGATGAAACACATAGTAGATAGAGGACTCTGGTATTCATCATCATGTATTGCCCTTCTTCTCGCCCACCAGATAGCCCACATTGTAACTAGCACTCTCGCTAGATCATGCTGATTCATAGTATCAAATAACCAAAAGAGCCACAGTCTGGCGTTATCATCTCGGTTAGACAATATATGCTCGACAACCGCTTCGTCCCCCAAAGCCCAGACGCATCTTGCCATGCGGCACTCGAAGAAAGAGTGCCGCCATGAGTCTGTATCAGCATTGCATATGGAGCATGCCGGTGTGGTCGCCATATTCCTTTCATGTCGGGTTGACCCAGTAGGAAGAGACATATGCGATAATCTCCATACAAAATACGCGTAAGCATTTCTCCAATGGGACAGGCCTAATTAATTACAGACGGCTCATTAAGAATTATTTCTCAACGTGCATGCCATATATACATGGAAAATGTATTTTTCTTTTCCCGCGTGCCGTTATATCCGTCGTACCCATATTTCATTAGGAATTCTATACGTCTCTTTTTCTCTGTTGCCACGATATTTTATTACCGGCAATGAAATAATGCCCACACATATTGCATGGTTCAATATTTGCCAAATAAGCGCCACCGGCGACGATTTTATGTTGACATTTCATGCGGTCTAATATTTTGAAGATATTAGCACCCAATGTATTGTTGACATCGGGCACCCGCCTTCACTGGCGGCATGCGTGCGTGCTAATTATAATTTCACAGGATACATGAATTTTGCAGCTATAAGTGGCACTTTCTTTCTTTCTTTTATTTTTCAGACCGCTATTTCATACTGAGCAACCCAAAATTCGCCATAGTCATTTGCTCGGTCTGTTCGGCAATTCTCCATTTTTTATATAATTTTACTTTATCATATTTTGATAATAGATATCCCTCTGTATTTTACTTCGGCGAAATTCCATGTCAACAGGTCCCGCCGCGAAGCCGCAGCCGCAGCAGAGATGTCCCGGCGCGCCGCGGAGCCCTCGAACAAGCTCTCACGGGCACGCAAGGGCTCTCACAAGCGCATTCGCGGCGTCGGCCATCACGGCGAGCCGGCGTTCCTGAAGTCCTTCACCGGCGACGACGACATTCTTGTTGGCGTCACTACGCAGCAGGAGCTGGTCAACGGCTTGATGAAGCTGCTCATGATCAGCGATGCCTCGATTGACAAGGTGACCGGCCTCGTCGAGCAACTCATGGGTGACAATGCGAAGCTCCTCAAGTTGGTCGCCGAGAAGGAGGAGGAGGCCGCCGGCTGGAAGATGCTGCATGAGCAGAGCAGTGCCTCGGAGATGACGCTGAAAGCGGTCGTCGAGGAACTGATGGGTGGCTTGAGGAAGCTCCGGATCGAGCGCGAGCAGGAGGTGGAGGAATCCGTGGCTGCTTTCAAGCAAAGTCATGAGGAATTGAAGGAGCTGGAGGATTTCACTGCCCGGCGATCCATTGACGAGTATAGACAGTAGCGACCCAGATCGTTGTCTGCAATTTCGTTCTTCTCTTGCCCCCGTGTCTTCCTGGCTTTGCCGCATGTGGGATTTTAAATTATCCGGAATATGTAAGACAACTATTATATGCGCCATTGTAAATTTGTCGTCGTATTATCCGGTGCCATTTTATTTGTGGTCGTATTATCCATTTCCCTATGTGGCAATTTAAATTAGGGCGGAATACAAGTTGAAAACACGAACATAGCAAATGCTACAATGGGATCACAAGCAAACACCCTTCGTCCAGGTGCTTTAATTGACCCATTAATGGAGAAGTTGTGAGCGAGGCGGGCGGCGGCTGGTACATGGAGGTCAAAGAGCTCGCTTCCCGGTGAGCATGGGCGGCCTTGCTGCTCGCACGTGTCCCGTCGAGCCTGCGAGGTGGACATGATGCACGCGTCCCGTTGAGCCTGCGCGGCGGCCTGCTCGCACCCGTCCCGTCGAGCCTGCACGGCGGACTTCTCGCGCTCGTCTCGTCTAATGAAACAGCTGCATGCACGACACCGAGTATGGTTAAATTTTGACATGGTAAATATAATACAACCATTTGTGATATTAACGTGTCAGCTTTTTGTTTCAAAAAGGACTTCGTTGGCTACTAATGTGTGCGCCTCTTCTCAAACTGGACGATTTTTTTACCACGGCATATATGTGCCATGTCATGAAACCAGGCCAAGTTTCATGTTTTTTGGGTGACTTTTTGATTTACTGGGATTTAAAAACCGAGATTCTCATTGTTTCAGGACGATGAAAAGTTTGTAATTCATTCTCATTCCTTAAACGAGACCTAAACATGCACCTAATGACATACGATTTCCCACCCATTTCGCTTCACTGGAGCATGTGGTTGTAGTTCAAATTTGAATTATGGACTACATTAAATGCATAGAAAACTTAGTAATTATTAGTAATATATATACAATGGCCAAACAAACCCTGAACAGTTTCAAATTTCAGCCCGACACTCATGTTATTCTATGTTGCCTGTAGAAAACAAAGTTCAAGGCGAGAAGAGGCAGTGATTATCGTTTCGCCCACAAGAGGGGCTGAGGGAGTCCTGGATTAGGGGGTCCTCGGACAGCCGGACTATACACCTTGGTCGGACTGTTGGACTATGAAGATACAAGATTGAAGACTTCGTCCCGTGTCCGGGTGGGACTCTCCTTTGCGTGGAAGGAAAGCTTGGCAATTCGGATATGTAGATCTCCTCCCTTATAACCGACTCTGTGTAACCCTAGCCCCCTTCGGTGTCTATATAAACCGAAGGGTTTAGTCCGTAGGACAACAACAATCATAATCATAGGCTAGCTTCTAGGGTTTAGCCTCTACGATCTCGTAGTAGATCAACTCTTGTAATACTCATATCATCAAGATCAATCAAGCAAGTAGGGTATTACCTCCATCGAGAGGGCCCGAACCTGGGTAAACATTGTGTCCCCTGCCTCCTGTTACCATCTGCCTTAGACGCATAGTTCGGGACCCCCTACCCAACATCCGCCAGTTTTGACACCAACATTGGTGCTCTCATTGAGAGTTCCACTATGCCATCACGATAAAGGCTTGATGGCTCCTTCGATCATCGGCAACGATGCGATCCAGGGTAAGGTTTTCTCCCCGGATAGATCTTCGTATTCGGCGGCTTCGTACTACGGGCCAACTCGCTTGGCCATCTGGAGAAGATCGAGAGCTATGCCCCTGGCCGTCAGGTCAGGTTTGGAAACTTAAACTATACTGCCGACATCCGCGGAGACTTGATCTTCGATGGATTCAAGCCCATGTCAAAAGGCCGCAGACAATACGCATTTAGCATGACTTAGCTCTGCCGTTAGACGGTGTTCGGGAGATCACACCTGTGGCTACTCCAGCCCTCATGTTGGGGAACGTAGTAACTTCAAAAAATTTCCTACACACACGCAAGATCATGGTGATGCATAGCAACGAGAGGGGAGAGTGTTGTCTACGTACCCTCGTAGATCGAAAGCGGAAGCGTTAGCACAATGTTGTTGATGTAGTCATACGTCTTCACGATCCGACCACTCCTGGATTACTTTGGTACCTCCCTGCTAGACTTATAGCAAGGCACACATCAGGTCTGGTACACAGCATTGCATACATGATAGAGCCTATGGCTGAAGCATAGGGAACATCTTTCATTTTCTCTCTATCTTCTGCGGTGGTCGGGCATTGAGTCTTACTCAACTTCACACCTTGTAACACGTGCAAGAACCCTTTCTTTGCTTGATCCATTTTGAACTTCTTCAAAACTTTGTCAAGGTATGTGCTTTGTGAAAGTCCAATTAAGCGTCTTGATCTATCTCTATAGATCTTAATGCCCAATATGTAAGCAGCTTCACCGAGGTCTTTCATTGAAAAACTCTTATTCAAGTATCCCTTTATGTCATCCAGAAATCTATATCATTTCCAATCAACAATATGTCATCCACATATAATATTAGAAATGCTACAGAGCTCCCACTCACTTTCTTGTAAATACAGGCTTCTCCAAAAGTCTGTACAAAACCAAATGCTTTGATCACACTATCAAAGCGTTTATTCCAACTTCGAGAGGCTTGCACCAGTCCATAAATGGATCACTGGAGCTTGCACACTTTGTTAGCTCCCTTTGGATCGACAAAACCTTCCGGTTGCATCATATACAACTCTTCTTCCAGAAATCCATTCAGGAATGCAGTTTTGACATCCATCTGCCATATTTCATAATCATAAAATGCGGCAATCGCTAACATGATTCGAACAGACTTAAGCATCGCAATGGGTGAGAAGGTCTCATCGTAGTCAATCCCTTGAACTTGTCAAAAACCTTTTGCAACAAGTCGAGCTTTATAGACAGTAACATTACCGTCAGCGTCAGTCTTCTTCTTGAAGATCCATTTATTCTCAATTGCTTGTCGATCATCGGGCAAGTCAAACGAAGTCCACACTTTGTTCTCATACATGGATCCCATCTCAGATTTCATGGCCTCAAGCCATTTTGCGGAATCTGGGCTCACCATTGCTTCTTCATAGTTCGTAGGTTCATCATGATCTAGTAGTATGACTTCCAGAACAGGATTATCGTACCACTCTGGTGCGGATCTTACTATGGTTGATCTACGAGGTTCAGTAACAACTTGATCTGAAGTTTGATGATCATCATAATTAACTTCCTCACTAATTGGTGTAGGTGTCACAGAAACCGGTTTCTGTGATGAACTACTTTCCAATAAGGGAGCAGGTACAGTTACCTCATCAAGTTCTACTTTCCTCCCACTCACTTCTTTCGAGAGAAAATCCTTCTCTAGAAAGGATCCGTTCTTAGCAACGAATGTCTTGCCTTAGGATCTGTGATAGAAGGTGTACCCAACAGTCCCCTTAGGGTATCCTATGAAGACATATTTCTCCGATTTGGGTTCGAGCTTATCAGGTTGAAGCTTTTTCACATAAGCATCGCAGCCCCAAACTTTTGGAAACGACAACTTTGGTTTCTTGCAAAACCACAGTTCATAAGGCGTCGTCTCAACGGATTTCGATGGTGCCCTATTTAATGTGAATGCGGTCGTCTCTAAAGCATAACCCCAAAACGATAGCGGTAAATCAGTAAGAGACATCATAGATGGTACCATATCTAGTAAAGTACGATTACGACGTTCGGACACACCATTACGCTGTGTTGTTCCGGGTGGCGTGAGTTGCGAAACTATTCCGCATTGTTTCAAATGTAGACCAAACTCGTAACTCAAATATTCTCCTCCACGATCAGATCGTAGAAACTTTATTTTCTTGTTACGATGATTTTCAACTTCACTCTGAAATTCTTTGAACTTTTCAAATGTTTCAGACTTATGCTTCATTAAGTAGATATAACCATATCTGCTTAAATCATCTGTGAAGGTGAGAAAATAACGATATCCGCCACGAGCCTCAACATTCATCGGACCACATACATCTGTATGTATGATTTCCAATAAATCTGTTGCTCTCTCCATAGTACCGGAGAACGGCGTTTTAGTCATCTTGCCCATGAGACACGGTTCGCAAGTACCAAGTGATTCATAATCAAGTGGTTCCAAAAGTCCATCAGTATGGAGTTTATTCATGCACTTTACGCCGATATGACCTAAACGGCAGTGCCACAAATAAGTTGCACTATCATTATCAACTCTGCATATTTTGTTCAACATTATGAATATGTGTATCACTACTATCGAGATTCATCAAAAATAGACCACTCTTCAAGGGTGCATGACCATAAAAGATATTACTCATATAAATAGAACAACAATTATTCTCTGATTTAAATGAATAATCGTCTCGCATCAAACAAGATCCAGATATAATGTTCATGCTCAACGCTGGCACCAAATAACAATTATTTAGGTCTAAAATTAATCCCGAAGGTAGATGTAGAGGCAGCGTGCCGACCGCGATCACATCGACTTTGGAACCATTTCCCACGCATCGTCACCTCATCCTTGGCCGTTGTTCGCAATCCTTAGTCCCTGTTTCGAAAGTTGCAAATATTAGCAATGTAACCGATTATCAAATACCCAGTGCTACTGCGAGCTCTAGTAAGGTACACATCAATAACATGTATATCACATATACCTTTGTTCACCCTACCATCCTTCTTATCCGCCAAATACTTGGGGCAGTTTCGCTTCCAAAGGACTACCGCTTGTGAGAAGCACTCGATTTCAGGCTTAGGTCCGCACTTGGGTTTCTTCTCACGAGCAGCAACTTGCTTGCTATTATTCTTGAAGTTCCCCTTCTTCTTCCCTTTGCCCTTTTTCTTGAAACTAGTGGTCTTGTTGACCATCAACACTTGATGCTCCTTCTTGATTTCTACCTCCGCAGCCTTTAGCATTGCGAAGAGCTTGGGAATTGTCTTATCCATCCCTTGCATTTTATATTGTTCATCACGAAGCTCTTGTAGCTTGGTGGCAGTGATTGGAGAATTCTGTCAATGACGCTATCATCCGGAAGATTAACTCCCAATTGAATCAAGTGATTATTATACCCAGACATCTTGAGTATATGCTCACTGACAGAACTATTCTCCTCCATCTTGCAGCTATAGAACTTATTGGAGACTTCATATCTCTCAATCCGGTCATTTGCTTGAAATATTAACTTCAACTCCTGGAACATCTCGTATGCTCCATGACGTTCAAAACGTCGTTGAAGTCCCGGTTCTAAGCCGTAAAGCATGGCACAGAACTATTGAGTAGTCATCGACTTTGCTCGCCAGACGCTCATAACATCTGGTGTTGCTCCCCGCAGCAGTTCGGCACCCAAAGCAGTGCTTCCAGGACGTAATTCTTCCGTGCAAAGAATGAGGATAATCTTCAAGTTACGGACCCAGTCTGTGTAATTGCTACCATCATCTTTCAACTTTGCTTTCTCAAGGAACGCATTAAAATTCAACGGAACAATAGCACGGTCCATCTATCTACAACATAGACAAGCAAGATACTATCAGGTACTAAGTTCATGGTAAATTTAAGTTCATTAATCATATTACTTAAGAACTCCCACTTAGAAAGACATCCCTCTAATCCTCTAAGTGATCACGTGATCCAAATCAACTAAACCATAACCGATCATCACGTGAAATGGAGTAGTTTTCAATGGTGAACATCACTATGTTGATCATATCTACTATATGATTCTCGCTCGACCTTTCGGTCTCAATGTTCCGAGGCCATATCTGCATATGCTAGGCTCGTCAAGTTTAACCCGAGTATTCCGCGTGTGCAAAACTAGCTTGCACCCGTTGTAGATGGACGTAGAGCTTATCACACCCGATCATCACGTGGTGTCTGGGCACGACGAACTTTGGCAACGGTGCATACTCAGGGAGAACACTTCCATCTTGAAATTTAGTGAGAGATCATCTCATAATTATACCGTCAATCAAAGCAAGATAAGATGCATAAAAGATATACATCACATGCAATCAATATAAGTGATATGATATGGCCATCATCATCTTGTGCTTGTGATCTCCATCTCTGAAACACCTCCATGATCGCCATCGTCACCAGCGCGACACCTTGATCTCCATCGTAGCATCGTTGTCGTCTCGCCAATCTTATGCTTCTACGACTATCGCTACCGCTTAGTGATAAAGTAAAGCATTACGAAGCGATTGCATTGCATACAATAAGCGACAACCATATGGCTCCTGCCATTGCCGATAACTTCGGTTACAAAACATGATCATCTCATACAATAAAATTTAGCATCATGTCTTGACCATATCACATCACAACATGCCCTACAAAAACAAGTTAGACGTCCTCTACTTTGTTGTTGCAAGTTTTACGTGGCTGCTACGGACTTAGCAAGAACCGCTCTTACCTACGCATCAAAACCACAACGATAGTTTGTCAAGTTGGTGTTGTTTTAACCTTCGCAAGGACCGGGCGTAGCCACACCGGTTCAACTAAAGTTGGAGAAACCGACACCGCCACACCGCATGCGCAAAGCACGTCGGTAGAACCGGTCTCGCGTAAGCGTCACGTAATGTCGGTCCGGCCGCTTCATCCAACAATACCGCCCGAACCAAAGTATGACATCTTTGGTAAGCGGTATGACTTATATCGCCCACAACTCACTTGTGTTCTACTCGTGCATATAACATCAACGTATAAAACCTGGCTCGGATGCCACTATTGGGGAACATAGTAATTTCAAAAAAATTCCTACGCACACGCAAGATCATGGTGATGCATAGCAACAAGAGGGGATGTTGTCTACGTACACTCGTAGACCGAAAGCGGAAGCGTTAGCACAATGCTGTTGATGTAGTCATACGTCTTCACGATCCGACCAATCAAGTACCGAATGCACGGCACCTCCGAGTTTAGCACACGTTCAGCCCGATGACATCCCTCGAACTCCGATCCAGCCGAGTGTTGAGGGAGAGTTTCACAAGACAACGGCGTGCAGGACGATGTTGATGTTCTACCGACGCAGGGCTTCGCCTAAGCACCGCGACGGTATTATTGAGGTGGACTATGGTGGAGGGGGGCACCGCACACGGCTAAGAGATCAATGATCAATTGTTGTGTCTCTAGGGTGCCCCCCTGCCCCCGTATATAAAGGAGAAAGGGGGAGGCCGGCCGGCCCTCTATGGCGCGCCAGGAGGAGGAGTCCTCCTCCTAGTAGGAGTAGGACTCCCCTCTTTCCTACTCCTACTAGGAGGGGGAAAGGAAGGGGAGAGGGAGAAGGAAAGGGGGGGCGCCGCCCCTCCCCCCACCTCTCCTAGTCCATTTCGGACCATAGGGGAAGGGGCGCGCGCCTGCCCTAGGCCAGCCCTCTCTCTCTCCACTAAGGCACATAAGGCCCATTACTTCTCCCGGGGGGGTTCCGGTAACCCTCCGGCACTCCGGTTTTCTCGGAAATCACCCGGAACACTTCCGGTGTCCGAATATAGTCGTCCAATATATCAATATTTATGTCTCGACCATTTCAAAACTCCTCGCCATGTCCGTGATCACATCCGGGACTCCAAACAACCTTCGGTGCATCAAAACATATAAACTCATAATATAACTGTCATCTAAACGTTAAGCGTGCAGACCCTATGGGTTCGAGAACTATGTAGACATGACCGAGACACGTCTCCAGTCAATAACCAATAGCAGAACCTGGATGCTCATATTGACTCCCACATATTCTACGAAGATCTTTATCGGTCAGACCGCATAACAACATACGTTGTTCCCTTTGTCATCGGTATGTTACTTGCCCGAGATTTGATCGTTGGTATCTCAATACCTAGTTCAATCTCGTTACCGGCAAGTCTATTTAATCGTTTCGTAATACATCATCCCGCAACTAACTCATTAGTTGCAATGTTTGCAAGGCTTATGTGATGTGCATTATCGAGAGGGCCCAGAGATACCTATCCGACAATCGGAGTGACAAATCCTAATCTCGAAATACGCCAACCCAACAAGTACCTTCGGAGACACCTGTAGAGCACCCTTATAATCACCCAGTTATGTTGTGACGTTTGGTAGCACACAAAGTGTTCCTCCGGTAAACGGGAGTTGCATAATCTCATAGTCATAGGAACATGTATAAGTCATGAAGAAAGCAATAGCAACATACTAAATGATCGTGTGCTAAGCTAACGGAATGGGTCATGTCAATCACATCATTCTCCTAATGATGTGATCCCATTAATCAAATGACAACCCATGTCATTGGCTAGGAAACTTAACCATCTTTGATCAAGCTAGTCAAGTAGAGGCATACTAGTGACACTCTGTTTGTCTATGTATTCACACATGTATTATGTTTCCGGTTAATACAATTCTAGCATGAATAATAAACATTTATCATGATATAAGGAAATAAATAATAACTTTATTATTGCCTCTAGGGCATATTTCCTTCACCTCAATCCGGAGCAGATCGCGCCGTCCGAGGACGGGTGGATGGACCCCGCCACGGAGGCTGCACACTCAGCCGTGATAGAGTCGAATACTGACTTCACCTCCTATGAGACCAGTGTTGCCGGACCCTTGGATTCGTCCCTGGCCACAGGCTCCGAACCGCCCGCTTCCGTGCCTATCGAATCAGATTGGGCACCGATCATGGAGTTTTCCTCGGTGGATATCTTTCAGCACTCGCCCCTAGGCGACGTGCTAAATTCATTAAGGTCTCTCTCATTGTCAGGAGGCCCTTGGCCGAACTATGTCCGGCTTGAGTGGGAAGCGGACGACGAAGAAATTCGTTCCCCACCCACCACCCACTTAATAGCCACTGTCGACGACTTAGCCGACATGCTCGATTTCGGCTCCGAAGACATCGACGGTATGGATGACGATGTAGGAGAAGAACAGGAACCACCACCCACAGGGCGCTGGACTGCCACCTCATCATATGATATATATACATGGTGGACACCCCCAAAGAAAGCGATGGCAATAAGGCAACAGAGGATAATACCCTCGATAAGCAATCTAAGCACCGGCATCTGAAGGAAATATGCCCTAGAGGCAATAATAAAGTTATTATTTATTTCCTTATTTCATGATAAATGTTTATTGTTCATGCTAGAATTGTATTAACCGGAAACATAATACATGTGTGAATACATAGACAAACAGAGTGTCACTAGTATGCCTCTACTAGACTAGCTTGTTAATCAAAGATGGTTAAGTTTCCTAACCATAGACAAAGGAGTTGTCATTTGATTAACAAGGTCACATCATTGGTTGAATGATCTGATTGACATGACCCATTCCATTAGCTTAGCACCCGATCGCTTAGTATGTTGCTATTGCTTTTATCCATGACTTATACATGTTCCTATAACTATGAGATTATGCAACTCCCATTTACCGAGGAACACTTTGGTACTACCAAACGTCACAACGTGAATCGGGTGATTATAAAGGAGTACTACAGTGTCTCCAAAGGCGTATGTTGGGTTGGCGATTTCGAGATTAGGATTTGTCACTCCGATTGCTCGGAGAGGTATCTCCGGCCCTCTCGTAATGCACATCACTAAGCCTTGCAAGCATTACAACTAATGAGTTAGCTGTGAGATGATGTATTACGGAACGAGTAAAGAGACTTGCCAAGAACGAGATTGAACTAGGTATTGATACCGACGATCGAATCTCGGCAAGTAACATACCGATGACAAAGGGAACAACGATGTTGTTATGCGGTCTGACCGATAAAGATCTTCGTGAGAATATGTAGGAGCCAATATGGGCATCCAGGTCCCGCTATTGGTTATTGACCGAGATGTGTCTCGGTCATGTCTACATTATTCTCGAACCGTAGGGTCCGCACGCTTAAGGTTTCAAGGACGGTTATATTATGAGTTTGTGTATTTTGATGTACCAAGGAGTTCGGAGTCCCGGATGTGATCACGGACATGACGAGGAGTGTCGAAATGATCGAGACATAAAGATTGATATATTGGACGGCTATATTCGGACACCGAAAGGTTCCTAAGTTTCCGGAGAAAATCGGAGTGCCGGAGGGGTTACCGGAACCCCGGGAAGTAATGGGCCTTATTGGGCCAAAGGGGGAGAGAGAGGGCCGCACCAGAGGTGGCGCGCCCCATGGGGAGTCCGAATTGGACAAGGAGGGGGCGCGCCCCTTCCCTCTCCCTCTCCTCTCTTTCCTTCCCCTTCCTCCTTCCTAGTTGGATTAGGAAAGGGAGTCCTACTCCCACTAGGAGGAGGACTCCCTCCCTTGGCGCGCGCCTCCTAGGGCCGGCCGGCCCTCCCCTTGCTCCTTTATATACGGGGCAGGGGCACCCTAAAAACACAAGTTGATCCTTGAGATCGCTCCTTAGCCGCAGCGGTGCCCCCTCCACCATATTCCACCTCGGTCATATCAGAGCGGTGCTTAGGCGAAGCCCTGCGCCGGTAGAACATCAAGATCGCCACCACGCCGTCAGGCCGACGGAACTCTCTCCCGAGCGCTTTGGATCGGAGCTCGAGGAGCGCCACCGAGCTGAACGTGTGCCAAGAACTCGAGGCGCCGGAGTAACGGCGCCGGATCGGTTGGATCGCGAGGAGAACGACGACTACTTCCTCTACGCCAGATCGCTTCCGCCTTGGTCTCACGAGGGTACGTAGACAACACTCTCCCCTCTCGTTGCTATGCATCACCATGATCTTGGCGTGTGCGTAGGGAAAATTTTTGAAATTACTACGTTACCCTACAAAGTGGCATCCGAGCCTAGGTTTTTATGGTTTGATGTTTTGCACGAGTAGAACACAAGTGAGTTGTGGGCGATACAAGTCATACCGCCTACCAACATGTCATACTTTGGTTCAGCGGTATTGTGAGATGAAGCGGCCCGGACCGACATTACGCCAGACGCTTACGCGAGACTGGTTTCACCGTTACGAGCACTCGTGCTTAAAGGTGGCTGGCGGGTGTCTCGCTCTCTCACTTTAGTTGAACTGCAGTGGCTACGCCCGTCCTTGAGAAGGTTAAAACGAGTCTAATTGACGAAGTATCATTGTGGTCTTGATGCGTAGGTGAGATTGGTTCTTACTTAAGCCCATAGCAGCCACGTAAAATTTGCAACAACAAAGTAGAGGACGCCTAACTTGTTTTTGCAGGGCATGTTGTGATGTGATATGGTCAAGACGTGATACTATATTTTATTGTATGAGATGATCATGTTTTGTAACCGGTTATCGGCAATCGGCTGGAGCCATATGGTTGTCGCTTATTGTATGAAATGCAACGCTCGTAATTGCTTTACTTTATCACTAAGCGGTAGCGATAGTCGAGAAGCAATAGATGGCGAAACGACAACGATGCTACGATGGAGATCAAGGTGTCGCTACCGGTGACGATGGTGATCACGACGGTGCTTCGGAGATGGAGATCATAAGCACAAGATGATGATGGCCATATCATATCACTTATATTGATTGCATGTGATGTTTATCCTTTATGCATCTTATTTTGCTTTGATTGACGGTAGCATTTTAAGATGATCTCTCACTAAAATTATCAAGTAGTGTTCTCCCCGAGTATGCACCGCTGCCAAAGTTCGTCGTGCCGAGACACCACGTGATGATCGGGTGTGATAAGCTCTCGTCCATCTACAACGGGTGCAAGCTAGTTTTGCACACGCAGAATACTCAAAGTTATACTTGACGAGCCTAGCATATGCAGATATGGCCTCGAACACGGAGACCGAAAGGTCGAGCGTGAATCATATAGTAGATATGATCAACATAAGATGTTCACCATTGAAAACTACTCCATCTCACGTGATGATCGGTTATGGTTTAGTTGATTTGGATCACGTGATCACTTAGATGACTAGAGAGGTGTCTGTCTAAGTGGGAGTTCTTAAGTAATATGATTAATTGAACTTAAATTTATCATGAACTTAGTACCGATAGTATCTTGCTTGTCTATGTTTGTTTATAGATAGATGGCTCGTCTGTTGTTCCGTTGAATTTTAATGCTCCTTGAGAAAGCAAAGTTGAAAGATGATGGTAGCAATTACACGGATCGGGTCCGTAACCTAAGGATTATCCTCATTGCTGCACGTAAGAGTTACTTCTCGGATGCACCGCTAGGTGCCAGTGCCCGTCGATGTAACCGATTTACGTTAAGAACGTCTGGCGTAGCAAAGTCGATGACTACTCTATAGTTCAAAGGTGCCATGATTTACGGCTTAGAATCGGGTCTTCAACGACGCTTTTGAACGCCATGGAGCATATGAGATGTTCCAGGAGTTGAAGTTGATATTTCAATGTAATGCCCGGATTGAGAGATATGAAGTCTCCAATAAGTTCTATAGCTGCAAGATGGAAGAGAATGGGTCCTGCTGAGCACATACTCGTAATGTCCGGGTATTACAATCACTTGACTCAACCGGGAGTTGATCTTCCGGATGATTGTGTCATTGATGTAATTCTTCAATCACCGCCACCAAGCTACAAAGGCTTCGTGATGAACTATAATATGCAAGGGTTAGTAAAGACTATGCTCGAGCTCTTCGCAATGCTAAAGGCTGTGGAGGTAGAAATCAAGAAGGAGCATCAAGTGTTGATGGTCAATAAGATCACTAGTTTCAAGAAGAAAGGCGAAGGGAAGAAGAAGGGGAACTTCAAGAAGAACAGCAAACAAGTTGCTGCTCAGGAGAAGAAACCCAAGTCTGGACCTAAACCTGAAATCGAAAGTGCTTCTACCGCAAGCAAACCGTCACCGAAGCGGAACTGCCCCAAGTATTTGGCGGATAAGAAGGATGGCAAGGTGAACAAAGGTATATGTGATATACATGTTATTGATGTGTACCTTACTAGAGCTCGCAGTAGCACCTGGTATTTGATATCGGGTTCTGCTGCTAATATTTGCAACTCGAAACAGGGACTACGGATTAAGCTTAACACTAGCAAAGGACGAGGTGACGATGCGCTGGGAAATGGTTCCAAAGTCGATGTGATCGCGGTCGGCACGCTACCTCTACATCTACCTTCGGGATTAGTTTTAGACCTAAATAATTGTTATTTGGTGCCGCCATGAGCATGAACATTATATCTGGATCTTGTTTGATGCGAGACGGTTATTCATTTAAATCGAGAATAATGGTTGTTCTATTTATATGAATAATATCTTTTATGGTCATGCACCCTTGAAGAGTGGTCTATTTTAATGAATCTCGATAGTAGTGATACACATATTCATAATGTTGAAACCAAAAGATGCAGAGTTGATAATGATAGTGCGACTTATTTGTGGCACCGCCGCTTAGGTCATATCGGTATAAAGCGCATGAAGAAACTCCATACCGATGGACTTTTGGAGTCACTTGATTATGAATCACTTGGCACTTAAGTAACCGTGCCTCATGGGCAAGATGACTAAAACCCCGCTTCTCCGGGTACTATGGAGAGAGCAACAGATTTGTTGGAAATCATACATACAGATGTATGTGGCCCAATGAATGTTGAGGCTCGTGGCGGATATCGTTATTTTCTCACCTTCACAGATGATTTAAGCGTATATGGGTATATCTACTTAATGAAACATAATTCTGAAAAATTTGAAAAGTTCAAAGAATTTCAGAGTGAAGTTGAAAATCATCGTAATAAGAAAATAAAGTTTCTACGATCTGATCGTGGAGGCTAATATTTGAGTTACGAAGTTTGGTCTACATTTGAAACAATGCGGAATAGTTTCGCAACTCACGCCACCCGGAACACCACAAATAAGCAATGGTGTGTCCGAACGTCAGAATCGCACTTTGCTAGATATGGTGCGATCTATGATGTCTCTTACAGATTTACCGCTATCGCTTTTGGGGTTATGCTCTTGAGACGGCCGTGCATTCACGCTGAATAGAACACCGTCAAAACTGCTAAGACGACACCTTATGAACTATGGTTTAGCAAGAAACCAAAGTTGTCGCTTTCTTAAAGTTTGGGGATGCGATGCTTATGTGAAAAAGCTTCAACCCGATAAGCTCGAACCTAAATCGGAGAAATGTGTCTTCATAGGATACCCAAAGGAGACAGTTGGGTACACCTTCTATCACAGATCCGAAGGCAAGACATTTGTTGCTAAGAATGGATCCTTTCTAGAGAAGGAGTTTCTCTCGAAAGAAGTGAGTGGGAGGAAAGTGGAACTTGATGAGGTAATCAGTACCTTCTCCCTTATTTGAAAGTAGTTTTTCACGTAAACCGGTTTCGCGACATCTACACCAAATAGTGAGGAAGTTGATGATGTTGATCATGAAACTTCAGATCAAGTTACTACGTAACCTCGTAGATCAACCAGAGTAAGATCCGCACTGTGAGTGGTACGGTAATCCTGTTCTCGAAGTCATGCTACTAGATCATGATGAACCTACGAACTATGAAGAAGCGATGGTGAGCCCAGATTCGCAAAATGGCTTGAGGCCATGAAATCTGAGATGGGATCCATGTATGAAAACAAAGTGTGGACTTTGGTTGACTTGCCCGAGGGTCGGCAAGCAATAGAAAACAAGTGGATCTTCAAGAAGAAGACCGACGCCGACGGTAATATTATCGTTTCATTAAAGCTCGACTTGTCGCAAAGGGTTTTCGACAAGTTCAAGGGATTGACTACGATGAGACCTTCTCACCCGTAGAGATGCTTAAGTCTGTCCGAATCATGTTAGCAATTGCCGATTTTATGATTATGAAATTTGGCAAATGGATGTAAAGACTGCATTCCTGAATGGATTTCGGAAGAAGAGTTGTATATGATGCAACCGTAAGGTTTTATCGATCCAAAGGGAGCTAACAAAGTGTGCAAGCTCCAGCGATCCATTTATGGACTGGTGCAAGCATCTCGAGTTGGAATAAACGCTTTGATAATGTGATCAAAGCATTTGGGTTTATATGAGACTTTTGGAGAAGCCTCAGATTTACAAGAAAGTGAGTGGAGCTCAGAAGCATTTCGATATTATATGTAGATGACATATTACTAATCGGAAATGATATAGAATTTCTCGATAGCATAAAGGGATACTTGAATAAGAGTTTTTCGATGAAGGACCTCGTGAAGTTGCTTACATATTGGGCATCAAAATCTATAGAGATAGATCAAGACGCTTAATTGACTTTCACAAAGCACATACCTTGACAAAATTTTGAAGAAGTTCAAAATGGATCAAGCAAAGAAAGGGTTCTTGCCTCGTGTTACAAGGTGTGAAGTTGAGTAAGACTCAATGCCCGACCACCGCAGAAGATAGAGAGAAAATGAAAGATGTTCCCTATGCCTCAGCCATAGGCTCTATCATGTATGCAATGCTGTGTACTGCACCTGATGTGTGCCTTGCTATAAGCTTAGCAGGAGGTACCAAAGTAATCCAGAGTGGATCATCGGACAGCGGTCAAGAACATCCCGAAATACCGAAAAGGACTAAGGATATGTTTCTCAGATATGGAGGTGACAAAGAGCTCATCGTAAACGGTTACGTTGATGCAAGCTTTGACACCGATCCCACGATTCTAAATCGCAAACCGGATAATGATTTACACTAAACGGAGGAGCCGGGTTGGTGCGCTTCTAAACAAAGCGTCAGAAGCGGGATCTACATGTGAAGCGGAATACATAGCAGCTTCGGAAGCAGCTAATGAAGGAGTCTGATGAAGGAGTTCATATCCCATCTAGGTGTCATACCTAGTGCATCGGGTCCAATGAAAATCTTTTGTGACAATATCGAGCAATTGCTTTAGCAAAGGAATCCAGATTTCACAAGAGAACCAAACACATCAAGAGACGCTTCAATTCCATCCGGACTTAGTCCGTGGGAGACATAGAGATTTGCAAGATACATACGGATCTGAATGTAGCGTAATCTGCTGACTAAGCCTCTTCCATGAGCAAAACATGATCAAAGCATCAAGACTCCATGGGTGTTAGAATCATTACTATGTAATCTAGATTATTGACTCTAGTGCAAGTGGGAGACTCAAGGAAATATGCCCTAGAGGCAATAATAAAGTTATTATTTATTTCCTTATTTCATGATAAATGTTTATTGTTCATGCTAGAATTGTATTAACCGGAAACATAATACATGTGTGAATACATAGACAAACAGAGTGTCGCTAGTATGCCTCTACTAGACTAGCTTGTTAATCAAAGATGGTTAAGTTTCCTAACCATAGACAAAGGAGCTGTCATTTGATTAACAAGGTCACATCATTGGTTGAATGATCCGATTGACATGACCCATTCCATTAGCTTAGCACCATCGCTTAGTATGTTGCTATTGCTTTTATCCATGACTTATACATGTTCCTATAACTATGAGATTATGCAACTCCCATTTACCGTGAGGAACACTTTGGGTACTACCAAACGTCACAACGAATCGGGTGATTATAAAGGAGTACTACAGTGTCTCCAAAGGCGTATGTTGGGTTGGCGATTTCGAGATTAGGATTTGTCACTCCGATTGCTCGGAGAGGTATCTCCGCCCTCTCGGTAATGCACATCACTAAGCCTTGCAAGCATTACAACTAATGAGTTAGCTGTGAGATGATGTATTACGGAACGAGTAAAGAGACTTGCCAAGAATCTAGATTGAACTAGGTATTGGATACCGACGATCGAATCTCGGCAAGTAACATACCGATGACAAAGGGAACAACGTATGTTGTTATGCGGTCTGACGGATAAAGATCTTCAGAGAATATGTAGGAGCCAATATGGGCATCCAGGTCCCGCTTATTGGTTATTGACCGGACACGTGTCTCGGTCATGTCTACATTATTCTCGAACCGTAGGGTCCGTGACGCTTAAGGTTTCGATGACGGTTATATTATGAGTTTGTGTATTTTGATGTACCGAAGGAGTTCGGAGTCCCGGATGTGATCACGGACATGACGAGGAGTCTCGAAATGATCGAGACATAAAGATTGATATATTGGACGGCTATATTCGAACACCGGAAAGGTTCCTAAGTTTCCGGAGAAAATCGGAGTGCCGAGGGGTTACCGAACCCCCTGGGAAGTAATGGGCCTTATTGGGCCAAGGGGAGAGAGGGCCGCACTGTGAGGTGGCGCGCCCCCCCATGGGGAGTCTGAATTGGACAAGGAGGGGGGGGGGCGCGGCCCCCCTTTCCCGCACCCTCACCCTCTCTTTCCTTCCCCCTTCCTCCATCCTAGTTGGACAAGGAAAAGGGAGTCCTACTCCCACGAGGAGGAGGACTCCCTCCCTTGGCGCTGCCTCCTAGGGCCGGCCGGCCCTCCCCTTGCTCCTTTATATACGGGGCAGGGGGCACCCTAGAACACACAAGTTGATCCTTGAGATCGCTCTCAGCTGCAGCGGTGCCCCCTCCACCATATTCCACCTCGGTCATATCGTAGCGGTGCTTAGGGCGAAGCCCTGCGTCGGTAGAACATCAAGATCGCCACCACGCCGTCAGGCCGATTTTAACTCTCTCTCCCGAGCTTTGCTGGATCGGAGCTCGAGGAGCGCCACCGAGCTGAACGTGTGCCAAGAACTCCTGAGGCGCCGAGTAACGGCGCTGGATCGGTTGGATCGCGAGGAGAACGTGACGACCACTTCCTCTACGCCAGGATTGCTTCCGCTCGGGTCTACGAGGGTACGTAGACAACACTCTCCCCTCTCGTTGCTATGCATCACCATGATCTTGCGTGTGCGTAGGAAAAATTTTGAAATTACTACGTTACCCAACAGCATCATCGGCGCCGCTCTGAGCCCCGCCATAGCAAAAGCAGCGATACCGCCACGAGAGACAATAACGCTGCGGATAGTGCCGAAGACGAAGACAATCCCCTCCAGCCAGGCTTCGAGTGGGAGGATGGGCAAGCTAGCCCTAAGGAACAGGCAGCAGACAGAGAAACAAAGGATGACAATTACATGCCCCTCTCCGAAGAACAGGTGAGCCTCGGCGATGAAGAATTTATCGTGCCTAAGGATCCCGTCGAGCAGGAGCGCTTCAAGCGCCGGCTTATAGCCACAGCAAAAAGCCTGAAGAAAAAGCAACAACAGCTTCAAGCTGACCAAGAAATACGAACTCGAGCGCCCAACCAAAAGTTACCCAAAGCGCAGGTTGCTACCCCAACTCGAGGAGGAAGCATTAAAGCCTACACTTCCAGTGTATGATGCGGCTGACTGGCCACCTCGTGGCCGAGACAAAGCGGCATATCAGCCCGAAGTCCAGCCCGCACCCCATCGCCAGTCAAACAAAAACACCAAGGCCCGGGGCAACACGCAGGACCTGCGAGACGTATTGGAAAACAAACAGGACATACAAGATCGATCTACGGATCACGGGGGCACGCCCAACGCTGCGATTTACGACCGTCAGCCGATATACTAAAAGAAAATCGCCGGGCCGAATACAGCAGACAAGACTCGTATGAACTGCGCCGTGACATAGCCCGCATGCAGGCGCCAAGACACCCCTATGCTTCATCACGAAGTAATGGATCACGAATTCCCAAAAGGTTTTAAACCCGTGAACATTGAATCATATGATGGTACAACAGACCCCGCGGTATGGATTGAAGATTTCCTCCTCCACATCCACATGGCCCGTAGTGACGATCTACATGCCATCAAGTACCTCCCACTAAAACTCAAAGGGTCGGCGCGGCATTGGCTGAATAGCCTGCCGGCAAACTCCATTGGCAGTTGGGAGAATTTGGAAGACGCATTCCTTGACAACTTCCAAGGCACTTATGTGCGACCACCGAATGCCGATGACTTGAGTCACATAACCCAACAGCCAGGGGAATCAGCCAGGAAATTCTCGACTCGGTTCCTAACTAAAAAGAACCAAATTGTCGACTATCCAGATGCCGAGGCCTTAGCGGCATTTAAGCATAACATCCGCGACGAGTGGCTTGGTTCGACACCTCGGCCAAGAGAAGCCAAGTCCATGGCAACCCTCACGACACTCATGACCCGCTTTTTGTGCGGCGAGGACACCGGGTCAGCTCGCAACAACACATCAAGAGACTCTGGCAATTCAGATGCCAAAGATAGCAACGGCAGGCCACATCGCAACAGACACAAGCGCCGCAACAACGGCGACAACGCCGAAGACACGGCAGCCAATGCCGGATTCAGTGGCTCTAAATCCGGTCAGCAGAAAAAGTCGTTCAAAAGAAGCAATCCGGGCCCATCCAGTTTGGACCGCATACTCGATCGCTCGTGTCAAATTCACGGCACCCCCGATAAACCAGTCAACCACACCAATAGAGAATGTTGGGTGTTCAAACAGGCCGGCAAGTTGAATGCCAAAAACAAGGAAAAGGGGCTACATAGCAACGACGAGGAGGAGCCCTGGCCGCTGAACACAGGAGGACAGAAGAAATTTCCTCCCCAAGTGAAAACGGTGAACATGATATACGCAACCCATATTCCCAAGCGGGAACGGAAGCGTGCACTAAGGGACGTCTATGCGATGGAGCCAGTCGCCCCAAAGTTCAACCCATGGTCTTCTTGTACGATCAGTTTCGATCGCAGGGACCACCCCACCAGTATCCGTCATGGCGGTTTTGCCGCATTGGTCCTTGACCCCATCATTGACGGATTTCACCTCACTCGAGTCCTAATGGATGGTGGCAGCAGCCTGAACCTGCTCTATCAGGATACAGTGCGCAAAATGGGTATAGACCCCTCGAGGATCAAACCCACAAAAACCACCTTTAAAGGTGTCATACCAGGTGTAGAGGCCTGTTGCACGGGCTCAATCACACTGGAAGTGGTCTTCGGATCTACGGACAACTTCCAAAGCGAGGTGTTAATCTTCGATATCGTCCCCTTCCGCAGTGGCTATCACGCACTGCTCGGATGAACCGCATTCGCCAAATTCAATGTGGTACCGCATTATGCATACCTCAAGATCAAAATGCCAGGACCTCGCGGGGTTATAACAGTTAATGGAAACACAGAACGCTCGCTCCGTACGGAGGAGCACACTGCGGCCCTCGCGGCAGAAATGCAAAGAAGCCTTCTGAGACAAATCGCCAATTCGGCGAAAAAGCCCCCGGACACCTTCAAGCGAGTCTGGAGTACCCTGCAACAGGATCGCCCGGCACGTTCAGAGCTCTCCTAGCAATTTGGCCTCCGTCCCATTCCCAGTCAAGCGGCGAAATTTGCGTCGCGCGTACATAATTACGCACTCAAGATACCATGGGCATAGGCGAAGGCACGACTATGGCACGTCCCACAATGCGGCTCAACCGCCCCAGGACCTGTATATCTTTAACATTTTCTTCCTTTCGCACTTTATTATCCAAGGCCCTCTCCGATCGCTTCGATTATTGGACCCGCCACGGAAGGAAACACCAAGGAAGCAAGAAGCTTTGACGTACAAGGAATCCTGTGTGGTCTCTGATAACGATCGCTATACCTGTTTTACATACCCACACGCAGCTTGCCCTTGGATCGGACATGTCAAATAGTCCTATTTTTACTTATTGCACTACATGTATACATACGCTTTGACGTATCATTTAAATAACAGTGTACGGCATTAGCTTATTATTGCATTCCTTCATTTTTTTCCCTGTCTGCTCATTTACGACAAATTGCACCCGTACATTCTGATATGTCCAGTGCGCCAGGGGCTTCAGTGTACCCCATAATACGGCAAGAAGAGTGTGAACACTTTCAACACTGCGGCACCCCGAACTTATAGCATTATATGCATCAGCTCCGAATCATGTCTTGGGTCAATAGTTGGGTTTGCCCGGCTCACATGTTTTGGTTCCTTACGTTCCGCTATATCGACTAAGGTAGCGCTGGGAGAACTACTGCGATTGTGTCCCGGTTCTTCCGGACGAGCACCTCAAGAGAGAAAGCCAAAACTAATCATCATGATGCGGCGAGAGCTGGTCGCTGTTTGAGAGGTCTCAAATCTTTAAAGATTTTTTGCGCTTCAGGAGAGGAGTCGGCCTTGTCCCATTTAGGCGTACATAGCGCCCCAAGTTCGGCCTTCCGAATACTAGGGGCTTCGCTGAAATTTAAAATTGTAGACTTCTATGGCTAAGTGAGAGTGATAAAGCTTTATAGTCCGATTGCCTTGTTCGCTGCGCTAAACACCTCCTTAAAGGACCAATTTTTTTGGATAAAGAGTGTTTAAGATCTATCCCGAACACCCCAGTACTAGTTACATGGGGGCAGAAGCCGGTGACTAGCCAACTCTCAAATTTTATAAACGGCCGCACAGAAGGTAATATTTTAAATCAACAAGCGTTATATAGCGCACGTGAACTCGTTTTCATATTACAGGATCACATGAGTACATTCATTCAAATATTACATCCTTAGCACATTCCTCCGCCACAAGGCGAGCACCCTTCAGAACACTGTCATAATACTTTTCGGGGTGGCGATGCTCCTTGCCCTCCGGCGGCCCCTCCTTCACCAGCTTTTCGGCGTCCATCTTCGCCCAGTGCACTTTCGCCCGGGCAAAGGCCCTACGCGCACCTTCAATGTAGATGGACCGCTTTATGACTTCAAACCATGGGCATGCATTTACAAGCCGATTTACCAGGCCGAAGTAGCTGCCAGGAAGGGGCTCGCCAGGCCACATCCGGACTATGAGACCCTTCATGGCCAGTTTGGCCGCCTTGTGAAGCTCGACCGGTTGCTTCAACTGGTCGCTCAAGGGCATCGGATGTTCGGTCCCGGTATAATCAGGCCGTAACAACTTCTCCGCCGAGCTCCCTTCCTCGCCCCTAGAACTCCGCGGCATCCGATACGCTGTCGGGTAGATCTCTAACGCCCCGGAGAGCTCCGAATTCGGGTAAGTAAAAGGAATGTTTCCTTCACATGCTTGCTTTGCATAATGAATGCCTTACCCGCCGCTATCTTCTTGACCGCCTGAATCTCCTGGAGGGCCTTTTGGGCTTCAGCCTTGGCATTTTGTGCATTCTCGAGGGCCTTTACAAGCTCAGACCATTGCGTCTTACAACAAGGCCCAAGGACTCAGATTTCTTGACAAAATCCTCGAGTTTCTTTGAACCTCGCCGACTGGCCTCTTGCTTCTCAAGGCTGGTGCGCCTCCTTGGCCGCTTTGTCTTCGGCCCTGACAAGGTTTTCTTCAGTACGCCACTTCGGTCGTGGCTCCTAGAAAAATTCATGACGATCCTATGATCTAACAACCACCTTCTTTTTTCTTTATCAATATACAGATGGGGTATCACTTACCTTTGTTCTCTTCGAGCTGCCTCTTAGTAAGGCTGAGCTCTTCCTCGGACCGCTCAAGGTCCCGCTTCAGTGCGGAGACCTCTGCCGTACGAGCGGCACCGGCCAGCAGCGAAGCCTTCTTATTCACATAGACATATTCTGATTAGACTCCTGTGATTATTATTTGATCCTTCGTTCAGCCTTTCTTTGCGAACACCAAATGTAGCATCGAGGGCTACCGCCTATGTTGTAACATTTTCTCATAATTTGATTATTTACCTCAAAGCTCGTTAGGAGGTCAGCATTAAAGCTACCATCCGCTTTTGGCGGACCGAACCTTCTCGACCACCGCACTCATGATAGTGCGATGCTCTTCGTCAATGGAAGTGCTGCGAAGCGCTTCCAGCAAATTGTCTGATGCCTATGGATGGACAAAGGCCATCGGCACAGACGGCTCGCCCCCCTTTGCGAGGGGTCGCCTGACAGAATCCGGAACCACTGGAGGTTCCGCCAAGAAGATTCGGGGCCAAACTTACGCCTGGCCATTAGAGCCGAGGTTGTGTTGCCCTCCCCATGCACCCAGCGCTCGGGATGTCGCCTGGGGCGCCTGCACCTATCTCCCTTGGTTCAAGGCCCTTTGAGACAACACCTCGACGTCAGTCTGTAGGGCGGGAGGTGGCGGCCGGGAGTGAATCATTGTTCATCACGATCGCCCAAAGACTCATCCAAGAGGATACGTCGATATGGGCTTTCGATGGACTGCATGATCATGTTTGGCATGATAAGAAGCAATAAAACAAACATACCAGAACTATTATGGTATCCGGATACTTACGACTTCGCCAGGGGCTTGTCCCTGGGCAACCACTCCTCGTCATTAAGCGGGTTGTGGAGTAGTCCGTATGAGGTTCCTTCCTTCTTGGATTCTTCGCCTCCCCTGCATGGGGCGGCCTTCCTTTTCTTGTCTCCCCCGGATGGGGTGGAGAACTTTCCTCTTCCTCCTCCTCGTTTCGTGGGAGGAGCGCGCCTCAGTGTTATCGGACGATGAGTCCGATACAACCTTGCGCCGAGACCTTTCCCGTCCCCACAGCCTTCTTTCTTGGTTTCTTCTCCGCGCCTCATAAGGCGCCGAACCAACATCTCCGCTAAGAGAGCCCTTGTTGGATCTTTCACAATGGGGCCGGACAATCGATCCGCTCCGCTGTCGCTACCCAGTCCTGTTAAAATGGCGTGGAGGCTTAGATCCCTCACATGATTATACTAGGGAAAGGAACATCTTATGAGATATAAATAACTTACCGGATTGGCAGGGGACTTTGCGCTGAGTCCGCGATCCTCGGTAAGGGGAGGAGGTACCTCGGCGGCCTTGAACAGGACCTTCCAGATGTCTTGGTGCGTCGTGTCGAAAAGCTCTCGCAACGTCTGGTGCTTGGCCGGGTCGAACTCCCACATATTGAATGCCCAACTTTGACACGGGAGGATCCGGCGGAAGAGCATGACCTGGACCACGTTGACAAGCTTGATTTTCTTGCTTATCATGTTTTTAACATAGTTCGAGTCCGTCAGCTCCACCGATGAGCCCTGTGATAGGCCCTTGTCTTTCCAGGAGGTGAGCCGCATGGGGATGCCGGATCGAATTGGGGCCGCCACCCGCTTGGTGTCGCTGCTCGGTGATGTAGAACCACCCCGATTGCCACCCCTTCACGGTCTCCACATAGGAGCCTTCGAGCCACCGACGTTGGGCATTTTGCCCACCATGGCGCCTCCAAGACTCCGCTTATGCGTCGGGCCGACCACCACCTTCGGTTTCACATTGAAGGTCTTCAGCCACAGGCCGAAGTTGGGCTTGATGCGGAGGAAGGCCTCGCAGACAACGATAAATGATGAGATGTTGAGGATGAAATTGGGGGCCAGATCATGGAAGTCCATCCCGTAGTAGAACATGAGCCCACGGACAAATGGGTGGAGGGGAAATCCCAGCCCGCGGACGAAGTGGGTAAGGAATACAACTCTCTCGTGGGGTTCTGGAGTAGGGACGATCTCGCCTGCCCTGGGAGCCGGTGCGTGATGTTCCGCGTCAGTATCCATTCCTGAAGCCAGAATGTTCTCCTCCGTAACGGAGGAGACCATCCACTTGCCTACCGCTCCGGACATGTTTGGAATGGTTTTGCAGAGAAAATGAGAACTTGGGCGTTGGAGCTCGAGTGCGCGAGAATGGATGGGCAGGGAAGAAGAAGGCGTGGGTGAAAATAAGGAGTCCTTGTCCCTTTATAAGGGCAGTAGAAACTGTGTGCCTCCCTACTTGCCCCATAAAATCGCTTATTCCCCAAGCGCCTCGATTGATGGTGTGGTTGGGTTACCCATATCCGTTTTGATGAGAATCCCGTGATAAGGGGAACACGATCTCTGCTTCGACAAGACGTGCCAATAAAACCGCCTCACAACACGCAAGGCAAGGGCGCCGTGGAAAACGGTTCGTAATGACCGGGCCACGGCAGGACGTCATGTTATGAAAAGTTGTCAGCAGATTAGATTAGTGGAATAATATACTCTCTACAGTGGTATGTGGAATTTGTTTTGCAGAGCCGGACACGATCCTTGTGTTCAAAATCTTCTATGGAGTATTCGGAGGAGGAACCCGCCTTGCAATGCCGAAGACAATCACAAGGCCGGACTCATCGTCATTGAAGCCTGGTTCAGTGGTCTACCGAGGGAGTCCTGGATTAGGGGTCCTCGACAGCCGGACTATATACCTTGGCCGGACTGTTGGACTATGAAGATACAAGATTGAAGACTTCGTCCCGTGTCCGGGTGGGACTCTCCTTTGCGTGGAAGGCAAGCTTGGCAATTCGGATATGTAGATCTCCTCTCCTGTAACCGACTCTGTGTAACCCTAGCCCCCTCCGGTGTCTATATAAACCGGAGGGTTTAGTCCGTAGGACAACAACAATCATAATCATAGGCTAGCTTCTAGGGTTTAGCCTCTATGATCTCGTGGTAGATCAACTCTTGTAATACTCATATCATCAAGATCAATCAAGGTGAAGTAGGGTATTACCTCCATCGAGAGGGCCTGAACCTGGGTAAACATTGTGTCCCCCGCCTCCTGTTACCATCCGCCTTAGACGCACAGTTCGGGACCCCCTACCCGAGATCCGCCAGTTTTGACACCGACAGGGGCATGTTTCCCTACCGGAACCACGAGGGTTGCGACAGGCTCTAGTTTGTAAAAGGCTTGTAAAATAGCTTCGCCCAAATTGGACAATTATATGTACCATGCATGTAGTGACACCATGCCAAGTTTCATGATTTCCTGGTGAGTTTTGGATCTACAGACATTTAAAAACCGAGATTCACAATGTTTGTGGCCAAGCCAGGATGGCGAGGTGGTTGAATTCGTCCCCATTCGTTCCATGGGACCTAAACATGCACCCCAAGGAAACATGTACGCTTTTTCTAGCCATTTTGGTGCACTGGAGCATGTATTTGTAGTTCGGATTTTAATGATGGACATTAAATGCCTAGAAAACTCAATTAATGAATAAAAAAGGTCAAACGAACCCTGAATAATTTCAAAGTTCAGCGCGAATCTCCAGTTGTTCCGTGTCACGGGTAGTAGAAAATACGAGGCTAGAAGAGGGAGTGACTATCGTTTGGCCCACAAGGGGACATGTTTCCCTATCGAAACCACGAGGGTTCTTGCGACAGGCTCCGGTTTGTAAGAGGTTTGTACTAAAGCTTGGCCCTAATTGGCAATGTTTTTACCATGACATATATGTGCCAAGACGTGACACCATGCCACCTTTGATGACTTTCTGGTGAGTTTAGGATTTATGGGGACTTAAAAACCGAGATTCGAAATGTTTGAGGACGAGCCCGGACACCAGTACGGTTGTAATTCGTTCCCATTCCTGGCATGAGACCTAAAGATGCACCCAAGGACACATGTATAATTTTTCTAGCCATTTTGGTGAACTGGAGCATGTATTTGTAGTTCAGATTTGAATTATTGACATTAAATGCCTAGGAAACTCAATTAGTGTATAAAAGGCCAAACGAACCCTGAATAAGTTTAAATTTTAGCACGGGTATCCTATCGTTCCATATTGCCCGTGGCAGGAAATAAAGGCGAAAAGAGGCAGTGATTAAGTTTCGCCCACAAGGGGAACACGTTTCCCTATCAAAACCACGAGGCTTCTTTGAGAGAAGCTCCAGTTTTTGTAAGAGGTTTGTAATAAAGCTTGGCCCAAATTGGACAATGTTTTTACCATTTACATATATGTGCCATGACGTGACACCATGCCACCTTTGATGACTTTCCGTGAGTTTAGGATTTATGGGGACTTAAAACCAACATTCAAATGTTTGAGGATCGATCCATGACACCTGCAGGTTGTAATTGCTCCCATTCCTGGCATGGGACCTAAACATGCACCCAAGGACACATGTATAATTTTGCTAGCCATTTTGGTGAACTGGAGCATGTATTTGTAGTTCAGATTTGAATTATGGACATTAAATGCCTAGGAAACTCAATTAGTGTATAAAAAGGCCAAACAAACCCTGAATAAGTTTAAATTTCAGCACGGATATCATGTCGTTCCATGTTGCCCGTCGAAGAAAATACAAGGTGAAAAGAGGCAGTGATTACATTTCGCCCACAAGGGGGACACGTTTCCCTATAGGAACCACGAGGCTTCTTTGAGAGAAGCTTCGGTTTGTAAGAGGCTTGTAATACAACTTGCGCCACAATGGACGAAAAAAATTCCTCAACATATAAGTGCGATATCGTGACACCATGGCAGGTTTCACGATTTTCAGCTTAGTTTTGGATTTACGAGGATTTAAAAACCGAGATTCTTCTCACGAAATGTTTTCAAATAGCACACGGTTCACTCATGAAAGCCGATATTCAATGAAAACTTCGTGGAAACCATATTTTAAAGTTTCATAAAAATCTGAAAAAAATGTGGGATGTTAAGAAGGTGATGTTTTATTGCGACACAAAATTTCAAGTTGAAAAACATTACGAGGTGTGAGCTACGAAAAAGACAAATTCCACCCTGAATACTGACATTACTATTCAGCAATATTCAACACTGATTTTGTCTTTTTCATAGCTCACATCTCGTAATGTGTTTCAACTTGAATTTTTTTGTGGCAGTAAAACATCATCCTCTTAACATCCCACAATTTTTTGAAATTTTTTTGAAACTTAAAAACATCTTTTTCTCGTGGTTTTCACCGGTTTCCACCGAATGTTGGTTTCCGTGATATCCCCCCCGCTGGCGCGCTGATTCGAGTCGTATGCTCGACCGCCGTAACCCAAAGCCCACAGATCGTACGTGTGCACCGTTGGATGCTCCCAGATCGAACGGTAACCGTGAGCCTTTCGACAGCACATGCAGTACATGGGTAAGCACTCTGCTCATGCGTCATGTAGCTCACGCTTCCTTCTCTACTAGGTTTTCATGCAAAACAGGCGGATTGGCTTCATCCAACGAGCAACTTTGAAAGTTATTCCTCTCATCGGTTTCCCGCCTCTTCCCCCAGATATGCATGATGTTGATGTTCGTTTAATTCTTATAGTTCATCTCATCCGAAATCAATTAGTTTAATAAAAAAACTATTTTAAGATTCAGGAATTGTGCATTGTAAAGGTAAAAACAAAAAGTGACAATTCATTTAGAAAAAAAAGGTGTGGGCAATTAAGATATGAAAGATTCTGGAGAACAAAGGAGAAGTGCTTGTGTTTTGAGGTTTTTGCATTATGCTTAAGTTCAACCATGGAGTCTTCTAGATTGTACATGTGGCATAATCTGGTGGAATGTAGATGATATCCGACGGCCAGTAGTACTCGGATTTTCCATCTCTGTACCGCCGGATTGGCTTCATCCAACGAGCAACTTTGAAAGTTATTCGCACACTATATAGGTGTATAGATGTATAGATATATATAGATGTGTCCCATGCTGGAGAAAATAAAGTTTGAGCTCATGCGTGGGACGAACCCCTGCCCCCCCCCGCTGCCGCCGCCTCAAAGTTGGGAAACTGACATCATAGGTATTGAACGAGGCTTGCAGTCGGGTACGGTGTTTGGTTTGTAATGTAGTTGGTGTGGCCCATCGAAGTTGTGCATTTGGGATTTAAACACACCATACCACCATCGTACCCATACATATTTTCGGGACGCATGCAGTGTATATGGGGTCTTCTGATCGACCACGTCTCCCTTGTGCGGTTTTTTATGACGACACAGATATCTGTGTGCTCCCTGAGTGTTCATATATCATCCCTTTGACCGATAATGAGGGGTATGTGTGTTGGCCATGAATGGATTCCTCCTAGTTCGTGTTAGGGCCGGTCACCGTCAAATGTGGGTCAACCAAATCTCGAGCTCATGCGTTGTCAGGATTCCCTCCTAGATGCTTGGATTGCTGGGTTCGACCTACATCAAACCCTGCGTACGTATCTCGTCCTTAACTACCTTGCCTTCATGGTTGTTGTCTCAGACGAGAGGTAAGCACCACATCTAAATTGTACATTATTCTATATTGAAAACACACATCACCCCTTCCCAACGTACATCATTTTGGGCCGCATGCAAGAGGTGCTGATTTTGTGGTCCCTCTCATGCGATTTTTATGATGGTTCAATCTATTGTCCCAAGAGGTTTATCGACAACAACAAATATCATTTGACCAAAGAAAGATTCATTGGTCCGTCTTATGGTAGGTCATGGTGACATGCATGTATGACCAAAGTATCGATCATTACGTGCATCCGCCTACCGACACGGCGGGAGGTGGTGGGCCAAGCATCCTAGCTAGGTACGACATTATGTCATTATATATATCCTAGCTAGGTGGTTGCTAGCGTGCTTTCAGGTTTGTGAGGCAGGTGCCACCAAAGTTATGCATTGTGTATTTAAAGTTTTAAACATCCCTAATATTCGTACATATATTTGGCCACTTCCAGGTAGTTCTTGACTTCGGCCCCTCTCATCGATCTTCAACGACACGCCCAACCGTGGGCCCACGGGGTCAAAGTCGTGCATTGGAATTTTGAACATCACAGACCACCCTTTTAACTCATTTATGTTTGGGCCACATGCTGGTGTGGCTGTCTTTTGACCCTCTCTAACGTTATTTTTTGCTGCAAAGACTCTGATGACCCTCAACAGACACGGGGTATAATATCTTAACCGTGTGCGATACAAGTGCAATGTGAATCACCATGACCATGCAAGCGCGAGTAAATTAAGGTGGAGGTACTGGCTCAACTGTGTGTGATGCAAGTGCGCTAAAATCACCACGACCCCGCAAGCGCGAGCAAAGGATGGAGGTACTGGCTCAACCGTGTGCGATGCAAGTGCGCTGAAATTACCACAACCGCGCAAGTGCGAGCAAATTAAGGTGGAGGTACTGGCTCAACTGCAGGTGTCTGCGATGCAAGTGCTGAAATCACCACGACAATGCAAGTCTTATTTGAAATCACCACGACCCATAAGCGCGAGCAAAGGGTGGAGATACTGGCTTAACCGTGTGCGATGCAAGTGCGTTGTAAAACCACCACCTGTGCAAGCTAAAGGCGGGTAAGTTTAGTTGGAAATTAGGACGAACCGTGTGCGATAGACCAGCTAGCTAGAAATATAAAAGGCAAACTACCCGCCTTGAGCGTTGCAAAAATCAGCGGATCCGTGCCACTTTTCCTTATTATCATACACGCATATTGTTATTGGACCGTGCGCAATCTTGGGCACTCCCGCCCCGCATCAATTCCTTTACCCAAATTTTAGTAGCCGCCGTACTCAACCGCCGCCTACACTCCTCCGGCACCGACCTTATAGTAAAATTGCAGTAGCCGAGGCATTTGAACCGTCGCCCTCCCTCGTCCACCACCATCTCCACCCACCATTACTAAAATTTTCAGTAGCCACGGCGTATCCTCAAACACCACCACCCCCCTCCACAGTCCCCCACCCGCCCCCCTCGAACCCTAGCTTGCGGCCGCCGCCGGCGCCGCCGTCAACCCTACCGGTCTACCCGTTCCTCCTAGCTTAGAAAATAAAGTTCAGGTTACCCAGCGATTCCCATACCGTCGTCCCACTCCCCTGAGTTTTTAGATGAGGCATGTGGTGTCCCTCCCCGCCAAATCCACATCCCCTGCTCCAGAATGTCGCAGCCTAAGCTTGACCACGTATCCCGGGGAGCCCGACGAGCGTTCGGCCAAGAAGAGGTTTATCATCGCCTCTCTGGCGGACGTTGGCGAGGTGGCCGCCGTTCGCCCCGACCTGTCGATCCCGGAGCAACACGTCACCGTGGAAGCCGGTGAATACGTTGACTATGTTGCCATGCCGAAGGCTTCATGTGAGCGGTCTAGCGACATCAGATCTCGGAAAGCTGGCTACAACATCAAGCTCGTCCACACCGACGGCTTCACGCGGGCCATGTCACAGGTTATGTGTTCCATCCCCAACCCCTCTGGTTCAACCGCCGTCGATCTCTTCGACGGTCCTGCCGCTGATCTCCTCCGCCAAGCGGTCAAGGATTTGCGAGCTTTATATGCCATCGAGCCCATTTTTTCACTTCTGAAGGACACGTTCTACGGCGGCGGCTTGGGATCCTCAATTGCCAAGTCAGATCTCATTCACCACGACCACGACCACGAGGAGGGCACCCGCGAAGGTTCTTCCAAGGTGAAACAGCCCATCTATGACATCAGAGAGCGCACCATGGGTCTGTGCTCTTCCAACTAGAAGGATCCCGTCCATGAAATGTGAGGCAACATTCTATCAGCAAATCTTACCTTTTCTAGCTTGCCAACCCGTACCCTTTGTTGTAGTAGCATTTTTCATGCGGTGCTTTAACTGTGGCGTGTTTAATTATTTCAGTTATGCAAAAATGTATTGTTCAATAGGTCTATGTGATGTTTAAGTATGAATTGTCCACCTTATTTTCACGAATGGCTATATTTGGTTTTTTATAGTGAGTAGATGCCTTGTTTCTCTGTATTTGGTTGTTAGGTTGGTTGGAGTGTCCATTTTTCAGTTATCGAGTAGATGCCTTGTTTATCTGTATTTGGTTCTTAGTTTGGTTGCAGTGAGTATTTGTCCAATTATCAAGCAGATGCCTTGTTTATCTATATTTGGTTGTTAGGTTGTTTTTTTTAGCATTTGTCCAGTTATCAAGAAGATGCCTTGTTTATCTGTATTTGGTTGTCGTTGCTTTTTTAGCATTTGTCCGGGGCTTATCAATCGGATGCCTTGTTTATCTTTATATGCTTGTTAGGTTGGTTGCAGTGAGCATTTGTCCGCTTTTCAAGCATATGCCATGTTTATCTCAGTATTTGCTTGTTAGGTTGGTTGCAAAGTGAGACTCGCTCTAGTTTTCAATGGCTATATTTGGTTGTTATAACTGGTCATTTATGCCTTGTTTATTTCAATCAATCACAATGTGTTGTTCATTATGTGCAAGTCGGAACTGCGCTTCGACTACATCAATACCAGTTTGAACGGCTATATTTGGTTCTAGTTATTCCTGGTGTAGTTAACACATGCCCTTTATTTCAGTTTTACACATTTATCTAGTGTGATGTTTAAGCATTACCCACATTCTATTCATTTTCAACAATACCAGTTTGAATTGCAATATTTGATGGTCATAGGCCCGTCATTGCGTAACATTGCCTTCCATTTTATATCTGCTTTAACATGCTGTCAAACCAACACATTCAAGCTATCATTTGGAGATGATGTTGTTACCTTTGCTATATTTGTTTGATGTTAAGATTGTTGTACTTATCATGCCTTTCCACTACTTATGCAGGACAACAACGGGAGTGACCACCATTTTCCGCCGAGGTTAGCTTCATCCCTCGGCTTGTACTCCCCTCGTCGTTCCATAATGTAATGCATATAGATCCAGACCTGCACACTAGTTAGCTTCTAATATTGACTTGTTGCTTGTAGGTACATATGCCCTTGGCAAGGATCCACGCATCGACCCTTTTTGCGTATGGGGCAATGAGATATTGATGAACAAGCACCAAGTGAGGAAACTGATAAGGATTATTAGCAAAAGGATACGAATAGTGGCAAGCAAATTATTTGTTTATGTTCTATCCAACACAATAGTGAGTTGTAGGATGGTAACTACAAACTCTGCAGCCTTCTATTTTTACTGCCCATAATGAGTTGTTAGGCAACAATGTCTGAATCTTTTTGATTCCCAGTGGTTCCCGAAGCAGTTCACTCAAGATTACCTCGCAAAGTACATGATTGGTGGACACGCAATGAAGGTTAAAGTATTTCATCAAGACTACAATGAGCATCGAGAAGTCCTAATGAAGACAGTGAAGGATGGACGGGCAGACATCACAAGGGGTTGGCCTAGAGTCGTCCACACATTACGCATGGAGGAGGGCACAATATGGGCATTCTGCTTCACCTTCTCCAGCAACCAGAATGTCTTTCGCCTCTCTCTTTACAGTCTTTAGTACAATTGTGGTTCATCATTCTTTACTTGGTGCTTCTGTAGTTCTTCAGTATATGTACCTGTGCATCGAATTATGGATTCGTGGTTGAACCTATATTTGTAATAAACATGGTTGGTGATGTCTACTACACAACCTTGTTCTTGTAGACGTTGTTGGGCCTCCAAGTGCAGAGGTTTGTAGGACAGTAGCAAATTTCCCTTAAGTGGATGACCTAAGGTTTATCAATCCGGGGGAGGCGTAGGATGAGGATGGTCTCTCTCAAAAAAACCTGCAACCAAATAACAAAGAGTCCCTTGTGTCCCCAACACACCCAATACAATGGTAAATTGTATAGGTGCACTAGTTCGGCGAAGAGATGGTGATACAAGTGCAATATGGATGGTAGATATGGGTATTTGTAATCTCGAAATATAAAAACAGCAAGGTAGCAACCGATAAAAGTGAGCATAAACGGTATTGCAATGCTTCGAAACAAGGCCTAGGGTCCATACTTTCACTAGTGCAAGTTCTCTCAACAATAATAACATAACTGGATCATATAACTATCCCTCAACATGCAACAAAGAGTCACTCAAAAGTCACTAATAGCGGAGAACAAACGAAGAGATTATTGTAGGGTACGAAACCACCTCAAAGTTATCCTTTCTGATCGATCTATTCAAGAGTCCGTAGTAAAATAACATGACGCTATTATTTCTGTTCGATCTATCCTAGAGTTCGTACTAGAATAACACCTTAAGACACAAATCAATCAAAACCCTAATGTCACCTAGATACTCCAATGTCACCTCAAGTATCCGTGGGTATGATTATACGATATGTATCACACAATCTCAGATTCATCTATTCAAACCAACACAAAGTACTTCAAAGAGTGCCCCAAAGTTTCTACCGAGAGTCAAGATTTAAAACGTGTGCCAACCCCTATGCATAAGTTCACAAGGTCACTAAACCCGCAAGTTGATCACCAAAACACACATCAAGTAGATCAAGTGAATATCCCATTGTCACCACAGATAAGCACATGCAAGACATGCATCAAGTGTGCTCAAATCCTTAAAGACTCAATTCGATAAGATAACTTCAAAGGGAAAACTCAGTACATTACAAGAGATAAAGGGGGAGAAACATCATAAGATCCAACTATAATAGTAAAGCTCGCGGTACATCAAGATCGTGCCAAATCAAGAACACGAGAGAGAGAGAGAGAGATCAAACAAATAGCTACTGGTACATACCCTCAGCCCCAAGGGTGAACTACTCCCACATCGTCATGGAGAGCGTCGGGATGATGAAGATGGCCACCGGTGAGGGATTCCCCCTACGGCAGGGTGCCGGAACAGGGTCCCCATTGGTTTTTCATGGCTACAGAGCCTTGCGGCGGTGGAACTCGCGATCTAGGTTTCTTTCTGGGGGTTTCTGTATTTATAGGAATTTTTGCATTGGTCTCACGTCAGGGGGGTCTTCGAGTCGTCCACGAGATAGGGGGCGCGCCTAGGGGGGTAGGATGTGCCCTCCACCCTCGTGGACGTCTCGGGACTCTTCTGGCCCAACTCTTTTACTCCGGGGGCTTCTTTTGGTCCATAAAAATCATCAAAAATTGGCAGGTTAATTGGACTCTGTTTGGTATTCCTTTTCAGAAACTCAAAAACAAGGAAAAATGTAAACTGCACTGGCTCTAGGTTAATAGGTTAGTCCCAAAATCATATAAAATAGCATATAAAACATCCAAGATGGATAATATAATAGCATGGAACAATAAAAATTATAGATACGTTGGAGACGTATCAAGCATCCCCAAGCTTAATTCTCGCCGTCCTCGAGTAGGTAAATGATAAAACAGAATTTTTTATGTGGAATGCTACCTAACATATTTATCAATGTAGTCTTCTTTATTGTGGCAAGAATATTCAGATCCATAAGATTTAAAACAAAAGTTTAATATTGACATGAAAACAATAATACTTCAAGCATACTAATAAAGCAATCATGTCTTCTCAAAATAACATCGCCAAAGAAAGTTATCCCTACAAAATCATATAGTCTGGCTATGCTCTATCTTCATCACACAAAATATTTAAATCATGCACAACCCCGATGACAAGCCAAGCAATTATTTCATACTTTCGATGTTCTCAAACCTTTTCAACTTTCACGCAATACATGAGCGTGAGCCATGGATATAGCACTATAGGTGAAATAGAATGGTGGTTGTGGAGAACACAAAAAGGAGAAGATAGTCTCACATCAACTAGGCGTATCAACGGGCTATGGAGATGGCCATCAATAGATATCAATGTGAGTGAGTAGGGATTGCCATGCAACGGATGCACTAGAGCTATAAGTGTATGAAATCTCAACAAAAGAAACTAAGTGGGTGTGCATCCAACTTGCTTGCTCACGAAGACCTAGGGAAATTTGAGGAAGCCCATCATTGGAATATACAAGCCAAGTTATATTATGTAAAATTCCCACTAGTATATGAAAGTGACAGCATAGGGGACTCTCTCTATCATGAAGATCATGGTGCTACTTTGAAGCACAAGTGTGGAAAAAGGATAGTAGCATTGTCCCTTCTCTCTTTTTCTCTCATTTTTTTATTAGGGCCTTTCTCTATTTTTTTATGGCCTCTTTTTTATTTTTTTATTTCTCGCCCGAAGTCTCATCCCGACTTGTGGGGGAATCATAGTCTCCATCATCCTTTCCTCACTGGGAAAATGCTCTAATAACGATGATCATCACACTTTTATTTACTTACAACTCAAGAATTACAACTGAATACTCAGAACAAAATATGACTCTATGTGAATGCCTCCGGCGGTGTACCGGGATGTGCAATGAATCAAGAGTGACATGTATGAAAATCATGAACAGTGGCTTTGCCACAAATACAAAGTCAACTACATGATCATGCAAAGCAATATGACAATGATGGAGCGTGTCATGATAAACGGAATGGTGGAAAGTTGCATGGCAATATATCTTGGAATGGCTATGGAAATGCCATAATAGGTAGGTATGGTGGCTGTTTTGAGGAAGGTATATGGTTGGTGTATGGTACCGGCAAAAGTTGCGCGGCACAAGAGAGGCTAGCAATGGTGGAAGGGTGAGAGTGCGTATAATCCATGGACTCAACATTAGTCATAAAGAACTCATATACTTATTGCAAAAATCTATTAGTTATCAAAACGAAGTACTACGCATGCTCCTAGGGGATAGATTGGTAAGAAAAGACCATCGCCGTCCCTAATCGCCACTCATAAGGAAGACAATCAAAAAATAAATCATGCTCCGACTTCATCACATAACGGTTCACCATACGTGCATTCTACGGGAATCACAAAGTTTAACACAAGTATCTCTCAAATTCACAACTACTCAACTAGAATGACTCTAATATCACCATCTTCATATCTCAAAACCATCATAAGGAATCAAGCTTCTCATAGTATTCAATGCACTTTATATGAAAGTTTTTATTATATCCCTCTTGGATACCCATCATATTAGGACTAGTTTTATAACCCAAGCTAATTACCATGCTGTTTAAGGCTCTCAAAATAATATAATTGAATCATGAGAGTTCATCTATTTCTTCAAAATAAAACCACCGTCGTGCTCTACAAAGATATAAGTGAAGCACTAGAGCAAATGACAAACTACTCCAAAAGATATAAGTGAAGATTAATGAGTTGTCGAATAATTATGTAACTATGTGAAGACTCTCTAACATTTAAGAATTTCAGATCTTGGGATATTATTCAAACAGCAAGCAAAACTAATAAAATAAACTGACGCTCCAAGCAAAACACATATCATGTGGTGAATAAAAATATAGCTCCAAGTAAAGTTACCGATGAACGAAGACGAAAGAGGGGATGCCATCCGGGGTATCCCCAAGCTTAGGCTATTGGTTGTACTTGAATATTACCTAGGGGTTCCTTGGTGTAGCGACCTGACCCAATATCGGTCAAGTCTCTGTGTCTGTACCATCCCAAGATCATGCTGGTACTCACAGTACATCGATAAAGTAATCAAAGTTCAATCACACCTGAATTTTATTACTCGTTTCTCATATAGAGTCTTTATTACAAGGGAATAAATGCGGCTCAAGGCCAACTCATGAGAAATAAACTACTAATGCTGCGGAAGCGTCGAAGATAAGCGAGTCCATCCGACTCCAAAGGGCAATCGCCAAGCGCGGAGCGTAGCCTCACTCCCCGATCGAATATATCTACGCAACATAATACGTTGCAGCCATGTAGGTCAGCTTTTGGAATAAGTCGGCAAGTCATGAAGAATAACAATAATAAAGTTACTATCACTATATGCATTTTGGTGTGGAGCTCTAAGTTTCATCATTTTATGTAAAGCCAATTTTATCCTACTACAAACGGACTTATTTGCAAATTACTACAAATTGTTGGTAGTTATTGAGATGGTTCCGCCAACCAAAATCTCGCTCCCAAATTATTAAGTCATAAACCCTCAAATTATTTCATTAGTTTTAGTGTTGAGATATCCGAATACTTCCAAGGTCCAGAGGCTCAAATGTCCGTGAATCGGGACACGGCTAATCGATTAGGTTATAACTCTCTGCAGAGGTTTATGACTTTCCCGCAAGAATCATTCCCTCCTTTAGAGTCTTCGCACTTCATGGTGTTTGAAGACGGGACGAATGAAACAGGTCTTCCAAAGAGTTCTTCCGCCACCGCTGCACCCATCCAATCCTACCGTTCGCCTACTTCTCGTAGTACCGCCCACCAAATATTACTACTAGGGTCAACCCAGCCAGAGCCCATAATGGCTTGCGGCTGCATGTAAGCTTCCGTCATGGGGCATCCATCCTTCTCTTCGTGGCTGGGTGAAGCTTTCCGCAGATGTCATGGCGCTTCTCCATGCATCCCGCCACCACTGGTGCTCCAGGTGCCCGCCAACCGCCCTCCACCCAAAGAGTGATTTTCAAGTCCATCTTGATCATTGTAGTTCATGGGGTTATCATCATCATTGACTCTCACATCTTGCTTATGAATATCACTCATACCAAATCCCGCCCACGAGCATAGCAAAATAACTACTACGTCCGGGTCATGGTAACAAGGATTGGTTCATCCTACCACATGATACTACTCAAGTTTAATGACTTCAAGATTTCACTACTGCATGCATGGTGGGGTGGTGACAACTACTAATGCACAAAAACATAGGTATAGAAATAACATGATCAAAACTTGCCTTGCCGATGATCCTCGTAAGCTAAAGAGTCGTAGTAGCAAGCTTCAGATCTGAAACTCTACCGAGACAAACAATAACACAATAAGCACAAAGCAAGAGGATCACACAAGATAACAATAGTAACATAGCACAACAAAACAATCAAAACCAAATCCAAAAGAAAACTCAAAGAAACCAATTCAAAGTTTTTTTCCTTCTCCAAACAATAACAAAAATAGTTTTTATATAACAAAAATTCCTTAATATAACCTAATCATGGTTTTAGGTTAACTTAACAGAAAAGGATTCACTAAGCAACTAGGAGCAAAAAGAATTAATTAAAAAGCTATTATAAAACTCATTCTAGGCCTAATCCAATTTCTATTAAGAAAAATAATTTAAAACTTTTATTAATTATAAATAAAAGTTCATCTACTAGAATGACAGAAACTAACCTAGAATAACTAGTCACAAGTTAAAAATAAATTAATTTACTACTTAATTTAATAGGAAAACAGGAACTAGTTAATTAATTAGGATTAATAGGATTCTGCTTAGAACTAATTATTTATTAATCCTAAAATACCCAAATTAATTTCTAGGGTTTGGCAATGTCAAAATAAAGTGGTGACAAAAAGAATCATGCAAAAATAATTTTTCTAACTAAAGTTATAGCAGATTTACTATTCTGGCTAAAACAATATTAAAGCATTTTTAATTATTTTTAACATAGCTAAATATATATTTTACAGAAACTACATAAAATTTGCAATCCAACAAAAAAAGAATCATCAAAAAATATTAAACAGAATAAAAGATATACATTTTTGAAAACAGAAACTATTCGGCTAAAACAGAAAATCAAAATAAAAGAAAAAGGCCTAATGGGCCTATACTGTGCCCTGGGCGTTAAATAGTCTAAACGGGCCCTAGGGTTAACTAAAACGAACCGGGCCTAAAAATAAAAAACCTAACTAATACTAAACCGATCGGACCGGCCGGTTTTATAAAATAAAACCTAACCCTTCGGGGTTCTAATCCTGGCCATCGATCTAAGATCGGACGGGGGGGGGGGGATTGCCGGTGACTTACCGGACTCCGGCGACGGCGGGCGGGCGGCGAAAAGGCCGAGGCGTCAAGGCGTCGGGAGCTCCGGCGACTCGTCGGAAGACGCGCACGGGTCGGGAAGGGTTCGGTGGTGTTGGGTGGGGTCGGGGTGGACCAGGGCGTCGACGGCGGCAACAATGGCGGCGGGGAGGGCTCGGGACTCCGGCGACGTCGAACGGGAGGAAGAGGGGGTGCGGCGAGCTCTCGGGGGATGGGGTGCGGCGCGGCTCTTTATAGCCCTGGGCCTGCTTGCCTCGGAAGGGCATCGGGTCGTTGGGGATCCGGATCCTTCGATCCGGTGGATCTCCCACAGCCTGTGGCGTGGCGAGGGGAAGGAAGACGGGCGGGTCCCACGAGTCGGCCGGGAGAGAGAGGCGAGGGGTCGGGTGGCGAGGCCTAGCGCCGGGCGCGGGCGAGGGGTTGGCGCTGGCTGGCTGGTGCTGGCTGCAGTTGGGCTCGGCTACCGGGTTGGCTTGGGCCATGCGGGTTGTATACTGGCTGGGCCTGGGTGGTTTAGTCAGGCGCCTGAGGGGTTTTCTTTTATTTTTTAAATAAAACTATAACAAAAATAAAACCAAATCTATAAATAATTTATATAGGGTATATATATACCAAAATGATCAGAATATTCCCTTTCATTTGAACATTTTTCCAAAGGCAAAATCCAAACTTCATAAAAATCTATTTTTTCAAATTCAAATAAATTTCAGATTTGAATCCAAATCTTTTGGCAATGTTTCCTCCGATATTTTTGGAGTGTCATGTTTGCTCCTCTCATACTTTTGATCAAGTATTTATCGTGCTTAGTTTTTGAAATGTTTCCCACATGCCAAAGTTTGAAATTCAAATTCAAAACTCAAATTGCTCAAACTTCAAATGGCATTCAAATTCAAACAGGATGCATAGGATGCTTAGCTATAATTGTAAAACATTCCAAATAGGAAATTTGGGATGTTACAAACCTACCCATTTTAAGATGAATCTAGCCCTCGAGATTCGGGTTTGGCTAGCAAATAGGTGCGGATGGTCTCGACGAAGATCTTCTTCGCTCCTGTGTGGCTTCTTCCTCGGTGTGGTGACTCCACAAAGACTTTGCAAAATTTAATGACCTTGCTGCGGGTGACTCTACTTGCAGTCTCGAGAATTCGGACGGGTTTCTCCTTGTAGGTCGATCACCGCTGTCAAGATGGCCTCTAGGGCACCTTTGTGTCTCTCAACGGAACATCGGCCATGTCGGCATGACACTTCTTCACCGAGAAACATGGAAGACATCATGAACTCCGGACAATCCTTCCGCAATTCCAACTTGTATGCAACTTCTCCACGACGCTCGAGGATTTTGTAGGGGCCAATGAATCGGTGTGCTAACTTTCCCTTGACACCAAACCTCTTGATTCCACGGCGGAGACACACGAAGATATGCTCGGTCTCCCACTTCGTAAGTTACCTCCTTGCGCCATCGTCGGCATAACTCTTCCGTCTTTGACCGTGCTATCTTGAGCCTGTCTCGAATCAGCTTGACTTTCTCTTCGAATCCTTGATAAGATCGGAACCGAAAAGTGATCGATCTCCAACACTATGAGTTCCACGGAAATTTGTGGTTCCGATGTTGAGGGTTGCAGGACAGCCTACACCGCCATCATTTCTCCTCCTCGAATCGACGCGAAGGTGGCTTCTAAGGGTTCTAGTGCGTAATCTGCATTTTTCCACAACTACCCTTGATATGAATGAATGCGTTGCACCGAATCAAAGAGAACCGTAACTGAACGTGAATTCAATAAAAACTTACCAACCACGATTGTTCGGCTGATCATAGACGCCCTCCACGCCGATGTGGTTCACCGAGCACGAGGGAATGGATTGGGCTTCTTGGCTGAGCCTCCATTGCCATTACCATTCCTCCGCTTGGCCTCCGGGCAGTCGGTGGCGTAGTGCCCGCCTTCCGCACTTGAAGCGGTGATGTGGCTCAGATCCTTCGAAGCCGGGGCAGAACGGTGCTGATTGCCATTACCATTTCCATTGCCATTGCCATGGCCTGACTTGTTGTCCTGGCTGCGGTTGTTCCCATTTCCTCCATGGTTATGACCTCCATGGTTATGATGGGTGTGCCCTCCTGAGTACGGTGCATAGCGGGCTTCGCCGAGCTCCCGAGTTGTGCTTCCCCGGCTGTACTTCCGCTATGCTTTCTATCTGCCGCTGCTTGCCTTCCAGAATGGTGGCCTTGTCTACCAGTCCCTGGTAATTGGCGAAGGTGGCCACCATAAGCTGCATGCCCAGTTCATCATTGAGTCCCTCAAGGAACTTCTCCTGCTTGGCGGCGTCTGTGGCCACATCATCAGGGGCATAGCGAGCGAGCTTGTCGAATTCATCCACGCATCGTGCCACATTACGGTTTCCACTGGCGCAAGTTGCGAACTCACGCTTCTTCGTGCTCATGGCTCCACCGAGACATGAGCAAAGGCGAAGGCCTGCTGGAATTGATCCCAAGTGATGCCACCCATGGGAAAAGTGGCGGTGTAATTCTCCCACCAAGAAGCTGCAGGTCCATCCAGTTGATGCGCTGACAAAGCGCACCTTCTCAAAGATCAGTGCATCCAACGGTGACTAGCTCCTTCCGATTTTATGAGCCAATCATCAGCCACAATTGGCTCGGTGCTACTAGAGAACACCGCGGATTCAACCTCGTAAATCGAGTCAAGTTGTCCACGGTGGGTGGTGGCGGTGGATTGTTGGTGGTGTTGTTCGATTCTGAATCGAGCTGCATCGATGCATTCCTGCTTTGGAAGCGGTAGGTGAGCTCGGCGGAAACCGGTGTTACGTCTGGAGGCATCCGTGTTTTTGGAGTGGGTGAGAAAATTAGAATAGAACAATGGTCTATAAGGAATAACACTACCCACATGAATGCACAATCATAACACACCAATCATTTATTCATTCCACTCAAACATGGTTCAAACTCGATTACAAAAGCTCATGACTAATCGAAGGAAAAACATCGGCCTAACTGATCGATTTAAAAGTAAAAGATAACATGGTGGTCGACTAAAAAGTCTTCATCGCTGGCGCCTCCTCTTGGGGTTTCCTTCATTGGTACTCCCTTCAAATCCTGATCATTGCTCACGAGGGGTGCTTCGTCTCCACTCGGGTAAAGGTCCTCTCCAAGTCCATTTTTTCCTCTATCGCGCAAGCTTCATCTTCGTGTCGTCGACTATCTCCATGAAGTCCGTGATTTCTTCCTCATGGCCAAGGAAGTCTGCGCGTGCCTTCTCCTCCAGTTCCAGTCATGGAACAAAAGCTTCCGGTGTGTCTTCGAAGTTACGCGAAGTCCGAATCTCCCGCTTTCTGAGAAGACACTCCAAGTCCCGGATGTAAGAGAGAGTGGAATCGTCCTCAATGGTAATGGATGATATCTCCATTCCTTGCCCCGCGAGAAACCATGGCGAGGTCTCGAGTGATCGAAGCTCGCCCTGTACTCCTCTCGGAGATGTCCAAGTGCTCGGTAGATCGCCACGCCCCTTCCGATGATCCAGCTTGAACTCGGTGAACTCAAAGTTGATAGGCTCCGTGTGTCCTCCAAAGGTTCTCCTCGATATGCACTTCAATCTCAGAAGCGGGTGTCCGCCGGAAGTGCATTAGTTGGCTTCCTGTGATCGAGGGTAGAGCTATCTTCACCGCTTCACCATCTGGACCAGGTTTCTTCCAATGGGCATCGTCTCTTCGGGCTGGCTGAACTCCAGTAGCAAATGTTGGGTGAACTCGGCGGCCATCTAGTATTTTTCAAAGTGGAGAAGAGTCAGAATTGAACAGGGAAGAATTTTAGTATGAAAAGGGGTTCAAAGTAAATGGTCTCGCTATGGCTTTCCGATCCTAGGGGTTACGATCCTACGGTCAACAGTGTGCTCGACATTATCTCTCAGAGCGACCTGACCCAATATCGGTCAAGTCTCCGTGGTCTGTATTCATCCCAAGATCATCTTTGGTACTCACAAGACATCGATAAAGTAATCAAAGTTCAATCACACCTGAATTTTATTACTCGCTTCTCATATAGAGTCTTTATTACAAGGGAATAAATGCGGCTCAAGGCCAACTCATGAGAAATAAACTACTAATGCCATGGAAGCGTCGAAGATAAGCGAGTCCATCCGACTCAAAGGGCAATCGCTAAGCGTGAGCGTAGCCTCACTCCCGATCGAATATATCTACGCAACATAATACGTTGGTAGCCATGTAGGTCAGCTTTTGGAATAAGTCGGCAAGTCATGAAGAATAACAATAATAAAGTTACTATCACTATATGCATTTTGGCTGTGGAGCTCTAAGTTTCATCATTTTATGAAGCCAATTTTATCCTACTACAAAGGACTTATTTGCAAATTACTACAAATTGTTGGTAGTTATTGAGATGGTTCCGCCAACCAAAATCTCGTTCCCAAATTATTAAGTCATAAACCCCTCAAATTATTTCATTAGTTTTAGTGTTGAGATATCCGAATACTTCCAAGGTCCAGAGGCTCAAATGTCCGTAACCGGGGACACGGCTAATCGATTAGGTTATAACTCTCTGCAGAGGTTTGCGCACTTTCCCCGCAAGAATCATTCCCTCCTTTAGAGTCTTCGCACTTCATGGTGTTTGAAGACGGGACGAATGAAACAGTGTCTTCCAAAGAGTTCTTCCGCCACCGCCGTACCCATCCAATCCTACCGCTCGTCTACTTCTCGTAGTACCGCCCAGCCAGCGTCACTACTAGGGTCAACCCAGCCAGAGCCCATAATGGCTTGCGGCTGCACAGGTAAGCTTCCGGTCATGGGGCATCCATCCTTCTCTTCGTGGCTGGGTGAAGCTTTCCGCAGGATGTCATGGCGCTTCTCCATGCATCCCGCCACCACTGGGTGCTCCAGGTGCCCGCCAACCGTCCTCCACCCAAAGAGTGATTTTCCAAGTCCATCTTGATCATTGTAGTTCATGGGTTATCATCATCATTGACTCTCACATCTTGCTTATGAATATCACTCATACCAAATCCCGCCTACGAGCATAGCAAAATAACTACTACGTCCCGGGTCATGGTAACAAGGGATTGGTTCATCCTACCACATGATACTACTCAAGTTTAATGACTTCAAGATTTCACTACTGCATGCATGGTGGGGTGGTGACAACTACTAATGCACAAAAACATAGGTATAGAAATAACATGATCAAAACTTGCCTTGTTGATGATCCTCAGAAGCTAAAGAGTCGAGTAGCAAGCTTCAAGATCTCGAAACTCTACCGAGACAAACAATAACACAATAAGCACAAAGCAAGAGGATCACACAAGATAACAATAGTAACATAGCACAACAAAACAATCAAAACCAAATCCAAAAGAAAAACTCAAAGAAACCAATTCAAAGTTTTTTTCCTTCTCCAAACAATAACAAAAATAGTTTTATATAACAAAAATTCCTTAATATAACCTAATCATGGTTTTAGGTTAACTTAACAGAAAAGGATTCACTAAGCAACTAGGAGCAAAAAGAATTAATTAAAAGCTATTATAAAACTCATTCTAGGCCTAATCCAATTTCTATTAAGAAAAATAATTTAAAACTTTTATTAATTATAAATAAAAGTTCATCTACTAGAATGACAGAAACTAACCTAGAATAACTAGTCACAAGTTAAAAATAAATTAATTTACTACTTAATTTAATAGGAAAACAGGAACTAGTTAATTAATTAGGATTAATAGGATTCTGCTTAGAACTAATTATTTATTAATCCTAAAATACCCAAATTAATTTCTAGGGTTTGGCAATGTCAAAATAAAGTGGTGACAAAAAGAATCATGCAAAAATAATTTTTCTAACTAAAGTTATAGCAGATTTACTATTCTGGCTAAAACAATATTAAAGCATTTTTAATTATTTTTAACATAGCTAAATATATATTTTACAGAAACTACATAAAATTTGCAATCCAACAAAAAAAGAATCATCAAAAAATATTAAACAGAATAAAAGATATACATTTTTGAAAACAGAAACTATTCGCTAAAACAGAAAATCAAAATAAAAGAAAAGGCCTAATGGGCCTATAATCGTGTGCTCCGGGCGTTAAATAGTCTAAACGGGCCCTAGGGTTAACTAAAACGAACCGGCCTAAAAATAAAAACCTAACTAATACTAAACCGATCGGACCGGCCGGTTTTATAAAATAAAACCTAACCCTTCGGTTCTAATCTCGCCATCGATCTAAGATCTGGACGGGGTGGGATTCTGACTTACCGGACTCCGATGGCGGTAAGGGCGGCGAAAAGGCCGAGGCGTCTGGCGTCGGGGAGCTCCGGCGACTCGTCGGGAAGACGCGCACGGGTCGGGGAAGGTTCGTGGTGTTGGTGGGGTCGGTGGATCGAGCGTCGACGGCGGCAACAATGGCGGCGGGAGGGCTCGGGACTCAATGACGCCGAACGGGAGGAAGAGGGGTGCGCGAGCTCTCGGGGAATGGGGTGCGGCGCGGCTCTTTATAGCCCTGGGGTCGGGCTTGCCTCGGAAGGGCATCGGGGGCTGTCGGGGATCCCGGATCCTTCGATCCGGTGGATCTCCCATGAGCTCGTGGCGTGGGCGAGGGAAGGAAGACGGGCGGTCCCACGAGTCAGCCGGAGAGAGAGAGGCGAGGGGGTCGGGTGGCCGAGGCCTAGCGCCTTCGCCGGGCGAGGCGCTGGCTGGTCGGCTGGCCGGCGCTGGCCAGCTTGGGCCGGCACTGGTTGGCTTGGGCCAAAGGCGGGTTGTGGCGCTGGCTGGGCCTGGGTGGTTTAGTGGCGCCTCGAGGGGTTTTCTTTTAATTTTTTTTAAATAAAACTAAAACAAAAATACAACCAAATCTATAAATAATTTATATAGGGTATATATATACCAAAATGATCAGGGGAATATTCCCTTTCATTTGAACATTTTTCCAAAGGCAAAATCCAAACTTCATAAAAATCTATTTTTTTCAAATTCAAATAAATTTCAGATTTGAATCCAAATCTTTTGGCAATGTTTCCTCTGATATTTTTGGAGTGTCATGTTTGCTCCTCTCATACTTTTGATCAAGTATTTATCAGGCTTAGTTTTTGAAATGTTTCCCACATGCCAAAGTTTGAAATTCAAATTCAAAACTCAAATTGCTCTGAAACTTCAAATGGCATTCAAATTCAAACAGGATGCATAGGATGCTTAGCTATAATTGTAAAACATTCCAAATAGGAAATTTGGGATGTTACACTTGGGCATCCCAAAGCTTAGGCTCTTTCCACTCCTTATTCCATAGTCCATTGAATCTTTACCCAAAACTTGAAAACTTCACAACACAAAACTTAACAGAAAACTCGTAAGCTCCATTAGTATAAGAAAATAAATAACCACTTAGGTACTGTTGTGAAGTCATTCTAAATTCATATTAGTGTAATATCTACTGTATTCCAACTTATCTATGGTTCATACCCTCCGGTACTACTCATAGATTCATCAAAATATGAAACAACACATAGAAAACAGAATCTATCAAAAACATAACAGTCTGTAGCAATCTGTATCATTCGAATACTTCTGTAACTCCAAAAATTCTGAAATAAATTGTTGGAGGTTAGGAATTTGTCTATTAATCTTCTGCAAAAAGAATCAACCTAAAAGCACTCTTCCGTAAAAACATGGCAACTAATCTCGTTGGCGCAAAAGTTAAAGACTTCACCCAAGTCTTCCCAAAGGTTCTACTTGGCACAAACACTAATTAAAACATAAAACCACATCTAAATAGAGGCTACATGAATTATTTATTACTAAACAGGAGCAAAAAGCAAAGAACAAAAATAAAATTGGTTTGCCTCCCAACAAGCGCTAACGTTAAACGCCCCTAGCTAGGCATGATGATTTGAATGATGCTCACATAAAAGATTATAATTGGAACATAAAGAGAGCGTCATGAAGAATATAACTAGCACATTTAAGTCTAACCCACTTCCTATGCATAGGGATTTTGTGAGCAAACAATTTATGGTAACAAGAATCAACTAGCATAGGAAGACAAAACAAGCATAACTTCAAAACTTTTAACACATAGAGAGGAAACTTGATATTATTGCAATTCCTACAAGCATATATTCCTCCCTCATAATAATTTTTAGTAGCATAATGAATAAATTCAACAATATAACCATCACATAAAGCATTATTTTCATGATGCACAAGCATAGAAATTGTATTACTCTCCACATAAGCAAATTTCTTCTCATGAATAGTAGTGGGAGCAAACTCAACAAAATAACTATCATGTGAGGCATAATCCAATTGAAAATTAAAATCAAGATGACAAGTTTCATGGTTACCATTATTTTTTATAGCATACATGTCATCACAATAATAATCATAAATAGGAGGCATGCTATCATCAAAATAAATATTCTCATCAAAACTTGGGGGACTAAAATTATCATCTTCATCAAACATAGCATCCCCAAGCTTGTGGCTTTGCATATCATTAGCATCATGGATATTCAAGGAATTCATACTAACAACATTGCAATCATGCTCATCATACAGAGATTTAGTGCCAAACATTCTAATTCTTCTTCTAGCACTTGAGCACAATTTTCCTTTCCATCATTTTCATGAAAGATATTAAAAAGATGAAGTATATGAGGCACCCTCAATTTTTTTTTGTAGTTTTCTTTCATAAACTAAACTAGTGATAAAAAAGGAACTAAAAGATTCGATTGCAAGATCTAAAGATATACCCTCAAGCAATAACCTCCCCGGCAACGGCGCCAGAAAAGAGCTTGATATCTACTACACAACCTTCTTCTCTTAGACGTTGTTGGGCATCCAAGTGCAGAGGTTCGTAGGACAGTAGCAAATTTCCCTCAAGTGGATGACCTAAGGTTTATAAATCCGGGGGAGGCGTAGGATGAAGATGGTCTCTCTCAAAAAAACCTGCAACCTGTAAATTGTATAGGTCCACTAGTTCGGCGAAGAGATGGTGATACAAGTGCAATATGGATGGTAGATATGGGTATTTGTAACCTGAAAATATAAAAACAACAAGGTAGAAAGCGATAAAAGTGAGCGTAAATGGTATTGCAATGCTTCGAAACAAGGCCTAGGGTCCATACTTTCACTAGTGCAAGTTCTCTCAACAATAATAACTTAACTGGATCATATAACTATCCCTCAACATGCAACAAAGAGTCACTCGAAAGTCACTAATAGTGGAGAACAAACGAAGAGATTATTGTAGGGTACGAAACCACCTCAAAGTTATCCTTTCTGATCGATCTATTCAAGAGTCCGTAGTAAAATAACATGAAGCTATTCTTTCCGTTCGATCTATCCTAGAGTTCGTACTAGAATAACACCTTAAGACACATATCAACCAAAACCCTAATTCCACCTAGATAGTCCAATGTCACCTCAAGTATCTGTGGGTATGATTATATGATATGTATCACACAATCTCTAATTCATCTATTCAAACCAACACAAAGTACTTCAAAGAGTGCCCCAAAGTTTCTACCAGAGAGACGAGATGAAAACTTGTGCCAACCCCTATGCATAACTTCACAAGGTCACTGAACCCGCAAGTTGATCACCAAAACATACATCAAGTAAATCACGTGAATATCCCATTGTCACCACAGATAAGCACATGCAAGACATACATCAAGTGTTCTCAATCCTTAAAGACTCAATCCGATAAGATAACTTCAAAGGGAAAACTCAGTCCATTACGAGAGATAGAGGGGGAGAAACATCATAAATCCAACTATAATAGCAAAGCTCGCGGTACATGGAAGGTGAACTACTCCCTCCTCGTCATGGAGAGCTCCGGGATGATGAAGATGGCCACTGGTGCTGGATTCCCCCTCCGGCAGGGTGTCGGAACAGGGTCCCGATTGGTTTTTCGTGGCTACAAAGGCTTGCGGCGGCGGAACTCCCGATCTAGGTTTCTTTCTGGGGGTTTCTGTATTTATAGGAATTTTTGGCGTCGGTCTCACGTCAGGGGGGGGGGGGTCTCCGAGTCGTCCACGAGATAGGGGGACGCGCCCAGGGGTGTAGGGCGCGCCCTCCAACCTCGTGGACAGCTTGGGACTCTTCTGGCCCAATTCTTTTACTCCCGAGGCTTCTTTTAGTCCATAAAAAATCATCAAAAATTGGCAGGTTAATTGGACTCCGTTTGGTATTCCTTTTCTGTAAAACTCAAAAACAAGGAAAAAACTGGCACTGGGCTCCAGGTTAATAGGTTAGTCCCAAAAATCATATAAAATAGCATATAAATGCATATAAAACATCCAAGATGGATAATATAATAGCATGGAACAATAAAAAATTCTAGATATGTTGGAGACGTATCAGTTGGATATGAAAAAGTGATTGCCTACTTTCAAATTCAAAACATGTGATTTTTAAATTAGGGATTAATTAGGGATTACACTTCACACGATTTGCGAAAGCGAAACGTCTGCGATATAGGTGGAGTTCATAAACGTTTCTAGGATCCACTACGTGTGTGATCAATCTCCACTGCACACACGACTTTCTCTTGAAAACTGTTTCCGTTAGGCCACCTAGCCCAAACGTTTACCACATAAAAAGTGTGTGTGATGGGCAGCCTTTGCCACATAGTTTCTTCTACGCACCGTGTGTGATGCATTCAATAACGCAAACGATAAAATTATTAATATCGTGTGCAATGGAAACGCTATCACAAACGATTTAATGGGAAAAATTGTGTGTGATGTACTTGTGAACGGAAACATTTTCCTTGGAGCGACTGTGTGGGATGTACATACGAAAGGAAATGTTTAGCGAGGACTAACTGTGTGGGATGTACTTGCGACCGGAAACAATTTTGCCATATAATTGTATTTTTAGCTCTACTATGCGTATTTCCGTATTTGAGCGCTCGCCGGTCGCACACGACCTCATTTTGCCGAGCGTGTGTGCCAGGAGGGCATATCCCCGACGGTTTCTGGGTCGTGTGGGAAGGACCCCCTATCGCCCACACTCACTTGGCGACGGTTCCAAATGTCGTCGCGGAAAGGGGTTAAAAACCGTTTGTTTAGGACTGACGCGCACCAGTGCCTCCTGATAATAAAAATGGAACTTCTATCTCTGATGCTGAAACACAATCTGGTAATGAACATCCACTTAGTGATGATGAAAAAGATAATGATGATGTCCATGAAGATGCTCAACCAAATAATGAAAAAGAACCAGATAATGATGTTGAGATAGAACCGCCTGTTGATCTTGATAACCCACAACCTAAAAATAAAAGGTATGATAAAAAAGACTTCGTTGCTAGAAAACACGGTAAAGAAAGAGAACCGTGGGTTCAAAAACCTATGCCTTTTCCACCCAAGCCAACTAAAAAGAAAGATGATGAAGAATTTGAACGCTTTGCTGAAATGTTGAGGCCAGTCTTTTTGCATACTCGCTTGACTGGTATCTTGAAAATGCCTCCTTATGCAAAGTATATGAAAGACATCATCACTAATAAGAGAAAAATACCAGAAGTTGAAATCTCCACTATGCTTGCTAATTATACTTTCAAGGATGGAGTACCTAAAAAACTTGGAGATCCGGGAATACCAACTATACCTTGCTCTATCAAAAAGAATTATGTGAAAACTGCTTTATGTGATTTAGGAGCTGGTGTTAGTGTTATGTCTTTCTCTTTATATAAAAGACTTGACTTGAATAAACTCACACCTACTGAAATATAATTGCAAATGGTTGACAAATCAACTGCCATACCTATCAGTATATGTGAGGATGTGCCCGTTGTTGTTGCTAATGTTACTATTTTTACTGACTTTGTTATACTTGAGATGCCCGAGGGCGACAACATGCCGATTATCCTTGGTAGACCCTTCTTGAATACTGCACGTGCTGTTATTGATTGCAATAAAAGCAAGGTCACTTTTCATATTACTAGTAATGAGCATACGGTGCACTTTCCGAAGAAACAATTCCAAGTGAATGGTATTAATGTTATTGAATAATCTCCGACAATCACTATTGGAAGTTTTCAAATACCTCTACCTACTGTCAAAAAGAAATATGAAATGCTTATTGTTGGGGACATTCATATCCCCATTAAGGTAACTTAGTGATTTATGAAAGTTCTTCGGTTTCATGCTAATCGAAAGTGGTTGTTAATAAGACCTGATCAACCTTATTAATGGATCACTTTTGAATGATATGAAGTTGATGAATTTAGTAAGCACTACCTTCTTCCCTTACTTTTTATTTTTTATTTTTATTAGTTAAATAAAAAAAATAAAATGCCATGTTTTGTCTGTTTTCTGAATTTCTCGTACAATAAAAAATGACCCAAAAATAAAAGTTCTCAAAATACTCTAAAAAAATTATATGATTTTTTCCTGAATATTTCTGAATTTCTGGTGCAAATAATATCAGAGGGAGGTGCACCAGGTGGGCACAACCCACCTGGGCGCGCTAGGACCCCCAGGCGCACCCTGGTGGGTGGTGGTCCCCACGTGGGCCCCTCACTTATCCATTCATCCCACATCATCACTTACCTCCAAAAAAATTCCCCATTGCTCTCTCTCCCGTGTTCTTGCCCTCAAATCTCTTTGCTCGAAGCTTCGTTTCCGAAACTATTTCGAGGGATTGTTTCTTGGTATGTGACTCCACCGTTTGTCCAATTAGTTTTTGTTTTAGTGGTTTGTATTTTGAATAATTAGCTACTCTTGGTGCTGATGTAGATGAGCTTGCATGTTAAATTCTTAGAGTTCTAAGTAGTTTGAATGCTTGCTTTGGCCTCTATGTATCCCTATGAATAGTTGCTATTAATTTAATAAAGTTTTGTTGACAAATTTTTGTCACCCAAAAATTTTCAGAAAATTGTACACGGACATGATGAACCTATTTGGAAGGAGCTCTTCGAGGAGACGATCCTCGGGGGCATCTTCTAGTGACAGTTCTGCTCGCCGGTCTTATGTAGAACCAAGTGAAAGTTCCACACGAGATGCCGCCACCAAAACATGCTTATGGCCTAGTGATGAATATATGATGCGTGTGGGCATTAAGGAGGAAATTGAGCGATATGTTCACAATGCCGGTCTCGGTCCCTACATTTCAGATAAGTGCGAACAACGCCACCTTCTCACCGAATCGTTTGTCAAAGGATTTAAATTTTTCCCTCCTGAGTCTAGGGTGTCTTTTATGCTTTATGATAATCCATTTACCATCCCACTAGAGAATTTTGCTTACCATTGCAAACTTCCATTTTGGGGTTCGCTTGACGAACCACCGAAGGCTGAGTTCGAAACATTCTTGATTAGTCTTTGTTACGGTGAAAATACCATTCATTTTCCCGCAATTCAGTACTTCGCATTATTTAACAGGAAATGCATAGTAGGCAAGCAAGACTGTAGTATGCTTTGTGCTCTAGACTTGAGCCTCATACGCACTGCTCTCACCGGTGAAAGGAATTATAACCTTGGCGCAATTGTTGCACGTAGACTTCAGCACAACGCTAACAGTGGCTATTTCTATGGTGGAATTTATGCCACGCGTTTAGCACGAGGGTTGGGTGTTTCGCCTTTACCCTTTGATCCTATCCTACCCACGCAGTATTTAGATTTTAACACCTTAAAAGACCATAAGATCCTTAAGGGAAAGATTGATAACTTCACTTACAATCTATTGTTTAACCAAACATCTGTTGTGCACACATATTTTCCTGCACCTGCTCTTTTTGACTATCACAGCAAGGGAAGATATTTTGTTCTTGAGAGCGAGGCCCGAGCTCACAATGCAATAGTGGAGGCAGCACGGCAGGCCGAGGCATCCACACCGAGAGCCTCTGTGAGCTACCACACCGACTACTACCCTCTAGGCTACTGATTGATTACCAAGTTAGGCCAAAATCCTAAGTTTGGGGGAGTACGTGTTTCTCACCGACATTATATTCATGTCAACACATATCATTCCATTTGTCGGTGTTCACACTTTTTCATTGTATCATCCATGCTTAGATTTATTTTCTTGCCTTCTTCTTGTGTGTTTAAAAAACCTTAGAAAAACCAAAAAAATTAGTTGTAGTAGTTTACTTTCTATGCATGCTTAGTAGTAGCACTTAAAAGAAAACCCAAAAAGATTTCCTTGTTCTTCTTTTGCTTGTTGGGAGCTTTCCCGTGTAAATAGTTTTCTCGTTTTTTGCTTTTCCCATTTATTTGCTTGTTCAAGAAAACCAAAAACTCCAAAATATTTAAGTGTGTTTCTCTGAATTTCTTTTCTTTTTATTCGAGTCTTACAGAGGAGAAGACCACGATGAAAATGTTGAGTGGCTCTCATATGAATAATTGTTGAACTAATGAAGAGCCCATTTTACCTTGTCTTCTCCTGTCGAATAAAATGTTTGCAGATTCCAGCTTAGTCCATGGCACTCTTGCACTATTATTATTTTCCTGTCGTTCGGTCGTGCAAGTGAAAGGCAATAATGACGATATTCGATGAACTGGCTGTGGCAGAGAGAAACTGGTATGAACTCGACTTGTTCTGTTTGTATAAATATGTTTAACCTAGTATCCATGATTCAACCCATTATGATTAAACATGTTTGCAATGACAATTAGAGATTATAGTTTCTCATGCCATGCATAAGTATCTGGGAGTGGATAATGATTTATCTTGGATATCAACATTGCGTTAAAATGATTGTGATGTAGTATGATGATATGGTATCCTCCTCTGAATGTTCGAGTGGCTTGACTTGGCGCATGTTCATGCATGTACTTGAATCAAAACCAACATAGCATCTATGATATTTATGTTCATGGTGTTCATATCCTACTCATGCTAGTGTAAAATGTTACTTATGCATAATGCATGTTTATGACCGTTGTTGCTCTCTAGCTGGCCGCTTCTCAATCTATTTGCTAGCCTTCGTCTATACTAAGTAGGAACTCTGCTTGTACATCAAAAACCTTGAACCAAAAGTTATTCCAGATGAGTCCACCATACCTACCTATATGCGGTATTACCCTACCATCCCAAGTAAATTTGCATGTGCCACCTCTAAAAACATCAAATAAAAATCCTTTTTGTGTGCATGGATCATTCATGGAACGACAGGAGGTAGTTGGTATCTTCCATGCTAAGCGGGTTATTCTCAGGTCGAGTGTTTATTCACTCGCCATCGCATGAGAAAAGGGCGGTAATAGGGATGCCCAGTCCCAAACAACAAACATGAAAAAGAGTTAATCTCTCAAATAATCAAACAAAAACTCCCAATGGAGTCAAAACCTTTACTTTTATCGCTTGGGAATCGCCACTAGCGTGCTTAGCATGGAAGATATTGATAACTGATGGTTGTGAAGTAAATGAGAGGGTGCATGTCTCAAAATATCATTTACCTCTGTTTTAAAAACTTGAGCTCGCACCTCTCAAATCACCGCTTCCCTCTGCGAAGGACTATCTATTTACTTTTATGTTGTGTCATCACCTTCTAAAACAAGCGCTGGAACCTGAGAGCACAGTTGTCATGACTTATGCATTGTGTGTAGCTAATGTTGGGTGCATCATGACTGGATCTTTGCTACCATGAATTACAATGTTTAGTCGTTGCTTGAACTTTGGAGGTGCTCTGCATTTATGTTTTGCGGTCTCGTAAAGGGTCAAGTAGATACCACTATTGTCATATTATATCATGGTTGTTTTGACAACGTGTTGCTACTTGAGATTTCTTATTATTGCTCGCTAGTTGATTATGTCATTAATATGAGTTAATATAATCTTCAAGAGTAATTGTCGGCATGGTTAGTTATAATGTTGGCTGAAAACCTGGGTGTTGTTTAAGCTTATTTATGCAAACAAGAGAAAAAGAGTTCGTAAAAGTTTTTCTTTTTCACTTTCAATTTATCAGCTGAATTGCTTGAGGACAAGCAAAGGTTTAAGCTTGGGGGAGTTGATACGTATCCAACGTATCTACTTTTCCTAATGCTTTTCCTCTTGTTTTGGACTCTAGTTTGCATGATTTGAATGAAACTAACCCCGGACTGACGTTGTTTTCAGTAGAACTACCATGGTGTTGTTTTTGTGCAGAAATAAAAGTTCTCGGAATGGAACGAAACTTTGCAAGGAATTTTTATATAATATATAAGAATTTCTGGAGCCAAGACCTACCAGCGAGGGGGCCCTGGGTGGGCACAACCCACCAGGGTGCGCCCCCCTCTCCTGGCGCGCCCAGGTGGGTTGTCCCCACCTGGTGGCCCCGCAGACCCTGAAACCGACGCTATAAATTCCTATTTTTCCAGAAAAAAATCAGGGAGAAAGAATTATCACGATCCACGAGATGGAGCCGCCGTCACCTCCTGTTCTTCATCGGGAGGCCAGATCTGGAGTCCGTCTGGGGCTCCGGAGAGGGGGATCTTCGTTCTTCATCATCACCAACCCTTCTCCATCGCCAATTCCATGATCCTCCCCACTGGGAGTGAGTAATTCCTTCATAGGCTCGCTGGTCGGTGAGGAGTTGGATGAGATTCATCATGTAATCGAGTTAGTTTTGTTAGGGCTTGATCCCTTTTATCCACTATGTTCTGAGATTGATGTTGCTATGACTTTGCTATGCTTAATGCTTGTCACTTTGGGCCCGGGTGCCATGAACTCAGATCTGAACCGTTTATGTTATCATAATTATATCCATGTTTTAGATCCGATCTTGCAAGTTATAGTCACCTACTACGTGTTATGATCCGGCAACCCCGGAGTGACAATAGTCGGGACCACTCCCGATGATGACCGTAGTTTGAGGAGTTCATGTATTCACTATGCGTTAATGCTTTGTTCCGGTTCTCTATTAAAAGGAGGCCTTAATATCCCTTAGTTTCCAATATGGACCCCGCTACCACGGGAGGGTAGGACAAAAGATGTCATGCAAGTTCTTTCCATAAGCACGTATGACTATTTACGGAATACATGCCTACATTATATTGACGAACTGGAGCTAGTGCCGTATCACCATAGGTTATAACTGACTCATGATGAATATCATCCAACAAGTCACCGATCCAATGCCTACGAATTTATCTTATATTGTTTCTGCTAAGTTAGTACTGCTATCATCACTATTACACTTGCTACAAAATTACTGCTATCACTATTACTGTTACCATTGCTGCTGTCACTACTATCAAAACTATCATATTACTTTGCTACTAATTACTTGCTGCAGATAATTAATCTCCAGGTGTGGTTGAATTGACAACTCAGCTGCTAATACCTTCAAATATTCTTTGACTCCCCTTGTGTCGAATCTATAAATTTGGGTTGAATACTCTACCCTCAAAAACTATTGCGATCCCCTATACTTGTGGGTTATCAAATATCAAACAGAGTCCAAACGAAATAAAACTTTATGATGCTTTTTCTTGGACCAGAAGACACCTTTGTAACTTGGAGAGAGGGACAGAAGATCCCCGAGGAGGCCACAAGCCTCAAGGGCGCGCCCTGAGGGCTTGTGGGCCCCTGGGAGTCCCCTAACCTTAAAACCACTTCTATAAATTCTCAAATATTCCCGCAACATCAGAAGTGTCCACCAAAATACTTTTCTGCCACCGCAAGCCTCTATTCCCGTGAAATCCCATCTTGGGGCCTTTTCCGGCATCCTGCCGGCGGGGGATTCGATCACGGAGGGCCTCTATGTCAACCTTGTTGCCCTTCCGATGAAGCGTGAGTAGTTTACCACAGACCTAGGGGTCCATAGCTAGTAGCTAGATGGCTTCTTCTCTCTCTTTGATCTTCAATACAATGTATGTTCTTGCAGTTCTATCCAATGTAATATTCTTTTGCGGTGTGTTTGTCGAGATCCAATGAATTGTGGATTTATGATCTGATTATCTACGAATATTATTTGAGTCTTCTCTGAACTCTTTTATGCATGATTAAGATATCTTTGTATTTCAAACTATAGGTTTGGTTTGGCCAACTAGATTGGTTTTTTCTTGCAATGGAGAGGTGCTTAGTTTTGGGTTCAATCTTGCGGTGTCCTCACCCAGTGACATAGTAGGGGTAGCAAGGCACGTATTGTATTGTTGCCAACAAGGATAAAAAGATTGGGTTTTCATCATATTGCTTGAGTTTATCCCTCTACATCATGTCATCTTGCTTAAGGCATTACTCTGTTCTTACGAACTTAATACTCTAGATGCATGCTAGATAGCGGTCGATGTGTGGAGTAATAGTAGTAGATGCAGAGTCGTTTCGTCTACTTGTCACGGACGTGATGCCTATATTCATGATCATTGCCTTAGATATTGTCATAACTATGCACTTCTCTATCAATTGCTCGACAGTTATTTGTTTACCCACCGTATGTTTTCTTTCAAGAGAGAAGCCTCTAGTGAAACCTATGCCTCCCGGGTCTATTTTCCATCATATATTTTCAGAAATATAAACCAAAAAACCAAAAAATACCTTGTTGCAATTTATTTATATTTACTTTAGTTTGCTCTTTTATTTATCTTTTATACCTATCTCTATCAGATCTCACTCTTGTTTGTGACCGTGAAGGGATTGACAACCCCTTTTTCGCGTTGTGTGCAAGTGTTTGTTAGTTTGTGCAGGTGCATAGATTGGATACTTGCTTGTGCCTCCTACTTGATTGATACCTTGGTTCTTAACTGAGGGAAATACTTATCTCTACTTTGCTGCATCACCCTTTCCTCTTCAAGGGAAAATCAACGCAAGCTCAAGAAGTAGCAAACACAAGAAGAACACTCAATTGACAAATATCCAATCACACATATGCTAAATCCACATACACATATAGGGATACAAGGTTCCAAATGAATGGAAACCCGCTTTCAAAACCAAATTTGGCTTGTATGAGTGGTTGGTCGTGCCTATGGGCTTATCCGAAGCACCCGACACTTTTATGCGTGTGATTCATTATGTTCTTTGCCCACATATTGGCGTATAAGTTATGGTCTACTTTGGTGATATTCTTGTGTTTAGCATGTCTCTATAAGATCATGTCACCCATCTTAGAACCATTTTGCAAACTCTAAGAAAAGAGCGCCTTTATGCTAATATGGACAAATGCCTTTTTGATGTTGATAAGCTTGTTTTCTTGGGTTTTGTTGTGTCATCTAAGGGTGTTCATGTCGATGAAGCTAAAATTGATGCTATTAAAAAATTGGCCACAACCCACTAACTTGCAACAAGTGCGAAGTTTCCTTAGCTTAGCCGGTTTATATCATAGATTCGTTAAGGACTTTAGCACTATTACATCTCCTTTGCATGCCTTGAGTAAGAAGAATGCACCATTTGTTTGGGGACCATCCCAAGATACCGCATTTCATGAGCTTAAGAATTTGCTTACACATGCTCCTTTGCTTGCCTTGCCCAATTTTGATAAAACTTTTGAAGTTCATTGCGAAGCTAGTGGCAATAGTATAGGAGGTGTGTTAATGCATGAGAAGCGCCCCATAGCTTACTTTAGTGAGAAACTTTCCGACGCGCAACTAAATTACGCCATCTATGACAAAGGGCTATATGCCTTAGTGCGAGTTTTGCATGTGTGGGAACATTATCTTCGCCCGCATGAATTTGTCATTTATACAGACCATGAAACGCTAAAGTACCTTAAGGGTCAAACTAAATTGAATAAGCGACATGCCAAATGGAGTTAGTTTATTTAGTCTTTTCCTTATGTCATCAAGTACATTAAAGGTAAAGAGAATGTTGTGGCGGATGCTCTTTCCCGCAAATGCATGCTTGTTACTCAACTTGAATTGAATGTCATTGGCTTTGAGCACATAAAAGACTTGTATGCGCATGATCCTACTTTTGCTATCCCTTATGCCAAATGTTCGATGCATACATCTTGGGAACGATATTACATCAAAGATGATTATCTTATGAGAGCTAACAAACTATGCATCCCCGAGTCTTCTCTTCGTTTGTTACTTTTGCAAGAGGCTCATGGAGGAGGACTTATGGGACACTTTGGACGCGACAAGACATTTGCTACGCTCTTCAAGAACTACTTTTGGCCCAAGATGTTCTGCGATGTCTCCCGCTACACCAACCGATGCTCTACATGTCGCAAAGCTAAGCCTAAAGATCAATCCCATGGTCTCTATATGCCACTTCCTATTCTGTATCACCCATGGGAAGATATTAGTATGGAACTTGTGCTTGGTTTTCCTAGAACGCGAAATGGAAATGATTCCATGTTTGTTGTTGTGGCCCATTTCTCTAAGATGGCACATTTTATCCCATGCAACCAGATAGACAATGTTTCACATGTTGCAAATCTCTTTTGTAGGGAAATACTGTGTCTACATGGAGTGCCCAAGACTATTGTTTCGGATCGCGATGTCAAGTTCCTAAGCTACTTTTGGAAGACGCTATGCGCCAAGCTCGGAATCAAGCTCTTGTTCTCCTTGGCATACCCTCCACAAACCGAAGGCCAAATGGAGGTCACGAACCGGACGCTATCGAGTCTCCTATGCGTGTTGATCAAGAAGAACATCAAGGAGTGGGAAGAGTGCTTACCCATCGTCGAGTACGCCTACAACCGCGCAAGACATTCGACTACCAACAAGTCCCCCTTCGAGATCGTCTACGGCTTCAATCCTTTGTCCCCATTGGATATTCTACCTCTACCAAACAAGAACGCATCAACATGGACGCGAGTGCACGAGCAAGCTATCTCAAGAAGGTGCATGAAGATACAAGGCACACAACCGAGCGCCAAGTACAACGACTCACGACCAAGCTCAACATCAATAAGCAACCCATGGTATTCCACGTTGGAGATCTTGTGTGGCTACAACTTCGCAAGGACCGCTTCCCCAACAAACGCAAGTCCAAGCTTCTACCTCAAGCCGATGGACCCTTCAAGGTGCTAGAACACTACATCAACAACGCCTACAAGATCGACATACCACACGACAAGTACAATGTGAGTGCTATCTTCAACGTCAAGGATCTCTCGCCCTACCATGGTGATGAAGAATTTGATCCGAGGTCGAATCTTTCCCAAGAGGGGGGAGATGAGGCGGAGCATCCCAAGGTCATCCGCATGGACCTATCATCGTCTCACCAAGTGCCAAGCGGACCTATGACTCGTGCATTTACAAGAGCTCCCGAAACCGAGGTGACATCTCTCCTCTCCCAATTCCTCTTTGAAACACATGAGACATGGCCACTACCTCAAACAGAGACACTTTGCATACTCAGGTGCCAAGGAGTTAGCCATGGAGAAGCTAAGGAGCAAGGAAGACCGAGGGAGGAAGACATACTCGAAGATAGAGAAGAAAACGACCAAGTCTGCACTTGCCCGGACGATCCTGACCGTCGTCCGGACAATATGGTTGTAACGACCCGAAACCGACGCTCCGGAAACCTTCCAGTTATTTCGTTGTCACAGTGTGATTTTTGTTGTTGCATTCATCATCGCATCATTCGCATTGCATCGGCACTCTGTTGCCGTCAATTTTCAAAACTTGCATCCGCTCGTAGTTGTCGCTTTTTCCTTGTCTTTGTTGACCTCCTCTCGGATCAACCGGACCGCTCTCTTCTCTCTCTTCTCTAAACCCAACTAAACCCCCTTCGCGTGCGCGTTCAAAAGCTGTCCCGAACCCGAACGGACCAATCATGACTGATGGGTCCGGATCATCCTCAAACATCCCTAAAACAACGTTGGTTCATTGTTTGGACTCCCCTAACCTATTCATTCTTGACCGTCCGATTACGATCGAATGGTACAAATCTACCGTAAACTTCCCCTTTCCCTATATAAGAGCATCTCCAGCCGCGCCCCAACAGGCTCTCCCCAGGGTTTTTTTTAGAGTCAGCGGGCAAAAATCGGCTAGTCGCCCCCTAGTAGCCCGTTTTTTCACCGGCTTGGGCCGAAACTGGCGCCGGCGGACCCGAGTCGAACCCGGCGCATTGGGGGCATCTGGGTGCGCCGGCACAAGCAAAAAGGGGTGTGGGGCTGCTCTGTCGGCGAGTCGAGAGCCTCTTCCCGTCGTTTCTTCCCGCTTTTCCCTCACTTACCTCTCATTCTTTCCATTCCTCCCGCCAATCTCCCTCCCGCTCTCCTCCCAGCCGGCCGCCGTGCCGCCGAAGAAGTACGTGATCCCCCGCTTCGTGACAGTTGCGGCCGCCACCGTCGCCCAGCCAAAGCAGAGGAAGCCGAGGGCGCCGCCGTCCAAGCCACCGGGCATGTCCAACGCCGACTGGAGGGCAGAAGTTCAGCGGCGGGAGGCTGTCACCGCCGACCGGCGGAACAGGGCTATCGCCAAAAAGGCCCGGGACATCGCGGCGCGTGCGGCTGCGGCTGCTGCGGCGGATCAAGCCGAGGCGGCTCGCGTGGGGATGATGAATCCACCCAGCGGCAACGCCCAGCACGCGCCCTAGAGCCAGCAAAGCGTCAGCTCTCCGGCCGGCTTCTCGTCGTCGCCGCAACCATGGGGATGCACACCGTCGCCGGGCTACGCCGACGGGGACGCGCACGGTGGGTTCAACCCCAACGTCACCTTCCCCCGTGAACACCCGGCCCAGCGTACGCCCTCGCCCGCCTTCGCCGGCGTGCAGTACCCTCCATACAACTACTCGCCGTCGGCCTACGCGTCCTCCCCGACGCCCCCTCTCCGCCGTTGCGCTCTGCCCTTCTCACAAGCTTCCACATCGCACCTCGGCGACACCGACGTGACCAACGCCGACATGGACGACATCATCGTGGCAGGCTCGGCAGCGGCCACCGCGTCCCCTGGGTTCGCTACCCAGGACGAGACGGTGGACCTCAGCGGAGGCATGGACGGCGAGCTCGAGTACGGCGAGGAGGAGCCGGACGAGCATGACGAGGAGGAGGAGGAGGAGGAACCGGCGACTGTTCCAGCTAGGAGGCGCAACAAGAAGAAGCGGGCGGCCAGGACCGCGAGCCGCACATCAAGTGGGCGTCCAAGGAGCAGGAATGCCTCGCCGAAGCGTGGAAAGCCGTCTGCCTCGACCCGACCACCGGCACGAACCAGAGCATCGAGACGTACTGGGAGCGCATCAAGGCCGAGTTCGACCGCGCAAGCTCGTCGACCCCTTCAAAGGCGTCTACATGCAGTGCGGGTCGAAGGGAATGACGAACCATTGGGGGCTCATCCAGGCGGCGTGCAACAAGTGGCATGGGATCGTCGAGGAGATCGCGGCTCGCCCGGACGGCGGCGCCAACATTGAGGATCAGGTATGGTACGCCGGTCTCCCGCTTCTCTTCGCCGTGTGCGCCCGCCAACTGTTTGTTCCTCGGCGCAGGTGCTGCGCATGTTCGCCATGTACCGCCAGGACAACAACGACCAAGAATTCAAGTAGCTCCACGTCTTCAAGCGGATCGACAAGTGCGAGAAGTAGGCGGAAGTCCGACGCACCCTCGCCAAGGCCAATGAGACCTACAAGCCGGACACACCGACGCCGGGCGCGTCAGAAGGGCGAGCGGACGGCAACAAAGAGGCCAAGAAGGGGGAACACGCCGACACGACGACCGCGCGAGTGCAGGAGTCCATCGAGCATTGCCTCTCCGACACAGTGCCCGCCGCCAAGGTGAAGAGAAGACCGAGGCGCGGTGGTCGGCGGTGATGACGAACAGCGCCGTTAAGCTCGACCTGCTCCGGACCAACGTCGCCGCGAAGAAGAGGAACACCGACCTGGCTTTTCTGATGAGCGGGGCGGACATGCTCCAGAGCAACGAAGAGAAGCTCAAGGCATGGTACATGGCGGAGCGCGGCCTCATCCTGAACCAACTGCCGCCAACTCCCACGCCCACGCCGCCGCCGCCACCAAGCCCGAGCGATGATCCCTCCACGACGCCACCGCTGACGCCGCCAAAGACAGTATCAGCCCGATAATGCTAAGCTCACAAGACGCCGACCACGACACCGAGGCCGACCCGCCAAGTGATGCACGCGCCCGGACTTGTATGCGTTTTTTTTTGTATGCCGACTATTTATTATCTGATCGCCGAACTATGGCCTACGATCGCCGGACTGTGGCCTATGATCGCCGGACTTGTGGCGTCTTTTGTGATGAGCGAGAACGACGAAGTTTGAAATTGCCGCATCTTGGGGGCAGCGCAGGCGTGTTGAGAAAGTCGTCCCGTCTGGCCAATCTAATACGGTTCATCCCTGTCTTTTAGCGCGCAGGCGAACGGCTGAAGATGCTCTAAAGACTACTCCAAATCTGAGGATCAGCCGCCGCCGCCGCCCATCAAATCCATCCATCCATCACCCTCCACCTCGCAGCCACTCACAGGCCAGCCGCCACTGCTCCACCTCGTCTTCACGAGCGCCCGAGGAGAGGAGCTCCTCGAGCACTCGCGCCCGCCGCCGGCAAGACCACGGCCAGGCCGTGCCTTCTTCCTTCCCCTTTCTTTTTCCTGTATCCTCCCCTAGCTCTCTCTCACGCCGTCTCTCCCTCCCTCTCTTTTCCTATAGGAGCTCCCCGCGCGCCATGGAGTTTGCACCGGACCTTGCCATGGCTGCCCGCACGAGCATCCTCTTCGTCGTTCAGCGCCTCCGTCCGCCTCAGATCCGACCGGGAGACGAGCGGACCCGGCCACCCTCGCCATCCCACACCTGAGCCGCCATGCCTCTTCGTCAGCCGCAGCAAGTCCCGGCCTCCTCTGCTTCTCCTCGTGCACGAGATGCAGCGCGCCGAGCCACAGCGCCTCCACCACCTCGTCTGGCCTCCTCGGCTCCTCCCGCGCACCCCTCCTTCGCCCGCCGAGGCCGCCGCCGGTGAGCCGCACCTCTCCCTCTCCATCTCTCCCTTCTCTCTGCCGTCTCCTTCCGTTTCTCCTTCCCCGTGCTCACCTCGCTCTCCCATCATCGTCTGCCTACATGGAACGAGGAGCACGTCGCCCCAACGCATGGACGCCGCCCTTCAGAACTAATCTTCGACTAGTCCGAGCGCCGGATCCGCGCCGCTCCGCCGCCTCGTCTCCGGCCCTTGCCCACTGGAGCTGCGCCTCCCTGTGCCCTGCAGCCCCGCCGCCGCGCCTCTGCTTCGTTCGAGCAGAGAGGAGACGACCGCTGCCGTCCCGCGTTGACTGCCTCCACATTTTTTTGAGAAAGAAAAAAAGACTGCCTCCACATCGACCGAGCGGCCTCCCTGCTCGCGTGGGCTGCGCGCCCCTCTCCCAGGCCTCAAAGGCCCCATGTGAGCAGCTCCCCCGCGCCCTGGGCCAGATCTCAGTTTCGGCCCGATGTGTTTTTTTTCCTGCTGCGATTTTAGACATTATCTAGAGAACGTCGGTTTTATAGAAAAACCCCTCCATGTTCATGCATTAATACTTCATTAACCGTGCATCATACTGATAGAGGTGGGGTGTCTTGATCTTTCGATGAGATGACAACTATTGATTTGGTTGAGTTGACTTTGACGATCCAATTACAAATGTGCACGACGTTGCGTCTTAGCAATCGCTAAACCAATCTTCTGAGGTTACTGACGATGCCGGAAGCACGATCAGCCTGACCACAAAGGTCTATTCCTGCATGCAATCGAAGAACAAGCAAAAATATGGTAAAGCAATCTGAATATTGCGAATATATATATGAAGTGTTGATAAAAGTGGGGATCTGGAAACGGTCTTGGTCTGGTCGTTGGACATAAACAAAGTACACGAAGTTGCAATGGCTAACTTTTAACTAAACAATTCCCAAGTCTAAACGGTGCCTTATGGCATGTATTTATAGGGGAAAAGAGAAGGAATTTCGTCCATTCTTGGCAAGGTGGGACTAAAACACCTCCTAAGTTGTTTCCCCTACAATATGGATTCTACAGACAGCCTAATAAGAGGTATTTCGAAGTTATATGGGCCTGGCCCAAAAATAAGGTGGCGCAGCATCTATAATAAGCTATGGACGAATTTTATGAACAGGCATCTTGTATATTTCGTCCATCTTCTTGTATGTCCTCATGGTGTCTTCAAAGTGAGGAAATCTTCACTGGAAATTCCGTTCTTGTCCCCTTCGCGTGTGTCATCATCTCCATGCTTGGTCATGCTCCAATGTTCATCCTTCTTGTCCATGCTAGGCCCTTCAATTGTAACCAACACAAATGTATCCAAGTTAGGCAGCATCACATTCTCATGAATATTAGAAACATTACCAAGAAATGAAAGTACCTGATAATTTAACTGGCATGCGCGACATCTAGTAATTGGTCCAATAGGTATAATAGTAGGGGTTGTGGGTGTAACTATGGTAGCCATGTCCTCATCATCCTTCCCTTCTTGAAAACAAAGCCGTCATCGGCGTTGCTTAATCTGAAATGTGGCTAACAAAAGAGACAGAGTGTACACGTTGTATATGTATATGTCGTCCATTTTTACGGATCTCAGTTGTGGCACATGTGACACAGTTATACAAGAGCACCCTTCAAAAGTCATGAAATATAAAGCCAATATATTATCATAAGAAGTCAAAGGCATGAAAATATTGCAAGTCAGTTTGCACATATAAGTGAAGCTCGTATTCATATCACAAGATTGACAATGCTTATCATTAAACCAACCCAACATTGGTGAACCATCAACAAGATCAGAGGTCATATCAAAATGATTAAACATTGGCATAATTATTTTCAAATGTATTTGATCCAAATCTGATTTATTCCTCGATTCACATGGTTCTTTCGCATCAATAATTAATTCAATGGGTTCACTCAAAATTGTTTGATCACATGGCAAAGTCAAATCATTAACATAGTCCTCTAAAATAGCTGGTGGGATCAAAGTAGTGGTAGCTCATCGCATGGTGCATTTAAAGTGACACGGCATTCATCATACTCATGTGGAGGTGGAAGATCGGTACCTTTGCCATTACCTCTTATCATCGACTCAGATGATGTAAGAACTCTCGAAGATGATGTGTCACATGATGGAGGTGATGTTGTCCTCACAACAACGGATGCGGCTGTCATAGTACGCCTAGTAGTTGAAGGAACAACCGTATCATCTCTTTGAATGTGCACCTTACGCTTATTCTCCTTGTGGAGAACACGTCGTTTTATTTCCTGTTCGACATTGCAAGCAAGACGAAACAAATGGTTCATAGGATAACACTCTTCATGAATTAGTATCTCCTGAATATCACGGTTTAATCCTCCCCAAAATCTATCCATAAAATCATCTTCACTTTCCTCTAAAAAGGAGTGCAACAAGGTAGTTAGTAAATCATCATAATATTTTTTTACAGTGTCACTACCTTGTTTTAAATGTTGTAGTTTTGTAATCATGCCACGAGTATAGTAAACATCGGCAAATCTATCTCTCATGACAAGTTTTAAATCATCCCAAGTAGTAGGTACATAATCCGGGTATAATCGACAATGTTCACTCCACCAAACAGTAGCAAAACCAGTGAATGTACCAACTGCGACCTTAACTTTTTTTCATTTCAGAAAATTTATGGGAAGCAAAAATAGCATTTATTTTGAACTCTCATTCAATATATAAATCGGTATAAAAACGACCATTAAAAGGTGGCATGGAAACAAAAACCTGATTGTGCGCATTCTGATGTGTTTGCACATCTTGTGACGGTGGTTGTATTTTCGGAGGTGGTGGCACGTCTCCCATGGTCAATGAAGCCCGTGAATTAACTCTAGATCCTGTCATGATCAGTAGAAAAAGAAACAAAATCGAAAAATAATGTTCCTGTGAACTATTGGGAGGTGGTGGTAAAACGCTCACAGTATAGCAAAAATATCAAAATCTTACAAGCTCTTACCATGCAGCAGGTGGTGACCGGCAACCAGCGGTGTCAAATAACTTCAAGAGTTGGGTAAAGTGATTGCCAGGTGAACGTATGTATGCACAATGTAGAAATATGTGGAGCTGGGTTGGCTTTATATATGTGGGAAAAATGCTACAACCACGTTAATTAATGCAAGCTGAAAATTCGTTCAAAGTAGTCGCGTGTTGGTCCTAGGCTAGACTGTACTAGAGACGCGAGCCTAAGACACAGACGAAAGCACCACGCTCCAGACAGCAACAGACAAAAGATGTATTATGCTCTACAAAGTTAAAACCGGGGATAGCGTGTGTGTCGAGAGAAAATATGCAATAAGACAAGTGTGTGCCGCAGCTGATGGAAGTCTCTAGCCTGTGTCACACAACTACTCCAGCTTACTCACAACCTATAATTTCGTGCAGACACGGAACAATTGATGAGGTAAGTCGGCTCCAAAGCCGTACGTGACAGCACTGAAGAGAAACAAGAAAGATTGAAGTGAATGGAGTAGTTTTACTGATTTTACTTTTCAGCCTTATATACCATCTGAACAGGCGTGTTACAACGTCAATTACATTGATTGTTCCTGTTTAAACATGTATGATGTCCCTTCGCCGTAGACAGCGTATGGACAAAGCCTATAGGAAATCCTAACTGCTATGTTAGCCTAGAAATGACGCTATCATCTAACTAATAATATTTTTTAACACTCCCCCTTGGACAAGCTGTAGTTTAAACTTCATTGTCTTGAGAATCTTCATATATCTTCGAGTGTCAGAAAATCCTTGTTTGATCTTGCATAGTCTCATATCCTTCTAAATCCTGTGAAAAATATAAAAAGAAAATATAGGAATTTTATATACCATAGGTATAGTAATTGTCTCAATAGAACCCATATGAGAAACCAATATTGGAAAACTCATAAGGAAAGAGTACATTATATCATTATCGGATGATAATTAATAAGTTTAGTTCTAGGAGTTTTCTGCCCCTGAACTTTGCAAAATCTCAACTAGCAATAATGTTCTATATATAAATTGTGTGTATTTGAGCAATACATGTGGTATTATCTTGATAGATAATGGAAGATCATTCTGTTAAATCTTAACTACATAATATTCGTCTTGATATGATTGTGAGCACTTTTCATGTGTTATATAGACTTCAATGATAAAATCATCGACATATACATAGGTCATGTAAAATCCAGGGAGGGATTTTGTTAATAACTACATGTAAGTAATCTTTATCCCAGTATCCTTTTGAATAAGGAACTCTCATAGTCGATTGTACCACACAACTTTCGACTCTTTTAAGTCATGAAGTGACTTTTGATGTTTTACACAATATATGTTGCGATTGGTTTTGGATTCGGATTTTATGTCTTTTAGGGACATTTATTTATATATCCGAATTGAGTGATCCATATGAGTATGTAATCACCACGTCTATCAACTACGGGGATAGTTTATTTGTAATTGCCAATAATATTAATATCGAAACTTAATTCCACTTATACCAAGAGGGTATTTTTACATTATAATTAATGTTGGGACTCTGCGTGAACCCTTGTGCTACAAGCCTCACTTTTTCACCACCTCATTGTTTTCGTTATGAACGAAAAATCATTTGTCTTCCAATACGAAAGATACTTATGAGGAGAATGTATTACTGTGGTAAATACCTCTCTTTTGTTGAACGAGTGCTATTCTTATTTAATTGCCACCTTCTAGTTGAACCAATATATGAGTGCATGAGGCACTCTTCCATGGATTTTGGTTCAGGGCTCTAAAGGTTTTAGCAATTTAAGAATAAGTATTTGTCGACAAATGTAGTCTTTTTGTTATATGATTCTGTTGAATCAGTGGAATGTGTGAAAATAATATTACGTCTTTTAACTCCTCGTGATTTCCCATAACAATGGAGTCAATGTGTTTCGATGTCCCAACACTTTAAATTGTGTGCACGTGGGTTTGGATGATGAGCATCCGTTATGTGTTATTCAACTTGAGGTTGAACTACATTTACTAGTTGAGGATATAATTTCCTTTATTTCCGCGGATGCATATGTGGACTCATTTCTCATGTGACCATGTTTCTCCCCCTTTCGCTCTCATATGGGGAGAATAGTGGTTGTATGAGGTACTTCCACTTTGTATGTCACATTGCTTGCATGCATAATGTGATTTCATGACGTCTTTGTCATAAGTTAATGTATGTGGCAGAGTTGCAATGTGTTGCAAATATATGATTGAACTTCATGTTCAGATTTTGAAGTACGTGAATATGATGACTGAAAGTCTATGACATTTCTAATTTATCGACATTCATTGTGGTACGAATCTCCCTCTAATGCCAGAAATGTCCTTATTTCAATGTAATCAGCGTACAAGCTATAACCAATTCCCCTGATAGGAGCTTGAGATATTTATGATTGACGGATAAATAAATAGTTATAACTCGCATGGATCCCAAATTTAATGTGAGGGTCCGTTAATGTACGCTCGAGTGGTGATATTGGTATATAACCGAATTCTCGCAGATGGGAAATACTTGTAGATTTCCACATACTTACTACAGGGGGAAGCAGTATGATATGAAGTTGGAATGATCTAGAATAGATCTGCGGCGTGTAAGACCGCATGTCTCCAACGAGATGTTGGTAAATTAAATTTTGTAGAAGTGGTCAATTAATTAGTTTGATTCTTTTGATAAAGAATTTAGCTGCACCATTTTGGGTATGTACATGAGGTACATTATAAAATCTGAAATACTCGTAAAAATGGCATTGAAATGGGTTTAACCCATATGTTAGGATAATTTGCACATAATTTGATAATTTGAGAAATTAATTTAGTAAAATCATGGATTTGTGGAGATTATAGACCCACATAAAATCATCTATTAGATGTCTATGGATGCCATGAAATATGCCCCAAAATAGTTGAGTTGTCCACATATATCTTCTTGGATGTGTTCAAGAAATTTAAGTGACTATTTTCTGAATTTTAAGGTGAGAGAGTCTTTAAAAAATGATGGCACATGTGGTGCACAGAAAATATGATGACTTGTGAATTTTGCATCTTTTAAGTTGTGACCAAAAGAATTGTCAATAACTTTTCGTATCATCCCTACTTTGGGGTGACTTAGGCGATCATGCCAAAAATCTTAAGTTATAAATATCCGAAAAATTATTTTGTATGCAACATAAGGTATGGGTTTGATGTATGTAAAGTATAATCCAGATGAGAATGAAGGGAATTTTCAAGGGTTTGTTCCTCATGTTCGTTGCTTTTTGTTAAAAGCAAATATTGTTTGTTATCCACCTCTATTGTTTTTAGGTGGAAATGGTTAGATCAGATGTCTTTGAAACTTACAAGGGTACAAGTAGATTCGGGATATAAGATTGCATTCTAAATTATGATAGTAGTACCCATTGGTAGTGTGAAAGTGGCTCTTCCTGAACCAATAATTGCTTTCTTACTACGAGTTATGGTCATAACATATTCCTTTCTCTCCGTAACAGTTTGGAATATTTGTTTCCCTTAAAATTGTATTAGTGGTAGCACTATCCACTAAACTTAACTCTTCTTCCATTGGATTTTTTCCCGTAAAAGTTCTATAGATAGAAAGAGAATATTTTAGAATAAATATTATTTTATTCATATATTCATGAAATTACATACAAGGTATTTATATTACAAACTTCAAATATAAATACATTACATTATTATGTCCGATTCACATAATATAATATAGTCTGAAAGACTTTATTCTACTTATTGTTATACAGTATATAACATTTTGTATTATTTAAATAGCTAAGTGACATCAACTTGCTTATGGAGATGAACTGAGGTCTCCAAAAACATCTTGGGTGTAATCCACAAGCATGTCTTCATCGAGGATGATATTGTCCTTTGGCTTGTTTACTTCAATAGCGCTTTGAGAAGGACCAACTTGGGGGTTATCATCAATGGCGTTGAAGTGAGCTTCAGTTTTCTTTCCATGAACTTGTTCGCATTTTTCTCCATACTTCATGTATAGATCCACAAGGTGCTTGGGAATTCGGCATTGATTAGTATGATGATTCAGGCATCCACACCTTTGACAAGTTTAAGAGTTGTCATTTTGATCATGTTTCTTGAAATGATCTTTCCCCTTAGTTTGACCTTTGGTCTTCGGACCATTATTTTGTTTCCATTTTCCCTTGAATTTTTGAAAATTCCTTGTATGGTTTCCAAATTTACTATTAAAATGAGCATTAGCATGTGCTTCAGGGGTAGGCATGGCACCCGTTGGGCAATCATTATGATTCTTCATGAGAAGTTCATCATGCTTCTCAGCCTAAAGTAATGTGTATATAAGTTCAGAATACTTTGTGTATTTCTGTTGACGATACTGCTGTTGCAATATCCTCATCGAGGGGTGGAAAGTGCATAAAGTTTTCTCGATTAAGTCTGCATCTGTAACTTGTTGATTGCAAAATCTCAGTTTGGAGTTAATTTTATGCACAGCAGAATTATATGCAGCAACAGACTTAAAGTCCTGAAACCTTATGAGAGACCATTCTCTTTGGGCTTCCGGCAACATTACTGCTCTTTGTTGGCCATATCTCTCCTTGAGGGAGTCCCATTAAGCTAATAGATCCTCCTCCATCAAATATTCAGTTTTTAAATCAGGATGGAAGTGGTGCCTTATGTAGTGCAATGCTGCATACTTTACCATTTGGGGTATTTCTGGAGCATTTTCTGGGGGTGCGGCAATGCAGGGCCAAGGTTAAGTCCACATAAGAATATTTTCATGTCCATGGCCCATGATAGATAGTTACTTCCATCTATTTGTAGTTCTTGGAATTCTTTCTTATTGATGTCAGTCATATTTCCTGCATTCATGCATTTGATTAATTTTACTTGATAGTAAAATTTATTTTGGTAAACAACAAATATGTTCTAGAGGAAAACTTATAATTTGTAAGCCATATATGTGTATATCATCGAATTTTGATATATTTGAAAGAGCACTATGGAGGCATAAAAAAATGCCTCTGATTAATAGGCAAACGTAATATACAGTAGACATGCCATTACTGTGTGATTGCAAAAATATAATTCAAGATAATCACATATTTCATTTGGCCTTTTTATCTCATATTAATGAGAGAATATTGCATGAAAATTTATTTTTCAAATGCAAAATAAAATTGTTGTACCAAATAACATGTTATAATATACTAAAACAAATATCAATAAACATGTCATATTACAGATATTAATGGATATAAGGGCTACGATATAGATTGAAATGAATGAAGTAGTTTTATTGATGTTACTGTTCAGCTTTATATACCATTTGAACCGGCGTGTTACAACGTCTGTTACATTGATAGCCTGTTTAAAAAGGTATGATGTCCTTTCGCCATAGACAGCATATGGACAAAGCCTATAGGAAATCCTAACTGCTATGTTAGCCTAGAAATGACGCTATCATCTAACTAATAATATTTCCCAACAAGCACCACTACACAGTTCTTGTACTTTCAACAGCAGAAATTCATGGGCCCCCCTTCTCTTGGACTTGGTCTCCGTAAACAGCAAACGAGCCCTCCTTTATTAAATCTATTTTTTTCCGTGTGCGTAATGGACACCTGAACCGTGGCAAACTCTTTTTTTCTTCACTGGCGATTCTCCATGAGACAACACAACAATCCACGGCTGCAAAACCAAGCGACAAGATTCGGTCAATATTGGCACTTTTTCTTTCTTTCTTTGAACCCCTTTTTTCCAACCGAATCCCCAAGAGATAGACACTGTTTTTTCTGTTGGAATGATCCGAGTCAAAATCTGCTCCCTTTCCTATTGCTTTCTGCCTGCGAAAAAAAAAACTGCCAAAGCAAACTATAGTACGATGCTTTGGAAACCTTCCTCACGTGACAACACTAGAAAGTTGCCATGGGTCAAGTTCCAATGCTAACTCGCATGCACGTCTCTTCTCTTTCTTCTTCTTTTTTTAATCTTCCTTGTGGCAAATCTCAACAATCCCAATTAGTAGTATTCTGCGGCAACAAATCTCCACCAGCAAACAGTTTTTCTTCCTAAAAGCTTTAAATTACACGCGCGCTATTTGGGCAAAACGAGCCGCGGCGCTACGCGACACGCAACAACAGCACTAAAAATATCTTCCGTCCTAGCTCGACCCCCTTCCAGCATTTTCTTCGCCTCTATCAAATTAGCGGTGATGGCTGTCGGGGGCTAGGAGAACAGCGCGGCGCCAGCCAACGCAATCGCCGTTGTGCGCTAGGTCCTCGGGCGCCTCTCCGGTGGCATAGGCCAGCCACGTCCATCTCCCGCCGCTACTCACCATTACTCTCCGTCCCCGTTCTTTTTCTCGTTGTCACCATTGCTGCTATTCCTTCCTCTTCCCCAGTTTGCTTTCTCTTCGTATTCCCCCCTGCCCTTTCGATGCAGCCTTGTGGTGAAAATGAATCAAAATCTGAGCACAAGTCAATTATACAGCAGTGGCCATGGGTGCAGCCAACCCAATCGAACTCGAAACACCAGGATGTATCGGCCGTTGCTCCGATGGATCAACCTAGTAAGTAAAGATGTGGAAGTGTAGCTTGAATTTCTTGCCTTCTGGAACAAAACAGATCTATTGCTTTGTCGCCCAATAATACAAGTAGTACTGAAATACTAACAATATTTTCATTCTCACGGATTATTAACCCAAGTTGGATACAAATTCACAGTTGGACAACAAGACGATGCTAAGTTGACTAAATGCCTCTTTGTAAGTTAATCTATTATTTACTATTTTTTGTTGGCATCTACAGTAGTTGTAGTTGCACACATAGTAGTCCTAGTTGGCACATGCATGGTCACAGAGTTGCACAATCTGGTCCGCATAGTCGCATATGAATTGTCGTTGAAGGTTCTCATGCCCCGCCGCGAAGTTGCACACTTTTGTCGGCGCTGTCGCACATGCATGACAACCAAGTTGCACAATCTGGTCCGCATAGTCACACATGAACTATCGTGGGAGGTTCTCATGCCCGGCTACGGAGTTGCACACTCTCGCTGGCACAGTCGCATATGCATGGCCACGGAGTTGCACAATCTCATCCGCATAGTCGTACATGAGTTGTTAGGGGAGGTGCTCACGCATGACCGCGGAGTTGCACACTTTTGTCGCACAGTCGCACATCCATGGCCATAGAGTTGCACGATCTCGTCTGCATAGTCACACATGAATTTTCGTGGGAGGTGCCCACGCCCGGCCACGGGGTTGTATGCTCTCGTCGGTATATGGCCATAGAGTTGCACAATCTCATTTGTATAGTCGCATATAAATTGTTGTGGGAGGTGCTCACGCATGGTCATGGAGTTGCACACTCTCGTCAGCGCAGTCGCACATGTATGGACACAGAGTTGCAGAATCTCGTCCGCATAGTCACACATGAATTGTCATAGGAGGTGCTCACGCATGGCCGCGGAGTTCCACACTCTCGTCGCCATAGTCGCACATACATGGCCATGGAGTTGCACAACCTCGTCCGCATAGTCGCACATGAGTTTTTGCGGGAGCTGCTCATGCCCGGCCACGGAGTTGCACACTCTCATCGGCATAGTCGCACATGCATGGCAAAACAGTTGCACAATCTTGTCTGCATAGTCGCACATGAATTATTGTGGGAGGTGCCCACGTCCGAGCACGGAGTTGCACACTCTTGTGTGCATAGTCGCACATGCGTAGCCGTGGAGTTGGGACATTCTTTATAGGATAGTCCCTCAAACGCAGTTGTGGGGGCTGCACACGCGTGGTGACTACCAGGCAGTTGGCCAGGGCACCGGGGCAACAGACAAAATTGCACATTTCACTGTTAGAGAGTAGTATGGGATGTTGCCACTAGTGAAAATCGCATGGCCTGAGCAACAAACAAAGTTGTACATCTCACTGGAAGGAGGCACTTTGGGGGTGGAGGTACCATAGAGAAAAACTGCACGTCTACGATGTGCGAGAAAAGTTGCACATCCCTGTCAGGTAGTTTGCACATGAAAGACTAGTCAGTTGCATAGAACAGGGACAAAATTATAGAAAAATATTCGTCGAAACATACTCATGTAGGATCTAGTTTCGAAGAGCACGCTGCGAGGGTTCCAACAGTGAAAATGGATCTTTATTTCGATGCGCGATTTGAAAGTTATGATTTTTTATAAATTTAAAACCACAAATTAAATGCACAACAAAATAAAGCACATGCACTCTATATCTATATCTAGGAGATAACTGTTTTGAACATTTAGTACGTAATGAAGAAAAGGACCAGATGAAAAAATCTAATTAAAATGGAATCTTCATTTAGTCCATAACCGTTTCGAACTATTTTGGCCGACTGGTTCGGAACGCCAGGAAGCATCTGGCCGCTGTATAGACCCATCCGATTTTCTTTTCAAAAACACTAACGCCTATACATGTAGGCGTTAGCCAACTCAACCACACGCCTTCATCACTGTTGAATAGTTTTTGCACGAATCTTGCCACATTTTGGTTGATTTTGTGTGTCATGTAGGACAAGTTGCGTGTGTGGTGTGTGAGAGTGTTCGCCCACACGCCGGTTGCCCCCCGCGGTCAACGGTTGCCACTCGGAGGCATGCGGTGGAACTGCTCTGCGCCCACACGCCACGCCCCGAACTGCGGTTTCACAACCACGTCGCGCGCCGCCTCCCTCCTCACGGTTCCATTTACTCTCCCCTTCATTACTCACCCAACCCACCCCGCAGTTCATTCGATTGGAAGAGAAGGCGAGAGGAGAAGGCGACGGCGGAGGCGGAAGAGTCGACGGCATTCGCGGCCGTCGGTGGGACTCGCCGGACCGGAGCGTATTCGCCAGAGTGCCTGCAGAGTGAAGGTAATGCTCCTTCCCACGCTCACATTCCTTCCATGCATTCTCCCCTCTCCTCTGTGGTCAATGTTCCGCTCGAGATTCATCGAGATTCAGGCGGATGCACGATGCTCCGGCATTCTTGCCGGCGGCGGAGTCCTGTGCTGGTCGTTTTCGGTGGCATTACACAGTTTGGCCGCCGCCGCCGCGGCTGTCATGCCGGTGTGGCTCAGCCTGTCCGCAGCCACATCCTGGTTCTGCCTTGGGATTGAGCAAGCGTTTTTCTAGCCATCGGTTATGTATTTGTCTCTGTCGGCGTTCTGGGAACGGGGGTCCCCAGACTTGCCTGCCGGCGGCCCACGGCGTGGCTAAGCAGCGGGCCATACGGCCCATCATCATCAACAAGGCATCCAAGACCCTCGCGAGGAGCCAAGCCTCGCGAGGCGGACGACACAAGGCCTCATTTGGAGTGGCCTAGCCAGACAGGCTCACGAGGAGCGGAGATATCAAGGCAAGGCGAACCTCACGAGGCTCTCGTGACATGAGCCATGACGAACGGTGCCAGGCGGGTGCCGGTGCGCGCAGTGTCCCTGTTTCCTCTTTGGTGCTAAGGAGGCAGGCGTAGACGAAGAGTACCGAGGCATCAGGCAAAGGTTGCCATATTGGTGCAACAAGACCAAGACCAGGAGGACGGCAAGGCGGAGGTCATCGTGGAGTCCAAGGCGGCGTCACCCCAGGGCTTTTCGCAGGCAAAGACCGCTTTTGTCAGGATAGCTTGTACTAGCTGCCCCCCTTCAAATTTGCCCGCCGTTGTTGGCTCCCTTCCCGCTCAACATTTGGGGAGAGGACTAGGGCCTATATAAGTAGAGCTAGCCACCACAGTAGAGGCATCTGATCTTAGCTTGATCCAATCCGATCGAGAGCCTAGCCACAAGAACACCTCAACCTCAAGAGGCTGTTCTTCCCTTGTACTATTCATCATCAGCCCCAGAGGCAATCCACCACCAGCACACTGGAGTAGGGTATTACACCACAACGGTGGCCCGAACCAGTATAAACCCCGTGTCTCTTTCTGTGTTGTGAGTTCGTCGAGTTCGTCCGCAAGATCTTAGGGAGCTAGAGCGTAGATCGGTAGGAGGGAAAGACTTCGCGCGCACCCCAGTGTTCGAACCTTAAGGATTTGCCGGAACCCCACATCCGACAGTCTCGAAATGCTATTTGTGATCAGCGCAGGAAGTTTTTTGTTGACGAATTTCAGGTTATGATAGTTTCCAATGAACCATAGATCTAGGTAGTTGTATTTCGAAGTGCAGTATGAAGGTAGACATGATTGTTTTAGTAACTATCTGCACTTGATGGCAACTAATTCCCTGATCAACTATGTCGGTTGCCACAAATATGTTTTCCATGTGGCAACTATTTTTGTGCACACACTATGGTTGTTGCCATGCTGTAGGCATGACAAAGTGTAGTAAATAGGTAGTCATGGCAGTTTCAGCAACTATGTGCACTGGATGGCAACTAATTTCCTGATCAAATTTGCCAGTTGCCACACAGTATGATTTCCATGTGGCAAGCATTTCTGTTAACACACTAAGGCTGTTGCCATGTTATAGGAAGGATAATGTGGCAAATTCACTGTACAACAGACTCAATTTTGTGTTTTGCCATGCTGACTTTTGATATCTGAACATATTTGGCCGTATTACATGGCAAATCATTTTTTATATGAGGTCAGTGTGTGAGTTGCCACATTACAGGTTGTTCAGTAGATGTTTTCAACACTTTTTGAATTGTCTTGCATTTTAACATGGCAATTTCAACCTAGTACATTTGCCTTTGAATATATGACAACTATGTGCACTGTATGGGAACTAATTTCCTGATCAAATGTGTCAGTTGCCACAAGTATGATTTCCATGTGGCAAGTATTTTTGTTAACACACTATGGCTGTTGCCATGATGTAGGCAGGATAATGTGGCAAATTCAATGTACCATAGACTCAATTTTGTGTTTTGCCATGCTAACTTGTGATATCTGAACATACTTGGCCGTACTACATGGCAACTCATTTTTAATATGTGAGTTGCCACTTTCAATTGAGCACATGTGGCAAGTACATTCTGTTAGGTGGCAAATGCTTACTTCATACTTTCATTTTCACCCTGACATTTTCCTGTGTTCTTACCTCAGTAGAATGGCTCGAGGCGATCATCAAGACGATGATGATGATTTCATGGATTTATCGCGGCAGAATCGCGCAACTGGACGGACAACAGACGACGATGAGGTAACTGTCCACCCCCTTCCCCCATATGTTTTGAATGTCATGTTGAGTTTGCAATCGTCTGATAGGGACTAAATTTTCATGATAGTGAAACATGGAAACAAATGATCATTTCTCTGTTTTGCAGAAGAAGAAACGTAATCGCAATAGGGCTTCACAGGAACGCCTGACTATATTGACCGAGGGATTTACCGACGACCAGAAGGGAGCTGCTGCTGAGTTGGGGATGCAGGCTCTGATGGATGTTCGGTGCAAGAATCTAGTGAACCCTGTATGCGACTGGCTCGGTGAGATTTACGAGCCCGCCTCCAGGGAATTTGTGATTCCGGGACGTGGAAGACTGCCGTTAGACGAGGAATCCGTGTTCTGCATGTTGGGTGTGCCCAGTGGAGAAATCGAAGTCCCATATGAGGTCAATAATAAGATTGAGGAAATGTTGTTTGCCCGTTTGTTTCCTGGGATGACATCCATGCCGAACACGACCGTGCTGGCAAATTCGCTGGAGGGCATGAAAACCCATGGCGAAGTTTTTAAGATGAAGCTACTCATGTACCTGATCTCAGCTGTATTTGCGCCGACCACATCTCTTTGCCCAAGCAACAAATGCTTCCCCATCCTGGTGAATGCTCTAACTCTACTCCTTCATTTTTCCTTCAATCTTTTGACTCCTACACTACTAGGGAAAAGCCTATACACAGAATCTTACCAGCAGCGCGCTCTAAAATAAGGCGCTGCTGCTAATTAGTAGTAGCGCTTGATATAAAAACGCGCTGCTTTAAGGAAAGTAGCAGTAGCGCTCCCACGCGAAACCGCGCTACTGCTCTAATTGCCATGACCTCGCAACCCAGCTAGTTATAGCAGTAGCGCCCTATAGTGAACCGCTACATCGCTATAGAAGTTAGCAACGCCGCTTCTAAGAAAATCGCCATCGCTACGATCAGCCCACAAGTTTAGTCCCACCTCGCTCACGCGAACACGGTGTTTACCACCTTAAAATGTTACTTGAAACTATCACAACCAGTTGGTCTTCACCGAACTCTATGTGTAGAATTTGTGGCGCAATATGAGTCCTCTCCGGTTCCTACCGGAGTGGACTCATATTGACAATTCAGATTGTACACAAAAGATCATTGATGGCCAATGTATTTTATCGTGCTTAGACTTAGCGATGGCGTTTTTTCAGAAATGCGCTTATAGCTACATTAGCTATAGCGCTGTTCCTAAAGTGCGCCATCGCTAGTCTGACTTAACACCGCTCAAAATTTCACCAAGTCCTCCTCCCCCTGTTCCCCTACTCCTCTATCGCCGCCGCCCGAGCCCGAGCCTGCCCTCACCGCCGCCGCCTGAGGCCGCCCTTAACCTCACCGCTGCCGCCCGCCACCGCTCTCGACCTCACCGTCACCGCCGCCTCCCCCAGCCCCTCCGCTCTCGACCTCACCGCGTCGCTCTCGACCTCACCATCGTCCGACGCCACCGAGGTACTCCCTCCTTCCGTGCCTCCTCCTCCCATCGCGCCCTCCTCCCTCCTCCTCCCACCGTGCCCTTCTCCCTCCGCCTGCGGCCGCCTCCCTCCTCCTCCTCCGCCCGCTCCCCTCCTCTCTCCTCCCTCCCTCCCTTGTGTCTGTTCTTGCAAATCGTAGGTGTTTTGAATAAAATAGAAGTAAGAAAATTTAGGGCAGTATGATTAATAGTAGTTGTAGTTGAACTATTTTAGTTGTAGTTGAACTAGTTTAGTAAGTAAATTAATAAACTAGTTGAACTAGTTGAACTAGTTGAATTAATAGAACTAATGTATTTTTAGTAAGATAATTAATATAACTAGTTGAACTACTTTATTTTTAGAAAGAACTAGTTTTTGAGTAAGATAATTAATATAACTAGTTGAACCACATATTCTATTTATAGTAAGTTTATATTTAGTAAGAACTAGTTGAATTAATAAAACTAGTTGAACATGTCATATTTGTTGTTATTTTTAGTTTAAGCAATTATTCGGGATGTATTAGTGATAACTTATACGGTTTTTGCTTTTGCAGAAATCAAGGAGCCCCTCCATCATCCCCGCCGTCGTCCCCGTCACCGACGCCCTCCGATATCGAGGTGAGACCAGCCAAATATCCATGTATATCTTTTGTTGCTCAAATAGGATAGTGGTTGCCAAGTGGCCGTTCATGTTCAGTTTACACCTCCGAGTGGCCTATGTTTTTCCGGAGTGTTGATTAATTTCCGTTGCGGTAAATTTCAGGCGCTCGATATGTCCTTTTTTAGCAAAGGTCATGCCGGATTTTCCAGGCCTATGTTTTTTAGTACATATATTTAATTGTACAAGTTTAATCTTTGAATTATGAACATAGGAAATGTCGTACTCGGACGACGACAGTCTCCCGGGGGAGTGCAGCTGGTGCCACGGCGATCGAGGTATGTGCGACAGGTTCGTTGAGCTGGACGAAGATCAGCGCTTCAGCATTAAGCTCGAGGAGACCTTCGATGTTGAAACGGTACGCAACAACGACAAGAGTTTTTTTTTTCGTAATTAAGCATGACTTCAACTATTTCAACGTCTAATTTTCATCTTTTACAATTCGACTAGCTTATCCCATGCCATGCAAGACGCTATGTCTTGGAGAGGATGGGTTTTGAAGACCATGAAAATTTTGAAACAAAGAAAATACACCTAAGGACCCATCATGATATGGATTTTGAAGTAAATCTGTACAATGCTCAGAGCGTAACCCATTTTGGTTGCCAAAATTGGGAAGCACTTTGCAAAATGTATGGTTTTTATGAGGGTATGATTGTCACCATGGATCTTGGTGATCCTGACATCGAGCAAGACAATATGGACATTTGGGTCCTTGTTGATACGCTTCCGGTTATACCGCAATGTGAGTTTCTCAAACATAGTTATTAACTAATTTATATTGTTTATTTCAAAATAGTTGACAACTTATTTCCATTGACAGCTTATTTTGAATCTTCAAAGAATGTGCAGAAGATGGTAGACAAAACCCACTACAAGGTGGCTCCGAATTAACTTATAAGGAGAAAAATCATCGATCGCATTTTGTACTTTCTTTGAGAATTACAATACCTATCATCGAACTCCTCCAAATTATGGTGAATACATGCCACTAGTGCACGTGTTGAACCACGATAACTTCTATGGAGATACCACAGTAAGATTTTTTACTATTACGACATCCGTGCATCTTTTGCATAGTTCCAAAACTAGTACATCATTGCTAACTACGAAGTTATTACTATGTTTTTCAACAGAAAATCCTGATGGATTGTGTGCCTCATCTGATGTATTACAATGGTCGCCTTGAAGTTCTGAACATACAACCAGGTCATCCTACAGATCTCACCTGTGCATATCGGATTTCTAAAACCGGTGAACACATGCTAATAAAAGAATGGAAAAAATGTTTGGACATTCGCAAGGAGGTTCTTGGAAGTAACATTAAGCGAAAGGCAAGAATTGGAGACATGATAATCTCCATTCTCTATAATGGAGAGTCAGGGGCTATCTTGTTTTTTGCTATTTTACCTTAGAGAATATAGTAGGTCCTAAGAGAATGTAGTAGGTCCTATGAGGTACAATATGTTTATTATGTGATACAATGTGTTAGAGTTGATGATGAGGAGTACTTGTGATTACGACTAGTGACCAATTTGCTATGTGATGTCTCATTGATGAAAACGATGATCTTGAGGAGGTGTTATATGACAATGATGTATTATGATGATAAGTTGTTAATGATATGATAATGATGATACAATGTGTTTGGGTGAAAGAACCGCGGATTAGTTTCAAGTGGATGTCCATCCACTTGAAACTAGTCCACGGTTGTTTCACCTACTCATTATGATGTAAAAACAGTCTCTAAATTCCTGTTGTATGAAAACTTGTGTAAAGGTGTATGAAATACAACATAAAATAAAAAAGAAATAAAATAAAAAATAATAGTAGTAGAGCGGGCAAGGAGGAGCGCTACTACTAATTACCAGCAACGCCGCTCAGGAGAAGCGCTACTACTAGATCATTTTAGCGATGGCGGGTCCAGCGCCGCCATCGCTAAGCTTTAGTCAGAAGCGCCTTATCAGTAGCGCTCCTGGCCGCGCTACTGATAGGCCTAAAACCCGCGCTGCTGCTAGGCTTTTCCCTAGTAGTGCTATGTCATCTGTAAGCTAGTCACTGCGAGTTTTTTGATGTTTTCCCATTTGATTTCTGATGCAGCAACTTCTTGTCCTGAAATCTGTGTCGTGCGGGCAAAACTGAAAGATGTGACGAACATGAATTGGTGTAAGTTCATCGCGGACTTCCTACATGATGCATTCTCAAACAAGATGTACCAGAAGGGTTGTCGACTCCATTTAATGGTATTTTTGTACTACTCCTCTGCAAACACTCCTAGCTCCTTGAGCATGCATGGCAACCATGATGGTGACATTGTGGCAACTACCATCATAACAACATGGCAACTGCCAACATAACTAGATGGCAACTAACACATATAGATGGCAACTAACAGAAATACATGGCAACTCTTTACTTCTTCATGCCCTCCAACTTGATGATTGAAAGAACATACGTTAGCTTCTTTTTTGCAAAATACCATGATGGCAACTGATATTTTTTTCTTTTTAAATTGTTGTACATCAGCTCATGTACGTCGATCGTCTTGATCTGTCCACTTTGGACTTTACTGGGACAGGAGGCCCGCCGCCTCCACACAAGTTTGCTGTGTCTGCGTGGACTTACGATGCTGTCAAGGCTGTGCTTGCCGCGGACAAGATAACTGATACGAAATACGGGAAACTGCAGGTTAGTTCTGGTTTCTTTCTTTGCACGACATTCTTTCAATTTTGACGTTGCATAACATATAAAAAATCCCCATACGGCAACCATCTGTGGCTAACAAGAGATGACTACCTTGTTAGCCATGGCTGTCTGCGCATGGTATCCATGTCTTACGCCACATAGCAACTCTGCCATCCATTTTGAAACTTCTATCCTCTTCCTATTTTTTATTTTTATTTTGCAATACATGAACTGTTAGTTAGTGTTCATTGTTTTCTCTTTACATGCTAGCTGTTTTTTTTTGGTTTTTTCCAGCTGATGGGCAAGCATGCTATAGACTACAACATGTTTGGTGGGCCTCAAAACTTTGGAAAGTGGATGGACGTGCACTCAGCTCCGTCTTGTCCTGTTGAGGTAATCAAGGATATATATCTATGGTTGTGTTTGGTTTATTTTGATCTTGTGCACGTGACTTTAATACGGTTGGTTACTGTTGCTTCTTGTTTCGTGCACATGCGAGGGCACCTCTTGAGCATCTAATTGGGCAGTTTGCATCCGGAATGACCAGCTTGCTCGGGAAGTTAGTTGAGAGTTGGACGTCCCTTAATGGCTCTGACAGCGACGCGGTTGCGAGGCAGTTCACTCCATTTGTTGCAGAACGGACACATCGGCCAACTGGTTGCCGTGGTCGGTACGACCAGAACAACTCGCAGGAGCTTCCTGACACACAAGATGAACTAGATGGATATGCTGCTCTCGACAAGGACGATGACGATGACATGGAGAACGTGCAACATGACACCGATGATGATGAACATGTCGAAGTTCGTGAAGGTGGTAAGAAGGGCAAGGGTGTACCAGATGTCCCCTCACCGGAGAAAGACAAAGAATAGATAGCTGCGAGAGGCAAGGGGGTGTTGCCCTCAAAGAGGGGGAGGGATCCAGAGGATGTTGGGCAGGGCTCTCCTGTCAGGAGACCTACGACCGATCCCTTAGCTTCTAGGAGGAGGCTCGACTTCCATTTTAGTGTTTTGTTTTGTCTCTCCTTTTCGAACAGACTGGCCCCTTTTTCCATTTGTTTTTGCTAAGCGTGGCAACGATTTTCGTGTCTGACACTTGGCACCTTTTTTTGCCTCTTTCTTATATGTGCAGCGAGGCGACAGCTGGTGGACGAGCAGTTATGAAGAAACAAGCACCAACGCCAACCCGTGTTTCTGCTCGATTGAACAAGGGTGCCCCTATTGCTGGTGACACGCCTTCCACTAGGTCATCTCCTCGTACGTCGACGTCCAACACCGGTGATCCTGTCGTGTTGCCAGATTTGAGGAAGACAGTCAAGAAGTAGGTTATCCCTGTTCTTTTTCATTGCCATATTGATATATTTTTGCTTTTCAATGCAACTGTTCAGCTTGCCACATGGGCTACTGCCATCAGTCCCACATTGCAACTGCTGTTTCTCCCATGCTCTATTTCTTTTTACTACATGGCAACTCCTGCTTGTTTTTGCATGGCAACTGCTAACTAGGCAAAATGGCAACTCTTATTCCACCTACATGGCAACTACCAGCTTTTCCATCTGTTTGTGCACTCATCCACACCTAGTTTTGAAATGGCAGTCCTGGCACATCACACATTTCTTACATTTTTTAAGATGTGTACCATGGCGACTGCTGCTTGTTCTGCATGGCAACTGCTAACTGGGACACATGGCAACTCTTATTCCACCTACATGGCAACTATCAGCTGTTCATCTAACAATGTTCGTGTGTTTTTTTAGGGTGAAGAAGACTACCACACGCGTGACCAAGCAGAACCCCAGAGACCCACTCGAATGCATACACTCAAAGCTGTCGATAGGTGGCAACTCAGACGTTCATGAGGCGCCAGTGGACAAACCTGTTGCTGCACCATCACTGTTCCCACTAGCTCTGATGCAAGTGGCTGACCATCTCTGCCGGTTGCAGATGTGCAGGTTACGACAGCAGGCATCTGTACATCTAGGAGTGACGAGTCGGTATCTGCCAGGACTGCTGAAATATTGCCCACTCTGCTAGCAATGAAGGATGCTGCTATGAGCCATGCCACCCGATCAACAAGTGTTGAAATGGACGCCCCCGAGATCAACCTAAGCAAGGAAGATTCCCGCTCATCTGACACGGATTCCAAGCGCGTGGGTGGTGGCACTTCTGCGTCCATGAAAGAAGGGGCTGAGACGATAGTTCATAATGATCTGCCATCCACAGGTGAGACTCTTGGAACAACAGCTCCAGCTTCTGGTGCTCCAGAGGTTGCTAAGGCGACCGTTACGCGAGCTGGTCTTCCACCTAGGCGTCGTAGCCCCCGCAAGCAATCTGCAGATATACCCAACGCGCCGGCTGTAGCTAGGAGCAGCAGAGATGACTCTGGTTATGTGCCTGCTGAGGGAGTCCTGGATTAGGGGGTCCTCGGAAAGCTGGACTATATACTTTGGCCGGACTGTTGGACTATGAAGATACAAGATTGAAGACTTCGTCCCGTGTATGGATGGGACTATCCTTTGCGTGGAAGGCAAGCTTGGCAATTCAGATATGTAGATCTCCTCCCTTGTAACCGACTCTGTGTAACCCTAGCCCCCTCCGGTGTCTATATAAACCGGAGGGTTTAGTCCATAGGACAATAACAATCATAATCATAGGCTAGCTTCTAGGGTTTAGCCTCTATGATCTCGTGGTAGATCAACTCTTGTAATACTCATATCATCAAGACCAATGAAGCAGGAAGTAGGGTATTACCTCCATCGAGAGGGCCCGAACCTGGGTAAACATTGTGTCCCCCGCCTCGTGTTACCATCCGCCTTAGACGCACAGTTCGGGACCCCCTACCCGAGATACGCCGGTTTTGACATCGACATTGGTGCTTTCATTGAGAGTTCCACTGTGCCGTCACCATAAGGCTTGATGGCTCCTTTGATCATCGGCAACGATGCGATCCAGGGTGAGGTTTTTCTCCCTGGACAGATCTTCGTATTCGGCGGCTTCGCACTGCGGGCCAACTCGCTTGGCCATCTGGAGCAGATCGAGAGCTATGCCCCCGGCCGTCAGGTCAGGTTTGGAAGCTTAAACTATACTACGGACATCCGCGGAGACTTGATCTTCGACGGATTCGAGCCCATGTCAGGTGCGCCGCACAGTCACGACGAGCATGACTTGGCTCTGCTGTCGGACGGTGTTCGAGAGATCACACCTGTGCCTACTCTGGCCCTCAATCCGGAGCAGATCGTGTCGTTCAAGGACGGGTGGATGGACCCCGCCACGGAGGTCGCACACTCAGCGGCGTTAGAGCCGAATACCGACTTCACCTCTTATGAGACATGTGTTGTCGAACCCTTGGATGCGTCCCCAGCCACGGGCTCCGAACCGCTTGCGTCCGTGCCTATCGAATCTGATTGGGCACCGATCATGGAGTCTACCTCCGCCGATATTTTCCAGCACTCGCCCTTGGGTGACATGCTAGATTCATTAAGGTCTCCCTCCTTGTCAGGAGACCCTCGGCCGAACTATGTCCGGCTCGAGTGTGAAGCGGACGACGAAGAAATTCGTTCCCCACCCACCACCCACTTAATAGCCACTGTCGACGATTTAACCGACATGCTTGATTTCGACTCGGAAGACATCGACGGTATGGACGACGATGCAGGAGAGGAACAGGAACCACCGCCCACAGGGCGCTGGACATCCACTTCATCACACGATATATATATATGGTGGATACACCCAAAGAAAACAATGACGAGGAACGGAAGGATGCAGCGAAGGATAGCTCCCTCGAGAAGCAACCAAAGCGACGGCGTAGGCGCCGCTCCAAACCCCGCCTTGGCAAAAACTGCGATAACAGTGCAAGAAAGAATAATACCCCGGTCAACTCCAAAGGAAACGACAACCACATGGACCCAGCGATAGAGCAGGATGAACCAGCAGACGGCGAACATAGTACGGAGCCGCCGTCCGATCACAGCGACGCCGAGGGTAAAGCTAATCAACCTGTCTCCGGAGAGGAGAACAGTCCGAACGACGATGCACACATCATCCCGGAAAGGCACTTGGAGCAAGAGAACCTCCATAGAAGGCATATTGCCACCGCGAGGAGTCTAAAGAAGCAGAAGCAAAGGCTTAAGGCCATGCAAAATACACTCAACAGTAGATGGAACAAAGTGCTCGACCTTTGAAGAAAAAAATGCAGTGGCAGTCGCCACACAAAGAGCTATCCAAAGCGCAAGCTGCTACCTGAATTCGATGATGAGGCTTTAGAGCCTATACAGCCGAAAAATAAAACGGCCGATCAGTCGGACCGACCACCCCGTGGCTGCGATAGGGCGGCTAACGATGTCGCACATAAGTCAGCACACAATTTACGTGAGGACTTGCACCAAAAAGCCGGTATGACCAGGTCGATCTACGGATCTAGGAAGCGCGCTCCGGCACAGAATCAAAACTGAACACTACAACCATCAGAACGCCATGACACATCCAAATACAGGGGTGCCGTGCACCCCCTATGCTTCACCGATGAGGTGCTGGATCACGAATTTCCCGAGGGATTCAAACCCGTGAACATAGAGGCATACGACGGAACGACAGACCCTGGGGTCTGGATTGAGGACTTTATCCTTCATATCCACATGGCTCGCGGAGATGATCTCCACGCCATGAAATACTTGCCCCTCAAGTTGAAAGGACCAGCTCGGCACTGGCTCAAGAGCCTCCCCGAAAACTCAATTGGAAGTTGGGAAGAGCTTGAGGATGCTTTTAGGGCTAATTTTCAAGGGACCTATGTCCAACCTCCGGATGCAGACGATTTAAGTCATATAATTCAACAACCCGGAGAGTCAACCCTAAAGCTTTGGAACAGATTCCTCACTGAGAAGAATCAAATTGTCGACTGCCCAGACGCCGAAGCCTTAGCGGCTTTCAAACACAGTGTCCAGGACGAATGGCTCGCCAGACACCTCGGCCAAGAAAAATCGAGGACAATGGCAGCCCTAACAAGCCTTATGACCCACTTTTGCATGGGCGAAGATAGTTGGCTGGCCCGTAGCGGCACCAGCGACCCAGGCACATCCGAAGTCAGGGATGGCAATGGAAAAGCACGATGCAATAAAAGCAAGCATCGAAACAATGAAGACAGCCCAGACAACACGGCGGTAAATGCCGGATTCAGGGGCTCTTGACCCGGTCAACGGAAAAAACCATTCAAAGGCAGCAGAGATGGACCGTCCAGCCTAAACAAGATTCTAGGCAGATTATGTCAGATTCATGGCACCTCCGACAAACCTGCAAATCACACCAAAAGAGAATGCTGGGTCTTCAAGCAGGCCGGCAAGCTAAACGCCGGACACAAGGGGAGGGAGACACCAAGTGAAGACGAGGATGAGCCTCGTCAGCAAAACACTGGGGGACAGAAAAAATTCCCACTAGAGGTCAAAGTAGTGAACATGATTCACATAACGAAGAGGAGGAGCAAACGCGTACTCCTAGACGTATGCGCCGTGGAGCCCGTCACCCCCCAAGTTCAACCCTTGGTCGGCTTGCCCGATCACTTCTGATCGCAGGGATCACCCGACTAGTATCCAGCACGGAGGATCGGCTGCCTTGGTACTAGACCCAATAATTGACGGATACCATCTCACCCGAGTCCTTATGGATGGTGGCAGTAGTCTTAATCTGATATATCAGGACACAGTCTGCAAAATGGGGATAGACCCGACAAGAATCAGCCAAAGCAATACTACCTTTAAAGGAGTAATACCAGGCCCAGAGGCCCGCTGCACAGGCTCTCTAGTACTAGAGGTTGTATTCGGTTCTCCCGACAACCTCCGAAGTGAAAAGTTAACCTTCGACATCGCTCCATACCGAAGCGGCTATCAAGCACTACTTGGAAGAACGGCCTTCGCTCGTTTTAATGCAATACCACATTACGCTTATCTTAAGCTTAAGATGCCCGGTCCACGTGGCATCATCATAGTTAGCAGAAATACAGAGCGTTCCTTATGTGTGGAAGAATGTGTGGCGGCTTTAGCAGCCGAACACTGAACGGCCTCTCCAACCAGAATAAATGATCGGTCGTCAAGACTGCAGACACGACTAGACGAGTCCGGTGCACCACTAGCTGTAACAGCTCAGATAAACCTGAGACTGGGTCGATGGACATACCCCCATAGGTGGTGCTAGGGGCTTCCCACATGTAAAAAGGACTACAGTCCGGCTTGAACGTATTTAGATTGAATTTTAATGGTCTATTAAGAATAACCAATTTTTCGCACAAAAACTTTCACCTGGGCTTTTCTCTCTTACAGATGATCATCGTGCTACACCCTTCCAGGATACGGCACAACAGAGACACAGGTGCAAACGTGCAGCAGGGCCCCGTTCAAAGGTTTCTTTTTAGATTAAGACCCTGTGTAAACCTTTTTTACTGTATCTTGTTGCTTCACACCCTCCGGATACTCAACATAACCAAGAGGGATGCTGGCGTTATTGGCATTTCGTCACGTCAGACTAATTCAGGTACCTGGAAATTCAGGGCTTATAATCGAGGGAATTACTCAGCCCAGTATATGTTGTAAAGACTGAATACCTTAGGGAGTGTTCGGCGTCGCGAGTTTGGCCTTATATGCATCAGCTCCGAATCATGTCTTTGGTCAATAGTTGGGTTTGCCCGGCTCCCGTGTTTTGCTACCTTACGTTCGCTCTATCGGCTAAGGTGGCACCGGGAGAACTACTGCGATTGTGCCCTGGTTCATCTGGATGAGCACCTTAGTAGAAAAAGCCGAAAACTGACTATCATGATAAAGTGCGAGACTGGTCAACCACTCGAGGACTCAGCGGAATCTTCGCGATTCCTCTACATTAACGAAGGACCGGTTTCCCGGTCATGTATGTACGCGCACCATATTCTGATAAGCGCGGAAGTACCAGGGGCTATATAGTAGCCCCACTGTCAAACTCCTATGGCTAAGTGAAAGTGTTAAAGCAATATACTCCGATTGCCTTGTTCTCCGTGCTATCACCTCCTTAATGGACCAAGACGTTGGATCAAGTGTGAATACGCACTTTTCCGAACACCCCCGCATTATATGCGTGGGGACTGAAGCCGACGACTGCAAACTTTCAGGTTATATACATACATAAACGGCCACACAGGAGGCATCATAATACTTTCAGGCAAAAGTATAAACACAGCCTTTATAATCCAAATAGCATTGTTTTTACAATTGGGATACAAGTCACTTGAACATGATACTCTTCGAGCACCGAGCCTCTATTAAACGAGCGCCTTCTAGGACTTCTTGAAAATAATGCTCGGCCGAGACATGGCCTACGGCCGGACCCCTGGTTGCAATAGCGGTGGCCTCCATCTCTTCCCAGTATGTCTTAACACGGGCAAGAGCCATCCGTGCACCCTCTATGCATGCTGACCTCATTACAGCGTTGATATGCGGGACATCACCAAGGAATCGTTGCACTAAACCAAAATAACTATTTGGCCTTGGTCCTTCCGGACAAAGATGATCCACGATAGACCTAATGGCAAGTCCGGACAACCTACGGAGCTCAGCCCACTCGGCCATTTGCTCATTTAATAGCAGCAAACGTGTTGGAGCAATCGAATCATGACTAGCAACAACTTTTCCACTTCGTGATCTTTTTTATCTTTGAAAAACTCAGTCGCATCAGCAGCACTCGTTGCCAAGTCCAGATACGCGTCTGCAGCACTCCATAATTGATCCAGAGGGGCATACTTCGGATCTCCGAACTTCGTCCGCAACAAAAAGGGCTTCCCAGCCGTGATATCTCCGGCTTGACGAAGCTCCTCCTTCGTCGCTCTGATTGTAGAGTGGTTTTCCTTGGCTGCTACCGTGGCTTTCTTCAGGTCCGTCGCTTTCGCTTGGCTTTCCTTTTCAAGAAGCTCATACCGGTCAGCGGCATCCTTCAGCTCAATAGCCATCTTGGCTATTTTATCTTCGCTCTGGCGATGAGCAGCCCATTCGGCTTTTAACTCTTCGGCCGCCTTTAGGGCGGCCGCATCACTTCTCCTAGCTTGTTCCTTGGCTCGGGCAAGCTCCGCCCGAAGGATCTCCATGGCGGCAGCTCCATCTGCAGTCACAACATGTTATAGATACTAGCATCATGCTCCTCTTAATATCTGTTGACCACCGGAAAATACATACCCTGTGCCTCGTCAAGCCGTTTGTTCACAAGCATGATGTCGGCATCTGCCGTATCAAGCTGCCGTCTCAGTTCGGCAAACTCACCAATCCGGCCAGCCACCGGACCCTCAGCCGCCTGCACATGTGAGCAGCATGATCATTACCTGGGACTATGATCCTCTGTTTGCCGCCTCTGGACAGCAACCAGAGTCTCAGGGGCTACTATCTGTATAGGGCACACCTAGCATGTGCGGTACCGCCAAAAAAAAAAATATTACTTTGCGTACCTCAAAGCCTTTTAGCTGGCTCATAAAAGCTTCATGCAACCCACTTTTGGAGGATGAAATCCTTTCAACCACCGTACCCATTAAAGTACGATGCGCCTCTGAGATAGCCGCTTGCTCCAGAAGACCCATCAGTGCGTCCGGTCGTGCACCGGACAGTCCCGGACTCTTTCTGTTACTCCCCTTAGGAGCCAAATACTCCGGACTTCGGGTGGCCGAAGGGTTACCTTCCGGCCTTGGCGGATCAGGAGAAATCCTCCGTGATGACACCTCAGGGTCGTCCGCCTCATGAGGCGGGGAGAAAGGGGGAGGCGTTTCGCTCTCCATCATCTCCGGAAGAAGATCCCTCGAAGACGAACTCGGTCGAGAAGGGCTACGATCCGAACTACAAGACATACGTCTCGGTTATTGTCCTCAGAGATGAAGCAGGATATACTTACCAAAAGTACTCTTGTTCACTTAAAGCTTGGTGGAGGGCTGATCCCCTTGCGGGCACTGTGCGGTAAGGATGCCCTCTGGGGCAGGGCCCCCTGGCGAAGGTTTCTTCCCTCATTTGGAAACCCTTGTTTCCAAGTCTTCAGAGGCGGTCATTTTCCTTCCTTGGGGAGAGGGGATTTCAGATTCTTCTCCCCGATTATCCTCCTTCGTGGAGACACTAATTCCCCCGGTTTGGATGAGTAATGCGTGAGGCCCGCTTTCAGCTTCTTTATTCCTCCCTTTATCTTCCCCTGATGGCACTTGATAAGGTGCGAGCTCAAGCATCCTGGCTAGTTCAGGATCCGGTGAGCCTTCGGGAAGGGGGGCCGAACACCTGATCATCTTCGCCTTTCTTATCCAGTCCTGGCCAAGAGCAATTTTTTCAGAATGATGTTATGACAAATGAAAAGACAACATGTTCGGCCGCAGAATTACTTATGTGGGTATCTACACGATTGCAGTTTAGACCCGCATCCTCGGTGGTGTCCGGACACTATATTCGTGATCCGAAGAACAATCCATACATCCCTTCGAGCGTCATGCCGAAGAATTGCTGAGTAGTTCGCGGTCCTTCCGGGTTGAACTCCCACATACGGAGAGGTCGAAGTTGGCATGGCAGGACCCGAGGAACTAGCATGACTTGCATTACCTTGACAAGGCTGACATCTCTCTTGAGGAGATCACAGATGCGACTCTGCAATGTCGGCACGTCATTAACTTGCCCCCAGTCCAGCCCCTTGTTGACCCATGACGCCAGTTGCGGCGGGGGGCCCGAACGGAAGGCGGGGGCAGTTACCCACTTAGTACTTCGGGGAGCTGTGATGTAAAACCACTCCCGCTGCCATAAGTCGGACATCTCCGGGAAGGAACCCTTTGGCCATGGAGCATCGGCGCCTTTGCTTATTATGGTGCCTCCGCATTCTTCGTGTCGCCCATCGATCATCTTCGGCTTCACATTGAAGGTCTTAAGCCATAAGCCGAAGTGCGGGGTAATGTGGAGGAAGGCCTCACACACGACGATAAATGACAAGATGTGAAGGATGGAATCTGGAGCTAGATCATGGAAGTCGAGCCCCTAATAGAACATAAGCCCTCTAACAAAGGGATCAAGACTAAAGCCTAGCCCTCGGAGGAAGTGGGGAACAAATACGACACTCTCGTTGGGTTCGGGAGTGGGTATGACCTACCCTTGAGCAGGCAGCCTATGCGAGATTTCGGCGGTCAGATACCTGGCTTCTCTTAGCGTCTTGATGTCCTCCTCCGTGACAGAGGAATCCATCCACCGGCCTTGAAGGTTGGATCCGGACATGATTGAAGGTCCAAAGCGCTTAGCCTGAGCTTTGGGTGTTGGAATTCGAGGTGGGGAAGGGAAGGATTGAGCGCGAGAAGAAAAGGACAGGCCTTGGCCCTTTAAAAAGAGGGTGAACATCAAGCGTCCTCCGCGTGGCCGCTCGGAACTTGCCTAAAATCGAGGAGTCATACCAGCAGGCGCGATTGGGTTACCCACACCCATATTAATGAGAATCCCGTGATAAGAGGACACGATCTCTGCTTCGATAAGACGTGCCAAGAAAACCGCCTCGCAACACATGCAGTGGCAGGTTGGGAAAAACGGTTCGTAATGATCGGACCAGGCAGGATGTCACGTTATGAAAAGTTGTCAGCAGATTAGATTCGTGGAAATATTATACTCTCTACTGTGGTATGTGGAATTTGTTTTGCGGAGCCGGACACGATCCTTGTGTTCAAAATCTTCTATGGAGTATTCGGAGGAGGAACCCGCCTTACAATGGCGAAGACAATCTGCGCGTCGGACTCATCGTCATTGAAGCCTGGTTCAGGGGCTACTGAGAGAGTCCTGGATTAGGGGGTCCCCGGATAGCCGGACTATATACTTTGGCCGGACTATTGGACTATGAAGATACAAGATTGAAGACTTCGTCCCATGTCCGGATGGGACTCTCCTTTGCATGGAAGGCAAGCTTGGAAATTCGGATATGTAGATCTCCTCCCTTGTAACCAACTCTGTGTAACCCTAGCCCCCTCCGGTGTCTATATAAACTGGAGGGTTTAGTCCATAGGACAATAACAAACATAATCATAGGCTTCCTTCTAGGGTTTAGCCTCTACGATCTCGTGGTAGATCAACTCTTGTAATACTCATATCATCAAGATCAATCAAGTAGGAAGTAGGGTATTACCTCCATCGAGAGGGCCCAAACCTGGGTAAACATTGTGTCCCCCGCCTCCTGTTACCATCCGCCTTTGACGCGCAGTTCGGGACCCCCTACTCGAGATCCGCCAGTTTTGACACCGACACCTGCGTCCACACTGTTCCCACCACCTACCAGAAGCAATGTTATGGAGAGAACGGAAGACCGGAGTACAACTGACCCAGGTGGCAAACCGGGCACGACTGACGGAGGCGAACGTGCGGAGCAGACTGCGTCTTTACCCGCCGTGGATAACCCCAGCTTAAATCTGCGCACTTCTAAGCTCCCAGTCAACATCGGTGTCCCCTACAGCCCAAACAAGAAGATTGTCAAGAAAGCTGCGACTGATACCGCTGACAGCACGCCCCGCCCTACGAATAAGCCCGATGATTCTGCAGCGGCCGATGCAGAAATGTTTGTTGATCTTTCACCCTTGGTTTCTGCCCAGCAAGTTGTTCGCGGTCCCACTAGTAGGAAGGAGAGGCACCCAATGGCCTTCACCCCACCGAGCTTTAGCCTTGGCATTAGTCAAGATCAACCAGTGGTGCAAGATCCTACGCCAGTTGCCTTTATTTTCCCGGCAGGCATGGCCCCAATGATGGTGCGGCCGATGGTCGAGGGCAAGAAGGTTGTGAAGTTCGCACAGCCGATTGTGCAAGGTACATTTCTTATGCGTTTATCATTTTTGTGTATACATATTTTTAGTCTGACTTTTGTCCCAAGCATTTTTTTGGGTTCTCACTTGTGATGGCAAATGTTATCTGATGGACTTGGCAACTAGATTTGCTTCCACGCTGTCACATACTTTTTCCGTTGCCATGCTGCATTTTCCATTCTGCAAGCACATGGCAACTCGAGTTGATACAACATGGCAACTGTAGTTGTTGTTACATGGAAACTACAATGCATTTCACATGGCAACTGGAGTTGCCTGCACCTGGCAACTCCCTACTTTCTGTGCCTACATTTCACATTCTGCAACCTTTCTTTCAAACTAAATTTGTTTTGTTTTCGAGGTATCCTAACCCACTTTTTTGATCCTTGCAGCCACCCCTGAGGAGATTACGCCGTCACTTGATGAAGCTTACCGCAGGATTGAGGAGGCAGCATTGCAGAGGAGGTCCTCACGAGGTTAGGGGCAATCAAGTTCCAACGTGCCTACTGAGTCGGTATCTGAGGATACCATTAGAAGTGCCACCCCTGGTTCTGTGAGGCAACATAGGGTAGTTCACGGACCACCCGCGGATGATTATGAGCCGGAAGTCAAGGCCACAAAGGATCAGAACCAGCTGTATGAAATTGTCAAGCGCTTTGGAAATGCGAGGTCCAACAGCAATCGCATGAAGGAGCTGAAAGCGTAATGAACACACCCACATAAACCTCTCATTTGCTTTGCTCTTTTTACTATTCATCCTTTTGCTATTTCTAGATATGCTCTGTTTATGTTTTATCTCTTTTTTTACTTAGTAGACATGATTCTTTCATGTTATATCATTTTCATACAGCTCATGTTTGGACAGAACCAAGATCATACAATGTGATGCGACGTACGTTGACCTGGGTGATCTTGCCGAGTCTGTGAGGCCACTCGGTAAAATGTCGAAGAATGTAGTTGCATGTGGGATTGACTTCATCAACAGGCATATGGATATGTCTCCCGACAAAACAATCATGCAGTACACTGTGACGTGCAAAATATGGGATGGTGACTTCCACCACAAAATCCTGAGGAAGCATTTTGCTGCGCATGGTGATTTCAAGCTCACAATGAAGAAATGTGTGAGTACTCCTTCCTTTTTTTCACATATTTTTCCTCCCATGTTATTTTTTGCCAGTAGCTATGCTTCAGATGTGGGCTACACCCTATATTGTGACAGCTGTTTCATGTGGCAACAACTGCCATGTAAAATGACTTCTGATTTGCTTTCTTAATAAAACCTATGTGGCAACTTCAAACTAAAATACATGTCAACTTTGTTCATACATGGATGGCAACTTCTTTTAATTACCCACTATAACTAAACATTATACGTTGGTCTACTTTTCTTGGACCCTTGATGCTTTTATGTCACTCATGTGCCTGTTAGTGTAACCGGTGATATCTTTACATGTTATTTTCCCGACTACATCATTTCTGTTCTTAATGTGAACTCTGCTTCTTATTTCCTTCATTTTTGCTTGTAGGTATTGTTCCCCATGTTCCAGGAGCTTGCACCACATGACCCACACGACAAGTGTGGTCACCACTACGCGATTTGCCTTGACCTGAAGAACCAACGTTTTGAGGTGCTTGATTCAATGCGCTCGTGAAGTCGATGGAGACCTTACTACGCATGTTGAATACTTCATCAACAACCTCAAAGAGACATGGAACCGTCACTATGAAAACTCAAAGGTCCAGATCAGACATTTTCCAGTTGAGTACGTGGCAACTGCGGAGCAAGGAAACCGGTATTTTCCCATCTTTTCTTCATGTGTCCTCCAAACCAATGCTTACCCTCTTTTGTCACCTCTGAATTGAAGTTTATGATTTTTCTCTATGTTCTTGTGAGTTAACCTGATTCTTTTCTTGTTTAGGCACGACTGCGGTTTTCACACATTGGAATACCTTGCAAAGTGGGAAGGTCGACGGTTCTGTCACACAATTTGCAATGGTCGTCGAGCTCCGCAAAATTTACACATGGAACTGGTTGATGAATGAAGATTTCAACATGCGGTCCAACGCACGTGAGTTCATAGAGGAAGCTGTCAAGAAAGCCGCCAAAAATTACAAGTGATCACGTGGTGCTCCATACCAAATGCCTACCTTACATTCTGTTACCGAGGAATGTAAGGTATTACCTTTGTTCTTTCAAAACTATGTCCGTGTACTATGTTATGGCTGCATCTCCGCGTATCCTAGTATAGTGGTGGTGTGTGAGAAACATTTGAATATTTTCTGTAATATATGTGTGGGTGTGAACCTATTTTTTAGGTGTGACAGCAGATACGTTTATGTTTTCAGTATTACTATCCGTTCATCGTTGGTAGTACCAGTTTGGTGTTTTTGACTGCGTCTATGATGTTTGGAAACATGGCAAATGTAGTTCATCAGACACGGTCAGTGAAAGTTATCGTCTTTCTTCATTTGTCTATTTGGTTCTTTTTTTATTGCTAACTGTACCGGCTAGCATGGTAGTTTGATCACGCAGTCGTAACCTGTGCGGTTGCTGCACGAGACCGTTTCAACTTGTTTCCCATAGCTTGCACCACAATACAATATGTGTGACTAAAATGCGCTGACTGAACATGGAAATCTACGCGATGAAGAGTCAGTAGAACTAACATTGCATATTTAGTACAACTAACATGGCAGATTCAGTACAAATAACATGGCAAATTCAGTAGAAATGGCATGGCAGATTCAGTAGAAATGGTATGGCAGATTTAGTACAAATTGCATGGCAGATTCAGTTCAAGTAACATGGCAAATTTAGTGCCACACACATGGCAACTGCAGTTATTCATTCATGGCATTTTGCTTCAAATTCTGATGCCCCTGAAGAGTCAGTCTCCAATTTTTACAAAATTTAGAACATCTAGATTGCAAAAAAATGTCACCATGGACCAAGTCACAGTGCTCCAATGTTGCTTACGGATTGCCTGTCCCTTTTTTGGTTTCTTGTGTTTTGCTTGAATCTCCAATCCCGATTTGTATCTTATCTCTTTTGGACGCCCTTTTGTGATGGAACGGGGAGGGTTCCTAACCTGGGTTTGTGTGCTTGCTGTACCAGATCCTACCTCCGAGTTTTCAGATGATGGCCCCGTGGATGAAGGCACACTTGATGTGCGGGGGAACCTGTGTAAGGCTTCCTCAGCTTTCCTATTCTTGAACTCATCAAGCTCTCTTTTGAGGGCCTTCCTGTGTTTTTCTGCGACCCTCGTTGTCTCATCACTCTTGCACGCTTCATCAATTAGTTCAGCATAGTTCTTTGTCAACACAACGTGCCTCACGGCTTCCATGGTTGACTTTGGTCTCTCGTCATGCACAGCCAAAACTGCGTTTGATGTTTGCGGTGCCAATGCATCGTCAGCGTCCCAAGTCCATCGATGCCTTATGAAATGGTGGGGCATTCGTGTCACCGTGTTCATGTCCATTACTTTTAGTATGTGACAGCACACAATCCCGTCCTGTTCGAATTTGCAGCATTGGCAGTAGTATTCGCCTTCGCCTATCGATGCCTTCACAAAGTAGTTCCTTCCCTTGTCCGGGTCTTCAGGTTATGAATCCGACATGCCCAGGATAGAACACACCTTGAACGTATGTTCGTCCACCTGGAAAGCCGTGTACATGCTGGCACACTTTATTTCTTCCTGGAATTGTTCAAGTTTTGTGTGGTTTTGTTAAACTATTGTGTGAAGTTTTTTGTAGCACCTTTTGTTGTTGTGGCCAATGGAATTACAATTCATTCAAACATGGCAACTGCAGTTGAGTAAACATGGCAACTACAGTTCATTAAACATGGCAACTGCAGTTCATTAAACATGGCAACTGCAGTTCATTAAACATGGCAACTACGTAACAACTTCATTTGGCATTTTGCATTCCATACCATCATGGCCAGTGGAAGTACAGTTCATTAAACATGGAAACTGCAGTTCATCAGACATGGCAACTTCAGCTGAGTAAACATGGCAATTGTAGTTCATTAAACACGGCAAACTGTAGTTCCTTAAACATGGCAAAATGTAGTTCCTTAAACATGGCAACTACATATCATGGTTACTCTGTACTCAATGGCTACTTTAAAAAAATCATCATTTTCAAATAAGCTTTTCAACTGCATTGCATTCTACATGGCACCTACTACCTTTCATGTTTGTGCAAATAAGATTGTAACACAACTGACTTACTTGTTAAAAATCTTGTTGGTGTATATCTTGCTCATCTGCCTCTCCATTGGTAAATACGTTAGCAATTTTGGTTGCTTGAGCGCGGTGTTTGCTTCTTGCTGCAGATTGGATCCCAGTATTTTTTGTTGCAAAGCGGTGTACTGCTTGGCAAACCGTAGCAATGAGTTGCCAGGGCTCACGTACCGCTTCAAAACAGCATTGAACCCCTCACTGCGCTATGTAGTCTGCAGAAATGGGAAGAAGCACTGCATGAAGTAGGCCGACACCTAGTACATTCGCTTTTCCCAGATAGCAAGCGTGTCGTGGTCTTGATCTTGATATGTTTCAATCATAGCCATCCAGCTCCTTTCAAACTCCTCCACCGTCAAACTGTGGTCCACGCACAGCTCGAATGCCTTGTGCAGCTCCGGACGGTCAGTAAAGAACGGTCCTAGCGCCTCCTCAGCCTTCTTTATAATGTGCCACCTGCAGTGCCTGTGCACTGCCAACGGAAAGACCTCCTCTATGCCTGCACACATGCTAAAATCCTGATATGTTATTATGTTCATCGGAGCAAGTCCACCCATGCACTCCAAGAAGGTCTTGAACAGCCAAGTGTACCCATCCGTGTCTTTGTTCCGAACGAGCCCGCATCCGAACTGCAATGACTGATTGTGGTTATTTATTCCTATGAATGGAGCGCATGGCATCTTGTACATATTAGTGAGATATGTCGCATCGAACGAAATGCAGTCTCAGAAATGTTTGTAGGCTCTTCTTGCAGCACCATCCACCCAATACATGTTCCTGACATGGTCCTCATCGTCCAATCTTATCCTGTAGAAGAAATCTGGATCTTCTTTCGCTTTCTCATCAAAGTAGGCTATCGTGGCTTCTATGTCAGCCAACTTGCTTTCTCTACGGTACCTTGCCTTTAGGTTTGTGACGTCTGCCGGTATGTAGGGCTTGCTACCCAGAGTCCCGTTTTTGCTGTGGGTGAGGGAGAGTATCTGGACCATTCTTGATGGACCGACGTTACAATCATGTAGCAGCTTTATGAATTTCTTCTCGAGGGGGGTGAATCCTCTGTGGGCGGTCAGAAATTTTACCAGGTCAAACTTTTTTATTAGCTCGTGGTTGTGCTCGTCAAACTATCCAGTGACCACCCACTGTGCTCCATCTACGTCAAGCTTACACCGGACAGGGCATTCCGTCTTGACAATGATACCTCTCTTTCGTTCCGGAACGACATGCGCATCACATTTGCCCTTCTTGTTTCTTCGTGCCTTGTAGCACCTCATCTCACCTCTGCTGTACTCGTTAGTTTTTTTAATTTTCCTATGGTATTCGGTGTTGACCGCAAACCCATGGAACTTTGCATATGTCTGGTAGAATTCCTTCGCATCTTCAAATGAATCAAATCTTTGCCCAAGATACGGTGGCTGAGGTACTATGATTTCTGATTGCCCACCATCTTCATCCCCTTGTGCTTCGTCATCGGTTTCATCATTCACTTCAGTATCGGCGGCTATTTTATCTGCTTGAGTGTTGCTTGTGCTGGTGTGCAAAGGTATGCTTGTCGGCATTGCTAGAACGATTGCCATTTTCGACACTGACTCGGCATTGTTTGTGGCATGAGTGTTGGCTGGCTGGTGGAACGCGTCTTCCGTGCGCTCAAAGCTTCCCGCAGTAGATGTCCCCGCGCCGCTGTTAATTGTAGTTGAAGGTCCTGCAATAAAAAATCAGGTACGAGCGTAAGATTTTGCTTGAATGGCATGTTTATCGTAACGGAGTACAACAACTGCATGTGATTTTGCATGACATCATTCACACAGTAAGCTGTGAATCTGCATATGGCCATGCATGGCAACTGTAATTCTCTAGTAATGGCAGCTACAATACAACATACATGGCAACTACTTTTCCAACACATGGCAACCAGCGTCTTTTTGCATCAGAACTTGTAGTATATAGCAATGGCAGCTACAGTCCAACATCCATGGCAACTACTGTTGCCAACACATGGCAACCAACATCTTTTAGCATCATAACTTGTAGTATATAGCAATGGCAGCCACAGTCCAACATACATGGCAACTACTATTGCCAACACATGGCAACCAACGTCTTTTAGCATCAGAACTTGTAGTATATAGCAATGGCAGCTACAGTCCAACATACATGGCAACTATTGTTGCCAACACATGTCAACCAGTATATTCTAGCATCAAAACTTGTATTCTAGGCCTGAGCTCAATAGGCAAATGGGAACAATCATGAATATTGCACACACTCTTGTAGCAATTGGCAAATCCCGAAGACAATATACGACTCTTTGCACACGACCACTTGGTAGCATTTTTTGTTTGTTTTTTCCACCACCGCCGTTACAAATCTACTTTTCCTCACATGCTATTCCCACAAAAGAAAATGCAGCAATGCTTTCTGGTTCATATTTTTTACCTTGTTGTGCCGCATGCGCCGATCTTGTGTGGTCTGTCATTCCAATTTGATGTGCTCTATCTGCAATAGCGCTTTCCTGCAACTGTGAAGCTTGCCATGAGACGTTTGCCGATGTGGTTCCACCGTAACAACCTGCGATCATGGTAGCAGTTGGTCATTGCATGGCAACTGTAGTTTGTTCAACATGGCACATGTAGTGGTCCAACCATGCCACACAGATTTGTTCACACTTGTCATGCATGGTTGTTTAGACATTGCAGTCACATTTGATTATACATGGCAACTGCAGTTGTCCAGGCATGGCAACTGCAGTTGTCCAGCCACGACAACTGCAGCTGTCCAGGCATGGCAACTACAGCTGTCAGATATGTTCCTTTCTCCTAACTCACTGTCCACAACTTCACTTTCGTGCACTCACGTGTGTACGACGTTGATGGCAGGTACATGGTTGCCGCCTGATGCCACGTGCTGCATGAAGGTCTTACATTTTTTGACATAACTCGTGAGTCTTTTGCCATCCTTGCAAGTTTAATTTCATGTGCACAACAGTAAGTTTCTTTTTCGTATGCGTTACCTTGATTTGCCACCTTAGCTAGCTGAAGTTGGTTGCCCGTACATTTGTCAGCGTTAGCGCCCTGTGATGAAACTTGCCATGTTGCCCCCTGATTGTGGTTTGGTCATAAGAACCTGCTAAAAATTAGATTGTAGGACATAAGTAGAATGACATCTTCATCGTCACGAACATGGCAACTGTTTCTTCTTTGTTTATCATGCATCGTACCGATGCCCGCGTAGTGCTCTAGTAGTGGCAGCAATGGACCTGAAGAAATGAGCTGATTGTACTCTGCTGCATCCCAAGGTGGCATTTCCGGCCTTTGAGAAAGCCAAGGATCAGTGCCATCTTCGTGATTCATTCTTCCGCTTTCTTTTCTGTCACTGTGTTTTTAGTCACTGCATGAACAAGGACGCATCAACAATCCGCAAAAAGCATTCTTGCTGTTTGCACGTAGAAGATAACACGGCAATCTCATAACATTTCTTGTGTAGGCAACCAACACCTCATGGCAAGTAGGACATGCACATCCATTCTCTTTTCCGATTTCTGTATGCCAGCTATCATTTTGAAGCGATGGCAACAGACAATAAAATAGGATGGCAAGCAATAAGTTAACATGATGGCAACTACGTACAACGATAGATGGCAACTGACGTTAGATACAAGTGGCAATTATTTTTCCTCCCTCCCTATGCCAAATTCCTCCTTTCTCTCCCTATTTATAGTGATTCCTACGCATGCTTCATTACCAACTACTGCACTAAGCCAACCTGTAAGCTTGGCACAACTCTAGCATAGTATATGACAGATCTGGCGTATGTTGGTGGGCAAATGCAAAGACACACAAATTCGTGGGGTGTTTGCAATGATAGCGTGGATCCAGTCGCCATCTTCGTGGGCAAATTTACAATTTCAGATTTCTGGACAGAAGAAGGTCGAGAAACAGAAGGAGATCGGAGATCCACCTATTTTAGCTCGTCATTTTGGGAGGCGGGGTTGGGGTGGGAGGGGGGGAGGTGGGTGGTTAGCGGTGGGAAGGCGCTAGGGATCTGTTCTGGTTGCCATGGCAACCAGAGAAGGAAGGTGATGGAGGTAAGGATCGAGAGGTGGGAGACAATGGCGGCAGGGCGCACCGGGGATCGGAAGGAGCCTGGGACGGCTGGCGTGCCGGGTTGTGCGAGCAGCGCGGTCGTCTGGCCCGGACGTGTGAGCGGTTTTGCCACACACCGAACGTGCAGGCTGAGGCTACGCGCGCCCGGACGTGGTCGTGCGGGCGGGTTCTTCTCCATGCCACACGAGGCGTGCGGCACAACCACCCGATACACCACACATGTGGCAATTATCGGTGTCCTTTCTTTTAACAATCCTCTTTTAGCACTTCGCCTCGCAACAACCCAAGAGAAAAAGTATTTTTTTTTCTTTATAGTTTCCTTATAGGAATCCAACCGCACCAACGAAGTCGGTGGACTAGTACGCATCCATCTCCCCCTAATTCGCGCGCGCTCTCTCTCTCTTCCCAAACAACACAACAAATCTCTTTCCTCTTCTATTGTTTTTTTTTCACCTACAAAACCTTCCAAACTTCTCATGGTATCTCCTCCTTTGGCCGTACAGAACCTGCCCTTTTTCTGCTCTTTTTTTAATGCGCTAATCTGAACCTTCCAAATAAGCAAATTTACTTTCCTTGATCTGAACGTACTCCAATCCCCTTTTCTGGCTCAAAAGTAACAAGGCAACTTTTTTATTAAAGCACAATCTCCAAAACTATAAGAAAGGAGCCTTGCCAAATAAACAAACCAATCCACACTTTCCTTCTCTCTTTGTGTGGAGAGACCAAACTGCAGTTTTTCTTCTTCTTTCTTTTCAATCTGGTTGATCCACTTTTTTTTACCTTCCTAAAATCCAACGTGGCTGACTAGTACTTTCCAAATAAACCAACTAACGTGGGAGGGAATCACGTCCCAGTCCCAACCAATTTGCTCCTCTTTTTTTTTCGAGCTGATTCAAGCTCTTTCCTTTCCAACCGATCCGAGCTTTCCCTCTCTTCTTCCAATTTTTTTACGGAAAAACTAACGCCCACACGTGTGGGCGTTTGTACATCACCCACATCATCACTCATTTTGCCATGTATGAACAGATGACATCAGCATAAATCTTTTTGGTTTTCGGCTTCAAAATGTTTTATCTCCTAATTAAAAAAGCAAATTAAAAATCCGTTTTCATCATTAAATCCGTCTCGACGAGATCTTCAAAACTAGACCCCATGTTGATATGTTTTGAAGAATTTTTTTTCTTCAAAAATTGTCATGATGTTTACACTGTAGTTGCCATAGTGCTTAAACTAAAGTTGCCATGTGGCAATTTTAGTTTGTAGATCATGGCAATTTTAGTTTTTCGATGATGGCAATTCCAGTACTTTGACCATGAAAATATTTTTTTTATGAACCATGGCAATTTTAAGTGCATGTATCATGGCAATTTTAATTTATGGTGCATGACAAGTCTAGTTTCTTAATTCTCCGTTTTATAATATGTCAAAATTTACTTTAAAATGTAGAAGAAAATAGGTGAAACATATCATGGCAACTTCAGTGTAAACATCATGGCGATTCATGTGCAATAGACACGGCAACTTTTAACCAAAAATATTTTCGTCTAAATATATTGATATGGGATCTAGTTTCAAAGATCTCGTCGCAATGGATTTAATGGTGAAAACGGATCTTCAATCGGATTTTTCATTTAAGAGATAAAACATTTTAAAAACAGAAAATCCAAAAAAGATTTCCATATGCATGCATGCAGTGACATGGCGTAGTTTGTGTGCTATAGGGCGTATGGACGAGTTTGGCTCCCACCACACGTGTGGGCGTTAGTGTTGTCCTTTTTTAAAGGAACTGTGAGAGATTGCAACCAACGATGGATGTGTGCACCTAACCTTTTTTTGTGCTTCGATCTCTACTTGCAAAATGAATATGATCTCTCTTTCTTGTAGGATCTTTCCTCAATTTTTTCTCTCCACGAGACGTATGATGCCCCAAGACGGCGACGAACAACAACAATGGATGGATGGTGGTGGTGGAAACAGTGATAGAGGAATATGAGAATGAGATGAATGATGGTGTATGTGGACGCGACGTGAACAAAACGTGACTAGAACTCGAAACTCTAAAAGTCTAACACCAAAAGCAGCAACTCGACACATGATGCAACCGAAAATTCAACAATGCAAAGAATAAGTGGCAATGGCGAAAAGGCTCATACTGTCGGGGATATGATGAACTAATCTAACTTTTTTTGTGGCTTTTTCTTGGACTGTACGTATGAAGAATAAATGCAATCTAGACTATGAAAAACTGGAAAAATCTCACCGAGCAACCTGAAAACTGATACCACTTGATAGAGGCGGGGTGTCCCGATCTTTCGATGAGATGATAACTATTGATTTGGTGGAGCCGACTTTCATGATCCGACTACAAACGTGCACGACGTTGCGCCTTAGCAATCAGTAAACCAATCTCCTGAGGTTACTGACGATGTCGGAAGCACGATCAGCCTGACCACGAAGGTCTATTCCTGCATGCAATCAAAGAACACACAAAAATATGATAAAGCAATCTGAATATTGCAAATATATATGAAGTGTTGATAAAAGTGGGGATTTAGAAGCGGTCTTGATCTAGTCGTTGGACACAAACGAAGTACACAAAGTTGTAATGACTAAGTTTTAACTAAACAAATCCCAAGTCTAAACGGTGCCTTATGGGTTGTATTTATAGGAGAAAAGAGATGTAATTTGGTCCACCCTTGGCAATGTGGGACTAAAACACCTCCTAAGTTGTTTCTCCTACAATATGGATTCTACAAACAACCTAATAAGAGGTATTTCGAAGTTACATGGTCCAGACCCATAAATAAGGTGGCGCATCACCTATAATAAGCTATGGACGAATTTTGTGAACGAGCATCTTGTATATTTCGTCCATCTTCTTGTATGTCATCATGGTGGCTTCAGAGTGCGGAAATCTTCACTGGAAATTCCATTCTTGTCCCCTTCGCGTGTGCCATCATCTCCATGCTTGATCATGCTCCAATGTTCATCCTTCTTGTCCACGCTAGGCCCTTTAACTGTAATCAACACAAATGTATCCAATTTAGGCAACATCACATTCTCATGAATATTAAAAACATTATCAAGAAACGAAAGTACCTGATAATTTAACTGGCATGCGCGACCTCTAGTAATTGGGCCAATAGGTATAATAGCAGGGGTTGTGGGTGTAACTATGGTAGTCATGTCCTCATCACATATGTAAATACTTTATATATGTAAAATGCTTAGAATTTCATCTAGTTCCACAATTTGCAACTTTCATCCATGTTAATAATGTTTAAATTGTTGTTTGCATTCTTGCATAATGACATGTTAAAATGGATTATTTCATAATTAATTAACCGTAGCTTCGAATTAAATAAACTATATATGTAAATAGTCTATAAAAATGCAGATGTTAGCATGGTGCATTTTATTTTTCTGTTTAACAACTCTAATATATGGTTTAGGGGATAACAGTACCAAATTCGAAATATGCACATGGGGATTTTCCGGACTTGTTGTTTGTTGTTTCCGACCTCATTTAGACTTGCCTAGATAGGTAGTTTTATTATGCTTCACCTCTTTCCATGTTTAACAACATTTAATATTGTTGGGTACATAAATGAGAGCGAACTAAAAAATTGAATGTGAAGTTTCGTCAAGATGCAACTCGTTGCATATTGAGCTCCACTTAATTTGTAGTATTGTTTGTTGCACTTTGCCATGCCATGGACATGCATCATACTTGTTTGTGCATCATGCTATGTTTATGATTGTTTGTTTACCGTGGTGTTTGCTTCTTTCCGGTTGTGCTTCTTCTCAGTAGTTCCGGTTACGTTGTGAGTGTGAGGATTTGTTCGACTACGTTGCTCGTCTTCTTCATGCATTCGGTCTTCTTCCTAGCGTGATTTCAGGCAAGATGACCGTTACCCTAGATACCACTACTATCTTTGCTTTGCTAGTTGTCTCGATGCTATCGCTATGTCACGCTACCTACCACTTTATCAAGACTCCCCAATTGCCATGAAGCAGCCTCTAACCTTTTTCACCATCCTAGCAAACCATTGTTTAGCTATGTTACCGCTTTGCTCAGCCCCTCTTATAGCGTTGCTAGTTGCAGGTGCAGTGCAAGTTGTTCCATGTTGGGACATGGATATCTTGGGATATCACTATATCTATTATTTTAATTAATGCATCTATATACTTGGTAAAGGGTGCAAGGCTCGGCCTTTTGCCTAGTGTTTTGTTCCACTCTTGGCGCCTTAGTTTCCGTCATACCGGTGTTATGTTCCTTGATTTTGCGTTCATAACACGGTCAGGGTTTATGGTCCTCCCTTGATAGTTCACTTTGAATAAAACTCTTCCAGCAAGGCCCAACATTGGTTTTACCATTTGCCTAATAACAACTAAAACTTGCATAGGGACTTTCCGGACCCCGAGGGTAATTAATTAACAACCCCAGGCCAGTGCTCCTCATGAGTGTTGGTCCAAAACGGGCAAACTGTGGGGCCACCATGGGGCAATTCGAGGATTGGTTTTACTCGTAGGCTAACCTATTCGTTCATGGCCTGGGCGAGATACGCGCGGCTACTATCAGGCTGTCGGCACGTCGGGAGGTCTTGCTGGTTCTTTTACCATTGTCGAAATGTCTTGTGAATCGGGATTCCGAGCTTGATCGGGTTGTTCCGGGAGGAGGATTTTCCTCCGTTGATTGTGAGAGTTTGTGATGGACTAAGTTGGGACACCCCTGTAGGGTTTAATCTTTCCGAAAGCTATGCCCGCGGTTATGTGGAAGATGGGAATTTTTAAAATCCGGTTGTATAGAACTTGACACTAAACCCGATTTAAGAAACACCAACCGCGTGCATAACTGTCTCTTTTCAAGTGAGTTCCGGAAGAGAACACGGTTGGGTTATGTCTGACTCGTAAGTAGTTCAGGATCACTCCTTGATCATTACTAGATTGCGACCGTTATGTGTAGTTTCTCTTCTCATTCTTGTATTCATAAGTTAGCCACCATAAAATGCTTAGTGCTGCTACAACCTCCCACTTATCCAGTCCATACCCATTAAGCTTTGCTAGTCTTGATACCCATGGTAATGGGATTGTTGAGTCCTCGTGGCTCACAAATTACTACAACAACAGGTGCAGGTACAGGTAAAGCGAAGCTTTGACGTGAGAGTGATGATTGCTTGTTTGGAGTTCTTCTGCTTCTTCTTGTTCGATCAAGGAATAGGTTCCGGGTTGGGAGCCTGGGATTAGCCGGGTGGATGTTGTTCTTCTTTTTCGTTTGATTTCATCCGTAGTCGGATCTATCGGATTTCGGGTTCCGGCAGACCCTCTAGGTTCGAACTCTGGGGTGCACGCGGAGATCTCACCTCCTACCTACCTATACCTCTTCGCCTCGCAAGGATCTAAACTACACAAAGAACAGCACAAGGGACACAAGGTTTATACTGGTTCGGGCCACCATTGTGGTGTAATACCCTACTCCACTGTGTGGTGTGGTGGATTGCCTCAGGGGATGATGATGAACATTACAAGGAAGAACAGCCTCGCGAGGGTCTGTTCTTGGTCGGTGCGACGAACTGCTAGGGGGAGTTCGGTCGCTCTCTCTCTCTCTAGATTGCTTGATCTCTAGCTCCGCTCTCGATTCCGTGATCCCCCTACCCTGTGGGTGGCTAGTCCTATTTATAGGAAAAGGCCCTGGGCCTCCTCCCAAATATTGAGCGGGAAGGGCGCCAACAATTGGCCATTTTGAAGGGGAACATCTAGTGCACTTATCCTGACTAAAGTTGGTCCTCGCCTGCCAAAGGCTCTGTCGATGACGCCGGCTTGGGCTCCACGATGACCTCCTTCCTGCCGTTGTGTTGGTCTTGGTCTTGTTGCACCGAAATGGTTGCCTTTGCTTGATACTTGCGCCTGCGCTTGCCTCCTTTGCACTAAAGAGGAAATGAGGACACTGCGCGGGTTGGCGCCCGCCTGGCGCCCTTGGTCGTCATGGCTTGCGTCATGGGCACCTCGTGAGGTACCCCGCCTTGATCTCGCCGCCTCCTCACGAGCCAGCCTGACGAGGCCGCGCCTGAGGAAGCTCCCTTTTGTCCGCCCATGAGGCTTGGCCCCTCGCGAGGGTCTTGAGCTTATGCCGATGAAGATGGGCCGTCTTGGGCCACCCTTGAGCCACGCCGCAGCCGCAGTGCAAGTCTGGTACCCCTGCTCCCGTAACGCCGGCAAGAGCCCCGGGCCCAAGGCGCGCCTGGACTTGGCTCAGCGGAGAAGCGAAGGGGAAAGTGCGAAGCACCGCGAGCCCTAACAGCCTGCGGTCTCGGGCGCCGCGTGGCGATTGATAGGACATGGGCGCCCCTGCTTCCCCACGACGCCCTGGCAACTGCACGAATCGACAAGTCCCTGCATGCAAAGCGGGTCATGATTACCTGTGATCGTGGAGGTCGATGGTTGGCCTTCCCCAGCTATAAGTACGGAACGGTGCGTGCCCTTCTAGTCCATCCCTTCTTGCTTCTCCTTCTTTCCCTTGCTCCATATCGCGGAAATGGCTCCGATCCGCCGGTTCTCCGCAGGAGAGAAAGGAAAGCCCCCCCAGGAGAGTCCCGACCCGCTTCCGCCGAAGAAACGGCTAGCCCTCTGCCGTGGAGATGAGGGCACCCGACAGGAGGTGTCGAGGCCCTGGTACAAGCGGCCACCGCCAGGGTTCCCGTTGCCCTTGTACACCCGCATTGAGGGCCCTGAAGGAGTCGACGCCGAGCGCCATGGACGCCGCCGCCGTCGGCGCCGACGGGTCACGGCGGTGCGCGTTGTTCCCCCTGGAGTCCATGCCGAGGGCTCCTCCCGAGAGTTTGTGCTCCACGCTGCCATGCCTCCTCAGTCTTGGATTCGCCATCCTCCCTCCTTCGCCTTCGCGATTCCGCAGAGGGGATCTTCGAGCTCGCTGCAAAGACGCCGATCGCAACACCCTTGCGACCGGAGCGGAGGTCGCGGTCGCCGCCCGGCAAGGTCTTCATGACTCGAGGTCTGGGGCGAGATCGCCGGTCTGCAGAACGAGGAGCGCCCTTGTGATCCACCCGGAGTACGACGGGCGCTTCGTGATGTTCTTCAAGGTCTTCGACGCGAAGGACGCCGCTGGAGTGCTGCCCCGAGAGAGGTGGTCGGGCCTGCCATGGCGAGGACCAGGCTCGCCGATCGCTTCCTCAGCAGCTCCTCAGCGACGGAGGCGCCGAGGATCCAGCGACTACCGAGCTCTTCGCGACTGGAGACGGCGACGACAGCCACGAGCCTCGAGCTTGCATCGCCTCGGGGCGGGCTCGTCGCCAGCCGCCGCCTCGATCCGATGAGGTTGGCGCCCGCTCGACGGCCCATCGCTGATGATGGCGTCTCTTGCGGAGGCGCGTGTAGTTAGCGTTCTTTAGGATCTACTCCCTCTAATCCCTTTGAGGAATCGAAAAACGCGCCCAGTGGGTGCTTGTAAGGTGCCTGCGGTTCTGTTTGTTAATATGATCCTTGGCGCGAAGTAGTGCGAGATGCTCATCCCATCTTAGCTTAGTTCCTCCTTTCAAACCTCACGAGGGCTTGATGCTTTGCGCCGACAGGTCCCGGTCCCAAGGCAGGCTTCAGCCGTCGCTGGTATGCCAGGTCACGATGCCGTGGTCAAGGCCAGGAGGTGAGCGGCCCGGGGTCTAGTAAGAGCCCCTGATTCGCGATGCTCAGGAGGTCCCCTTTAGCGCTCAAGCAGCCTCGTTCAGTGAGAAAGGAGCGCGACGTTGCTAACACAGGATTGCCTTAGGTGCGAGGTCGGTGCTGTGATAGCTAGTGTTTCCGGAGGATGACTTATCTCGGGAGTCAGGAACCGCTTCTTGGTGCGGTGTTAGGTCCACGCATCGGCAGATGAGGAGTTGCCTGGCGAGGTCCCTGCATGCCTCTTCCCTCTCGCCTTTACTCCCCTTTCTGCTCTACATCCTCGGGTCCCGGCCCTCGAGCGGGGCTCAGCCGTCGCTGGTATGCCAGGTCGCGATGCCGTGGACAAGGCCAGAGGGTGAGGGCTGGAGAGCTAGAAGGAGCCCATGAGTCGCGATGCTCAGGTACCCCCCCTTTAACGTGCAAGCGGTTCGCGCAGAGGAGAGTGAAGAAGACGCCGTGAGGGCCTCGCCTGACGCTGCTCCTTGAAGAGATCCTGCAGGCTCATCACAAGAAGAACAAGAGTTCGCCATGACAATCGACAGTCAGCCATTGGTTGCTCTGGAGGGGTGACGAGGCACTGAAGGCTTGACGAGGTGGCGCCATGCGGGGCTGCCGCGGCCAGAGCTCAGCCATTCAGGTTTGTCGGCGTTGCAGGGACGGACCCATGCGCAAGCGTCGTGCCATTAGGGAGCAGCTCCATCAGTTGGTGTCAATCGAGCGGGCGACTAGGTCAAACACGTCAATCATGAAGGAGCAAGTTCATTTAGATAGGTGTAGGGAAGGCATACATCGCTGGGTCTGGCCCGAGCGACTTGGGGATGATGCAGCCCGAGGGGCGCCCCCAATAAGGTAAACTAGAAACATGAAGCAAAAGGGATACACGCCGCAGGGACGGACCCACGCGGCCTGGGAATGATGCAGCCCTGGGGGGCGCTCCCAGCTGGAAATGAAACTCGAAGGATGTCACCTGATAATGTTGAAGATGAGCGGACGCCGTGTGCTTGGAAGCCGATCTTCACGAGCCCCCAGACCCAAGAGCCTCGGGAGGCTCCGGAGGCGCTGGTGGCTCCTCGCGGACCATCTCCATCTCTGCCAGGACTGTAGAACGCCTAGCCTCTTGAGCCTCCAGGATGCTCCTCATGGGGCGCTGGCGCGCGGCAGCCGCGTTCAAGAAACCGTAAGGCATGCGAACGTAGCTGTGGGGTGGACCCTCACAACGCCCCACGCGCGAGGGCTAGAGGCGCTCCTGAGAGGCGGCTCGGTTGAGCCCTGGTATGTCGATGCAGACACGCAGCCCACCATCCTCGCCTGGATGGGGAGCTACGACGGGCAAGCGGCGGCTGCCACTCATGACTCTTGACTCCTGCAGCTCCTGAATGATCTGGCTGACGAACTCCTGAGGGTTTGGCCCTCCTTGCCTCGCTCCTTCCTGAGGGAAACGTGCTTTGAAACATGCCTCCAAGTGGTGCCCAAGCGCCTCCGTCGTGATCTTAGCAAAGTCGGTGGCCCTCCAGGAGAGAGACCCCGAGCCTTGCTCGAGGAGGACGCCGGGCGCGCCTTCCTATGCAACAGAAGGAGGTTCCCCCTGAATGGGCGTGGACCCTGAGGGGCCTGCCTTCCGAAGGGTCGGGCCAGGCGATGTCTTCTTCTTCTTAGGAGCAGCCTCGGTGAGCCTTCCACTCCTGTGATCTGGGTCTTCAATTGTTGCGGCTTGAAAAGCACGCTCCAGGGAACACACTGCGTCTCTCTCTTCGCAAGGCACCGTGATGACTCCGCCGCTTCCTGGCATCTTGAGGACATTGTAGCCGTGATGGGTCACGGCCATTAATTTGGCCAGAGCTGGGTACCCGAGGATGACATTGCACGGTAGGCGAATGTGGGCGACGTCGAAGTCGATGAGCTTGGTGCGGTAGTTGTCGCGCGCTCCGAAGGTGACAGGGAGGCGGACCTGCCCAATCAGAATTGTGGAGCCATCGGTGACTCCGGAGAAAGGCTTGGTTGGCTGAAGCTGATTGTAAGGCACTTGGAGATTGTTGAATGTCTCGACAGACAGGACATTGAGCCCTACTCCGCCATCGATGAGGGTCCTGGTGACTTGCGCGTTGCTGATGATTGGGGAACAAAGCATCGGGAGGACTCCGGCTATGGCTGCGCACTTGAGCTGATCCGCCAAGCTGAACGTGATGGCGCACGCTGACCACCTGAGAGGGCGCGTGGCTTCGAGCTTGGGGAGGACTGCGTTCACTTCGCAGGCGAACTGCTTGAAGATGCGTTGAGAGGCTAGGGCTTAAGCTCTGCCCAGGATGCAAGCGATTGCGCGCGGCTCCTGGAAGCCCCCAGCCCCCTCGTCCTGATGATGGTCTTCGTTTCTCCTTGGCTGCGGTGGTAGAGGAGGGAGGCCTGCGTTGCCTTGCGGGCGATCCTCGCGAGGCTGATCCCTCCAGCCTCCCTCACGAGGCGGGTCCCTCCAACCTCCCTCGCGAGGCTGATCCTGCCAGCGGTCCTCGCGAGGTCGGTCACGCCACCCTTGGCGAGGGCCACGGTCTTCCCAACGTCCTGCGTTTCTTCCTCCTCCTCTGCCATAGCCTCGATCATTGCGGTCGGGGCGTCGACCGATTCGCCCTTCTCGCATGGCTCTGAGCTCTTGGCATTCGTTGGTGTTGTGGGTGTGGAGGTCGTGGTACACGCAGTACCGGCTGCCCTTGGAAGACTCGGGCTGATCCCTGCCTCACTTGGTGTCCGGGTTCTGCCACAGCACGACAGCCCCTGCGCTTCACGTCCTTGACCTTGGGCTTCTTCTCTTACGGGTCAGCAGCTTGAGGAGGGAAAGGCGTCCTTCCTCAGCCCTGGCGCACTTGGTCGCCAAGTTGAACAGCTCCAAGGATGTGCACAGGTCTTCATGCATCGCCAGCTCCTCCTTCATCTTGACGTCGCGCTCACCGTCGGAGAAGGCTGAGATGATGGCCTCATCGGTCACCTTGGGAATCTTGAGGCGTGTGTTGTTGAAGCGCTGGATGTACTTCTGCAGGGTCTCTCCTGGCTGCTGCTTGATGCGGCGCATGTCGCTCACGGCAGGAGGCCGGTTGCGAGTGCCTTGGAATTTGGCGATGAAGCGGGTGCGCATCTCGTCCCAGGAGGAGATCGTGCCAGGAGCCAGGTTCAGGAGCCAGGTGCGGGCACTGTCCTTGAGCACCATGGGAAACCAGTTCGCCATGACCTTCTCGTCGACGGGGCGGTAGCGCAGGAGCTCATTTGCGGCGATGAGTGCGGCTCGAGCCTCCATGGGTACACGGAGCGCGCGAGACGAAGAACCAGCTGGGGCGAGCGAGGGAGTAGCGGTGCGGCCGTCTCGCCTCACGGACGGATGCTGGGACTATGCTTGCTGCTCGTTCCCCGCTGGGCCGGTGGCGGCGTTGACGGCAGGCGACGGGGAACAGCGGGGGCGGCCGCCAACGGGGGCCGTCTGGGCGACGAGGGTAGTGAGAGCGGCCCGGCGCTCGGCGCGGGCCCGACGAGCATCCAACATGGATGCGATGGGCGGCGAAGAACAGGGCGGCGGAGGACGGATTCCGGTGCACCCCTACCTGGTGCACCAAATGTCAGATTTCGGGTTCCGGCAGACCCTCTAGGTTCGGGGAGCACGTGGAGATCTCACCTCCTACCTACCTATACCTCGTCGCCTCGCAAGGATCTAAACTACACAAAGAACAGCACAAGGGACACAAGGTTTATACTGGTTCGGGCCACCATTGTGGTGTAATACCCTACTCCAGTGTGTGGTGTGGTGGATTGCCTCAAGGGCTGATGATGAATAATACAAGGAAGAACAGCCTCGCGAGGGTCTGTTCTTGGCCGGTGCGACGAACTGCTAGGGGGAGTTCGGTCGCTCTCTCTCTCTCTCTCTCTCTAGATTGCTTGATCTCTAGCTCTTCTCTCGATTCCGTGATCCCCCTACCCTATGGGTGGCTAGTCCTATTTATAGGCAAAGGCCCTGGGCCTCCTCCCAAATATTGAGCGGGAAGGGCGCCAACAATTGGCCATTTTGAAGGGGAACATCTAGTACACTTATCCTGACTAAAGTTGGTCCTCGCCTGCCAAAGGCTTTGTTGATGACACCGACTTGGGCTCCACGATGACCTCCTTCCTGCCATTGTGTTGGTCTTGGTCTTGTTGCACCGAAATGGTTGCCTTTGCTTGATACTCTCGCCTACGCTTGCCTCGTTTGCACCAAAGAGGAAATGAGGACACTGCGCGGGCTGGCGCCCGCCTGGCGCCCTTTGTCGTCATGGCTTGCGTCATGGGAACCTCGTGGGTACCCCGCCTTGATCTCTCTGCCTCCTCGCGAGCTAGCCTAACGAGGCCGCGCCTGAGGAAGCTCCCTGTTGTCCGCCCCGCGAGGCTTGGCCCCTCGCGAGGGTCTTGAGCTTATGCTGATGAAGATGGGCCGTACTGGGCCACCCCTTGAGCCACGCCGCAGGCCACAGGCAGGAAAGTCTGGGTACCCCCGTTCCCAGAACGCCGACATGATCCTGCTCTTCTGTATGATGATTGCTATGTATTGACGAGCTATTATACTCATGTTGTAGCTTGTGGCGAGTGTAAGCCTTTATCTTGTATTCTTATCTATTCAGTACATGGTATGTTGTAATGATATCCACCTTGCTATGCGCCCGAAATGCGGTTGTGCCCCAATCATGAGTTCATCATGTGATTGGGATAGAATCGCATCTTGGGGGCTACACCGGCCACCGGCCCGGACGATCCGGATAAATGGCACCCGACACCAGCAAGCCTCTCCGCGAAGCCGTACGGTCCAGACTGACTCTCGGATCATCCGGAACCACCCGGACGCCCAGACCAACTCCCGGTCATTCGGACCTCCCTCGACAGCTGTGACACATCCGGACGATCCGGACGCCCCCCGGATCATCTGGACCCCTGACACCCAGATCACCTGGGCCACCATCCGGATCATCCAGACCACCACCTGCATGTGCATTTTGGGCCAATGCCCATGTACCCTTTCATCGCTCTAGCCTATATAAATGTATCCACCTCCATTTTCTAGGGTTAGCATTGGTTTAGCTCACATGAGAGATAGTGCTTTGGTCATCCACTTGATACCTACTCCATTGGAGGCCAAGCCCTCCATCTAGGAGAAGATCCCCCAAGTGGATTCAAGACCTCTTCACGGAGAAGATCCCCCTAGTGGATTCAATTCCTCCTATTGGAGAAGAACTAGTTACTTGTATTCCCCTTTGTTGGATTTGAATCATGTGTCTCTCTTTGTCTTCATGGATCTAGCACATGTGTGATTGGATCAAGTAAATTTGAGTGTTTCCTCTTGTTTTCCCCTTGTGTTCTTCGGGAATCCCCATCCAAATCCTAAAAGATCAGCCCCTAGGGTTCCACCCTACATCATCTTGGTATCATGAGCCTTGGTTGATCACAAATTTGGAGCCCCTACCCTTTGATTTCTAGCCTAATTTTGTTTATTTTGTCACAATTTCAAAAATCCCCACAAAAATTGCCCCAATTTTTTTGTGATTTGTTGGTATGATTAAGTTTTATTGATTTTGATTCATGGATTCGTTGTGTTGCTAGTGGATCTACCCTTTCTCTACCATCTCCACGACGAAATGCATCAAAAACCAACGAAATCTTCCAATTTCTCTCCGTTTTCGAGCTCATCCCAAGCCTCACCCGTACGCAGTTGACCTGACTGGATCATCCGGACCCTGGCCCGTATCGTTCGGACTCGCCCTGATCATCCGGCTCCTGGCCCAGATCATCCGGTTACCTCCGACGAAACTGCATATTCTGTAGTTTTCAGCCACCGCCACCACTTCCGCCATCGCATACCCACTTCGACCACCACCATCCCACTTCCGCTAACCCCTCTACATACCCAACCATACGACCATTTACGAAACCACCATCGCTTACCCGCTAGCAACTTTCGACAAATTTTGACACATTTTGGTCCTTGAGAATTTGAGTTGTGGTTTCCGGTTCCTAACGTGTTTTGGCTACTTAGGGACGGTTGTACAACGACATCACTGCCGCTCATCTTCGTCAAGGATTCATCATCGACAACAACCACTCAACCATTTTGACACCATCAACCGTAAGCAAGGACAGTAACTTCGATGACACCTTTGTGTACTCCTTCCATTGTATTGATAACCCCATAGCCCATTTTGCATCACTTACCTATCGAGACTAGCCTTTGAGTATTGCCGGCAATGTTACTTGTGCACATTAGTGATCATAGTTCCCATTGCATACATACCATATCATCTTGGTACAAGCATCTTGATATCATCTCTTGTGTCACAAGGTTGTCATCGCATATATACAATTGATATCTTGGTCCGTGAAGTTTTGCATAAGTGGCCAACAAAAGAGCTTAAAATAGAAAGAGCCAACAAGCTTTTAAGCAAAAGAGAAAGATAAGCAAAGAGCTTTTAAGCAAGAACCATAGCATAAAACTACATTAAGATTGTCATACTCGGTCATCTTGGATCATATCACCGGAACATCATACATATAGCATACTTGGGATAGAAGTCATTGCATTTTTGCTTAGTAGGTTGTGCACAAGTCTCGTATCCGCCTATTGTGCAATCATGCTAGCGCCTCTCTAGCATGGTGCAACAAGAGCATTTTCCTTGGGTTTCCACATTTTGAGCTCGTTCCTTGGTTGCACGACCCCATCTATCTATTCATGTGTGTGTTTCCATGTGCCATATATTGCTATTAGTCTACTTGTTACATTTGTGAATTTGTGAATCATTTTCATTAATATTGAGTCTTGCTAACATTATCAAATTTTGTGCCACCATCCTCACCAAGCTCCACCAAAGGCTTTATTTGTGTAGGTGTGAGAATTGACAAGATCCGGTACCAATTGTGCTTTTTCCTTGTTACACTATTGGGTGATCATTGATCCATTTTAAGAATCGGGTAAGGTACATCTGGTCTAGCTCTTTTATTTCTTCCACTCACATTTGCTTGAGATGATGGATAGGCCAACTACTTCTTCGAACCCACTCTTCATCGAGCAAGATGAGTACCCGAACATCCACATCACCAAGAACCACCTCTTCGGCGCATAAAGAGCTTTGCATCAAGAGAATGAAGCATCGGGAGACCGCACCGACCTACTCGCTACCGACTTGCCACAATCCGAGCAATGCACAAGAGACTACTTCGACACATCGATGGAAACTATCAAGGAAGACATATGAGGAATGATGGTCAATCACTCTTCTACATCTTCGTCCTATTCAAGACGGAGCCACTCAAGTCGTCATTCTTCGCAATCTTATTCGGACGCAAGTCCTCCTCGAGCTTGTTCACATCGTCGCCAAGACCACGAAGTTCACCAAGCTCCACAAAATCCATTCCATGACAATGGGTTACAAGCTTGCCTATGTAAACTTGACCGCCTACGATGACAAGCTAATGATCCTCCGGTCCAAGAGCAAGCTCTAATACACCAAGATCAACAATAACAACAAGATGGCGATGCCCCTCGACAAGAACAACATCATCGTGAGGAACTAAACCTTGAAGCCCAACGTGCTCTACGGGAAACTACACTAGCCGTCGACGAGCGCAACCACCAAGCACGACTTCAAGAAGAGGCCCTCCGACAAGAGCGACAAGAAGAAGCCGCACGCCATGAGGAGCGCCAAGAAATGAGGAACTGTGCAAGAATTCCGCAACCTCAATGACAAAACAATCAAGCGGAGCACGAGGAGCAAGCGGCTCAAGACCCCCCTCCACGCCAAGAGCTTCATCACCATCGACCCCAACAAAATGTAGAGCAACGCTACGGAAGACTAAGACTACCTTTCACGGGCATTGAAAGTTGACAAGATCTTTCGCTTGCACAACTATGAGGAAGAGAAAAAGATCGCCATGACGTTTCTTGAGTTCCAAGACTATGTCCTCATTTCGTGGGAGCAAGTCATTGAGCGCCAACCGGCAAGAGGTGGCCCACCCATCACAACATGGAATCAAATGAAGGATGTCATGCGAGCGCGCTTTGTACCCATGTACTATAGCCGTGACCTTTTCAAGTGACTACAACTCCTCAAGCAAGGCACAAAGACCGTCGAAGAGTACTACAAGGAAATGGAGATTGCCATGATTCAAGCAAATGTCACGGAAGATGAGGATCAAACCATGGCACGTTTCTTGAATGGCCTCAACCACCATATCAAGAAGATCGCCGACTTCCAACATTACTCCAACCTCATCGAGCTAGTGCACCAAGCTACCAAGGTGGAGTGACAAGTGCAAGATGACTACAAGTATGCCAAGTTCTCTTCCAAGTCCTATGAATCCTCCTACAATCAAGCTTAAACAACCATGACGCCTCCTTCCGCGACAAAACATTCTACAAGGAACGGCGACAAGTCAAGCTATAAGAAAACTTCGACATCTTCAAGGCCTCCTCCTCCTACAAGCAACTTCAAGCCGAGATCTTCATCATCATCTACTCCAACTGATGAGCCCAACAAGACAAGTTCCATCAAATGATTTACTTGCCAGGGCCGAGGCCACAAGACATACCAATGTCCCACCTGCCGAACCATGATTGCCAACAACGATGGTACTTACGAATCCATGAGTGAAGAAGAAATGGAAGCCCTTGGGCATGTGGCCATGCACCGGCAAGTGAATGAAGATGAAGATGACCAAGTCTTTTGTGACAATGATTCGAGCCCTGCTCACGTTGTCTTCAAGGTCTTGACCCTTCAACACCAACAAGAGGAAGACCAATGTTGCCACAATGCCACATCTTCCACACACCAAAGTGGGCATCAATGGACGTTCCGTGAAGGTCATCATCGACGGAGGAAGTTGCCACAATTTGGCAAGTGAAGAGCTAGGTTCCAAGCTACAATTGGTCAAGATGAAGCATCTTTGTCCCTACAAAGTCCAATGGCTTAGCGACTCCGGCACCATCCAAGTGGAGCACACCGTTCAAGTCTCCTTCAAGATTGGCGCATACGAAGACACTTTGGAGTGTGATGTGGTTCCGATGTCCGTTTGCCACCTCCTACCTGGACGACCTTGGCAATTCGACTGTGGTGTCATCCACAATGGAAGAACCAATCACTATAGCTTCAAGATGAAGGGGAAGGAGTATGTGCTACGACCTATGTCACCAAGCCAAGAGATTGCCGACAAGCAAGCAACTACCCATCATGGAGAGAATAGTGAGAGAGTGAGCCACCAAAGAGAGAATGAGCGCCGCAAGCCAAAATTGAGTGCCTCCACGATGAGCACAAGAAAAACTTAGTGTTATTTTCTACCAAAAGTGAGATGACAAAAGTGTGCGAGAACACATCAAGTGTTATCCACTATGCCCTATTATGCAAGGACGAGGCAACAAAAACTAACACCTCTCACCATCTACCTTTAGTGTTGTCTTCTCAATTGCAGGAATTCAAGGACGTTTTCCGCTAGGAGCTACCTCCGGGACTACCTCCACTATGTGGCATCGAACATCGAATCGACCTCATCCCCGGCGCACCGTTACCAAACAAGCACCCTACCGCGTCAACCCGGAAGATACCAAAGAAATCCAAAGGCAAGTACAACAACTCATTGACGATGCGCATGTACGTGAAAGCTTAAGTCTTTGTGCCATACCAGTCATACTAGTACCTAAAAAAGACGGTAGTTTTCGCATGTGTTCTGATTGCCTTCCCATAAATGCTATCACCATTCGTTATCGATATCCTATTCCTCGCCTTGATGATGCTAGATGAGCTTAGCGGAGCCACCATTTTCTCTAAGATTGATCTTAAAAGTGGCTACTACCAAATCCGCATTCAAGAGGGTGATGAATGGAAAATCGCTTTTAAAACCAAATTTGGCTTGTATGAGTGGTTGTTCATGCCTATGGGCTTATCCGAAGCACCCCACACTTTTATGTGTGTGATGCATTATGTTCTTCGCCCATACATTGGCGTATTCATTGTGGTCTACTTTGATGATATTCTTGTGTTTAGCATGTCTCTAGAAGATCATGTCACCCATCTTAGAACCATTTTGCAAACTCTAAGAAAAGAGCGCCTTTATGCTAATATGGACAAATGCCTTTTTAGTGTTGATAAGCTTGTTTTCTTAGGTTTCGTTGTGTCATCTAAGGGTGTTCATGTCAATGAAGCAAAAATTAATGCTATTAAAAATTGGCCACAACCCACAAACTTGCAACAAGTGCAAAATTTCCTTGGCTTAGCCGGTTTCTATCGTAGATTCGTTAAGGACTTTAGCACTATTGCATCTCCTTTGCATTCGTTGAGTAAGAAGAGTGCACCACTTGTTTGGGGACCATCCCAAGGTACCGCATTTCATGAGCTTAAGAATTTTCTTACACATGCTCCTTTGCTTGCCTTGCCCAATTTTGATAAAACTTTTGAAGTTCATTGCGATGCTAGTGGCAACAGTATAGGAGGTGTGTTAATACAAGAGAAGTTCTCCATAGCTTACTTTAGTGAGAAACTTTCCGGCGCGCAACTAAATTACCTCATCTATGACAAAGAGTTATATGCCTTAGTGCGAGTTTTGGACGTGTGGAAACATTATCTTCGCCCTCATGAATTTGTCATCCATACGGACCATGAAACGCTAAAGTACCTTAAGGATCAAACTTAATTGAATAAGCGACATGCCAAATGGAGTGAGTTTATTGATTCTTTTCCTTATGTCATCAAGTGCATTAAAGGTAAAAAGAATGTTGTGGCGGGTGCTCTTTCCCGCAAATGCATGCTTGTTACTCAACTTGAATTGAATATCATTGGCTTTGAGCACATAAAAGACTTGTATGTGCATGATCCTACTTTTGCTATTCCATATGCCAAATGCTTGATGCATACATCTTGGGAACGATATTACATCAAGGACGATTATGTTATGAAAGCTAACAAACTATGCATCCCCGAGTCTTCTCTTCGTTTGTTACATTTGCAAGAGGCTCATGGAGGAGGACTTATGGGACACTTTGGATGCGACAAGACATTTGCTACGCTCTCCAAGAACTACTTTTGGATCAAGATGTTCCACGACGTCTCTCTCTACACCAACCGATGCTCTACATGTCGCAAAGCTAAGTCTAAAGCTCAATCCCATAGTCTCTATATGCCACTTCCTATTTCGTATCACCCATGGGAAGATATTAGTATGGACTTTATGCTTGGTTTGCCTAGAACTCAAAATGGAAAGGATTCCGTGTTTGCTGTTGTGGACCGTTTCTCTAAGATGGCACATTTTATTCCATGCAACAAGATAGATGATGCTTCACATGTTTCCAATCTCTTTTGTGGGGAAATGTTGCGTCTAGATGGAGTACCCAAGACTATCGTGTCGGACCGTGAAGTCAAGTTCCTAAGATACTTTTGGAAGATGCTATGCACCAAGCTCGGAATCAAGCTCTTATTCTCTTTGTCATACCATCCTCAAACCAACGGCCAAATGAAGGTCTCGAACCGGACGCTATCGACTCTCCTACGTGTGTTGATTAAGAAGAACATCAAGGAGTGGGAAGAGTGCTTACCCATCACCGAGTACGCCTACAACCGCGCAAGACATTCGACTACCGGCAAGCCCCCCTTTGAGGTCATCTACAACCTCAATCCTTTGTCCCCATTGGACATTCTACCTCCACCACTACAAGAACGCATCAACATGGACGCGAGTGCACGAGAAAGCTATCTCAAGAAGGTGCATGAAGATACAAGGCACACAATCAAGCGCCAAGTACAACGACTCGCGGCCAAGCTCAACATCAATAAGCAACCCATGATATTCCACATAGGAGATCTTGTCTGGCTACAACTTCGCAAGGACCGCTTCCCCAACGAATGCAAGTCCAAGGTTCTACCTCGAGCCGGTGGACCCTTCAAGGTGCTAGAACGCTACAACAACAACAACGCCTACAAGATCGACATACCACGCGATAAGTACAACGTAAGCGATATCTTCAGCGTCAAGGATCTCTCGCCCTACACTACAAAAAAGACACTTCCGTGACATTTTGGGCCGAACGAATTTTTTTTCTGTCATACTTATGACACTTCTATGACAATAATTGTGACAAAACATGGTATCATCATAGATGTGGTGGGTTCCTACTTCTATGACAAAAAATCATGACAGAAAATAGGCTTTTCATCATGGGCGGGCCGGAGACACAACTGCATGACATTCTTTGGGCCGTCCATGATGGAAAGAACCATGGTAGAAGCGAGGGCGAGGAAAATATCGGGGTGTTCCCGGTTAGGGTGGGTGGTCGGGGCCGAGCGATGCATGTTTCTCTCGTACACGCACGCGCGTGGGTGCGAGGCGTTGGGATCTAACTGAACCCGAGCGAGGCGTTGGGCTCTAACTGAACCCGAGCGATTGCACTGTAGGCTACGCGTTACTGAACCCGAGCGATCGATCGATGGCTGTTAACTGAACCCGATCGAGCGATTCCTTCTCTACTGCTACTAACTGAAGCCGATTGATGCTGCCTCTGGATGAACAGTGAGCGTTGCTAGGGGGGTTTGGATGAACAGTTCCCGGTGAGGGTGGATGAACAGGACCCCGTGGTGTTGCCTCTGGATGAATATTGAGTGTTGCTGGGGGGTTTGGATGAACAGTTCCCGGTGGGGGTGGATGAACAGGACCCCGTGGTGTTGCCTCTGGATGAACAGGACCCTCATCGATCGAGCCGGTTGGGGCTGGATGAACAGGACCCGTGGAGGGCAGGATGAACAGTAGACGGTGGAGGGCTGGATGAACAATAGCCCTGTGGAGGGGTGGTTAACAGGAGACCATGGAGAGGGCTGGTTGAACAGTAGCCGGTGGAGTAGCGCGGTGGAGGCTGGATGAACAGGAACCCATGGATGAACATTCGCAGGTGGAGGCTGGAGGAGGTCGACGGTGGATGAACAGTAGCCCGTGGAGGCTGGAGGGGGTCGACGGTGGAGGTGAACATTATTCCGTGGAGTCCCGTTTTGCGGTACGCCACACCCCTCCCGATGAACAGGACCCCTGTTTCGACCGTAGCGCTCCAACACAAGTCCGTTTCCTCCATTTTGTGGTACGCCACACCCCTCCCGATCAACAGGACCCCGTTTCGACCGTAGGAGGTCCGTTTCCTCTGTTTTGCGGTACGCCAGACCCCTCCCGATGAACAGGATCCTGCTTCGAACGTGGCCGGTCGAACACAAGGCCGTTTCCTCCGTTCTGCGGTACGCCAGGCCTCGTTTCCATCGGCTGTTCTGTCCAAGCCGGTTGGCTCCCACGCGTTCCGTTGCCTCCCGATGAACACGACGCATTCTGTTGCCTCCCCATGAACACGACGACGACACAGTTTCTCCGTTCCGACCTAGCCATGTACACGAGCCCTGGCCGTACGTATGCGTGAGTAGGCGTTCGAGACCCCGCCCGTATGTACGTACGTGGCCGTATTTTCTTTCTTGCACACTTGCCGCTGTACGTACGTGTACATGCTACATGCACGCCTCAACTATGACACATGCGCGCTCTACGTCGACCAGTATGTACGTACACGTTCACGACCAGAATTACAACACTACGTACGCTTCGACCAGGTGGGTCCTGACTGTCAGGCACTTCCTTGCGTGCGAAGATATAGCTGGTGGGTCCCAACAGTCAGGGGGCGAATCATTTTTTTTGCCCGGACGCACTTCCTTGCGTGCAAAGATGTAGCTGGTGGGTCCCAGCAGTCAAAGGGGAAATGTTTTTTCCACGAAATACGGTGGCACGTCCGGTGGGTCCCGCTATTAGGTACACGAATAATTATTTTGTGCGTAATAAGGAGGCACTTCCTTGCGGCTGCCGTGGACCCAACTGTCAGCCTCTCCACGTACAGTACTCCTCCGATGGAAGGCGGTCGTTGACCATATTGACCACGCCGCGCCGGGAGCACCAAGGCGGTGGACGATGGCGAGGCCTAGGAAGGGGACGACGCGGAGCCGAGGAAGACGCGGCAGTGGATGCCCACGCGGAGAGTAGTACGAGGGTTGACTGGTTCGGCTGTGGTGTGAGGCTGTCGTCACCGCAGAATAACAGGGGGTGTGGGTGAGTTGAGGGATGGCCTGGCCAGCGGTGGGAGTAGTATGGGTTCGGTGAGGCCTCCGCGGCGGCACAACCGGCCACGGGAGGCAGGAGCAGGCTGCACGACCGGCGCTGCTTTGGGCAGCTGGAGCAAGAAGACCAGAGGTTGAAGAAGCACTATGGCCGTTGGATGGACATCGTACGGTCACTGGAGCTAGAATCGTTCATATTGACTAAGTTGACAAAGCCCTCTATCCCCGTCAACTTAGTAGGCCCACAAGTCAGCCACCCACTATGGTGGGTCCCAGCTAGCAGGGGGTATTCATTTTTTTGTGCGTCATAAGGACGCACTTCCTTGCATGCGAAGATATAGCTGGTTGGTCTGACCTGTCAGCGGGGGGAATGTTTTTTTCGCGAAAGACAGAAGTCCTTCCCATGGGTCCTAGCTGTCAGGTGGAGGAATCATTATTTTGTGCGTAATAAGGAGGCATTTCCTTACGTGCGGCCGTGGACCCGACTGTCAGCCTCTCCACGTACAGTCCACTTCCGATGGATGTTGTTCATTGACCATGTTGACCAGGCCGCGCTGAGAGCACCAGGGCGGTGGACGACGGCGAGGCCTAGGAAGGGAACGACACGGAGCCAGGGAAGACTCGACAGTTGTTTCCCACACAGAGGAGTACAAGGGTTTACTGGTTCGTCTGCCGTCCCCGAAGAATAACAGCAGGTGTGGGTGAGTAGAGGGATGGCTAGGCCAACGATGGGAGTACGGTGGGGCGGTGAGACCTACGCGGCAGCATAGCCGGCCGCGGGAGGAGGGACCAGGCAGTCCTGCCGGCGCTTGTTTGAGCGGCTGGAGCAGGAAAAGCAGAGATTGAAGAAGCACGACAGCCGTTGGATGGACATCCAACAACATCGCTTCTCGTGTGCATTATTTCTAATAATGTACAACCCATTTGCTAATTCTTAATAATTTTTGGACCCCATCTTCTTTTTGTTAGCATTACACCCCATATTGTGGCCCACGTTAAAAATTATACGAATTTTTGCATATTTCGGTGCGTTCAACTGTTTTTAATCCCGAAATATCGATTCACATTCAAACTATTTTGAAAAATAATTTATATAAATATAAAATCCAAATAATTGTCCACCCATAAAAATCAATGGAATTTAAAATCTTGTAATGAAAAAAATTGAAACTAATTCCCGGATTGATGTGTTTTAAAAATGTACAACCCATTTCTGGGCAAACCGAATGAAACTCTCCTCGTCTTGAAAGATTTGCAGCCCGGAGCTGATAAAGCAGGTAGGCCTTGTTTGGGTATTTCTTTTAAAAATAGAACTGGGCTAGCCATTTTCAGCAAGAAAAAAACACAACTGGGCTCATGATGTGGTAAACATAAATAAAACCCTGGCTAGACGGGCCACAGCCCCTGCACAGTCCCGTTGTATCCTGATCCGTCGCTAAAACTAGTATAAATAACAACTGCTTGTTCCTCAAAAAAACAACTGCGCGACCTGCTAGGTCCCCACGGTGTCGACCGCTTTCGTAGTGTAATTCTCTCGTTTATTGACTACGTTTACAATGGCGTGAGCCCCAGATGTCCAACCATTATGAGGAACCATATTTTTGGGCTTGTAATATAGAGGCACTTGCTTGCGTACTGCCATGACGCTGGTGGGTCCCTACTGTCATCCTCTCCACGTAGAGTCATCTCCTTGTTCCTCTCGGTTGTTGACGACGTTGACAATGCAAGAGGGCGGCGCACCGCGCACGGAAAGCGAACCAAGGCCGCAAGGCGGAGGACGACGGCGAGGCCTCGGACGGAACGAACAGGAGCCATGGAAGATGCGCCGGTCCAGTCGCAGGCGGAGGGGAGTACGAGGGTTGACTGGTTCGGGTGCGGGTGCGTGTTGGGGCTGACGTCGCCGAAGAATAACAGGACGTGTGGCGGAATAGAGGGAGGGACTGGCCAACGTTGGAGGGTACGTACGGTAGGGCGTCGGAGGCGCAGCCAGCCATAGGAGGCGGGAGCAGGCGGAGCCGACGGGTGGTTTGGTTTGGGTGGCTGGAGGAAGAAGAAGACAAGAGATAGAAGATACACGGCAGATGTTGGATGTCAATCCAACGGCTGGTAGGCAGAATCGTTTGTTGACTAGCTAGTAAGTCGACACCACCTTGGATAGGCTATTTCCTTGCGGGTCTCAAATGTCAGAATCCAAATCTGTCACGGTCATTGTCGGTGTCAAAACCGGCGGATCTCGGGTAGGAGGTCCCGAACTGTGCGTCTAGGCGGATGGTAACAGGAGACAAGGGACACGATGTTTTTACCCAGGTTCGGGCCCTCTCGATGGAGGTAATACCCTACTCCTACTTGATTAATATTGATGATATGGGTAGTACAAGAGTAGATCTACCACGAGATCGTAGAGGCTAAACCCTAGAAGCTAGCCTATGGTATGATTGTTGTTCGTCCTATGGACTAAAACCCTCCGGTTTATATAGACATCGGATAGGGTTAGGGTTACATGTAGTCGGTTACAATGGTAGGATATCTACATATCCAGACGCCAAGCTTGCCTTCCACGCCAAGGGAAGTCCCATCCGGACACGGGACGAAGTCTTCAATCTTGTATCTTCATAGTCCGTGAGTCCGCCAACAGTGATAGTTGACTATCCGGACACCCCCTAATCCAGGACTCCCTCAGTAGCCCCTGAACCAGGCTTCAATGACGACGAGTCTGGCGCGCATATTTTCTTCGGCATTGCAAGGCGGGTTCCTCCTCCGAATACTTCATAGAAGGTTTTGAACACAAGGATAGTGTCCGGCTCTGCAAAACAAGTTCCACATACTACCGTAGAGAGAATAACCTTTGCACAGATCTGCTGACGTATTCTGCGGCGTGACATCACACCACGGCCAAGCCTTTATTCGAATCGTTTTTTTACTGTCCCACCTCAGCGCGTTTAGTGAGGCGGTTTCCTTGGCACGTCTTATCAAAGCGGAGATCATGCCCCCTTATTCCGGGTTTCTCATCAATACGGACGTGGGTAACCCATCCGCGCCATTGATTACGGCGCTTGGGAGATAAGCGAGGTTTACCCAGTGGCGGGGACGCATAGCTTGGTCCGTCCATATAAGGGGATAAGGATCCACCTTTTCACCTACACCTTCTTCCTCCTTTGCTCATCCATTTCCGTGCACTCGAGCTCTAGCGCCCAAGTCCGCACATCCCACCTCAAACTTCTCCAACTATGTCCGGAGCGGGAGGCAGGTGGATGGCCTCCTCCGTCACGGAGGGGCACATCGAAAAGCTGCGGGAGGCCGGATACTTGTCCAGCAACATCGCGCACCGGCTACCCGGCGAGGGGCAGCTCATTCCAACCCCCAGGCCCCATGAGAGGGTGGTGTTTCTCCCCCACTTCCTCCGCGGACTAGGTTTTCCACTTCACCCATTTGTCCAGGGGCTCATGTTCTACTACGGCCTGGACTTCCACGACCTGGCCCCAATTTCATCCTCAACATCTCGGCGTTCATCGCTGCAAAACCTTCCTCTAGATCCAGCCCCACTTCGGCTTATGGCTGAAGATCTTCAATGTCAAGCCGAAGGTAGTGGGCGGCCGCCAAGCGGAGTGCGGAGGCGCCATGGTTGGCAAGATGGCCAAAGTCCTATGGATCGAGGGCTCCTTTGTGGAGACCATAAAGGGGTGGCAATTGGGGTGGTTCTACATCACCGAGCCGTGCGACTCTCAATGGGCGGCGGCCCCCGAATTCCGATCTGGCTTCCCCACACGGCTCTCATCATGGAAAGAGACGGGCCTGACATGGGGGAATTCGGATGAGCTATCCGGACTCCAAACCTGCGTCTGAAACCTGGTGGACAAGAATCTCAGGCTTGTCAATGTAATCCAGGTGATGCTCATCCGCCGGATTCTCCCATGCCAACAACGGGCCTTCAAATTGTGGGAGTTCGATCCGGCACAGCACCCAACTCTGAAAAGGCTCTTCGACACTACGTATGAAGATGCCTGGAAGGTGTTGTTCAAGGGCGCCGAGGCTCCCACATCCGCTACCTAAGATCGCCGATTTAGCTCGCAGCGTCAAGCCAGCGAGGTAAGTTATTTTACCCTTTATGGGGCTCTTTTTTTCATAGTTTGACTCTATGCGGGATCTAAAACTCCCTAACCTTTAACAGGACTGGCTGAAGACATCCGGACAGATTAATCGTCCGCCCGTTGTTGTGAAGGACCCAGCAGACGCCCGATTAGACGGGTTGCTGGCTCCGCATCTCATGTGGTGTCGGAGAAGAAGGCCAAGAAGGAGGCCACGGAACTTGAAGGAGCTCCCGACGCCAGGCTGTCGGACTCATCGCCCGACAACCCGAGCGGAATCCTCCTCTCGAGGAAGAGGAGGAGGAAAAAAGCCTCTCGCAGCGGGGGGAGAGAAGAAAAGGAAGGCCGCCCCAACTGGGGAGGCCGAAGGGTCCAAGAAGGGAAGGGAGCTTCATCCGGACTTCTCCACCAACGCCGACAACGACAAGGAGGAGTGGCCAACAGGGGCCAAGCCCCTAGCGAGATCGTAAGTGTCCGGATACCCATGTTTTTTTTTCATTGCATAGTGTTCTCTAATGCCGAACAATCATGCAGCCCGCCCAAGGGCGAGCTAGCCGCTTCGTCGAGCGGGTCCCTGAATTCGTCGGAAGTGGAGAGTACTTCACTTCCGGCCGCCTCCTCGAGATCACGCCAGACGACGCCGAGGTGGGGCCCCGAGGGGCCTGGTCAAGAGGAGGTGGCGCAGAGGCGCCGCAAGGCAGCCTCCCGGACTCCAGGCGTGAGGGGAGTGAGACCCCCAGGGGCTCTAAGCCCGACCCTTGTCCGGACTCCATACCGGAACCTTCAGCGGTTCCGAAGTCCGGCAACCGGTCCCTTCGTAGGAAGGGTAAGACGCTGGTGTCCTCTCGGCCCAACCGAGACACCGGATAGCATCGGAGGCGCTTAACAAGCGCCTCCATCGAGGAGGACCACCGCCTTGTTATGAGTGTGGTGATCCAGAAAGTTCAGTCCGCCAAGAGCGGGCCGACTGAAGCCTGGACCAGCCTTCTCGGCGGGCTTTGAGGTAAGTTTAGAATATGTAAAAATATTACCGCATAGACAAGAGCCCACGATGCTTAGTTCGGTGTTGGAAAGAAAAGCCGGACTAAGGATCTAAAAAGATATACGCAGGAGTCTAACATAAGGATGTCAATATGCGATTGCAGGCTGCGCTGCTGACCTCTGCCGCACTGACCGCGGAGGTCAATGCATTGAAGAAGAGCCTCGAGCGGTCCGAGAACGAGCTCGGCCTTGCCAAGAAGCAGCTCGAGGACAAGGAAGGTAAGTAATACCTTATTAAAGAAATACCTTATAGAAAGGATTTGGTTGCAAAGATAACAAGAATAACATGGGTACTGCAGGGGCCACGAGCGAGGTGGCGACCCTGAAGGAGGCGGTGTCCGCGGCCGAAAACAAAGCGGTTGCGGAGCGCACCGAGCGAGAGAAGGGGGAGGCGCAGCTGGCGGAGGTACGGCAAGAGCTCCAGGCTCTCGTGGAAAAACACGAGGGTTTGGAGCGTGACTCGAAGACCCGAGAGTCCGAGCTTGCCTCGGCTCTTGAGAGTGCCAAAGCTGCTAAGGCCGAGGCCCAAAAAGCCCTCCGCGAGATTGAGGCAATAAAGAAGATCACGGGCGGTAAGGCATTCTTTATGCAAAGCAAGCATGTGAAAGTGAATTACCTATTACTTACCCGAATTGGAGCTCTGTGAGCATTCATAGATCTGCCCGTAGTGTGTCCGATGCTGCCGTTCTACCACGCCAAGGAAGGGAGCTCGACGGAGAAGGTGTTCTGGTCTCAAGATGTCGAGGCCGAACGTCCGGTGCCCCTGAGCGACCAGCTGAAGCAGCTGGTCGAGCTCCACAAGGTCGCTGAACAGGCCATGAAGGGCCTCATAGTTCGGCTGTGGCCATTGGAAGCCATGCCTGGGAGCTACTTAGGGTTAGTGCAACGGCTGGTGGACGCATGTCCATGGATTGAAGTCATCAAGCGCTCCGTCTGCATTGAAGGTGCCTGTCGGCCCTTGCCCGTGCCAAAGTGCACCGGGCAAGCTGGATGCGGAGAAGCTTGTGACGGACGGGCCACCGAAGGGCAAGGATCATCGCAAGCCCGAAATGTACTATGAGGGCGTCTGAAGGGTGCCCGCCAGATAGCGGATGAGTGCTCCAAAGATGTAATTTTGAATAGACTCGCATTTGTTATCCTGTATGCTGAAAACTTGTTCATATGCGCTAAGCAACGCTTGTGAATTTAAAATATTACCTTCATGCGGCCGTTTATCAAATTTGAGAGATGGCAAGTCGTTGGCTTCAACCCCCATGCCACGAGTCTTTGGGGTGTTCGGGATAAACTTGAGCGCTCTTGTTCCCATTCTTGGGTCCTTCAAGGAGGCGCTCAACGCAACGAACAAGGCAACCGGACTTATAGTGCTTGAACACTCTCACTTAGCCATATAATTCTATAATTTTAAATTTGGCGAAGCCCCTAGTATTCTAAGACCGAGTTCGGGGCGCTATCCACGCCTTGGCCGGACAATGCCGGTTCCTCGCTCTAAGCGGCATAAGTCTTTAGGGACCCGAAAAAACCTCTCGAACAGCGACCGACTCTCGCCTTATCATGACGGTCAGTTTTAGCTTTCTCCACTGAGGTGCTCAACCCAGCTCAACCGGTGCACAATCGCAGTGGTTCTCCTGGTGCTACCTTAGCCGATATAACGGAACGTAAGGTACCAAAACATGGGAGCCGGGCAAACCCAACTATTGACCCAAGACATGATTCGGAGCCGATGCATATAATGCTATAAGTTCGGGTGCCGCACTTGTGAAAGTGTTCGGACTTATCACACCATACTTTTGGGGTACTTAAGCCCTCGGTGTATTGGCCGTACCAATTTGTAATGGTTCAAGAATGTCATAAATGAACATATATATAGATAAAGAAAGGATTGCAATAATAGGAAAAAGCTATGTATTGTTTATTCAAGAAAGGTACTGAAATGAACGCAGAACGATACAAATAGTGCGATAAGCAAGGGATGGGACTATGTAACATGTCCCCCTCCAGGGGTAAGCTGCGGGATGGTATGTAAAACAGGTATAATGATCGTAATAGATACCACCTGGACACTCGACGTAGCTTTCTGCTTCCCTGGCTGTTGCATCGTGAGTTCGGCAATTCTAGTGCCGACAGACTTCTGGAAAACGGAGTCCTGAAAGTAAGAAAAAGAAGAAAAGAAAAATAATGACACAATCGGAGCCCCAGTGCGGTTGAGCCGCGTGCAGGCGTGCGTGGTCGTGCCCTCCCCTTATGCCCATGGTATCTCCAGAGCGTAGTTATGTACGCGTAGTACTAGCTTCGCAATTTCGCGAGGGCTGGGGTTGGGGCCGGATTGCTACGCGTGCTTGGATCGTGCCAGGCGGTCTTGTTGTAGGTTACTCCGGGCGTGCTTGACAGTGTCCGGACGTTTAATGGCCGGACTCGAGAATTGCTGTGAGAGGCTGCTCTGCACCTCCGCCGCGAGGGCCGTCGTGTGTTCCTCCATTCGGAGAGATCATTCGGTGTTTCCATTGACCGTGATTACTCCTCGAGGGCCTCGCATCTTGAGCTTGAGGTACGCGTAGTGCGGCACCGCATTGAATTTTGTGAATGCGGTTCGTCCGGCAAAGGCGTGATAGCCGCCGGAACGGGACTATGTCGAAGATTAACTCTTCGCTTGAAGTTATCCGGGATCCAAGACCACTTTGAGTGTAACAGAGCCTGCATAATTAGCCTCTACACTGGTATGACGCCTTTAAAAGTCGCCTTTGTGGGTTTAATCCTAGAGGGTCTATTCCCATTTTGCGACCGTATCCTCGATAAAGCAGGTTCAGGTTGCTACCGCCATTCCATCAGGACTCTAGTGAGGTGAAATCCGTCGATGATTGGGTCAAGAACCAATGCGGCAAAACCGCCGTGGACGGATGCTAGTGGGTGGTCCTTCGATCAAATGTGATCGGGCAGAGGACCATGGGTTGTACTTGGGCGACCGCTCCATCGCATATACGTCCCTTAGTGCACGCTTCGCTCCCTTTTGGGTATGTGGGTTGCGTATATCATGTTCACCGTCCGCACTTGTGTGGGAAGCCCTTCATCCTCTATTGTTCGGCAGCGGGCTCTTCCTCGTCATCGCTATGCAGCCCCTTGTCATTGAGTTCGGCACTTAACTTGCTCGCTTGCTTGAACATCCAACAATCTCTCTGGTGTGGTTGGCTGGTTTTTCGGGGTGCCATGTATCCGCATAGCCGATCGAGTATTCGGTCCAAGTTGGACGGGCCCCGGTATTTCTTTTGAATGGCTTCTTCCACGACCGGGTTTAGAGCCTCGGAATCCGGCATTTATCGTCAGATCTTCAAAGCATTATCACCGCACGCGGCGTTTATGCTTGTTGCGACGCCGACCTGCCATTGCTATCCTTGGTATCCGAACTATCGTGGTGTTTGGCCAAGTTGTTGCTTCGAGCTAGCCAGCTGTCCTCTCCCGCGCAAAAGCGGGTCATGAGTGTGGTGAGGGCTGCCATGGATTTCGGCTTTTCCTGTCCTAGGTGTCGGGCCAGCTACTTGTCGCGGATGTTATGTTTAAAGGCTTCAAGGGCCTCTCGTGATCCGGACAAATAACAATTTGATTTTTCTTGGTTAGGAACCGTGTCCGTAATTGCTGGCCGATTCTTCCGCTGCCGGATTATGTGGTCGAGGTCATCGGCGTCTGGTGGTCGTGACGATGTTCCCGGAAGTTATCAAGGAATGCGGCTTCCGTGTCCTCCCAACAACCAATTGATTCTGGCGGCAAGCTGTTGAGCCAATGCCAAGCTGGTCCTTTAAGCTTGAGTGGGAGGTATTTGATGGCGTGTAGACCATCGCCATGGGCCATGTGGATATGGAGGAGGTAGTCCTCGATCCAAACCGCAGGATCTGTTGTGCCATCGTATGATTCGATGTTTACGGGTTTGAAACCCTCGGGGATTTGATGATCCATCACTTTGTCTGTGAAGCATAGTGGGTGTGCGGCGCCTCTGTATTGGGCTATATCACGACGCAGCTCAAATGAGCTTTGTCTGCTATGTTCGGCCCGGCCGGAGTTGCTGTATCCGGCGTGACGGTTATCATCACATGTCGTGGGGCGCCCACGCGATCCGTAGATCGATCTTGTTTGCCTTGCCTTGTCCTCCAATATGTCTCAGAGGTCCGCACGCTTCCCGTGCCTTGGTACTTTTCGAGCGACGCCGGAGTGCGGCTTGAATGGAGGGTCTAGAGGCCTCTCTGTCGCGACCACGGGGTGGCCGATCGGCCGCATCATGCGCTGGTGATGTAGGTTTGGGTGCTGCTTCCTCTTATTGGGGTAGCATCCTGTGTTTTGGGTATCTCTTGGAGGGGCGTTCGAGTTCATACTCTTCGGCTGCAAGGACTTCAGTCCATTTGTCAGCTAGCAAGTCTTGGTCAGCTCTAAGCTGCTGCTGCTTTTTCTTGAGGCTGCTTGCCGTGGCCATAAGCCTGCGTTTGAAACGCCTCCTGTTGGGATCCTCAGCACGACAAATTCATCGTCACGAGGCTTGCCTCATCTTCTGGAGGAGGCACGTAATTATCTTCCTCTACCTCTCTTTCGCCAAGCAGGTCGTGCGGACTTGCTCCTCCCTCCTCCCAGCCGAGTCCTGCCGGAGGGGTCGTCTTCGCATTGTCCGGAGTATTATTGTCTCCCGTGCGGAATCACCGCTTTTACCGTGGGCGGATTTAGAACGACGCCGCCGACGCCGGGCGCTTGGGTTGTTTCTTGGAGGGGTCATCCTCCGCCGCTCCATCGCCATTCCCATCTTTTGGGATGTCCACCATGTATATGTCATATGACGAGGTGGCCTTCCGAGGCCCTCAGAGGCGCTGGGTCTTGGTCGCCTCCGCATCGCCGTCCATACCGTCGATGTCTTTGCGATAAGTCGAGCATGTCGGTTAAATCATCGACGGCTGGCTACAAAGTGGGTGGTGGGTGGGCGTTGAATTTCTTTGTCGTCTGCATCCCAACCTTCCTGACCGTAGTCCGGCCAGGGCTCTCCTGATAAAGAGAGACACTTTAGTGAATTCAAGATGTCGCCAAAGGGCGAGTGCTGAAAGATGTCCGCGGCAGTGAACTCCATAACCGGCGCCCAATCGGATTCGATTCGCAGGGGCGCGGAGGGTTCGGAGTCTGGAGAGGAGTCCGGCACCTTGGAGTCATAGTCTTCACAAAGGACAGGGATGGAGTTTGGCTCAATCCCCATTGAGATCATAGCCCCCGAGGCGGTGTCCAACCACTCGTCCTCGATCGGGGGAGTCGGCCCCGAGCTAAGGGTCGGAGCGGACGCTGGTGCGGCCTCCAGACACCTGCTCGGGCAGAGCTAGATCGTGCCCATCGAGACAAGCAGTGGCGCATTTTGATGTGGCTCGAATCCGTCGAAGATCAAGTCTCCGCGGATGTCGGCCATGTAGTTCAAACTCCCAAATCTGACCTGATGGCGGGCGTAGCTTTCGATCTGCTCCAGATGGCCAAGTGAATTGGCCCACAGTGCAAAGCCGCCGAATACGAAGATCTGTCCGGGGAGAAAAGTCTCACCCTAGACTGCGTCGTTGTTGATGATCGAAGGAGCCATCGGGCCTATAGGTGACGGCTACGTAGGAACTCTCAATGAAAGCACCAATGTCGGTGTCAAAACCGGCGGATCTCGGTAGGGGGTCCCGAACTGCGTCTAGGCGGATGGTAACAGGAGACAAGGAACACAATGTTTTTACCTGTGTTCGGGCCCTCTCGATGGAGGTAATACCCTACTCCTGCTTGATTAATATTGATGATATGGGTAGTGCAAGAGTAGATCTACCACGAGACCAGAGAGGCTAAACCCTAGAAGCTAGCCTATGGTATGATTGTTGTTCGTCCTAGGGACTAAAACCCTCAGGTTTATATAGACACCGGATAGGGTTCGGGTTACACAGAGTCGGTTACAATGGTAGGATATCTACATATCCGTATCGCCAAGCTTGCCTTCCACGCCAAGGAAAGTCCCATCTAGACACGGGATGAAGTCTTCAATCTTGTATCTTCATAGTCCAGGAGTCCGGCCAACAGTGATAGTTCGGCTATCCGGACACTCCCTAATCTAGGACTCCCTCAGTCATGCAGTCTTTCCTATGAAAATTTACAGCCCATTTGATGTGCTAGTTCGAAATAAGTTTGTGGGTGCTGGTGGGGGCTAATCACTTGGCTTCTGTAATGCACAATAAGCTCAAGCAGCCGGCGAGAGTGATGTTATTTCCCTTGGTTGGGATTTGTTAGTTGTTACAATATTTCACTCTAAGTTAAATGACTGGCAAGCCATTTTCCTTGCTTCAAAGAAAATATGACAGTCACAGCCGAGTTGGAAAGGGCAAGAACATCTAACTCTAGCTTACAAACTGTAAAAAAGCACGAGGGTAAATTGTTCATCAGGTTTACAAAAAAAACCCAAGTTGAAAAGGGCAACAACATCTAACTCCAAAGACTGCTTTCTGGCAAATACAACAAATGGATCGGCCAGTCCATAGAATGAACATCCCGGTCATAAAATTTACTGGATTATGACCACAATATGTTGTAAATAGAAGCACGACACGTTCAGAAGCTCTTTTGCCCACCTGAAACTTCTTTTTTGCTCTTCCACATACCCATCCGTCAAAACCATGCTGCTGATAAACTTAAGCCCGATGGACAATAGTAACCTCGCATTCAAGCAGGAAGAATGTGACAAATCTAGTGTTTGCATGGTTGGCTACATATCGTTCTAGCGTTATTGTCTTCAATCGAATCTCATGAGAAGTGAGAAAGTCCCGATGCTTACGAATCCACCGATTGGTTACAACTTTCTTACCCCGTCCTGTTGCCTAAATAGACATGAAGATTGAAAACAGTTAAGGTCTAAAAAAAGAGTGTCAAAAGAGCAACAACTGAACGGTTATTGTAGTACACTATATGCGGGCTTCCAATGTGCGTGAAATTATCACCTTTATATACAACTTATCCAGACATGGAAAGCATTGCAGCAAGCCAATAATCTTGTTTAGATCAAAACTATTCATTTGGATATATAAGATCTTGACAGAATCCAACACCATTGATAGGCCATCCATGGAGAAACTCTTCATTGAGCATATAACATAATATTAGTACAAAATGTGTACTCCAAGATGACATATAACTTATGCACAGAAATTTAAAATGCAGCTTATGGTTACAAGTGTAGATGATAATGAAAGTACCTGAAGAACTGTGGAGCCAAACACCATATTGAAATGAGCACAGAGATCATGTATTACACCCAAGGTCTCCAGTTTAGGCGCAGAGAGGACGGTTATTTGCAACAGTGAACAACTAGAATCAAGGATCAACCTTTGAAGTGCAGGGGCATCTTGGATGATGAGCTGCCTTATGTCAACACAAATTCCAATTCTTTCAAGGTTAGGCGACTTTATTTGGAGACAACTGCTAGCTCTTGAGCACTGCGTTGGTTTTCCCTTGAAGAGGAAAGGGTGATGCAGTAAAGTAGCGTAAGTATTTCCCTCAGTTTTTGAGAACCAAGGTATCAATCCAAAGAGGAGATCACGCCGAGTCCCACGCACCTACACAAACAAATAAGAACCTCGCAACCAACGCGATAAAGGGGTTGTCAATCCCTTCATGGTCACTTACGAGAGTGAGATCTGATAGATATGATAAGATAATATTTTTGGTATTTTTATGATAAAGAGAAATAAAGATGCAAAGTAAAATAAACGGCAATAAAAATAGCTAAGTGTTGGAAGATCAATATGATGGAAGATAGACCCGGGGGCCATAGGTTTCACTAGTGGCTTCTCTCAAGAGCATAAGTATTTGTAGCAACCCGATCTCAGATGGTCAAGTCTCTGTGTTTCAGTGTCATCCCTGGATCAGTAATGCTGACACACACAGTACTCGAAGGATTTATAACAGAGTGGCAATCACACACTTATTACATCAAATGTCTCCAAAAGAGAACTTATTACAATAATATGGCTTAAGGCCATCTAGTGCGATAATGTACCAAGGCTTGGAAGATAAAGTGAGTCCATCAACTCCAACGGCATAGCTGAAATTGCACGGCAACGACCCAACGAACCTTACTCCTCGTCTGAAAAGTCTCGCAACATGATACGTTGCAGCCCGAGAACGGGTCGACATAGAATATGCTGGCAAGATAACACAATAGAGCAGGAACAAAATAATGCTATCACTACATGCATATATGGCTGGTGGAAAGCTCTATGGTTATAGTTTTCTTGAAAAGCCAATTTTTCCCTACAACAAAGGAATATATTTTAATTTAACTATCATGGTGGTTGAAACATTGAGAAGGTATAACCCCAACTCAATCCCAATTAAAGTAGTTAACAACCCAACAATATTAATTAAGAGTGATGAGATACATGTGATAACTCAAGTATTAGATACTCAAAATTGTCCATAACCGGGGACACGGCTAACCATGATTAGATTGTACACTCTGCAGAGGTTTGCGCACTTTTACCCACAAGACTCAATCACCTCCGTTGATTTCTCGCACTACATGGTGTTTGAGAAACGGATGACCGAGACACAATCTTTCAGAAACATTAACTCTCTACTCCGGGTAGACCATACCAAACCTACAAAACCCACTACCTGCTGATCTACCTCTTCAAGAGCTTCACGTAACTTACTCAACTATGCTAGAGCCCATAGTAGCTTGTGGATGCACACGGAAGTTTCTAGCATGAATAATCTCTGTTCCCTTTGAGCCTGGGTGGCGGTCCATAGGAAGATCACACGGGTACCCCGGGATTTCCAAAAAAAAACCCAGACAACACTGGGTTCCCCAGGTGCCTCAATCCACCCAGATGTTAATTTAAGTTGCCACCTTAAGTTCAACCACTAAATAACAATCTCACATCTGTCATGGAATTCACTCAAACCCAACCACGTCTACGAGCATAGCATAGCAGTATAAGTAAAGCGTAGAAGTAACTCCCAAGGGTTTGATATAACAGGGCAATAGGTTCTACCTCAACTACTACTTCCCAACCCACAAGTTAATGACATCCTAATCATGCAATGTTTGAGGATTGAGCTAATGCATAAAAACTGGGTATGAAAAGAGTATGATCAAAGTGTTACTTGCCTTGCTGACGATCCATGAATCCTAGAGACTTGTAGTAACACGTTTCGCACTCCGGGAATTCTATCGCAAGCAAACAATAACATACATAAGCAACAAGCATAGATGCACAAGCGAAACTCGAATAAAAGAGATTGACCGGAGAGTTCAACTTGAGAACTCCGGTTCGCAAAAAGAATCAAACCAAACGGAGGAACAAAACTCAATCGGCGAAAGAAACAGGATTTGTTTATTAATCTGAACTAGGGTCAAATTTTACAAAGGCAAAAACTTGTTCGAGTTGATTATTCGGAAACAGGGTTTCGAGACGAAACTCTAGGCGCTTGAATCGCCCGATTCCGATAAACGAGCGAAAAGTTAAACTAGATCGAAAATCGGATCAGAAATCATGATCAGAAAAATCGCGGAATAAATTCGAGAAAAAGAAAACCGATGAAGAGATTAACGAACGAACGTTCGTTAACTGAATCTAAATGAAGAACGTGTTTGTTAAAATGAACGAACGAGCGAACGCTCGCTAAATAAATAAACCGGAGGAAAATCGATCTATTTAAAAAAAACGAAAACTAGGGTTTTGAAAAAAAGAAATAAACCGAACGGTTTTTTAAAAAAACCGGCGGTCTCGGATCCGGCGGATACCTCCGGCGAGAGGTTCGGCGAGTCGGGGCTCCGGCGGGGCGAGGGGTGGCGCTGGCGGCGGGGCTTGGCGGCGACGGAGGCGGCCGGAGGCAGCGACGACTTTGGCGGCAGCGGCGACTCGGGGCGGCTCCGGCTCGGGGCGGCTCCGGGCGGGCGGCGTGTAACACCCCGGATGTAGCTTTCCATATTTGTAACTCCAACTCTTGCCTTTTTCGGCATTGTGATATGATATTCCCTCTGTGGTTGGGTTTTTTCTCCTTTTTGCATTTTGTCCATGTCATGCATTTTATATCATGTCATCATGTGCATCGCATTTGCATACGTGTTCGTCTCATGATCCCGAGCATTTTTCCCGTTGTCCGCTTTTGCAATCCCAAGACTCCTATCTCTCCGGCGGTCCCTTTTACGTTTTTCCGTATGCGGGTATTAAACCTTCTCGAAATGGACCGAGGTTTGTCTAATGGCCTTGGTATACCACCCGTAGACCACCGGTCAAGTTTCGGGTCATTTGGAGCTCGTTTGGTACTCCAACAGTTAACCGCACTCTCGCAAAGACCTCTTTTAAGTTGCAGCCCAACACCCCTCCAAAACAGCCCAATAACCCATCTAAGTCACTTCCATGCTCTCCGTCGTTCGATCACAATCGTGTGGGCGAAAACTACACCTCATTTGGACTCTCCTAGCTCCCTCTATGCCTATTTAAACATCTCCCCCGAAATTCGCGGTCCAATCCACCCCTAACCCTAGCGGTTTTCCTCACGCGCGCCGGACGCGTCCGCCCGCGCGGACACGTCCGCCCGGCCACGCCGCCCGGACCAATCCCAGCGTCGACACGTCATCGCCCGCCCGCGCCTCAGCCAACCACCTCTCGCCCGTCACGCCGCTTGCTCCGCCGCCCGCGCCAGGCCGTGAAACCCAGTGAACCCGCCCGGCCGTCACGCCGCCCGCTTCGGCCGTCCGCCGTCTCCGCCGCCCGCACCTCCTCGCCCGGCTCCAGCTCCGCCCGCCGCCCGACATGGGCAGCGACCTCGCCCGCCGCCGCCGCCCGCTCCCGCCTCCGGGCAGCCTTGGCCGCGTCGGCACCGCCCGGCCGCGCTCCTCGCCGTCAGGCGCCTCGCGCCGGCCGGCCACCGCCCTCGCCCGGCCTCCTCCTCCCGGCCGACCTAGCTCACAGCGCCGAGACCCGATCCCGATCCGGCCTCGAAGCGAGCCGTTGACCTCTCTCTTCCCCCTCCATTTTTTTCTTCCAAGTCTTTTTCATATTATTGTTTTTGTTGCATTTTCAACGTGCTGTAACTTTGCATCTGTAGATCCATTTTGCGTGTATAATATGTCAAAATGTTCGCCTCGAAGAGTAGATAATTTCATCTCATTGCATAATTTTCATTTGAGCTCATCTTCATGTCCGAAATGCTGTTGGAAGTGTGCTATGTGATGTTAGTTTCTGTTTCATAACAGAACTTGCACTTTTGTTATTTTTGCCATGATTGATGTGTGCACCCTATGAATTGGAGTCCTACATGTGTTTTGTAATATGCCATGCCATCTTTCCAGGGGTGTATTCCATGTATTTTTGTAATCAATGTGGTGACTAGCACAAGCATGCAAAGTAGGTGTCCTGATGTTGCTGTTTTCAGCCCTGTTTAGCTGATATTTTGATGTCATGTTAACTTGATGCTACCGAGAGATCCATGCATATTTTGAGATACTTCAGTAAGGATGTTTTGTTAAAAATGTCTTGCTCTATCCATCCATGTCCTTGTTTGCAATTATGGAGTAACATAGCTTGAGTCAATCGAGCTCTACTTTTGCTATAAAATGTTTCCTGGCAGATTGTATACATGTTATTCAATTTTGCCAAGGTTGTTGTGGTTGATCCATTTATGCTATGTTATTGTTCTTGCCATGTATGTCTTCTATGCCATGTCTTCTTGATGTATGTATGCTTAGTTTATCATATAAGACTCTGTAGTGAGTGCATCGAGCTCTTAAACATGCCTACTTGTTATCAGTTTTGACATGCCATGTTGCTGAATCTGTTAACGAAACTTTCAATATTGACATGGGTGTTACTATATTTTCGGATCCTTTTTGGCTTATGGTCAGTAAGGGACTTTTGTTCTATGCTTTGAGTAGATTCATGCCATGCCTTGTTTTTCTATTTTAAGTTCCTATAGCATGTAGTTTTCTTGCTCTGAACATTGCAACCTGATGCTGTTTTTGCCATGCCCAGCCTGATATTTTGTGCACTTTTGCCATGCTTGTTTGAACCTGTTATGATGTGATTTAGCCGAAGCTCAGTGCTCATCTTTTGTCAAGCATCTTGTGTAGATCACTGTCATGTACTTTGTTGAGACGTTTGGGTGCAGTAGCTTAATTATTTGTTGCTTGCTAAGTGGCATCATGCTGTTAATGGCAGATTTGTGCCATTCTTGTTTTGCTTGTCATTTCCAAACCGTGCATCCGATTCCGGTGATCTTTATATCGATTTCAACCGAAATCATCTCATCTTTCCAGTGGCATACTTGGTTTGCCAAGTTGATGCCTGGTTCATCATTTCCTTCCGGAGCGCCAAGATACGCATTGCATATCACATCCTCGCATATCATGCCATGTTTTGCATCATGTTGATTGTGCATTGCACCGTGATTTATTGTGGTTCCTTTGTTTGTGTTGTTGCTTTGGGTAGAGCCGGAGACGAGTACGTGAACGAGGATCCTGTTGAGAACGCCACGAGGATCAAGCTTTCGACAACTCTGAGAACATTGCGAGCAAGATGACCATACCCTCGAAATCACTTCTATCTTTGCTATGCTAGATGCTCGCTCTTTTGCTATGCCTATGCTGCCATGCCTACCACTTGCTATATCATGCCACCCATATTGCCATGTCAGCCCCTAACCATCCTTTCCTAGCAAACCGTTGATTGGCTATGTTACCGCTTTGCTCAAATTTCTCTTATAAGCGTTGTTAGTTGCGGTGAAGATGAAGTTTGTTCCTTGTTGGAACATGGAGATGTTTTTCCTTGTTGGAACATGTTTACTTGTTGGGGATATCACAATATAAATATCTGCTAAAATTAATGCATCTATATACTTGGTAAAGGGTGGAAGGCTCGGCCTTATGCCTGGTGTTTTGTTCCACTCTTGCCACCCTAGTTTCCGTCATACCGGTGTTATGTTCCTTGATTTCGCGTTCCTTACGGTTGGGTGATTTATGGGACCCCTTGACAGTTCGCTTTGAATAAGACTCCTCCAAAGAAGGCCCAACATTGGTTTTACCATTTGCCACCTAAGCCTTTTTTCCCCGGGTTTTCGCGAGCCCGAGGGTCATCTTTATTTTAACCCCTCCCCGGACCGGTGCTCCTTCGAAGTGCTGGCCCGAACCGAGCAACTTCTTGGGGCCACCACGGGAAACTTCGAGGCTTGGTTTTACTCAGAGCTTGACTTATCCGGATGTGCCCCGAGAACGAGATATGTGCAGCTCCTATCGGGATTTGTCGGCACAATCGGGCGGCTTTTGCTGGTCTTGTTTTATTTGTCGAAATGTCTTGTAGTCCGGGATTCCGAGATTGATCGGGTCTTCCCCAGAAGGAATATCCTTCGTTGACCGTGAGAGCTTATAATGGGCTAAGTTGGGACACCCCTGCAGGGTAATATCTTTCGAAAGCCGTGCCCGCGGTTATGAGGCAGATGGGAATTTGTTAATGTCCGGTTGTAGAAAACCTGAAGTTGACCTCAAATAAAAAAAAACACATCCACCGCGTGTGTAACCGTGATGGTCTCTTCTCGGCGGAGTCCGGGAAGTGAACACGGTGTTGGAGTTATGTCTGACGTAAGTAGTTCAGGATCACTTCTTGATCGCTACTAGCTTCACGTCCGTGCTTTGCTCCTCTTCCCGCTCTCTTTTGCGAAGTAGCCACCATATATGCTAGTCGCTTGCTGCAGCTCCACTATACTACTCTGTCCTTCCTATAAGCTTAAATAGTCTTGATCTCATGGTGTGAGATTGCTGAGTCCCCGTGACTCACAGATACCTCCCAAAACAGTTGCAGTGTGCCGACGATGCGGTCTGGTGACTCAACCGAGCTCAAGTGGGAGTTCGACGAGGAACGAGGTCGTTACTATGTGTCTTTTCCAGATGATCAGTAGTGGTGCCCAGTTGGGACGATCGGGGATCTGTGTAGCATTTGGGGTATCTTCTTTTATTTTGGTTCCATAGTCGGACCTTGAGTGTACTCTGAATGATGGATGTTTATTTATGTATTGTGTGAAGTGGCGATCGTAAGCCAACTATGTATCTCTTTCCCTTATGTATTACATGGGTTGTGTGAAGATTACCTCACTTGCGACATTGCTTTCAATGCGGTTATGCCTCTAAGTCGTGCCTCGACACGTGGGAGATATAGCCGCATCGAGGGCGTTACAAGTTGGTAATCGAGCCTTCCCGACTTAGGAGCCCCTACTTGATTGTTTGTCATGGCGTTGTTGAGTCTAGAATGGAAAAATGTTTTGAGTCTTAGGATTATATATATCGGAGAGTAGGATTCTTTTTACTTCCCAGTCCCTTCGTCGCTCTGTGAGGTATCCTGACGTAGTGTTTTGACTCTTCTCTCCTCAAATTTCACTAAAAAAAAATTTTAGGATCACGTGGGTATCTTGGAATCGTTCCGATGGTTTTGTGACGAGAACATTGTTCTTGGTGCCTCCTGACATTTAGGGGTTGTGGCGGTGTCCCGTGGAGTTGAGCTCCGAGGTGTTGTCGCCACAATTTTATCGTTGTAGTTCGAATACCTGAGTTTTGCCGACATCGAAATCTCTTTTGTGCAGTTGTTGGTGAGATAACCCTGATAGCCCAAAGATCGAGGCGAAAAGGGAGTATTGCCATGACTTGTATAACGGATGTTTTTCAAGGTCGAGGTACCACGATTTCCGAGGATTTCTTGGTTATGTGTTGACGGATGGATACAAATGGATCTAGGTATTGTTAGTTTGGGTGATATATTTTGTGTCCCTGTATCCCCAACACCAGATTGCATAACCGTAAAGTTTCGGGAGTTTATAGGTGGGAATTCTAGTAGCTTACAGGATATCTTTCCGACGGATGTATGATTTGAGATTGGGGTCCAACGTCTAGTGGTCCGCCCATTCACGGTCGATTCTACGATGGTCGCGAGGCGTCTTAAAGAATCCTTGGCTATGCTGATTCGGGGACGTCTTGTTAGTCATTCGTGACGGCCGCTATCGTCGTGTCCGTGTGGGCCCCACCACGAACACTTTGGGCGTAAATCTCTATCATGTGTTTGTTCCGGCTCATTCTAGAAGCCAACCTTTTGTTTTCAGTTGTGATACTTGATTTGTTTCTAAGACAGATGTTGTTTCCATATCTTTATCTAAGTGGCTTCTCACCTTAATGGACGTGTGATGATTAACTTTGGAATTCATTCGTTCATTCTTGTTCGAATGTTTATTGTGAAGACTATATGTTGCAATTTCTATCCGCTGATTCTACTTATCAATTTGTCTATCAAAGGACTAACGGATGTCACCCTCTTCGTGATGGCTCCGCCAACGCGTCTGAATCCGGATCGCAATGATGGGGATCGGTCAGACCCTCCACCTCCACCTCCACCTCCGCCTCCAGAGGCATGGTAAGCTATCATGGCAGCCACCAATGCCAATGCTCAGATGATTTTGCAGCTCTTGCAAGAACGTACTCAAGGGCAAGGCAATCAAGGCAATCAAGGTCAAGGCAACAATCAGCCGCATTTTGCTACTCTCAGTCAGTTCCTCGCTAATCAGCCGAAGTCTTTCAGTTTTACGTAGTCGAGGCCACAGACGCCGACGATTGGCTTGTGGACATCTGCAAGCATTTTGATTGTAGCAATGTCGCACACGAGGACTTTGTCAAGTTTGCATCGTTTCAACTCAAGGATCAAGCTGCCGAAAGTGGTACCCGAATACAAAGATTCCAGAGGAGGTCGTGTCATTACACAGGATGAGTTCCGTCGTGATTTCGTGAGCTCACCACATTCCGAAAAGTGTTGTTGAGAGCAAGCGTGAGGAGTTCCGTAATCTCAAGCAGGGCAACATGTCCGTCTATCAATACAATATCCAGCCTTCGAAGCTCGCTCGTTTTGCTAAGCAAGACGTGCACGATGAGAAGAGTATGATCTATCAATTCGAGGTGGGCTGAGAGAAGATCTGCAATTAGCTCTTGTGCTTTTTGAGCCGCTAAGTATGATGATTTCTACAACATGGCATCAAGCAAGAAGCTGCCCAGCTCAAATGTGAGGCTTCTAAGAAGAGAGTCAGGATGCAGTTCAGTCTTCTTCTTCCTCTCAAGTGGCAGCTAAGCGGAAGTTTTACCTTCCTCCTCCTCCGCCGTCACTTACCAAAGCAGAAGAACTCAGGTGGCCGTGGATCTTCCCACCCACCCAACCACAGCTATCGTAACAAGTCTAATTCTCAAGCTCCAAGGTCAAGTGCTCCTTACCACCGTCCAGCTCTCGAGGTGACTTGCAACAAATGTCGTGAGAAGGTCACTATGCGAACAAATGCTTCAACCAGAGGCGCCTTCCGCCTCCTCCTCTGTGAAATCTTCCAGCAATGCAAAGTGGTCAAGCATAATCCAAAGCATGCCAAGGTGAATATGATGAATGCAGCGCAAGCGGAGGAATCTCTTGATGTGATAATGGGTAATCTTCCAGTTAATGATATTCCTGCAAAAGTATTATTTGATACTGGTGCATCGCATTGTTTCATGTCAAGACCGTTTTTTGCCAAGCATGAATTCACTTCCTCTCATTTGGGTAAACCCATGGATGTCGTTTCTCCGGGTAAACGGTTGAGCTCCAGTTTGGTGGTTCCGGATACCACAATCAAGATGGGTGACTATAGATTTCTGGCTAAACCAATTGTTCTTGGTGACTCGGATATTGATCTTATTCTCGGGATGGACTGGCTTTCTCAGCACAAAGCTCAGCTTGATTGTGCTGCCAGGTAAATTCAATTGACTCACTCTTCTAATGATGTGATCATCTATGCCGCTCGTGATGAAACCATTCGGTTGTTTTCTCTCAATGAGAAGGGCGAATCAATGCCATCTCTCGATTCCGATCGTTTGTGAGTACCAAGATGTCTTTCCGTAAGAGCTTCCGGTATGCCTCCTCATCGGCCCGATTGAGTTCGTTATTGATCTTGAGCACGGCATCGAACCCGTTTGCAAGCGTCCATACAAGCTTGGACCTAATGAGCTGAAGGAATTGAAGAAGCAGCTCGATGAACAAGAGCGTCTGGGTTTGATCGGACCGAAGTTCATCACCTTGGGGTTGTGGTGTTCTTTTGTCCGGAAGAAGGATGGCACGGACCGACTTTTGCGTCGATTACCGTCCATTGAATAAGAAGACAATCAAGAACAAGTATCCACTTCCCAACATCAATGAGCTTTTCGAGCAACTCAAAGGTGCTACAGTTGTTCTCCAAGCTTGACCTTCGTATGGGGTATCATCAGATTCGCATTCGTGAACAAGATATTCCCAAGACGGCATTCGAACAAGCTTTGGTTCTTATGAATATACTGTCATGTCTTTCGGCCTTGTCAATGCTCCTCCAACATTCTCTCGGATGATGAACTTCATTTTCAACCCCTACACCAATGAATTCGTCTTGGTCTATCTTGATGATATTTTGGTCTTCTCCAAGAATAAGAAGGATCATGCCAAACATTTGCGATTGGTGCTAGACAAGCTCGAGAGTATCAATTCTATGCGAAGTTCTCCAAATGTGAATTTTGGCTCGATGAAGTGCTTTATCTTGGTCATATCATCTCCGCCAAGGGCATCGCTGTTAATCCCAGAAGGTGTCCGCAATTGTGAATTGGGAACCTCCTCGGAATGTCAAGCAGCTCCGCAGCTTTCTTGGTCTTGCAAGCTATTGCCAAGATTCGTTGAGAACTTCTCCAAGATTGCAAAGCCTCTTTCCAACCTCCTCCGTAAGCATGTGAAGTATGTCCGGTCTCCCCGAGTGTGACGTTGCTTTCAATACCCTCAAAGAGAAACTCGTCACAGCTCTGTCTTGACTCCTCCCGATGAATCCAAGCCATTTGAGGTTTTCGTGATGCTTCTCTTCAAGGTCTCGGTGCTGTGTTAATGCAAGAGAAGAGAGTTGTGGCTTATACCTCTCGCCAGCTTGAAGCCCAACGAGAAGAACTACCCCACTCACGATCTCGAGTTGGCGGCGATTGTCCATGCATTGATAACGTGGAGACATCTCTTGTTGGGAAGGAAAGTGGACATTTTCACCGATCACAAGAGTCTCAAGTACATTTTCACTCAACCCAACCTCAACCTCGAGGCGAGACTCGATGGGTCGAAATGATTCAAGAGTACAACCCAAGTATTGAATATACTCCGGCAAGGCCAATGTCATTGCAGATGCTTTGAGCAGGAAGGCTTCTTGCAGCAGTCTAATCCTCAAGCCCTTTCACCGGATCTTTGTGAAGCTTTCCATAAGCTGAATCTTCAAGTTGTTCCTCAAGGCTTTCTTGCCAACCTCATAGTCTCTCCTACTTTGGAAGATCAGATTCGTGAGGCTCAACTTCTGGATACCATGGTGAAAAAGGTGAAACGTGGTATCGACAAGGGCATTTCCAAGTACAAGTGCTTCCACGTTGATGACAAAGACACTGTTCTTTGAGGACCGGATTGTGGTTCCTAAGGGTGATCTACGAAAAGTAATTATGAACGAGGCTCACAATTCGCTTCTATCCATTCATCCCGGAAGTAATGAAGATGTACCATGATCTCAAGCAGTCATATTGGTGGACTCGAATGAAGCGAGAAATTGCTCAATTCGTGAATGAGTGTGATGTCTGCAGAAGAGTGAAAGCAGAACACCAAAGACCAGCTGGTCTCGTTCAACCTCTTGCTATTCCAGAATGGAAGTTTGATCATATCGAGATGGACTTCGTGACCGGTTTTCCAAAGTCCAAGCGTGGAAATGATGCTATCTTCGTTGTCATTGACAAGCTTACTAAAGTGGCTCATTTTCTTCCTATCAAAGAATCCATCACAGCAGCTCAGTTGGCAGAGCTATACACCTCCAGGATTGTCTCCTTGCACGGCATTCCACAACCGATCTCTTCTGCATCGTGGCAACATCTTTACCTCCAAGTTCTGGGATTCTTTTCGTAAGGCCATGGGCACCAACATTCGTTTCAAAGACAGCTTTCCACCCTCAAACAAGTGGCCAAGTCGAGCGAGTTAATCAAATCCTTGAAGATATGCTCGTGGCTTGTGTCATTTCCTTCGGTATGAAGTGGGAAGATTGTCTTCCATATGCCGAGTTCTCCTACAACAACAGCTTTCCAAGCGAGTTCGGGCAAGGCCCCATTCGAAATTCTCTATGGCGTAAAGTGCCGTACTCCTCTCAATTGGTCTCGAGACAGGTGAACGCCAACTTCTTGGCAATGACTTGATCACGCGAGGTAAGAAATGTGCCAAGTCATTCGTGAGAATCTCAAAGCCGCGCAATCGCGCCGGAAGAGCTATTATGATGATAAGCACCGTGATGTGGCTTTTGAAATCGGAGACCATGTCTACCTCCGCGTCTCTCAATGAAAGGCACTCGCCGCCGGTATCAAAGGGAAGCTTGCCCCTAGATACGTGGGTCCTTTCAAGATAATTGGCAAAAGAGGCGATCTCGCCTATCAACTTGAGCTTCCATCCAACTTTGCAAACGTGCACGATGCGTTCCACGTGTCACAGCTTCGCAAGTGCTTCAAGACTCCTGAACGCACTATCAACTTCGAAGAGATTGACCTTCGAGAAGATCTCTCTTATCATGAGCACCCCGTTGCTATTCTTGAAGAAACCGAGCGCAAGACTCGCAACACTTCAATCAAATTCCTGAAAGTGAAGTGGTCACACCATTCCGACCGAGAAGCTACACGGGAGCGCGAGGATCACCTCCGTTCGAATATCCGGAGTTCTTTCAGTCCTAGATCTCGGACGAGATCCTCTTGTAGTGGTGGAGTGTTGTAACACCCGGATGTAGCTTTCCATATTTGTAACTCCAACTCTTGCCTTTTTCGGCATTGTGATATGATATTCCCTCCGTGGTTGGGTTTTTCTCCTTTTGCATTTTGTCCATGTCATGCATTTTATATCATGTCATCATGTGCATCGCATTTGCATACGTGTTCGCCTCATGATTACGAGCATTTTTCCCGTTGTCCGCTTTTGCAATCCCACTCCTATCTCTCCCGGCGGTCCCTTTTACGTTTTTCCGTTGTGCGGGTATTAAACCTTCTCGAAATGGACCGAGGTTTGTCTAGTGGCCTTGGTATACCACCCGTAGACCACCGGTCAAGTTTCGGGTCATTTGGAGCTCGTTTGGTACTCCAACAGCTTAACCGCACTCTCAAGAAAGACCTCTTTTAAGTTGCAGCCCAACACCCTCCAAAACAGCCCAATAACCCATCTAAGTCACTTCCATGCTCTCCGTCGTTCGATCCACGATCGTGTGGGCGAAACGACACCTCATTTGTACTCTCCTAGCTCCCTCTATGCCTATTTAAACACCTCCCCCCGAAATTCGCGGTCCAATCCACCCCTAACCCTAGCAGTTTTCCTCCCCGCGCCGCCGGACACGTCCGCCGGCCACGTCGCCCGGACCAATCCTGTGCCGACACGTCATCGCCGCCGCCGCCTCAGCCAACCACCTCGCGCCACGTCACGCCGCGCCCGCTCCCAGCGCCGCATGGCGAAACCATCGCTGAGCCCGCCCGTCCGTCCGCCGCCGCCCGCTTCTGTCGCCGTCTCCCGCCGCACCTCCTCGCCGGCTCCAGCGCCCGCCCGCCGCCCGGCAGCGCAGCGACCTCTTCCGCCGCCGCCGCCCGGCTCCCCACCTCCGGGCAGCGCGCCCGCCCGCCGTAGCCGCGCCCTCGCGTCGGTAGCCACCGCCCGGCGCCGCCCGCGCTCCTCCGCCGTCAGGCGCCTCACGCCGACGGCCACCGCCCTCCGCGGCCTCCTCCTCCCGGCCGACCTAGCCCGCGCGCCGCCGAGACCCGATCCCGATCCGGCATCGGGAAGCGAGCCGTTGACCTCTCTCTTCCCCCTCCATTTTTTTCTTCCAAGTCTTTTTCATATTATTGTTTTTGTTGCATTTTCAACGTGCTGTAACTTTGCATCTGTATATCCATTTTGCGTGTATAATATGTCAAAATGTTCGTCTCGAAGAGTAGATAATTTCATCTCATTGCATAATTTTCATTTGAGCTCATCTTCATGTCCGAAATGCTGTTGGAAGTGTGCTATGTGATGTTAGTTTCTGTTTCATAACAGAACTTGCACTTTTGTTATTTTTGCCATGATTGATGTGTGCACCCTATGAATTGGAGTCCTACATGTGTTTTGTAATATGCCATGCCATCTTTCCAGGGGTGTATTCCATGTATTTTTGTAATCTATGTGGTGACTAGCACAAGCATGCAAAGTAGGTGTCCTGATGTTGCTGTTTTCAGCCCTGTTTAGCTGATATTTTGATGTCATGTTAACTTGATGCTACCGAGAGATCCATGCATATTTTGAGATACTTCAGTAAGGATGTTTTGTTAAACATGTCTTGCTCTATCCATCCATGTCCTTGTTTGCAATTATGGAGGAACATAGCTTGAGTCAATCGAGCTCTACTTTTGCTATAAAATGTTTCCTGGCAGATTGTATACATGTTATTCAATTTTGCCAAGGTTGTTGTGGTTGATCCATTTATGCTATGTTATTGTTCTTGCCATGTATGTCTTCTATGCCATGTCTTCTTGATGTATGTATGCTTAGTTTATCATATAAGGCTCTGTAGTGAGTGCATCGAGCTCTTAAACATGCCTACTTGTTATCAGTTTTGACATGCCATGTTGCTGAATCTGTTAACGAAACGTTCAATATTGACATGGGTGTTACTATATTTTCGGATCCTTTTTGGCTTATGGTCAGTAAGGGACTTTTGTTCTATGCTTTGAGTAGATTCATGCCATGCCTTGTTTTTCTATTTTAAGTTCCTCTAGCATGTAGTTTTCTTGCTCTGAACATTGCAACCTGAGGCTGTTTGTGCCCTGCCCAGCCTGATATTTTGTGCACTTTTGCCATGCTTGTTTGAACCTGTTATGATGTGATTTAGCCGAAGCTCAGTGCTCATCTTTTGTCAAGCATCTTGTGTAGATCACTGTCATGTACTTTGTTGAGACGTTTGGGTGCAGTAGCTTAATTATTTGTTGCTTGCTAAGTGGCATCATGCTGTTAATGGCAGATTTGTGCCATTCTTGTTTTGCTTGTCATTTCCAAACCGTGCATCCGATTCCGGTGATCTTTATATCGATTTCAACCGAAATCATCTCATATTTCCAGTGGCATACTTGGTTTGCCAAGTTGATGCCTGGTTCATCATTTCCTTCCGGAGCGCATACGCATTGCATATCACATCCCGCATATCATGCCATGTTTTGCATCATGTTGATTGTGCATTGCACCGTGATTTATTGTGGTTCCTTTGTTTGTGTTGTTGCTTTGGGTAGAGCCGGAGGCGAGTACGTGAACGAGGATCCTGTTGAGAACGCTTCGAGGATCAAGCTTTCGACAACTCCGAGATCATTGCAGGAAAGATGACCATAGCCTCGAAATCACTTCTATCTTTGCTATGCTAGATGCTCGCTCTTTTGCTATGCCTATGCTGCAATGCCTACCACTTGCTATATCATGCCACCCATATTGCCATGTCAGCCCCTAACCATCCTTTCCTAGCAAACCGTTGATTGGCTATGTTACCGCTTTGCTCAGCCCCTCTTATAGCGTTGTTAGTTGCAGGTGAAGATGAAGTTTGTTCCTTGTTGGAACATGGAGATGTTTTTCCTTGTTGGAACATGTTTACTTGTTGGGGATATCACAATATAAATATCTGCTAAAATTAATGCATCTATATACTTGGTAAAGGGTGGAAGGCTCGGCCTTATGCCTGGTGTTTTGTTCCACTCTTTCCACCCTAGTTTCCGTCATACCGGTGTTATGTTCCTTGATTTCGCGTTCCTTACGGTTGGGTGATTTATGGGACCCCCTTGACAGTTCGCTTTGAATAAGACTCCTCCGGAAGGCCCAACATTGGTTTTACCACTTGCCACCTAAGCCTTTTCCCCCGGGTTTTCGCGAACCCGAGGGTCATCTTTATTTTAACCCCCCCCGGACCAGTGCTCCTTCGAGTGCTGGCCCGAACCGAGAAGCCTGCGGGGCCACCACGGGGAAACTCGAGGCTTGGTTTTACTCGTAGCTTGACTTATCCGGATGTGCCCTGAGAACGAGATATGTGCAGCTCCTATCGGGATTTGTCGGCACAATCGGGCGGCTTTGCTGGTCTTGTTTTATTCTTTGTCGAAATGTCTTGTAGTCCGGGATTCCGAGATTGATCGGGTCTTCCCGGTAGAAGGAATATCCTTCGTTGACCGTGAGAGCTTATAATGGGCTAAGTTGGGACACCCTGCAGGTAATATCTTTCAAAGCCGTGCCCGGTTATGAGGCGATGGGAATTTGTTAATGTCCGGTTGTAGAAAACCTGAAGTTGACCTCAAATAAAAAAACACATCCACAGCGTGTGTAACCGTGATGGTCTCTTCTCGGAGTCCGGAAGTGAACACGGTGTTGGAGTTATGTCCGGCGTAAGTAGTTCAGATCACTTCTTGATCGCTACTAGCTTCACGTCCGTGCTTTGCTCCTCTTCCCGCTCTCTTTTGAAGTAGCCACCATATATGCTAGTCGCTTGTCGCAGCTCCACTATACTACTCTGTCCTTCCTATAAGCTTAAATAGTCTTGATCTCGCTGGTGTGAGATTGCTGAGTCCCCGTGACTCACGGATACCTCCCAAAACAGTTGCGGTGCCGGCGATGCGGTCTGGTGACTCAACCGAGCTCAAGTGGGAGTTCGACGAGGAACGAGGTCGTTACTATGTGTCTTTTTCCAGATGATCAGAGTGGTGCCCGGTTGGGACGATCGAGGATCTGTGTAGCATTTGGGGTATCTTCTTTTATTTTGGTTCCGTAGTCGGACCTTGAGTGTACTCTGAATGATGGATGTTTATTTATGTATTGTGTGAAGTGGCATTTGTAAGCCAACTATGTATCTCTTTCCCTAATGTATTACATGGGTTGTGTGAAGATTACCTCACTTGCGACATTGCTTTCAATGCGGTTATGCCTCTAAGTCGTGCCTCGACACGTGGGAGATATAGCCGCATCGAGGGCGTTACACGGCGGTGGTGGTGGTGGCGGCGGGGGGCGGTATTTAAGAGAGAGGGGGCTCGGCTTGGAGGAGGGGCCAAGGCGGGGGCGGAGGCAGAGTCCGGCTCGGACTCCGGTGTCCGGGTCGGCGGCCGGGCGCATGGCCAGGAGGCGGCGGCTGGGCCTGCTCACTGGGCCTTAGGCCAGGTCGGGCGCGGGGATTTTTTTTTTAAATGTTCCGCCGACAGAAAAACTCCTATAAAATAAAATAAAATCTAAAAATGCCAAAACAAATTATCACCGTCTAAACGAAATTTTTAGAACGAGATGAACATTTTCTTGGCCCTAAAATGCAATTTTTGAAAATGTGCAATTTTTCTAACGCGAATAAAATCCCAAATAAACTCAAATAAAATCCTACAAATGATTTTAACATTTTTCCTCCAATATTTCAATTATTTTGGAGAAGTCATATTATCTTCTCTCATTTATTTTATTATGAAATATTTTTCCGGAGAGAAAAATAATTAAAATCAAAATCCTCCTTTTCGCTATTTGATAAAAATCAAATGTGAAAACCAGAAAATCCCCAACTCTCTCCGAGGGTCCTTGAGTTTCTTAGGATTTCGAGGATTGCGGAACAAAGATGCTATAAAATATGATATGCATGAATGACCTATGTATAACATTCCAAATTGAAAATTTGGGATGTTACAGTATTACAATGGGTAAATGAATTACTGCCGAGCAATTGATAGAATTGAGCATAGTTATGAGAATATCTAGGTATGATCATGTATATAGGCATCACGTCCGCGACAAGTAGACCGAAACGATTCTGCATCTACTACTATTACTCCACACATCGACCGCTATCCAGCATGCATCTAGAGTATTAAGTTCATAAGAACATAGTAATGCTTTAAGTAAGATGACATGATGTAGAGGGATAAACTCACGCAATATGATGTAAACCCCATATTTTTATCCTCGATGGCAACAATCCAATATGTGCCTTGCTTCCCCTGCTGTCACTGGGAAAGGACACCGCACGATTGAACCCAAAGCTAAGCACTTCTCCCATTGCAAGAAAGATCAATCTAGTAGGCCAAACCAAACTGATAATTTTAAGAGACTTGCAAAGATAACCAATCATACATAAAAGAATTCAGAGGAGATTCAAATATTGTTCATAGATAATCTTGATCATAAACCCACAATTCATCGGATCTCGACAAACACACCGCAAAAGAAGATTACATCGAATAGATCTCCAAGAAGATCGAGGAGAACTTTGTATTGAGATCCAAAGATAGAGAAGAAGCCATCTAGCTAATAACTATGGACCCGAATGTCTGAGGTAAACTACTCACACATCATTGGAGAGGCTATGGTGTTGATGTAGAAGCCCTCCGTGATCAATGCCCGCTCCGGCGGAGCGCCGGAAAAGGCCCCAAGATGGGATCTCACGGGTACAGAAGGTTGCGGCGGTGGAAATAGGGTTTTGGCTCAGTATCTGATGTTTCCAGGGTATATGGGTATATATAGTAGGAAGAAGTATGTCGGTGGAGAAAAGAGGGGCCCACGAGGGTGGAGGGCGCGCCTGGGGGAGGTGGGCGCGCCCCCCTGCCTCGTGCTCTCCTCGTTGAGTGCTTTACGTAGAATCCAAGTCCTCTGGATCACGTTTGTTCCGAAAATCACGTTCCCGAAGGTTTCATTCTGTTTGGACTCCGTTTGATATATTTTTCCTTCGAAACATTGAAATAGGCAAAAAACAACAATTTGGGCTGGGCTTCCGTTTAATAGGTTAGTCCGAAAAAATAATATAAAAGTGTATAATAAAGCCCATTAAACATCCAAAACAGAATATAATATAGCATGGAACAATAAAAAATTATAGATACCTTGGAGACGTATCAAGCATCCCCAAGCTTAATTCCTGCTCGTCCTCGAGTAGGTAAATGATAAAAACAGAATTTTTGATGTGGAATGCTACCTAGCATAATTTTCAATGTAATTCTCTTATTTGTGGTATGAATATTCAGATCCAAAAGATTCAAGACCAAAGTTTAATATTGACATAAAAATAATAATACTTCAAGCATACTAACTAAGCAATTATGTCTGCTCAAAATAACATGGCCAAAGAAAGTTATCCCTACCAAATCATATCGTCTGGCTATGCTCTATCTTCACCACACAAAATATTTAAATCGTGCACAACTCCGATGACAAGCCAAGCAATTGTTTCATACTTTTGGTGTTCTCAAACATTTTCAATCTTCACACAATACATGAGCGTGATCCATGGACATAGCACTATATGTGGAATAGGATGGTGGTTGTGGAGAAGACAAAAAACGGAGAAGATAGTCTCACATCAACTAGGCGTATCAACGGGCTATGGAGATGCCCATTAATAGATATCAATGCGAGTGAGTAGGGATTGCCATGCAACGGATGCCCATTAAAAGAAACTAAGTGGGTGTGCGTCCAACTCGCTTGCTCAGGAAGACCTAGGGCAATTTTGAGGAAGCCCATCATTGGAATATACAAGCCAAGTTATATAATAAAAAATTCCCACTAGTATATGAAAGTGATATCATAGGAGACTCTCTATCATGAAGATCATGGTGCTAAGCCAAGTTATATAATAAAAACTTCCCACTAGTATATGAAAGTGATATCATAGGAGACTCTCTATCATGAAGATCATGGTGCTACATTGAAGCACAAGTGTGGTAAAAGGATAGTAGCATTGTCCCTTCTCTCTTTTCTCTCATTTTTTCTTTGGGCCTTTTCTCTTTTTTATGGCCTACTTTTTTAGTCGGAGTCTCATCCCGACTTGCGGGGGAATCATAGTCTCCATCATCCTTTCCTCACATGGGACAATGCTCTAATAATGATGATCATCACACTTTTATTTACTTTACAACTCAATAATTAAAACTCAATACTTAGAACAAAATATGACTCTATGTGAATGCCTCCAGTGGTGTACCGGGATATGCAATGAATCAAGAGTGACATGCATGACAATTATGAACAGTGGCTTTGCCACAAATACAATGTCAACTACATGATCATGCAAAGCAATATGACAATGATGGAGCGTGTCATAGTAAACATAGCGGTGGTATGTTGCATGGCAATATATCTCGGCATGGCTATGGAAATGCCATGATAGGTAGGTATGGTGGCTGTTTTGAGGAAGGTATATGGTGGGTGTATGATACCGGCGAAAAGTGTGCGGTATTAGAGAGGCTAGCAATGGTGGAAGGATGAGAGTGCGTATAATCCATGGACTCAACATTAGTCATAAAGAACTCATATACTTGTTGCAAAAATCTACAAGTTATCAAAGAAAAGTATTACGCGCATGCTCCTAGGGGGATATATTGGTAGGAAAAGACCATCGCTCGTCCCCGACCGCCACTCATAAGGAAGACAATAAATAAATAGATCATGCTTCGACTTCATCACATAATGGTTCACCATACGTGCATGCTATGGGAATCACAAACTTTAACACAAGTATTCCTCAAATTCACAACTACTCAACTAGCATGACTCTAATATCACCATATTCATATCTCAAAACAATTATCAAGCATCAATCTTCTCACAGTATTCAACACACTTATAAGAAAAAAAATTATTAATCTTGGATGCCTATTATATTGGGACCAATTTTTATGATTAAAGCAAATTACCATGCTGTTTTGCAGGGCTCGCAAAATAATATAAGTGAAGCATGAGAGAACAATAGTTTCTATAAAACAAATCCACCACCGTGCTCTAAAAGATATAAGTGAAGCACTAGAGCAAAAACTATATAGCTCAAAAGATATAAGTGAAGCACATAGAGTATTCTAATAAATTCTGAATCATGTGTGTCTCTCTCAAAAGGTGTGTACAGCAAGGATGATTGTGGTAAACTAAAAATCAAAGACTCAAATCATACAAGACGCTCCAAGCAAAACACATAGCATGTGGTGAATAAAAATATATCTCCAAGTAAAGTTACCGATGGATTTAAGATTTAAAGAGGGGATGCCTTCCGGGGCATCCCCAAGCTTTGGCTTTTTGGTGTCCTTAGATTATCTTGGGGTGCCATGGGCATCCCCAAGCTTAGTCTCTTGCCACTCCTTGTTCCATAATCCATCAAATCTTTACCCAAAACTTGAAAACTTCACAACACAAAACTCAACAGAAAATCTCGTGAGCTTCGTTAGCGAAACAAAGCAAAACACCACTTCAAGGTACTGTATTTAACTCATTCTTTATTTGTATTTGTCTTAAACCTGCTGTATTCCAACTTCTCTATGGGTTATAAACTCTTTTACTAGCCATATATTCATCAAAATAAGCAAACAACACACGAAAAACAGAATCTGTCAAAAACAGAACAGTCTGTAGTAATCTGTAACTAACACAAACTTTTGGAACCCAGAAAAATCTACCAAAATAGGACGACCTATAAAATTTGTTTAGTTATCTACTGCAATTGGAATCAATATTTTATCACGTTCTGGTGATTTTTAACAATTGTTTTCGTTAACAGAAAGTTTCTGGAATTTTCAGCAAGATCAAATAACTATCATCCAAGAAGATCCTATAGGTTTAACTTTGCACAAACACTAATTAAAACATAAAAACAAATCTAACCAGAGGCTAGATCAAATATTTATTCCTAAACAGAAGCAAAAAGCAAAAAACTAAAATAAAATTGGGTTGCCTCCCAACAAGCGCTATCGTTTAACGTGCCTAGCTAGCCATAAAAGCAAGGATAGATCTAAGTATTGCCATCTTTGGTAGGCAATCCATAAGTGGCTCTCATAATAGAACCATATGGTAATTTTATTTTCTTTCTAGGAATGTGTTCCATGCCTTTCCTTAACGAAAATTGGAATCTAATATTCCCTTCCTTCATACCAATAATTGCACCAATCGTTCTAAGGAAAGGTCTACCAAGAATAATAGGACATGAAGGATTGCAATCTATGTCAAAAACAATGAAATCTACGGTCACATAGTTCCTATTTGCAACAATAAAAGCATCATTAATTCTTCCCATAGGTTTCTGTGGAATCCGCAAGGTGCAAGTATAAAGAACAATCATCAAATTCACGGAATCCTAGTAAATCACACGAAGTTTTTGGAATCGTGGAAACACTAGCAACCAAATCACACAAAGCATAGCATTCTTGATATTTAATTTTAGTTTTAATAGTAGGTTCCCACTCATCATAAAGTTTTATAGGGATAGAAACTTCCAACTCAAGTTTTTCTTCATAAGATTGCACCAAGGCATCAACGATATGTTTAGTAAAAGCTTTATTTTGACTATAAGCATGAGGAGAATTTAGCACGGATTGCAACGAGGAAATACAATCTATCAAAGAGCAATTATCATAATTAAATTCCTTGAATTCCAAAATAGCTCTTCAATCCCACTTTTCCCAATTTTTGCATCAAGATCTAAAAACTCCGAATTTTTAGGATGCCTTCTAGGTAAAGGTGACTCATCTCCAGTCCCATCATTATCAAGATTCATATTGCAAAACAAAGATTTAATAGGACACACATCAATAATTTTTAGATCTTCATCTTTATTTTCATAGAAACTAGAAAAACACGCTTTCACAAAGCAATCTTTCTTAGCACGCATCCTAGCGGTTCTTTCTTTGCACTCATCAATGTAAATTCTAATGGCTTTGAGAGACTCATTGATATCATGCTTAGTTGGAATAGATCTAAGTTTCAAACAATCAACATCAAGAGAAATTCTATCAATGTTCCTAGCCAATTCATCAACCTTAAGCAATTTTTCTTCAAGCAAAGCTTTGAAATTCTTTTGTGAATTCATAAACTCCTTAACACTAGTCTCAAATTAAGAGGGCATCTTATTAAAATTTCCATAAGAATTGTTGTAGGAATTACCATAATTATTAGAGGAATTACTAGGGAACGACCTAGGATTAAAGTTTCCTCTATACGCGTTGTTACCAAAATTATTCCTACCAACAAAATTCACATGCATAGATTAATTATTATTCTCAATCAAGGTAGACAAAGGCACATCATTAGGATCAGAAGAAACACTTTTAGTAGCAAATAATTTCATAAGTTCATCCATCTTTCCACTCAAAACATTAATTTCTTCTATCGCATGCACCTTTTTATTAGTAGATCTTTCGGTGTGCCATTGAGAATAATTAACCATAATATTATCTAGGAGTTTAGTAGCTTATCCTAAAGCGATTTCCATAAAAGTGCCTCCCGTGGCCGAATCTAAAAGATTTCTAGAAGCAAAATTCAATCCGGCATAAATTTTTTGTATAATCATCCAAAGATTCAAAACATGTGTAGGGCAATTACGTATCATTAATTTCATTCTCTTCCAAGCTTGTGCAACATGTTCATGATCAAGTTGCTTAAAATTCATGATATCGTTTCTAAGAGAGATGATTTTAGCGGGAGGAAAATACTTAGAGATAAAAGCATCCTTACACTTATTCCATGAATAAATACTATTTTAGGCAAAGATGAAAACCATGCTTTAGCACCATCTCTAAGCGAAAAAGGAAATAGCTTCAATTTAACAATATCATTGTCCACATATTTCTTCTTTTGCATATCACACAAATCAACAAAGCTATTTAGATGGGTAGCGGCATCTTCACTAGGAAGGCCGGCGAATTGATCTTTCATGACAAGATTCAAGAAAGCATCATTAATTTCACAAGATTCAGCTTCGGTAAGAGGAGCAATCGGAGTGCTAAGAAAATCATTGTTGTTGGTATTGGTAAAGTCACACAATTTAGTATTATCTTGAGCCATCGTGATAAGCAAGCAATACAACACACAAGCAAACAAGAAGCAAGCAAAAAACAGGCGAACCGAAAAGAGAGAGCGAATAAAATGGCAAGGGTGAAGTGGGGGAGAGGAAAACGAGAGGCAAATGGCAAATAATGTATTGCGAGGGATAAGAGTTTGTGATGGGTACTTGGTATGTCTTGACTTGTGTAGACTCGGCAACAGCACCAAAAATGGCTTGTTGTTGGGAGTCAAATCTTGACATGACTTGGTGCAAATCTCCCCGGTAACGGCGCCAGAAATTCTTCTTGCTACCTCTTGAGCATTGCGTTGGTTTTCCCTTGAAGAGGAAAGGGTGATCCAGTAAAGTAGCGTAAGTATTTCCCTCAGTTTTTGAGAACCAAGGTATCAATCCAGTAGGAGATCATGCTCGAGTCCCATGCACCTACACAAACAAATAAGAACCTCGCAACCAACGCGATAAATGGGTTGTCAATCCCTTCACGGTCACTTACGAGAGTGAGATCTGATAGATATCATAAGATAATATTTTTGGTATTTTTATGATAAAGAGAAATAAAGATGCAAAGTAAAATAAATGGCAATAAAAATAGCTAAGTGTTGGAAGATTAATATGATGGAAGATAGACCCGGGGGCCATAGGTTTCATTGGTGGCTTCTCTCAAGAGCATAAGTATTACGGTGGGTAAACGAATTACTGTCGAGCAGTTGATAGAATTGAGCATGGTTATGAGAATATCTAGGTATGATCATGTATATAGGCGTCACGTCCGCGACAAGTAGACCGAAACGATTCTGCATCTACTACTATTACTGCACACATCGACTGCTATCCAACATGCATCTAGAGTATTAAGTTCATAAGAATAGAGTAACGCTTTAAGTAAGATGACATGAATAAACTCATGCAATATGATATAAACCCCATCTTTTTATCCTCGATGACAACAATACAATACGTGCCTTGCTGTCCCTGCTATCACTGGGAAAGGACACCGCAAGATTGAACCCCAAAGCTAAGCACTTCTCCCATTGCAAGAAAGATCAATCTAGTAGGCCAAACCAAACTGATAATTCGAAGAGACTTGCAAAAATAACCGATCATACATAAAATAATTCAGAGGAGATTCAAATATTGTTCATAGATAATCTTGATCATTAACCCACAGTCCATCGGATCTCGACAAACACACCACAAAAGAAGCTTACATCGAATAGATCTCTAAGAAGATCGAGGACAACTTTGTATTGAGATCCAAAGAGAGAGAAGAAGCCATCTAGCTAATAACTATGGACCCGAAGGTCTGAGGTAAACTACTCACACATCATCGGAGAGGCTATGGTGTTGATGTAGAAGCCCTCCGTGATCAATGCCCGCTCCGGCGGAGCGCCGGAAAAGGCCCCAAGATGGGATCTCACGGGTAGAGAAGGTTGCGGCAGTGGAAATAGGGTTTTGGCTCCGTATCTGATGTTTCCAGGGTATATGCGTATATATAGGAGGAAGAAGTACGTCGGTGGAGCAACAAGGGGCCCACGAGGGTGGAGGGCGTGCCTGGGGGAGGTGGGCGCGCCCCCCTGCCTCGTGCTCTCCTCGTTGATTGCATTACGTAGACTCCAAGTCCTCTGGATCATGTTTGTTCCGAAAATCACGTTCCCAATGGTTTCATTCCATTTGGACTCTGTTTGATATCTTTCGAAACACTGAAATAGGCAAAAAACAACAATTTGGGCTGGGCCTCCGATTAATAGGTTAGTCCCAAAAATAATATAAATGTGTATAATAAAGCCCATTAAACATCCAAAACAGAACATAATATAGCATGGAACAATAAAAAATTATAGATACGTTGGAGACGTATCAACAACCGATTCTAACTGTGAAAACAAGCACCAAGCACTCCAGGGCAGGGCAACTAGAGTGGATGATGCTATGGAATGAGGCCTACGATATACGAACACGCACAAGTGAAAGTTTCTTGAGAAATGGGAGTCGAAGGTTTAGTACCAGTTATGCGGTAGGTCGCCTGACAAGAAAGGTGGCGGTGTGGAGAGAGGAGGAAAACCGCGAGATGGACATCGGTCTTTGAAGGGCATGTAGATGGCGTTGATTATCTGGTAGGTGATTTCCAGGGGAATAGTAGAACTCAAGCAGCAGTAGTTCTTTGAATTCAGGGGATTTCAGCCAGGCGTCCACCGTGCAGGGCATGGTATGCTTGCTTAGGTAGCATGACGGGATGCAGAGGCTTTGAACGGAGCCCTAGTGGGAGGAGATGATGGCTCTGGGGATTTCAAAATCATTGAAGAGAGATAGCTGACGATAGTCGAGATTAAGGGGACGGCGCGCCATAGAGGGCGCCACGGAATTGAGAGGACTTGGGTGTGGCAGCAATCCTAGGTGGGGAGAAGCGAGATGATCTCCGCAAGGACGGCGTCCGGGAGATCGCTGATGCGGTCCATCCGAGATTCTACGGGTTCCTGGGATCTGGTGGGGGCGGGGTGGCCGCTTCTCCCTGCGCTGCCGGGTGCGGGATCTACAACAGGCGTCACCGCTGACGGGAGCCTCATCTTCTTGGCGCTAGGGTCAGTCGACTCCATTTTCCTCGAGGGCGTCGCGTCGCGCTCACGGATTTGAGCAGAGTAAAGAATGACGAGCCTAGTTGTAGTGCGAGTGAAAAAGAAGGGGAGCTTGGGTTTTTCTGTTGTAGTGAGGAAGAAGGGGAGCTGGGGTTTTCTGTAGGAGTAAAGTGAGTAATTTGGGGGTACGAGTGGAGCGAGCTGACGTGAGGTGGGTGGGAGTGAGGAGGAAGAAGAACACCCAGGTTTTTTTGGGGGGCGGTGTGCTGGGTGTGGGTAGCGCCTCTCATTCAGTAAATATATGGACTTTTGAATTGATTTTACTATTTACTAGGGTGGATGGGCTGTTTTGTCTTGGGCCCAGAGAAACAATTACTACTAGTACAGTGGAGACACTCTACAGCTACCCAGAAAAACAATTACTACTAGTACAGTGGATACAATTGAAGGAAATATACCCTAGAGGCAATAATAAAGTTATTATTTATTTCCTTATATCATGATAAATGTTTATTATTCATGCTAGAATTGTATTGACCGAAAACATAATACATGTGTGAATACATAGACAAACAGAATGTCACTAGTATGCCTCTACTTGACTAGCTCGTTAATCAAAGATGGTTATGTTTCCTAACCATGGACAAAGAGTTGTTATTTGATTAACGGGATCACATCATTAGGAGAATGATGTGATTGACATGACCCATTCCGTTAGCTTAGCACACGATCGTTTGGTATGTTGCTATTGCTTTCTTCATGACTTATACATGTTCCTATGACTATGAGATTATGCAACTCCCGTTTACCGGAGGAACACTTTGTGTGCTACCAAACATCACAACATAACTGGGTGATAATAAAGGTGCTCTACAGGTGTCTCCGAAGGTACTTGTTGGGTTGGCGTATTTTGAGATTAGGATTTGTCACTCCGATTGTCGGAGAGGTATCTCTGGGCCCTCTCGGTAATGCACATCACTTAAGCCTTGCAAGCATTGCAACTAATGAGTTAGTTGCAGGATGATGTATTACGGAACGAGTAAAGAGACTTGCCGGTAACGAGATTGAACTAGGTATTGAGATACCGACGATCGAATCTCGGGCAAGTAACATACCAATGACAAAGGGAACAACGTATGTTGTTATGCGGTCTGACCGATAAAGATCTTCGTAGAATATGTAGGAGCCAATATGAACATCCAGGTTCCGCTATTGGTTATTGACCGGAGACGTGTCTCGGTCATGTCTACATAGTTCTCGAACCCGTAGGGTCCGCACGCTTAACGTTTCGATGACAGTTATATTATGAGTTTATATGTTTTGATGTACCAAGGTTGTTCGGAGCCCCGGATGTGATCATGGACATGACGAGGAGTCTCAAAATGGTCGAGACATGAAGATTGATATATTGGAAGCTTATGTTTGGATATCGGAAGTGTTCCGGGTGAAATCGGGATTTTACCGGAGTACCGGAACCCCCCGGGGACTTAACGGGGCTTAGTGGGCCTTGGTGGAAGAGAGAGGAGGCGGCCAGGGCAAGGGGCTGCGCCCCCTCCCCCCTAGTCCGAATAGGACAAGGAGAGGGGGGCGGCGCCCCCCTTCCTTCTTCTCCTCCACCTCTTTCCCCTCTCTCTCCTAGTCCAACAAGGAAAAGGGGGGAGTCCTACTCCCGGTAGGAGTAGGACTCCTCCTGGCGCGCCCTCTCCCTTGGCCGGCCGCACCCTCCTTGCTCCTTTATATACGGGGGCAGGGGCACCCCAAAGACACAACAATTGATCTATTTGATCTTTTAGCCGTGTGCGGTGCCCCCTCCACCATAGTCCACCTCGATAATACTGTAGCGGTGCTTATGCGAAGCCCTGCGTCGTTAGTACCTCCTCATCGTCACCACGACGGCGTTCTGACAAAACTCTCCCTCAACACTCGGCTGGATCGGAGTTCGAGGGACGTCATCGGGCTGAACGTGTGCTGAACTCGGAGGTGCCGTGCGTTCGGTACTTGATCGGTCGGATCGTGAAGATGTACGACTACATCAACCGCATTGTGCTAACGCTTCCACTTTCGGTCTACGAGGGTACGTGGACAACACTCTCCCCTCTCGTTGCTATGCATCATCATGATCTTGCGTGTGCGTAGGATTTTTTTTTGAAATTACTACGTTCCCCAACAGTGGCATCAGAGCCAGGTTTTATGCGTAGATGTCATATGCACGAGTAGAACACAAGTGAGTTGTGGGCGATATAAGTCATACTTCTTACCAGCATGTCATACTTTGGTTCGGCGGTATTGTTGGATGAAGCGGCCCGGACCAACATTACGCGTACGCTTACGCGAGACTCATTCTACCGACGTGCTTTGCACACAGGTGGCTGGTTGGTGTCAGTTTCTCCAACTTTAGTTGAACTGAGTGTGGCTACGCCCGGTCCTTGCGAAGGTTAAAACAACATCAACTTGACAAACTATCGTTGTGGTTTTGATGCGTAGCCCGTAGCAGCCACGTAAAACTTGCAACAACAAAGTAGAGGACGTCTAACTTGTTTTTGCAGGGCATGTTGTGATGTGATATGGTCAAGACATGATGCTAAATTTTATTGTATGAGATGATCATGTTTTGTAACCGAGTTATCGGCAACTGGCAGGAGCCATATGGTTGTCGCTTTATTGTATGCAATGCAATCGCCCGGTAATGCTTTAATTTATCACTAAGTGGTAGCGATAGTCGTAGAAGCATAAGATTGGTGAGACGATAATGGTGCTACGATGGAGATCATGGTGTCGCGCCGGTGACGATGGTGATCATGATGGTGCTTCGGAGATGGAGATCACAAGCACAAGATGATGATGGCCATATCATATCTCTTATATTGATTGCGTGTAATGTTTATCTTTATGCATCTTATCTTGCTTTGATTGTGGTAGCATTATAAGATGATCTCTCACTAAATTTCAAGATAAAAGTGTTCTCCCTGAGTATGCACCGTTGCCAAAGTTTGTCGTGCCCAGACACCACGTGATGAACGAGTGTGATAAGCTCTACGTCCATCTACAACGGGTGCAAGCCAGTTTTGCACACGCAGAATACTCGGGTTAAACTTGACGAGCCAAGCATATGCAGATATGGCCTCGGAACACTGAGACCGAAAGGTCGAGCGTGAATCTGTAGGACCTTGAAGTATGTCTAGAGGGGGGGTGATTAGACTACTTGACCAATAAAAACTTAACCTTTTCCCAATTTTATAGTTTGGCAGATTTTAGCTATTTTAGGACAGGTCAAGCAATCATCACACAATTCAAGCAAGCATGCAAAGAGTATATTGGTAGCGGAAACTAAAGCATGCAACTTGCAAGAAAGTAAGGGGAAGGGTTTAGAGGATTCAAACGCAATTGGAGACACATATGTTTTTCTCGTGGTTCCGATAGGTGGTGCTATCGTACTTCCACGTTGGTGGAGACTTCAACCCACGAAGGGTAGCAGTTCTTGTGAGTCCACGGAGGGCTCCACCCACGAAGGGTCCACAAAGTAGCAACCTTGTCTATCCCACCATGGCCGTCGCCCACGAAGGACTTGCCTCACCAGTGATAGATCTTCACAAGTAGGCGATCTCCTTGCCCTTACAAACTCCTTGGTTCAACTCCACAATCTTGTCGAAGGCTCCCAAGTGACACCTAGCCAATCTAGGAGACACCACTCTCCAAGAAGTAACAAATGGTGTGTTGATGATGAACTCCTTGCTCTTGTGCTTCAAATGATAGTCTCCCCAACACTCAACTCTCTCTCATAGGATTTGGATCTGGTGGAAAGAAGATTTGAGTGGAAAACAACTTGGGGAAGGCTAGAGATCAAGATTCATATGGTAGGGATGGAATATCTTGGCCTCAACACATGAGTAGGTGGTTCTCTCTCAGAAATGGTAAGTTGGTAGTGTAGGTTCAGTCTGATGGCTCTCTCCACGAATGAAGAGGAGGTGGAGGGGTATATATAGCCTCAACACAAAATACAAACGTTAAACACAATTTACCAAACTCGGTGGGACCGAATAGTTAAACTCGGTCGGACCGATTTAGTAAACCTAGTGACCATTAGTGATTTTCGGTGGGACTGACATGCATCTCGGTGAGACCGATATGGTTAGGGTTAGGGCATAACGTAATCTCGGTGAGACCGATTACACAAACTCGGTGAGACCGATTTTGGTAATTAGCTAACCAGAGAGTAGGTCGGAGTAAACTCGGTGGGACCGATTTGCTCTTTTGGTGAGACCGAAATGTTACAAAAGGAAACAGAGAGTTTACATTGCAATCTCGGTGGGACCGATCGCTCACTTGATTCGACCGAAACGTTCTGAAGGGAAATGAGAGATTGCAACCCCATCTCGGTGAGACCGAGATCCCTATCGGTAAGACCGATTTGCTTAGGGTTTGTGGCAGTGGCTATGACTTTTGGAATCGGTGGCGCCGGATAGAAAGAATCAGTGTGACCGATTTTGGCTTTGGGTTTAGGTCATATGTGGATGTGGGAAAGTAGTTGAGAGTTTTGGAGCATATCACTAAGCACATGAAGCAGAAGGCTCATTCAGCAACACCTCATCCCTTCTTGATAGTATTGGCTTTTCCTATAGACTCAATGTGATCTTGAATCACTAAAATGTAAAATGAAGAGTCTTGAGCTTTTGAGCTTGAGCCAATCCTTTGTCCTTAGTATTTTGAGGGATCCACTTTCATCATCCATGCCATGCCATTCACTGAGCTTTCCTGAAATAATAGTCTTGGAATAGCATTAGCTCAATGAGCTATATGTTGTTATGAATTACCAAAACCACCTAGGGATAGTTGCACTTTCAATCTCATCCTTTTTGGTAATTGATGACAACATATAGATCAGAGCTTCGACAAATGATAATAAGATTTAAATAACATCTTCGCTTTGAGAAGTATGTGATAAGCAAGAGCTCCCCCTAAATTTGTGCATAGTTTTAGATTTGCTTTGGACTGCAAATGCACAATGAATTAGGCTCATGGGTTACTCTTCCATGTCACATACATCTTGGTGGAGCGCTCAAAATAATAAACAATGAATACATGCACTCATCACCAAGCATAGTGAGTGATCACATAAGATAGATATGATAATATCATCAAACATGCATAAGTGTAGCTTATGATCAAACACATGATCATCAATGTCTCAAAAACATAGTATCTCAACCAAAAGCAAACAAAGTTTAAAAAACCACCAAATAAAGCAAGAGAGAACAAAAGCAACACTCTCTCTCTCGAAGCCTATGATCTATATATTTTTCTCCCCCTTTGGCAACAAGTTACCAAAAAGTTCATAGAAAATGCATAGTGCTAGATCGACTCTCAGGCTTGATCTTCTGGTGGTGGTGTAGAGATGGCTCCTTGGACGAAGACTTCAGTTGACGTAGATGGAGCTGGAGCTGATGAAGGTGCTGGAGCTGGTGGCACTGACTGTAGCTGGTGCAGACGAAGTTGCTCTTGTGTCAGACACTGGCACAACTGATGACCTCTGGGCTCTAGGCACTCTGGAAAACACATTGGTTGTAGTCTTGCCCTTCCTCTCCTGCATGTCCTCTTGTAGCTCCTCCACTGCAATCTGAATCTCAGTTACTTTCAGATCTAAGTTATATAACTTTTTTTCTATGATTCTCTCCAAGCTCTCCTGATTTTGAGTTAGGGTGGCCAATCCCTTCTCAATCCTCAGAGTGGATGCTATTAAGTAACCAAGCTGGTCCTGCTTGTTCTTCAAGAAATACTCAGATGCCTCCTCTTGAGTTGGCATCTTGGCAGCCTTCTCCCTCTTTGCCTTCTCCTTCTTCTCCTGAGCTTGAACTGATTGTGGATCATCTTCATTCATGACAACCTCATTGTCCTCAAAGTCCGGATAAAGTGGAAAGTGTTCCATATCCAACTGATATTTTCCTGTGCCCATCTTTGAGTTTATCAGTTCTTGAATCTGAGGTGCATATCCACAGCTCCTCTTCTGATCTGATGCAGTCCTCTTGATAGTTTCAACGATCAGGCTCATGACTTTAAACTTTTGTGGCACATCAAACACGCGCAACATGTTGATGGCATTGCCCTCTGATCATTTTATGGTCACCAGACTTGGGCAACAAGGTGTGCCTCAGAATCCAATTTATAGTTGGCAACCCTGACAACAGATAGTGAACTGATCCAAACTTGTGAGTTGCTAGTGCCTTGTTTGGAATTTCCTTGTACATGTGAGCCATTGAATTGTGATCCTTTTTCTTCTTGGCATAGATGTCTAAGTCATCCTCATTCTCTTCTGGGGCATTTATCAGCTTTGCCCACTCTTCAACAGTTGACTGGTACCTTGTACCTTCAGACATCCAAACAATTCTCCCATCTGGGTAAAAATGTGTTGTGGAGTAGAATTATATGATAAGTTCATCATTCCAATTTGTGAGCTTTTGCCCGACAAAATCTGCAACTCCAAAACTCACAAAGCTGTCCTGCACTCTAGGATAGTGCTCTTCATTCTCCTTCATGATGTTCCAGTCGACCCATCTCATGTCACAGACAATGGGCTTCTTGTCCAACAAGATTGTCTCATAAAAGTCCTGTTGTTCCTTTGTGTGAAACCTGTAATCAACAGTAGTTCTTCTCCTTGAAGCATATGGATCTTCCATTCTCCATTTCCTCAGCCCTGAATCCTTACTGATTCTCATGTTCTCAGCCACAGGATGGGCATCATTGTGGTCTGGTATCTTGGGCTTGAGCTTCCTCAGAACCTGTCCTTCTTCATCTTCCTCATCAACCTTAGGCACTGGGGCCTTGTTCTTTTCAGGAGCTGGAATACTCCTAGTATTCCTCTTTAGTGCAGACTTGGCCTTGGGGGCAGCTTTGGGTGCTTCCTTGGGCTTAGATGAGGCAGCCCCTGATTTGATTGCATCACCCATTAGCTTTGGTGCCTTTGGTGCTGGTGCAGTAGGCTCTTCCTCTTCTCCCATCATGGAAGGCTTCCCAATTACTCTGGCGTTGGTCATCTTGACCCTTTCCTTCCTCTTCTTGCTTTCAGCAACTGGCTCTTTGGGATCAGGATTTTCAGGTAGTTGAGTTGATGTTCTGGCCTTAGACATTGGTTGTCTTCCTGCAGTCCTTTTGATCTTCATCACCCTTTCCTTCTTGACCACCTCTTTCTTTGAAGTTGCCTCATCTTCCTCAGCTTTGTTATCTTCATCCTCTGAATATGTAGTTCTTTTCCTCCTTTGCCTAGTAGCAGCCTTAGGCAGGTTGCTAGGACTACTTCTGCTCCCTACATCTGAAGTTGAGGCACTAGTGCCCTCACTCAAGTTTATCTGCTCTTCTGACCCGTTCTGGCTGTCACTTTGATCAGACATACTGCGAAAGCTCACTGCTGACCCTGTGAAGAGTTTATAGATGCGATAGAAAAGATGAGCATCACAAAATGCAGAGGTTTTTGCAAAAGAATGACTCAAAAGTTCAGTTTTAGTTTTCCACAGAAAGCATTTCGGATCCACCGATTTTCAAACTCGGTGATACCGAAGCAGTTTTGGAACCTAAACTGATGATCTCGGTTGGACCGAGTTTCAGTTCGGTGGCATCGAGACTGCTAGGGTTTCATAGAATTCTCAAATCGGTTGCGCCGATTAGTAAATCTCGGTCAGACCGAGAGTCACTTGTGCAATGGCATATGCCAAATCGGTGAGACCGAGTTTTTCAACTCGGTGGGTCCGAGATGGTTTCGGCGGAAACCTAAACCTAAAAATTTGAATCACATCTAATCTATGAACTACTTTGGTTGGATATATGAGTTGCAATCGTGGCAAGATTCAATATGAAAACAATGTGCTAGGAATCAGACGTGGATAGCACAAAGATCAAGTCCATACCCTAACTTGGCGGTGGACTTGCTACGGCGGCAACGGCGGGAATGAAATCCGTTGAAAGCGGCGAACACCAGCGACAGGAGGCTGCTGGCGGTGAGAAGACGATCCGGAGACCATGATGGCAGAGCGAGCTGATGCGCGGGCGAAGCGTTTCAGAGAAATTTCCAAAATTTTGCCCGTGACTATATATAGCCCGACCCTGTCGGTGTGACCGAGTGGAACAACTCGGTGGCACCGAGATGCATAACTGCAAAGCAGTTACAGCAACTCGGTGTGACCGAAAAGTTCAAATCGGTTGCACCGAGATTGAAAACTCAGATCAACTTGATGATCTCGGTAGGACCGAAATGGTAGGATCGGTCAGACTGAGAATCATTAAGAGGTTTTGGAAGTTTAAGTCTATGACTTAATCAGGACTCAAGTGCTCCTCACAGAGTGGTTCGAATCGGACTTGATCAAATTTTGTGATGTAGCATGAATAGAGTTTGAGACGAGAAAAGCATAGATAGCTAAAGAAGGTTCTTAGGCATTCTTGTCTATCCACTTGGCACAAAGAAAAGAAACCAAACAAGAAAAACAACAAGTGGATGTCCTTGAATGAGTAAAATATGCACCAACATGCTCACACAATAAGATGGCAAATGAAATATGTGGCAAAGCATGCACAACCAATTTTAGCATCTATCAAACAATTGGCGTTGACTAGGTCATCTATATATGAGTATAAAGACTTAGGAGTCAAATGAGAACATTTGATCATAGGTCATACTCATAGTTTAAGCTCAAGTGGGGTTACCACTTTTACATAATGCATTAATGTGTTCACACCATTAGAGTTGCTTTGACTCAATTCTTAGAGTTAAGCTCCCCCTAGATGTGAGATCCCTCCTTAGAGGGGTGAACTAACCTTGGGTTTTGTCGATGATGACTTCATGTAGGTGTTGAAGATGTAGATGCTCAATGTTGATGTAGATCATTTGGAGCAATCCTTCGGAGTGAGTTGCACTTTCAACTTGCCTACATGGGTTAGTCCCGCAAGGAACAAACAAGAATATCCATAGACATAGAGTGATGCACACACAAGATGATGTCCATGAAAAAATTAGGTTACCTTGTTCCTTGCCTTACCAACATGAGGTTTTGTGACTCCTTAAACTAGTGCAAGATGTGAAAGTTGATTGCACTTGTTCTTGCCAAAATGATGTGAGTGAAGAATGTTGGCGGAGTCACCCTCAAGAACTCTCTAGTTCTTCTTCTTCGGGATCCACATCATCTTGATGGGAATCCTTGGAGTTGTAGTTGTACTTGATGAAGTAGAACTTGACGTAGTCTTGGGGACCCACTCGAGCGAGGCTTTAGGTGCTTCTTCAAATGCATCAATTTCTTCTTGAAGCTTGTCCTTGCCTTTGTTCTTGTGGTCTTGCGGTGGAAGATCATATTGAGCTTGTGTCCCTTGAAGGAAGTAGGATCATACTTCTCTTGTTGAGGAACAAACTTCGTCTTGGGGTATTGATCTTCTTCCCACTCAACTCCATTGGCGTTGAACTTTCGCTCAAAACCAACACCTTGATTCTTCCGGTGCCTTCCTTGTTTATGCATAATTTCCTCAAATTGCTTACTCCCGGCAAGGCTCTTGTAAACACCTTTCTCTATAATTCCCTCCAATAAACTATTTTCTTGCTCAAGAGTAACTTGGCTAAGAGAATCATTAGTGGAATCAAGAGAACTACTAGAAGCAACAACATTGGATTTGACATTATTATTGTTACTACTAGAGGAAGTATCTTTCGTGTACTTGTTACTAGACTTGACTTGAGGCATGTAAGTAGATAAGAGCAAACGGCTTGGCAATGTAAGAAGAACTTTTCTTGCGGAGATCATCATTGATTGCCTTTAAGAACTCATGCTCTTGCTCAAGATTGAGCTTTTCAAAGCGTAACTTCTCATGAGCCCTTAAAAGTTCTCGATGATCTTGAAGATAGTTTCATGAGCCAACTTAAGAGTGTTTAGTTCTTTAGTTAGAAGCTCTATTTTCTCCTTATCATTGTCATTCGTTTGATTAGCATGATTAATTGACGTTTCATCATAGTATTCATCACTAGAGTTGTCAACAAGTAAATCATCATCACCTAGCAAGTCATCTTCATCACTATTGAAATCAACATACTCGGGATGTGTTACCTTAGGACCTTTGGCCATGAAGCATCTTCCAATTCCTTCATTTGGTGAATCAAATATGTCATAGGAGTTGGTTGACACAAGTGCTAGACCGGCAACACCTTCATCTTGAGTATATTCGGAGTCGGAGTGATAGCTTCTCTCGGAGTGATGGTTGGAGTCGGAGCCGGAAACCCATTCACCAACATGAGCTTGATGTCTTCGTTTTGTGTAGCTCCTTGATGACTTGTCCTTCCTTTCCGAATCCTTGCTTCTCCGTGAGGGTCTTCGTTCATAATGATCATCTCTACTCCTCCTCTCTCTCGGTGGTGATTCTTCTCTTTTGCTTCTTCTTTTTGTAGAATCTTCTCTTCTTTTGTAGGGTGCCGTACACTCATTGGAGTAGTGTCCGGGTCTCCCACAATTGTAGCAATTGCGCTCTCGACTAGAAGATCTTTTGTCATTGTAAGACCTTGACTTGGAGCTTCTTTCTTTGCTTCTACTTTTGTAGAACTTGTTGAAGTTCTTCACCATTAAGCTCAATTCTTCATTGAAGGTTGGTTTCTCACTTGATGATGTGGGGGCTTCACTTGAGGCTTTGTAAGCACCACTTGACTTGTTGTGAAGTTCCTCCTTGTCCTTGAGTGACATCTCATGAGCAACAATCCCTCTAATGACTTCCGTTGGCTTGAGATCTTTGTAGTTTGGCATCATTTGGATGAATGTGCACAAGGTATCATACTTTCCATCCAATGCTCTTAGGATCTTCTTGATGATGAATTTTTCGGTCATCTCTTCACTCCCTAAGCCGGCAATCTCATTTGTGATAAGAGCAAGCCTAGAGTACATTTCAACGACACCTTCACCATCCTTCATTTTGAACTTGTCAAGCTGACTTTGGAGCACATCCAACTTGGATTCCTTGACGGACTCGGTACCTTCGTGCATATCAATCAAAGTATCCCATATTTCCTTTGCATTCTCAAGACGGCTGATTTTGTTGAATTCTTCAGGGCGCAATCCGTTGAAGATGATGTCACATGCTTGAGCGTTGTATTGTAGCATCTTCAATTCTTCCGCGTTAGCTTCACGGTTCGGTTCTCTCCCATCGAAGAATTCACCTTGCAAGCCAATACAAATAATTTCCCAAACGGCGGGGTTATGTCCAAGAATATGCATTTTCATCTTATGCTTCCAACTAGCAAAATTAGTACCATCAAAGTAAGGACCTCTACGGTGATAATTTCCCTCGCTAGACGCCATACTCTCCTAGGTTGTGAAACCAAGACTATGACCACCAAAAGCTATGGAAATCAAAGGAAATGGAGACCAAAGCTCTGATACCACTTGTAGGACCTTGAAGTATGTCTAGAGGGGGGTGATTAGACTACTTGACCAATAAAAACTTAACCTTTTCCCAATTTTATAGTTTGGCAGATTTTAGCTATTTTAGGACAAGTCAAGCAATCATCACACAATTCAAGCAAGCATGCAAAGAGTATATTTGCAGCGGAAAATAAAGCATGCAACTTGCAAGAAAGTAAGGGGAAGGGTTTAGAGGATTCAAACGCAATTGGAGACACGGATGTTTTTCTCATGGTTCCGATAGGTGGTGCTATCGTACTTCCACGTTGTTGGAGACTTCAACCCACGAAGGGTAACGGTTGCGCGAGTCCACGGAGGGCTCCACCCACGAAGGGTCCACGAAGTAGCAACCTTGTCTATCCCACCATGGCCGTCGTCCACGAAGGACTTGCCTCACTAGCGGTAGATCTTCACGAAGTAGGCGATCTCCTTGCCCTTACAAACTCCTTGGTTCAACTCCACAATCTTGTCGGAGGCTCCCAAGTGACACCTAGCCAATCTAGGAGACACCACTCTCCAAGAAGTAACAAATGGTGTGTTTATGATGAAATCCTTGCTCTTGTGCTTCAAATGATAGTCTCCCCAACACTCAACTCTCTCTCATAGGATTTGGATCTGGTGGAAAGAAGATTTGAGTGGAAAGCAACTTGGGGAAGGCTAGAGATCAAGATTCATATGGTAGGAATGGAATATCTTGGCCTCAACACATGAGTAGGTGGTTCTCTCTCAGAAATGGTAAGTTGGAAGTGTAGGTTCAGTCTGATGGCTCTCTCCACGAATGAAGAGGAGGTGGAGGGGTATATATAGCCTCCACACAAAATCCAACCGTTACACACAATTTACCAAACTCGGTGGGACCGAATAGTTAAACTCGGCCGGACCGATTTAGTAAACCTAGTGACCATTAGTGATTTTCGGTGGGACTAACATGCATCTCGGTGAGACCGATATGGTTAGGGTTAGGGCATAACGTAATCTCGGTGAGACCGATTACACAAACTCGGTGAGACCGATTACACAAACTCGGTGAGACCGATTTTTGTAATTAGCTAAACAGAGAGTTGGTCAGGTAAACTCGGTGGGACCGATTTGCTCTTTTCGGTGAGACCGAAATGTTACCAAAAGGAAACAGAGAGTTTACATTGCAATCTCGGTGGGACCGATCGCTCACTTCAGTTAGACCGAAACGTTATGAAGGGAAATAGATAGATTGCATCCCCATCTCGGTGAGACCGAGATCCCTATCGGTAAGACCGATTTGCTTAGGGTTTGTGGCAGTGGCTATGACTTTTGGAATCAGTGGCGCCAGATAGAAAGAATCGGTGTGACCGATTTTGTGTCACACCCTGATTTTCATGCCACTACACTTAAGCTAACAATCATGATAAAATATGGTCTGACAAAAACTTTTGACTGTTTTGGACCTTGCCTTGATTGGTTTTTGTCTGTTGCTTGCAAGTGCTCTAAAAATAAAATAAATCCTCCAACTCTTATACTCCTTCTCCTTGATCCAAAACTTCTGCCCAATGATCATGCCATGTGTGTATGTCATAAAAATAATTTCTTGTAAAAATATTTTGGCCAAAAGTATTTTCTAAATTTAGTTTTCCAAAACCCCTGAATTGAGGTTTGCAATCGCAAGTACTTAATTAAGGGCAGTAAAAATCTTTCCAAAAATATATTTGACTCCTATTAGATATAGGGTACCGAGAAACCATAAAAATATGATTTTAAAAGTTATTTTACTATTTTATTTAAAAACGTTTTCTTAAGGCCAGAAATGGTCTTTAATAGGTTAAAATTAATTTTGTGCTTTAAAAATATTTGTGAAAATTTAGAGAAACTCAGTGGACATATATTTCCCATATATAGGAGTTTCAACATATGGTCATGTTAAAAATATTGGTCAAATCCCTCAAATACCCATTCTGGATATTTCAAGCTTTTGAAATATTTACAAAGGAAATATTCTCCAAAAATTCCAAGAAAATTCTAGCATGTCACATATGACATGTTTGATGATCTGGACAAGTATCATGTCATGGAGAATAGTATAACCCCATGAAATCCCCTCAAAACCATTTCTGTCCATTTTGAAGTTTGAGCAACTTTACATTGCCAAACATGTCCAAATTCTCTCAAATCTTGTGTACATTCTCAACTGGTCTAATAATTCATCTAGAACAAATGGCACAAGTTGGAGAACAAGTTAACTTGATCAAAGAGCCCCCAAACCCTCTCTGACCAGAATCAAATTTGAACAAATCTACATTACCAACTTTCTCTCCTTGATTCCAACTTTTGTGAGCAGGATCACATGACCAAATGAGGCCACCACACCTAGTGGTGCATCAAGGAGAAGTGATTTGATCAACTAGATCTACACAAGTTCATTTCTGCCAAATTCTAGGGTTCACAAAAGTTTCATTGGAAACTTTGCCCAAATGAACTCAAGATTGGTGGAAGGCCCTAATTATGTGTACCATTTGACCCTGTCAAGCCTCATGTCAAGTGGAGTTCATCTTCCTGCCCAAACCACCATCTAACTCCTTCCCAAGTAAATTAAAAATGTATGTTTTGTCCACTTCCACTAATCTCCTTGAGCCCTCCTCTTTACCACAGCCCCTCCTAGTCCCCCTCTACCACTGCATGTTTCCCTGCCTCAGAGCCATGATTAAGGGGTTAGAACCCCATTTTTCTTCTCTGGCAGCAGCATTCTCCCTCTCTTTCAGCCTCTCTCCCTCCCCGGCATTCCAGAGCATCAAGGCTCTCCCGGCTTTTGCCCATACCCCCTACTGCCAGAGAAAAGTGGACACGCTGAAAGTGCGCCAAAAGCCGCCAAGATGCCGGCCAAAGACGCTCCTGGAGCACGCCACCATGCTCCCGATCGTTGACACGACGCCTCCTGGCCCACCTCGAGCCTCCCCTCGCGCCAGTCGAGGTGTCTCTACGTCCGCAACACGCCACCATCCTGGCCCCCTCCTCGTTCCCGCTCTCTCACCCCCTGCGGCGCGTGCCCAGAGGCGCCCGGCTCGGCAAATGCCCGGCCTCAGACGCTGAGCACCAGGGCCTCGCCCCGCTCCCTCTCTCTCTTCCCGGCACCCTACGCGACTCCCACGAACACCGTAGACAGCTCCTCTCCCTCCCTCCTGGCCTCCCGAGCTGTTGCCGCGGCCACCCGTGTGCCGCGTTCACGGTGAGCTACGGGTCGGCTATTTAAGGCCACCCCGAGCCCCCTCTTGACTCCTTTGCCTCTCTCTCCCTCCCAGAGACCCCTGGGCCAACTCACTCCTCTCCCCGTGCCCTCCATCCATCACAACGGCCGGAGCGCCGCTGTCGGGCTCCGCCTAAATCCGGGCTATCCCGAACCTCTCCTCCTTCCCTAGCCACTCCTGCACCCTCATACCACCACCTCGAGGCCCTCCATCACCGTCGTTCATCCCCGGGAACGCCACGCGCTCGTGGCCGAAGATGGCCGACAGCTTCCTCCGCGGCCACCCAGGCCATCGCTGCTGCAGCCCTCCACGGCGTGCGTGCAGCACATGGATGGGTGCGGCGCGGCCTCCTGAGCACGCCGGTGGGCGGAGCGTCGCCGGAGACGCTCTGTAGCCCCGGCAATCGCCGGCGGGAGCCTCTCCTCCCCGCGGCTGGAGCGCGCGCGGGAGGTTGAAGGTGACCTGCAGCTGGGGCCCGCGCGTCAGCGACCCAGTGGGCGGGCCCCCGCCGTTTAAGTGGAAACGGCTTCGGCAAAGACGCCTTCGACGTCACTTTGTCGTCCGCGTCGAAACCCTTTGGGCGACCCACGGTCTATCTGTCGCCCGTGCGCAGGATAAGGTTAAAGCCTTATTTCCTTTTTTTCTTTTCCAGAAACTTTTAATATCCATAAACAATTACAATGGACTCCAAATTTGATGATTCAAATTTCTAGTGACTCTATAAATCATGATCTACCTGGTGGTGCAACATGCACATTTTTCCAGAGACCTTTTCTTCACAAATATTTATCAGATCCTATTTTTCCTATACATGATGAACTTTAGAAAATCACAGAGGGCTCAAATTTGATCCAAATGCCATGATTCAAATTCCTAGATGTTTCTAAATTCATATCTTAGTTTATGAACATTTTTCTTAATACTTTCTGTACCACATAAAACAATGAGCCATTTCTTCAAATTTGTCAACTTTGTAAATTCATAGGAAATTCATTTGAACTCCAAATCCAGTGAAACCAACTCCTAGATGCTTCTAAAATCATGGTTTGCTAAATGGGTGCCTCTGCTCATTTTTCAAAAATATATTTCTGTAGACTTCTTGCAAATCCATAAACCCCTTGATTCCATCATATTGAAATGTTCGTAGATATCCACTGATCCAATTCCAATGAAACCACTCTGGTTATTTTTCATATAACCAGAGATGTCCTAGAAAAGTCAAATTAATATTTTTGGAGCAATTATATTTCCTGCCTTGTTGTGTTGCTTATTGTGATTGTTCCGACGTTAGTTGACGAAGTAGACGAAGTACATGGAGAAGGACCAGAAGATTTCAAGACTCAGATGAACCAGGCAAGCAGCCGTTTGACCATGTCCATGAAACCCTTTTTATGCATGTCATATATCACTTATTATTGTTGCATCGGAATCATGATGAGATGGTAAACCACGTTGGTTGGCTGCCTCAGTTACTTCCTCATTGATACTTGCATTGAGCATGACCCTACCTCCTTATGAGGGTTATGCCGGTGGGAGTAGATAGGATGCTAAAGTAGTTGCTACGCAGAAAGGGACGGGAATATGCATGGTGATGGGGGCAAGTATGTTCCCAAAGACTTTTGAAAACCCGTCGGGTGCCACTAATGCCCGAGGGAGATGTTGAGCTAGGTAACCACTTGACAAAGAAGTGGTGTACCGGAGAAGGATATGTGAGTGTGGTTTCAAAACAGATTGGTTTAAGTTATGCGACTGCTATTCCAACCTTACATGCGCAACCACTCTACCCTTGTATGGGAAAGGGCATTATTGATTGCCTAGGCCGATACTAGCTTGGAGCCCACATTACTAGTGACGGGGAGAGTTGGTGCTCTCTCTCGGGGACGGGTCGTGCCGGGTAGGGCGGCCAAGAACATTTTATGGGGCACCGGACACACCGTTGGTACCCCGTGCCGCTGGTATGTGATTTAATATGGGAGCGAGGCTCCACAATTTTAAGTTGTGAAATGTTGGGCACGGGGGTTACTACCAATCGAGTGGACTCCATGTTAGTGTCGTCTAGGAAAGATAGTGATCGGGTGCTTACCCCGGGTACTTGAGGTACCGCGGGTCGTGGATGACATGGAAGTTCCCCGGATCTTGTGGGTAAAGTGTGCAACCTCTGAAGAGTGTAAAACTATTCGAATAGCCGTGTCCACAGTCAAGGACAGTTGGGTAACCGCTCTTGGGCTACGTCCATATGTTTACGAAACCTGGTGAGTATGTATGGACGAGTGGAGAGAACTACATGGGTCAAGTCCAAGGACTTGACATGATGGAGTTGGGTTGGTGCCCACTCCATTTATGTTGATATCTATAACTTGTCCTCGGGGATTACATGAATCCTCTTGATGCATGCTATGCAAGTTGTTGAACATGTCATTGCACTCAAAACTAGCTTTCTGCAAAAATTTACCTATATCATGCATTGTTGAATCTTGAACCAAAACATGGGTTGCTTGCGAGTACATTCAAAGTACTCATTAGCTTGCCACTGGTTATTTTATTGGCCAAGCATGAAAGAACAGGATGTGATGAAGGACATGTTGGTGACGAACATGCGAGCTAGGACGCTTTCCCAGTCAGAATGCCTGTAGGGTTAAGGCAGATGGCATGGGTCCAAGTTATCGATTTAAGATTTCCGCTGCAATGTTATACTCAAGACTTGACCATAATGGTCCTACTTGTGTAATACGGTATGTATGGATGTAAGCCTCTTGTTATTCAGCTTCTGTGTGTTCAGTGAGCATTGATCTCTGGGATCACTGTACATGTGCATTCGGTGATCACGACTTATGAGTCGGGGTCCCCACAGAGCTGGTATCAGAGCCATCCTGACTGTAGGAAGCCTTATTTAGCATGGTCGTTAGTTAGGATAAAACTATTTCCAAAACTATTACTAGTTTTCAAAACTATCTATACTTCTCTTTCCTTCTCAGATTTCCGAAAACTAATGTATACTTTCCTTATTGATCTCTTCCCCTTCAAAACCTTTGGTCGCTAGAACCCTTATGCCCCTGACCACTGGATTCCTTGTACTGCTCGTGGATAATCTAGAAGGAAGATGCCTTGCCAGACATTCACCCACATCTCCTGAACACACGATTGGCGACATCACAACAAGACGATACCAAATGTAAGATACACCCTCGAGGAATGAGGACACAAGACACAGGAGATGGAGACACCCTCGACGCTGCCCTGTGATGATGCAACCTTGGCCTATGATGACCAGGGCATGGGATATGCAAGATCATGATATACATCGCTAGTAGAGCAACCCTGTCCTTATCATTGTTGCATCGGCAACCACCGGTGGATGAGAACCTAGCCATTTGGTCCGCCTCACTATAGTGAGCAGGAAAATGGTTCTCTTCATCCCCTGCTCTCGGTGATTTACATCGGCAACAAGATATCCGTAGATTGGACCTCTACTACGCCTTGTTAGTATCATTACATAAAGGATTGCCTACCTGGTACACTCGGCGCCTTAGAAGGCAAAAGGGATCGTCATGATTAAGAAGACAAGAGGAGACCATGTCGATGTCACCATAAGGAGCCACCTTCACCCCATCACTCCAACAAAGTAGAAGTGTTGAAGATTCTTCAGGCCAACCCGGATCGCTTCATCGACAACTACAAGAGACGTAGCAACACCCGAGGAAACTTCAAGATCTGCATGAGGCACAAGGCACGACTCTCGAGTCCGAGAGCCCCTAGGGTAGGATGAGTCGTGTACCCCTATGCGCAATCGAGTCCGTATGATGGTTCGAATAGAACCATGATTGTGTGTTGCTTGTTTTTATTTGTTTGTGTTTTGATATCGATTACGCCCTTTTTGCCCTAGGCAACAAGTATGTGACTATATCACCTTACTTATCTTAATACCTGTGTTTGGCCCTTTCGGCACTTGTTGTTTGCACCTGCACTATAGAACCCCCTTTTAGGCATCCCCCTCCTCTATGCTACTTTTCGCTCTCATCTCTCTCTCCTCAATCAAGACCGGCAAGACAAGGTACACCAAGGATTCTACTTCGACAACCAACTAGCAACAAAGACTTCTGCTACAATCTCCACGACCAAGTGCAACCCTGTAGAATTAGGTTTAACCTTCAAGATTAGAGATCCACTCCTAGACCCTTCAAGACTTCACAAGATACCCCAGCTCGAATCCTTAACCATGTGCTTAACCCACAGAATTGCAAGAGAACCTATTAAGCCTCAGTAACCTTGCACCGCACTGGGTTCATTATGGAACTAGTGGATGTAATGAGCAAGCACATTATCATCCTAAGATAGCACCAAAACTGATGATGCCATAGGAGAGACCAATTTGAGGATATAGGAACGGAGGACAAATGACTTGACTGAGACTTTGGTAGATCACGGGGCTTTCATGTTGGTAGATGAACTTGGTGGGATCATGATTATAGATTAGCATAGCTTTCATTATCCCTGAGTAAATTGGATTTATAGGACAATTATGATCGCAAGCTGAAATTCCTGGAAGTGCAAGGATTTGACTTGATCATATGATATTGATAGGAGATAGTTGATATTACGTAAATAACTTGAGGGAGACATGTAGGATTCCTCGTTGGACATGAGATTTGGATTAAATAGGTTACCCTAGTGGAGTATGGATGCAGAGTGATTTTACATGGTTTGGAGTAAATTGGATTTAGACGATGATCTTGATCATGATACCATGTTTCTCGGTGGACCATAACTAGGAGATTGGAATAATTGTCGAATTTATTTAGGGATCTATATATGCTTGACCTTGGAGTTTACATGACCATGATAATGGAAATTGGTGGATCGACTATAGCAAGGTAGCCCTTTAAAGTATTTGGTGATTATAGGAGATTAGAAGATCATGTGGGACACCATAGACATTGGATTTGTAGGATTAATGAATTATGTAGCTAATGGGCTTTTGGAGTTGACTTATGCGAGATGATACTTTCGGAGGTATAAGGTGATCTGTTTGGAGGACTAGATAGAACAATTGGCATCTCAGAACTGTGCTCAAGGATGGGATGATGAACATTCACTGCACACTAAAATCCTTGAAACCCTTACGCCCTACCAAACCACAACATGGCCGGATCCTCGACCTTGGGCTTTGGCTCTAGATCGATAAGACCTCGGCCAATACTCAACCGTGACCATCACCAATTCCTCAAATTTCACTTTTACGCACCCATAGACTTCATGGAGTGCTTGGACAAGTTAGTTGTCATCTTTCTTTGATGACATACTCGTCTACCCGAAGACGGAAGAAGAATCGTTGAGCTGGTCAAGGAACATCTGAAGACCGTCATGTCTAACAGGAAGAACTACACCAACCACCTTCTTCAAGAAGTATACTTCCGCGTTAAAGACCATGTGTATCTGCAAGCCACTCCTCTCTAAGGAACCAAGCATTACCATGACAAGGGAACCCACACCAAGATTCATCGGCCCTCTTGAGATCACTCCAAGAAATAACAACCCCCTCTGAGATCACTACGAGACGAAGAGAAGACAGGTACCAGCTGGAATTGCCACCTGAGTTACCTAGTGTGCACAACGCTTTCCATGCATCACAACCCCGGAAGTGTTTCCAACTTCCTAACTTGCCCGACCTCTAAGAGGGCAATGACCACCTAGCCGTCGACCCCTAGCTCAATCTAACCTACCGAGAGCTACCCATTAGCAACCTGGACCAAATAGAACATTATATATGAAGCCACACCATCAAGTACTTCAAGGATCAAAGGAGCACCACTCGGAAGCAGGAACAGTATGAGGACGTGGAGACCACCCCACATCAAAGTTTTTGTATCCTTTTCAGCCTAGTTTGGGAATCTCGGGACGAGATTCTTGTAAGGGGGGTAGGTCTGTCACACCCTGATTTTCATGCCACTACACTTAAGCTAACAATCATGATAAAATATGGTCTGACAAAAACTTTTGAGTGTTTTGGACCTTGCCTTGATTGGTTTTTGTCTGTTGCTTGCAAGTGCTCTAAAAATAAAATAAATTCTCCAACTCTTATACTCCTTCTCCTTGATCCAAAACTTCTGCCCAATGATCATGCCATGTGTGTAGGTCATAAAAATAATTTCTCGTAAAAATATTTTGGCCAAAAATTATTTTCTAAATTTAGTTTTCAAAAAACCCCAGAATTGAGGTATGCACTGCAAGTACTTAATTAAGGGCAGTAAAAATCTTTCCAAAAATATATTTGACTCCTACTAGATATAGGGTACCCAGAAACCATAAAAATATGATTTTAAAAGTTATTTTACTATTTTATTTAAAAACATTTTTTTAAGGCCAGAAATGGTCTTTAATAGGTTAAAATTATTTTTATGCTTTAAAAATATTTGTGAAAATTTAGAGAAACTCAGTGGACATATATTTCCCATATATAGGAGTTTCAACACATGGTCATGTTCAAAATATTGGTCAAATCCTCAAATACCCTTTCTGGATATTTCAAGCGTTTGAAATATTTACAAAGGAAATATTCTCCAAAAATTCCAAGAAAATTCTAGCATGTCACATATGACATGTTTGATGATCTGGACAAGTATCATGTCATGGAGAATAGTATAACCCCATGAAATCCCCTCAAAACCATTTCTGTCCATTTTGAAGTTTGAGCAACTTTACATTGCCAAACATGTCCAGATTCTCTCAAATCTTGTGTACATGCTCAAATGGTCTAATCATTCATCTAGACCAAATGGCACAAGTTGGAGAACAAGTTAACATGATCAAAGAGCCCCAAAACCCTCTCTGACCAGAATCAAATTTGAACAAATCTACATTACCAACTTTCTCTCCTTGATTCCAACTTTTGTGAGCAGGATCACATGACCAAATGAGGCCACCACACCTAGTGGTGTATCAAGGAGAAGTGATTTGATCAACTAGATCTACACAAGTTCATTTCTGCCAAATTCTAGGGTTCACAAAAGTTGCATTGGCAACTTTGCCCAAATGAACTCAAGATTGGTGGAAGGCCCTAATTATGTGTACCATTTGACCCTGTCAAGCCTCATGTCAAGTGGAGTTCATCTTCCTGCCCAAACCACCATCAAACACCTTCTGGCAGAAATAAAAAATGTATGTTTTGTCCACTTCCACTAATCTCCTTGAGCCCTCCTCTTTACCACAGCCCCTCCTAGTCCCCCTCTACCACCTGCATCTTTCCCTGCCCAAGGAGCCATGATTAAGGGGGTTAGAACCCCATTTTTCTTCTCTGGGCAGGAGCATTCTCCCTCTCTCAGCCTCTCTCTCCTCCTTGGCATTCCAGAGCATCCAAGGCTCTCCCGGCTTTTGCCCATACCCCTGCAGCTGCCGGACAAAAGTGGACACGCTGAGTGCGCTGGAAAAGCCACAAGATGCCGCCAAAGACGCGCTTTGGAGCACGCTACCACGCTCCCGACCGTTGACACGGCGCCCCTGGCCCACCTCGAGCCTCCCCTCGCGCCCGGTCGAGGTGTCTCGACGTCCGCAACACGCCACCATCCTGGCCCCTCCTCTTTCCCTCTCTCACCCCCTGCGGCGCGTGCCCAGAGCCGCCCGGCTCGGCCAATGCCCGGCCTCGCACGCGCGAGCACCAGGGCCTCGCCCCGCTCCCTCTCTCTCTTCCCGGCACCCTACGCGACTCCCACGAACGCCGTAGACAGCTCCTCTCCCTCCCTCCTGGCCTCCCGAGCTGTTGCCGCGGCCACCCGTGCGCCGCGTCCACGGTGAGCTACGGGTCGGCTATTTAAGGCCACCCCCGAGCCCCTCTCGACTCCTTTGCCTCTCTCTCCCTCCCAGAGACCCCTGGACCAACTCACTCCTCTCCCCGTGCCCTCCATCCATCACAACGGCCGGAGCGCCGCTGTCGGGCTCCGCCTAAATCCGGGCTATCCCGAACATCTCCTCTCTCCCTAGCCACTCCTGCACCCTCATACCACCACCTCGAGGCCCTCCATCACCGCTGCTCATCCCGGAACGCCACGCCAGTGGTCAAGATGGCCGACAGCTTCCTCCGCGGCCACCCAGGCCATCGCTGCTGCAGCCCTCCACGGCGTCGTGCGGCACATGGATGGGTGCGCGCGCCTCCCGAGCACGCCGGGCGGGCGTCGCCGAGACGCTCAGAGCCCCGCAATCGCCGGCGGAGTTTTCTCCTCCCAAGGCCGGAGCGCGGGAGGTTGAAGGTGACCTGCAGCTGGGGCCCGCGCGTCAGCGACCCAGTGGGCGGGCCCCCGCCGTTTAAGTGGAAACGGCTTCGGCAAAGACGCCTTTGACGTCGCCTGTCGTCCGCGTGGCCGAGCCGCTGGGCCGGCCCACGGTCTATGTGTCGCCCGTGCGCAAGATAAGGTTAAAGCCTTATTTCCTTTTTTCTTTTTCCAGAAACTTGTAATATCCATAAACAATTACAATGGACTCCAAATTTGATGATTCAAATTTCTAGTGACTCTATAAATCATGATCTACCTGGTGGTGCAACATGCACATTTTTTCAGAGACCTTTTCTTTACATATATTTATCAGATCCTATTTTTCCTAGTTCTGTGATGAACTTTAGAAAATCACAGAGGGCTCAAATTTGATCCAAATGCCATGATTCAAATTCCTAGATGTTTCTAAGTTCATATCTTAGTTTATGAACATTTTTCTTAATACTTTTTGTACCACATAAAACAATGAGCCATTTCTTCATATTTGTCAACTTTGTAAATTCATAGGAAATTCATTTGAACTCCAAATCCAGTGAAACCAACTCCTAGATGCTTCTAAAATCATGGTTTGCTAAATGGGTGCCTTTGCTCATTTTTCAAAAATATATTTCTGTAGACTTCTTGCAAATCCATAAACCCCTTGATTCCATCATATTGAAATGTTCAGAGATATCCACCGATCCAATTCCAATGAAACCACTCGTTATTTTTCATATAAACAGAGATGTCATATAAAATTCAAATTAATATTTTTGGATCACTTATATTTCCTTCGTTGTTTTGTTGATTATTGTGATTGTTTCCGACGTTTGTTTACGATGTAGTCGGAGTACATGGAGAAGGACCGGAAGATTTCAAGACTCAGATGAACCAGGCAAGCAGCCCTTTGACCATGTCCATGAAACCCTTTTTATGCATGTCATATATCACTTATTATTGTTGCATCGGAATCATGATGAGATGGTAAACCACGTTGGTTGGCTGCCTCAGCCATTTCCTCATTGATACTTGCATTGAGCATGACCTACCTCCTTATGAGGGTTATGCCGGTGGGAGTAGATAGGATGCTAAAGTAGTTGCTACGCAAAAAGGGACGGGAATATGCATGGTGATGGAGGCAAGTATGTTCCCAAAGACTTTTTGAAAACCCCGTCGGGTGCCACTAATGCCCGAGGGAGATGTTTAGCTAGGTAACCACTTGACAAAGAAGTGGTGTACCGGAGAAGGATATGTGAGTGTGGTTTCAAAAACGGATTGGTTTAAGTTGCGACCGTTATTCTAACCTTACATGCGCAACCACTCTACCCTTGTATGGAAAAGGGCATTATTGATTACCTAGGCCGATACTAGCTTGGAGCCCGCATTACTAATGATGGGGGAGAGTTGGTGCTCTCTCTTGGGACGGGGTCGTGCCAGGTAGGGCGGCCAAGAACATTTTTATGGGGCACCGGACACACCGTTGGTACCCCGTGCCAGTGGTATGTGACGAATATGGGAGCGAGGCTCCACAATTGTAAGTTGTGAAATGTTGGGCATGGGGGTTACTACCAATCGAGTGGACTCCATGTTAGTTTCATCTAGGGAAAGATAGTGATCGGGTGCTTACCCCGGGTACTTGAGGTACCGCGGGTCGTGGATGACACGGAAGTTCCCCGGATCTTGTTGGTAAAGTGTGGAACCTCTGCAGAGTGTAAAACTATTCGAATAGCCGTGTCCACGGTCAAGGACAGTTGGGTAACCGCTCTTGGGCTACGTCCATATGTTTACGAAACCTGGTGAGTATGTATGGACGAGTGGAGAGAACTACATGGGTTAAGTCCAAGGACTTGACATGATTGAGTTGGGTTGGTGCCCACTCCATTTATGTTGATATCTATAACTTGTCCTCAGGGATTACATGAATCCTCTTGATGCATGCTATGCAAGTTGTTGAACATGTCATTGCACTCAAAACTAGCTTTCTGCAAAATTTACCTATATCATGCATTGTTGAATCTTGAACCAAAACATGGGTTGCTTGCGAGTACATTCAAAGTACTCATTGGCTTGCCACTGGTTATTTTATTGGCCGGGCATGAAAGAACAGGATGTGATGAAGGACACGTTGGTGACGAACATGCGAGCTAGGACGCTTTCCCAGTCAGAATGCCTGTAGGGTTAAGGCAGATGGCATGGGTCCAAGTTATCGATTTAAGATTTCGCTGCAATGTTATACTCAAGACTTGACCATAATGGTCCTACTTGTGTAATACGGTATGTATGGATGTAAGCCTCTTGTTATTCAGCTTCTGTGTGTTCAGTGAGCATTGATCTCTGGGATCACTGTACACGTGCATTCGGTGATCACGACTTATGAGTCGGGGTCCCCACATTTTGGCTTTGGGTTTAGGTCATATGTGGATGTGGGAAAGTAGTTGAGGGTTTTGGAGCATATCACTAAGCACATGAAGCAAAAGGCTCATTAAGCAACACCTCATCCCTTCTTGATAGTATTGGCTTTTCCTATAGACTCAATGTGATCTTGGATCACTAAAATGTAAAATGAAGAGTCTTGAGCTTTTGAGCTTGAGCCAATCCTTTGTCCTTAGTATTTTGAGGGATCCACTTTCATCATCCATGCCATGCAATTCATTGAGCTTTCCTGAAATAATAGTCTTGGAATAGCATTAGCTCAATGAGCTATATGTTGTTATGAATTACCAAAACTACCTAGGGATAGTTGCACTTTCAGAATCTTATAGTAGATATGATCAACATAGTGATGTTCACCATTGAAAACTATTCCATTTCACGTGATGATCAGTTATGGTTTAGTTGATTTGGATCACGTGATCGCTTAGAAGATTAGAGGGATGTCTTTCTAAGTGGGAGTTCTGAAGTAATATGATTAATTGAACTTAAATTTATCATGAACTTAGTAACTGATAGTATCTTGCTTGTCTATGTTTGATTGTAGATAGATGTCCCGTGCTGTTGTTCCGTTGAATTTTAATGCGTTCCTTGAGAAAGCAAAGTTGAAAGATGATGGTAGAACTTATACGGACTGGGTCCGTAACTTGAGGATTATCCTCATTGCTGCACATAAGAATTACGTCCTGGAAGCACCGCTGGGTGCCAGGCCTGCTGCTGATGCAACTGACGACATTAAGAACGTCTGGCAAAGCAAAGCTGATGACTACTCGATAGTTCAATGTGCCATGCTTTACGGCTTAGAACCGGGACTTCAATGACTTTTTGAACGTCATGGAGCATATGGGATGTTCCAGGATTTGAAGTTAATATTTCAAGGAAATGCCCGGATTGAGAGATATGAAGTCTCCAATAAGTTCTGCAGCTGCAAGATGGAGGAGAATAGTTCTGTCAGTGAACATATACTCATGATGTCTGGGTATAATAATCACTTGATTCAACTGGGAGTTAATCTTCCGGATGATAGCGTCATTGACATAATTCTCCAATCACTGCCACCAAGCTACAAGAGCTTCGTGATGAACTATAATATGCAAGGGATGGATAAGACAATTCCCGAGCTCTTCGCAATGCTAAAAGCTGCGGAGGTAGAAATCAAGAAGGAGCATCAAGTGTTGATGGTCAACAAGACCACTAGTTTCAAGAAAAAGGGCAAAGGGAAGAAGAAGGGAAACTTCAAGAAGAATAGCAAGCAAGTTACTGCTCAGGAGAAGAAACCTAAGTCTGGACCTAAGCCTGGAACTGAGTGCTTCTACTGCAAGCAGACCGGTCACTGGAAGCGGAACTGCCCCAAGTATTTGGCGGATGAAAAGGATGGCAAGGTAAACAAAGGTATATGTGATATACATGTTATTGATGTGTACCTTACTAGAGCTCGCAGTGGCACCTGGGTATTTGATACTGGTTCTGTTGCTAAAATTTGCAACTCGAAACAGGGACTACGGATTAAGCGAACACTGGCAAAGTACGAGGTGACAATGCGCGTGGGAAATGGTTCCAAAGTCGATGTGATCGCAGTCGGCAACGCTACATCTACATCTACCTTCGGGATTAGTATTAGACCTAAATAATTGTTATTTGGTGCCAGCGTTGAGCATGAACATTATATCTGGATCTTGTTTGATGCAAGACGGTTATTCATTTAAATAAGAGAATAATGGTTGTTCTATTTATATGAGTAATATCTTTTATGGTCATGCACCATTAAAGAGTGGTCTATTTTTAATGAATCTTGATAGTAGTGATACACATATTCATAATGTTGAAGCCAAAAGATGCAGAGTTGATAATGATAGTGCAACTTATTTGTGGTAATCGCCGCTTAGGTCATATCGGTGTAAAGCGCATGAAGAAACTCCATACTGATGGACCTTTGGAACCACTTGATTATGAATCATTTGGTACTTGCGAACCGTGCCTCGTGGGCAAGATGACTAAAACGCCATTCTCCGGAACTATGGAGAGAGCAACAAATTTGTTGGAAATCATACATACAGATGTATGTGGTCCGATGAATGTTGAGGCTCGTGGCGGAGATTGTTATTTTCTCACCTTCACAGATGATTTAAGCAGATATGGGTATATCTACTTAATGAATCATAAGTCTGAAATGTTTGAAAAGTTCAAAGAATTTCAGAGTGAAGTTGAAAATCATCGTAACAAGAAAATAAAGTTTCTACGATCTTATCGTGGAGGAGAATATTTGAGTTACAAGTTTGGTCTACATTTGAAACAATGCGGAATAGTTTCGCAACTCACGCCACCCGGAACACCATAGTGTAATGGTGTGTTCGAACGTCATAATCGTACTTTACTGGATATGGTGTGATCTATGATGTCTCTTACTGATTTACCGCTATCATTTTGGGGTTATGCTTTAGAGACGTCCGCATTCACGTCAAATAGGGCACCATCAAAATCCGTTGAGACGACGCCTTATGAACTGTGGTTTGGCAAGAAACCAAAGTTGTCGTTTCTGAAAGTTTGGGGTTGCGATGCTGCTGTGAAAAAGTTTCAACCTGATAAGCTCGAACCCAAATCGGAGAAATGTGTCTTCATAGGATACTCAAAGGAGACTATTGGGTACACCTTCTATCACAGATCCGAAGGCAAGACATTCGTTGCTAAGAATGGATCCTTTCTAGAGAAGGAGTTTCTCTCGAAAGAAGTGAGTAGGAGAAAAGTAGAACTTGATGAGGTAACTATACCTGCTCCTCTATTAGAAAGTAGTTCATCACATAAACCGGTTTCTGTGACACCTACACCAATTAGTGAGAAAGTTAATGATGATGATCATGGAACTTCAGATCAAGTTGTTACTGAACCTCGTAGGTCAACTAGAGTAAGATCCGCACCAGAGTGGTACGGTAATCCTGTTCTGGAAGTCATGCTACTAGATCATGACGAACCTATGAACTATGAAGAAGCGATGGTGAGCCCAGATTCCGCAAAATGGCTTGAGGCCATGAAATCTGAGATGGGATCCATGTATGAGAACAAAGTGTGGACTTTGGTTGACTTGCATGATGATCGGCAAGCAATTGAGAATAAATGGATCTTCAAGAAGAAGACCGACGATTTCGGTAATGTTACTGTCTACAAAGCTCGATTGTTGCGAAAGGTTTTCGACAAGTTCAAGGGATTGACTACGATGAGACCTTCTCACCCGTAGCGATGCTTAAGTCTGTCCGAATCATGTTAGCAATTGCCGCATTATGATTATGAAATGTGGCAGATGGATGTCAAAACTGCATTCCTGAATGGATTTCTGGAAGAAGAATTGTATATGATGCAACCGGAAGGTTTTGTCGATCCAAAGGGAGCTAACAAAGTGTGCAAGCTCCAGCGATCCATTTATGGACTGGTGCAAGCCTCTTGGAGTTGGAATAAACACTTTGATAGTGTGACTTCTTTTATATTGTGTTGGTCATTCTACCTAGTAACTACCTATGTAGGAATACCTGGAAGACTGGTAGTTAGACGACGACAACGAGGGATAGCCATCTCATTTTGCGTAGTTCTACTAAAACTGAGGTGTGTGGTTTTGATGTCGCGGATAGAAATGATACGGAGACAGACATCCCGAAATGATATGGAGACAGACATCCCTGTTTGCGCAAATACGAAATACAGTTATTTAAAAAGTGACAGATATTTGCTGTGGCGTATGATTAATAGCAGCATCTATTGTGTTATAATTGGCACTAGATTGACAGTATGAAAGTGTCCTTAAGTAAGTAGCATCACATCACATCAACACTGCCACTAGATTAACATCCAGAACAATAGCATTAGTATTACTGTCATGAGAGTAGCACATGGTCAGTAAATGTGCAATCAAATTTGTGCAATTCCACTAGGATGAAGCAATGTTAGCGGTGTGAGATTTAAGTGTAGCTGCAAAAACACAATTCATGGGAAATAAAGCAAGACAGAAGAACTTCATAAAATGGTGGTGGCATTGCTTCAATTTATCGACGGCACTAGACCATTACTTATAGTGACATTAGGTGGCATTGCTTAATGCTTCATGTGATTTTACATTAATGGTAGCGATATTGGCGTAGGGACAGTAGGGGCATAAAGTGGTGAGGAAGATGTGGTTGCCGAGAGCGCCAAACACTTAGGCAGCATGTCTGCATTTGTCCCATTTTTTATCTCCTCGGCGACATTTTCCTATGTGAGCACAGGAAATCTAGACCTGCTCATTCTCATTTGCGTTGTCCCCCAACACCCGTCACTTTCTTTCCTTGTTCAACCAAGAGATGGTCCACTTCCCCCCACCCTTCGCCATCCACCATGCTTTCTTCGTCTTTTCAACCAAGAGACCGGTTGGGTAGCCAGTATCTACTACTTTCCCCCGTTTCCTCTTAGAACCAAGTCCTAGATTCATGCTACATCTTTCCCACTTTCTTCCCTGTTTGAACCAACTCTTAGAGTCAACTGTATGAACTAGCTTTACCTCTAATAATAGTAAAAGTCTAGGTGGCTTTGGAACAGTGGACGGAAGTAGAAAAAGATCCACACAAAGCCAAGTGGGGAGCTGGCACAGTAGAGCAAGGCAGGTTTCAAAGGAATATATGCCTGAGGGTCGGCGGCATGTGGCAAAGACGGCGTCGGGAGGCCGCATCTTGTCCACAATACCGCAGGGAGGAAGAAGGGGTTGGTGGCCCTCCGGAGCCGGTGCTCTATCGGAGAGAACGACACGGCCGCCGATCGGGATGCGCGGGTAGCCGTTGGTCTCCTCCCTCGCCGCTGACGACAGCGTGAACGATGTACCTACACCCCTGCCCCGTTCGAGGTTGTCCGGCCGGATTTGTGACCAGCCATGAGCTGAGAGAGAGTGTGGCCACCTATGTCTTGCTTAGATCTGGAGAGCATGAGAGAGTGAATGAGAGGAACCCTAGTAAAGAAACGCTAAGGCTCCTGCTTATATATATAGTGGAGTGATTTTGTTGTACCAGCTTCAAAAACATGCGCTCCTACGTGTACCCGCGAGTGGGTGTGAGAGAACTAGTGCGTGCGTGCACCGCTTCTCTTCGTGAGAGTACAATATATTATGGCGAAAGAACGTTCGCCACAAGACTAATAGTATAAGTGTGTGACGTGTGAGCTAAAATAAAATGTGCGCGACGTCTTTTGTTTTTTAGAAGTTCTGAGGGTAGGGTGTGAAGAGCACATATGTGTGTGACGTCTACCTGCAGATAGACGGTGGGTGCGAGAGGACTCGGGAGGGTGCGTGTGTGTGTGTGAGAGAGAGGGGCACGTATCAATGCAATGCATGTGTCCGTAAATCATTATCCGACAAACGTTCGCCACAAGCCTTTTCCCGACGAACGCCGTAAGAACCGTTAGATCGGCATCCGACAGTGTCAGTTTTGCCATGTCATTTAACAGAACAGCCACTCCTCCTACACACAAATCTTCCACGTGAGTGTTAGCAACTGCCGTATGCTCCCTCCGTTCCAAAATGCAGTGCATATAGCTTTATTGAAAATTCGAACCTCACAAACTTTTACCGAGTTTTCGTGTACCAGATTGCACATGTAGAATACCCTGTATATATCATTTCATTCATCTTCGAGAGGTAACTATAAAGATGAGGGAGGAGTCTACAAAAAAATACCATCGTATCACCTGCAACAATTTCAACCATCCTTTGGTGTGGAGGAATATCATAGGAACTCTAAATGATATGATTTTTATAGGATTTTTTCCTTTAGAGCCAATTGGTTCATAGGAATAGATTCATATACTCCACATTTGAAAGGAAATAAACATGATATCATTTCTATAGCTTTAGAGCCACTTGGTTTATATGAATGGATTCCTATACTCCCATAATTTCAAAGGAGAACAAACATTAGCGTATATTCAATAGAAAAGTTCCTATGATATGAACCAAATTACATCTCTTTTCTAATCCCTCCACATAGGAATTGAGATACATGTCATCTCTAGATTCAATACAAAAGTTCCTATGATGTCAACCAAATGACATCTCTTTTCCAATCCCTACTCATAGGAATTGAGATACTCCATGTCATCTCTTCCCTACAACTTCCATGTATACATCTTCTATTCCTAAATAGCTAGTACAACCCACTAGTAGCTTTATTCCAAGACATGCAACTATGGCACAAGAACTATATAGTGTGTGAATAACTTGAAAGATGGTCGCTGGATGAAGCTAATCCGACAGTGCAGAGATGGCAAATCCGAGCACTACTGGCCGTTGGATATCATCAACATTCCACCAGACCTGCCACATAAAGACTCCATGGTTGAACTTAAGCATAATGCACAAACCTCAAAACACAAGCACTTCTCCTTTGTTCTAGAATCTTCCGTATCATAATTGACTTTTTTTCTAAATGAATTGCCAGTATTTGTTTTTTACTTTATGCTTTACAATGCACAACCCCATGAATCTTAACATTTTTATAAAACTAATTGATTTTGAATGAGATGAATTATAAGAACTAAACGAACATCTACATAATGCATATATGACTCAAAGCTTTACATGCTATAGTGTGTATTTATTCATAATTTGGTTTCGAAATCTCATGCGTTCAATGCATGTGTACCCTACTAGTTTTGAGTAGAGTAGAAAATTTCACGCGGCCCCGGGTATATCAAAATGCAGGGCCCATGCATCATTGCCTTTCGGTCGAACCTACGTCCACAATTTTTTGAACGTATTATATCTCCACTGGTCCCCGAACCCAAAATGCTGCCTCGTTTCCCTAAAACCAAGCGGCCCACACATATTTAAGGCGTCGACTCGAACTCAATCCCACTCCCGTTTACTACGACGTAGCCCCGCACGCCCTAGTAGTACTCCTACAAACCCTATCACCGCACGCATCATCGGTTTTCTTCAAGCGGATGAGGGAGAAGCCGATTTGTAGTGGATGCGCTTTAAGAAAATGATCTGTAGTGGAGACCCCTACCCTAGGGTGCCCTAGGTAGCTGCCGCACGCATCATTGGTTTTCTCTTTTCTTTATGCTCTTGCGCCCTAGAGTGAAATGATGGTTGCTTCGTCCGTCCAGCTTAAAGCGGGAAAGGTGGGGCTTTGTGATTTGACCCCTCATCGCTCATTTTCTACTACTACGGTGCTATGACCGGGGTGCCTCCAGTTCGAACTGCTGCTCTGAACTGTAATTTGGTGCATCGCACGTGGAACAAGACGGTGGATGATCCACATGTCAGCCAAAGGGGTCCTGTTAAGTGTGTCGCCATTTCGTGCAGCAGATCGACCGCTTGAGTCGCTACGCCAACACGACAGGTGCAGCCTACCACTTGGTTTTGCTCCTTGGTGAATCCCGACTATATTGATCTAAAAAGATACATACTGAACTACCCTCTCCGTCTCATTTTTTTAGATGTCTCGGTTTATAGGGCGTGCACGTAGTTCTAGGTCATCCATTTGACTAACTAAATCTTAGTTACTATGTCACAAAAAGTATATCATTGGATTATTAAGCGGATGTAGTTTCTAAACATATACTTTTCATCACATATATAGCCAGTTAAATTCTCAACCTAGAACGACGCGCATGCCATGTAAACCGATTCGGAGGAAGTATAGTAGTAAAAATGAGGTGATTTTACCGAGCGATTGGCGGGGAGCATGGCCTGTCATGCGGTCCCACGTGTCATGATGTCCCAAGGCGATGCGCGTGTCCCTCTTGAGGCAGAAGCAATACTACGTGTGTCGGCATTCTGGGAACGGGGGTACCCAGACTTGCCTGCCCGCGGCCTGCGGTGTGGCTCAAGGGGTGGCCCAGCACGGCCCATCTTCATCAGCACAAGCTCAAGACCCTCGCGAGGGGCCAAGCCTCACGGGGTGGACGACGTGAAGCCTCCTCGAGCACGGCCTCGTCGAGGCTGGCCCTCGAGGAGGCGGAGAGATCAAGGCGGGTACCTCACGAGGTGCCCATGATGCAAGCCATGACGACCGAGGGCGCCAGTGAGCGCCGACCAGCCAAGTGTCCTCATTTCCTCTTTGGTGCAAAGGAGGCAAGCACAGGCAAGAGCATCAGGCAAAGGCAACCATTTTGGTGCAACAAGACCAAGACCAACACAACGGCAGGAAGGAGGTCATCGTGGAGCCCAAGCCGGCGTCATCATCAGAGCCTTTGACAGGTGAGGACCAACTTTAGTCAGGATAAGTGTACTAGATGTTCCCCTTCAAAATGGCCAATTGTTGGCGCCCTTCCCGCTCAATATTTGGGAAGAGGCCGAGGGCCTCTGCCTATAAATAGGACTAGCCACCCACAGGGTAGGAGGAGGATCTTGGATCCGGAATCCAGAACAGAGCTAGAGGTCAAGCAATCTAGAGAGAGAGAGAGCGACCGAACTCCCCCTAGCAGTTCGTCGCACTGGCCAAGAACAGACCCTCGCGAGGCTATTCTTCCTTGTATTTTTCATCATCAGCCCCTGAGGCAATCCACCACACCACACACTGGAGTAGGGTATTACACCACAATGGTGGCCCGAACTAGTATAAACCTTGTGTCTCTTGTGTTGCTCTTTTTGTAGGTTAGATCCTTGCGAGGCGACGAGGTGCAGGTAGGTAGCGGGTGACATCTCCGCGTGCACCCCAGAGTTCGAACCTAGAGGGTCTGCCGGAACCTGAAATTCGACATTTGGCGCGCCAGGTAGGGGTGCGCCAGAATCCGCCTTCCGCCGCCCTGTTCTTCGCCGCCCATCGCATCCATGTCAGACGCTCGTCGGGCCCGCGCCGAGCGCCGGGCCGCTCTCGCTACCCGCGTCGCCTAGACGGCCCCCGTCGGCGGCCGCCCCCGCCGTTCCCCGTCGCCTGCCGTCAACGCCGCCACCGGCCCGGCGGGGAACGAGCAGCAAGCATCGTCCCAGCATCCGTCCGTGAGGCGAGACGGCCGTACCTCTACTCCTTCACTCGCCCCAGCTGGTTCTTCGTCTCGCGCGCTCCGCGCCCCCATGGTGGCTCGATCCGCGCTCATCGCGGCAAACGAGCTGCTGCGCTACCGCCCCGTCAACAACGTCTACGAGGAGTGGCTCGACCGCGTCGCCGAGCTCGTCCGCGCCGCAGGGGGCTCCCCCGCGCCGTCCTTCTCACTGCACCGCACCCCGCCTTGCGCGAGCGATGAAGCTCCGGGGGCGCCTCAGCCGCCTCCCCCTCAAGAAGGCGCCTTGGCCCCAATGCGTGTGGCCCCTGGGCGGAACCCACTCCGTCCGGTACCAGCGCAGCAAGAGCAGAGCTGCCAAGAGGTCCCTCGCCCTCAAGAAGCTGCCTGAGTGCTCCCTGCACCGGCCCGTCACGACCGCGCTCCTGCTCCAGCATGCCAAGACCCCGCGCTGCTCCCAGCGGCAGCGCATGGGGACCCGCAAGACCAGGCCCTTCGTCACCAAAGGCCTCCCGTGGCCACTGCAGGCTGCTGCGCCTTTACCACCGAGCTACGCAGCGTCGCGTGGCCCGACAAGTTCAAGCCAGACCTGCCTCCTTGCTACGACGGCACGGCCGACCCTGTGGAGTTCCTCCAGCTTTACGAGCTGGGCATTGAAGCCGCCAACGGGGACGAGAAGGTCATGGCGAACTGGTTTCCCGTGGCGCTCAAGGACGGTGCCCGCACCTGGCTCCTGAACCTGGCTCCTGGCACGATCTCCTCCTGGGATGAGATGCGCAACCGCTTCATCGCCAACTTCCAAGGCACTCGTGACCGGCCTCCTGCCGTGAGCGACATCCGCCGCATCAAGCAGCAGCCAGAAGAAACCCTGCAGAAGTACATACATCGCTTCAACAATGCACGCCTCAAGATTCCCAAGGTGACCGAGGAGGCCATCATCCCAGCCTTCTCCGACGGTGTGCGTGATGTCAAGATGAAGGAGGAGCTGGCGATGCATGAAGACCTGTGCACGTCCTTGGAGCTGTTCAACTTGGCGACCAAGTGCGCCATGGCTGAGGAAGGACGCCTTTCCCTCCTCAAGCTGCCAGCTGCCGACCCAGAAGATAAGAAGCCCAAGGTCAAGGACGTGAAGCGCAAGGGGGCTGCCGTGCTCGCGGCAGAACCAGATACCAAGCGAGGCAGAGATCAACCCGAGTCTTCCAAGGGCAGCGGTACTATGTGTACCACGACGTCCACACCCACAACACCAATGAATGTCAAGAACTCCGAGCCGTGCGAGAAGGGCGAATCGGTCGACGCCCCGACCGCCGTGATCGAGGCTACGGCCGAGGAGGAGGAAGAAATGCAGGATGCTGGGAAGACCGCGACCCTCGCCAAGGGTGGTGCGACTGACCTCGCGAGGACCGCTGGCAGGATCAACCTCGCGAGGGAGGTCGGAGTGACCCGCCTCGTGAGGGAGGTTGGAGGGATCAGCCTTGCGAGGATCGCCCGCAAGGCAACGCAGGCCTCCCTCCTCTGCCACCGCAGCCAAGGAGAAATGAGGACCACCATCAGGACGAGGGGGATGGGGGCTTCCAGGAGCCGCACGCGATCGCTTGCATCCTGGGCGGAGCTCAAGCCCCAGCCTCTCAGCGCATCTTCAAGCAGTTCGCCCACAAAGTGAATGCAGTGCTCCCCAAGCTCGAAGCCACGTGCCCTCTCGGGTGGTCAGCATGCGCCATCACGTTCAGCTCAGCGGATCGGCTCAAGTGCGCGGCCACAGCCGGATTCCTCCCGATGCTTTGCTCCCCAATCATCAGCAACGTGCAAGTTACCAGGACCGTCATTGATGGCGGAGCAGGGGTCAATGTCCTGTCCGTCGAGACGTTCAACAATCTCCAAGTGCCGTACAATCAGCTTCAGCCAACCAAGCCTTTCTCCGGAGTCACCGATGGCTCCACAGTTCCGATTGGGCAGGTCCGCCTCCCTGTCACCTTCGGGGCGCGAGACAACTACCACACCGAGCTCATCAACTTCGACGTCGCCCACATTCTCCTGCCATACAATGCCATCCTCGGGTACCCAGCTCTGGCCAAGTTCATGGCCTTGACTCATCACGGCTACAACGTCCTCAAGATGCCGGGAAGCGGCGGAGTCATCACGGTGCCTTGTTAAGAGAGGGACGTAGTGTGCTCCCTGGAGCGTGCTTTTCAAGCCGCGTCACTTCAAGACCCAGATCGCAGGAGCGGGAGGCTCCCCGAGGCTGCTCCCAAGAAGAAGAAGACATCGCCTGGCCCGACCCCTCGGGAGGCAGGCCCCTCAGGGTCCGCGCCTGTTCAGGGGGCACCTCCTTCTATCGCATAGGAAGGCGCGCCCGACGCCCTCCTCGAGCAAGGCTCGGGGGCTCTCTCCTGGAGGGCCACCGACTTTGCTAAGATCACGAGGGAGGTGCTTGGGCACCACTTGGAGGCATGTTTCAAAGCACGTTTCCCTCAGGAAGGAGCGAGGCAAGGAGGGCCAAACCCTCGTGGAGTTCGTCGGCCAGATCATTCAGGAGCTGCAGGAGTCAAGAGTCATGAGTGGCAGCCGCCGCTTACCCGCCGTAGCTCCCCATCCAGGCGAGGATGGTGGGTTGCGTGTCTGCATCGACATACCAGGGCTCAACCGAGCCGCCTCTCAGGAGCGCCTCTGGCCCTCCCGTGTGGGGCGTTGTGAGGGTCCACCCCACAGCCACGTTCGCATGCCTTACAGTTTGCTGAACGTGGCTGCCACACGCCAGCGCCTCATAGGAAGCATCCTGGAGGCTCAAGAGGCCAGGCGTTCCGTAGTCCTGGCGGAGATGGAGATGGTCCGCGAGGAGCCACCAGCGCCTCCGGAGCCTCCCGAGGCTCCTGGCCCTGGGGGCTCGTGAAGATCGGCTTCCGCAGCCCACGACGTCCGCTACTTTAGCATCCCTTCGTCTTCAACGTTATCAGGTGACATCCTTCGAGTTTCAACTTCAGCTGGGAGCGCCCCCCAGGGCTGCATCATTCCCAGGCCACGTGGGTCCGTCCCTGCGGCGTGTATCCCTTTTTCTTCATGTTCCTAGCTTACTTTATTGGGGGCGCCCCTCGGGCTGCATCATCCCCAAGCCACTCGGGCTAGACCCAGCGGCATGTACCCCTCTTGCGTTTTTTCGGGTCGTGCGTTTGACCCATCATGTTTGTTATTTGGTGCCTGTCCACGGCACCCCTTCTTCCTTCATGTCGGCCGCTTGCGTGTTAAAGGGGGGGGGGTACCTGAGCATCGCAAATCATGGGCAACACGACCCTCACCCTCTGGCCTTGTCCACGGCATCACGACCTGGCATACCAGCGACGGCTGAGACCCGCTCGAGGGCCGGGACCCGAGGACGTAGAGCGTCGACATCTAACCAAATTTGCAGGAACACATCACAAGTTAAGGCCTAGTGCCAGGCGCAACCCGCCTTGAGGTAGTGATGCGGAGCATCCTTCCATCATCCCCATGGACTCTACATCGACACATCCAACCCCACGAGGACCCACGACGAGAGCTCGAGCACGTGCTATTCAATCCGAGGTTAACTCTCTCCTTGTTGAACTTCACTTTGACCCACTTGAGACATGGCTACTACCTCAAACGGAGATGCTTTGTGTGCTCAGGTACCAGGTAAGCAACCAAGGAGAAGGAACGGTGCAAGACGGACATCAAGATCAAGGAAGCATTCGGACCAACCTGGAGGGACCGGTACAACCGCCCCACAACCGGCCGGGCGGAACAACCGGCCTACTACCGCCCAACAACCAGACGCTATTCGGTGATCAAGCGGTGCAAGGCCGGTACAGCACCGGATGTACCGGTAAAACCCAAATGACCGGAACTACTGCCCCGACCGTACAACCCATTTGAGGGGCCCGACGCCCCTTGCGAAGCCAACACCTGACCCCGGCGGTAGTACCGCCTTCCTCGACCGGTACTTCCGCTCCCCCTGGATCGCCAGCGGTACAACCGCCCCCTCGACCGGAACAACCGGCCTGTCTGCGCACAGGGCTCGGGCATGAGGCCCATGTACCCCTTCACTTCGCCCCCATTTGCACTAAGACTATAAATAGAACTCCCCACCTCCTGATTAGATTAGCTTAGGTTTAGCTCATGTTTGTGTGAGAGCCTTGCTCATCCACTTGGTTACTTCTCCTCGAGCTCAGGACCTCTTGGAGAAGATCCCCAAGCGGATTCAAGACCCCCTTCTAGGGTGGACCCCATCAAGACCTCCTCACGGAGAAGAACGGCTACCGCTTGTATCGTCCTTTGTTGACCTTGAATCATGTATCTCACCTTTGTGTTCATCGATCTAGCACTTGTGTGATTGATCTCTTGTCGGTTGAGTGAATTCTCTCGCTTTCCCCGTGTTTCCCTCTTGTTCTTCCGCGTGTTCTTCGTGATTCACCGTAGGATCCACTCCAAACGTGAAAGATCGTCCACGTAGGGTTCCGCCCTACATCATCTATGGTATCATGAGCCACGTTGATCACGTTTTTGGAGCCCCTACCCCTCTTTTTCTAGATTGATTTTGTTGTTTTTGTCCTAATTCCGGAAATTCCCCACCAAAAAAGAGCCCCCAATTTTTTTTTGTGATTTGTTGGTGTGATGAAATTTTGTTGGATTTGGTCCATGGATTTGTGTTGCTGCGTGTGGATCTAGCTTTCCCCACCCTCCCCACCTCTTTCCATCCACGGAATCCACCCAAGTTTGCCCCCGAAATCCTCCATTTCCGCCACAAAATCGTTTCCCGACTCGAGCGGTACAACCGCCCCTCCGAGCGGTACCACCGCTGAGTACCTCGAGCGGTACAACCGCCCGTCCGAGCGGTACTACCGCCCAGGCCAATTTCAGCATTCTGAGTTTCACCATTTTCAGCATAACTTCCACATCCGGAGTCCGATTTTCGCGTTCGTTAGCTCGTTGAGAAGCTATTGACATCCCCCATCCACCACCACTTTCCGTTTCCACCATTGTTGCTTTTGGTATTTGAGAATTTGAGTTGTGGTTCCCGTGTCCTATTGTGTTTCGGCTATATAGGTACGGTTCGACGTCAACATAACCACCGCTCATCTTCGCCAAGGACTCGTCATCGCCAAGGACGGTAACCTCGACGACATCTTTGTCATACCTTGCAATTGCATTGATACCCACATGGCCTTATTTTTGCGTAGCTTACCCATCGAGACTAGCCATTGAGTATTGCCGGCAACGTGACTTGTGCACATTAGTGATCATACTCCATAGCATACATACCATAGCACCGTGGTGCATATCTTGGGATCCATTTGTGTGTCACAAAGTTGTCATAGCATACACAATTGCTATCTTGGTTCGTGAAGTTTACATAAGAAAAGAGCTCAAAAGAGAAAGAGCCACCCAAGCTTTTAAGCAAAGAGAAAGATAAGCAAAGAGCTTATGAGCAAGAACCGTCGCATCATAATACATTAAGATTGTCATATTGGATCATCTTGGATCATAGCACCGAAATACCATACATATAGCATACGTGGGATAGAGATAGTTGCATTTTGCCTAGTAGGTTGTGCACAAGTTTGTGTATCCGCCTATTGTGCAATCGTGCTAGCGTCTCTCTAGTGTTGTGCAACAAGAGCATCTTGGTGAATTCCACAATTTTGGCTCATCTTTGGTTGCATAACCCCATATTATCTATTTGAGTGTGTGTTTCCGTGTATCATATCTTGCTATTGGTCTACTTGTTGCATTTGCAAATTTGTGAACCTTTTCCAACATTATTGACGCTCACTTACAATTGCATCAAATTTTTGTGCCACCATCCTCACCAAGCTCCACCATACGCTTTTATTTGTATAGGTGTGAGAACCGACAAGGATTGGTACCAATAGTGCTATTTCATTGTCCGCATTTGAGTGAACTTGATTCATCTTCAACATCGGTCAAAGGTACATTGGTATAAGTTCTTCTCCTTCTACCACTCACATTTTTGCTTGGAATGATGGATAGGCCAAGTACTTCTACCAACCCACTCTTCATCGAGCAAGACGACGACATGTCATCATACGTCACCAGGAATCACCTCTTTGGTGCACAACGAGCGTTGCACCAAGAACAAAAAGCAATGAGCGACCGCATCGACAATCTCGCCACCGACTTGCGACTCTCCAAGCAACGTACAAGAGACTACTTCGACAACAAGTTCGACGCTCACAAGCAAGAGAATGATGCAAGAATGGACGAGATCCGCGCCTTGATGATAAACCGGCATCATTCCACTTCTTCATCATCAAGACGGAGCCGCTCTAGTCGACACTCGGCGACACCTTCTACGACTCAAGTACACCTACTTCGAACACTCTTCGTCGTGCCGCACGTCAAGACCGTCATGCATCTCGCAACCCGCTACATGACAAGCATTCACAAGAGCAAGTTGATGAGCAAGTCCCTCGTCCTCAATCAAACCAAGACGCTTTTGCTCAAGATCAAGAATGACAACGTCTTCGTCGCCAACAAGAGGAAGAACTAGCACGTCTTCACCAAGACGAACAAGACGCCAAGGCTCAACGTCTTCAACAACAACAACGTGAAGCGCAAGCTCTTGAGGCGCAACGTGCCCTTCAAGAATCAAGTAAAGCCTTCGCCAACCACAATCGCGAACGGCGCAATCAAGAGGAAGCCCTTCGAGAAGAAATCCAAGAGAGGAACTACCAACCTCATGTACAACGTCAATTTCCTCAAGCCCCTCCACAAGCTCGTCAAGCTCCACACCAACCTCAAGTACAACAAGGGCAAGTTGATCATGGTCTTCCTCTGCGACAAGAGCAACATGAAGACGATTACAGTCCACGTCAAGGACGTCATCATCAACATCGCCAACAACACAATGAAGAGCAACGCTACGGCAAGCTAAAATTCACCATGCCCAAGTTCAATGGAAGCAATGACCCCAAAGACTACCTCTCATGGGCATTGAAGGTTGACAAAATCTTCCGGTTGCACAACTACGATGAAGCGAAGAAAATCGCTATGGCATCACTTGAGTTCCAAGACTATGTGCTCATATGGTGGGAACAAATCATTGAGCGACGACAAGCAAGAGGTGAACCCCCAATCACCACTTGGGCTCAAATGAAGGATGTCATGCGAGCACATTTTGTGCCAACCTACTACAAATCATGACCTCTTCAAGAAACTCCAACTTCTCAAGCAAGGAACAAAGAGTGTTGAAGAATACTACAAGGAAATGGAGATAGCCATGATTCGAGCCAATGTCAAAGAAGATGATGAGCAAACTATGGCACGTTTCTTGAATGGACTCAATCATCCCATCAAGAATATCGCCGACTTCCAACCATACTCAACCCTCATTGAGCTCGTGCATCAAGCTACAAAGGCGGAACGCCAAGTGCAAGATGACTTCAAATGCACGAGTACTCATCCAAGACCTACGGCTTCTCCAACAACCAAGCTTCAACGACTCCTCCAACATCTACAACACCGAAACTTTCTTCAAGAAACGACGACAAGTCAAATTACAAGAAGACTTCAGCAAGTTCAAGTCGTCCTCCTCCTACTACAAGCAACCTCAAGCCGCGTGCTTCATCCTCTACCCCGACCGATGAGACCATCAAGACAAGCTCCTTCAAGTGTTTCACTTGCGGCGGCCAAGGCCACAAGTCATACGAATGCACCAACAAGCGCACCATGATCCTCAACGACGATGGCACATATGACTCCATGAGTGAAGAGGAGATGGAAGCTCTTGAGCAAGTGGCCATGCACCGCGAGTGAACGAAGATGAAGATGATCAAGTCTTTTGTGATGAGGATTCGAGCCCCACTCTCGTTGTCTCCAAGGTCTTGACTCTTCAACATCAACAAGAAGAAGACCAATGATGCCACATCTTCCACACAAAAGCCGGCATCAATGGACGGTCCATCAAGGTCATCATCGATGGAGGTAGTTGCCACAACTTGGCAAGTGAAGAACTATGTTCCAAACTTCAATTGGTCAAGAGGAAGCACCCGCACCCCTACAAGGTTCAATGGCTAAGTGACTCCGCACTATCTGAGTCGAAAGCATACGGTCCAAGTATCCTTCAAAATTGGTGCTTATGAAGACACATTGGAATGTGATGTGGCCCCAATGACGGTTTGCCACCTCCTTCTTGGTCGACCATGGCAATTCGACCGTAGCATCATCCACAATGGGCGCACCAATCACTATAGCTTCAAGATGAAAGGGAAAGAATATGTGCTACGACCTATGTCTCCTAGTCAAGTGATAGCCGACAAGCAAGCCACACATCATAGAGAAAAGAGTGAGAAAGTGATCCACCCAAAAGCGAGTGAGAGCCACAAGCCAAATTTGAGCGACTCTTCGCCTAGAGAGAAAAACCTCATTCTATTTGCCACCAAAAGTGAGATGAGAGAAGTGTGTGAGAACCCATCGAGTGTGATGCACTTTGTCCTTGTGTGCAAGGATGGAGAACCAAAAACTAACACCATTCACGAGCTACCTTTGGTGTTTCAATCTCTTTTGCAGGAATTTCAAGATGTTTTCCCCGATGAGCTACCTCCGGGTCTACCTCCTCTTCGAGGCATAGAGCATCGAATATACCTCATCCCCGGAGCGCCTCTACCAAACAAAGCTCCATACCTAGTCAATCCCGAAGAAACCAAGGAGATTCAACGGCAAGTACAACAACTCATCGACAACGGCCATGTACGTGAAAGCCTAAGCCCTTGTGTCGTTCTGGTTATTCTTGTGCCTAAGCCCGATGGAAGTTTTCGCTTGTGTTCCGATTGTAGACCTATCAATGCGATCACCGTCTGTTATAGGCATCCCATTCCTCGCTTAGATGATATGCTTGATGAACTTAGTGGAGCCAACATTTTCTCCAAAATTGACCTTAAAAGTGCCTATTATCAAATCCACATACAAGAGGGTGATGAGTGGAAAACTGCTTTAAAAACCAAATTTGGTTTATATGAATGGTTAGTGATGCCTATGGGTCTTTCGGAAGCTCCCGGTACTTTTGTGCGTCTTATGCATCATGTGCTTCGTCCTTATATTGGAGTCTTTGTTGTGGTTTACTTTGATGATATTCTTGTGTTTAGCAAAACCATGAAAGAGCACATCAATCATGTAAAATCTGTGTTGCAAACTCTTCGCAAGGAAAGTCTTTATGCAAACTTGAAAAAATGCACTTTTGGAGTTGACAAAGTGGTTTTCTTGGGTTTTGTAGTATCCTCAAAGGGTGTCCATGTTGATGAATCTTAAATTCAAGCAATTAAAACTTGGCCCCAACCAACCAATTTGCAACAAGTGCGAAGTTTTCTTGGTCTTGCAGGTTTTTATCGTCGCTTTGTGAAAGATTTTAGCACAATTGCCGCTCCTTTGCATGCCTTGAGTAAGAAGAATACTCCCTTTGTTTGGGGAACTTTGCAATCAACCGCTTTTGATGAGCTCAAGTCTTTGCTTACTCATGCTCCGATTCTTGCTTTTGCCCAATTTTGACAAAACTTTTGAGGTTCATTGTGATGCAAGTGGTACCGAATTGGCGGAGTTTTGATGCAAGAAAAACGAGACATTGCTTATTTTAGTGAAAAACTCTCCGTGCGCAACTTAATTATCCCATCTATGACAAAGAATTATATGCTTTAGTGCGTGTGCTACATGTTTGGGAACATTACCTTAGACCTCATGAGTTTGTCATCCATACCGATCATGAAACGCTTAAGTACCTCAAAGGTCAAACTAAATTAAACAAGCGTCATGCAAAATGGAGTGAATTCATTGAATCTTTTCCTTATGTGATCAAGTACATTAAGGGTAAAGAAAATGTAGTTGCCGACGCACTTTCACGCATATGCATGCTTGTCACTCAACTTGAGTTGAATGTTATTGGTTTTGAGCATATAAAAGACTTGTATGAGCATGATCCATCTTTTGCTTCTCCTTATGCTAAGTGTTTGGCGCTTGTCGTCTTGGGAACAATATTACATCAAGGATGGTTATCTTATGAGAGCTAACAAACTTTGCATTCCCAGTCTTCTCTTCGTTTGCTCCTTTTGCAAGAGGCTCATGGAGGCGGAGTCATGGGACACTTTGGACGCGACAAGACATTCGCCACGCTCTCCAACAACTACTTTTGGCCCAAGATGTTCCGCCACGTCTCACGCTTCACCAACCGATGCTATACATGTCGCAAAGCTAAGTCTAAAGCTCAATCTCATGGTCTTTACATGCCTCTTCCTATTCCTTATCAACCATGGGAAGACATTAGTATGGATTTTGTACTTGGTTTGCCTAGGACTCAAAATGGCAAGGATTCCGTGTTTGTTATTGTGGATAGATTTTCTAAGATGGCACATTTCATTCCTTGCAACAAGATAGACGATGCTTCACATGTTGCAAATCTCTTTGTAGGGAAATCTTGCGACTCCATGGAGTACCAAAGACAATCGTCTCCGATCGTGACGTCAAGTTCTTGATTACTTTTGAAGACCCTATGCGCCAAGCTCGAAATCAAGCTCTTGTTCTCATCGGCATACCATCCTCAAACCGACGGCCAAACGGAGGTGACGAACCGCACACTATCCACTCTACTTCGTGTCTTGATCAAGAAGAACATCAAGGAGTGGGAGGCATGTCTACCCATCGCCGAGTACGCCTACAACCGTGCAAGACATTCGACTACCGGCAAGTCCCCCTTCGAGGTCGTCTATGACTTCAACCCGTTGTCCCCATTGGAAATTCTACCTCTCCCTCTACAAGAGCGCACCAACATGGATGCCAGTGCACGAGCAAGCTACATCAAGAATATGCATGAGGATACAAGGCACACCATCGAGCGCCAAGTACAACGACTAGAGTCCAAGCTCAACGTCAACAAGCAGCCCAAGACATTCAACATTGGAGACCTCGTGTGGCTACACCTTCGCAAGGACCGCTTCCCCAAAGAACGCAAGTCCAAGATTCTTCCTAGAGCCAATGGACCTTTCAAGGTGCTAGCATGCTACAACGACAACGCCTACAAGATTGAACTCCCAAGAGACAAGTACACCGTGAGCAACATCTTCAACGTCAAAGACCTCTCGCCTTTCCATGGTGATTAAGATTTTGATCCGAGGTCGGATCTTTCGAGGAGGGAGATGATGCGGAGCATCCTTCCATCATCCCCATGGACTCTATATCGACACATCCAACCCCACGAGGACCCACGACGAGAGCTCGAGCACGTGCTATTCAATCCGACGTTAACTCTCTCCTTGTTGAACTTCACTTTGACCCACTTGAGAGATGGCTACTACCTCAAACGGAGATGCTTTGTGTGCTCAGGTACCAGGTAAGCAACCAAGGAGAAGGAACGGTGCAAGACGGACATCAAGATCAAGGAAGCATTCGGCCCAACTTGGAGGGACCGGTACAACCGCCCCACAACTGGCCGGCGGAACAACCGGCCTACTACCGCCCAACAACTGGACGCTATTCGGTGATCAAGCGGTGCAAGGCCAGTACAGCACCGGATGTACCGGTAAAACCCAAATGACCGGAACTACCGGCCCCACGACCGGTACAACCGCTGGGGGCCCCGACGCCCAGCTGCAGAAGCCAACACCTGACCCCGGCGGTAGTACCGCCTTCCTCGACCGGTACTTCCGCTCCCCCTGGATCGCCAGCGGTACAACCGCCCCCTCGACCGGAACAACCGCCTGTCACAAGACAGGCTCGGGCATGAGGCCCATGTACCCCTTTACTACTTCCCCATTTGCACTAAGACTATAAATAGAACTCCCCCACCTCCTGATTAGGTTAGCTTAGGTTTAGCTCATGTTTGTGTGAGAGCCTTGCTCGTCCACTTGGTTACTTCTCCTCGGAGCTCAGGACCTCTTCGGAGAAGATCCCCCAAGCGGATTCAAGACCCCCTTCTAGGGTGGACCCCATCAAGACCTCCTCACGGAGAAGAATGGCTACCGTTTGTATCGTCCTTTGTTGACCTTGAATCATGTATCTCACCTTTGTGTTCATCGATCTAGCACTTGTGTGATTGATCTCTTGTCGGTTGAGTGAACTCTCTCTCGTTTTCCCCGTGTTTCCCTCTTGTTCTTCCGCGTGTTCTTCGTGATTCACCGTAGGATCCACTCCAAACGTGAAAGATCGTCCACGTAGGGTTCCGCCCTACATCAGGTAGGGCCCCGTGAGTCCCGCGCTGGCTCCCAGGTGCCCAGATACACCTCGTCAGGCCCTACCGTGCCAGCCACGTGTCAGGGCGGGGCTGTACACGCCCCGGGGGCTCCCGAGGAGCCCCCTCCCACGCACCAGTGGAAGCACCATGCTCCACGCTGGCTGACGACACTGCCGAGGAGCGGCTATGCCCGTACACATACGGAAGCGCTATGCTCCGCGCTGGTGATAAACAACTGAGGGTGGCCCCCGACCGCATCAACCTCAGGGAGCCCAGAGCTCAGTGTCTGGCCTCATCGTAACGCCTCCCCTCGGGAGTGCCGCGCGAGGGGGCTGGGCACGGGGGCTACGCCTGGGTCATGCCCAGACGCACGCCACCCAGCCAGGCCCCTCGGGCCTGGTTCGTCGCACGTCCCTCCTCGAGCGGAGCCAAGGTACGAAGGCCGTTTGAACATCAAGGGGGACTCCTGAGCATCGTGACTCAGGAGCCTAACTGGTCACGTAGCCCCTCACCCCTTAGTTCCGAAAGGCTAACGACGGTTGAGGTATGCGCGGGGCCGGGCTCTGCAGATGTAGAATGGTAAATTCACCCATACATCTCACCTCCCTACTTGCTGTTCATGCGCCAAGGGGGACTCCTGAGCATCGCGACTCAGGAGCCTAACTTATAACGTAGCCCCTCACCCCTTGGTCCCGTCCTGGTTTCCGGTCGGGGCTAACGGCGGCTGAGGTATCTTGTGAGGCAGACTCTGCCGGCGTAGAACATAAGCAAGTAGGAAGGAAAAGCACAAATCTTAAGGAATTCAAAAGAAAATATTACAGTCCATAACTGTTTTCACAACACCAAACGCAAGTTTAAACGCCTCCCCGAGGCATGATGCTTGTTGCAGGAGCTGAAAGCAGGACATGAGCCACAAAGGAGTCACTTGTTGGCAGCACCATCGCTGGCGGCAGAGCTGCGCTGGGCGGGTTCGCCTCATGAAGCCTCAGGATCGGCAGCGCCTCGCTTCGGCTTGGTGCTGAAGGCTCGGAACTTCGCCAGCAGAGCCTCCGCTCGACCCTTCACGGCCTCAGCAGCGGCAGCGGCAAGCTCGCCGCTCACGGGCTCCAGCAGGCCGTCGAGGTCGACATCGGGGTTGCAAAGGTAGACGTGGGTAAGGACGCACGTCAGCACTGCAGAAGACAGGACACGCGCCTCGGCCTCAGCCGTGGGGCCAAGGCCAAGGGTGACATCTTCAAGGGCGCAGACCAGGAAGGGAAGTAGCTTGGCACGGGCCGTCCTCGGTGCCGGCCAGCGGGCTTTCCAGGCCGGAATCATAAAGCGAGCTCAGCAAGGTGCGAGCCTTCGCCTCCATCTCCGCGAAGGCCACGCGGTCCTCGGCAAGGACCCGTGCCTTGCCGTCCAGCTCGACCCTCTTCGCCTCCAACTCCTGCTCCAGCGCACCCAAGCGGTCACGGTGCCGGTCAAGCTTGGCATCCCGGTCCTTGGCGGCCGCCTCATGAGCTTTCATGTCTTCCTCCTTCTCTTGGCGGACGTGGGCCTCCTTGGCAAGCTAGTCGCGCAGGCCCTGCAGCTCGCTCTACAGCGCCTTACAACGACCTCGGACATTGGCTACCTCCCCCAAGGCGGCGTCGCGAGCGGCCTTTGCCCCAAGGACGGCCTGTTTGTCCTCGTCGCAAGCCATCGCGGCCTGAACCAGCGCCGCTCGAATTGAAGCATCAGAGCTAACCCAGCCGGAGGCCAGCTCCAAGCGTCCGACCACCAAGTGAGGGTCGGCGCCTAGAAGATCTTGCCGCAGCCGGTCCAGTTCAGCAGGAGCACGATCCAGGACAGTAGAAGGAGTCGGAGAGACAGCAGTTGACGGATAGGTGGAGAGGACGGCAGCGTAATCACAACATCATGAGGCGGGGCCTTCTGCGCCCCGACGACTGCGGCAGTGGCATCAGGCAAGGATACCTCGGGAGTCGCTTGGGCCATGGGGGCTGAGCACGCCCCAGCTAGCTCCGCCAGGCCTCGCGAGGATGACCGAGCAGGAGAGGCCCGTGTCTTGCCGTCGCCTTCTTTCGCGGACGGAGGCGCTGCCCCGGACGAAGCCTCAGGAGCCCCCTTCAGCTTCTTCGCCGCAGGCGCCAGCCTAGCCAAGGAATACAGACATCAAGCCCCAGTGACAAAGCAAGGAATAAAACAAGAATCTAGCACTTACTGGTCATCGCTCGTGGGCTCGAGCAACCTCCGGCCGAACTTGAAGCCCGAGAGCCGGCTGCACGGATCAGCGTCAAGAGGCTCGGGAGCAGGAGGCGTGTCTGCAGATCGCCTCGGAGTCGGGGCAGACCCGCGGGGGACCAGCCCCGTCCTGTCCTTCTTCGGGATCAGGGGCAAGCTCTTGCCGCCCCGCTCATCACCATCCTCATCGTCGTCCGGCAAAAGGCGGAGAGCGCGGGACCTGCGCCGGGGGAGGGGCGCTCTCGACTCCCCGTCGGTCGCCTCGGAGTCTGGCCCCTCTCCCCGCTCCTTTTCTTCCTCCTCTCCGCTGGAGTCGCCGGAGGACACTTTCACCGTCGCTAGGGCCACCGGGTCCTCGGGAACCTCCGCGGGCACAGGCTCGTCCCCGTTGAAAGCGGGCATGGAGTCCACCACCTACTCCCAATCATCTCGAAGGAACAGGGGTACAGGAGCGCCCTCCAGCCTCGCCACGTCTCCCCGACCAAAGATTGGAGGACCGCGGCCAGATCTTCGTCGACCAAGACTACGGGGCTCGGGCGAGGCCTCCACAGCGGAAGCGAGTACTGACGAAGCGGGGCCACCCGGTGCTCCAGGAACTCCCTCAGGAGCGACGCCCCGGTCAGCTTCGCCGTCGCCATGTTGCCCGGCCACAGGTCCGCGTTCATCTTCTCCAGCACTGGCTTCGCGCGAGGATCCACGAGTTCCATGCGAGACCAATCGTCGACGGACGCGGGCTGCTCCATGGGCAGAATCAGCTGAGGATGGATGCGCCCAGCATCTACCATGACCCACTTGCTCCTGAAGCCCTCAATCCTCTTCCCGGGCTTCGAGATGGTGTTGGAGCTGCCGTACGCGACAAAGCTCACGCACGCGGTGATGGGGCCGCGGGAGGCCCTGAGGTAGAAGTAGTGGCACAGCAAGGCCACTGGGGGCTGCACCCCGACATGAGCCTCACAATAGTAGGCGAAGATTGCCAGGAGAGGAAAGGAGTTGGGGTGGAGGTGCGGAGCTTGCAGTTTGTAATGGCGGAGGACAGAAAAGAAGAACTCAGAAAAGGGAGGCACCAGACCGGCGGCAATGGCGCTCATGAAGAGCAGATAGAAGGTGCTTCCTTGGTCCTCAGGAAGCGCGGAGCCAGCCTTGAGCACCGCTGCCCCGTCGTTGCCTTGCGCCGCCGTCATCCGGCACGCTCGGGCAAGGCTCTTCTTCGACACGTTCGGGGAGTCCAAGGCAGGTGAGTACCAAGCTTCGGCCGGGGTCTGGCGAGGCGCCATATCTCGCTAGGGCACGCGGTCGAAGTAGATCTGGAGATTTTAGAAGCAGGAAGGATAGGAGCAAGAAAGGGGATATGGGCAATGACTGGAGAAGGCAAAGGAGGAAAAGCCTAGACGGGTGCCGCTCTTTTGACGATTCGCACAGTTGTCAAGGCGTCGTGGGAGAGCAGAGATGCCCACGTCCAATCAACTGCCATGCGGCGCCCAAGGCCGCAGACTATTAGGGCCCGCGACGCTTTGCACTTGCCCCTTCACTTCTCTGCTCAGCCAAGTCCAGGCGCGCCTTGGGCCCGGGGGCTACTGTCGGCGTTCTGGGAACGGGGGTACCCAGACTTGCCTGCCTGCGGCCTGCGGCGTGGCTCAAGGGGTGGCCCAGCACGGCCCATCTTCATCAGCACAAGCTCAAGACCCTCGCGAGGGGCCAAGCCTCATGGGGCGGACGACAGAAGCCTCCTCGTGCATGGCCTCGTCAGGGCTCGCGAGGAGGCGGAGAGATCAAGGCGGGGTACCTCACGAGGTGCCCATGATGCAAGCTCATGACAACCGAGGGCGCCGGTGAGCGCCAACCCGCCAAGATGTCCTCATTTCCTCTTTGGTGCAAAGGAGGCAAGCACAAAGTAGAGCATCGTGCAAAGGCAGCCATTTCGGTTCAACAAGACCAAGACCAACACAACGGCAGGAAGGAGGTCATCGTGGAGCCCAAGCCGGCGTCATCGTCGTGAGCCTTTGACGGCGAGGACCAACTTTAGTCAGGATAAGTGTACTAGACGTTCCCCTTCAAAATGGCCAATTGTTGGCGCCCTTCCCGCTCAATATTTGGGAAGAGGCCCAGGGCCTCTGCCTATAAATAGGACTAGCCACCCACAGGGTAGGAGGAGGATCTTGGATTCGAAATCCAGAACAGAGCTAGAGGTCAAGCAATCTAGAGAGAGAGAGAGAGAGCGACCGAACTCCCCCTAGCAGTTTGTCGCACCGGCCAAGAATAGACCCTCGCGAGGCTGTTCTTCCTTGTATTGTTCATCATCAGCCCCTGAGGCAATCCACCACACCACACACTGGAGTAGGGTATTACACCACAATGGTGGCCTGAACCAGTATAAACCTTGTGTCTCTTCTGTTGCTATTTTTGTAGTTTAGATCCTTGCGAGGCGACGAGGTGCAGGTAGGTAGGGGGTGAGATCTCCGCGTGCACCCCAGAGTTCGAACCTAGAGGGTCTGCCGGAACCCAAAATCTAACAACGTGGTTTGAGATGATGCCGAACTGAAGTGTGAAATAATGGTTGCTTCGTCCGTCTGGGAAGGTGCGGCATTGTGATTTGACGTCTCATTGCTCATTACTACTACTACTGGGGCGGTACGATTAAAGGTCCCCCTGCTGCTCTGCACTGTTATTTGGTGCTTGACACATCGACCCGGTTGCTATATGTCCCACATGTCGGCAACAGGAAGTACATAATTCATGAAAGCGAGCGTTGACGGAGGAGTACAAGACACGGCTTGGGTTTTTGCTGCTTCGCGCGATCCATCGATACAAACCCGGACTAAAAAAAGGCGAGGGCGGGTATTTTCCCGCACGGCAGGCAGGGGAGTCTGGCATAGTGTGTTCGAGGCAAGGAGGAAGGAAGGGAAACAAGCAAATAAAGGTTGAGCAACTTAGTTTTGGGAAAAATCTGATTTTACGGAGTACGTACCCACTAGGGTTTATAGGGCTCATCTAAAAAACATTCGTTTTCCGTTTTATAAGTCTCAATTCTACTACTAGTAGTAGTACCATCACATGTTGGATTTCGAGGTGCGTTAGATCACCCGATGCAAGCAGTGTCAAGAGAAAACTCACCAATGCATGTAGAAGTTCATGGAAATTTAGTGGTCATTCATGCATTCGTTCTAATTAATGCCTCGGTAAACATAACTTCTTGAGAAAACGAGCGTACTAATTACTTGTGCAAACTAGGAGTACGAAATTAATTCGACCACTCACCGTCTACCTTGGTTGGAGAGATTTTGAAATTGAGCCATAAACTGGAAATGAGGGAGTAGTAACTTTTGTCTCGATTACTATTTGTGGCCTTGTATAGATGCAAAATGTTTTTTTATAGTGGCCTTGTATAAGTGAATGGAGGGAGTACTAAAGGACTTATATATTCCAAACAATATGATAATCTCTCTAACCAAGGTAGTAGGGACGAGGAGTAAACGGAGGGAGTAGTAAAATTTTCTCCTCGTCTAGCGAGCCACCGCGCGCGTGGGCGAGGGAGCGGGCGTAAGGCGTAGTAAGCAAGCTTCACCTCGTTCTGTGAGTTGACGGGACACATCATAAGTACTCCAGTGTATAGAGCCTTGCTTCTAAGGTAGGCCCCACATGGTTTGCCTCTTTTTTCACATAACGCGTCAACTCGCAATTTGTTTGTTCACCCGTGGTAGACGATCCTCCCTCCATCTAGTGGACATCCAGTACACGTGTCAAGTTACCACGTGGGCTGCCTTTTCGTACGGAAATGAGCTCCATCGTGCACCCGCGGGGGTGTGGTTGGGAAAGAGACGGGAGTATGTGCGCCGTGCATGCACCTCTTCTCTTTCTGCACGTCCCCCAAATACATGGGTGTGTGTGAGAGGGACTATAGAGATTCAAACCTAGACATAATGCGCCATCCATCCCCATGCCTTCGCCCAGTCCGAGAACCGGTCACCACCATGCCCCACTCCTCCTCACCTTATCCCTCATCTTTCTCCCTCCATTTTTATATACAAGGCCACTATCAAAATTACAATTTGTAGATATACAAGGCCACTAACACTAATCGATGCAATATTAATGGGTTTTGCCTCGTAGTACTACTAGCAAAGGAGGACATTAATTATACCTTGCATGCATGCAGAAGTGTGAGCATTGGCTTGATGTGCATGAAAGAGAAGAATAGACATTAATTTACAGGGCAAACAAGGAAACAAGGTGGCTTGCAACATTGAGTTAGAAGACATTAATTTTTGCCTTGGTACCTTTAATATGGGTTTGTGGCCTTGTATACAAAAATGGAGTCCGATAAAATTCTTGAGATACCATTTATTCGATAAAATTCTCGAGCAATCATTAGATTTTACAAAATGGGATTACTCCTGCATGGGTCATTCACAATAGGTGTTTTGTCAAAAATGCATCTTGATGTTATGTGCAATGCACGGGCATCTTGATAGTCCATGAAAACAACACATGGCAAAATTCCACGGCGAACGAGGGATTTGAATCTGTTGGGAGGGGTTGTTTGGATCTTGCCCGGGGTAGTCAAAATATTGGCGACCCTTTTGTCCACCGGTGTCTTTGCCACCCGTTTGCCGATGAACGAGGAATGGCTCGGGTTCTCATGCGTCCTCCAACGTGCAGGTTGGAGACGAGCTCGCATGAGCTGTGTTCTTTTTGTCCCACCACGCCGCCCGAGCCGCCCGCAGACCGACCGACGATCCACAAATTATGCCATCCAACCGTAGCCGCACACATTATGACAGCAAGTCAACCAACCAGACGAAATTCACGCAAGCACGGCGGTATTTCATATAAACAACGACGGAAATCATATAAGATACCGGATTTTCATACAAACATGATGGATTTCATTACATTCAAATGAACTACACGGTGCTAGTTCTAGACAGCACAGGTATATAATACCTGGCCTAAATGGTCGCCCGTCGATCGATTTGTGTTCCTCATGTCTGGCAGCACGATCACCGGACTGCCGGGAGCCCTGGAGGTATATGCGGGGTCGACGAAGGTCCTCGCAACAAAAGGATCCGGCAAGACACCCGCTGTGTACGCCGGCGTCGCCTCCGTGGTGGCCTTCATGGGACCCAAGCGGCGGTGGCCTCCCGTGTTCTACTTCTCCTTGATGATGGCGGCGGACGCGGAGGCGCTGGCCACTGACTCGTCGCTCTCCGCGCACTCGGCTTCTGTCGCTGCTTGCATGGTGTGGCCGCCGGCACGGGAGGCGGCGGAGTGGACGGCAGCAACGACGCCCGTGCGCCGCTCCTCATCGAGCTGGCGTGGAGCGACGAGTTGCTGAACCGCATGCTGGCTTGGGGTGGCAATTGGCACCGTCGGGCGAGGGGAGGGAGGTGGATCAGCGAGCTGCATAGCTCGTACCGGCAGGCTCGGCGGGCCGCCCAGCCGGCTTGGATGCGGAATAACTACTCTTTGTAAGCCATTGTAAGAGTGGACAAAATGGTGAAGGAGTAGATAGGGGAGCGGTGGAGGTGTGCGATTCTTGGACGGCGTTTGGCCTCGTTTAAATAGGAGATTAAATAGACGGTGGACGGGAGGAGCTCGGCCGGGGTTGCGTTTAATGCCGGCCCGGTCATGAACGGACGTGTGTCCAGAGTGGGTTTCTCGGCTTCCATACGAGCATGTTTCATGGAGGCGTTTGAATGCGGCAAGGAGGTGTGTTCAGCCGGGCGTGCAGCGAGTGGCGCCCTCGACTCTGATGTAGGACAATGCGCCGTTCTTCCACTAACGTGTGGGCTCTTTGGGTACATAGCCTGCATGTCAGTGACCCAACGCAGGCAGTGCACAGCAGAGGAACCTTTGGTGGGCCAGGGCGGTCAGAAGCGGGCATTTCATAAACCGATGATTGTTCATTGAGTATGACGTCATCCTTTTCATGTAGATAAGAGTACTATATTGATAGCCCGTTCGATACATTATGATTCATAAAGACCGCTACAAACATCAATGTTCTGCTTATCACAGATAAGATTGATTAATACCCGTAACAATCGATGTCCTTAACAAAGGGTGCATGCACGTATAGGATGAGCGCGTGTCTTGGGTCGTGTGCTGTGTGCATGCAGGCGTGCGAGTGTTGCGTGCGTGCAAAGTGCGTTTGGTGTTGCATGCATGTGTGCATACGTGCGTGTGTTCGTGAGTGCATGTATACACGTCAGTGTTGCACGCTTGCATGCGTGCGTGTGTCCGTTATGTGTACGTGTCAGTGTTGCACGCCTGCATGCGTAAGTATTTTGCATGCGTGCATGTGTACGTGCGGGGTGAGGTTACACGCCAGTCGACTGACTTTTTCATCTCTAGTCATTAGATTTTCCAGCCGTTGGATACAAAATCAAGGGCCTGCAGTTTATCATCAAACTCCACCCTCCTGAGCCGCCAGTCACCACCGGCTGAACCGCCGGCCCCTGCCGCCCGGCCGCCCGCGCCACGCCGCCCGCCGCCCGAAACCAATCCTCACCGCCGGTCCGCCGCCGCACCGGCCATCCCTCTAGGCCCCCCAGCGCCGAGCTTTTTCTCCGACGATCCCCACCCCACCGCCCAATCAACGCCCCCCAACCGCCAGCGACTGCTAACCAGAGGTCTCACGACTTCGAGTACCCACCGACCACTAATTTATTCCCATTTCTGTCCTTCATATACGCGCTGACGGGTGGGCCCTATCGTAATGTGCGCTGCTGAATATGGACCGTTTGACTGGTCAATTGATCATGTCATCAACAAATTACGGAGTTGTATGGTGAGCCAGTGACCGTATGATCACCCTAAAATGTATTTTATTAACACAGTACAGACTCAAACTACCATTTCTTTCTTTCATATACGGGCTGACAGTGGTCCCTCATGATTACAGCTACCGATGGTGCAACACTAGTTGCGCAACGTCGAACATTTGACTGGTCAATTGATTGTGTCATCAACAAAATACGGAGTTGTACGGGTGAGCCAGTGACCGTATAATCATGACATGTATTTTTTTAACACGGTATAGATGCAAGGGCTCATATATACGCGCAAGCACTCACCGCTATAAGCGCACACACGCAGACCCTACCCCTATGAGCACCTTCGAGAGTGGGCCAGCATATGATCTTGAGATTTTACGAAGTCACCATAGGTTCCTCGTAGTCGAGTGGAACGTCTCCTCCCACTGAACGCACATCGCCGGAAAATGCTGAAATTAACCCAGGATAAATGCGAGCACCGGGACTTTAAGTCTGGTGGGCTCGAGAAACCACTGTCGTCCTAACCATCCAACCACATGTTGGTTAGCACGACAAAATGTATGTGGTGACCGTGATGAGCTTATTCTGAAGTCCAGTGACCATATCGTGCTTTCGCTTCAAATACAATGACCGTAAGTGTCGTCAACAAAATACGGAGCACGCATCAAATGCAAAGTCCGTCAGTGTCATCAAGAAAATATGGAGACGTATCGTGAGCTAGATACCGTATGATCACCACGAGAATGTATACGGTGACCGTAATGAGCATATTATGAACTCCAGTGATCGTGTGGTGCTTTAGCTTGAAATACAGTGACCGTCATGCGCGAATGTGTCATGGGCATGCATACTTTTAGAGGGCCGAGAGATATTTTGTGTGCGTACGTGAAAGTGGTGTAGAAAGAGGGGATGTCCGGTGGAGACAAGGAGAGATATGCCCTTCGTTTTTCTTTCCTGTAACTAATATTTTAGGAGAATATATAAACATTCACAACACAGAACAAATATTTTTGGATGCACTATGCAATTAACTTTCATGTATAACATTGTACTATTAATGCTTATTTTCTTAGTGGCCGATTGCGTGTGTGGTGTGGTGGGAACATCATTTCTAATTGTGGTGGGTCAACATGAGGACTCATGGGTCGGTTCCATCCTGCGCCACATAGGTTGGATCGAGACGTGTTATACAAAGACCCATGTGGAGGAGTCGGCGTACAACATGAAGCTAGCTACCAGAGTCGCGGAGGACTCTATCCCCACTGGTGATAAGCCGACTATATATGATTTGTAACCCTAGGCCCCCAGTATGTTATAGAAGCTTGGGGGCTAGTTCGTCGATAGTATACACACATGCACAATGCCTGGTATTCACGTGTACTTTGTACACACCCCTATCAATAATATCTGATTACCAGAGTAGGCTTTTTCCTCAACTGCAAGGGTCCAAACTAGGGTAAAACTTTACCTCAGATACCATCCAGCCTAACAGTCAGGGGATATCCTCACCAATGATATGATGGAATCTGCCAACTACTAAGAGAGAGGTGTGTCTGGGGGGGGGGGGCAATGTGTGCGAGAGAGGCCTAAAGATATTGTGCGTGCGGGAGACATGTAGGCACATATAAGTGCGTATAGAGGGCTAGTAGAGGTCGTGCGTGTGTATATATGCATGTGAGAGAAATAGTGTTTTCCAACTGAGATTAGTGAAAAGAGTGGTACATAGTAGTCAGAAAGAGAGAGAGGGATACAGAGAGAGCATGTGCGTGAGACTCCCCGACACCCGGAGAGAGATTGTGAGCATGTGTGAAAGAGAAATGCCGATGGATATAAAGTGTGTGCACTTATGCGGTAGATAGAGAGATATATATAGCGTGTCTGTGAGAATTGGCCGAGGCATAGTGCATCTACATGTAAAAGGTGGTTCTACGCATTAAATTAAAATATAAATGGCATTATTATTTTTGGATGAGATCATGAATTTTGCAAATTGCGTATCGACGAAAATTGGTCTATCAGACACCCATACTCTATTGAATTCTAGCATGTGCATGTGTTTATTTCATATTATCGATCCATAGAGTGAGAGCGGTTTGAAATACTGGCAATGGATGCTTTTGCAATTCATATATAAACATTAATTAGTGCACTCCATGTTGTTAGTGTGAAGCACTTTATACATTTGTCACTTGCATGGATACATTCCAAATTGCTAGCTATGAAATAGAATACATGTCGAATTCAACATAAAGGGGGTTTTGAAGATTCTAATTCGTAGGAAGTGCATTCATCTATTCGAACCCGAGATAATGGAATTTGTAAATCAGATGTAAAAGGGGGCATCAATCATTGTTGTGCATTTGAACATGCTATATATATTCATACGCATGTCTAACTTTTTTTGCAACCAAGGAGATTATATATGGAACCATGCATGAACTGAGGTAAGTTGCATATTTTTTAATATATACCCGTGTACAATGTATATTCATATGTACCACCTCCATTCCCAAATAATCGTAGCTTTAGGATTTTCAAGAGTAAAGATTTGTGAAGTTTGACAAATCCTGAATGTTCAATTCAAGGGAACCGAAAACGTTAATGCTTCTGCTCCCAAATATTGAACGAAGCGCCAAATAGGCCTCTGGTCACCCGAAACCGCTTGAGACTAATGTTTGGTGGTAGGAAATTACTATCGACTCTGGCCCGTGTAGCCTATCGTCCCGATGTCCAAAGGTCTAAAGGGGTAGGTTTGTAACTTCACCAAGACGCCTTGAGTCTCAAGCGCCTTGAGAAGCATTCATACGCCGTGGGCGCCTAAACACCCATGCGCTCAGCTGAAATCTATCCCGCCCACATTTGGGACACCTGAGATTACTGTCCTACCCCCAACCCGCAATATGTACGAAATTTTAGATGGGGGCAAAGTTTGTAACTTTCCCCAAATTTCAAACAAGCGAGTCCCAAACCGAAACATTGTTCCCCCTTAGTTCCATGCCTCCCTCCGTTTCCCCATTCATACTCCGTGGGCACCAAAACGCCCTCTCCACCAGCCGCGAAACCCAAGCCTCCTCCGTCCTTCACCCCATAGCGCCCAATCCACCGCCGCCCAACTCAATCACGCCGGAGCCGGTTGTTGGATTTCGGGTTCCGGCAGACCCTTGAGGTTCGAACTCTGGGGTGCGCACGGAGATCTTTCCCCTACCAGCTCACACGTTAATGGATCTTAAGTAACTTAAGCTAGGAACGATGAACGACACAAGAGTCACAAGATTTATACTGGTTCGGGCCACCGTTGTGGTGTAATACCCTACTCCAGTGTGTGGTGTGGTGGATTGCCTCCGGGGCTGATGAAGAACAGTACAAAGGAAGAACAGCCTCGCGAGGGGCTGTTCTTGAGCTGGTGCGATGGACTACTTGGGTGAGTCCAATCGCTTCTCTCTCTCTCTCTCTCTCTCTCTCTGGTAGATTTGACCTGTCCCTCTCTCTGTGGTGGCTAGTCCTATTTATAGAGGGAGGCCCTGGGCCTCTTCCTAAAAAATGAGCGGGAAGGGCGCCAACAATTGGCCATTTTGAAGGGGAACATCTAGTACACTTATCCTGACTAAAGTTGGTCTTCGGCTGCCAAAGGCTCTGACGGTGACGCCGTCCTGGGCTCCACGATGACCTCCGTCCTGCTGCCCTGCTAGTCTTGGTCTTGTTGCACCGAAGCGGTAACCTCTGCCCGATGCCTTGGCCCGTAGTTGCCTCCTTTGCACCAAAGGGGAAATGAGGTCACGGCGCAGGCTGGCGCCCGCCTGGCGCCCACCTGATCTCGATCGTCATGGCTTGCATCACGGGGCACCCTCGTGAGGTACCCTGCCTTGATCTCTCCGCCTCCTCGTGAGCCTGCCTGACAAGGCTGCTCCTGAGGAAGGTTCCTATCGCCCCCCCCCCCCGCGAGGCTTGGGCCCTCGCAAGGGTCTTGAGCTTGGGCTGATGAAGCTGGGCCGCGCTGGGCCCCCACTTGAGCCACGCCAGAGCCGCGGGCCAGCAAGTCTTGGGACCCCGTTCCCGAGCGCCCGACAGTAGCCCGGGCCCAAAGCGCGCCGGACTTGGCTTAGAAGAGAAGCGAAGGGCAAGTCGCGGCGCCCTTGAACTAACAGCTGCGGCCTTGGGCGCCGCGTGGCGATTGATTCCTCGTGGGCGTCTCCGCTTCCCCACGATCCCTCGGCAACCGCATGACTCGACAAGTCCCTGCATGCAGAAATGGGTCATGATTACCTGTGATCGTGGAGGCCGACGGTTGGCCTCCTCCAGCTATAAGTACGGAACGGCGCAAGCCCTTCCAGTCCATCCTCTCTTGCTACTCCTTTCTCTCCAAGGCTCCGTCGAAGATGTTCTCGGCCGCGGAGAAGGGAAAGGCTCGCCAGGTAGGGCCTGACTCTCCCCCGGCCAAGCGCGGTCGAGGCCGTCCTCACAAGCATCCTGTGGTTCCCGTAGAGGCTTCCCGCGGTCGTGGGGGCGATCCCCAGCGCGGCGATGGGCGCCAGGTTGTCGATGGGGGGTGCGCCGTGACTGCGCGGCCCCTTAGGCCGCGCTTCCACTCGACGGAGGTGCTGCCGGAGTTCATCATGTGGTCGGTGGAGCCGACCAGCACCTGGCTCCATCTTCCCCGCTTCTTTGTAGGTGAACTTCCGACCGGCGCTCCGGGCGGCCTCTGGCTCCAGGCGGACGATTGTTGCAGCCGGGCCTCCTGGGCTTCGCTGGAGGTCTCCGTCACCGGGAATGTGGCCCTGACCCGCGGCTGGCAAATGTTTGCCCGTGCGCGTGGCCTGAGCCGGCGGTGCACCCTGCATTTCAAGTTCGACGGTGACGCCACCCTCTACGTGAGGGTGTTGGGGAAGACGATCGACATGCCGGGTGCTGCCCCAAAGACGATGACCACGGCCGTGTACCCAGCCCCGGCGATGATCGGGATGAAGATGACAGCAGGCGCGTGGTCGGCGGCGCTCGAGGCTCGTCGAGCTTCGGCAGCTCTCCTTCGGACAACAGGTCCTCCAGCGATGGTCGCAACCAGCCTCCATGCCGTCGCGCCCGCCATGAGGGAGGTAGCGTGTCAGCCCGCTGTCGCGCCTCGGTGAAGCGCGAGGAGGAGTCTGACTGAGCTCCGGAGGCAGTACGAGCCTTCACTGCGAGTTGGTGCGGAGCAAGTCATGCCTATTTTGTTTTTCTCCCTTCCCTGCGCAAAGAGACAGTACCGTAGGGCCCCGTGGGGGTGTGCTGAACTGTTGCTGTTAATTATCCTGTTGTTTCCGCTATTCCTGTGTTGTGCTTTTGTGCCGCATGCCCGCGTCCAGGAATTACTTAGCTCGAGGGGACTTGTCGCGGTCTTCGCTTCCCGAGGCCGAGGCCTCGGTGCGTGCTTCATGTCCTGCAAGGATTAGTCAGGAGGGGTAGCTTCCGGTCTCGGTTGTTGAGGCGACCGACCCGGGTCCTGTGTTTGCGTCGCGATGCCCGTGGGGCATGGACTGGGAGGGGTGCTCCCGTAGGGGACCTGGAGAGGAAAGCTTTAAACGACAGGGGCAGAAAACACTCGCGAGGGTGCCCGCATTGCTCCCTCGCGAGACTTGCGCGAGAGAAAACGAGGCAAGTGAGCGAAAAAGACAAAGAGTCACAAGCCAAGGACGGCAACAACTTCAATAAAACTTCAAATAGGAATGAACAAGCCAAGCTGAAAGCAAATGAAAAGCGCGTCCGGCACCTAATCTAGTCTTGACGTCTTCCCACCAAATGGAGCTGGCATCGCCAGCGTGGTATGGAGCCCCGAGGCCCGAGGGCGGCTCTCCGGAGACTACAGGCGTGTACAGCCCCAACTCATTATTACGTGAGAGTGTCACGGCGGCGAAGCTTCACGGTATTGGCCTTCTTCACAGGCTTCGGGCCTTTCTCGAGGAAATGAGCTTCCACAGTGCGTTGGCCTTCTTCACAGGCTCCGGGCCTTTCTCGGGGAAATGAGCTTCACAGGCTCCGGGCCTTTCTTGGGGAAATGAGCTTCACAGGCGTTGGCCTTCTTCACAAGCTCCGGGCCTTTCTTGGGGAAATGAACTTCACAGGCGTTGGCCTTCTTCACAGGCTCCGATCCTTTTTTACAGGCTCTGGGCCTTTCTTCAAGGGTAGAACTTCCGGAGATGCTGGATGTTCCAAGCGTTCGGGATGGGCACCCCCTCCTGAGTCTCCAAGCGTGCGGAGCCGGGCCTGGAAACATGAACAACCTTGAACGGGCTCTCCCACATGGGAGAAAGCTTATGCAACCCTTCCCCGAGAGGACCCGTCTGAGCACGAGGTCCCCTACCTCAAGAGTCCTGGGGCGGATGTTGCGGCGATGGTATCGCCAAGCGCTGTTGATACCTTGCCGCTACATGCTGCCTTCTCTCGACGATGTTCCTCCCCGGACGAGATCCGTCCCCGCATGGCGTCTGCTGCGCCTCGTCGAACGCCAGACCCGTGCGGAGCGACACCGACCTCGTGAGGGAGGATGGCTTCGCTCCGTGAGCGAGGAAGAACGGGTTCTCGCCCGGTCGGCAGCGCGGTCGTGCGGATGGACCACAACACAGACTGGAGCCCGTCGTGCCAGCCCCTGCCGCAGGCCTCCAGCTTCTTCTTGAAGGTCCTGGTTTTGAGGCCCTTTAGGACCTCCGCGTTGGCTAGTTCGGCCTGGCCGTTACACCGGGGGTGCGTCACCGAAGCGTAGCATATCTGCGTTCCAAGGTTAGCACAGTACATTCTGAAGAGATTGCTGGTGAAATGCGAACCGTTGTCGGTGATGATGTGGTTAGGCACCCCAAACCGGCTCACGAGGCCCCTGATGAACTTGACCGCAGAGCCAGCTGGATAGTGCAGACAGCTTCCACCTCAGCCCACTTGGTGAACTTGTCCACGACGACGTAGAGGTAGTGATAGCCCCCTGGCGCCCGAGGGAACGGGCCTAGAATGTCCAGCCCCCAAACTGCGAATGGCCATGAGATGGGTATAGTTTGCAGGCCTCCCGTCGCTGATGGATCTGCTTGGCGTGAAATTGGCAGGCCTCGCAAGCCTTTACCAGCTCAACAGCGTCGCTGAGTGCTGTGGGCCAGTAGAACCCGCTGCGGAACGCCTTGCCAATGAGGGTTCGTGACGATGAGTGATGCCCACAATCTCCGCCGTGTATGTCTTCTAGCAATTCCTTCCCTTGCTCTCTGGAAATGCAACATAGGGACACGTCATTCGGTCGCCTCCAGTAAACCTCTCCATCCCTGATGTAGTAGGTCGCAGCTTGCCGCGCCACACGCTCCACCTCCTCCTCCTTCTCCGGTAGGGTCCCCCGCGTCAAGTAGCTCTTGAGCTCTGTGATCCAGCACCCTTCCTGGGGCTCCAACGCCAGGAGCAGGCGTGCCCCTGAGGCCGGGCCGCGGACCGGGGCTCCCGAGATAGGCGGCTGGGGGAGCTCCTCCCGAGGTTGCGCCACGCTCGATAGTCACTGTGCTGCTGAGGGCCTAAAGAGTCGCTCTTTGAAGACGCCAGGCTCCTGAGGCAGCCACCTGGACGCCCTCTTGGCGATGTCATCCGCCTCTTGATTGGTGTCGCGAGGCACATGCTGCAGCTCCAGCCCCCAGAACTGTTTCTCCATCCTGCGAACCTCCGTGAGGTAGGCTTCCATGTGCTCGTCCTTCGGCTCGTATATCTTGTTGGAGAAGTTGACGAGGAGTTGTGAATCGCCCTTGATGATGAGGCGCTTTAACCCCAAAGCGACTGCGGCTCTCAGGCCGGCTATGAGGCCTTCATATTCTGCTATGTTGTTGGAGACCTTTTCCCCGTGCTGGAAACAGAGCTGCACGGCGTAATAGAGCTTGTCCTGAGTAGGGGATACAAGCATTGCACCGGCCCCCGCACCATGTCGAGAGAATGCCCCTTCGAAGTAGATGACCCAGCCGTCCGATGCCTCGCTCCCTGGAGAAAGTGATCGGTTTTCGCCTGCTCCGAGGCCGGGTGCCTCAGTCCATTCTGCCACGAAATCTGCCAATGCGGCCCCCTTGATGACTCTGGTTGTGCTGAATTCTAGCTGAAACGATTGCAGTTCGATGTTCCACTCGGCGACTCTTCCAGCTGAGTTGGGGCTCCTAAGCACCCTCTCCAGAGGGTATGCTGAGACGACCTTGATGGGATGACCTTGGAAGTAGTGCCGCAGCTTGCGTGAGGCTACCAATAGCACGAGGAGGAGTTTTTGGGGCATGGGGTACCGCGCCCTTGCGTCCCGTAGCACCGTGCTGACGAAGTACACGGGGTGCTCGACGAGGCTGTGAGCGCTGGCGCTGTTCGCATCCTCCGTAGGTTGGGGTGCCTCCCGAGACGGCAGAGCGCCCAGCGCCTGGTCGCTTGGTGGGGCCTCTTCTGCTCCGGGCACGCTTTCCTGCTGCCGCTGATCCCCTTCGGCCGTGGCTGCGGTCTTTGTGAGGCTCTCTTGGCCAACCGCTCCTGCCCGAAGGGCGCGATTCTGGCCACTTTGCTCCTCCCCGACCGCTACTGTGGCCGTCTTTGGCAGAGTAGGGGTGGTGCGAGGTAGAGCACCAGAGGCTCCGAGGGGCGGAGCTACCATCACCGGAGGGCTGGTAAGGTACCTCTTGAGTTCTTGGAATGCCTTGTCGGCCTCTTCAGTCCATTCAAAGGGGCCCTTCTTCTTCATCTGCTTGAAGAATGGCAGTGCTCGTTCCCCCTGCTTGGAGATGAATTGTCCTAGCGCGGTCACGCGCCCGGTGAGTTTCTGCATTTCTCTGAGGGTTTTTGGCGGGTTCATGTCTTCGATTGCTCTGACCTTTCTGGGTTGGCCTCGATGCCCCTATGGGACACGAGGAATCCCAGGAGCTTGCCCGAGGGGACTCCAAATACGCACTTCTTCGGGTTGAGCCGCAGGTCCACTTTATCGAGGCTCGCGAAGGTTTGTTCCAAGTCCTGTATCAGGGTCTTCGCCCCCCGAGACTTCACTACAATGTCATCGACGTACGCCTCAGCATTCCTCCCGAGCTGTCGGCCCAGGGCGATGTGCATCAGCCGCTGAAAGGTCGCGCCTGCGTTGCACAACCCAAACGGCATGCAGGTATAGCAATACACTCTGCACGGGGTCAGGAAAGCCATTTTTGTACGTCTTCTACCGCCATCTTGATCTGGTGATAGCCTGAGAAGGCATCCAGGAAGCACATCAGGTCACACTCAGCGGTGGAGTCGACGATCTGGTCAATGCGAGGAAGCTGAAATGGATCCTGTGGGCAGGCCTTGTTGAGGTTGGTGAAGTCGGCACACATACGTTCCTTTCCCCCCTTTTTTGGCACAACAACTGGGTTGGCCAGCCAATCCGGGTAGCGGACCTCGCGAATAACCCCTGCCGCCTCTAGCTTGCGTGTCTCTTGGACGATAAAAGCTTGTTTCTCTGTGGACTGTCGCCCCGCCTTCTACTTCACGGGGTGCACGTTGGGGTACACGTTGAGGTGATGCTCAATCACGCCCCTTGGGACCCCCGCCAACTGATCAGTTCCCACGCGAACACCTTCTTGTCCGCGCGCAAGAACTTCACCAAGGCCTCCTCCTGCTTGGGTTCGAGGTTTGCACCTATGGTGAAGGTGGCGTCAGTGGACCCGTCCTTGTTGACTGGTACCTGCTTGGTTTCCGCCTTGTTTTGAGTGAATAGCTGATTCTTCTTGGACGGCGCGGCCCCTTGGGCTCGGGGCGTCACGCTGGCGTGGCCGTGCCGCCCGCCATATGAAAACAAGCTCGAGCGCCTGAAGTGCATCTCTTGTGTTTCCTAACACGGTTAGGACGCCGCTGCTCCCGGGCATCTTCATGAGGTTGTACGCCGGGTGAGTTGCTGCCATGAACCGTGCCAAGGCCCGGTAGCCGAGGATGGCTTTGTAGGGGAGGCCGATGGGGGTGATGTCGAAGTCGATCAGCTCTGTGTGGAAGTTGTCGGGGGTGCCGAAGGTCACCGGGAGGCGAACTTGTCCCAGGGAGGCGGTGGAACCGGCTCCGACTCCCGAAAAAGGTCTGCTAGGCCGGAGCCGCTTTGGTGGCACATGGAGGAGGCTGAAGGCCTCCACAGAGAGCACGCTGAGGCCGGCTCCGCCGTCGATGAGGGCCCTGGTGACAGCCACTCCGCAGATGGTGGGGGTGCACAGCATCGGGAGCGCACCTGAACCGGCGGGGTTGGAGGGGTGACCATCCGAGTTGAAGAGCAGGTCGGCCTCGGGCGCCACCCAGCCCGGCGGGGCTCCCTGGCGCTTGGAGGCGGTGGCGATCTGGCGGGTGAACGGCTTGACGTGGCGGCTCGAAGGTGGCGCCAGTGAGCCGCCCAGGAGAGCTGCGACGACCGGGGGCGCCGGCCCGACACGATGGGCGAGGTAGAGGCCGCGCAGCTCCCCCCAACAGGACTGCTGCTCGTTCCCCGCCGGACCGGTGGGGGCGTTGGCGGCAGGCGACGGGGAACGACGGGGGCGTCCGCCGACGGGAGCCATCCGGGCGACTCGAGAGGCGCGAGCAGCCCGACACTCGGCGCGGGCTCGGCGAATGTCAGCCATGGACACGACGGAAGATCACATGCGACCATCGGAAGAAAGATTCCGGCGCACCCCTACCTACCGGGCCAAATGTCGGATTTCAGGTTCCGGAAGACCCTTGAGGTTCGAACTCTGGGGTGCGCACGGAGATCTTTCCCCTACCAGCTCACGCGTTAATGGATCGTAAGGAACCTAATCTAGGAATGATGAACGGCACAAGAATCAAAAGATTTATACTGGTTCGGGCCAGCGTTGTGGTGTAATACCCTACTCCAGTGTGTGGTGTGGTGGATTGCCTCCGGGGATGATGAAGAATAGTACAAAGGAAGAACAGCCTCGCGAGGGGCTGTTCTTGAGCTGGTGAGATGGACTGCTTGGGTGAGTCCAGTCGCTTCTCTCTCTCTCTCTGGTAGATTTGACGTGTCCCTCTCTCTGTGGTGGCTAGTCCTATTTATAGAGGGAGGCCCTGGGCCTCTTCCCAAAAAATGAGCGGGAAGGGCGCCAACAATTGGCCATTTTGAAGGGAAACATCTAGTACACTTATCCTGACTAAAGTTGGTCTTCGGCTGCCAAAGGCTCTGACGGTGACGCCGTCCTGGGCTCCACCATAACCTCCGTTCTGCCGCTCTGCTGGTCTTGGTCTTGTTGCACCGAAGCGGTAACCTTTGCCTAATGCCTTGGCCCGTGCTTGCCTCCATTGCACCAAAGGGGAAACGAGGACACTGCGCAGGCTGGCACCCGCCTGATCTCGATCGTCATGGCTTGCGTCACGGGGCACCCTCGTGAGGTACCCTGCCTTGATCTCTCCGCCTCCTCGTGAGTCTGCCCTACGAGGCTGCTCCTGAGGAAGGTTCCTGTCGTCCCCCCTCCCCCCCCCCCCGCGAGGCTTGGCCCCTCGCGAGGGTCTTGAGCTTGGGCTGATGAAGCTGGGCCGCGCTGGGCCTCCACTTGAGCCACGCTGCAGGCCGTAGGCAGGCATGTCAAGGGACCCCCGTTCCCAGAACGTCGTCGTCCAACACAACCGCAACCGCAACGCTCTCAAGGACTTAGCAGCTGAAGCCGAGGTAGAGCTGCCTCCACGACACCGACGCCGACGTGCTTCGTACCAGAACCACTCCGACCACGCCCGCCCCTGCCTCCTCACCGCTGCTGCTCCACCGCCGCAACCGGCCCACCGTGACCGGAGCTGTTCCCGCTACGTCGTCGTTCGCCGCCTCAGATCTGCTTCCCCGCCGCCGACAGACGGCCACTGCACCACACTCAACAACTTGGCTATGGGTTCGTCCAAGGCTGCACCATCCTCCACAACTTCTCGTTTCCGGCGAACCACAAGAAGATCATTGGAAAAACAGAAGGAGGACACAGCACTGCCAGCAGAAAGAGGTACTCCTCTTCCCTTATTCATGCAAACCTTACGTCTCTGCTCACACCGTATTCATCCCACGAAAGAAACTAGTTGAGCGCTTCTTAATTCATCTTCTTCGCGATACTATTTCACCTTTGCTAGAGGTCAGTAGCACGCCTGGATTTCAATTCAGGGTCAGTCGAACCGCAATTAAAAGAAGCAGCACCTGCTTAGGCGCGCGGAGCACCTAGCCCGCCTGTTTGCCGGGGAAGCGGCGCATCGGTGTCTATCATAGGGGTGTGGGGCGCAGGAGCTGCTTGCGCCCGATGTGGAGGTTGGAGGGGCTTGAATGGATTGCCAGGGGCGGTGCCAAGCACGGCGGTGCAGTGAGGTCGAGGGGAGGGCGCAGGCAGGGGACTGGGCCGGTGGTCGCTGCCATTTCGAGGAAGATCGTCAACACTGACTGGCTGGAGGTAGATGAAGGCGATCTGCCCGTTCTTTGTACATCGGACGGTGCAGAAAAAATGGACTGACCTATTTGTTTTCAGTTGAATGTTATTTTCATAGAATCCTGTAGTAATTTAGTGTGCCATGCATGTTGTAGAGCTATCATATGTCTCCCTCATTTTATTTCTCACCGACCTGCTATCTGCTACCTTTACATTGTACTAATTGTGCACACACTTCACCCATACTCACACTATTGTTTTTTTATGCATGGGTATTTCAGACTCTGACGCAGTGTTGATGAATGCTGAAAAGAAAAGATGTAAGTCGCTCGGTGTAATTCGAAGATAAGCACTAAGCGTTTGCCGCTCTAAAGGATGCGATGTCGTGATTGGAGACAAGAACGAGTAATCGCGGTTGATGATCTCAATTGCCACACACAACCATCCCAGGTGCTTGCTTTAACTTCGCACTATCAAATGTGGTTACATGTTGCATATGGTGTCTAGCTTGTATTGATTCCAATTTGGTTAAATTGCATCTCCTTACTTTACACATTATACCTTTGATAATGACACGCCTTCTTGTTTTTGATACATACTACATATGTCTATTAACCATGTTCGTACATCAAACTAATGCTCTTCTGTATCCCTCGTCAATCACTTGTGATGAGACAGTCACCCAGGTGGGTTATTGTGAGACGCCATACTTGTTTAAAGAGTGCAGTGTCATCCTCCCCACATGATTCTCAAGAAACAGCAAGGCTAAATGAAGATAGTCAACGTAGCTCTCTAGTTGATGACCGCAATTCCCCCACACCACCATCACAGGTGCTTGCTCTAACTTCGCAGTGATATGTGGTTGCATGTTGCATACGGTGTCTAGCTTGTAATGCTTCTAATTAGGGTAAATTGCATCTGCTTAGTTTACACATTATACATGTGAATATGACATGCCTTCCTATTTTTGGTACACACTACATCTATGTGTTAACCTTGTTCTTACATGAAACTACCCCTCTTCTGTATCCTGCATTAATCACTTACGATGAGTCACCTTTATTCGTTGCATATTGCATATTATTTCTAGCCCGTTGCCATGTATTGCTTCTAATTTGGTCAAATACATTTGTTAGGGCACCCTTTTAATTTGGCAGAGTGATATTGATTTCATCTTTCATATGGTTTCTAGCTTGCATTGATTCTAACAAGTTCAAGCACCTTGTGCTTAGTTTACACTTTATACATCATACATGTCAATATGTCACGCCGTCTGTTTTTCATACATATTCCATCCTCCTATCATGCGGCTGCCTTACATGAAAGTAGTGTTCATCAAGATCATGCATCAATGAGTTACGAAGAGCAATTTTATTCCTTTTTCTTGTGGGTTTGACTTGACAAGGAAAAATCAATAAAGAGGAAGGAAAAGAGTAAGGAAGGCGATGATGGTGGTCCTCTGCAAGAACGTAAACGGAGCATCTCAGAACGATTCTCCTTGTCTTGATAGTGCATTACAAGGTCCAAGTCTCCATTCGCTACTTCACCATCCAAGGTGCTTGCTCTAATTTGGCAGTGTGATATCTGGTTGCATGTTGCATATGGTGTCTAGCTTGTATTGCTCCTAATTAGTGTAAACTGCATCTGCTTAGCTTACACATGATATGCGTGAATATGACACGCCTTCCTGTTTTTGGTACATACTATATCTGTCTATCACACCATGTTCTTACATGAAACTACTCTTCTTGTGTATCCTGCATCAGTCACTTATGATGGAACACCTTTAAGTTGGCAGTGTGATATTGGTTTGCTCTTGAATATGATTTCTAGCATGTATTGCTTCTAGTTTGATGAATGCCACCTATGACGAGACAGTTTTAACTTGGCAGAGTGATATTGATTGCACCTTTCATATGGTGTCTAGTTTGCAGTGCTTCTAATTTTTTGAAATGCCTTCTGCTTAATTACCACATCATAGGTTTGAATATGTCAAGCCGTCCATTTTTTCGTACATATTCCATCCTCGTATCATGAATTTGCCTTTCATCAGAGCAGTGTTCATCAGTATCATGCATGAATGAGTTCTGAAGAGCGAATTATATTCCTTTTTCTTGTCGGTTTGACCTCACAATGCGAAATCAATAAAGCTGAAGGAAATTGGCAAGGCATTGGATGATGGTGGTCCTTTCGAGCATATACAAGCCAAGTTCTATAATGAAAAATTCCCACTAGTACATGAAAGTGACAAAATGAGAGACTCTCTATCATGAAGATCGTGGTGCTACTTTGAAGCACAAGTGTGGTAAAAGGATAGTAACATTGTCCCTTCTCTCTTTTTCTAATTTTTTGTTTGGGCCTTTTATCTTTTTTTTGGCCTCTTTTTTCGTCCGAGTCTCATCCCGACTTGTGGGGAATCAGTCTCCATCATCCTTTTCCTCACTTGGGACAATGCTCTAAAAATGATGATCATCACACTTTTATTTTCTTACAACTCAACAATTACAACTCGATACTTAGAACAAAAATATGACTCTATATGAATGCCTCCGTGATGTACGGGATATGCAATGATTCATGAGTGACATGTATGAAAGAATTATGAATGGTGGCTTTGCCACAAATACAATGTCAACTACATGATCATGCTAGCAATATGACAATGATGAAGCGTGTCATAATAAACGGAACGGTGGAAAGTTGCATGGCAATATATCTCAGAATGGCTACGGAAATGCCATGATAGGTAGGTATGGTGGCTGTTTTGAGGAAGGTATATGGTGGGTGTATGATACCGGCGAAAAGTGCACGGTATTAGAGAGGCTAGCAATGGTTGGAGGAAGAAAAGTGCGTATAATCCATGGACTCAACATTAGTCAGGAAGAACTCATATACTTATTGCAAAAATATACAAGTTATAAAAGAAAAGTAATACGTGCATGCTCCTAGGGGGATAGATTGGTAGGAAAAGAACATCGCTCGTCCCTGACCGCCACTCATAAGGAAGACAATCAATAAATAAATCATGCTCCGACTTCATCACATAACGGTTCACCATACGTGCATGCTACGGGAATCACCAACTTTAACACAAGTATTTATCAAATTCACAACTACTCAACTAGCATGACTCTAATATCACCATCTTCATATCTCAAAACAATTATCAAGCATCAAACTTTTCTTAGTATTCAACGCACTCAAAAGAAAGTTTTACAAATCTTGAATACCAAGCATATTAATATTTTTTAAGCAAATTACCATGCTATTTAAGACTCTCAAAATAATCTAAGTGAAGCATGAGAGATCAATAGTTTCTATAAAACAAATCCACCACCGTGCTCTAAAAGATATAAGTGAAGAACTAGAGCAAAACTATATAGCTCAAAAGATATAAGTGAAGCACAAAGACTATTCTAACAAATTCCAAATCATGTATGGCTCTCTCAAAAGGTGTGTACAGCAAGGATGATTGTGGTAAACTAAAAAGCAAATACTCAAATCATACAAGACGCTCCAAGCAAAACACATATCATGTGGTGAATAAAAACATAGCTCCAAGTAAAGTTACCGATGGAAGTAGACGAAAGAGGGGATGCCTTCCGGGGCATCCCCAAGCTTTGACTTTTTTGTGTCCTTAGATTATCTTGGGGGTGCCATGGGCATGCCCAATCTTAGGCTCTTGCTTAACTTGGCACAAACACTAATTAAAACATAAAAACACATCTAACAAGAGGCTAGAACAAATATTTATTCAACGACAGAAAGGAAAAATATTGGGTTGTCTCCCAACAAGCGATTTTCTCTAAAGCCTTTTTAGCCAGGCATTGAGATTTCAATGATGCTCACATAAAAGACAAGAATTTAAGCACAAAGAGAGCAACATAAAACATGTGACAACCACATCTAAGTCTAACATACTTCCTATGCATAGGCATCTTGTAGGCAAACAAATCAAGGCAAGCAAAAACTAGCATATGCAAGGAAGCAGAAAGAGACAATAGCAATCTCAACATAACAAGAGGTAATTTAGTGGCATGAAAGTTTCTACAACCATATTTTCCTCTCTCATAATAATTACATGCAGTATCATAGGCAAATTCAACAAAATAGCTATCACAAAGTATATTCTCAACACAATCCACACGCATGCAAAGTTGACACTCTTCCAAAATAGTGTAATTATCATTAACTAAAGTCATGATCTCTCCAAACCCACTTTTATCAAAAACTTCATAAGATTGAACATTCTCCAAATATGTGGGATCTAAAGTTGACACTCTTTCGAACCCACTTTCAATATTATTGCAAACAATATTATCAATCTCATATTCATCATGGGACTTAAATAAATTTTCAAGATCATAAGAAGAATCACCCCAATCATAATCATTGCTACAAGTAGTAGACATAGAAAAACTAGCATCCCCAAGCTTAGGGTTTTGCATCTTATTTGGACAATTGACATCAAAAGGATTTATAATAAAATCATTGCAATCATGCTTTTTATTGAAAGATCTATCGTGAGTCATCTCACGGATTTCAGGCAAAACCTTATACAGATAATCTAGTGCATCCAAATCACTAGGAATTGGTTCATCATAATTGGATCCCTTAAAAAGATTGGCAAGCGGATGAGGATCCATAATTATTGGCTTCTCTGTTTATGAACAAATACTCAACTATTTCAACCAAACAAGCAAACGAGCCAAGTAAGGCATCAAGGCAAATGAAAAGAGAGGGCGAATAAAACGTCAAGGGTGAAGTGGGGGAGAGGAAACGAGAGGCAAATGTCAAATAATGTAATGCGGGAGATAAGGAATTGTGATGGGTACTTGGTATGTTGACTTTTACGTAGACTCCCCGGCAATGGCGCCAGAAATTCTTGTTGCTACCTCTTGAGCACTGCGTTGGATTTCCTTGAAGAGGAAAGGATGATGCAGCAAAGTAGCGTAAGTATTTCCCTTAGTTTTTGAGAACCAAGGTATCAATCCAAGAGGAGGCTACGCCATGCGAGTCCCTCGTACCTGCACAAAGAAAATAACTCCTCGCAACCAACGCGATAAGGGGTTGTCAATCCCTTCACGGTCACTTACGAGAGTGAGATCTAATAGATATGACAGATAATATTTTTGGTATTTTTGTGATTAGCAAAGGCGATAATAAAGTGTAGAAAGATTGATATGATGAAGATAGACCCGGGGGCCATATATTTCACTAGTGGCTTCTCTCAAAAGCATAAGTATTTTACGGTGGGTGAACGAATTACTGTTGAGCAATTGACAGAATTGAGCATAGTTATGAGAGTATCTAGGTATGATCATGTATATAGGCATCACGTCCGAGACAAGTAGACCGACTCCTACCTGCATCTACTACTATTACTCCACTCATCGGCCGCTATCCAACATGCATCTAGAGTATTAAATTCAAGAAAACAGAGTAAGGCCTTAAGCAAGATGACATGATGTAGAGGGATAAATTCATGCAATATGATAAAACCCCATCTTGTTATCCTCGATGGCAACAATATAATACGTGCCTTGCTGCCCCTCATTCTTGGGAAAGGACACCATAAGATTGAACCCAAAGCTAAGCACTTCTCCCATTACAAGAAAAACCAATCTAGTATGCCTAACCAAACTGATAATTCGAAGAGACTTGCAAAGATAACCAATCATACATAAAAGAATTCAGAGAAGATTCAAATATTGTTCATAGATAATCTTGATCATAAACCCACAATTCATCGGTCTCAATAAACACACCGCAAAAAGAAGATTACATCAAATAGATCTCCACGAGAGAGGGGGAGAACATTGTATTGAGATCCAAAAAGAGAGAAGAATCCATCTAGCTACTAACTATGGACCCAAAGGTCTAAGGTAAACTACTCACACTTCATCGGAGAGGCTATGGTGAGGATGTAGAAGCCCTCCGTGATGGATGCCCCCTCCGGCGGAGCTCCGGAACTGGCCCCAAGATGGGATCTCGTGGGTACAGAAGGTTGCGGCGGTGGAATTAGGTTTTTGGCTCCGTCTCTGATCGTTTGGGGGTATGTAGGTATATATAGGAGGAAGAAGTACGTCGGTGGAGCGCGTCCCCCTACCTCGTGCCCTCCTCCTTTCTTTCTTGGCGTAGGGTCCAAGTCTCCTGGATCATATTCGGTGAGAAAATCACGTTCCCGAAGGTTTCATTCCGTTTGGACTCCATTTGATATTCCGTTTCTTCGAAACTCTGGAATAGGCAAAAACAGCAATTCTGGGCTGGGCCTCCAGTTAATAGGTTAGTACCAAAAATAATATAAAAGTGGATAATAAAGCCCAGTATTGTCCAAAACAGTAGATAATATAGCATGGAGCAATAAAAAATTATAGATACGTTGGAGACGTATCATTTACCTACAAGATAGGATCAAGAACTCACATATATTCATGAAAACATAATAGGTTCAGATATGAAATCATGGCACTCGGGCCCTAGTGACAAGCATTAAGCATAGCAAAGTCATTGTGCCCTAGTGACAAGCATTAAGCATAGCAAAGTCATAGCAACATCAATCTCAGAACATAATGGATACTGGGGATCAAACCCTAACAAAAATAACTCGATTACATGATAAATCTCATCCAACCCATCACCGTCCAGCAAGCCTACGATGGAATTACTCACGCACGGCGGTGAGGATCATGAAATTGGTGATGGAGGAAGGTTGACGATGACGACAACGACGGATTCCCCTCTCCGGAGCCCCGAAATGACTCTAGATCAGCCCTCTCGAGAGAGAGATTAGGGCTTGGCGGCGGCTCTGTATCGTAAAACACGACGAAAACTTCTCTTTGATTTTTTTCTCCCCAAACTTGAATATATAGAGTTGGAGTTGATGTCGGTGGAGCCTTATGGGCCCACGAGGCAGGAGGCGCGCCCTCCACCCTCGTGGACAGGGTGTCGGCCCCCGTTGTTGATTCTTTCGCTAGTATTTTTTATTAATTCCAAAAATATTCTCCGTGAAGTTTCAGGTCATTCTGAGAACTTTTATTTCTGCACAAAAATAACACCATGGCAATTCTACTGAAAACAGAGTCAGTCCAGGTTAGGTCCATTCAAATCATGCAAGTTAGAGTCCAAAACAAGGGCAAAAGTGTTTGGAAAAGTAGATACGTTGGAGACGTATCAACTCCCCCAATCTTAAACCTTTGCTTGCCCTCAAGCAATTCAGTTGATAAACTGAAAGTGATAAAGAAAAACTTTTACAAACTCTATTTGATCTTGTTGTTGCAAATATGTAAAGCCAGTATTCAAGTTTTCAGCAAAGATTATGAACTAACCATATTCACAATAACATTTAGGTCTCATGTTTACTCATATCAATGGCATAATCAACTAGCGAGCAATAATAATAAAACTCAGATGACAACACTTTCTCAAATGAATCAAACATGATATAACAAGATGGTATCTCGCTAGCCCTTTCAAAGACTGCAAAACATAAATGCAGAGCACCTCTGAAGATCAAGTACTGACTGGACATTGTAATTCATGGTAAAAGAGATCCAGTCACAGTCATACATAATGTAAATTAATAGTAATACATGCAAATGACAACGGTGCTCTCCAACTGGTGCTTTTTAAAAAGAGGATGATGACTCAACATAAAAGTAAATAGATAGGCCCTTCGCAGAGGGAATCAGGGATTTGTAGAGGTGCCAGAGCTCGAGTTTTGAAATAGAGATAAATAATATTTTGAGTGGCATACTTTCATTGTCAATATAACAACCAAGAGATCTTGATATATTCCGTGCTACACACATTATAGGCGGTTCCCAAACAGAATGGTAAAGTTTATACTCCCCCACCACCAACAAGCATCAATCCATGGCTTGCCGAAGACAACGGGTGCCTCCAACTAACAACAGTCCTGGGGGAGTTTTGTTTGCAATTATTTTTATTTGAGCATGGGACAGGGCATCCCGGTTACTGACCATTTTCTCATGAGTGATGAGTGGAGTCCACTCATCATGAGAATAACCCACCTAGCGTGGAAGATATAGAGAACCCTAGTTGATACATGAGCTATTCGAGCATACAAAATAGAATTTTATTTCAAGGTTTAGAGTTTGGCACATACAAATTTACTTGGATCGGCAGGTAGATACCGCATATAGGAAGGTATGGTGGACTCATATGGAATAACTTTGGGGTTTAAGGAAGTGGATGCACAAGCAGTATTCCCGCTTAGTACAAGTGAAGGCTAGAAAGAGACTAGAAAGCGACCAACTAGAGAGCAACAACAGTCATGAACATGCATTAAGATTAATCAACAATGAGTGCAAGCATGAGTAGGATATAAATCACCATGAACATAAATATCGTGGAGGCTATGTTGATTTTGTTTCAACTACATGCGTGAACATGTGCCAAGTCAAGCCACTCGAATTGTTCAAAGGAGGATACCACCCTATCATACCACACCACAACCATTTTAATAGCATGTTGGCATGCTAGGTAAACCATTATAAACTCCTAGCAAATTAAGCATGGCATGAGCAACTATAATCTCTAGTTGTCATTACAAACATGTTTCATTCATAATAGGCTGAATCAGGAACGATAGACTAATCATATTTACAAAAACAAGATAGGTCGAGTTCATACCAGCTTCTCTCATCTCAATCAGTCCATCATATATCGTCATTATTGCCTTGCACTCGCACGACTGAACGGTGTGGATAATAATAATAGTGCACGTGCATTGGACTAAGCTAGAATCTGCAAGAATTTAATACAAGGGAGAAGACAAGGTAATATGGGCTCTTGGTTAAATCAACAATAATGCATATGACAACCACTCAACATTTTCATCATGGTTTTCTCCTCTTGACCCCCAAAGAAAAGAAAAGAAATAAAACTATTTACACGAGAAAGCTCCCAACAAACAAAAGAAGAACGAGAAATCTTTTTGGGTTTAATTTTAATTACTACTACTAAAGGCATGGAAAGTAAACTAGCTAAAAGCTACAACTAATCTTTCTTTAGTTTTTTCTTAAGGTTTTTCGAACACATAAGAAAAAGACTTAGAAAAGAAAATAAACTAGCATGGATAGTACAATGAAAAAGTATGAGCACCGAAAACTGGCAGTGTGTGAACATGAATGTAATGTCAGTGAGAAATACGTACTCCCCCAAGCTTAGGATTTTGGCCTAACTTGGTCTATGGCCACGGCTCAAAGCTGCTCTCTCCGGTGTACGGAGGAGTGTCCTCTAGGTGCCATTGGTTGGCGATCTCCTCAGGATCCCACTGATAAACAGACTGTCAATAAGGGTCAAGTGGTGTCTTAGGCTCAGGCTCTGGAACTTGTGTCAGGCTCCAGTATGCATAAATGGTCTCTGGTAAGATGAGGTACATGCCTAAAAGTATATTAAACAAAGAGGGCGCAGGCAAGGTAATAATCTCATAGTGAGTTTTATCAAATATCAGATTGTACTTCAGCATCTTCTTCTTATTTTTATCAATGAATTCATGTGCTACCATACTCTTATAATCTAGAAAATAGGGGGCAGCAACCTTTCCTCTTTCTCATAGTGCCTAATAGGTATCTCAAAGTGTGCAGCAAGGCGTGAAGCAAAGATGCCTCCGAAGATGGGGCCCTTTGTACGGTTCAAACTAAATCGTTTAGCAATAATAGCGCCTGAGCTGAAAGTTGTATCATGAAACAAAACATGGCACAAAATGACAAGATCAGGAGTACTAAGGTTTCCACTGTTCCCGCGACCAATTAAGCATCTACTAGCAAATATGGGAAATTAATGTAGAACGGGAAAATGTATACTAGTAATTCTTGCATCAGAAACTTTCCTCGTTTCCCCTACATCAATTTTATCAATAAATACCTCCATATCAATACGATGTGGTTCCTCGATGCTGCCCACAAAGGGTATCTTGCAGACCCGACAAAAATCATATAGTGACATCTCCTTAACCTCATCATTGTAACATCCCAAATTTTCAATTTGGAATGTTATACTTAGGTCATTCATGCATATCATATTTTATTGCATTTTCGTTTTGTGATCCATGAAATTCTAAGCAACTCAAGGACCCTCGGAGAGAGTTGGGGATTTCACGATTTTCATACTTGAATTTTATCAAATATTGAAACAAGGATCATTTTGGTTTTAATTAATTTTTACATGCAAAACATTTCATATTGAATTTACAAGAGGAGATAATATGACTTCTCCAAAATAAATGAAATATTGGAGGAAAAAAATTAAAATCAAGTAAGAAATTTTATTTGGATTTTATTATAATTTTATTCCAATAAGAAAAAATATGTGTTTTTCAAAATTGCATTATAGGCCCAGATAAATGTTCACTCTGTCCGGCATATTTTTAGAGGATGGGGAAAATTTATTTCGGGATTTTTGGAGTCGGTTTAGTATTCCTTTACTTTCTTTTTCTGCGCGTCAGAATATTTAAAGAAAAAGTTACCGCCTTACCGGGCCGTGTCCGCCTGGGACACCGACCCGGCCGGCCCTTTAAGAGGCGAGGCCTCGAGCCGCCGCCAGCCCCAGCCCGCCCGCGCGCCCCGCCAAACCCTAAGCCGCCGCCGCCTCGTGAGCCAATGCCGCCGCCGCGCCTCGCAGCCGTCGCCACGACGCCGTTCCGCCGCCGCCGGAGCCGCCGCCCGCCGTCACCCACCGAGCTGCCGTCGTTGACTTTCGTCCGGTCTGTTTTTTAGAAACCCTAGCCCATTTTTTAGATTGGTTTTTGTTTCGTTTTTTTAGGTTCGGTTAAACTGCGGATGTTCGTCCGTACGTTCGTTTTAACGAACGCCGTTCACCCATTAGTCACAGAAAGCGAACGTTCGTTCGTTAGCTTGTTCGTTAGTATTTTCATTTTCCAGGGTTTTCCGCGATTATTTTTTATCGTGATTTCTGACCCGATTTTCGTTTTAGTTTATCTTTTCGCTCGTTTATCGGAATCAGGCGATTCAAGCGCCTAGATCTTTGTCTCGAAGCCCTCTTTCAGTTTAACCAACTTGAACAAGATTTTGGTACTGTAAAATTTGACTTTAGTCCAGATTAGTAAATGAATCTTGTTTCTTTTGCACTTTGAGTTTCGTTGCTCCGTTTGATTTGATTCTTTTTGCAAACCGGAGTTTCTTCAGTTGAACTTTCTAGTTAGATCTTCTTATTTGTGTTTTACTCATGCATCTTTGCTTGATTGCTTATGTATGCTATTGTTTGTTTGTGATAGAATTCCCGGAGTGCGAAGCGTGCTACTACGAGTCACTAGGTTTTGCGGATCATCAGCAAGGCACGTAACACATTGATCATACTATTTTCAAACCCAGTTTTTATGCATTAGTTACAATCCTCAAAAACTGCATGATTAGGATGTGATTAACTTGTGGGTATTGGGAAGTAGATGATGAGGTAGAACCTATTACCTGTTTTATTGTCAAACCCTTGGGAGTTACTTCTACGTTATGCTTATATTGCTATGCTATGCTCGTAGACGTGGATTGGGTTGGAGTGTATCCATGACAGATGTGAGATTTTAATTAATGGTTCAACTTAAGGTGGCAACTTTAATACACATCTGGGTGGATTGCTTGTGGGCACCTGGAGAATCCAGTGTTGTCCTAGGATATCCCGGAGTACCCGTGTGATCATCCTACGGTCCGCCACCCAGGCTCAAAGGGATCATAAGATTATTCATGCTAGAAACTTCCATGTGCAGCCACAAGCCATTATGGGCTCTGGCATAGTTGAGTATGTTGTGTGACCTCTTTCAGTGGTGGGCTAGCAGATGTAGAGGGAAAGTAGGTGTAACTGTCCACCCAGAGTAAAGAGTTAATGCTTCTGAAAGACTGTGTCTCGGTCATCCGTTTCTCAAACACCATGTAGTGCGAGAAAATCCAACGGAGGAGATCGAATCTTGTGGGGAAACGTGCGCATACCTCTGCAAAGTGTACAAACTAATCATGGTTAGCCATGTCCCCGGTTATGGACATCTTGAGTATCTGGTACTTGAATTATTGATTTGATCTCATCACTCTAAATTAAATTTTTGGGTTAATGATTACTTTAATTGGGATTGAGTTGGAGGAACCTTGTCAATGATGTTTCAATTACCATGATAGTTAAATTAAATTTATTCCTTTGTTGTAGGGAAAATTTGGCTTTTCGCAAAAACAATATAACCATAGAGCCTCCTCCAGCCATATATGCATATAGTGATAGCATTTATCTGTTCATTGCTCTACTGTGTTACATTGCCAGCATATTCTATGTGCTGACCCGTTTTTGGGCTGCAACGTATTATGTTGTAGACTTTTCAGACGAGGATTAAGGTTCGCTAGGCCGTTGTCATGCACTCAGCTATGCCGTTGGAGTTGATGGACTCACTTTATCTTCCAAGTCTTCTGCTGTTATCTTATTTAGATGGCCTTAAGCCATATTTATTGTAATAAGTTCTCTTTTGAGACATTCGATGTAATAAGTGTGTGATTGCTACTCTGCTATAAGTCCTTCGAGTACTGTGTGTGTCAGCATTACCGATCCAGGGATGACACTAAGCACAGAGACTTAACCGTCTGAGGTTGGGTCGCTACAAGATGGTATCAGAGCACACGTTGAATGTAGGACACGACCATTAAGATGAACTATAGGTCACTCTTATCTACTTATTTCTGACTCCTCTCCATTTTCTACTCTTTAGGATGGCGGACTCGAGGAACAAGTTTGCACAACCGGATGAAGACACACCCTTTGGACAACACTTGAAGGAAGTCACTAGGTACATGAACATCGGAATACCAAGCTTCACCGGGACCTACACCGTCACTTTACCTGAAGAGGAGCGCTGGATTATTAGAGTTCAAGTTCCAGGAAGGACATTTGCACCAGTCACCGAGCCTATAGAGTTTTCCTTTGATGCACCCACCTGGAGTCTAGGCAAGAGCATGGTAGCCCACATTGCTATGGGATGTATTGGAGAAGTCTACAAATAGGAGCTGAAGGAAACTATATACCAGATATGTGGACGCCGAGATGAGCAATGGGAGATGATCAGCACCAGGAAGGACAGGTCCATTGCAGCATTCATCCATGAGTTAAACCAGCACATTCGACGGCAGCAGAATCAGATGTGCGCAGGCATGATGGATCTGAAGAAGGCGATGACAAGGATCACCGAGCTAGAAGAGGATCTCAAGGCTACACACGACGATTACAAGGAGGAAATCATCATACTAGTGGAAAAGAATGACGACCAGACAAGGAAGCTAGGAGTATTCATGGGAGACCCCGCACAAGGAGGATAAGACGATGAACCCAAGGAGATTCGTTCCGAAGACTAAATCATCATCGACGACACCGACTCCGACCCCGATTATAGTGATGATGATTGTGAAGACGAAGCTGGAGAGGATATCATGGAGTCTTCCACCGATGAATATTTCTAGATGACCACCATACCAGTAGTAGTCTTTCCCCCTGTATATAGTAGTAGTCTGAGCACTGTAATGATAGTTCTAGACCGTTTGTATGTCCTTGCTTGATTGATTCAGTGATATGATTGTGTTTGTCTCATGTGCACATGGGTAGTGCTTTCTCAGTAGACCTCATTCCTATTCTAGTCTCTCCCCTCTAAACCCATCAAATGCCTCCGAGACGTGACACCGGATTTGTCTTCCCACCGGAGATCACCCAGTTGATCCATCAGCAGAATGCTTTGATACATATATTAGTCAAGAACCAGAGCAACAACAACAACAACAACCCTCCTCCACCACCACCAGTTGACAACTTAGCCCGCTTTCTGAGGTTACAGCCGCCAGTGTTTTCCAGTAGCACCGAGCCAATAGTTGCGGATGACTGGCTACGCAGGATTGGAAGGGAGTTGACCACCGCAGATTGGACAGATGCAGAGAAGGTGCGTTTTGCCGCACATCAGTTGGATGGACCAGCAGCCTCATGGTGGGAGAATTACACAACCACTTTTCCCATAGCCAATGTCACTTGGGATCAGTTTCAGCAAGCATTCCGCACAACCCATGTCTCAACTGGAGCTATGAGCATGAAGAAGCGTGAGTTTCGCAAGTTGCGCCAAGGAAATCATACTGTGGGGCAGTACGTGGACGAGTTCAGCAAGTTAGCTCGGTATGCCCCAGATGATGTGGCCACAGATGCCGTGAAGCAGGAGAAGTTTATGCAAGGGCTGAACGATGAGATGAGTATGGAGTTGATGGTGGCAACATTCAACAACTACCAGGAGTTGGTAGACAAGGCTCTTATGATTGAAGGGAAGAAGCAGCAGATTGAGAGCTACAGGAGGAAGTATGGACAAGGAAGGTATAACTCGGGAGCTCAGCCGAAGCCTCATCTAACCCCGAACTCGGGAGGATTTACCCATAACCATGGAGGCCACACCCACAATGGAGGGAGTTCTCACAACCACAATGGCCCCAAGAATGGGAATGGGAATGGAGCAAGCAGCAATCAGAACCGCTCTAATCCTGCCACACCCGCCAAGAAGGACCAAAGTCACATTACTTGTTTCAAGTGCGGGAAGACTGGACACTATGCCACTGAGTGCCCTGAATCGAAGAATGGGAATGGCAATGGAAGCGCAGGGAAAAATCCCAACCCTTTCAACAGGGGACAAGTGAACCACGTGAACATGGCGGAGGTTGAGGAGCAGCCTGATGCAGTTATCGGTAAGTTTTTGGTTAAGACTTTTACTGCAATCGTTCTTTTTGATACTGGTGCATCGCATTCATACATATCAAGGGGATTCGTGGATAAGTATAAGTTACCCACTAAGGTACTTAGGACACCCATGTTAGTAAGTACGCCAGGAGCGGAGTATATGGCAAGTCAAGGATGTTTTCAAATGCCATTGACCATTGGGAGCCATGTTTTCCCCTCAGACCTGATAATTCTGCAGTCACAAGGATTGGATGTGATACTAGGTATGGATTGGCTATCGATGTATGGAGGAAACATCGATTGAGCGAGTAAGTCGATTTTGCTCACACCCCGGAGGGAAAAAGGATCAAGTATGTATCCAGGCATGCGTCGAGGAGGACTCAAGTAAATTCTCTCACAGGAGTTGTTCAGGAGGAAGTACCTGTAGTGAAGGATTACCCAGATGTATTACCAGAGGAGTTACTAGGCATGCCACCAGATCGAGAAGTTGAGTTTTTAATAGAGCTATTGCCAGGCACCGGACCGATATCGAAGAGACCATACCGGATGCCCACAAATGATCTGGAGGAGATTAAGAAGCACATTAAGGAGTTGTTGGAGAAAGGTTACATCCGACGAAGTTCATCACCGTGGGGAGCCCAGTGCTCTTGGTTGAGTGGAAGGATGGATCCTTAAGGATGGTTGTTGATTATCGTGCGTTGAATGAAGTAACGATCAAGAACAAGTACACACTGCTGATGATCAATGATTTGTTTGACCAGCTGCAAGGAGCTAAAGTGTTTTCGAAGATCGATCTGCGATCAGGATATCACCAGCTGAAGATTCGAGAAAAGGATATACCTAAGACAACATTCACCACTAGGTACGGGTTATATGAGTATACGGTTATGTCATTTGGACTAACTAACGCCCCTGCCTATTTCATGAGTATGATGAACAAGGTGTTCATGGAGTTCTTGGATAAGTTTGTCGTGGTGTTTATAGATGATATCTTGGTATACTCGAAGAATGAAGAGGAACACAAGGAGCATTTGCGTTTAGTTCTCGAGAAGCTCAGGGAACATCAGTTATATGCCAAGTTTAGCAAATGTGAGTTTTGGTTGAAGGAAGTGGGATTTCTTGGACATGTTATATCAGGAGAAGGTATAGCAGTGGATCCCACCAAGGTTCAGTCAGTCACTGAGTGGTTGGCACCCACCTCAGTTGGAGAGATCCACAGTTTTCTTGGACTCGCGGGATATTATCGGAGATTTGTTGAGAATTTTTCTAAGATTGCAAAGCGAATGACGGCATTGTTGAAGAAGGACACCAAGTTCCATTGGACTGAAGAATGTGAAGCTAGTTTCCAGGAGTTAAAGAAATGTTTGACTACAGCCCCATTGCTGATTCTGCCGGATATACGCAAGGATTTCCATGTGTATTGCGACGCCTCTCACTTAGGACTTGGAGGAGTACTTATGCAAGACAGAAGAGTTGTTTTGTATGCCTCACGACAACTTAAACCGCATGAATTGCATTATGCCACACATGATTTGGAGTTAGCAGCTGTGGTGCATGCGCTCAAGACCTGGAGACATTTTCTCATTGGAAACCGTTGCGATGTGTACACAGATCACAAGAGTTTGAAGTATATTTTCACCCAGAAGGAGCTGATCCTCAGGCAGAGGAGATTGTTAGAGCTCATAAAGGATTATGATATGAAGTTACACTATCATCCAGGCAAGGCCAATGTCGTAGCAGACGCCTTGAGTCAGAAGAGTTATGTATTTACCCTCGTAAGTAGAGGTATGCCAAAGGAGTTAGCAGAGGATCTTAGGGAACTTCGTTTGGAGATAGTTCCTAAAGGTTTTGTTGTAGCATTGGAGGTTCAGTCATCATTGTTGGAAAAGATTCGAGAAGCTCAGAAGGATGACAAAGAAATTGCCACGATAAAGGAGAAGATGAGTGAAGGAAAAGCCAAAGGTTTTCGTGAGGATGAGCACGACACCTTGTGGTTTGAAGACCGTATATATGTGCCCAATAATGCAAAGCTCAGGAAGTTGATACTGCAGGAAGCTCATGACTCACCATACTCGATACACCCCGGAAACACTAAGATGTATTTGGACTTGAAGGAGCGTTTCTGGTGGACTGGTATGAAGAAAGATATTGTCGAGTATGTAGCCATGTGTGATGTATGTCAGAGAGTGAAGCCAGAACATCAGAAGCCAGCAGGATTACTGCAGCCTATGCCGATACACGAATGGAAGTGGGATAAACTTGGCATGGATTTTATCACCGGATTACCCAGGACCCGATCGGGATATGATTCAATCTGGGTAGTAGTGGATCGTTTGACCAAAGTAGCTTACGTTATCCCAGTGAAAACCACTTATACAATTGCAAAGTTGGCCAAGATATACATGACCAGGATCGTATGTCTGCACGGAGTTCGGAGGACCATCGTATCAGATAGAGGACCACATTTTACTTCAAAGTTTTGGCACCAGGTGCACCAGACTTTGGGAACCAGGCTGGAGTTCAGTACATCTTTTCACCCGCAGACAGATGGACAGACCGAGAGAGTCAATCAGATTCTGGAGGACATGTTGAGAGCATGTGCGATAGATTATGGATCTAGTTGGGATGATAATTTGCCCTACGTAGAGTTCTCGTACAACAATAGCTACCAGGCTAGTTTGAAGATGGCACCGTTCGAAGCCCTGTATGGAAGAAGGTGCAGAACACCGTTGATGTGGGATGAGGTTGCAGACCGTCAGTTGTTTGGACCAGATTTGATTAAGGAGTCCGAAGAGAAGGTTAAGCTAATTCGAGATAGACTGAAGGTAGCTCAGTCCAGACAGAAGAGTTATGCGGACTCAAAACTCAAGGAGGTAGTCTATGAAATCGGAGACAGAGCGTATCTGCAAGTGTCACCTCTTCGAGGAGTTAAGTGTTTTGGAGTTAAGGGAAAGTTAGCACCAAGATTTGTAGGACCATACCGAGTTTTGGAACGCATGGGAGACGTAGCTTACAAGTTGGAATTACCCGAAGGATTGTCAGGAGTTTATGATGTGTTTCACGTTTCCCAGTTGAAAAAGTATCATGCTGAGATGGCCGACATACCTCTGAGAGATATAGTGCCCCTGGAAGCAATATAGTTGGATAGTGATTTGACCTACGAGGAGAAACCAGTTAAGATTCTCGAGTTTGCTAGTCGAGTTACCCGCAGTAATCTTATCATGTTTTGCAAAGTTCAGTCGAGCCACCATACCGGAGATGAAGCCACCTGGGAACGAGAGGATGATCTACGCAAGGACCACCCACACCTATTTTCTAGCCAACCCGAATCTCGAGGATGAGATTCATCTTAAGGGGGGTAGGTTTGTAACATCCCAAATTTTCAATTTAGAATGTTATACTTAGGTCATTCATGCATATCATATTTTATTGCATTTTTGTTTTGCGATCCTTGAAATTCTAAGCAACTCAAGGACCCTCGGAGAGAGTAGGGGATTTCACGATTTTCATATTTGAATTTTATCAAATATTGAAACAAGGATCATTTTGGTTTTAATTAATTTTTCTCTCCGAAAATATTTCATATTAAAATATACGAGAGGAGATAATATGAATTCTCCAAAATAAAGGAAATATTGGAGGAAAAATATTAAAATCAAATAATAAAATTTATTTGCATTTTATTGTAATTTTATTCGAATAAGAAAAAATACGTGTTTTTCAAAATTGCATTATAGGCCCAAATAAATGTTCACACTGTCCGGCATATTTTTAGAGGACGGGCAAAATTTATTTCGGGATTTTTCAAGTCCGTCTAGTATTCCTTTTCTATCTTTTTCTGCGCGTTGGAATATTTTAAAAAAAAGTTACCGCCTTACCGGGCCGTGTCCGCCTGGGACACCGACCTGGCCGGCCCTTTAAGAGGCGAGGCCTCGAGCTGCCGCCAGCCCCAGCCCGCTTGCGCGCGCCGCGAAACCCTAAGCCTCCGTCGCCTCGTGAGTCAGCAGCCATTGGCCGCCGTCTCCGCCTCACGGAGCCGCCCGCCGTCGCAGATCTCCACCGAGCCGCCGCCGTTGACTTTCGTCCGGTTGGTTTTGTTTTAGAAACCCTAGCCTGTTTTTTAGATCGGTTTTTGTTTCGGTTTTTTAGGTTCGGTTAATCTGCGGACGTTTGTCCGTACGTTCGTTTTAACGTACGCCATTCACCCGTTAGTCACAGAAAGCGAATGTTCGATCGTTAGCTTGTTTGTCAGTTTTTTCTTTTTCCATGTTTTTCCGTGATTATTTCTGATCGCAATTTCTGACCCGATTTTCGTTTTAGTTTATCTTTTCGTTCGTTTATCGGAATCAAGCGATTCAAGCGCCTAGATCTTCGTCTCGAAGCCCTCTTTCTGTTTAACCAACTTGAACAAGATTTTGGTACTGTGAAATATGACATTAGTCCAGATTAGTAAACGAATCTTGTTTCTTTCGCAGTTTGAGTTTCGTTGCTCCGTTTGATTTGATTCTTTTTGCAAACCAGAGTTTCTTCAGTTGAACTTTCTGGTTAGATCTTATTATTTGGGTTTTACCCGTGCATATTTGCTTGATTGCTTATGTATCCTATTGTTTGTTTGTGATAGAATTCCCGGAGTGCGAAGCGTGCTACTACGAGTCACTAGGTTTTGCGAATCGTCAGCAAGGCAAGTAACACATTGATCATACTATTTTCATACCCAATTTTTATGCATTAGTTACAATCCTCAAACACTACATGATTAGGATGTGATTAACTTGTGGGTATTGGGAAGTAGATGATGAGGTTCAACCTATTACCTGTTTTATTGTCAAACCCTTGGGAGTTACTTCTACGTTATGCTTATATTGCTATGCTATGCTCGTAGACGTGGATTGGGTTTGAGTGTATCCATGACAGATGTGAGATTTTAATTGATGGTTCAACTTAAGGTGGCAACTTTAATACACATCTGGGTGGATTGCTTATGGGCAGCTAGAGTATCCAGTGTTGTCCTAGGATATCCCGGAGTACCCGTGTGATCACCCTACGATCCGCCACCCAGGCTCAAAGGGCTCATAAGATTATTCATGCTAGAAACTTCCGTGTGCAGCCACAAGCCATTATGGGCTCTGGCATAGTTGAGTATGTTGTGTGACCTCTTTCAGTGGTGGGCTAGCAGATGTAGAGGGAAAGTAGGTGTAACTGTCCACCCGAGTAAAGAGTTAATGCTTCAAAGATCAGTCTCGGTCATCCGTTTCTCAAACACCATGTAGTGCGAGAAAATCCAAACGGAGGAGATCGAGTCTTGTGGGGAAAAGTGTGCAAACCTCTGCAGAGTGTACAAACTAATCATGGTTAGCCGTGTCCCCGATTATGGACATCTTGAGTATCTGGTACTTGAATTATTGATTTGATCTCATCACTCTAAATTAAATTTTTGGGTTAATGATTACTTTAATTGGGATTGAGTTGGAGGAACCTTCTCAATGATGTTTCAATTACCATGATTGTTAAATTAAATTTATTCCTTTGTTGTAGGGAAAATTTGGCTTTTCGCAAAAACAATATAACCATACAGCCTCCACCAGCCATATATGCATATAGTGATAGCATTTATCTGTTCATTGCTCTACTGTGTTACATTGCCAACATATTTTATGTGCTGACCCATTTTCAGGCTGCAACGTATTATGTAGCAGACTTTTCAGAGGAGGAGTAAGGTTTGCTAGGCCGTTGTCATGCACTCAGCTATGCCGTTGGAGTTGATGGACTCAGTTTATCTTCCAAGTCTTCCATTGTTATCTTATTTAGATGGCCTTAAGCCATATTTATTGAAATAACTTCTCTTTTGAGACATTCGATGTAATAAGTGTGTGATTGCTACTCTGCTATAAATCCTTCAAGTACTTTGCATGTCAGCATTACCGATCCATGGATGACACTGAAGCAGAGAGACTTGGCTGTCTGAGGTCGGATCGCTACAATTATATAAGTGAAACTCCACTGAAGGTGGTGATCTCTTAGCATGGAAACAAAAATTTTGCATCAAAATATTAGTGAGTAGGAGATACTGTTCGCGCTGGTCGTGGAGGAAGTCAATGAGGCCTGCATTCTCAGCCAAGTAATAAAAGTCATCATAAATTCCGGCGACTCTCAAGAACTCATCACAAGGCCATTCGCACGGTCGAACCTCCGCAGTGCAAGGAATATTATATTTGGGCTTTTTATTCTCTTCATTTTGCTTCTCCTTCGAGCTTCGGCTAGAAGAACCTCTCAACAACCTCTTCAACATTTTCTCCCTCGAAGACCAATCCCCCAAAACATTTTTGTGAATGAGGCTTCGAGCAAGGAGATCGAAAATGGCAGCAAGACGAGCTAGAATACGGGTTTGAGCTGTGGGAGGATTTTTTCTGGAGGAAGACGAAGTAAGTGGGTGTAGGAATAAGTGGAGGGGGTCCTCGTGGGGCCCACGAGGCAGGGGGCGCGCCCCAGGGGGCGGGCATGCCCTATGCCCTCGTGGCCGAATTGTGGCCTCCCGTGGTGTGTTCTCAGTGCCAGATATTCTTAAATATTCTACAAAAAAAATATTTCATTTTCAGGATGTTTGAAGAACTTTTATTTTCGGGGTATTTTTTATTGCAAGAATAATTCAGAAAAACAGTCAAAATTTTTATTTTTGCTTTATTTGATCTAAATAACAGAAGGAATCCACTTCATCCATCTCATGCTCATCAAAAGGAATCCACTAACAAGGTTGGTCGAGTCTTGTTAACAAACTCTTTCCGAATAACATGAAATTGGAGAATTTTCGAATAACACTAGGTTACCTCAATGGGGATATGCACGTCCCCAACAATAAGAATATCGTATTTCTTCTTGACGGTAGGAAGAGGGAATTCAAAACCTCCAATAGTAATCGTTGAAATTTTTCCAATAGAATTGATACTGTCGACTTGAGGTTGTTTTCCTCAGAAAGTGTACCTTATGCTCATTACCATTAACATGAAAAGTGACATTGCCTTTGTTTTGCAATCAATAACAGCCCCTGCAGTATTCAAAAAGGGTCTACCAAGGATAATCGACATACTATCATCCTTGGGAATATCAAGAATAAGAAAGTCCGTTATATTAGTAACGTTTGCAACCACAACAGACACATCCTCACAAATACCGACAGGTATAACAGTTGATTTATCGGCCATTTGCAAAGATATTTCAGTAGGTGTCAACTTATTCAAATCAAGTCTACGATATAAAGAGAGAGGCGTAACACTAACACCCGCTCCAAGATCACATAAAGCAGTTTTAACATAGTTTCTTTTAATGGAGCATGGTATAGTTGGTACTCTTGGATCTCCGAGTTTCTTAGGTATTCCACCTTTGAAAGTATAATTGGCTAGCATGGTGGAAATTTCAGCTTATGGTATCTTTCTTTTATTTGTAACAATATCTTTCATGTATTTAGCATAAGGATTCATTTTAAACATATCAAGAAACGATATACATAAAAGATAGGTCTAATCATTTCAGCAAAGCGCTCAAAATCCTCATCATCCTTTTTCTTGAATGGTTTGGGAGGAAAAGGCATGGGTTTCTGAACCCATGGTTCTCTTTCTTTACTGTTCTTCCTAGAAACGAAGTCTCTCTTATCATAATGTTGATTCTTTGATTGTGGGTTATCAATATCAACAGCAGGTTCAATCTCTACATCATTGTTATTTCTAGGTTGAGCATCAACATGAACATCATCATTAACATTATCACTAGGTTCATGTTCATCACCACATTGTGTTTCAGCATCAGAAATAGAAATATCATTGGGATTCTCACGTGTGTCAACAACAGGTTCACTAGAAGCATCCAAAGTCCTATCATTTTTCTTTTTCTTCCTTTTAGAAGGACTAGGTGCATCAACATTAGTTCTTTAAGAATCTTTCTCAACTCTCTTAGGGTGGCCCTCAGGATACAAAGGTTCCCGAGTCATTTTGCCCCCTCTAGTCATAACTCTAACAACATTATCATTTTTCTTATTATTTAATTTATTGAGCAAATCATTTTGTGCTTTAAGCACTTGTTCTACTTGAGCGGTAACCATAGAAGCATGTTTACTAATAAGTTTAAGTTCACCTTTAACTCTAGACATATAATCACTCAAGTGTTCAATCATATAGGCATTACGTTTCAATTTTCTACCAACATAAGCATTGAAGTTTTCTTGTTTAACAATAAAATTATCAAACTCATCTAAGCATTGGCTAGCAGACCTATAACGAGGAATATCACCTTCATCAAATCTATAGAGAGAATTTACCTTTACTACCTGTGTCGGGTTATCAAGACCATGTATTTCTTCAATAGGTGGTAATTCTTAACATCTTCAGCTTTAGTACCCTTTTCTTTCATAGATTTCTTTTTCCTCTTGCATATCTTTAGGACTGAGAAATAGAATACTCCTTTTCTTTGAGTTGGTTCAGGAAGTGTCCAATTATTATCATTACTCAACATATTATTCAATAGCAATTAAGCTTGATCAACAGTTCTTTCCCTGAAAACTCAACCAGCACAACTATCCAGGTGGTCTTTGGAAGCATCAGTTAGTCCATTATAAAAGATATCAAGTATTTCATTTTTCTTGAGAGGATGATCAGGCAAAGCATTAAGTAATCGGAGAAGCCTCCCCCAAGCTTGTGGGAGACTCTCTTCTTCAATTTGCACGAAATTATATATTTCCCTTAAGGCAGCTTGTTTCTTATTAGCGGGAAAATATTTAGCAGAGAAGTAATAAATCATATCTTGGGGACTACGCACAGAACCAGGAGTAAGAGAATTAAACCATGTTTTAGCATCACCCTTTAATGAGAACGGAAATAACTTAAGGATATAGTAGTAACGAATTTTTTCCTTATGAGTAAATAGGGTGGCTATATCATTTAATTTAGTAAGATGTGCCACAACAGTTTCAGATTCATAGGCATAAAAAGGATCAGATTCAACCAAAGTAATTAACTCATGATCGACAGAGAAATCATAATCCTTATCAGAGATACAGATAGGTGAAGTAGCAAAAGCAGGGTCATATTTCATTCTAGCATTCAAAGACTTTTCTTTCAGCTTAGCTAAAAGTTCTTTAAGATCATATCTATCTTTGCAAGAAAAAAAGTCTCTTGCAGTTTCTTCATCCATAACATAACCCTCAGGCACATCAGGCAATTCATATCCAGGGGGAGAATCTTCATCATCACTTTGATCAATATTACCAGTTTCAATAATTTCGTTCTCTCTAACCCTAGCAAGTTGTTCATCAAGAAATTCACCTAATGGCACAGTATTATCAAGCATAGAAGTAGTTTCATCATAAGTATCATGCAAAGCAGAAGTGGCATCATCAATAACATGCATATATCGTAATCAATAGTAGGAGTAGGTGTCGCAAGTTTACACATAACAGAAGGTGAATCAAGTGCAGAGCTAGATGGCAGATTTTTACCTCCCCTCGTAGTTGAGGGATAAATCTTGGTTTTTTCATCTTTCAAGTTCCTCATAGTGATCAGCAGATATAAATCCCAAGTGACTCAATGAATAGAGCTGTGCTCCCCGGCAACGGCGCCAGAAAATAGTCTTGATAACCCACAAGTATAGGGGATCGCAACAGTTTTCGAGGGTAGAGTATTCAACCCAAATTTATTGATTCGACACAAGGGGAGCCAAAGAATATTATCAAGTATTAGCAGTTGAGTTGTCAATTCAACCACACCTGGAAAACTAATATCTGCAGCGAAGTATTTAGTAGCAAAGTAGTATGGAAGTAACGGTAACGGTGGCAAAGGTAACAATAGCAGTTTTGTAGTAATTGTAACAGTGCAACGGTAAAGTAACTAAGCAAAGATCAATATGTGAAAAGCTCGTAGGCATTGGATCAGTGATGGATAATTATGTCGGATGCAATTCCTCATGCAACAGTTATAACATAGGGTGACATAGAACTAGCTCCAGTTCATCAATGTAATGTAGGCATGTATTCCGAATATAGTCATACGTGCTTATGGAAAAGAACTTGTATGCCATCTTTTGTCCTACCCTCCCGTGGCAGCGGGGTCCTATTGGAAACTAAAGGATATTGAGCCCTCCTTTAAATAGAGTACTGGACGAAAGAATTAACACTTAGTGAATACATGAACTCCTCAAACTACGGTCATCACCGGGAGTGGTCCCGATTATTGACACTTCGGGGTTAACGGATCATAACACATAGTAGGTGACCATTGACATGCAAGATAGGATCAAGAACTCACATATATTCATGAAAACATAATAGGTTCAGATCTGAAATCATGGCACTTGGGCCCTAGTGACAAGCATTAAGCATAGCAAAGTCCTAGCAACATCAATCTCAGAACATAATGGATACTAGGGATCAAACCCTAACAAAACTAACACGGTTACATGATAAATCTCATCAAACCCATCACCGTCCGGCAAGCCTATGATGGAATTACTCATGCACAGCGGTGAGCATCATGAAATTGGTGGAGGAAGGTTGATGATGACGACGACGACGGATTCCCCTCCCTGGAGCCCCGAACGGACTCCATATCAGCCCGCCCGAGAGAGATTGGGGCTTGGCGGCGGCACCGTATCGTGAAACGCGATGGCTTCTCTCTGATTTTTTCTCCCCGAACGTGAATATATGGAGCTGGGGTTGAGGTCGGTGGAGTCTTAGGGGGCCCACAAGGCAGGGGCGCGCCCCAGGGGGTGGGCGCGCCCTACACCCTCGGGGACAGGGTGTGGGCCCCCTGATACTGATTCTTTCACCAGTATTTTTATTTATTCCAAAAATATTCTCCGTGAAGTTTCAGGTCATTCCGAGAACTTTTATTTCTGCACAAAAATAACACCATGGAAATTCTGCTGAATATAGCGTCAGTCCGGGTTAGTTCCATTCAAATCATGCAAGTTAGAGTGCAAAAGAAGGGCAAAAGTGTTTGGAAAAGTAGATACGTTGGAGACGTATCAAAAATCACAACGAATTTTCGTCAAGTGTGTTGTTTTAACCTTCAACAAGGACCAGGCGTAGCCACACCACTATATTCAACTAAAGTTGGAGAAACTGACTCCTGTCAGCCACCTGTGTGTGAAGCACGTCGGTAGAACCAGTCTCCCGTAAGCGTATGCGTAATGTCGGTCCGGGCTGCTTCATCCAACAATACCGTCGAATCTAAGTATGACATGCTGGTAAGCAGTATGACTATTATCGCACACAACTCTTTGTGTTCTACTCGTGCATATAACATCTATGCATAGACCTGGCTCGGATGCCACTGTTGGGAAACACGGTAATTTCAAAAAAATTCCTACGCACACGCAAGATCTATCATGGTGATGCATAGAAACGAGAGGGGAGAGTGTTGTCTACGTACCCACGTAGACCGAAAGCGGAAGCTTATGACAACGCGGTTGATGTAGTCATACGTCTTCACGATCCGACCGATCCTAGTACTGAAGGTACGGCACCTCCGCAATTAGCACACGTTCAGCTCGGTGACGTCCCATGAACTCATGATCCAGCTGAGTGTCGAAGGAGAGCTTCGTCAGCACGACGGCGTGATGATGGTGATGATGAAGTTACCGGTGCAGGGCTTCGCCTAAGCACTGCAACGATATGACCGAGGTGGATTATGGTGGAGGGGGGCACCACACACGACTAAGACAATGTATGTTGTTGTGTTCAAGGGTGCCCCCTACCCCCGTATATAAAGGAGCAAGGGGGAAGGCCGACCGACCCTTGGGCGCACCAAGGAGGGGAGGAATCCTCCTCCTAGTAGGAGTAGGATTCCTCCTTTCCTAGTCCAACTAGGAGGAGAAGGGGAAAGAGGGAAAGGAGAGGGAGAGGAGAAGGAAAGTGGTGGCGCGCCCCCCTCCCTATTCCAATTCGGACTCCCTATAGGGAGGGGGCACGGCTGCCCCTTGTGGGTTGCCTCGCCTCTTCCCTATGGCCCATGTAGGCCCTATCTTTCCACCCGGGGGTTCCAGAACCCTCCCAAGACTCCGGTTTTCTCCGAAATCACCCGGAACACTTCCGGTGTCTGAATATAGCCGTCCAATATATCAATCTTTATGGCTCGACCATTTCAATACTCCTCGTCATGTCCGTGATCATATCCGGGACTCCGAAATACCTTCGGTACATCAAAACACATAAACTCATAATACCGATCGTCATAGAACTTTAAGCGTGCAGACCCTACGGGTTTGAGAACTATGTAGACATGACCGAGACTCATCTCCGGTCAATAACCAATAGCGGAACCTGTATGCTCATATTGGTTCCTACGTATTCTACAAAGATCTTTATCGGTCAAACCGCATAGCAACATACGTTGTTCCCTTTGTCATCGGTATGTTACTTGCTCGAGATTCGCTCGTTGGTATCCCTATACCTAGTTCAATCTCGCTACCGGCAAGTCTCTTTACTCGTTCCGTAATGCATCATCCCGCAACTCATTAGTCACATTGCTTGCAAGGCTTATAGTGATGTGCATTACCGAGAGGGCCCAGAGATACCTCTCCGACAATCGGGGTGACAAATCCTAATCTCGATCTATGCCAACTCAACAAACACCATCGGAGACACCTATAGAGCACCTTTATAATCACACAGTGACGTTGTGACATTTGGTAGCACACTAAGTGTTCCTCCGGTATTCGGGAGTTGCATAATCTCATAGTCATAGGAACATGTATAAGTCATGAAAAAGCAATAGCAACATACTAAACGATCAAGTGCTAAGCTAACGGAATGGGTCAAGTCAATCACATCATTCTCTAATGATGTGATCCCGTTAATCAAATGACAACTCATGTCTATGGCTAGGAACCTTAACCATCTTTGATTCAACGAGCTAGTCAAGTAGAAGCATGCTAGTGACACTCTGTTTGTCTATGTATTCACATATGCACTAAGTTTCTGGTTAATACAATTCTAGCATGAATAATAAACATTTATCATGATATAAGGAAATATAAATAACAACTTTATTATTGCCTCTAGGGCATATTTCCTTCAGAAGATGGCCACCGGAGGTGATTCCCGCCTCTAGCAGGGTGCCGAAACAGGGTCTAGATTGGTTTTTTGTGGCTACAGAGACTTGCGGTGGCAGAACTTATTATCTACTTTAACCTCGAGGGTTTTTGGAATATTTGGGAATTTATAGGGCAAAGAGGGGGTGTGGGAGGCCACCGAGGTGGGCACAACCCACCTCGGCGCGCCTCGGCCCCCAGGCGCACCCTTGTGGGTTGTGCCCCCCTCGGGGCACCCCAGGTGCTGCACTGGCCCATCCTGAGTGTTCTGGTCCATAAATAATCACCAAAAAGTTTCGCGGTGTTTGAACTCCATTTAATATTGATTTCCTGCAATAAAAAACAAGCAAATAACAGCAACTGGCACTGGGCACTTGGTCAATAGGTTAGTCCCAAAAAATTATATAAAGTTGCTATAAAGTTATTGTAAAACATCCTAGAATAATAAAATAACTGAATGAATACTTCATAAATTATAGATACGTTGGAGAGGTATCGACCGACCTGGCAGGCCACCACCGTCATTGCGCCTACGCCACAAAGCCCAGCCAGCCCAGGCACGCAGCCCGGCCAAAGTCAAGATCAAGATCCTCCGACGAACACGAAGTAGTCATCGGTTGCGGGAGATACGGCCTGGGAAATCGGAGAGATGGGGTCAACGGGCCTAGGAAATTAGAAGAGAGAGATGGGGTAAAGGGAACAAACACCAAAAGAGTGGATCAGGGGCGGGGAGGGAAGATCTTACCGTGCGCATCCGTGCTCGATCCGGGCGCCAAGGGCAAGAAGAGAGGGGAACGCCATGGCGTGGGCTGTGGAAGACACGGGCGCGTGGGTGTGGTGTGGCTGGAGCATGGATCGAGAAAAGAGCGGCGCTAATGGAGTGATGGGTTTCGTGGACTCGCTGGATGGATGGATAGATAGAAGAGGAGAAGAGCACCGCTACTCCAGAGGAATGGAGATGCAGAATAAAAGTACACGCAGTGGAGAGCTTCTCGGTGGGGTTTGTTGGTGTGGATTTGTTTTTTAATGGCTTCATCCACCAGAAGGTGCTAGCACTAGCACTGAGGGAGTCGTGGATTAGGGGGTCCTCGGGTGTCCGGACTATTTGATATGGGCCAGACTGATGGGCCGTGAAGATAAAACAGAAGACATTCCCCTGTGTCCGGGTAGGACTCCTATATGTGTGGATGGCAAGTTTGGTGTCCGAATATATTATTTCCTTCCCCTGCAAACCGACTCTGTACAACCCTAGGCCCCTCTGGTGTGTATATAAACTGGAGGGTTTAGTCTGTAGAGGCTATCATAACAATCATAGGCTCGACAGCTAGGGTTTAGCCATTACGACCTCAAGGTAGATCAACTCTTGGAACCCCTATACTCATCGAATACAATCAAGCAGGATGTAGGGTTTTACCTCCTTTTAGAGGGCCCGAACCTGTTTAAACAAAGTGTCCCTATTGCCCCTTGTTACCATTGATCTCTAGACACACAGCTTGGGACCCCCTACCCGAGATCTGCCGGTTTTGACACTGACATTGGTGCTTTCATTGAGAGTTCTATTGTGTTGTCGATAGAAGAATCGATGCCTCGCCTTGTCATCATCGACGATGGTGTGTCCAGGGAGACCTTTCTCCCTGGGCAACTCTTTGTGTTTGGCGGCTTCGTGCTACATGCCAACTCGACCGGTCACCTTGAGCAGGTCGACAGCTACGCCCCTGGTCACCAGATCAAGTTTGGAAGCTTGAACTACATCGCCAATTTTCGAGGAGACCTGATCTTCGAGGGGTTCTCGGCCTCGGCCGCCGCTCCTCACCCACATTAGGGAGTCCCTTCGGATCCACCATCAGATTTCGTTCAGGGGTCAACGCTCATGCCCGCCTCGGACATAGATCCGGGCTGGACCACTTCGTCCAAAGACGGGAGGATAAACCCCACCGAACTCTCTCCCATTACGGAGCTTCTAGCCGGAGAACCAGATGCGATCACATCATCGGCAGACTCGGAGTCAAACGTGACTCTCCCCGTCATCAAGAAGCTGAACTCGCCTCTGGAAACTAACTCCGAACTCTCAAGGTCTGCGTCCATCGGGCTCAATTAAGTGGTTATCACCGAGCCTAGCTCTGCAGATCCTCAGACGCCTATCCAGCTATCGCTCTTGAATGAAATGCTTGAATTAATACAATCTCTCGCCATCACGAAAGTGTCATCTCCGAACTACGCCCAGCTTGAACTGGGGCTGAGAGTAGGGAATTTTACGTCCCACCCACCACCCACTTAATAGCCACTGTCGAGGATTTAACCGACATGCTAGACTACGCCTCTGAAGACATCGATGGCATGGACGACGATGTCGAGGCCGAACCAGGTCAAAACCCGCCCATCACTGGGCGTTGGACGACCACTTGTACTTATGATGTATACATGGTGGACACTCCTGAGAAGAAGGACGACGATGGCACTCAAGACACAGATGAGGATAAACCCGTCGACGAACCACCAAAACACCAACGTCAGCGCGCCGCTCGCGATCGCATCGGGCAAGGGAAAGCAACACCGGCACCGGAGATAATGAAACTCTAGACAACGTCGAAGATTCCGACCACCCCGTTGAGCCTGCATTCGAGCAGGATGAGAGGGAAGAGGGTCAAGTCAACCCCGACGAACTTGCCGATCACGAGGATTCAGAGGATAGTAACAATTTACCTGTCTCTGAAGAGGATGTTAGCCTCGGTGACGAAGAATTCATCGTCCCAGAGGAACCCCTCGAACAAGAATGCTTCAAGCAATGGCTCATTGCCACTGCACGGAGCCTGAAAAGGAAACAGCAGCAGATTCAAGACGAACAGGATACACTCAACGACAGATGGACTAAGGTCCTAGCTGCCGAAGAAGGATATGGCTTTAAGCGTCAAATAAAAAGTTATCCCAAACGAAGGCTACTGCCACAATTCGACGATGAGGCCTTTGAGCCAATACCGTCAAAATACAATCATGCCGATCAATCGGACTGACCACCACGTGGACGGGTCAAAACGGCTAATTATGTCGAACATCAGCCCGCGCCCCCTCACCGTAGAGGCAAGGAGACAACAGCTCTGAGCTACACGTACGACCTACGTCAAGACCTGACCAATAGAGCCGACCAGACCAGATCAATCTATGGATCAAGAGGACGTGCTCCAGCATGAGATGACAGCCATCAGGCCTGGCACGACAAACATAACCAAATCCAGGGTCAGACCCGGACACAGATGTCATCCAAACTCCGTCGCGATGTTGCCTGACATAGAGGTGCCGCACACCCTATGTGCGTTACGGATGAGGTAATGCAGCACCAATTTCCGGAAGGATTTAAACCCGTGAACATCGAACAATACGATGGAACAACGGATTTTGCTGTATGGATTGAAGATTTTCTTCTCCACATTCACATGGCTCGCGGAGATGACCATGCCATTAAATACCTCCCTCTAAAGCTGAAAGGACCAGCACGGCGCTGGTTGAATAGCCTCCCAGAGAATTCCATCGAAAGTTGGGAAGAGTTAGAGGATGCTTTCAGGGCCAACTTTCAGGGCACTTATGTCCAGCCACCGGACGCTGATGACCTGAGTCACATAATTCAGCAACCCGTAGAGTCCGCTTGCAAACTTTGGAATCGGTTCTTAATCAAAAAGAACCAAATCGATCATGGACTGTCCGGACGCCGAAGCCTTAGCAGCATTCAAACACAGCGTCCATGACGAATGGCTCACCTGTCACGTTGGTCAGGAAAAGCCGAACACCATGGCAGCTCCTACTGCACTTATGACCCGCTTCTGTGCGTGCGAACATAGCTGGTTGGGTCGTAGAAGCAACAATACCAGCGACCCCGGCACTTTCGAGGCCAGGGATGGCAATGGAAGGCCACGACGAAGCACAAACAAGCGTCAGAACAATAACAAAGAAACCGTTGATATGGCAGTAAACGCCGGATTCCATGTCTCCAAACCCGGTTAGCAGAAGAAGCCATACAAAGGTAACAGGGACGACTCGTCCAACTTAGACAAAACACTGGAGAGACCTTGCCAGATTCATGGCACCCCTAACAAGCCTGCCAACCACACCAACAGAAATTGTTGGTTTTTCAAACAGGTCGGCAAATTAAATGCCAAACATAAGGGGAAAGGACCTCAAAGCGAGGACGATGACAAGCCTCGCCCGCCGAACAATGGGGGACAGAAACAGTTTCCCCTCGATGTGAAAACGGTGAACATGATCTATGTCACCCACATCCCCAAGAGGGACTGCAAACGTGCATTAAGGGACACCTAGAGCCTGTCGCCCCAAAATTCAACCCATGGTCGGCTTGTCGGATCACCTTTGATCACAGGGACCACCCAACCAGTGTCCATCACGGAGGTTCGGCGGCCCTGGTGCTTGATCCTATCATCAATGGATACCATCTCACTAGAGTCCTTATGGACGGCGGCGGCAGCCTCAACTTCATCTATCAAGATACTATCCGTAGGATGGTTATCGACCTGTCAAGAATCAAGCCTAGTAACACTACCTTTAAAGGAGTGATACCCGGCGTGGAGGCCCGTTGCACGGGCTCCTTAACACTGGAAGTCGTATTCGGCTCTCCAGACAACTTCCGAAGCAAAGAATTGATCTTCGACATTGTCCCTTTCCGCAGTGGTTATCATGCACTGGTAGGACGAACAACATTCGCCTGCTTTAATGCAGTCTCGCACTATGCTTATTTGAAGCTCAAAATTCCCAGACCGTGTGGCGTCATCACAGTAAATGGAAATATGGAGCGCTCCCTCCGCACCGAGGAGCACACCGCGGCCCTAGCAGCCGAGGTGTAGGGCAGCCTCATTAAGCCAAACAACTCATCGGTCATGAAGACCCATGACACCGCTAAGCGAGTCTGATCTGCATTACCGTGCGGTAGCTCGGCGGATCCAGAGCTTGAATAGAAGTTTAGCCTTCGCAGATCGCCCCATAAGGCTGTGGCATACATACCTCGCGTACATAATTACGCACTTAAAATACCTTGGGCTGCACCGAAGGCACACTATAGAAAAGGTCTATAGTACAGTTTGACCACTTTTACCACGGCAGGTTCGTTAAAAAACTACCTAATCTATGGTTGTACAGGGGCTCTTTTCTAGGTTCCTCTTTCTTGCAGACGACCGTCGACTTCTCCTCTCAAAGGATCTCTCACCAAGGAGAAACGACACAGACGTGCGGCAGGGCACCATTGGGATCTTCAAACCACTGCTTTTAGACCTTGTGTAAACCTTTCCCTTGTGTAAACTTTTGGAATCGACGTATTAATCAGGTTATAAAGGAAGCAGTTGATCACCACTTTTTGTTTGACACTCATTTATTTTATATTATCATCTGTATTTCCTCCCTACTTCAGACTGTCACATGTGCTTTAGTCCGGCCTTAACACCGGGGGCTGTATTTGGCCCTGCACATTTCAAGTCCGAACACCTATAGGGTAATCTTCGGCATCCCAGATACTACATTTTATGCATCAGCTCCGAATCATGTCTTTGGTCTATAGTTGGGTTGCCCGCCTCCTGTGCTTACCACCTTACGTTCCGCACATTCGGCTAAGGTAGTAAAGGGAGAACTACTGCGATTGTATTTTTGGATTCGTCCGGTCAAGTACCTCAGTAGAGAAAGCCAAAAACTGACTATCATGATAGGCGAGAGCTGGTCGGCGATTCAGTGATTAGTATTATACTATAAATCATTAGTGATTCACCCCGTGTTATACGAGGGGCTGGTCTTGGTCCATCCGCGTGGAAAAGGCACCGTAGTCGATAGCCGCACATGCACCAAGGACTAGTACTTAGCCCCATAGTCAAACTCCTATGGCTAAATGAAGGTAATAAAGCCGCATAGTCCAATTGCCTAGTTCACCTCGCGGACACCTCCTTTATGGACCAAGACATTGGATAAAGTGTGGTCACGCGTCATGTCTAACACCCCCGTAGCATCTACGTGAGGGCTGAAGTCCACAACTGGAAACTTTTAGAAATAGAACAAATAAACGGCCTCACAGGAGGAAAAATCGCTTAAAACAGAAGGTGCAAACATTGATATATCACAGCATGGGTTCATAACATAGTTTGTACAACCCGAACACATTTAATCAAATATTACAACCTTAGAACATTAGCCCTCTACTACTCAGGCTCCTTCTAGGACATAGTCAAAGTAGCTCTCTGGTTTCCGATGATCTTTCCCTTCGGGCGGGCCTGCGGTCGCCACTTCGGTGGCCTTCATCTTCGCCCATTACATCTTGACGCGGGCGAAGGCCATCCGGGCACCCTCTATGCAGGCCGAGCGCTTTACAGCATCAATCCGCGGCCGCGCATCGACAAGCCGCTTCACCAAACCAAAGTAGCCGCCCAGAATCAGCTCGGCCAGCGAGAGTTGGACTATTAGATCCTTCATGGCCAAGCCTACCACCCCATGCAGCTCCATCAGCTACTTCAGCTGGTCGTTTAAAAGCGCCGGGTGTTCCGGCGCGAGGTATTGCAACCAGAACAACTTCTCAGCAGAGCTCCCCTTCTGGGCTCGGAAGAATTGTGCGGCATCAGCAACACTCTCCGAAAGATTCGCAAATGCGCCTGGAGAACACCACACTCGTGTGAGCAAAGCGTACCTCTGACCTCCAAAGATACTTTGCAAAATAAAGGCCTTACCAGCCGCCATCTGCCTCGCCTAGTGGATCTCTTCACGAGCACTCCAGGACTCGCTCCGTACCTCTTTGGCATCACAGAGAGCCTTTGCAAGCTTAGAGGACTGGGCCGAAGTCTTCTTCTCCAAGGTTTCACATTTGCTGATGGCATCCCTCAGCTCCTGTTCGACTTCGGCCACCCAAGCTTCATGTTGGCAGCGCGCAACTCGTTCGACCTCTAGTTCAGCAGCCACTCAGTGGCTTCCTTATTTGCCTCTACTTCCTTCTTGGCTCTGGCAAGGGCGCCTTTGAGGGTCTCGACCTCGGCTGCTCTAGCTGTGATCATAATCAAAAACATTCTATGGATTAACCTCTTAATATACATATTCAAATCTGATATACAATTAAGTTATAAACATTGTACGCATACCTTGTGTCTCGTCGAATCGCTTATTAATGCGGCCGAGTTCCTCATCAGCCACCTGAACCTTCTGATTGAGTTCGGAAACATCTGCCGCGTGGGCGGTTGCCGCTAACATGGAGGCCTATTACAATATCAACACAGTATGTTACTTTCCCGAATACTATGTGGATCCTCTATCGAGTTTCTTCTATACCAGACAGAGTCTCAGGGGCTACTGCCTGTACACAGGTTTATTCTTTTATATGAAAAGATTTTAGAACATTACATCGCGTACCTCAAAGCCTCTCAGTAGGTTGCAGAAGGCTTCGTTCAGTCCTTTTTTTGGCGGACTAAACCCTCTCCGCGACCGCACCCATTAGGGTGCAGTGTTCCTCCACAATGGAAGCACTTTTCAGTGCTTCCTCCAAAGTGTTTGGCGCCTCCGGATTAGTGAAGGCTACTGATGGAGCTGATGCTCCCCCACTCTTTCGAAGGGGGCTGCTTATCCGATCCCGGAGCAATGTTCGGCTGGGGCCCGTATTGTTGGGGGGCCCCGCCGTTGGTTGTCATCCGGGTCACCTCCACTAGGTCTTCGGCGACCGAGGTGTTAACCTTGGGCGCTCTCTCGACGGCCTCGCCCGCCCCCTCTCGGCCAGGAGAGGTCCTTCGGGACAACACTTTGGTGTCCTCCATGGCGGCAAGCGAGGGGGCGAGGGGCGGCGTGTCACTCTGCCATTTCGAGCGGCAGAGAATTCCCCTCTGATAATGGAGTTTGCGGGAGCTCGTGGGGAGGGCTGAAAGGCAGATAACAAAATAACTTATATAATGAAAGCTGGTAGACCGAAGATAAACAAGCAAGTTTCTGAATACTTACGATTCAGCCAGGGGCTTCACCCTGGGAGGTCTCTTGGGGACTAGTTCGGACTCTGAGTCCGAACTGTCCGGGAGGGTCACCTTCCCTCTTTTGGGCGCCTACCCCTTCGGGTCTTTGGAGGCTGCCCTCTTCTTCTTCTTCCCCTTATGAGGGGAGTCGCTTTCCACTTCCACTTCCTCTTCTTCCTCGTCTCCCTCATGGGAGGAGAGGGCTTCGGTCTCTCCGGGCACTGTGTCCAAAATACCTTTGTGGCGGGGGCCTCCCTTGGACTCCTTGCACTTCTTCTTCTTGGCCTTCTTCTCTAGCGCCTGATAGGGCGCCGAGACCAGCATCTCCGTTAGCTGGGGGATGCCGGGTTCTCGGGTAGCGGTGCCGGACAGTTGATCCGCTCCGCCTTCGCTGTCCAGCCTTGTATGGCAAGCAGGCAATATAAATTTTATTATATCCAAATGTATTGACTAGATAAGTCTTTGGAAATATTGTGCCTACCGTCGAGGCCGGATTCTCGATGTTGAGTCCGATGTCCTCGGTCTTCATCGGCCAAATTTTCTGGGCCTTGAAGAGTTGCTTCCATATATCTTCGTGTGTGGTGCCGAACGTTCAAGGTCCGTGGGTCCTTCGGATTGAACTCCCACATGGGGGAGGCCTGGAGTTGGTAGGGATGGATATGGCGGAAGAGCATCACTTGGATCACGTTTGTGAGTCCGGTGTTCGCACCCAACACATTGGAGATGCGTTTCTGTAGTGTCTTCACCTCCGGTTGGAACCCTCAGTCAAGGCCTTTGGCGGTCCATGAGGTGAGCCTCGTGGGTGGTCCAAATCTGAAGTCAGGCATAGCCGCCCATTTGGCGTCGCGGGGTTCGGTGATGTACAACCACTCCTGCTGCCACACCTTGACAGTCTCAACGAAAGCCCCCTTGGGCCAGATGGTGTTTGGGAGCTTGCTTACCATGGCCCCGCTGCAGTCCGCATGCTTGATACGTCTCAGATGTATCTATAATTTATGAAGTATTCATGCCATGTTTACATCAATTTTATATGGTTTTGGTATGTGTCGGTGTACAAAACTAGGGGCACATTTTTGTACCCCTTAACTCCTGCAGGCGATCGAGAGCCACGCCCATGGCCACACCAAGCAGAGGGGAGGAGGTGAGCCAATGTAAGACCGAAGCCCAAGACGATGCAAAGCAACGACAAGGACCAAGGCCACAAAGATCAGATGGGCAAAGCAGGTTTCGCCGCCAAGGATCCTTGCCGGGGCGGCCTTAGCGGCCCTGGCAAGACCCTTGTCGGGGCAGCTCACCCACGCCAGCCGAGCGAGCCTGCCTCGAGCCCACCAACAGTCAACACATGTGTTGGGACAGGGCTCGAGAGGCACCTCTGTGGTGGCATGCAGATCTTTGTGAAGACAAAGAATAGTCAAGATCAAGTGAGGATTGGAAAGCAGCCACCCTCGCCGAAGGAACCCACAAGACCCCCGGCAAGATCCTTGCCGGGGACGCCTGCGTGCCACGGCAAGACCCCTGCTGGGTCACCCGGCAAGACCCTTGCCAGGCCACCCGGCAAGGCCCTCGCCAAGCACGCCAGCAGGGCCGCCATCAAGCCTGCACCAGCCAAGGCTCCGCCGCCGTTCGCATGCAGCTGCTGACCCAACCAACTGGGCAGGCACCTACGTGGCAACATGCAGCCCTTCGTGGATGCTCCACCATCGCGCCACCTCAGCTGCCTACCTTCCTACATGGCACCGCATGTACCGCTGGCCAGTGCGCATGTCGAAGCCTGGAGGAGCAGCGACGGACGGGACGGGCCTCGCCACCCGTCCCCGATAAAGTGAGAGGACACCTAAGCGATGCATTAAATGCACCTTGTCCTGTAATACGGGGGATAACCTCGCAGCACTATACCCTTTCCACCTCCTGTGTGCCACTGTGGTAGCCCCTTTCACCTATAAAAGGAGGCCCGAGGCGACCAGGAGAAGGATTCGGCTTTTTGGAGCTCGTTACGCCTCATAGCTAGCTCAAGAACACAGAATACAACCACCAAAGCAGGAGTAGGTTTTTACGCATCCTGGCGGCCCGAACCTGGATAAACGAACCGCGTGCTTCTCTGTCATACCCGCTCTTCTCTCAACCCCGCGCCCCGCAACCATAGTAGGGATTCTTGTGATCCCATAGGTGTCGTTTCCCACCGAACATCTTTGGCGCGCCAGGTAGGGGGCGCAATTGTGAGAATCGGTTTTAGCAGTTGAGTGGGCGTTTATTCATCGCCATGGCCCCTAAGAAGAAGACGGCCACGGCGATCGGCTCATCGGGGCCGAATCGCCTGTGCCGGAAGTGACGAAAGCAGCGGACCGGTCGTGGATAGGACCCGGGCGCAGCTCCGCGAAAGCACTCAAGCGCTTACCCAGCCGGGCCGGAGCTCGGTGAGCTGCATCGTCAGGCACTGCAGACGACCGGCTGCACGCCGCCAGGCCCAAGGACGGAGCTGGGCCGCCCGAAGGCGGCGCGGGGCCCTCCGGGGGTGTCGTTGCACCGACTCCGGGTAGCGCGGCGACCTCCAGGATGCATACACCGGCGACCACCGCGCGTTCTTCCCATGGTGTGCGTGCCGAGCAGCGTCACCACGTTGGTGACCCTGGGCACCGCCGTGGGAAGAGCCCGGTGTGTCATCGGCAAGACGAAGGAGTCCAACACGCTCGCCAAAGCACTGGCGAAAATGACACGCAACCGTTGGGTCGTGACGGAGCTCCTTCTAACATGGTTAGAAGTGGAAGCGTACCATGGTCCACTCAGTTGTCGCCGCCACCCACGCCAGCGGAGGCCTTGGCGCATGCGCAACTGCTCCTCGACCTCCCTCCTACTGCGGAGAAGCTCGATGAGTGGAGGGACACCATCCGGAGCCTCGTTGCCGCCGCGAATAAAGACGAACCACGACCGGCGGGGCCCTCGGCTCGGCGCTCCACCGAACCACCACATGCTGGCGCTGGGAGGACCGGGGGAGCTGCGGCCACGGTGCACTCTCCTCCTCCTCGCCAGCCGCCGCGGGCGTCGGCCCGTCGCGACGACGCTGGTGATAACATCTCCATAGCATCGTCCGATCCACGGACCCTCCGCGACCAGCGTCAGGTTCTTCGGGAGCGAGCCCATGAAGATGCTCGAACCACCGTCGAGCGCCGATGCGAAACACGTCACCAGTCAGACAAGCGGGCGGGACATGCTACGGACCACCCGACACCGGGGGACCCCGACGGCCTACCTTACGAGGTGGGCTGCCCGGCTTTTACCTGTGAGCTGAGGCAGTTCCAGTGGCCGTCCCACCGCATGTTCAAGCTAGACGTCGGCGAGAAGTACACCGGCAAGACCCATCCGTCCGAGTTCCTCAGCATCTACACCATCACGATGCAGGCCACTGGGGCTCGCGATGACAAGGTGCTTGCCAACTACCTTCACCGGGCGCCAAGCCCAATGTAATGTCTTGGTTGATGCACTTGCCGGTGGACTCCATCTCTTCCTGGTCAGATCTGTGCCATGAGTTCGTTGGCGCCTTCACAGGAGGTCACGAAGCTCATGGCCAGGCCAGTGATCTGCATATCATTCCGCAGAAGGAGGGGGAGACCCTGCGTAAGTACATCCAGAGATTCAGCCGGGTGCAGTACAACATCCCCGACGTTCATCCCGCCACCGTGATTAGCGTGTTCCATCAGAACGTGCACAATCGTAAGATGCGCGAGGAGTTGGCGATGACCAAGGTAAAGCATGTGGTCGATCTCTACGTTCTGGCCGACAGGTGCGCCCAAGCTGAAGAGGGAAGGAAGCACCCCGGCGAAGACGCCGGCACGGAAACCGACTCTACCGATGAGGACACCGCCGCCCCGACGAAGAAGGGCCGACGTCGCAACAAGAAATGCAAAGGCAAGGCCGTGCTTTCCGTCGAGGGATCTGACGACACCGGTGCCGACAAGAAGTTCAAGGCAGACACCCCCGGCAAGGAGATTGCCGGGTGCACCGCCTGCCGAGCCTTGGCGGCCACCGACAAGCCAAGGAGCTCCGGCAAGCAATACTGCAAGATCCACCACACCCAGGGCCACTGAGGGAGTCCTGGACTAGGGGGTGTCCGGATAGCCGAACTATCATCTTTGGCCGGACTCCTAGACTATGAAGATACAAGATTGAAGACTTCGTCCCTTGTCCGGATGGGACTTTCCTTGGCGTGGAAGGCAAGCTTGGCGATACGGATATGTAAATTTCCTACCATTGTAACTGACTCTGTGTAACGCTAACCCTATTCAGTGTCTATATAAACCGAAGGGTTTTAGTCCGCAGGACGAACAACAATTATACCATAGGCTAGCTTCTAGGGTTTAGCCTCTCTGATCTCGTGGTAGATCTACTCTTGTACTACCCATATCATCAATATTAATCAAGCAGGAGTAGGGTATTACCTCCATCGAGAGGGCCCGAACCTCGGTAAAAACATCGTGTCCCTTGTCTCCTGTTACCATCCGCCTAGACGCACAGTTCGGGACCCGTACCGAGATCCGCCGGTTTTGACACCGACATTGGTGCTTTCATTGAGAGTTCCTCTGTCGTCACCTATAGGCCCGATGGCTCCTTCAATCATCAAGAACGACGCAGTCCAGGTGAGACTTTTCTCCCGGAAAGATCTTCAGATTCGGGCGGATTTGCACTCGGGCCAATTCGCTAGGCCATCCGGAGCAGATCGAAAAGCTGCGCTACCGCCATCGTGTCAGATTTGGAAGCTTGAACTATACAGCCGATGTCCGCGGAGACTTGATCTTCGACGGATTCGAGCCATGTACCGAGCGTGCCGCCTTGTCTCGATGGGTACGATCTAGCTCGCCGCTGAATAAAGGCTCGAGGCCGTGATTGCCTCGCCCGACCCTCAATCAGAGCCGGTTTTGCCGACGAGGACGGTTGGTTGGACACCGCCTCGGGGCTGAAATCTCTATGGCGATTGAGCCGAACACCATCCCTGTCCTTTGAAAGCTCAGACTCCTGTGTGCCGGACTCCTTTCCGGACTCAACCTCCTCATACCGCCAATCGAATCCGATCAAGCGCCGTTATGGAGTTCACCGCCATGACATCTTTCAAGATTCGCCTTTGGCAATATCCTGAACTCATTAAAGTCTCTCTCTTTGTTAGGGGAGCCCTGGCCGAACTACGGTCAGGAAGGTTGGGATTCAGACGACGAAGAAATTCAACGCCCACCCACCACCCACTTTGTAGCCACTATCGATGACTTAACAGACATGCTCGACTTCGACTCCGAGGACATTGACGATATGGACGCATTTACGCTGGAGACGACTAAGAACTAGCGCTACCAGTGGCAATCGGATGGCCACCTCAACTTACTATATATATATGGTGGACACACCTAAGGGAAGCGATAACGAGGGACGCACGAGACGCCATGCGAAAGAAAATTCCCTCGAGAAGCGGCTAAAGCGGCGCGTAAGCGCCGCTACCAAAATCCCACCTCGACAAAGATAGCACCCACACGCACCCTGCCATAGAGCGTAGGCGAGCCAAATTGACGGCATTTAACATGACATTGAGCAACCATCCGAACAGGCCAACTTGGACAAACAACCCGTCCCGGCAAGGACAATAGTCCGGACGATCTCACGCCGACACGCTATTGGATCAAGAACCTCCACAAAGAGCTCCTCGCTATCGCGCCAGAGCTTGAAAAAGCAGAACAGAGGCTCGAGCAGCGGAAGACGACTCCGAATGAGATGGAGTAAATTACTCAACATCGCAGACAAATATGGCAATGTACCGCCAAGCAAAGAGCTACCCAAAGCGCAAACCATCGCCTCAATTCGATGAGGACGCCAGAGAGCCCCCATGATAAAAAAACAAAGAGGCCGCCGGGTCGGATAGACGACCACATGGCAAACGAGAGGCAAGCGGCGCCGCACACAAGCCGACACGCCGATCCGCATAAGGATTCACACTCAAAAGGATGGCCCAGCTTAGATCTATCTACGGGCCAAGGAAACAAGTTCTCCGCGAGCAATACAACACGCCAAATATCCGAACATCACGGCACACCCAACATACAGGGCGCCGCGCACCCTCTATGTTTCACCGATGAGGTGCCGGATCATGAATTTCTAGCGGGATTCAAGCCCGTAAACATAGAGGCATACGACGGAACGACAGACCCTGGAGTCTGGATTGAGGATTATATCCTCCACATACACATGGCCAGAGGAGATGATCTCCACGTCATAAAATACCTACCCTTAAAAGCCTCCCCGAAAACACCATTGGTAGTTAGGAAGAGCTTGAGGATGCTTTTCGGGCCAATTTCCAGGGAACCTATGTCCGACCTCCGGACGCAGACGATCTAAGTCACATAACCCAACAGCCTGGAGAGTCAGCTCGAAAATTCTGGAACAGGTTCCTCACCAAAAAGAACCAAATAGTCGACTGTCCGGACGCCGAAGCCTTAGCAGCTTTTAAACACAATGTCCGAGACGAATGGCTCGTCAGGCACCTTGGCCAGGAAAAGCCAAGAACAATGGCCGCACTAACAAGCCTCATGACCCGCTTTTGCGCGGGAGAGGATAGCTGGCTAGCAAGATGCAGTACCAGCGACCCAAGTACATCCAAGTCAGGGATGGGAATGGGAAACCACGACGCAGAAGGACCAGCGCCAATTAAGGGAACGGTCCAAAGAGCGCGACGATACCAACGCCGGATTCAAAAGCTCACGGCGTAACAATAAAAAACTGCCCCTTAAGGACAATAGCGATGAGCTATCCAACTTAAACAAAATCTTGGACAAGATATGCCAAATCCACAGTACTCCCAGGAAGCCTGCAAACCATACCCACAGAGATTGTTGGGTCTTCAAGCAGTCCGACAGACTTAACGCCGAACACAAGGGGCTCGACACACCAAGTGAGGATGATGACGAGCACCACAAGCAGAGCCCCGGAAAACAAAAGAATTTCCCACAAGTGGTCAAAAAAGTAAACTTACTACAAGTAACAAAAGGGGAAAACAAAGCGGCACCCATTGAATTACGCTACCGCACAATCTACCCCAATGAGTCCCAACACTGGTTGTAAAAACCAATTACCTTCGACCATCAGGACTACTCCGAAAGTATCCGGAACGCAGGATGGACTGCCTTGATACTAGAACCTATAATCGATGGTCTTCAATTTACGCAAGTCCTAATGGACAGCGGCAGAGATTTAAACCTGCTATGTCAGGACACAATCCGCAACATGTGGATAAACCCAAACAGGATTAGCCATAGCAACACTTCCTTCCAAGGAATAATGCCATGCACATATGCCCATTGTACGGGCTCCCTACTATTGGAAGTTATGTTCGGCTCACCCGACAACTTCCGCCGGGAAAAGTTGGTCTTCCACATCGCCCCATTTAAAAGTAGCCATCAAGCACTACTGGGACGCGAAGCTTTCGCCCGCTTTAACGCAATACCGCATTATGCATCTCTTAAACTTAAAATGCCCGGTCCACGAGGCATCATTTCATTAAAGGGAAGCTGCGCGTGTTCCTCAAGGAAAGAATGTGAGACTGCCTTAACAGCCTCACACTAATACGGCCTTGCTTGCCAAAAGCGTCTAAAGTAGGTCGTTCAGACCACGGACACGGTTAGGCGAGTCCGGCATAAATAAACATGATGCTTACTAGCCGTGTACCCCCCTTACAAGGGGCTCCACGCATGTACAACAAGAGACAATAAAGCTCAATTTTACTCATTTTTGAATCATACTCTATTTTATTTCAAATTACATTTTAGCGTGATCTTTTTCAAACTGAGTTCCTCTCTTTTACAGATGAACGCCGTGCTATACCCGTCTAGGATACGACACAACGGAGACACAGGCGCAGACGTGCAGCAGGGACCCGTTGCAAGGATTATTTTCAGATTAAGACCCTGCGTAAAGCTTTTTCACTGTCTCTTGCTGTTACTCATCCCCCGGTCTCTTATTATAACCAAGGAGGAGGCTGGCGTTTTGCCATCGGCCGCGTTAGAAGTTTGCACATACCTGGACACCAGGGGCTTGTTACCAAGGGCATTGTTCGGCCCGCTTTATAAAAGACTGAATACCTTAGGGAGTGTTCGGCGTCTCGAGTTAGGCCTTATATGCATCAGCTCCGAACCATGTCTTTGGTCAAATGTTGGGTTTGGTCAAATGTTGTGTTTTGCTGCCTTACGTTCCGTTCTATCGGCTAGCGTGGCACCAGGAGAACTACTGCGATTGTGCCCCGGTTCGGCCGGGCGAGCACCTCAGTAGAGAAAGCCGAAACCGACCGCTATGATATAGCGAGAGATCGTCAACCGCTCGATGACTCACCGGAATGTTTAGAATTCCTCCGCATTAACGAAGGACCGTTTTCGGTCAGCACATACGCACTTTAATTCGGGAGAGTGCGGTGCCCCCAGGGGCTATATAGTAGCCCCACCATCGAACTCCTATGGCTAAGTGAAAGTGATAAAGCATTATAGTCTGGTTGCCTAGTTTGCTACGCTACCACCTCCTTTATAGGACCAAGACGTTGGATTAAGTGTGAAAGCGCGACTTCTTTGGAAACACCCCGCACTATGTGCGTGGGGATGAAGTCAAGACTGCCATCTTTCGTGTTATATACATATATACATCAACGGCCGCACATGAGGTAGTTTACTACTTGAAGGCACAAGTATAAAAAGCTCTTACATTAAATTGAAACGTTGTTTCATAAAATTATACATGTCATTCAAACATAACATACTTCGAGCACTGCGTCTCTATTAAACGAAGCGCCTAAGAACTTCCTCAAAATAGCGCTCGACTGGTACTCGGCTGCCGTCCGAATCTGGGGACGCAATATCGTTGGCCTTCATCTCAGCCCAGTATGCCTTGACACGGGCAAGAGCCATCCGCGCCCCTCAATACACGCCGACCGCTTCATTGCATCGATACGCGGTACCGCACCAAGGAACTGCTGCACTAAGCCAAAATAACTCTTCTACCGGGTCCGCTCGCCACAAATGAGTCATGACATGCTTCATGGCTAGTCTGGATAATCGATTCAGCTCGGCCCATTCGGCCAACCGATCGGTCAACGGAAGAGGACGCTCCGGACTATGGAATTGCGACCAAAATAGCTCTTCCCTTTTGTGCCCCTTCTGGCATCGGAAGTGCTCAATCGCATCTGCAGCGCTCGCCGCTAAGTCCAGATAAGCATCCTCCGAACTCCACAGCTTGTCCAACTGAGCATACTTCGGATCCGTATATTTCCTCCGCAGCAGAAACGGTTTTCCAGCCGCAATATCCCCGGCCTGACTCAGCTCCTCGTTGGCAGCTCTCATAGCGGAACGGGCCTCCTTGGATTCAGCGGTGGCCTTTTTCAGGTCCTCTTGTTCCGCTTGACGTTCTTTTTCAAGAACCTCGCAGCGATCGGTAGTATTCTTCAGTTTCAGGGCCAAATCGGCCATTTCCTCTTTGCTTCGGCAGTGAGCAGCCCGTTCGGCTTTCAGCTCTTCGGCCACCTTTAAAGCAGCCGCATTACTCTTTCGGGCCTGCTCTTTAGCTCGGGCAAGTTCCGCCCGCAGCCTCTCCACAACAGCGGCACCGTCTGTATCAAAGCATACAACTAGTAAGGCATGGGCGTCAAGCTCCCTTACCAGGTGTCCGTGGAGAAGTCGGCATACCTTGTGACTCGTCAAACCGTTTATTGACCAGCGCGATGTCCGCATCCGCCTCGTCAAGTTGCCGCTTTAGTTCGGCAAATTCATCAGTCCGGCTAGCCACCGGACGCCCCGCCACCTACATAGGAACGGCGACGTGTTAGTACTGAGATTATGATCCTTGGCACGCTGTCAGTTGTGACATCATACCGAGTCTCAGGGGCTACTATCTATACATGGCGCATTCTACATGCATAACTATCAGAAGGTACATCATTTTTTTCGTACCTCAAACCCCGTCAGTAAACTTCTGGCGGCTTCATGCAATCCGCTCTCCGCGGATGCAATTCTTTCAATTACTGTAGCCATTAGTGCACGGTGATCTTCTGAGATATACGCTCGCCCGAGCAGGTCCTTCAGCTCCTCCGACCGCACGCCAGTTGGCGCCGGACCATCCGCCCCCGGACTCGGGAAACTCTCCGTGGCGACACTTGAGTCGCCCGCCTACCGCATCGGCGCGACAGGTGGAGGCGTTTCGCTCTCTATCATCTCCGGACGAAGATCCCCCGAAGACGAGCTCTGCTGAGAAGGGCTGAGATCCGAACTACAAGGTACAATTTTGGTTATCTTCAGAAATAAATACAGGGATGTTCTTTATTCACAGGACCCCTTCTTTTTTACTTACGGCTCGCTGGAGGGCTGATCCCCTTGGGGAAATATTGCGGCTGGGGTACTTCCCGGCGCTGGACTTTCTGACGAAGACTTCTTTCCCTGTTTTGAGGCCTTGGCTTCCGGGTCTTTGGAAGCGGTCCTCTTCTCCCCTTGGAGGGGAGGATCCTCGATCCCCTCTTCCTTGAAAGCCTCCTTCACGGAGGCGCTTGCTTCTGCTCCCCCTTCGCCTTCTTTGAAAGGTGTAGCCTTCAACATCTTGGTCAGCATGGGATCCGGCGTGGTCTCTGGGAGGGGAGCCGGACACCTTATCAACTTTGCCTTGGCTATCCACTCATGTTCAAGAAACGGCTCCCTTAAAGGGCATATATATGATAAATGAATGAACGTCCGGTTACAAGGTTATTTAGTTGAGTATCTGGGTGATTGCAGCTTAGACCTGCATCCTCGGTCAAGTCCAGACACTTCTCTTGTGATCCGAAGAACAGTTTGTACATCTCCTTGGGCGTCGCACCCATAAAATGTTGGAGAGCTCGTGGTCCCTCCGGATTAAACTCCCACAGACGGAGGGGGCGACGTTTGCAGGGCAGAAGGCGCCGAATCAGCATAACCTGCGCCGCCACGACCAGATTGATCTCTCTTTCTTGGAGGTCTCGAATACGGCCCTGCAACAGAGGAACGTCCTTGGACGGCCCCCAGTCGAGCCCCCGGTTGACCCATGATGCCAGCCGCTGTGGTGGACCTGAGCGAAAGGCGGGTGGCGCCACCCATTTGGTGCCCCAGGAGCGGTGATATAAAACTACTCCCGTTGCCACAAACCAAGCTCCTCTTGAAAAGAGCCCTCGGGACACGGAGCATCGGACACTTTCTTATGACCGCCCCTCAAGACTCTGCTTGTTGCCCTCGATCATCTTCGGCTCCACCTTAAAGGTCTTGAGCCACAATCAAAAGTGAGGGGTAATATGGAGGAAGGCTTCATCTGACAATGAATGACGAGATATGGAGGATGGACTCGGATTCAAGTCATGGAAATCCAGCCCATAATAAAACATGAGCCCCTCACAAAGGGATCCGTCGGGAAGCCTAAACCCGAAGGAAGTGAGACACGAACACCACGCCTCGCCGGGCTCGGAGTGGGAATGACCTGCCTCGAGCAGCAGCCTATGCGAAATCTCGCCGTTAGATACCGGCGTCTCGCAGCTTTAGCACATCTTCTTCTGTGACGGAAGAAGACATCCATCGGCTGAGCTGGTCAGAGCCGGACATCGTCGAAGGTCCGAAGCGCCTAAATCTGAAGCTTTGGGTGTTAGAACTCGAAGCGCGAGGCGAATTCGATGGAGGGTGGAAAAAAGAAGAGGGCCTTGATCTCATTATAAAGAGGTTGAATACCAAGAGCCCTCCCCGTGGTCGATTGGGACTCGCCTTCGATAGAGGAGGCGTGCCAACGGGCACGGTTGGGTTACCCACGTCCGTATTGATGAGAATCCCGGAATAAGGGGGCATGATCTCAGCTTTGATAATACGGGCCAAGGAAACCGCCTCGCTAAACGCTACCGAGGTGGGACAAGAAAACGATTCGAATAAAGGCCTGGACGTGGTGTGATATCACGCCCATGGAATACGCCGCCAGATCTGTGCAAAAAATTATTCTCTCTACGGTGGTATGTGGAACTTGTTTTGCAGAGCGGACACTATCCTTGTGTTCAAAACCTTCTATGAAGTATTCGGAGGAGGAACCCGCCTTGCAATGTCAAGACAATATGCGTGCGGACTACGTCGTCATTGAAGCTTTGGTTCGAGAGACTCTTGAGGAGTCACAGACTAGGGGGTGTCCGGATAGCCGAACTATCATCTTTGGCCGGACTCCTAGACTATGAAGATACAAGATTGAAGACTTCGTCCCTTGTCCGGATAGGACTTTCCTTGGTGTGGAAGGCAAGCTTGGCGATACGGATATGTAGATTTCCTACCATTGTAACCGACTCAGGTAACCCTAACCCTATTCGGTGTCTATATAAATCGAAGGGTTTTAGTCCGCAGGATCTAACAACAATCATACCATAGGATAGCTTCTAGGGTTTAGCCTCTCGATCTCGTGGTAGATCTACTCTTGTACTACCCATATCATCAATATTAATCAAGCAGGAGTAGGGTATTACCTCCATCGAGAGGGCCCGAACTTGGGTAAAAACATCGTGTCCCTTGTATCCTGTTACCATCCGCCTAGACGCACAGTTCGGGACCCCCTACCCGAGATCCGCCGGTTTTGATACCGACAGCCACGATCTCCAGAACTGCCGACAAGTCGAGCTGCTTGCTGAAAAGTAAAAGGCTGAGTACGAAAGGCGGGACAAGGAGAAGGACCAATATGGCGTTGAGGGGTCCGGCAAGAAGCGTGGCGGCCAAGGAGGCTGCCCCGGCAAGGACAACCAGGAAGAAAGGCCCGCCCGGGGCCGCGACAAGAAACAAGAAGACGATGATCGCGACGAGGACGACGAGTACGGTGAGCAAGGGTTCCAAAAGGCTACGGAGGCCATGTGCGTCGATGGCGGCGCCTTGCTGCATGCCTCTCACCGCCAGCTCAAGCAGTGGGCACGAGAGGCTACGGCAACGGAGCCGTCGTTGGACGCTCAGAAGCCCCTAAAGTGGTCCAGCACGCCCCTCATCTTTGACGCCGAGGACCACCCTGATCGCACTAACGTGGTCGAGTGTTTGCCGTTGTTGGTTTCGCCAACAATACGCAACCTCAGGGTGAACAAGATGTTGGTTGACAGCGGGGCCGGCCTGAACCTGATCTCCCCTGTCGTGATCAAAAGGTTGCAAATCCCTGATGGAGACCTCGAGGAAACGAGCATGTTCCAAGGGGTCTACCCGGGGAGGAGCCAGCCGAAGGGAAAGGTCACGCTGCCCGTGACCTTTGGAGGAGAATTGAACTACAGAACAGAGAAGATCGTCTTCGACGTAGCCGAGATCCCCTTGCCCTACAACGGGATCCTCGGCCGCCCGCACCGCCAAGTTCATGGCGGCGTCACACTACGCCTACAACATGTCAAGATGCCCGGCCGTTGACTATCATCCCCGCCCTCCGACAAGAAGGACGCTGATCCGCTACCAACAACTCTATCGGGAAGCGATTGCGAAGCTGCCGTCAAGGCACCTGCTCCTGCCGCCAAAGGCCCGGGAGGAAAGAAGGAACCCCGCAAGACCTCTCGCACCCACTCCGGCAAGCGCACCTCTTCGGGGTGTTGCGCTACCATTGAGGACGTGCCGGAGAGCTCTGCCGACAAGAGCAAGAGATCCAGAGCCGAGCCGCCACAGACCAAGAGGGTGCCCGTCGCAGAGGGCGGCACGGGAGGGGCCTTCACTGTAGGCTCCACCCTTGACAGCAAATAGTAAGGTGAGCTCATCACCTTCCTGCAGGCGAATGTCGACGTCTTTGCATTGGCAAGCGTCCGACATCCCCGGTGTTCCCAGGGAGGTGATTGAGCACCACCTAGTTGTCTGCCCCCACGCGCGGCCCGTCAAGCAGAAGGTTAGAAAGCAGGTTCTGGAGAGGCAGGAGTTCATCACAGAGGAGATCATGAAGCTAGAAGCGGCAGGTTTGGTGAGAGGAGTGCTCCATCCGATGTGGTTGGCCAATCCGGTAGTGGTGCGCAAGGCGAATGGGAAGTGGAGGCTGTGTATTGATTACATAGATATCAATAAGGCTTGCCCTAAGGACCCCTTCCCGTTGCCGCGCATCGACCAGATTGTTGACTCCACGGCCGGGTGTGATCTGTTATCATTCCTCGATGCCTACTCAGGCTACCACCAAATCTTCATGACAAGAGAACATGAAGACAAGACAACATTCATCACCCCATGTGGTATGTATTGCTTTTTACGGATGCCTTTCGGGTTGAAGAGTGCTGGCTCAACATTTGCAAGAGCGGTCCAAATTGGTTTTGAACCTCAGCTCCATAGAAATATGGAAGCCTACATGGATGACATAGTGTTCAAAACCAAGGACGGGCCGACTCTTGTGCAAGATCTGAAGGAGACATTTGCCAACCTGCGCAAGATCAACCTCAAGCTGAACCCTGAGAAGTGCGTCTTCGGCGTCCCCTCCGGCAAGCTTCTCGGGTTCTTCGTGTCACAGCGCGGGATCGAGGCAAACCTAGACAAGATTAAGGCTATTGAGCAGATTGAGGCGCCCAAGCGGATCAAGGATGTGCGTCGGCTCACTGGCTGCGTTGCCGCCATGAGCCAGTTCATCTCCAAGTCCGCCGAGCGCGCCCTTCCCTTTTTCAAGATCTTGAAAAAGGTGGGCCCAATGGAGTGGACCCCAGAAGCCGAGGCCGCACTGCAAGACCTGAAGAAATACCTTCCCTCCATGCCGAAACTAGTTGCGCCTAAACCACAAGAGCCGTTGCTGTTGTATCTAGCGGCGACGAATCAAGTGGTCAGCGCCGCACTAGTGGCTCAGAGGGAGGTCGACGAGGAGGCAGCAATAGCGGCAGGACCAGCAGAGAGCGAGCCGAAGATTCCTCCGGCAGGGCCCTGTGCCGACGAGGCGCGACCACTGGCAGAGTCTGGTGCCACCAAGGCGACGCCCGCACGGTCGAGTAAAGTGGTGCCCAACAAGAAGCTGATGCAGCACCCGGTTTACTTTGTCAGCTCCCTCTTGCAGGGGGCCAGGCCAAGGTATTCCGGTGTGCAGAAATTGCTCTTCGGCCTCCTTATGGCCTCGAGGAAGCTGCGTCACTACTTCCAGGCCCACGAGATCACTGTCGTCACCCGCCTCCCGTTGCAACGGATACTTCACAACCCAGGCGCAACCGGAAGGATTGTGGAATGGACCTTGGAGCTGTCAAGCTTCAACTCAAAGTTTGAGAGTACCTCGACAATTCATAGCAGAGTCCTGGCGGAGTACATCGCGGAATGGACCTCGACGCCTGACGAAGAAATCCAGGATACAACTCTCCCCGGCAAGGAGGGGGAATGCAACTGGGTCATGTACTTTGATGGAGCCTTCTCGCTGCAAGGCGCCGGTGCCGGTGTGCTGCTCGTCGCACCCACCGGAGAGCACCTCAAGTACGTGATCCATATGCACTTCCCCAGGGAGATGTCCACAAACAACACCGCCGAGTACGAGGGATTGCTTGCCGGTCTTAGGATCGCGGCAGACCTCGGGGTCAAGAAGCTCATCGTCAGGGGTGACTCGCAGCTCGTTGTCAGGCAAGTCAACAAAGATTATCAGAGCCCACTGATGGAAGCATACGTAGATGAGGTGAGGAAACTGGAGGAACGCTTTGACGGTATCCAGGCGGAGCACGTCCCCCGAGCGGGGAACGACGTCGCCGATTACCTGTCGAAACGTGCCGCATTCAAGTTACCTGTGGAACCAGGTACCTTTTTGCTCCGGTTAACTCAACCATCCGTCGATCCATCAGCAGGGCAGAGCAAGCGGAGAAAATCAGGTCCCGGCAAGTACTTTCCTACCGAGCCCCCCGGGGCCGCCGGCAAGGGTACTGCCACGGACGCTGAGCCTGCCCAAGAGCAATTGACTCCAAAGTAGGCGCCGGGCCCCTGTAGAGACGGTCGCTCCCATGGCGGAAGAGATGCCTTTAGTCCTTGCCGTCGAGCCTCAGGCTCCGGCATGGGCGCAGCATACCGTCCAATTCCTCTAGACAGGGGAGCTTCCTGAGGAGCAGGAAGAAGCGGAGAAAGTAGCCCGTCGGTCCGCCCCGTACCAGTTCGTCGATGACGTCCTGTACCGGAGAAGGCCGAACGGTGTGAAACTCAAGTGCGTCCCCCGGGGGGAAGGACTAGAGCTGTTGGCAGAGATACATGGAGGCATATGTGGCTCCCACATAGGGTCAAGGGCCCTTGCCGGGAACGCGTTCCGGCAAGGTTTCTTCTGGCCCACCTCCAGGATGCAACAGCGCTAGTCACCAGGTGTGAAGCGTGCCAGTTCCATTCAAAGAAGCTTCATCAACCAGCTCAAGCCCTTCAAACAATCCCTCTCTCCTGGCCATTCTCGGTCTGGGGGCTCGATATACTGGGCCCCTTCCCTCATGCTGTCGGGGGCTTTGAGTAATTTTACGTTGCAATCGACAAGTTCTAAAAGTGGCCAGAGGGGGAAGCAATGAGAAAGGTGACTGCTCAGTCAGCTGTCAAGTTTTTCAAAGGACTGGTCTGCCGTTTTGGTGTTCCAAACAGAGTCATCACCGACAACGGCACGCAGTTCATAAGCCACACCTTCATTCAATACATTCAAGATCTCGGCAGCAAGGCATGTTTTGCTTCTGTGGTGCACCCACGAAGCAACGGCCAAGCGGAGAGGGCAAATGCTGAAGTGTTGCGAGGCCTGAGGACAAAGACTTTTGACAAGCTGCACAAGAGCGGAAGGCGCTGGATTGATGAACTGCCAGCACTTCTTTGGTCGATCAGGACGACACCAAATCTTGCTACCGGCCAGACACCTTTTGCCCTGGTATACGGGGCAGAAGCGTATCTCCCCACGGAACTCATATACGGGTCACCTCGAGTGCTCGCTTATGACGAGCTTGAGCAAGATTCGTTGCGCCAAGATGACGGGACGCTCCTTGAGGAAGATCGTCTTCGGGCGGCTGTGAGAGCGGCACGCTACCAGTAAGCCTTGCGCCACTACCATGGCCACAAGGTTCATGCCCGAAGCTTTGAGGAAGGCGACCTTGTTCTTTGGTGCGTTCAGTCGGCCAAGATTTCCAACAAGTTGACAGCAAAGTGGGAAGGCCCTTAACGGGTATTACGTGTCACCAGGCCTGGCGCAGTCCGCCTGGAGACCGAGGATGCCGTACCAGTGAGCAAGTCCTGGAACATCGAGCATCTTCGCAAGTTTTACCCATAAGGCGTGGCTTGCCGGGCCTCCCGGCAAGCCACCTTTTGTACGAGCTTTACCGCAAGGCATGTGACCCTTTGTACAGAGCCAGGCGCAGACCCTGAGCGAAAATAAATGAAGCCCTGGTGCCCTAAGTTATAGCATGCATGCTAGGTCGAGTCTCGTCCTTGGTTAGGGTTGATAGTGCTTAGCGGTGGCTAACCCCTAGCTTAGAGGTCGAGTGCGCGTGTTTCTGTTCTTCTCTGTCTTCTTTGGTTCGCAGGACACATGAATATCCTTATCGAGCTACATTGGAAGTAAGGGGACGGACCGACGCCCAGGCCCCGGCAAGCCAGTATTGCCGGGGGCTACAAGAGTAAAGATCCACCCGCGGCAAGCGAAGGTTGCCGGGGGCTGCAGATTCAGATAAGTTCTTTATCCATTGTCATGCGTTTCGTTATGGACTGAGGAATGTGAAACCTCGTTTTATCCTTAGGCTACCGTGCTCCCCTCACTCCGGACCCCAGGACTCGTTTCCTGGGACCGAGTTTGGTCGTAGTCACGGCAGCAAGGAAACGAAACGAGGAGCCTAAGCCCACCTCATCCCTGCCTCCGCCAAGCGCGTGAGATAGGTCGAGCGAAGTGGGGGGAAGGCAAGGCCTGTTGCCGGGCAAGAAAATGTTTGTCTTAAGGGTAACAAGGATTTACTCCTTGTCGTGGGTTTTACCTACGAACGAAAAACCCGGCAAACATCCCTTTTTCATTAAAAAACATTCCGTAGAGGTACAGTTCATACGAAATGAAAAACATGAGCAAGGGAATTACAAGTTCTAAAATCAACAAAGGCCCGAAGGCTTATAAGACTAAAAAGAGATAAGATGCCCATAATCTCTTTCTTGTCCCTCTCCTCAGGAGGCAGGTCAAGGAGGCGAAAAGTGCAAAAGGGGCGCCTAAGCGAGCTACGAGTGGAAGAAGACACCAAGAGAACATCTTGGTGGTCGTCCAAGGGCTGGATGGTGATGACGGCGCCGGAGACAGAGCTCGAAGACGAGGCGGCAGGACGTCAGTACGCGTCGAAGGCGTCGGTGCCCACAGATTCGACTTGACGGCCTTGCCGCCCGCCCTCTTCCTCTTCCGCAGCCTCCCAACGCCAGCCGCCCAAGGAGACGACCCCGAGAAGTTCAAGGATCCGGCAACACGGATGATGGGGTCGCCGATGCCGCACGGCGCGGTGCCCGACGCCTAGTCGGACCCATCATCCTGCCGCCCACTGGTCTCGTCGTCGCCGTCACTGTCCTCCTTGCCACCCTCGCTTGAGGAAGGATCTTCGTCGTCGGAAGATCTCTCCACACAGCACCTTACGCGAGTCCCGAAGTGCCCGAAGATCTTGATGGAGAGGAGCACCCTCCATTAGATTGAAATGGAGAGTGAGCCCCTCCGTCAAGCTGTGAAGACGGGCGAACGTCTTCCACCCTTGGTGGAGATACATGATGTGAGGGGCGGGGAACTCGACGTCGGCCCATGTGCCGCTGATCCCGCAGCCCCTCATGTGCAGCCGCAACGACTGCGGCGGATCCAGCTCCATTTCCCGCGCAAATGGAGTCGGGAGGCGAAGGCGACGGCGCGGCGGCCGGCGCAGCCTGAAGAAGATGTCGGTGTTCTGGGAACGGGGGTCCCCGGACTTGCCTGCGTGCGGCCTGCGGCGTGGCTCAAAGGAGGCCCGGGACAGCCCATCTTCATCAACACAAGCTCAAGACCCTCGCGAGGGGCCAAGCCTCGCGGGGCGGACGACCAAGAGCTTCCTCAGGCACGGCCTCGTCAGGCTGGCTCATGAGGAGGCGGAGAGTTCAAGGCAGGTTACCTCGCGAGGTGCCCGTGATGCAAGCCATGACGACCAAGGGCGCCAGTCGGGCGCCAGCCCGCGCAGCGTCCTCCTTTCCTCTTTGGTGCAAAGGGAGCAAGCGCAGGCGAGAGCATCAGGCAAAGGCTTCCGTTTCGATGCAACAAGACCAAGACCAGCCCCAACGGCTGGAATGCAGTCATTGCGGAGCCCAAGCAGGCGTCATCACCGGAGCCTTTGGCAGGCGAGAACCAACTTTAGTCAGGATAAGCGTACCTGCTGTTCCCCTTCAAAATGGCCAATTGTTGGCGCCCTTCCCACTCAATATTTGGGAAGAGGCCCAGGGCCTTCACCTATATAAGTAGAGCTAGCCACCATAGTAGGGGGGACGATCGGATAGAGGGGGAAGCACCCGGAGAGAGAGAAAGAGACCCGAGCCTCAAGCTAGAGCGACGGGACACCACTTAGCAGTTCATCACTTCCACCAAGAACAGACCCTCGCGAGGCTATTCTTCCCTGTACTGTTCCTCATCAGCCCAAGAGGCAATCCACACACCGCACACCGGAGTAGGGTATTACACCATGATGGTGGCCTGAACCAGTATAAATCTTGCGTCTCTTGTGCAGTTCTTGTTAGTAGTTTAGGTCCCTGCGATTCGGCGAGGTACGAGACGGTGGAGGGTTGGATCTCCGCCACACCCCGAGTTCGAACCTTAAGGGTCTGCGGAACCCGAATCCGACATTTGGCGCGCCCGGTAGGTGCGCCGGAATCTGCTCTTCGTTGCCTCGTTCTTCCCCGACCACCGCAACCATGTCTAATGCTCGTCGGGCCCGCGCCGAGCGCCGAGCCGCCCTCGCCTCCCATGTCGCCCAGACGTCCCCCGTCGGCGGGCGTCCTCGTCGTTCCCCGTCACCTGCTGTCAACGCCGCCACCGGCCCGGCGAAACGAGCAGCAAGCGTCGCCCCAAAGACTCCGTCCATGAGGCGAGACGGCCGCACCGCCACGCTTTCGCTCACCCCGCTGGTTCTTTCGCCGCAAGGCCGCACGCTGCCATGGAGGCGCGAGCTGCACTCATCGCGCCAATGAGCTCTGCGCTACCGCTTCGTCGACGACGTCACGAAGAATGGCTCGACCGTCGCCGAGCTTCGTCACAGCTGCGGAGGCGACCCAGCGCCGTCCGTCTCGCTGCACCGCACCCGCCCTTGCTGGCGATGAAGCTCCCGGGTGCCTCACCGCCTCCTCCTCAAGACGGTGCCCTGGCACCAAAGGCGCCTTGACCTCGGGCGGAACCCGCTCCACCAGCGCCGGCGCGCAAGAGAGCAGAGCTGCCAAGAGGTTCCTCGCTCAAGAAGAGGCTGCCCAGCGCTCCCCGCCCAAGACGTCAAGACCCTGCGCTGCCCCCAGCCGCGGCGCAGGGAGGCCTGCAAGACCAAGCTCTCTGCCGTCCGAGGCCCCCCGCGGCCATGGCGGGCTGCCGCGCCTTCACCACCGAGCTGCGCAGCGTCGCGTGGCCCGCCAAGTTCAAGCCAGACCTGCCTCCATGCTACGACGGCATGGCTAACCCCACGGAGTTCCTCCAGCTCTACGAGCTGGGCATCGAGGCTGCCAACGGGGATGAAAAGGTCATGGCGTACTGTTTCCATGGCGCTCAAGGACGGAGCTCGCACCTGGCTCCTGAATCTGGCCCCAGGCACGATCTCTTCCTGGGCCGAGATGCGCACCCGCTTCATCGCCAACTTCCAAGGCACTCGCGACCGGCCACCCGCCATGAGCGACATGCACCGGATCAAGCAGCAGCCAGGGGAAACCATGCAAAAGTACATCCAACGCTTCAACGACGCGCGCCTCAAGATCCCCAGGGTAATGGAGGAGGCCATCATCTCTGCCTTCTCCGACAGCGTGCGCGACGTCAAGATGAAGGACGAGCTGGCGATGCATGAAGATCTGTGCACCTCCCTGGAACTGTTCAACTTGGCGACCAAGTGCGCCAGGGCTGAGGAGGGGTGCCTCTCCCTCCTCGAGCTGCCTGCCGCGGATCCTGAAGAGAAGAAGTCCAAGGCCAAGGACGTAAAGCACAAGGGGGCTGCCGTGCTCGCGGCCGAACCAGACACCAAGCGAGGCAGAGATCAGCCCGAGTCCTCCAAGGGCAGCCGGTACTGCATGTACCACGACCTCCACACCCAGAACACCAATGAATGTCAAGAGCTCCGGGCCGTGCTGGCGAAGGGTCGGCAGACGCCCTGAGCGCAGCGACCGGGGCTACGGCGAAGGAGGAGGAAGGAATGCAGGAGACTGGGAAGACCGCGGCCCGCGCCAAGGGTGGCGCGACCAACCTCGCGAGGACCGCTGGCAAGACCCACCTCGCGAGGGGGGCTGGAGGGTTCAGCCTCGTGAGGATCATCCGCAAGGGAACGCAGGCCTCCCTCCGCTGCCGCCACCGCCAAGGAGAATCGAAGACCGTCATCAGGACGAGGGGGCTGGGGGCTTCCAGGAAGCGCGTGCGATCGCCTGCATCCTGGGCGGAGCTCAAGCCCCAGCCTCTCACAAGCATCTTCAAGCAGTTCGCCTGCGTGAAGTGAATGCAGTCCTCCCAAGCTCGAGTCCACGCGCCCTCTCGGTGGTCGGCGTGCGCCATCACGTTCAGCTCGGGCGGATCAGCTCAAGTGCGCAGCCACAACCGGAGTTCTCCCAATGCTTTGCTCCCCAATCATCAGCAACGTGCTGGTCACCAAGACCCTCATCGACGGCGGAGCAGGGCTCAACGTCCTGTCCGTGGAGACATTCAACAATCTTCAAGTGCCCTACAGTCAGCTTCAGCCAACCAAGCCTTTCTCCGGAGTCACCGACGGCTCCACGGTCCCGATCGGGCAGGTTCGCCTTCCTGTCACCTTCGGGGCCCGCGACAACTACCACACCGAGCTCATCGACTTCGACGACACCCACATTCGCCTGCCGTACAACGCCATCCTCGGGTACCCAGCGTTGGTCAAGTTCATGGCCGTAACCCACCATGGCTACAACATCCTCAAGATGCCAGGAAGCGGCGGGGTCATCACGGTGCCCTGTGAAGAGAGAGATGCGATGTGCTCCACAGAGCGAAGCTTTTCAGCCGCATCACCGGGAAGACCTGCACCACAGTAGCAGGATGCCTCCCGAGGCAGCACCCAAGAAGAAGAAGACATTGACCGGCCCGGCTCTTCAAGAGACAGGCCCCTCAAGGCCCGCACTGGGCCAAGGGGAGCCTCCTTCCATCGCATAGGAAAGCGCGCCTGGCGCCCTCCTCAGGCAGGGCTCGGGGGCTCTCCCCTGGAGGGCCGCCGACCTCGCCAAGGTCTCGAGGGAGGCGCTTGGGCACCACGTGGAGGCATGTTTCGAAGCATGTTTCCCGCAAGAAGAAGCAAGACCAGGAGGACAGAACCCTCAAGAGTTCATCAGCAAAGCCATTCAGGAGTTACAGGTGTCAAGGGTCATGAGGGGCAGCCGCCGCCTACCCGCTGTGGCCCCCCATCCAGGCGAGGATGGTGGGCTGCGCGTCTGCATCGACATACCAGGGCTCAACCGAGCCGCATCTCAAGAGCGCCTCTGGCCCTCGCGAGTGGGACGTTGCGAGGGTCCGCCCCACAGCTACGTACGCATGCCTTATGCACTACAGGAAACTGCTAGTTTGCCGTCAGTGATCGGCTTTGCCGTCAGCATTTCGTCGGGATAGACGGCAAAGAAAGTTTTGCCGTCAGGAGCTTACGACAAAGTATGACTAACGATAAATCCGCGCTTTGCCGTCTGTGAGCACGCTGGCTGACGACAAACCTAGCGAAAGGTTGACGGCAAAGAAACCAAGACGGCAAACTGGCTCTTCGCCGTCTGTTGTTTCACTGAGTGACGGCAAAGGATGGACACGTGTCTAGTTTAACGGTAGGTAACGGTGCCCCAGTTTTGCCGTCTGTGTTTGTCATCCACTGACGGCAAAGTCAGTTGCTTTGCCCCGTCGCCTTCATCTCTTGACGGCGAACTAAAAGAAAAAAAACCTGGCACCGAGCCTTTCTTTGCCGTCTCCTTTTGGTCCCTCTGTCTCTACCGCGCGCGCTAGCTAGGGTATCCCCGCCTGTCCCCAGCAGCACCGCGCCGCCGCCATCGCTCCTCGCTCCACCGCTCCACTGCCGCCGCCTGCCTCCACCTCCGCTGGGCCGCCAGAGGTCCCCGCCTCCACCACTGCGCCATTGCCGGGACCGTTGTCCATTGCGGCCCCACCCGTCCTCCTCCAATGGCGCGACCGCCACCGGGCCGTCCTCCCCTGCCCTAGCCGTCCCCCACCGGGCCGTCCTCCCCTGCACGGCTGCCGTGGGCAGCACCGCCGCCGGTTCCCTCCTGCGCCCCCACCCGTCCCTCCTCAGACGGCCGCTGGGCAGACACCGGCCGTTCCCTCCTGCGCATCCGCCGCCGTTGGTCACCACTGAAGCGGGGCACCACCTCCCCTCTGCCCCAAGCCCCCCTCTGCCCCACCCCACGGTGAGCACTGCTCCCCATCTATATCTGTATTCTTTTAGATGGATAGATGTATGGATTGCAGTATGTGGATGGATTTATAGATGTATGTAAGGATGGATGCATAGATGGATGTATGTATAAGGTTGTTCTGCAAGGTAAGATTTCAACTTTTGATTAAAAGCTCGTAGGAAATTAAATGCTCAGTTTTTTGCAACATGCTTAGATTGGAGAAGACAAGCCAGAGAGTCTAGTCTTGCTACACATATATATATAGTTGTCAATTGTGAGATGATGTTGATAATGTTTTTATCAGATTGTTTCACGAGTGCTTATGTTGGTTGTGCCGGTGCTTTTCATGTGCAGGGATTTTCTCTTCACCTCGAGGAGCATTGTCTGTCCGTTGCCATTGCCATCGTTGTTCAACTACCGCCTCTACGGTCTCGGGGTGAAGCTTGACTGTCATCTCCTCCCCTCCCTATTTGCTTCGTTCCGTTAAATGCGTGCTGATGCCACTAGATTTTATTTTCATGTCAAGTCTCGTAACCTAGGCGTCTCCCGTTCAAAAGGGTGGCATCTATAAATATGCATGTCTTTGCATATTTATAACCGTCGTCCTTTCGAATTTTCCATGTTATCCATGGACAGCCCGAGTACGTGTAGATTGGGTTTCGTTTCCCGTGCTCGACTTCGGTCCTCGGCAACGCCACCTCGTTGTTCTCCGGGTGCACATTCTCTCGGCTTGTTGTTGAGACGTGTATCTGGAGAACAGCGGGGAGGTGCTGCCGAAATTTTGCCGAGGACCGGAGTAGAGCACGGGAAACGAACCCAATCTACACGTACTCGGGTGGGATGAGGACCCATCTTTACCTATTAGAGATAGGATTCAATCCATGGATGCACGTTTCCCTTTTGTATGGTAAAAAATTAAAATCATGGCGTAAATAATATGACAATGGTAATTAGGTGTGTATCTAGTCTTAGTTACATTATACATATCTTGATGAATATGAATTTGGTGCCCCTCTTGTTAGTGCAAGTACCGATTATGGATGATCGTGAGTGGATGTACACTTTGGACACCCTAGTCGGCTGGCATGACCACCGAATGGGTAATGAAGACCAACGAATTTGTGGAGGCAGCATTTGCTAGAGGCCAAAGAAAAGTTGGTGCCCCTGGCTGAAGTGTCGCAACGGCACAAAACAGTCGAAGAAGACGATGTGTGTGCACCTGCAGAAGCATGGGTTTAAGCGTGGGTATACCCGGTGGACCCTTCATGGCGAGCCTGAACGTAGCAGAGAGGAGGTGGTGCATCGGCGAACCGACAACAATGGTACCGGGATAGTTGACATCGTAGCTGACTTCAACGATGCACATGAAGAGGGATCAGAGGAAGAACCGGAGGAGTCTGCGAGGGCATTCTTAGAAATGCTGAATTCCTCACAACAACCTCTTCACGACCACACAAACCAATGTCAGCTGGATGCCATTGCACAAGCAATGTCTATAAAGACCCAGTTCAACATGAGCAGAGATTGCTTTAATTCGATGGTGACATCTTGGGGTCGCTCTCTCCCCGAAGGTCACAAACTGGCTACAAGTTGGTATGAAGCGAAGAAAATCCTTCGTGCACTTAAGATGCCCTATGAGCAGATACATGCTTGTCCAAACGGATGTGTCTTATTTACGAAAGAGTATGCCGATGACACGTATTGCGCCAAGTGCAAAGCCTCTAGGTATGTCGAGAGAGACCTCAGTGATGGTACGTAAGAAGCGAGCAAAGTCCCCGCAAATGTTCTTCGATATTTTCCAATCTTGCCAAGAATTCAACGCCTTTACTTGAACGAAGATACAGCCAAACAGACGACATGGCACAAATATGGGATAATACATGACAAAGATGATCATGGGAGACCGATGCTGATACATCCGTCTTGTGCCCAAGCTTGGAAGAGTTTTGATCGCATACATCATGAGAAAGCAGAAGAGGCAAAGAATGCACGAGTTGCCATCGGACTCGATGGGTTCAATCCGTTTGGTATGGTGTCAAAGACATATAGTTGTTGGCCCGTGTTTGTTGTTCCCCTCAACCTCCCCCCCGGCGCCATAATGCAACGCAAGCACATGTTCCTGTCGTTGATAATTCCAGAGCCCAAGTATCCGGGGAAGAATATAAGTGTGTACATGCAACCACGGGTAGATGAGTTGAAAGAAGCTTGGGTGAATGGGATACAGACATACGACGCTGCTAGCAAAAGAACTTCACAATGCATGTTTGGTACCGATTACTCATTTCATGACTTACCGGGCGTATTCACTTTTCATGGGGTGGTCTGCATTGCATGGGAGGTTCCCATGCCCAAGGTGCAAGGCAAGCATGAAGTGCCGTTGGTTGCAGCATGGTCGCAAGTATTCTTGCTTCGATTTTCATAGACAACATTTGCGTCTTGACCATCCATTCAGAAAAAGACAAGAAGAACTTCATGAAAGGTGAAGTCGTTGAACACTCGGCACCACCGAGATGACGGGTGAACAATTCGTGATCAACTAAATGCTCTCGGCTGATCCCAAACGTCCGAGGTATTTCTTGGGATACAACGAAGAACACGCGTGGACTCATAAGCCATGCTTATGGGATCTCCCCTACTTCCACCAGCTCGAGCTTCCACATAATATTGATGTGATGCACACTGAAAAGAATATCGCCGAGGCCATTTTTGGCACATTGTTCAACATTGCTGAGAAGACGACGGATAATACTAAGGCTAGACTTGATGTAATGAAGCTATGTCATAGACCCGAACAAAACTTGCGACAACCCGAGGGCAAGAAAAACTGGAGGATGACAAAGGCGAGGTTTGTTCTTACTAGGGTACAAAAGAAGGAGATACTCATGTGGTTCAAAACTTTGTTGTTCCCTGATGGGTATGCAAAACCTTATGAGGGCGGTGAATCTTGATAAATTGAAGCTCAACGGGATGAAGAGTCATGATTGGCACATATGGCTTGAGCGGTTAATGCGGTGATGATTCGATGCTATATCCCCGAGGATGATTGGGAAGTATTGGCGAGCTTAGCTATTTCTTCCGTGTTCTTTGTGCTAAAGAAGTATCTCCTACTGTGATAGATGAGATGGAAGAACAGGCCCCCGAGTTGCTCTGCAAGCTAGAGAAGATCTTTCCACCAGGATTCTTTAATCCGATGGAACATATGATTTTACACCTCCCTTCCGAGGCAAGAATGGGTGGCCCTATGCAGAATCGTTGGTGCTATGGACTTAAGAGAATGCAGAAGACTCTTCGAGCTAAATGTAGAAATAAATGTAGAATTGAAGCCTCCATAGCCGAGGCATTCTTGGTAGAGGAGATTACAAACTTCACGACATCACGCTATGCGGCCAATATTCCAAGCTTGCATAATGCAAAGTCTCGATACAATACTGGCGACCCTAAACATGAATCCAAGCTCAGCCTCTTCAAAGGGCAACTCGGACCTGTGGGTGCTTCGGTTCAAAGCATTTGGATCCGAAGAGTGGAAATCGCTTCGTTGTATATCCTCACCAACCTTCAAGAAGTGCGGCCGTACATTGAGTAAGTGTTGGTACATTATGTAACATTTACTCACATGTTTCTCTCTTAACTCCGCTCATTTCTCATTGGGCGGTGAATTCATTGCCCAATTATCGAATGGAGGGTCGAACGTGATTCACTTGAAGAGTATGAGCTTCTTCTTTGGTGAGGAGACGGCAATTATGGTTTCATTTCTTGGTTCGTAGAAAAGGTAAGGTATACTTCTTGGAACACTTGAAGTTGGTATTACGTGCGACTAATACACCTATCCTTCTCTCTTAAACTTGTAGGGTACGTCGATATTGGACAAAGAGTTGAAACAAGTTGCTAATGGGTTTGACTATAAGGTCGGTACATTTGATAAATACGACATCAATGGGTATCGCTTCCGCACACATGGGAACGAGGAACGTCAGGACGTTCTAAAATCAAGGAACACGGGAGTGTCGGCTATTTGCAATGGAGTTGAGTATTATGGAAGACTTGATGAAATATATGAACTGCATTACTTTGGGGCAAATCCTCCGAAAGTCGTTGTCTTCAAATGCCATTGGTTTGATCTGGAGAAGGTTAGGCGGAGGGATGATATTGGGCAAGTCGAAATTCGACAAGACAGCAAATTAGAATGTGAAGATGTCTATATTGTGGCTCAACAGGCAACACAAGTTTTTTTATCTCAAGTATGCATGCCAAAAGAAGTACCTTAAGGGTTGGGATGTCGTGTACGATGTGCCGCCACATCGTAAACATCCTTCCCCCAGTGAAGAGGATTATCAACCTCACATCGACCCTGACACATATGATGGAGAATTCTTCCAAGAAGAACATGGGCCTAGAGGCCGTCTCAACATCCATCCACGCATGGAAGTACACATTGACAGTGAAGAAGAAGAAGTCGAAGAGGAAGAAGAAGAGGTTACGAACGTGGAAGACCTCTCAATGCTTGAACGGTTACGTCTAGGAATTGCGATGAAGGTGACGATGACGGTCAACATGAGGACAACATCCTTGACGACACGTGATAATCTTGATGATGAGGCTAGAACTGACCTTGAAGAAGAGACGGATTGTGATCCAGATGATCCCGACTATTTTTAGTCGTAGTGTTGAACTGTAATGTTGATTTTGTACCAGTTGCTTTACCATGACCCAAATGATCTCAAACATGTTGTAATGTTGAATTTGTAATATTTTTGAACTTATGCTTATCTATTTGAAGTATAATGTAGTTTTTGTACTATAATTGCCTGGTAATTCTCATTATGCGTATGTTTTTTGAACTTATGCTTATTTGTTTGAACTATAATGTATTTGTACTACAATTGCATTGGTAATTCTCATTGCGACAATTGTTTGAACTTATGCTTATTTGTTTGAACTATAATGTATTTGTACTACAATTGTATTGGTAATTCTCATTGCGACAATTGTTTGAACTTATGCTTATTTATTTAAACTATAATCTTGTATTGTACTAATTGCTTTACTTTTTGTCATAGCAGGTGAGTGAAGCATGGTGGGCCCGCAAAGGAAAAAGCCCGGGCTCCCCATAGCGAGATCTTTGCTTAGCACTTTTATCGCCGATCCTCCGCCTTCCTCTCATCCTCAGGCTCATCGAGGGAGAGGAAAAGGCCGGGGAAGAGGTGCACGTGGAGAAAATGCTAAGAGAAACCCGGTTCGGCCAGTGTCTCACGCCCCCGTGTCTAAGAGGGTGGAGGACGAGCCGGTGTCTCACTCCCCCGTGTCTGAGAGGGTGGAGGACGAGCCGGTGTCTCACTCCCCCGTGTGTGAGAGGGTGGAGGACGAGCCGGTGTCTCACCCCCCCGTGTCTGAGAGGGTGGAGGACAAGCCGGTGTCTCACTCCCCCGTGTCTAAGAGGGTGGAGGAAGAACGGTTGTCGTCGGAGGCCTCTGACGAGGAGGCCCCGACCTCGACAAGGAGGCCTCGACCTCTGACGAGGAGCATGCTGGTTTCATCCAAGTTGAGGAGGGTCGGTCCATGTACCTACGTGGTTCCTCAAGTCTCCCGGAACGAGGGCTTCCTGTGGAGCAGAGGCCATGTATTGCTCCATGTGGAGAAATGTAACTAACTTTGGCTTCCCATTTTCTACCTTCAATGTATGCAACAATTGCTAATAACTTTGGCTTCTCATTATGTAGCGGTTGGAAGAAAGCTGGAGCTAGCACGGAAAGTACCGACACGTGAACAGGCGTCCTTGGGAGCCTCATTAAGGAGCATTACCTGGCATGGTTACTTTGCACAGGGAGGGCAAAGTTCGAGCCAGCATGTACCTGGGACCACTACAAAGCCTATGAGGATCTTGGTGTAGCCAACAACATCGAAGTTTCACAACAAAGCCGAGCGGGTCTTTGCGAACTTTGGGTAATCATTAAGTTTCCTTCACACACTGCAGTAGCAAAACTATCTAGGAAACTTAGATTTAGATTTTACTTTATTTTTCTTAATAGAATGCTAGCAGACTATAATATTGTAGTAGCAAAACTATCTAGTAAACTTAGATTTAATATTCCTGTGGCCACAAAGGCGAGGAGGCGCCCACCATGGACGGACGGACAGCCTAGTTTATTTATAAATGTGTGTGTATACCACATGAGGCATTCTTTGAGCTCTGCTGATTAACCTGCAAATATCTAACTTGAATAAAAATCTCTGACGTGGATACTTTGCTGTACTGTATTTCTTAATTGTGCGTACTGTATAAACCTGATTGTGTTATTGAATAAAAATCACACACTGCAGTAGCAAACCTGATTGTGTTATTGTGTTATTGAATAAACCTGACTGTATAAACCTGGGTGCATATATATATACCTGATTGTGTTATTGAATAAAAATCACACACTGCAGTAGCAAACCTGATTGTGTTATTGTGTTATTGAATAAACCTGACTGTATAAACCTGGGTCCATATATATAAACCTGATTGTGTTATTGAATAAAAATCACACACTGCAGTAGCAAACCTGATTGTGTTATTGTGTTATTGAATAAACCTGATTGTATAAACCTGGGTGCATATATATAAACCTGATTGTGTTATTGAATAAAAATCACACACTGCACTAGCAAACCTGATTGTGTTATTGTGTTATTGAATAAACCTGACTGTATAAACCTGGCTGCATATTTATAAACCTGATTTGACTATAAATAAACTAGCAGATTTTACCTGTTTCTATAAATAAACCTGGGTGCATATATATAAACCTGATTTGACTATAAATAAACCTGTCTCTATATTTGCCTGTTTTGACTATAAATAAACTAGCAGATTTTACTTTATTTAGATTTTATAAGAAACCTCAGACTTGAAGGTTTGAAAATTACTGCACCAAATCTATATTTGCAGGATTTCTATAGATGCGAGGATGGAAAGTTGGAGGAGGCACGAGCAGGTGTCAACAAACATTGCGAAGCTTGTGCATAATCTGATGCATGAGGCGCGCCTTTAGCCGTCCGCAAATATATGGCAACTCAAGGCTATAAGAGTCTTGATAAGAAAGCCGGTAGGAGACTCCGTCTTGAGAAGGACAAGTACATGCAGGTAAAGCATATTCATGCTTGTTATTTCCTCAACAGGCTGGCACTCAATTTCTTTTTGACATATATGAGATGCAATTGATCAATTAGGTTACTCCGAGATGGTGCGTCGATAAGGGGGAGTGTTGGGAGCGGATCGTGGACTATTGGTGTTCCAAAGAGTACAGGGCGAAAAACACAGATTATAGAAATCGGCGAGCCGAATGTCGGATCGACCACATCATCAAGGCAACTTGAACGTTATGGAGTACGGTGAACGTTGGGTATATCTTATGGAGTTCTTCATAAGCTTTTTCTTGTCATACATGTTGCCAATCCTTGTGATGAAATCTTAATCATGTTGCTTTGGTTGCGTGCGTCTCACCATAATGCTCCAAAGGCCCAACCTTTTCGTCTCGTATGCTTTGGGCCCATAAGGCACCGTCTGAACAGCCACGCCTTACGATGAGAATGACACAGCGTCCACAGACTCCAGCAAGACCGCCTACGATCGGATGGAGAAATTTAAAGGGGTGGCAAAGAGTTGAAAGGGCCCGAGTATGATGTGACAACAGAGCCTCTTGACCATGCTTTGGTCATGATCTCTGGAGAAGGCAGGAAACATGGCAAGGAAGCAATTGCAGGAGGCATGTTCCCTAGCTCCTCCCGTAGCTCTCTCCCTGAATACAAAGCTCGGTTACGTATCTCAAAATCTTCTACATATAAACGCTCGACTCCAGCTATGGTTGAGATGGAGGTATTCTATACAAGTCCTTCTATATATGTTTGTTTCTTACTTACTGTTGGATTGAAGATGCAATTGCCATGCCATATTTTGCAGGCCCGACTGGCGGAGGAGAGGCGAGTGGCGGCAGAGGAGAGGGAGGAGGAGAGGCGAGTGGCGGCGGAGGAGAGGGCGGAGGAGAGGCGACTGGCTGATGAGAGGATGCAGCAAGCAGTGCAAAGAAAGGTGTTGGCACAAACTAGTCAATGCTTTGCAATGTTTGCGGTTAGTTCCTTAATTGCCAAACACATACATAATCTTCACTCAATCATAATCTTCTACTACCAGTACTTAATCTTCACTCAAACATAATTTGCAGGCTTATTGTACCCAGAATGGTATGCCCGCTATGCAGATGCCTCAATCAGGCCATGGATCTAATGCTGATGGATCTTCACATGCACGAGGCCCAAGCGACAACAACCTTGGTGGTTCTCCGAATGTTTGAGATCGAGTATGGTTAGTGCGTACACATCTCATTTACGTAGGTCTCAAATTTGTCAACGTAGAAACAAGTAGCTATCTTGATTCTTGAAGATCAAACTTATAAGTAGAGACAAGTAGATACCATTTGAACCATTTCAAACTATAATCCATTTGAACAATTTCAACCATGATCTTAATTAACTATATGCATTCTTGAAGCTATTTATTTTCATGATTTAGAGAACACTTGAAGATATTCATTATTTAGACACAAGTAGCTACTTATTTTCATGATTTAGAGACCATTTGAAGATCTCCATGATTTAGAAACTTGTAAGATAGAGACCGTTTGAACCATTTAAAGATCAAACTTATAAGTAGAGACAAGTAGAGACCATTTGAACCGTTTCAAACTATAATCCATTTGAACAATTTCAACCATGATCTTAATTAAATATATGCATTCTTGAAGCTATTTATTCTCATGATTTAGATAACACTTGAAGATATTCATGATTTAGAGACAAGTAGCTACTTATTTTCATGATTTAGAGACCATTTGAAGATCTCCATGATTTAGAAACTTGCAAGATAGAGACCGTTTGAACCATTTAAAGATCAAACTTATAAGTAGAGACAAGTAGAGACCATTTGAACCGTTTCAAACTATAATCCATTTGAACAATTTCAACCATGATCTTAATTAAATATATGCATTCTTGAAGCTATTTATTCTCATGATTTAGATAACACTTGAAGATATTCATGATTTAGAGACAAGTAGCTACTTATTTTCATGATTTAGAGACCATTTGAAGATCTCCATGATTTAGAAACTTGCAAGATAGAGACCGTTTGAACCATTTAAAGATCAAACTTATAAGTAGAGACAAGTAGAGACCATTTGAACCGTTTCAAACTATAATCCATTTGAACAATTTCAACCATGATCTTAATTAAATATATGCATTCTTGAAGCTATTTATTTTCATGATTTAGAGAACACTTGAAGATATTCATGATTTAGAGACAAGTAGCTACTTATTTTCATGATTTAGAGACCATTTGAAGATCTCCATGATTTAGAAACTTGTAAGATAGAGACCGTTTGAACCATTTAAAGATCAAACTTATAAGTAGAGACAAGTAGAGACCATTTGAACCGTTTCAAACTATAATCCATTTGAACAATTTCAACCATGATCTTAATTAAATATATGCATTCTTGAAGCTATTTATTTTCATGATTTAGAGAACACTTGAAGATATTCATGATTTAGAGACAAGTAGCTACTTATTTTCATGATTTAGAGACCATTTGAAGATCTCCATGATTTAGAAACTTGTAAGATAGAGACCGTTTGAACCATTTAAAGATCAAACTTATAAGTAGAGACAAGTAGAGACCATTTGAACCGCTTTCTAACTATAATCCATTTGAACAATTTCAACCATGATCTTAATTAAATATATGCATTCTTGAAGCTATTTATTTTCATGATTTAGAGAACACTTGAAGATATTCATGATTTAGAGACAAGTAGCTACTTATTTTCATGATTTAGAGACCATTTGAAGATCTCCATGATTTAGAAACTTGTAAGTAGAGACCGTTTGAACCATTTAAAGATCAGACTTATAAGTAAAGATCTAGTGTTAAATTAGCATGTTCAAACTTGGATAAGTGTTCAAGAAACTCCATATCTACTAGAAGCTTTTTATTTTGGAAACTCACTATGGAATATGGATCACTATTTATTTTGTAGTGTCGAAGTACTTTCTTTTGTCTATTTGGCATATTGATGATTTCAAGCACGTTATTTGACACACACCATTCAATCTTGTAGGTTGCCACCTGGATGCTCTTTGGACTATGACATGGACATGAAGGCGTTTGTTGTAGCGCCAAATCTTACGTAGTGATGCCATCTTTGTTCATTGTGTATTATATGTTGTGGAACTTTGTTTTGGGACTATATGCTATGGAACTTTGTCCCGGGACTATATATATGCTATGGAACTTTGTTTTGGGACTATATATATGCTATGGAACTTTGTTTTGGGACTATATGCTATGGAACTTTGTCCTGGGACTATATATATGCTATGGAACTTTGTCCTGCGACTATATATATGCTATGGAACTTCCTTCTTATATTTGTTCATTGTTGCTTATATTTGCTATGGAACTATGTTGTACTGTTATGGTTCTGTGCTGTTATGGTTCTATGCTGTGTATTAAACTGTTTAATTTCTGATTTAAAAAAAGGAGCTTTGCCGTCAAGTGACAGACGGCAAAGATGCCACATGTCACCAAATTGCTTCCGTTGGCATTTTGCCGTCTTGCCAACAGGCAGGTTGACGGCAAAGAGGTATAATTTTGCCGTCTGGGCCAGCACCAACTGACGGCGAAATATAAGTCTTTGCCGACTGGGAAAGGAGCACCAGACGGCAAAGTCCTGCTATTTTTCCCACTGGGAGTACAGTGACAGACGACAAAGTATGCCTCTTTCCCGTCTGCCAAAACTGATAGTTGACGGCAAAGATAATAGACTTTGCCGTCTGGTTGGACGGCCGGTAGACGGCAAAACACTTGACGCCGGCCGTTAGACCGTCCGTTCCGTCTGGTGCAATGTTTTGCCGTCTACTTTCCGCAGACTAACGGCAAAAATATAGACTGACGGCAAAGTCTTTGCCGTCAGGGAAAAAAAAGTAGACGGCAAAGTATTCTTTGCCGATTAATCTTTGCCATCTGACTTTGCCGTCTACTTCCTGATGACAAACTCTTTGCCGTCTGGATTTACGTCTTTGCCGTCTGTTATGCCCAGACGGCAAACTAGCAGTTTCGTATAGTGATGGCCTGCCAAACGCGGCTGCTGCGCACCAGCGTCTCATGAGGACGATCCTAGAGGCTCAAGAGGTCAGGCACGCCGCAGCCCTGGCGGAGATGGAGATGGCCCATGAGGAGCCGCCAGCGCCTCCGAGCCTCCCGAGGCCCCGGCCCGGGGCTCGTGAGGATCAGCTCCCGCAGCCCACCGAGTCTGCTACATCAACAACCCTTCATCCCCAACATCACCAGTGACATCTTTAAGTTTTACTTCCGGTGGGGCGCCTTGAGGTCAGATTATTCCCGTGCAGCGTGGAATCCGCCTCATGCGGCATGTATCCCTTTTATTTCATGTCTTTAGCTTATCCTGTTGGGGGCGCCTCGGGCTGCATCATCCCCAAGCCGCCGGGCCAGTCCAGTGCATGTATCCTTCATGTGTTTTCCTTAGGATTATGCTCTCGTTCCACCATGCCTGTTATTTGGTGCCTTCTCCTGGGTGGTGAAATCTTGCACGTTAAAGGGGGGGTGCCTAAGCATCGCGACTCAGGGCTCCTACCGGCTCTCCGGCCCTCACCCTCTGGTCTTGTCCATGGCATCGCGACCTGGCTTGCCGGCGGCAGTGAGAGACCAGCCCGAGAGCCGGGACCCGAGGAAGTTGCTGCGTCGACCCAGCTTGTGCGTTAAAGGGGGTGCACGAGCATCGCGACTCAGGGCTCCTACCGGCTCTCCGCCCTCACCCTCTGGTCTTGTCCACTGCATCTCGACCAGGCTTGCCAGCGACGATAGCGACCAGCCCGAGAGCCGGGACCCGAGGCCGTAGAGTGGCGTCATCTACCCTAGCTAGCACGTTAAAGGGGGGGGGGTGCCTGAGCATCGCGACTCAGGGCTCCTACCGGTTCTCCGGCCCTCACCCTCTGGTCTTGTCCATGGCATCGCGACACAGCTTGCCGGCCGACGCAGAGAGACCAGCCCAAGAGCCGGACCGAGGGCGTAGAGCACCCAGACATCCGCCAATTTTGCAGGAACACACTCGAAGATAAGACCCGAGCCGAGCAGCCCGCCTTGAGGTAGGGCCTCGTGAGTCCCGCTACTGCTCACGGGTGCCCAGATACACCTCGTCTAGCCCTACCGTGCCAGCCACGTGTCGAGGTGGGGTGTATCGCCCGGGGTTCCTCCCGAGGGGAGCCCCTCCCACGTTCGATGGAAGCACCATGCTCATGTTGGTCGACGACACTGCCGAGGAGCGGCTATGCCCGTCTGACGCGGAAGCGCTATGCTCTGCTGGTGACAAACAACCGAGGGTGGCCTCCAGTGTCGCATCAACCTCGAGCCCAGAGCTCGATGTCGGCCTCGTGCAACGCCTCCCTCGGGAGTGCCACGAGGGGCTGGGCACGGGCTGCGCTGGGTCACGCCAGACGCACGCCACCCAGCCAGGCCCCTCGGGCCTGGTTCATCGCACGCCACTCCCCGAGCGGAGCAAGGTACGCATGCCGTTTGAGCGTCAAGGGGGACTCCTGAGCATCGCGACTCAGGAGCCTAACTGGTCACGTAGCCCCTCACCCCTTAGTTTCGAAAGGCTAACGGCGGTTGAGGTATGCGCGGGGCCGGGCTCTTCAGACGTAGAACGGTGGGTCCACCCGCGCCTCACCTCCCTACTTGCTGTTCGTGCGCCAAGGGGGACTCCTGAGCATCGCGACTCAGGAGCCTAACTTGTCACGTAGCCCCTCACTCCTTGGTCCCGTCCTGGTTTCCGGTCGGGGCTAACGGGGCTGAGGTATCTGTGAGGCCGGCTCTGCGGCGTGAACATAAGCAAGTAGGAAGCACAAATTTCAAGGAATTCAAAAGCAAATATTATAGTCCACACTGTTATCGCAGCATTCAAATGCAAGTTTAAACGCCTCCCGAGGCATGATACATGTGCAGGAATTAAAAGCGGGGCCAGAGCCATGGCGGAGTCACTTGTCGGCAGTGGAGCAGCGCGGAGTGGGCTCGCCTCGTGAAGCAGCAGGGCCGGCAGCGCCTCACTTCGGCTTGGTGCTGAAGGCCCATAACTTCCCCAACAGAGCCTCCGCGCGACCCTTCACAGCCTCGGCAGCGGCAGCTGCGTGCTCGCCACTCGCCGGCTCCAGCAAGCTGTCCATGTCGACGCTGGGATCGCGAAGATAGATGTGGATAAGGATCCGCGTCAGTGCCGCAGAAGACAAGACACACGCCTCGGCCTCAGCCGTGGGGCCAAGACCAAGGGAGACATCTTCAAGAGCGCGGATCAGGAAGGGAAGCAGCTTGGCAGGGCCGTCCTCTGCGCCGGCCAGTGGGCTCTCCAGGCCGCTGTCATACAGCTCCCTCAGCAGGACACGAGCCTTCACCTCCATATCCATGAAGGCCACGCGATCTTCAGCAAGAACCCGCGCCTTGACGTCCAGCTCGACTTTCCTCGCCTCCAGCTCCAGCTCCAGCGCGCCTAGGCGGTCGCGGCGCTTCTTCAGCTTGGCCTCCCGGTCCTTGATGGCCGCCTCGCGAGCCTTCATGCCTTCCTCCTGCTCCTGGCGGAGGCGGGCCTCCTCGGCGAGCTGGTTCTGCAGGCCCTTCAGCTCGCCCTCCAGCATCTCACAGCGACCTCGGATGCTAGCTGCCTCCCCCAAGGCAGCATCGCGGGCTACCTTTGCCTCGCGAACAGCCTGCTTCTCCTTGTCACAAGCCGTCGAAGCTTGGACCAGCGCCGCCCGAATAGAAGCGTCGGTGCGAATCCAGCCAGAGGCCAACTCCAAGCGCCCGGCCACCAAGCGAGGGTCGGCGCCGTAAGATCCTGCCGCCGCAATCGGTCAAGTTCGGCATCGCGATCCAGACCCGGGAGGAGTCGGAGAGACAGCGGTTAGCGGAGTAGGAGGAGTTGGCGGCGGCGTAACCACTGCGCCCTGAGGCGGAACCAGCGGCGCCACGGCAACGGTGGAGGTAGCGCCCAGCAAGGCCACCTCGAGTCGCTTTGGGACAAGTGAGCTTCGCCCAGGCTCAGCCAGGCCTCGCGAGGACGCCCGGGCAGGAGAGGCCTGGGCATCGGGGTCATCTTCCTTTCCGAGCAAAGGCACCGTCACGGATGGAGCCTCAGGAGCCCCCTTCAGCTTCTTCGCCGCGGGCGCCGGCCTGGCCAAGGAACATGGACATCAGATCTCGTCAGCAGAGCAATAATCAAGACGGAAAGCAGGCACTTACAGGTCATCGCTGGTGGACTCGAGCAGCCTCCGGCCATACTTGAAGCCCGAGCCGATGCAGGATCGGCTTCAAGGGAACCAGGAGCAGGCGGCGCGTCAGCGAATCGCCCCGGGGCCGGGGCGGACCCACGGGGGACCAGCCCAGTCCGGTCCTTCTTCGGTATCAGAGGCAGGCTTCTACCTCCCCGCTCATCCTCATCTTCGTCGTCGTCACTCTCGGGGAGGCGGAGAACGCGGGGCCTGCGCCGCAGGGAGGGAGCCCTTGACTCGCTTAATCGAGTCAACCCCCTCTCTGGCTCTGTTTCCTCCACCTCTTCGCCGGAGTCGGAAGAGGACACGTCCACCAGTCCTCCGGAGCCTCATGGGCACGAGCCCGTCCCCATTGAAGGCGGGCATGGACCCCACAACCTGCTCCCAATCATCGCGAAGGAACAAGAGCTGGGCGCGCCGTGTCTCGCCACATCGCCCCAAACAAGGATCGAGGACCGTCACGGATCCTCGCTGGCCGGGGCCACGGGGCTCGGGTTAGGCCTCCACATCGGAAGCGAAATCTTGGCGGGCAGGGCCACTTGGTGCTCCAGAACTCACTCAAAGAACGACAAGCCTTGCCGGTCAGCCTCGCCCGCCACGCATCGTCCGGCTTCAGATCTGCATCCATCCTCTCTAGCCCGGCTTAGCGAGATCCGAAGCTTCGCTCGGGACCAGTCGTCGGAACTCTCGGCGGAGCTCCGTCGCAGGATCAGCCGAGGGTGGATCCGCCTCAAGCATCCACCAAGACCCACTTGCTCCTGAAGCCCTCGGTCCGCTTCCAGTGTTTGAAATGGCAATGGCTCCGCCGTATGCGACGAAGCTCGCGCACGCGGAGAGGGGACCACGGGAGAATCGGAGGAAGAAGTAGTGGCGCAGCAAGGCCACCGAGGGCTTCACCCCAACATGGGCCTCACAATAGTAGGCGAAGATTGCCAGAAGGACGGAGTTGGGATGAAGGTGCAGAGCGTGAATGTTGTAATGGCGAAGGACGGAGAAGAAGAACTCGGAGAAGGGAGGCGCCAGACCAGCAATAATGGCGCCCGTGAAGAACGGGTAGAAGGTACTCCCCCGACCCTCAGGGGCGGAGGAGCCGGCCTTGAGCACCGCCGTTCCGCCGACGCCCTGCGTCTCCGCCAGCCGGCGCATCAGGGCAAGGCTCGCCGCTGACACATTCAAGCGGGTCCAAGGCAGGAGAGTACCAGCTCCGGGCGGTTTGACGAGGAGCCATGACTGGCTAGGGCACGACGGCGGAGTGGATCTGTAGCTCTTGCAAGCTGGGAGGAGAGGCGCAAGAAAGGGGATCTTAGCTGCAACTGTAGTAAGTAAAGGAGGAATGGAAGATGCCGCTCTATTATCAACCAGCAGCGGTTGCAGGCGCCACGTCAATCAACCGCCACGCGGCGCCCAAGGCCGTAGGCTGTTAGGGGCCCATGACGCCGCACTTGCCCTTTCGCCTCTCTGCTCGGCCAAGTTCGGCGCGCCCGTTGGCCCGGCTACTGTCGGCGATTCAGGAACAGGGGTCCCCGGACTTGCTCGCCTGACTGCGGCGTGGCTCAAAGGAGGCCAGGACAGCCCATCTTCATCAACACAAGCTCAAGACCCTCGCGAGGGCCAAGCCTCATGAGGCGGGCGACCAAGAGCTTCCTCGAGCCGCGGCCTCGTCGGCTGGCTCATGAGGAGGCAGAGAGTTCAATGCAGGGTACCTCGCGAGGTGCCCGTGGCATAAGCCATGACGACCAAGGGCGCCCGATCGAGGCGCCCGGCCAGCCGGCGTCCTCCTTTCCTCTTTGGTGCAAAGGGAGCAAGCGCGGCGAGCATCGAGCAAGGGCATCCGTTTTGGTGCAACAGGACCAAGACCAGCCCCAACGGCTGGAATGCAGTCATCGTGGAGCCCAAGCAGGCGTCATCACCGGAGCCTTTGGCAGGCGAGGACCAACTTTAGTCAGGATAAGTGTACCCGCTGTTCCCCTTCAAAATGGCCAATTGTTGGTGCCCTTCTCGCTCAATATTTGGGAAGAGGCCCAGGGCCTTCGCCTATATAAGTAGAGCTAGCCACCATAGTAGGGGGGACGATCGGATAGAGGGGGAAGCACCTGGAGAGAGAGAAAGAGACCCGAGCCTCAAGCTAGAGCGACGGGACACCACTTAGCAGTTCATCGCTTCCACCAAGAACAGACCCTCGCGAGGTTGTTCTTCCCTGTACTGTTCCTCATCAGCCCAAGAGGCAATCCACACACCGCACACTGGAGTACGGTATACACCACGATGGTGGCCTGAACCAGTATAAATCTTGCGTCTCTTGTGCTGTTCTTGTTAGTAGTTTAGGTCCCTGCGATTCGGCGAGGTACGAGACGGTGGAGGGTTGGATCCCCGCGCGCACCCCAGAGTTCGAACCTTAAGGGTCTGCCGGAACCCGAAATCCGACAGAAGAATTCGCAAGGGTTGTCCCCAGCGTAGCCCTCCATCGGAGGAGGAGCTGCTGGCGGGGGCGAGGCCGGCGCGCCACCCCATCCTCCTCTTCCCTCAGCGCTGCAGCCTCTGCCCCGGCCTCGCCCACAGCCTCGCCCCCTCCCCCTTCCCCTCGCAGCCGGCTCTGCCACCGCAGGCGCAGGAGGAGGAGGGACGCATTGTCGAGCGGCAACCCTCGCTGCCACCGTCGAAGGACCGGGATTCCCTTTCTCCATGACGAATGGAAGGAAGGAGCAGAAGCAGAAGGAGGGAGAAGATGGAAGAATGCGGGATGCCATCCCCCATTCCCGCTCTATATAAAGGAATGGGGGCGGGGCTTGGCCGCCCCGCCCGGTCAATCAAGACACGGGAGGTATAGGGAACCAGGACCGACCCGTTGCTCCAACCAGCGACGGCCCGGTTTCCCGCCTCCACCGTTTGCCACCCCAAGCGCATGGGAGACGCGTGGCCGACGTGCAGAACCGAGGGGACAAGTGAGGCAACCTCTCCCCACCCCGTGATCGTGGGGAGTGGACGCCCTGAAGACCGCGCCTCGGCCCCATTCAGTAAATGAGTCGCGCCTCCACGCCTCCCTCCTTTTACGGGGAAGGCCCGCGCTACCCATTTACTGTGATGTGACGCATGCGTGCGGAAACCGCCCGACGCATGTTGCCCACGTCACGCACGCCCCCTCCACACCGCGTCGCATGCGCGGGTCGTGGGAAGCGCAGCGTGCGAAAAATCTTAGCACGGTAAAAACCGCCCCACCTGCCCGCGCACCGTTTTGGGCCTGACCCAACAACGTATCGCGCTTATGTGTGGCCCAGGCCCGGGGGCTCCTGTCGGTGTACAAAACTAGGGGCACATTTTTGTACCCCTTAACCTGTGCACGGGCAGTCAGAGCCATGCCCACGGCCACACCAAGCAGAGTGGAGGAGGTGAACCAAGGTAAGACCGAAGCCCAAGATGATGCAAAGCAACAACAAGGACCAAGGCCACAAAGATCAGATGGGCAAAGCAGGTTTCCCCCGCAAGGATCCTTGCCGGGGGCCTCAGCGGCCCCGGCAAGACCCTTGCCGTGGCAGCTCGCCCACGCCAGCCGAGCGAGCCACCCTCGAGCCCACGAACACTCAACACATGTGTTGTGACAGGGCTCGGGAGGCACCTCTGTGGTGGCATGCAGATCTTTGTGAAGACAAAGAATAGTCAATATCAAGTGAGGATGGGAAAGCAGCCACCCTCGCCGAAGGAACCCACAAGACCCCCGGCAAGATCCTTGCCGGGGACGCCTGCGCGCCATGGCAAGACCCTTGCCGGGTCACCCGGCAAGACCCTTGCTGGGCCACCCGGCAAGGCCCTCGCCAAGCATGCCAGCAGGGCCACCATCAGGCCCGCACCAGCCAAGGCTCCGCCGTCGTTCGCATGCAGCTGCCGACCCAACCAACTGGGCAGGCACCTGCGTGGCAACATGCAGCCCTTCGTGGAGGCTCCACCACCGCACCACCTCAGCTACCTGCCTGCCTACATGGCACCGCATGCACCGCTGGCCAGGGTGCGTGTCGAAGCCTCGAGGAGCGGCGACGGACGGTACGGGCCTCGCCACCCGTCCCCGATAAAGTGAGAGGACACCTAAGCGATGCATTAAATGCACCTTGTTCTGTAATATGAGGGATAACCTCGCAGCACTGTACCCTTTCCACCTCCTGTGTGCCACTGCGGCAGCCCCTTTCACCTATAAAAGGAGGCCCGAGGTGACCAGGAGAAGGATTCGGCTTTCTGGAGCTTGTTACGCCTCGTAGCTAGCTCAAGAACATAGAATACAGCCACCAAAGCAAGAGTAGGGTTTTAGGCATCCTCGCGGCCCGAACCTGGATAAACGAACCGCGTGCTTCTCTGTCAGACCCGCTCTTCTCTCAACCCCGCGCCCCGCAACCGTAGTAGGGATTCTTGTGATCCCATAGGTGTCGTTTCCCACCGACAGTATGAGTTTCATGGAACTAACCCAGACTGATGTTGTTTTCAGCAGCACTACTGTGGTGTTGTTTTTTATGCAGAAATGGAAGTTTTCCAAATGAGCTGAAACTTTTTGATGATTTTTTTTGAACAAAAGAGACCCCCGAAGCTTCGTGGAAGGACCAGAAGGTGAAGGAGTAGGGCACAAGACACCGGGGCGCGCCTAGCCCCTTGCCCGTGCCCCGGTGGGTTATGCTCACCTCGAGGCCCATCTTCACGTGATTCCAACTCTAAGAATCCTATAAATACCAAAACCCCCAGAAGTTAACATAGATCAGAAGTTCTGCCGCCGCAAGGCTCTATAGCCACCGAAAACCAATCTAGACCCTTTCCGGCACCCTGCCGATGGGGGGAATCATCTCCGGTGGCCATCTTCATCATCCCAACGCCCATCACGATGAGGATGGAGTAGTCCACCCTCGGGGATGATGGTTTGTACCGGTAGCTATGTGTTTAATCTCTCTCTCTCTCACTCATTCTCTCTCTATCGTGTTCTTGAGATGTCATGATCTTGATGTATCACGAGATTTGTTAATATAGTCAGATCATATGGTGTTTACCCCTCTCTATCTTGTTGTGATGAATTGAGTTTTTCCCTTTTTGAGATTTCGTTGTTATCGGATTGAAAACTTTAATGGATTTGAGAACACTTGATATATGTCTTGAAATTGAATACTCGTGGTGACAATGGGGTATCGTATTGATTCACTTGATATATGTTTTGGCACTCAACTCGCGGATTCCGAGGTGACATTGGGGTAATCTATGCATAGGGGTTGATGCACATTCTTGTCTTTGTTTCTCCAGAAGAAATCTTGGGGCACTCTTTGAAGTTCTTTGTGTTATTTTAGTACAAACTCTAGGATAGATCGAACGGAAAGAATAGCTTTGTGTAATTTTAGTACGGACTATTGAATAGATCGAACGGAAATAATAGCTTTGAGGTGGTTTCATACCCTACAAATAATTTATTCTTATGTTCTCCGCTGGATAGGAACTTTTGAGTGATTCTTCATCGCACTTTGAGGGATGGTTATATGATCCAATTTTATTAGTATTGTTGAGAGGTTGCACTAGCGAAAGTACGGACCCTAGGCCTCATTTTCAAGCATTGCAATACCATTTTTGTGCTCGTTTACTATTTGCTACCTTGCTGTTTTTATTTATTCAGATTATAAAAATATATTTCTACCATCCATATTACACTTTTATCACCATCTCTTCACCAAACTAGTGCACCTATACAATTTGCCATTGTATTGGGTGTGTTGGGGACACAAGAGATTTCTTCTATTTGGTTGCAGGGTTGTTTGAGAGAGACCATCTTCATCCTACGCCTCCCACGATTTGATAATCCTTAGGTCATCCACTTGATGGAAAATTGCTACTGTCCTACAAAACTCTGTGCTTGGAGGCCCAACACGAGTCTACAAGAATAAAGTTTCGTAGTAGACATCAAGGTCTTTTCCGGCGCCGTTGCCAGGGAGGTGACTGCTTAAAGGTATATCTTTAGATTTTGCATTCAAATCTTTTAGTTTATTTTTTATCACTAGTTTGGTTTATAAAGAAAACTACATAAAAATGGAATTGAGTTTGCATCATATTATTGATCATCTTTATAATATCTTTCTTGAAAATGAAGGCTCGGAAAATTGTGCTCAATTGTTAGAAGAAGAAGACGTCAATAAAATGCTTGGCACAAAATATTTGAATGATGAGCATGATTGCAATGTTGTTAGTATGAATTCTTTGAATATCGAAAATGCTAATGATGATTGCACAAGTCATGAAGAAAAATGTTTCATATAAGCATGTCACTTTTTGTGGAGTGAATTGTGCAATTGCACACCAAAAAGGGAAGATAGATTTTGCAAGAAGCATAAATATTTGGAAATGAGAATGTTGCAAAAGAGGCTAGATGATTGTGCTGAAAGATTTAATTTTTTTCGCCATTGATGTCTACTATGAAACCTTCTTCTTGTAGACGTTGTTGGGCCTCCAAGTGCAGAGGTTTGTAGGACAATAGCATATTTCCTCAAGTGGATGACCTAAGGTTTATCAATGCGTGGGAGGCGTAGGTTGAAGATGGTCTCTCTCAAACAACCCTGAAACCAAATGACAAAGAGTATCTTGTGTCCTCAACACACCCAATAGAATGGTAAATTGTATAGGTGCACTAGTTCGGTGATACAAGTGCAATATGGATGATAGATATAGGTTTTTGTAATCTGAAAGTATAAAAACAGCAAGGTAACTAATGATAAAAGTGAGCACAAACGATATTGCAATGCGTTGAAACAAGGCCTAGGGTTCATACTTTCACTAGTGCAAGTTCTCTCAACAATAATAACATAATTGGATCATATAACTATCCCTTAACATGCAACAAAGAGTCACTCCAAAGTCACTAATAGCAGAGAACAAACAAAGAGATTATGGTAGGGTACGAAACCACCTCAAATTTATCCTTTCTGATCGATCTATTCAAGAGTCCGTAGTAAAATAACATGAAGCTATTCTTTTCGTTTGATCTATCATAGAGTTCGTACTAGAATAACACCTTAAGACACAAATCAACCAAAACTGTAATGTTACCTAGATACTCCAACGTCACCTCAAGTATCCGTGGGTATGATTATACGATATGCATCACACAATCTCAGATTCATCTGTTCAAACCAACACAAAGTACTTCAAAGAGTGCCCCAAAGTTTCTACCGGAGAGTCAAGATGAAAACGTGTGCCAACCCCTATGCATAAGTTCACAAGGTCACTGAACACGCAAGTTGATCACCAAAACGTACATCAAGTGAATCACGTGAATATCCCATTGTCACCACAGATAAGCACATGCAAGATATACATCAAGTGTTCTCAAGTCCTTAAAGACTCAATCCGATAAGATAACTTCAAAGGGAAAACTCAATCCATTACAAGAGAGTAGAGGGGGAGAAACATCATAAGATCCAAATATAATAGCAAAGCTCGCGATACATCAAGATCGTACCACCTCAAGAACACGAGAGAGAGAGAGAGATCAAACACATAGCTACTGGTACATACCCTCAGCCCCGAGGGTGAACTACTCCCTCCTCGTCATGGAGAGCGCCGACATAATGAAGATGGCCACGGTGAGGGATCCCCTTCCCATGAGGTGCTTAACAGGTCCCAATTGGTTTTGGTGGCTACAGAGGCTTGCGGCGGCGGAACTCCCGATCTATTGTGCTCCCCGATGTTTTTAGGGTATATGGATATATATAGGCGAAAGAAGTCGGTCAGGGGAGCCACGAGGGGCCCACGAGGGTGGGGGCGCACCAAGAGGTAGGGCGCGCCTCCCTGCCTCGTGGCTTCCTTGAAGATTCCCTGAAGTCTACTCCAAGTCTCCTGGATTGCTTCCGTTCCAAAAATAACTCTCCCGAAGGTTTCATTCCGTTTGGACACCATTTGATATTCCTTTTCTTCGAAACACTGAAATAGGCAAGAAAACAACAATTTGGGCTGGGCCTCCGGTTAATAGGTTAGTCCCAAAAGTAATATAGAAGTGTTTAGTAAAGCACATAAACATCCAAAACAGATAATATTATAGTGTGAATACTTCATAAATTATAGATACGTTGGAGACGTATCAGCCATCCTTGTGAACTTTGCAATGAACATGGTCATTTAAAACTCCAGCGCAAATTATTTCATGATCAAATCGTGTCCAAAAATTGTGATAACTTGATTATCCTTGAGCATAATAAAGATCTTAGTCTTCTCTTGGGGTATGAAGAAATGAAACGTATAACTAAGGGTATTCCAAAATTTAATCTCAAGAGATTTCTTGATTTTGATCTAGAAGAAATTTATATGTTTTGTGTGATAATTTGCATTGAGAATCCTTATATTGCGAACTATCTAAAGACAAGAAAACAAATAAGATATGAAGAGAGTACTAATGAAAGGGAAAATATTTCCCAATACCCTCCTAGTGTTTATTATGATGAATCATGAAAGTGAATCAAATATGTTGATGCAGGATGATGATACTGATGATGATTTTGTTTTGCCCATTGCTTTTTGTGATGATTATGATTGGGAAGAGAATGATACTTATTATAATCTTGGAAATCTTTTTTGCACCGACTTGAGAAATTATGATGATGGCAATTGTTATATCGTTGGTGCTATCCATACTATTAATGATGAGAGTGATTATGCTTATGATATGCCAAGCCACAAGCTTGGGATGCTATGTTTGATGAGAATGACATGTTTGAGAATTTATTTGCTGCAATTAATGTTTGTCTCAAGCTTGGTAGGTTATGTTTAATGAAGATGATCTTTTTAGTCCCCCTACTTTGAATGATCAAACTTGCTATGATGGTTGCATGCCTCCTATCTATGATGAGAACAAAGTTGCTCCTTATGATGATTATTGTGATGATACTTATGTTATAAAAAGTAGTGATAATTATTGTCTTGATTTTTAATATCCTTTTACTGAACATTACTCTCTTAATGTGGGAACAATTTTTAGTATCCAAGTTTCGTATCATAGTCCTACTATTGTGAATGAGAATAAAATTTCTTATGTGGAGAGTAATAAATTTTCTATGCTTATGGATCATGAAAAGAATGCTTTATGTGATGGTTATATTGATGAATCTATTCATGATGCTACTGAAAATTATTATGAGAGAGGAACTTATGATTCATGATGCTCTCTTTATGTTTCAATTCTTATCTTTTATGCGAGCATCATGCCTAGCTAAATGGCATTAAAGAAAAGTGCTTGTTGGGAGACAACCCAACACTTTTACCTACTGTTTTTGTGTGTTCACATGATTACGCTACTGTAGTGATCATGTTTTATTGCTTTTGTTTCAATAAAGTGCCAAGTAAAGCCTTTGGGATCATGTTGGGTGATAGTTGATTTGACCCTGCTGAAAAATAGAAACTTTTGCGCTCACGGAAATAAGTCTCATTTTTAACAGAAGAGTTCTCTTGAGTTGGTTCTTTTTGCATAAGTTTAATATACAAATTTCTCACGTGGTCTTAATTTGTTCATAATTTTTGGAATAGTAGAAGTATGTTCTGAGTACAGATTACTACAGACTGATCTGTTTTTGACAGATTCTGTTTTCAATGCATAGTTTGCTTGTTTTCTAGTTTCTATGGCTTATATTGCTCAATATAAATTGTAGAAATGATATGCTACAGTAGGAATTGTATGATAACAATTATGAATCTTTTCTTTGATAGTACCAAAAGTGGAATCGTTTGCTTTTTATCATACTAACCTATCTCACAAAGTTACGTTAAGTTTTGTGTGATTGAAGTTTTCAAGTTTTTGGTGAGATATCGATATGAGGAGAAAAAGGACTGACAGGACCCTAAGCTTGGGGATGCCCAAGGAACCCCAAGTTAATATCCAATAAATATCCAAGCAACTAAGCTTGGGGATGCCCCGGAAGGCATCCCCTCTTTCGTCTTCAACATTATCGGTAACCTCACTTGGAGCTATGTTTTTATTTGTCACATGATATGAGTTTTACTTGGAGCATCAATTTATTTTGTTAGGATTTTCTTGATGTTATTTAGAATAATGTTTTTCATCTTTTCAATAAAAATGTCAAGGATAGCCTTTATCTTGCTTATTTTGCAAGTCTACATGTTGCTGTTTGAAAACAGAAAGTTTACCGCTGTTGCAAAAATTCCCTAGAAAAGTCAGAATGTGATAAAATGTTGAAACTTTTTGCATAATAAGCTCTGATAAATTTTCTACAGTGTGGTAGAATTTTATAATTTTTGGAGTTAGGGAAGTATTGATACTCTTGCATTCTTTACAGACTGTACTGTTTTGGCAGATTGTTGTTATGTTTGCATTGTTTGCATATGTTTGCTTGTTTAATGATTCTATTTGAGGATAGGAGTATTAAATATGCAGAGGCACTTAGTATGCAATGTTGAATAATAATTTTAGTGATTTTCTACAGTAGATAATGATAAGGTTTTTGCATTGGTTTATACTAAGTTATCTCACGAGTTCTTGTTGAGTTTTGTGTGGATGAAGCTTTTCAGATTTAGGAAAACCGTGATATGAGAAGAATTAAGGAGACACAAAAGCTCAAGCTTGGGGAATCCCAAGGCATCCCAAGATAATATTTCAAGAAGTCTCAAGCATCTAAGCTTGGGGATGCCCTGGTAGGCATCCCACCTTTCTTCTTCAACAATTATCGGTCAGTATCGGTTGAGCCTAAGTTTTTGCTTCTTCACCTGAGTTGTGCTATCCTTGGAATGTCATTTTATTTTGTTTTGCTTGATGTTTTCATAAAATACTTAGAACTGAAAGTTTTTAAATAAAATAGAGTCCTCAAATAGTTTCTAGAGAGGCTAGGTTAGCGGCACTCACATCCCGTCAACGAAGCTTTTCTATGGAATTGCTCTAGTGCTTCACCTATATCTTTTTGAGCATGGTGTGCTTTAGTATTTTTGAAGAAATGCTCTCTTGCTTCACTTATATTTATTTGAGAGTTGGTAAAGTTTACAAGAAATTCTCTTTAACGCCCAGATAATCATGCTACAGTAATCTCGCGTTGACGGTGCCACGTCACCTCTGTCACTGTAGTTAATCACGGGTTAAATCAAAACGGTTTCAAAATTCAATTCAAAATTATGATGGCAATAAAAGTTTTCAAAAAATTAAAACTAAAATGTTCGGGGGTTGTCAAATATTACAAAGTTAATTATGGTGCAACAAACACATTTTTATAAAGTGTCTGAATATTTTAAAATGAATTAAAACAGAAAAGGAAAAATACGAAAAGAAAAACAAAGGGGGAGAAGCCCCTGCTTTGACTCCTCGCCCAATCGGGGCCAAACGGCCCAAGCCAGCCCATGGCCATCCGCCCACCCTCGCTCCCATAAACCCCCCGGTCGGCGGAAACCCTAGCCGACACCCACTTCCTCGATCCCTTCTCCTCCCCCCCGTCTGGATCGGGAATCCGATCCCGTCGCCCCGGCCTTGGCGCCCCACCCAGCCTTCGTCCTCCTCCCTCCTCCACGGCCGGCCTTGAAGGGCCTTGGCGCCCCCCCGCCTTGCCCCGGCGCTCCCCTCGTCGCCTCGGAACCGCCCCGACTCCCACCTCGCTGGATCCACATCACGGGCCGCCGCCTCGACCTCCTCCCCGCCGGACGCCCCCGACCGCCCCCGAGCCCGCTTCCGAGACCCTACGCGACTCCCCCCCACCGTGAGCATCGCCCGCTGTTCCCCTCTCTCCGTCGCGGTTCGGCCTTGCGCCCGTACCCTCCCCTCGCGCCTCCTCCGCTCGATCGAGGCCCCTCTTCCCCCCCCACTTGCCGGCCGCCTCCCTCAGAAGGCCAGCCTCCGTCGTTCCCAACCCCTCACAGCCACCACCTCTCGGCCAGACGCCGAGCCCGCTGAACGCTGGCCACGGCCAGCCAGACCCACAGGCCTTGAAACCCGCGTCCCTCCCGAGCCGCGCCGCCGCGTTTGGCTCGCCGGAGTCAGCTCCGGCGTGTCTCCGGCCGGTGTCCGGCGTGGCATCCACATGGCCACCCCCAAAACTTTAAAATAAAAATAAATGATAATTAAAAAGTTAATTAATTAATTAAGTAAATAATTAATTTAATTAATCCTGATTAATTAACCTAATGGCTAATTAACTTAATTAACTACTATTAATTAACTAACAACACCCATTTAACGGGACCCACATGACAAGTTGACCAAGTCAACTCCGCTTGATTCGCCGACGTCAAAGATGACATCATCTTTGGCGTCATAAATTCATTTTTCAATTAAATAATTAATTAATTAAATTCCGAAATTAATAAAACCTTTAGAAAATCATATCTTTTAATCCGTAACTCGGATTAAAATATTTTCAACATGAAAGTTGCTTTCGAGCGACGAGGCGAATCCGGATCGCAGTCCGTTAAATCCGCCACACACCCCTAACATATCAAACCTGCAACTTTCCCCTCTGGCTCCTTCCGCTGAAAACCACGAAACACCGGGAATACTTTCCCGGATGTTTCCCCCCTTAACCAGTACCACCTCATACCACGTTAGGGCACGCCTAGCATCGCTACGTGTCATGTCATGCATCGATATGCATATGTTTACTTGGTATTCATTGTTTCTTCCCCCTCTTCTCTCCGGTAGACTACGAGACCGACGCTGCTGCTGCCCAGTTCGACTACGGAGTTGACGACCCCTCTCTCTTGCCAGAGGAACCAGGCAAGGCCCCCCCCCCTTGATCACCAGATATCGCCTACTCTCCTCTATACTACTTGCATTAGAGTAGTGTAGCATGTTACTGCTTTCAGATACTCCTATACTTCTGCATAGCCTGTCCTTGATACTACTGTTGTTACCTTACCTGCAATCCTATATGCTTAGTATAGGATGCTAGTACTTTCATCTGTGGCCCTACATTCTTGTCCGTCTGCCGTGCTATACTATCGGACCGTGATCACTCGGGGAGGTGATCACGGGTATATACTATATACTTTATACATGATATATGTGGAGACTAAAGTCGGTCGGCTGGTGGAGCACCCATGAGTGGATCTTTGAGGCGGAGCGAGGCGCAGGTTGAGACCGCCTAGGAGAGAGGTGGGCACGGCCTGTTCAGCCGTTCGCGGTTACTTAACACGCTTAACGAGATCTTGGTATTTGTTCTGAGTTGGCTATGAGCCTATACGCACTAACCATCTACGCGGGAGTAGTTATGGGTATCCCGGCGTCGTGGTATCAGCCGAAGCACTTCGTGACGTCAGCAACTGAGTGGCGCGCGCCGGATTGGAACGTAAGCCTGCTCTTGTATTAAGGGGGCTAGTTCTGCTTCCGGCGGCGTTATAACGTCGCGGTGTGCATTGGGCGATGGGCCCGGACTTCGTGGTGCTTAGGTTTAGACCGGCGTGCAGGCCTCTCTGTTGAGCCTAGGTGGGGCTGCGACGTGTTGATCTTCCGCGGCCGGGCATGACCCAGGAAAGTGTGTCCGGCCAAATGGGATCGAGCGTGCTGGGTAAGATGGTGCACCCCTGCAGGGAAGTTAATCTATTCGAATAGCCGAGATCTTCGGTAACAGGACGACTTGGATTTGTACCTTGACCTTATGACAACTAGAACCGGATACTTGATTAAACACACCCTTCCAAGTGCCAGATACAACCGGTGGTCGCTCTCTCTCAGGGATATGAGGAGGGGATCACCGGGTAGGGTTATTGCTATGTGATGTTACATGGAGGACTTCAACCTACACTCTTCTACCTGTTGCAAGACGAAGGTGACCAGAAGCGTAGTCTTCGATAAGACTAGCTATCCCCCTCTTATTCTGGCATTCTGCAGTTCAGTCCACTGATATGGCCCTTTACACATATATCCATGCATATGTAGTGTAGCTCCTTGCTTGCAGTACTTTGGATGAGTACTCACGGTTGCCTTGTTCCCCTTTTCCCCTATCTCTACTCGATTGCTGCAACTGCACGATGGAGCCTGTGAGCCGACGCCATCGTCGATGGCGACTACTACACCGGAGGCGCCTACTACTATGTGCAGCCAGCCGACGACGAGGAGTAGTTTAGGAGGATCCCGGCAGGAGGCATGCGCCTCTTCGATCTGTATCCCAGCTTTGTGCTAGCCATCTTATGGCAACTTGTTTAACTTATGTCCGTACTCGGATATTGTTGCTTCACGACTCTTCTATGATCGAGCACTTGTATTCGAGCCCTCGAGGCCCCCGCTTGTATTATGATGCTTGTATGACTTATTTTATTTGTAGAGTTGTGTTGTGATATCTTCCCTTGAGTCCTCGATCTTGATCGTACACATTTGCGTGCATGATTAGTGTATGATTAAATCGGGGCGTCCTGAAGTTGGTATCGAGCCATTGCTGTAGGAATCCCCTTCCACACTCCTTGGCGAAGTCGAGTCTAGACATTGCAAAAACTTTTACTAACTTGGCCGTGTGCCTTACGGGCCCACGCCGCCATCGGGTGGTACTAGGATCTTTTACTCCTCGACCTTTACTGCGGGACTCTGAACTCTTTTCTACTCGGGTTAAACGATTTTACTAACTAACACTAGGATCCCGTGACCACATTCACCCCAAAGTTGGATAAAGCCATAGTTGTTTCTTGGAATTGTATTTTGATCAATTTCCACACTGTCATTTGACTCCTTTGGGACGTCTTTGTTTCAGATGGAACCCACGAGGCAGGTCGTGCGCCACACGACGGCCATTGGTGCCTCGGGATCACCTGCGGTGCTAGCAGAGATGATGACCTATCTGGGTTATCGCTGGCACCCTGAGTACACCGTCTTTGAGGAGTACCAGGACTTCAACCAGGAGCAGTACCGAGCCATCGTCCACCTCTACTCTCGGGAGTATGACTCCACTACTGTGCTGCACACCGCACATGGTGTTGTGGTGACTATCGACATGGCAGTCCACGATGCTGCTTATGCTGCTCTAACACGTCTTCGTGGAGAGTATCGGGAGTTGGACACCTCCCCTTCGTGCACATTGCTATCGCGTCGATGTGGGTGAGGAGGGTTACTACACCGCTGCCTACTCCACTTTGTCACCAGAGAGCCCTTCTACCATCGAACTTTGTTACGCATCGCCGATGGGCTGGATCGAGCTAACCGAGCTCTTCGCCATGAGTTGTACATCACCCGTCGGCACCTTTACCGTGCTCTCGACGCTATCGCACCCTTTGTCCGATCCAGAGCTGCCGCGTTCTGCGATCTACCCAGCCAGACCGTGATGCCCAGGTGTCGGTTGGCGGGCGTGGGAGGCTACTCTCCGCACTTGGCCCTCTCCTGCCACTTGGGCGTCGGGTTCAGCACGAGTATCCGCTGACCCCAGTCAGCGACGTGGAGGACTATCCATTGCCGCACTACCGACTTTTCGAGGCTACACTACCTCCAGCGATGCATGTGGGACTGATGTAGGCTTGCTTGTTAGTGTTAGATGCATTCGCCGCGAGCTGCGTGCACGCCTATGATGTCTTAGCCTATGTCTTGAACTCCGTGTGCGAACTCTATGCATGATCCCTTTTGTAATATATGCCGACTACTATGTAGTTTCTTTCGTGCTGCTTTCATTATGCATGTTTCATCATGAATGATTCTTATCCTTTGCATAATTTCTCAAATGCTGAACTACCCCTGTTATATATTAGCAGGATGGTTAGACCAGCTGGTCGTGGTCGTGGTGGCAACTTCCCACCACCGCTTTGAGTACATGGCTGGTATGATCCAACAGCTTGAGATGAATCGCCAGCTTCATGGAGAACATGATGGCTCGGTTTCCTCGCCCCAATATGAACCGGCAGCCAAACACAACAACTCTGCAGGATTTCATACGCTTTGAACCCCGGTGTGTACCGCAGCTCAACCCAAATTGGATCTTTGATGGTAGCTCCGTGACATCACCTATGAGATGGAGTCTGCTGATGTAGCCCCTGCCAGCTATGTCACTTTTGCTTCCTTCTTCCTGAAGGGACCCGCAGCTCAATGGTGGGACAGCCACAGGCGTACTCAGCCAGCTGGAACAATCATCACCTGGCCAGACTTCCAAGCTGCTTTCCGTGCCCGCTTCATCCCTCAAGGAGTCATGGACCGGAAGAAGCGTGAGTTCCGCAACCTCACCCAAGGCAATAAGACTGTTGAAGCTTATCAGCGAGAGTTCCTGGACTTGTCTCGCTATCTTTGAAGAGGATATTGCAACTGATGCACGCAGACAAGAGAAGTTCCGTGAGCCTTCAAGATGACATCAAGCTTGCACTTCTAGTGCACGACTTTGCTGATTTCGCCACCTTGGTGAACAAAGCTATCAATGTCGAAACTGGTCTGCAGGAATACTAGAGCTCTAACAGGCGCAACCGTGACACGGACTCATCTTCGGCCCCGTCCTCGCAGAAGCGTAAGATATGGATTCCCAATAGCATGTACCAGCCAAATGCACCTGCCCCAAGGCAGAGCTATGCTGCACCTCGTCTGCCTACTCCAAATAGGCAGCCAAAGCTTCCAGCTCCACCACCCCAAGCTCCTGTTCCCACTCCCAATAATGGTGCGTACTTACATGTGTGGTCAACCAGTCACCGTGCTAGGGATTGCAATCAGAATCAGAATCAACTGGCACTTCCAGCAACTGGCCGTGGAAGCAACCAGTCCCGCAAGAACAATGCCAAGCCTTATGGTCGAGTTCATGCCAACCACGTTGATCTGAACGAAGCTCAAGACCAGCCTGCTACTGTGGTGGGTACACTCCTCGTAAATTCAGTACCGGCATCTGTTTTATTCGATTCGGGAGCATCGCATTCATTCATATCAGCAGAGTTTGCATTCATGCATGGCGTTAAATATGAGGAGATGAACACTGCGCTAGTAGTGCACACTCCAGCGGGTCAATGTCAAACCTCTATGATTAGTCACGACGTTCCCGTTGAAATTGAAGGACTGGAATTCCTTGTCTCACCCATCGTACTGAAGTCTTGTAGCATTGACCTCATTCTGGGAATGAATTGGTTAAAGGCGCATACTGCTTCTATAGTTTGCGCCACTAAGACCGTCCATCTGCTACACCCTTTCGATGAAATAGTCACTTACCAAGCTCTTCTGGTGCAAAATGCCGAGGCAAGGCTCTATGCATTGAATGCATTGAACGCTGCACCACTCGAGGGTATTGAACACATTCACGCTGTTCGCGACTTCCGGGACGTTTTTCTGAAGAACTTCCAGGATTCCCCACTGCTAGGGCTGTCGAATTCGTCATCGACTTGAAACCGAGCACCACTCCTATAGCCAAACGACCCTACAAGATGCCGCCGCATGAACTCCTTGAGCTCAAGGAGGAAATCGACAAATCTCTTCAAAGTGGTTTCATTCGCCCAAGTTGCTCTCCTTGGGGAGCACCTTCTCTCTTTGTCAAGAAGAAGGATGGGACAAACCGATTGGTCCAAGACTACCGTCCCATAAATCAAGCTACTATTCAGAATAAGTATCCTCTTCCTCGGATCAATGATCTTTATGATCAACTGGCTGGTTAAATCGGTGTTCTCGAAACTCGACTTGAGGTTGGGTTACCACCAGATCCGTGTTCGTGAGGAGGATATCCCCAAGACCGCATTTGTGACTCGTTATGGTTCATACGAGTACACCGTCATGTCTTCGGCTTAACCAATGCTCCATCCACCTTCTCTCGCTTTGATGAACTATATATTCATGGATTACCTCGACAAGTTCGTTGTGGTTTATCCGGATGATATCCTGATATTTTCTAAGAACGAAGAAGAGCATCTTTGAACATCTTCGTCTTGTCTTTGGAAAAGCTACGAGAGCATCGACTATATGCCAAGTTCTCCAAGTGTGAATTACGGCTTCCGAAGTGACCTATCTCGGGCATGTCATCTCTAAGGATGGTATTGCCGTCAACCTGAACAAGTTCAGGCTATTCTCGATTGGACTCCTCGAAGAATGTCAAGCAAGTCGAAGTTTTCTCGGTCTCGCCACTATTGCCGTCGATTCGCCGAGAACTTCTCCAAGATTGCCAGACCTCGACTAACTTTGTTGCATAAGGGCGTCAAATTCCAATGGATGATAAATGTCGGGAAAGTTTCCGGGCACTCAAAGACAAGTTGACTTCTGCCCAGTGCTAGCTCCTCCACGATACTAAGAAGGACTTCACATTTATCGCGGCGCTTCCGTCAAGGATTAGGCGGTGTCCTAATGCAAGAGCGCAAAGTGGTTGCTTATGCCTCTCGACAATTAAGCCCTCACGAAGAGAACTACCCAGTTCACGACCTCGAGCTTACTGCTGTCATTCATGCGCTAAAGCGATGGCGACATTACCTTCTCGGTAATCGTTGCGAGATCTTCACCGACCACCAAAGTCTGAAGTATCTGTTTACTCAGCCAGACCTGAACCTCCGTCAGCAGAGATGGATGGAGACTGGTGCAGACTTTGATTTGGGTATTTCCTATACGTCGAGCAAGGCTAATGTAATGGCTGATGCCTTGAGCCGCAAGTCTTACTGCAACCACCTTCAGGTTCACAAAGTTCAGCCCTCACTTGTTGAAGAATTCAGAAAGCTGAACCTCCATATTGTTCCTCCGGGTGCACTCGCTCCCCCTCCTCCGGAGTTCCGCAAGATGAATCTCCGTGTTGTTTCCCAGGGTTCCCTCTGTACCCTGGTTGTTGAACCCGATCTCGTGGGCACCATAAAGACAATGCAGGGATTTGACTCTGAAGTCTACAAGATTAAGCGCGACCTCAAAGAAGGAAATCCCTCATTCTTCACTATTATTTGATGATGGCGCCTTGTACTTCAAAGGCCGCCTAGTGGTGCCGTGTAAGAAGGAAAACCTGAATATGACTCAGAAGGTTATGAATGAAGCTCATGATACGCCTCTATGTATCCATCCTGGTAGTACAAAGATGTATCAAGACATTAAATCGAGAGATTACGGTGGTCTAATATGAAGCAAGACATTGCTCGCTATGTTGCTCGATGTGACGTTTGCCGTCGTATCAAAGCGAACATCAAAGACCTCTTTGGAACTCTGCAACCTATCTCTATTCCTGAATGGAAATGGGACCATGTTGAAATGGACTTCGTCCTTTGGATTTCCCAAATCGCGAAAGGTAATGATGCTATTCTTGTCGTCATTGACCGGCTTTCTAAAGTTGCACATTTTACGGCGGTCAAAGAAGCGATCACCGCTAGTCACTTGCAACTCTCTATATGTCGAATTGTTTGACTTCACGGTATTCCTTTGGTTATCAGTTTGGACCATGGCAGCTTATTCACTTCAAGATTACGGGCAAGTTTTCAAGAAGCTATGGGTACTCATTTATCTTTCAAGATCTTTGCGTTTCATCCGCATGATCATAAGGGCAAGTTGAACGTGTCAACCAAGTTCTCGAAGACATGCTTCGAGCTTGTGTTATTTCCTTCGGCAAGAAGTGGGAGGAATCTCTCCCGTATGCTGAGTTCTCTTATAATAATAGCTATCAGGCTAGTCTGAAGATGGCCCCCTTCGAAGTGTTATATGGACGAAAGTGTCGAACCCCTCTGAACTGGTCGAAGCGGGGAACGTCCACTCTTGGTCCGGATATTATCCAACATGCCGAAGAACAAGTCCACATTATTCGCGAGAATCTCAAGACTGCTTCGATCACGTCAAAGAGTAATTATGACCGTCATCACAAAGACATGGTCTATCAACTTTGGCGAAAAGGCCTATCTTCGCGTTACACCAATGAAGGGTGCTCCCGCCGGGATCAAGGGCAAGCTAGCTCCTCGCTATATTGGCCCATTCACTATTCTCGAAAGGCGTGGAAAAGTGGCATATCAAGCTGGAGCTTCCGTCGAACCTTTCACGGAGTTCACGATGTGTTCCACGTGTCACAACTCCGACGCTGCTTCAAGGACCCAATCCGGCGATGGACCATGAAGTGCTCGAATTGCAACAGGACCTCTCCTATAAAGAGCATCCCGTCCGCATTCTCGACCAAGCTGAACGCCGCGCACCGTCGAGGCGATCATGTTCCTCAAAGTCCGATGGTCGAATCACTCGAAGAGGCGAAGCCACACAGGAACGCGAGGATCGTCTTCGTGATGAATACCCCGACTGTTTCCTTCTACTTCCTAAATCTCGGGACGAGATTTCCTGTAATGGAGGAGATTTATGCCTTTCGGATAATCATGCTAAAGTAATCTCGGCGTTGGCGGTGCCACGTCACCTCATCACTGTAGTTAATCACGGGTTAAATCAAAACGGTTTCGAAATTCAATTCAAAATTATGATGGCAATAAAAGTTTTCAAAAAATTAAAACTAAAATGTTCGGGGGTTGTCAAATATTACAAAGTTAATTATGCTGCAACAAACACATTCTTATAAAGTTTCTGAATATTTTAAAATGAATTAAAACAGAAAAGGAAAAATAAGAAAAGAAAAAAAAACAAAACCAAAGGGGGGAGAAGCCCCCCTGCTGGACCCTGCCCAACTGGGCCAAACGGCCCAGCCGGCCAGCCCATGGCCATCCGGCCCACCCCCTCGCTCCCATAACCCCCCCCCCGGTCGGCGGAAACCCTAGCCGACACCCACTTCCCCTCGATCCCCTTCTCCTCCCCCCCCCCCCGCCGATCTCGATCGGGATCCGCCCGATCCCGTCGCCCCGGCCTTGGCGCCCACCCCACCGACGCCGTCCTCCTCCCCTCCTCCCCGACCCGGCCTGAAGGGCCTTGGCGCCCCCTCGCCCGCCGCCCGACGCTCCCCTTGTCGCCTCGGAACCCCCCCCGACTCCCACCACGCCGGATCCACCACGCCGGACGGCCGCCTCGACCTCCTCCCCGCCGGACGCCCCCGACCGCCCCCGAGCCCGCTTCCGAGACCCTACGCGACTCCCCCCCACCGTGAGCATCGCCCCGCTCTTCCCCCTCTCTCCCGTCGCCGGTTCCGGCCGCGCCCGCGTACCCCTCCCCTCGCGCCTCCTCCGCTCGGTCGAGGCCCCTCTTCCCCCCCGCCGCGCCGGGCCGCTCCGCCCCGGCCCCTCCCTCTCTCTTCCTCGGCGCCGCTCGGGTAGCCCCGTGCCGAACCGCCCCCTTTTCGCCACCACGAACGCGGCCCGGCGAAACGCCGCGCCGAGGGCCGTCGCCGCCACGCCGGGTTCCGCCTTTGCCGCACCCGCGCCTCCCTCTCGCCCGTCCTGCCCGCCCCCCTGCGTCCGTAGCCCGTTCGAACCTCACGAAGCACCTCGCCGCCCGTGGCTTCATGCCTTCGCCTCCGTCGTTCCCAACCCCTCGGCCACCACCTCTCGGTAGCGGCCTTGAAACCGCGTCAGCTTGGCCAGACCCGGGCCAGCGACCCCAGCGCGAAACCAGCGTCCCTCGAGCAGCGCCGCCCAGCGTATGGCTCATGGGTCAGCTCGGCGTGTCTCCGGCCGGTGTCGGCGTGGCATCCACATAGCCACCACAGGTCAGCGACCCGTGGGCCCTAGGGGCCCGGCCGGCCTGTTGACCCGGTCAGCCATGCTGACTGGACCGGCCATGTCAATGACATGGGGGTCCCACCCCCAAAACGTTAAAATAAAAATTAACGATAATTAAAATTATAATTAATTAATTAATTAAATAATTAATTTAATTAATCCTGATTAATTAACCTAATGGCTAATTAACTTAATTAACTCATTAATTAACTAACGATCAGCATTTAAGCAGGACCCACATGACGGGTTGACCAAGTCAACTCTGTTGACTCTTGACGTCGACATGACATCATCTTTGGCGTCATAAATTCATTTTTGAATTAAATAATTAATTAATTAAATTCCGAAATTAACCAAACCTTTAGAAAATCATATCTTTTAATCCGTAACTTCGGATTAAAATATTTTCAACATGAAAGTTGCCCGAGCAACGAGGCGAATCCGGATCGCAGTCCGTTCGTCCGCCACACACCTAACCTATCAAACCTGCAACTTTCCCCTCGGCTCCTCTTGAAAACACTTTCCCAGATGTTTCCCCTTAACGGTACCACCTCATACCACGTTAGGGCACGCCTAGCATCGCTACTTGTCATGTCATGCATCGATATGCATCTGTTTACTTGGTATTCATTGTTTCTTCCCCTCTTCTCTCCGGTGAACTCTGAGACCGGCCAGCTGCTTGCTGCCCAGTTCGACTACGGAGTTGGCGACCCTCTCTCTTGCCCGAGCAACCAGGCAAGCCCCCATTGATCACCGGATATCGCCTACTCTCCTCTATCTGCTTGCATTAGAGTAGTGTAGCATGTTCTTGCTTTCGAGATACTCCTATCTTTCTTTGCATAGCCTTTGTCCTTGATACTCTTGTTGTTACCTTACCGCAATCCTATATGCTTAGTATAGGATGCTAGTACTTTCATCTGTGGCCCTACATTCTTGTCCGTCTGCCGTGCTATACTATCGGGCCGTGATCACTCGGGAGGTGATCACGGGTATATACTATATACTTTATACATGATATATGTGGAGACTAAAGTCGGTTGGTGGAGCACCCATGAGTGGATCTTTGAGGCGGAGGCGGCAGGGAAGGTTGAGACCGCCTAGGAGAGAGGTGGGCCTGGCCTGTTCGGCGTTCGCGGTTACTTAACACGCTTAACGAGATCTTGGTATTTGTTACGAGTTGGCTCACGAGCCTATACGCACTAACCATCTACGCGGGAGTAGTTATGGGTATCCGGCGTCGTGGTATCGTAGAAACGCCGTGGCGTCGAAGCGAGTGGCGCGCGCGGATTGGAACGTAAGCCTGCTCTTGTATTAAGGGGCTAGATTACGCTTCGGCCGCGTTATAGCGTGCGGTGTGCATTAGGCGATGGGCCCGGACCCACAATGTGCTTAGGTTTTGAACCGGCGTGCAGGCCTCTCTGTTGAGCCTAGGTGGGGCTGCGGCGTGTTGATCTTCAGCGGCGGGCATGACCCGAGGAAAGTGTGTTCGGCCAAATGGGATCGGCGTCTTTGGGTAAGATGGTGCACCCTGCAGGGAAGTTAATCTATTGAATAGGCGTGATCTTGATAACAGGGCGACTTGGAGTTGTACCTTGACCTTATGACAACTAGAACCGGATACTTGATAAAACACACCCTTCCAAGTGCGGATACAACGGTGGTCGCTCTCTCTCGGGGATATGAGGAGGGATCACGGGTAGGGTTATTGCTATGTGATGTTACTTGGAGGACTTCAACCTACACTCTTCTACTGTTGCAAGGCGAAGGTGACCAGAGCGTAGTCTTCGATAAGACTAGCTATCCCCCTCTTATTACGGCATTCTGCGATTCAGTCCACCGATATGGCCCTTTACACATATATCCATGCATATGTAGTGTAGCTCCTTGCTTGCAGTACTTTGGATGAGTACTCACGGTTGCCTTGTTCCCCTTTTCCCCTATCTCTACTCGATTGCTGCAACGGGCGATGGAGCCCAGAGCCGACGCCACCATCGATGGCGACTACTACTGGAGGCGCCTACTACTACGTGCAGCCCGGCGGCGACCGAGAGTAGTTTAGGAGGATCCCGAGCAGAGGCCTGCGCCTCTTTCGATCTGTATCCCAGTTTGTGCTAGCCATCTTATGGCAACTTGTTTAACTTATGTCTGTACTCAGATATTGTTGCTTCCCTGACTCTTCTATGATCAAGCACTTGTATTCGAGCCCTCGAGGCCCCTGGCTTGTATTATGATGCTTGTATGACTTATTTTATTTGTAGAGTTGTGTTGTGATATCTTCCCGTGAGTCCCTGATCTTGATCGTACACATTTGCGTGCATGATTAGTGTACGATTAAATCGGGGGCGTCACATTCTCTCTTGCTTCACTTAAATGAATTTGAGAGAAAGAAATATTATGCTCATGATCTTCACTTATATTTGTTTGAGCTTATCAAAAGAAACACATGAAAATTAGTTCCAAAGTGATAGATATCCAAGAAGGATATAAAAAAAACTTTCGTGAAGATCATTGGACAAAATAAACTTGATTCCTCGTAATAGCTTTGAGATATGATGATGTGATATGTGAGTCATGTTGATGAGTAATTATGCTTTAGTAAGAATATTGATGTTAAGGTTTGTGATTCCTTATGCAAGCATGAAAGTCAATAGTTATGCAATGAAATTACATCCTACTTGTGGTGCATTATTCAGTGTTAACTATGCTCAATGCTCGCTTATGAGATTATTCGTTTCTTGGTTGGTCGCTTCTCAATCTTTTGCTAGCCTTCATTTTGCAGTAAGTATGATCACTACTTGTGCATCCAAAATCCTTTGAACCAGTTTTGCCACATGAGTCCACTATATATACCTATATGCGGTCTTTTTTTGCTGTTCTAAGCAAATTTTTATGTGCCATATCTCTAATTTTCAAAATAAATTTCTCTTTTGTGTGCTCGTACCGCTCGCGAGGCGGTGAGGGGTGGATAATATTTTCCATGCTAGATGTGTTATTCTCATGATGAGTGTTTATTCACTTTTCATTGAATGAGAGCAAGGCACATGTATTAGGGATGCCCAGTCCCGAAATGAAAAATGAATTTACTTTATGTTGTCAAATAATAAATTCATTGGAAAGTGTTGGTATGGAGGGCACCCGTGGATACGGTTAGCTATGGAAAGTGAAAGTATGGTGGAAAAAGGAATAAACTTTATTTTCTGTTTGGGAACCTCCTATGATATATCTAGCATGGAAAGTGTTGGGAGCTCTAAGTCATTTTTGTTGGTGGGAAAAGTAGCCCCTCAAAATGTTTTTATCTCTCAATTTTCGCTTTGAGCTCTGGCACCTCTACAAATCCCTACTCCCCTCTGCGAAGGGCCTTTCTTTTACTTTATGAAATTTTTATTTTTAATTTGAGTCTCCATCTTATCTTATATAAAGCACCAACTAGGAGGCACTATGGTCGTACTTGAGCATTGGGTGTAGATAATATCTTGAGTGTGTTTCATGAATGGATTAATGATTGAGCATGATGGGCCAGGGATAACTTATTTTAGCGTTGATATTTTGAAAGACATGGTTGCTTGTTGGTATGCTTGAATATTAAAGTCCTCATGTCAAAACTAGACTATTTCTTTGAACCATATAGAAGTCCAAATGCCGATGCTACAAAAGAAAAGAGTTTATGATGAATATGATCGGTAGCATTCCACAACAAAAATTCCATTTTCAATTGCTACTTTATCATGATATGTTTTATGAGAAAGATTTCCTGTTATGATGTTAGGAAAGGTGAGTGAAATTATCATTGATCAAATTTATGCACTTTGCAAACATTCACACTTCATAAATCATTTCTTTTATCATTTACCTACTCGAGGACGAGTAGGAATTAAGCTTGGGGATGCTCATAAGTCTCCAACATATCTATAATTTATGAAGTATTCATGCCATGTTTACATCAATTTTATATGGGTTTGGCATGATTTGCATGGAACTAACCCGGACTGGCGCTGTTTTCAGCAGAACTACCGTGGTGTTGTTTTTTGTGCAGAAAAGAAAGTTCTCCAAATGAGTTGAAACTTTTTGACGATTTTTTTGGAACAAAAGAGACCCCCGAAGCTTCATGGAAGGACTAGAAGGTGAAGGAGTAGGGCACAAGACACTGGGGCGCACCTGGGCCCATGCCCGTGCCCCGGTGGGTGGTGCTCAACTCGAGGCCCATCTTCGCGTGATTCCAACTCTAAAAAATCCTATAAATACCAAAACCCCCAGAAGTTAACCTAGATCAGAAGTTTCACTGCCGCAAGGCTCTGTGGCCACCTAAAACTATTCTAGACCCTTTCCGGCATCCTTCCGGAGGGGGGAATCATCTCCGGTGGCCATCTTCATCATCCCGACGGCCACCACGATGAGGAGGGAGTAGTCCAACCTCAGGGCTGAGGGTTTGTACTAATAGCTATGTGTTTAATCTCTCTCTCTCTCTCTCTCTCTCTCTCTCTCTCGTGTTCTTGAGATGTCACGATCTTGATGTATCACGGGCTTTGTTAATATAGTCAGATCATATGGTGTTTACCCCTCTCTATCTTGTTGTGATGAATTGAGTTTTTCCCTTCGAGATTTCGCTGTTATCGGATTGAATACTTTTATGGATTTAGAACACTTGATATATGTCTTGCAATTGAATACTCATGGTGACAATGTGGTATCCTATTGATTCACTTGATATATGTTTTGGCACTCAACTCGCAGATTCGCGAGGTGACATTGGGGTAATCTATGCATAGGGGTTGATGCACGTTCTTGTCTTTGTTTCTCCGGTAGAAATCTTGGGCACTCTTTGAAGTTCTTTGTGTTGGATTGAGTATTATGAATATGAATTTGCTTTGGTGTTATTTTAGTACGAACTCTAGGATAGATCAAACTGAAAGAATAGCTTTGTGTTATTTTAGTACAGACTCTTGAATAGATCGAACGAAAAGAATAGCTTTAGGTGGTTTCGTACCCTACAAACAATTTATTCTTATGTTCTCCGCTAGAGAGGAACTTTGGAGTGATTCATCATCGCACTTTGAGGGATGGTTATATGATCCAATTATGTTAGCATTGTTGAGAGGTTGCACTAGCGAAAGTACGGACCCTAGGCCTCATTTTCAAGCATTGGAATACCGTTTTTGTGCTCGTTTACAATTTGCTACCTTGCTATTTTTATATATTAAGATTATAAAAATATATTCTACCATCCATATTACACTTTTATCACCATCTCTTCGCCGAACTAGTGCACCTATACGATTTGCCATTGTATTGGGTGTGTTGGGGACACAAGAGATTTCTTGTATTTGGTTGCAGGGTTGTTTGAGAGAGACCATCTTCATCCTATGCCTGCCACGGATTGATAAACCTTAGGTCATCCACTTGAGGGAAAATTGCTACTGTCCTACAGAACTCTGCGCTTGGAGGCCCAACACGAGTCTACAAGAATAAAGTTGTGTAGTAGACATCAATGCTGTCCGTCGACCACCTTTGGTTTCATATTGAAAACCTTGAGCCATAGGCCAAAGTGTGGCGGGATGCAGAGAAGGGCCTCACACATGACGATGAACGCTGATATGTGGAGGAAAGAGTTTGGGGCTAGATCATGGAAATCTAATCCGTAACAGAACATAAGACCTCGAACGAAGGGGTGGAGGGGAAACCCTAGCCCTCGGAGGAAATGGGGGATGAACACGACCCTCTCACCAGGCTCCGGAGTGGGGATAACCTGATCTTTGTCAGGGAGCCTATACGTGATGTCCGCGGACAGATAGCCCACGCTCTGGAGATCCTTGACGTCCTTTTTGGTGACAGAGGAGGCCTCCCACTTGCCCTTGGAACCGGACCCGGCCATTGCTGGGGAGGGTGGTGGCGGTGGGAAAGATCGGAGTTTTTGGGTGCTATAGCTTGGAGGTTGGAAGACAGAAGCTAGAGGAAGGCGTGAAGGAAAAAGGAGGGATCTTTATCCTCTTATAGATGGTGAGAATACCAAACGTCCCCCACTCAACCCATAAAACTCGCTTGTTCCCAACGAGGTCGTGCGTAAGGCACAGTTGGGTTACCCAAACCATGTTGATGAGAATCCCGTAATGGGCGGGCACGATCTCTGCTTTGACAAGACGTGCCAATGGAGGCTAAGCCTCGAAACGCGAAATGGGAGGCGTGAAAATGGTTCAGAATGTTAAAGAGTCAAGTGTGACGATTCGCCAAAAAAGTTGTCAGTTAAAGACACTGTACCTATTTTGACATCTTGCCTTTGTGGCTAAGGGTTGTATTAATTATATAGAGCCTGACGTAGTTCCTTTATGCAGGGAGCTAACTTAAATTATTTAGGAGAAGGAACCCGCCTTGCAATGACAACGATAATCCATGTGCCGAACACATCATCATCGAAGACTGGTTCAGGGGTTGCTGAGGGAGTCCTGGATTAGGGGGTCCTTGGGTGTCCGGACAATTTCATATGGGCCAGACTGATGGGCCGTGAAGATAAAGCAGAAGACTTTCCCCCGTGTCCGGATAGGATTCCTATATGCGTGGATGGCAAGTTTGGTGTCCGAATATGTTATTTCCTACCCCTGCAAACCGACTCTGTACAACCCTAGGCCCCTCCGGTGTGTATATAACCCGGAGGGTTTAGTCTGTAGAGGCTATCAGAACAAACATAGGCTAGATAGCTAGGGTTTAGCCATTACGATCTCGAGGTAGATCAAGTCTTGTAACCCCTATACTCCTCGAACACAATCAAGCAGGATGTAGGGTTTTACCTCCTTTAAGAAGGCCCGAACATGGGTAAACATCGTGTCCCTATTGTCCCATGTTACCATTGATCTCTAGACACACAACTTGGGACCCCCTACCCGAGATCTGACGGTTTTGACACCGACAAGCACTGATTGCAATTTTTTTGTAAATGAACACCAATATAAGGGCAACTCCAACGTATCGACACATACAAACGCGGATTTTGTCCATGTATTGTCCTTTGGGTCGGTATTTTCGGCTTTGTTTACCATGTTTGTATTTCTATTGGTAGTGTGTCCAACGCACTGAGCATTTTCATCTGCGCGGCCGGTATCCAGTCAGCGTTTACTCTTTTTGCATATATATCAAAAAACTACCCAAAGTTCACATAATTCAACGAAAGACAAATATTTTATAGTTTTACAACCAAATAAACTCTCATGATTTACAAATCAAATTGTAAAATCTCAATTTTCAGTTTGGATGTTATACATAGGTCATCATATGCATAACATATTTTATTTGCATTTTTCTTGTGATCCTAGCAATCTTAATTAACTCAAGGACCCAAGGAGAGAGTTGGAGATTTCACAAATTTTCATATTTGAATTTTTCTCAAATTTGAAAAGAGGATCAATTTGGTTTCAATATTTTTCTCTCCAATTATTTCCAATATTAAAGATAAAAGAGAGAAGATAATATGACTTCTTAAACAGAGAGAAATATTGGAGAAGAAATTTTAAAATCAAATTTATATTTTATTTGGATTTTATTTGTTATTTTATTTGAATTAGAAAAATATGCATTTTTGAAAATTGCATTTTTAGGCCATAAAAATGTTCAATTTGTTCTAAATCTTAGGTTTAGACGGTGAAAATTGTTTTTGGCATTTTTAGAAATTTTTATATTTTATTAGGATTTTATTTTCGGGCGAAATTTTATTTTTTCTCAAAAAAAAGAAAAAGAAAAAACTTCTACCCGCCCGACTGGGCCGACGGCCCAGCCGAGCAGGCCGGCCCACTAGCCACCGCCGCCTCCTCCTCCCACTCAGGACAGAGCCCCAAGCCTCGCCGCCGCCGCCGCCGTGTCCCGGCCGGACACGCGCCGCCCCGCCCCCTTGCCCAATCCGCCAAGCCCCCCAGCCATTATAAGGCTCCGCCCCCACCACCTCCTCCCGACCTCGCCCCACCAGAGCCGGCGCTTGCGCCGCCCGCCGCCTGCTATCACGCCTCGCCCGCGCCAACGCCCGCGCAGCAAGCCGCCGCCGCCGCCCTGCCTTGCCCGCGACGGAGCCACCACCACCGCCGTCTCGCCGGTTTTAGTTATAAAACATAGATCAGTTTTTTTAGGTTTTTTCGGTTTTCTTTTTGGTTCAACGGTTTAGATCGGTTTTCTTTAGGTTTGCTATTTTGTGAACGCTCGCTGGTTAGATCGTTTCGACGAACGTTTTCGTTCGTTGGCCTCTGGTAACGAACGTTCCTTTCATAGTTTTTTCTTTTTCAGTTTATTTTTCGGCCAGGGACCTATTCACGAATACTTTTCTCACAGATTAGTGCTACCTCTTGAGCACTGCGTTGGATTTCCTTGAAGAGGAAAGGATGATGCAGCAAAGTAGCGTAAGTATTTCCCTCAGTTTTTGAGAACCAAGGTATCAATCCAGTAGGAGGCTACGTGCGAGTCCCTCGTAAGTGCACAAAAAAAATAACTCCTCGCAACCAACGCGATAAGGGGTTCCCTTCACGGTCACTTGCGAGAGTAAGATCTGATAGATATGATAGGATAATATTTTTGGTATTTTTGTGACAAAGATGCAAAGTAAAATAAAAGCAAAGTAAAAGCAAAGGAAATAAATAAAGTGTTGGAAGATTAATATGATGAAGATAGACACGGGGGCCATAGGTTTCACTGGTGGCTTCTCTCGAGAGCATAAGTATTTTACGGTGGGTGAACGAATTACTGTTGAGCAATTGACAAAATTGAGTTCTGAGAGTATCTAGGCATGATCATGTATATAGGCATCACGTCCGAGACAACTAGACCGACTCCTGCCCGCATCTACAACTATTACTCCACTCATCGACCGCTATCCAGCATGCATCTAGATTATTAAGTTCAAGAAAACAGAGTAACGCCTTAAGCAAGATGACATGATGTAGAGGGATAAATTTATGCAATATGATAAAAACCCCATCTTGTTATCCTCGATGGCAACAATACAATACGTGCCTTGCTGCCCCTACTGTCACTGGGAAAGGACACTGCAAGATTGAACCCAAAGCTTAACACTTCTCCCATTGCAAGAAAAACCAATCTAGTAGGCCAAACCAAACTGATAATTCGAAGAGACTTGCAAAGATAACCAATCATACATAAAAGAATTCAGAGAAGATTCGAATATTGTTCATAGATAATCTTGATCATAAACCCACAATTCATTGTTCTCAACAAACACACCACAAAAAGAAGATTACATCGAATAGATCTCCACAAGAGAGGAGGAGAACTTTGTGTTGAGATCCAAAAAGAGAGAAGAAGCATTCTAGCTACTAACTATGGACCTGAAGGTCTGAGGTAAACTACTCACACTTCATCGGAGGGGCTATGGTGTTGATGTAGAAGCCCTCCATGGTGGATGCCCCCTCCGGTGGAGCTCCGGAACAGGCCCAAGGATGGGATCTCGTGTGTACAGAAGGTTGCGGTGGTGGAATTAGGTTTTTGGCTCCTCTTCTGATCATTTGGGGGTACGTAGGTATATATAGGAGGAAGAAGTACGTCGGTGGAGCAACAGGGGGGCCACGAGGGTGGAGGGCGCGCCCCCTACCTCGTGGCCTCCTATTTTGTTTCTTGACGTAGGGTCCATGTCTCCTGGATCATGTTCGGTGAGAAAATCACGTTCCCGAAGGTTTCATTCTGTTTGGACTCCGTTTGATATTCCTTTTCTTCGAAACTCTGAAATAGGCAAAAAACATCAATTACAGGCTGGGCCTCCGGTTAATAGGTTAGTCCCAAAAATAATATAAAAGTGGATAATAAAGCCCAATAATGTCCAAAACAGTAGATAATATAGCATGGAGCAATCAAAAATTATATATACATTGGAGACGTATCAATTAGTCCCTGATCTTCAAACCCTCACAACTTTTGCTTGTTTATCCAAATCCAGTGAAACCAACGCCAAAATCTTCTTCTCGGACCCCTCTTTCCAGTTAACCAACTTGAACATGATTTTGACAATTTAAAATTTTGGTTTCAAGAAGATTTGATGTAACGCCCCGGATGTAACATTCCCTTATTGTAACTCCAACTCTTGCCATTTCCGGATATGTGTTATCTTATTTCTTTCGTGGTTGGGTTTTTGTCTTTTGTTTTGCATTTTGTTCATGTCATGCATTTCATCTCATCACATCATGCGCATTGCATCTACATGTTTTCATAAAACTTGCATCCGTTCGTAGTGCCGCGTCCCGTTTGTCTCTGTTGACCTTTCTCGGACCCCTGGCAACTTGGATCTTTATTTTCTCTCTTGCCTAAGCCGGAGTCTCTCTGCTTAGTTCTCAGGCCTCCCCCCTAGCGTGCGCGTCCGAAAGCCATCCCGAACCCGACCCGGGATGTCGTCACCGTTTGCTCCGGATCATCCCCAAATATCCCTAAAATATCTTCGGCTTCTTATTTGGGCTACCTAACCTATTTATTCTTGACCGCCCGATTACGATCGGACGGACCAAATATCCCTAAACCTAGCCCCGTTGCTATATAACCAAAGCAACCCTAAAATCTCCGACGGCTGTCCCATCCAATCCTCCTCCCCGCCACCACTCCTTGTCCTCCTCGGGATCTCCTCCCGATCCACCTGCTCCTCTCTTTCCACGCCTAGCCATCCCCTCGATCCATCCATCTAGTCGATCCATCCACCTCCTTGATTTGCGAACCCAGCCAACCAGAACCAGCACCCCACTCGATCCACCTCGCCGGTGCCTCCTCCTCCAAATCCGATCGGGAGAGGAGCTCCCAATCTAAAGCTTCCTTGCGCCCGCGGTCCAATGCGCCCCTTCGCGGCCTGCCCAGCCTCGTCCCCACCGAACTGGGCCTGGCACATGGTGGGCACCCCATCGCCCAGCAGTTACGGCCCGTTCATGTTTTTTTCAGTTATGCGAATTTTTCTAATTTCCAGAGAAAAATAGTTTTGCAGAAAACCCCTTGTTGTTCATGCATATAATAACTTCACAACCATGCGTCATAATTGAACAAACAAAATATGTAAAATGCTTAGAATTTTGTCTAGTTTCATAATATGCAACTTTTATCCATGTTAAAAATGTTTAACTTGCTGTTTGCATTAATTTGCATAAATGTCATGTTAAAATGGTTTATTTCATAACTAAATATCTGTAACTCCAATTTAAATGTTCTTTATATGTAAATGCGGTAGAAAAATGCATAGATTAACATGGTGCACTTTATTTTCCTGTTTAACCACAATAAAATATGGTTTTAGGAAGAACAGTACCAAATTCGTAAATTGTACATGAGGATTTTTCCGGAATTGTTGTTTGTTATTTCCGGCCTCATTTAAACTTGCCTAGATAGGTAGTTTTCATATTATTCACCCCTTGCCATGTTTAATAACATTTAATATTGTTGGGTACATAAATGAGAGAGAACCAAATAATTGATGTGGTGTTTCGTCAATATGCAACTTGTTGCATATTGAGCTCCACTTAATTTGTAGTGTTGTTTGTTGCACTTGGTCATGAAATGCCACATTAAACCGGACATGCATCATACTTGATTTTGCATCATGCCATGGTTCTGTGATGGTTGTTTACCATGTTGTTTGCTTCTTTCCGGTTGCGCTTCTCCTTGGTATTTCCGGTTACGTTGCGATTATGAGGATCCGTTCGACTACGTTGCTTCGCCTACTTCTTGGACTTGGTCTTCTTCCTAGCGGGATTGCAGGAAAGATGATCATTACCCCCGAGATCACTTCTATCTTTGCTTGCTAGTTGTTCGTTCTATAGCTATGTCGCGCTACCTACCACTTGTTTATCAAGCCTCCCATATTGCCAAGTCAAGCCTATGACCCACCTTCCTAGCAAACCGTTGATTGGCTATGTTACCGCTTTTGCTCAGCCCCTCTTATAGTGTAGCTAGTTGCAGGTGCCTTGCAGGTTGTTCCATGTTGGAATGGATATGTTGGGATATCACAATATCTCTCTTATTTAATTAATGCATCTATATACTAGGCAAAGGGTGGAAGGCTTAGCCTTTTGCTCGGTGTTTTGTTCCACTCTTGCCGCCCTAGTTTCCGTCATACCGGTGTTATATTCATCGATTTTGCGTTCTTTACGCGGTTGGGATTATGGGACCCTCTTGACAGTTCGCTTTAAATAAACTCCTCCAGCAAGGCCCAACATTGGTTTTCCATTTGCCTAACAACAACCTAAACCTTTCCCTTGGGAGTTATAAAACCGAGGGTCATCTTTATTTAAGCCCCCCCCCCCCGGGGCCAGTGTTCCTCTGAGTGCTGGTCCGACCTGGGCGATGTCCGGCACCCCCTGGGCAACCAGGGTCTATGCCATCCCAACGTCTGGCCCATCCGGTGTGCCCTGAGAACAAGATATGTGCAGCTCCTATCGGGATTTGTCGACACATTCTGGCGGTCTTGCTGGTCTTGTTTTACCTTTGTCGAAAAGTCTTGTAACCGGGATTCCGAGTCTGATCGGGTTGTAGCGGGAGAAGGAATATCCTTCGTTGATCGTGAGAGCTTGTGATGGGCTAAGTTGGGACACCCCTGCAGGGTATCAAATTTTGAGAGCCGTGCCCGCTGTTATGTGGCAGATAGGAATTTGTTAATATACGGTTGTAGAGAACTTGACACTTGACTTAATTAAAATGCATCAACGCGTGTGTAGCCATGATGGTCTCTTTTCGGCGGAGTCCGGGAAGTAAACACGGTTGGGTTATGAATGAGCGTAAGTAGTTCACGATCACTTCTTGATCATTTCTAGCTTATGTTCATTGCATAGTTTCTCATCTTACTCTTTTACTCGTATGTTAGCCACCATATTTGCTTAGTGCTTGTTGCAACTCCACCTTATAACCACATCCTACCCATAAGCTTAAATAGTCTTGATCTCGCAGATTGTGAGATTGCTGAGTCCCCGTGACTCACAGATACTACCAAAACAGTTGCAGGTGCCGATGATACCAGTGCAGGTGATGCTATCGAACTCAAGTGGGAGTTCAACGAGGACCTTGGTCGTTACTACATGTATTTTCCTGATGATCAGTAGTGGAGCCCAGTTGGGACGATCGGGGATCTAGCATTTGGGGTTATCTTCTTTTCATTTGGATTTGTCTGTAGTCGGACTATGTGTGTACTCTGGATGATGTATGAATTATTTGTTAATTGTGTGAAGTGGCGATTGTAAGCCAAGTATTTATCTATCCTTGTTCTTGTACATGGGATTGTGTGAAGATGACCCTTCTTCCGACAAAACCACAATGCGGTTCTGCCTCTAAGTCATGCCTCGACACGTGGGAGATATAGCCGCATCGTGGGCGTTACATTTGAATTCAAACTTCTTTTGATTGTAGTTTGAGTTTCGTAACTCCGATTCGATTGATTCTTTCTGCAAATCAAAGCTCTTCAGTTGAACTTTCAGTTTGGATCTTTTCTCTTGAGTTTTACGCTTGCATCTTATGCTTGAGTGCGTATGTATGTTATTGTTTGTTTACGATAGAGTTTCCGGAGTGCGAAGCATGCTACTACGAGTCACTAGGGTTTCCAGATCATCAGCAAGGCAAGTAACACTTTGATCATACCTTTTATTACCCATTTTTATGCATTAGTTCCAATCCTCAAACACTGGATGGTTAGGATTTGTTAACATGTGGGTATTGGGAAGTAGTTGATGAGGTAGAACCTATTGTATTTATTTCAAACCCTGGGAACTACTTCTACATTATGCTTATACTGCTATGCTATGCTAGTAGACGTGGTTTGGGTTTGAGAGATCCATGGCAGATGTGAGAGTATTATTAATGGTTAAACTTAAGGTGGCTACTTTAATACACATCTGGGTGGATTGGTTGAGGCACCCTGGAGCACCCAGTGGTTGTCTGGGCACCTGGAGCAATCCAGCATTGTCCTGGGATATCCCGTGTGATCATCCTATGGTTCGCCACCTAGGCTCAAAGGGATCATAAGATTATTCATGCTAGAAACTTCCGTGTGCAGCCACAAGCCATTATGGGCTCTGGCATAGTTGAGTATGTTGTGTGACCTCTTTCAGTGGTAGGCTAGTAGATGCAGGGGATGTAGGTGGTACTGTCTACCCAGAGTAAAGAGTTAATGCTTCTGAAAGACTGCGTCTCGATCATCCGTTTCTCAAACACCATGTAGTGCGAGAAATTCAATGGTGGAGATCGAGTCTTGTGGGGAAAAGTGTGCAAACCTCTATAGAGTGTATAAACTAATCATGGTTAGCCGTGTCCCCGGTTATGGACATCCTGAGTATCTGGTACTTGAATTATTGATTTGATCTCATCACTCTTACTTAATAAATTTGTTGGGTTGTTACTATTGTTTAATTGGGATTGAGTTGGAGGAACCTTCTCAATATTTATCAACCAACTTTGTAGTTAAATTAAATATATTCCTTTGTTGTAGGGAAAAATTGGCTTTACGCAAAATAATAACCATAGAGCCTCCACCAGCCATATATGCATGTAGCGATAGCTGTTATCTTGTTCATTGCTCTATAGTGTTAATTTGCCAGCATATTCCATGTGCTGACCCATACGGGCTGCAACATATCATGTTGTAGACTTTTCAGATGAAGAGTAAGGTACGCTAGGTCATTGTCGTGCACTCAGCTATGCCGTTGGAGTTGATGAACTCATTTACCTTCGAAGCTTCTGCAGTTATCTTATTTAGATGGCCTTTAGCCATATTATTGTAATAAGTTCTCTTCTGAGACACTTGATGTAATAAGTGTGTGATTGAACTCTGTTATAAATCCTCGAGTACTGTGTGTGTCAGCATTACCGATCTAGGGATGACACTTAAGCACAGAGATTTGACCGCCTGAGGTTGGATCGCTACACAAATAAAATTTAAATTAGCACAAATACATTTGAAAGATAAAATTTAAATCTCGTAGTAGCTGCACTTGGGGCGTTGCTACTGATGGCGGAGGTGAGGGGTGGCCTGGACGTTGGGGTGCTACGACAGCGGCGAATACAGTCCACCAACGCTAGCAAGAACATTCGTTGGGTATGGCGTGCTGTTGGGGGAGGTATGTGGGTGCGAGGGAGGCCTGGGCACCGTAACTGGGCGGCAGCAGCGACGGAGGGGCGGCCATGTGTGGTGGCTATTGGTGGAAGAGAAGGGGGATGGCCACTGCCACCGACTGACAGGTCAGGGGGAGGATAAGGGAGGGTGTCGTGCGCATCTGCTTCATGTCCGTGCCGACACTAACCAGGCCCAAATTTGGCTCTGAAGAAGATCACGAGCGAACAAAAAATGAACGCTCGTCCATTAGCGTTGGGCGTGTTGGGCCGTGATTTATTTCTGTTTCGACCAAAATAGATACACACAGACAATTTGTGTTGGAGCGTTCGAGTTGCCCTAATTAGTTGCGGTTGTTTGTTGTTACTGTCATAGTTTAATGTTCATGCCTACCACATCTTATGAATACATCATCAGATACAATAATTATAAATGAGTGAAATATTGGAAATAAATATTTCTTAAGGGGGAAGATATTTGGAGCTCACCCGGACTTGCTGACAATTAAGATATTCCTCAACTCTGGATGTCACCGACATCGTTGGTGAGACATGATGGAGAGAGGGAGGGATGAAGAGTAGAGAGAATGTGACAATGGTGCATCAACCTGAAATTTAGCCGTGATGGGGAGGAAAAACTTCTTTTTTGTAGGTGCAATAGCTTTGGCACTGGTTATATTAGAACATATTGTGATCATGTGAACAAGAGTCTTGAGGAATTTTTATTAGATAAGGGCCTATGATATTCTTCTCCCTTGAACTCTCAAATAGCATACAAAAATTCCACCATTTGTATATCCTGCTAAAAACCAATCACACCATTTCTCTTTCACTCGATGATAGTGCTAAGTTGAAGGAGGCACCATCAAAGGATATCCCTATGACTTTCTCAACTTCATACTACCTGGTATGGACACCAACAATATTTTTTTAATTACAGGCACCGAGCATGTTTTTTAAGATACAGAGTGTTTCAAATTCTTCTTGCTTTAAAAAATTAATGCTTTTAAATATGTTCATGATTTTAAAAAATGCTCAAAATTCCCAAAAAATGGTTTGAACTTTTTTAAAATCAATCACAAACTTTTAAAAATTATATTTAAAAAAGCATGGTTAAAAAATGTTAATTTTCAAAACATGTTTCAATTCTCATAAAAATATTTAAGAAATTAATTATTTTATAATAAATAATTTTTTTGTTTTTTCAAAAAATAAAATATAAAACCGATTACTAGACTATTCCACGCACCATTACTCTTCCATCAAATCAAGGATGCTAGGGTGTCTTCTTTACGTCTACACTTCATACTTCGAAAAGCGATAACAATATAGACTTATTAATGATGTTTATCAGAACTATATGTAAGAGGCGCGTATTATCACAAGGAGCAGGCTTTACAATATTTTTTTCCCGTTGCAACGCACGGGCATTTGTACTAGTATATACTAGTAAGCATGCACGTGCAACGCACGTCTCGACTAATATTTACAACCGTCGCCTGTGTATGTAAGAGGATAATATGATTGTAGTAATGAAAATATTTCAAATGTACTGTTGTGTAGTTAAGGTTCATTTTCCACCCAAAAAAATATTGCACTATTATTTCAAATCTTTAGTAGCCTTCTTATTTCTAGTAATCGTGCACATGCAGTGCAAAAAAAAGTTACAAAAACATATATTTGATCTTTGGGACAATATGCTACTACAAAAAAATCACCTATCAATTTGCGTGTCTTAAAAAAATTGGTGCGTGACTACACTCCATATCCAAATCTTAATGCGTGAGTACACTCCATATTCCATTTGCTCCATATGATAGCTTATCCTCCTCTCCAGAAAGAGCTTCATATGTATCCCTACCTGGTATATCAGCATTTGTCAAAAAAAAACCTGGTATATCAGCACATACTGCGTCCCTACAAGAAGGTTGTAAATTTTTATTGCAGAATATATAAACCCAGTAGAAATCAAGTCTCATGGGAAAACTGATCACTCAATTAGCGAGAAAGTGCTCACTTAGGAAGTTAACTTAATGCATGAGGATTTGTTTCTTGAAACTTCATGCTTAGTGAAAGAAAAGTAAGGCTTGGAGATCTTTCTAAAGTTTAGTATGGAATAACTTTCTCAATTGCATGGCATTTAGTGATTCTGTATAAAGAAAATAGTTGCAGGCTTGGTAAAGGAACAATATTCCTATAGACAAGTGAGAAATCTCATGTAGGCTTCCACAAATAACTACATGGTTCCACAACACACACAAACTCCTGAAGAATTGGCACGATTGGCATGTAGTAGGTCCTACAATAGAAAGCAAATACAGTTTAGAGGAAATTTCTTAATTATGCCTGCAAAATTAGATCTAACAAATTTGCACACTAATACTCAGACACCACATATGTTTTATATGGCTTGGCATTTTATAATACAACTGGTGAGCGTAAGCGTACTTCCTCAACACCAAAGGTGCTTACATATTCTAAATTAGTATGTACCAAGTACATGGCTCTACAAAGTTCAGACAAGCATGTGTTAAAAATGTGTTTTACAAAATAAAGCCCTTCCTTCCATTACAAGTAAACCCTATCATAAGAAGACAAGTAGTGCAACCATTCAAGAGGGATAGATAAGTTTCAGTTACCTTGTTAATTGCTCGGCCTTCTCTGTCGAAATTAACCAGTATGCGCCCTCCAACCACTTCACAAACACACAAAACATGGGCAAGAACAAGCAGATATAGATCCACAAAGAGTGAAATGGATGAAGGCCTTCTACTTGACTCCTGGTTCAGAATGCTACATCTCAAGAACAAGTAAGCATATGTACAATCCTTTCGTGCATTCATCTATTTGGAAAGACAAAGGCAATAGTAAAAAGCTAGAGCATGGAATGGATAATGGGTTTTCCAAACTACGATTTCAACAAATCTTCAACCAATAAATATAAGTGCACATAATTTTAATCCAAGGCAATTTAAATGCTGACTCTTAAATCTGGAACTTGTACTGTCTTTTTTACCTGTACATGTGCCTAATTGTGACGCCCCAAAACCGATGCGTCAGATGTCTTCCGCTTATTCGCCTTCTTTGCCATGTCATTCGCTTGCGTGTTGACTTTGCCATGTCCTCATGTGCATTTCATCTGCATGTTTTTCAAAACTTGCATCCGTCCGGGTCTCCCAGTTCTCTCCGTTGTCCGTTCTGAGTCCAACCGCACTTGCACGCGCCCGCGGCACCTTTGAAATATTATTTTATAAGTGGCATAAAATGTTCTCGGAATGGGGTGAATGTTGGCGTTTGGTCTTATTATAGTGTAGGTAGACCGCCTGACAAATTTCGTTGCATTAGGAGTCGGTTTGATAGCCCAACCGTCATCCGTAGTGGCACGATTGTCGGTTAATTCATCGGACGTTTTCTGTATCCAGAAACCCCATATCAGGACACTTTCTCTTCTCTCCTCTCAGCCCAACCCACTCTCCACAGCCCACCTGCAGCCCACCTAGCCCCCCCTCCGACCGGAGCCATCGGATCATCATCGAAGGGTCCGAAAAGCCCCCAAAACCATCAAACCCTAGCCCTACCCTATTTATATAGCCCCCCTTGCCATTTTTGGGCAACCCTAGCCCTCCACCTACCTCCTAGCCCCTCCTCCTAAACTTCCGCACCGCTCCTCTGCCCCGCCGCCACTTGGTGAGCCTCCAATGACCGTGCCGCCACCTGAGGCCGCCAGCGCTGCCGCCCCGGACCAGTGGCAAGCTGCCGCCATCGCCCGCCACCCTCCTCACGCCTGGCCCACCCAGCTGGCGAGGGCCCGCCCGAGCCCATCCCAGGCTCGAGCACGCTGCCGCCGCCCGCGCCCGCTCCCGCCTCTCCTCACCATCGCCCGCGTCGCCCAGCGTCCGCGCCCGCCTCTCCACGCCACCGCCCGCGCCGCCGCTGTAGCTCTGCCCCGTAGCCCCAAGCCTCGCCGACCCCGCGCCTCCCCGTCGCCGCAGCTCACCGGCCCCTGCCTTCCTCCCGCCGCCCACGCCCGGATCTCGACAGGGGGCACCAGATCCAACCATCACCGGTGCCTCGTCGGCCCCGCCCCTGCCGGAGCACCGCCGGCGACCTCCTTTGCCTCCACCACCGTGCCGGGACGACCCCGTCCCAATTCAGCGCCGGCCCCTGATCCAAACGGCCCTGCTGCACCGGCCCGTCCCCGGGACCCCTCCGTCCCATTTTTCCCGCGAGGTAGTTTTGGCTAAGTCCATGAAAAACCCTCTCATGTGTGCATGTTTGAGTGATAATAACTGTGAGCATGTTTATCCGATTGTTATGTATGATATATCAAAATGTTTTTCTCTCTGTGATATAGGTGATGGTTGCATTTGCATGCATATTAATATTTATCTTGATGTCTTAATCATCGTTGCAAAGTGCTAAGTGATGTAATCTACTAAAAACTGATATAACTTGCCATTTTTTCATTTTCATATCTCTTTGTGTGATTTTATTTTGAGCATCATGTCTACATGTCATAGGAGCACAATCATATAATCCTTGCATTGCTATAACTGTTATGTCAGGTATGCCCTATGGTGAATAACACAAGCATGATAAGTAGGGTACTTGTTGTTCCTGTTCTGTTAAGTCTGAATCTATTATATTGTGATGCGATGTTTACTTGATGCTACCATCAAATCTATGCATATTTTGGAGATGCCCACTAAGAATGTTTTGAAGATCATGTTATGCTCTATCCATCCATGCCCTTGTTTGCAATTATAACATGCTTTCGCTTGTCATTTTGGTGCCCTCAAGTTGCTTGAAAATGTAACTGTCAGCATGCCCAGTTTTCATTATGTTATATCATCTTGCCATGTTCCCTTGAAGCTATCATCAAATCTGTTTCTCCAATGATCATGCACATTAATGATGTTTTGTTAAGGGTGTTTAGTAAACGCTTGCATGCCCCTTGATGCCATGAATAGTTCCTGTAGCATATACTTTTGTTGTCTCAAAGTAAGCATCATGAATCTGTTTTCTGTCAAACTGTTTTTCACCGTCTGAGAATCTCTTATGACTTGCCTACTTGTCTTGATGAATGCCATTCATCTAGAGGTTATAAGGAGATTCTTAGTAATCATGTTTTTCCATGTTTAACCTGTAATTTAATGCCATGCTTTTTTTGTCATGATCTTGCACTGTAGCATGTTTGTTTCGTGCCTCCAACATGTCAACATGTTATTCCTCCTCACATGTATGCCCTGTTTTTCACCAAGTCCTAATCTGTGTTATAAAGTTGCTTCTTGCATTGATCATATTTGTTTAATATTGATGCCTACGAACCTGAACCTTAATGATATTTGAGGTATGCAATTTGTAGTTGAAGTGCATGTCAAGTTTGTGCTCATATGGTTGCTGTAGCATGTTTTTTTGATGATTGCAAAGTGCCTAGTTGCTGTTTAGGCAGATTATTGCTATAACTTGTATTGAGTGTGTGTTGGACCGTTGCTCCGTTTTCAGCATGCTCTATATGAAACTTGCTTGGTTTTACATGTAGTTTCATCATGCCATGTTGCATCCATGTTTTGGAATGTTTTTATTGTGTTTTGCATGCATATGCATCAATGCCATGTTTAACTTGTTTTGCTCATATCTTTTAGTCTGTAGCTCCGAATTAAATGAACTTTATATGTAACTTGATTAGGAAAGCGATTAGATCATCATGGTGCACTTTAACTTGATGTTTAAAAACTTCAACATAATGTGTTATTCAGATCTGGACCAATTTCTAAATTTGCATATGGGGAGTTTCCGGAATTGTTGTATGTTGATTCCAGCCTCATTTAAACTTGCTTTGATGTGGGGTTCTTGTATGCTTCATCTCTTGCCATGAGTAGCATCATGAAGCCTTGTCATGCATCATACTTGGTTGAACATCATGTCATGTTTATGTGTTGTGTGTTTACCCTGTTGTTTGCTTCTTTCCGGTTGTGCTTCTTCTCGATAGTTCCTGTTTCGTTGCCATCGTGAGGATTCGTTCGACTATGTTGGTTCGGCTACTTCATGGACTCATTCTTCTTCCTAGCGGGATTTCAGGAAAGATGACCGTCACCTTGGATCTCACTACTATCTTTGCTTTGCTAGTCGTCTCGATGCTATCGCTATGTCCCGCTACCTACCACTTGTTTATCAAGCCTCCCATTATGCCAAGAAACAACCTCTAACCTTTTCACTATCCCAGCAAACCATTGTTTGGCTATGTTACCGCTTTGCTCAGCCCCTCTTATAGTGTTTCTAGTTGCAGGTGTAGTTGTAGGTTGTTCCATGTTGGGACATGTATATCATGGATATCTTGGGATATCACTATATCTATTATTTTAATTAATGCATCTATATACTTGGTAAAGAGTGGAAGGCTCGACCTTTTGCCTAGTGTTTTGTTCCACTCTTGCCGCCCTAGTTTCCGTCATACCGGTGTTATCTTCCTTGATTTTACGTTCCTAACACGGTTGGGGTTTATGCCCCCCCCCTTGACAGTTTGCTTTGAATAAAACTCTTCCAGCAAGGCCCAACATTGGTTTTCCATTTTCCTAATAACAACTAAAACTTGCATAGGGATCGGCTAGCACCCGAGGATAATTGATCAAACCCCCAGGCCAGTGCTCCTCTGGAAGTGCGTTATGTTGACTAGATGGGGGGTGAATAGGCATTTTTTACAAATCCGTCACTAAGGAAATTCAAGGTGAGGAATTTCCTAAGTCACGAACGACTAGTAGAGGAATAAGTACTTAGATGCAAGCGTAACAGAGTAGTAACACATTCATCATGATTAAATACAAGAAAGCATAGAGTACAAGAAGCATATAAACAGGATAAGCAGGCTGAAGACAAAGTGACTGAAGAATTAGGATTGAGGAAATTGAGAAAGTCTTCAGTCAAAGTCTTCAAACAGTAACGATCAAGTGCATCAACACAGTCATCAACAGGAAATAGAACCAGTAGCTTGGTGAAGACGATGATTTGGTAGGCCAATTCGAACAGCTGTGACAGTTGTACGTCTGGTTGGAGCGCCTAGGTATTTAAACCTGAGGACACACAGTCCCGGACACACAGACCCTCACCGTATTCTCCTTGAGCTAAGATCACACAGACCTCGTCCAATCACTCGTGGTAAGTCTTTAGGTGACTTCCAAACCTTCACAGACTCGGCCACTCGGTGATCCACAATTTCCTCTTGGATGCTCTAGACCATGACGCCTAACCGTCTGGAGGATCACAGTCCTCAAAGGTAACAAGCGTCGGTTCCACACAGGAACAATCTCTTCAGTGATGCTCAATCACTTTGGGTTTGTAGGTGCTTGGGTTTAGGTTTTCCTCACTTGATGATTTTCGCTCAAAGTCCTCAGAGGATGGGATGCTCTCAATGACAAGTGACAGTTTCTCTCAGAGCAGCCAACCAACTAGTCGTTGTAGGGGGCGGCTATTTATAGCGTAGGGAGCAGCCCGACATGATAAGACATAAATGCGCTTTAATGATATGACCGTTAGGTGGGTATATATTTTGGGACAGCTAGCGCATAGCACAACAACGGTCGGATATTTGAGTATCAAATTCCTCACTTGTAGGCAATCCGCACTGGCAAATTCGTAACTCCTCAGCAGAACAAATTCCTAAGAGAACAGAAGATTTTCGTGTCTGTCATTGAAGAAATTGACTGAATTGTATGAGATTTCCAATGGCTTCACTCGAAAGGATTTGTTAGGTGTAGGATTTTGAGATGAGCATCACTTGGAAACTTTTCCTTAGTTTCACCTCGACCCCGTTTAACAGTATGGTGTTTCCTATGACTCAAGAATGAGAAAATGAAACTACGAAAACAAAAGTCTTCACGCTTCATAATCCTCGCATGAATATCAAGTCTTCATGGTCACACCAATTTCCTCACTTTCAAAGTCTTCAAGAAAACCAAAGTCTTCAGTTGAGGACATTCAGTTTTAGGGGTCGACTTCCATCATAAATATCAAACTCCTTATAGACTTATAGACCTGTGTACACTCACAAACTCATTAGTCCCTTAACCTATAAGTCTTCAATACACCAAAATCACTAAGGGTCACTAGATGCACTTACAATGTCCCCCTTTTTGGTGATTGATGACAATATAGGTTAAGTTTTCAACGGGGATAAACATATGAAGTGTAAATGCTGATACTGAGGAATTTGATTGCAAGTTATAGAAGAACTCCCCTTGAAGATGTGCATATGTGAGGAATTTGCTTTGAGTACCAAATGCACATTGTAGAGTAGAACCATGGAGATCTCCCCCTATATCTTGTAATTCATACACGCATGTAACATATGATATGAAGAATTAGAAATGCATGATGAAATATGGTGTCTGATGAAGTTCGGCATGCGTGCATTAATGTACTTGAGGAAATAGCATGCAGTAAGTAGAGCAAAAGTATCCGACCGCCATAGGACTTAACTTTACAACTCGATCAACAAACACTTCAGAAGAGCGAGAGTTGTAACTTAACAAAAAAACGCCCATATATATGAGACCCGCTTGAAGACTAACTCAAATTGCTCCCCCGTGTCATCAAATGACCAAAAGGGATGAAAAATGAGGACTAACACCCCTGAAGAATATCATCAAGATGTCGATGGAGGAGCGCCAGCGTTGTTGGGGTCGTCCGGTGGAGTAGGGCCTGCCGCGGTGTCGTTCAAGTTTCAGCTTCATTCGTCTCGCGCGCTGAAGAATATGAACTGGCGACCAAGTGAGGAACTTTGACCTTCTTGAATTTTCTAAGGCGGTTGTGCCTACTCAAAGTCCTGTTGGAAGTTCATCTCCTTGAGATATTCAGCACTGTAGAGATTAGACAGAATAACCCAAGTGTGGTCAAAGACTTCATGCAAGTAGTAGTGGTTCTTATACACGGTATTTTGAGTTACTGTCATGTTCTGTAGAATAGCACCAAACTGACGCTTGACCCACTTGTGATTTCTATCAACTTTCTGATGTAGGCTGAGGAGAAGCTCATGGTCAGTCATCACACGTGGAGCAGTGGCTTCAGGATATTGCTTTGAAGCATTTGCGGCAGTATCATGTGTTGTAGAGTCGTCATTGGTGGAATATGATGCAGCTTTGCGAAACTGTCCATCCAATGGACGAATGCCTTCATCAATGACAGCAGCCTTGCCCTTCTCATCAACTGAAGAAATAGTCCTTTTGAGGACTTCAATGGGGGGAAAATAGCTGAGATGGTTTTGAAAATCATCCTTATATTGAATTGAAGACCTTGATCTGATGAATTTCATGATCCAGGAAGCATAAGGCTTCAACTCAAAAGGAAACAAAGCAGCATTGACCAAAGTCCTCAAGAAGAAATCGTGATAGTTGATAGGAATACCATGAATAATATTAAACAGCAGATTCTTCATTATTCCAACAACCTCTTCTTCATCTGAGTTGTGGCCCTTCATTGGTCTGAGGGTTTTGGTCAATATGCGATAGATAGTCCTTGGCACATAGAGCAATTACTTGACTAGGAATGTGGTCCTTGGAGCTTGGCCATGCTTCAAAGGCTTCATCAGCACTTGCATCAGATGATTTGAGAGTTCAGGTTCAGCATAGATGAGCCTTGCACCTTCAGTGGGAAGGCTGACTGGGACAGCGTGAAGCCATTCAGAGGCCGGAGCTTTGTAGTGAGTGCTTTTGGTCATCCAGTCCAGCACCCATGAATTCACATCTTCAACATTGCGAGTGATGTGCATCATGGCATAGAACTTAAGAATAAGTTCTTCATTCCAGTCACAGATGTCGGTGCATAAGTATAGCAGCCCGGCGTCATGAAGAACACTGAGGAGTGGGGTGAAGCATGGAAGAGACTCCATATCCACATGAGGAATTTGCTCATGATCAAAAAATTTGTCCTTATCAAACAGCAATGAGGAATAGAAATTCATTTGACTGGAAGTCTAGAAACGCTTGCAACGAAGTCGAGCAGAGTCATAAGGATTGTAGTCAGAGAAGAAATGATGATTAGCAAAGAAATCATCAGCTTTGAATTTCTGCTTCTTGGTGTGATGATTCTGTGGCTTGGGCTGAATATTAACAATTGAACTTTCACAACCTCTTGACGCACAACCTCTGGAGCCATAGGCTGGGGAATTTTAGGAGTAGTTTCATCAGCAGCAGCCTTGGCCTCCATTTCTTCAGCACTAGCGGCTAGAACTTCTTCTGGAATAGAAAGAAGTGCATCTTGATGTCCTTCAGAGCCCGTGTGAATTTCTTCGGTTTGGACCAGGAACTGAGGAAGTTGATGCAGAGGTGTTGTCAGAGGCGAATTGGGGTGATAACTTTCCCAATAGTCATCATTCAGAATAGGAGTCATTGACCCAATATCCACATTCTCATCTTCTTCGTCAATTTCTTCGACGCCTGGTGATGATACCAGGGGAGTTGAAGGGATATTATCCACTTCAATTTCTTCATCCAACTGCTCTAAAGAAGCAACAGAAGGATTTTCCTCGTCACTTTCATCTGGAATGACATATTCCTCACCAAAGGGAACAATCTCCTTTGATGGCATGCTTGATACTGGAACAACATCAATTGGGTTCGCGAATGAGCTCGTCAAAGTCTTCGCTTTCTTAAGAGCTGAAGAATCTGAAGTTGTAGATGCTTTCCTTTTCTTCATTGTTGCCTTCTCCGCAGCTTTGGTCTTCTTCGCCTCTGATGCAGAGGGAAGGTTGATACTTGTCATCCGTTATGACTTTGCAGGAGGAGCAGATGAAATTGGTTCAATTTCTTCAGGCGCAACTGATGCAGTTGCCCTGGCATGTTCAGATTCCTCAGGCACAGTAGCAAATGCTTCAACTGGCCTAGTTTGTTCTTCATGCGCAACATTGGAGGTTGCCCTGGCAATTTCTTTAGAGGCTGGAATTTCTTCAGCAGCCCTGGTGCTCTCATTTTCTTCAACAGTCCGATTTTCATTAGCTGTGCTTGCATGTTCTTCAGTAGGCTGAGGAGATGTCTCAGCCTGGGGAATTTCATGTTGCGATGAAGCTGCAACATTTGGATTAAATGTCTAGGTCATCTTGACAAATCTGACTTTGGCAGCTAGCCAATCAACATAGTATCTGTCAAATTCATCATTGAGTCGCTTGATTTCTGTTTGTAGAGCTACAAGTTCATTTGGAGGTAACTTCAGAACATTATTCTTCAGAAAGCACTCTTTCTTGTATAGAGCTTTCTTTACTTCTCTCCCATGTTCAAATTTCCATTTTCTTTATCAATGAAGGCCGTCAACACATGACTTTGGCCAGGAGTGAGGTTCAGCTCAGGCAAAGGAGTATTGGGGTCCTTGTGCCATAGGTTAATGAAGTCGAGGATCAACTTCGGGTCCAACATGAGTGGCACTGTACTGCCTTTTGCTCTAGCGGCCCTTTGCTATCCATCTCTGATGATTTCAGCTAGTTCTTCATCATCAGCTCTGTCTTCATTAGAGGGTACTTGAAAAGCAACCTGATTTTTGTGAGTTCTTAGCATTGTGCCTCGTCTAGTAGTGGACTTTTTCTTCAGCAAGGTTGGACCGATTGAGGACTGTGGAGGAGCTGAAGAACTTGCAGATGCTCTTGAAGAAATAGAGATTCTAGTGGTCCTTTGGCAAGAGGCAAGATGCGCAGGTGCCGAGGACTTTGCATCAGTTGCTGAGGATTTTGCAACAGAGGGGGCTGGAGCTGCTTTTGAAGAAGTAGCTTGAGGCATAGGCCGTGAGGACTTTGAAGAGCTCGGCCGTGGGGGCATTGCAAAGCTTGGCCGTGAGGGCATAACAGCTGAGGAACCTGGCTTGATAGCAGGTTTCTTTGGCATGGCCTTCTTAGGCTTGCTGGCAGAGGCCTCAGCAGCGGCAGAAGCAGAGTCTTGAATTTCTTCACTGCATCTTTGGCCATTTTGGCCAACTTAGCTTGCCGCTTGGCCCACTCCTTGGGGAAATCCTCACCACTTTTGATGCTAGTGGGATCAGCTTCTTGGCCTGGTGCCAATGGAGGTCTTGGGCATGGAGGGTGTACAACAAATTTCTTCATGCGTTTCGGAGTCACATATCGATACTCCCTCCATTCTCTGGCTCATGTCCTATCTATCCTCTAAATGCGCACTTTGCGCTCATTCTTTGTATCCTTGCCATGAGTTGCTTCATCAGGAGTACAATACCCTGCATAGATGTCATCAGGGATCTCAAAAGCAGTATTCTCTTCTGGTCTCTTTCCTCCCTTCTGAGGTCTTTTACCGTCAGCCATTATCTTCACTTGAGGATTTTGAACAAATGAATTTTCTGATGAGGTATGCAATTTGTCTTCAAGGAACGCTACAAATGAGTTAAGTTGATGAGAACCTAGAGACTCAGCAGCGGACATGTGCACCTGTGAACAGAGTATAGGTGCGAAGAATTTGGGGAGGTCATATGCGTTCTTAGAAGTTTTTCAAAAGAATCAAGTTTGAGGAATTTGACCAGGGGGTCTTGAGGAATTTCACCAAGCGTTCTTGACTTAGGTTCCAGAGTTGTATAGATTGAAAATCCACACAATTGACGAATGTAAAGGAAAAATGTTGCTTAGAGAAACAGATCAAGAACCGATGTGTCACGACCAAGATGCGGCCCTATCATAAAGGAACTCGAAGGTCCCACCAAGGATAGAAGCGCATCTTGAAGACGCTTTTGCAAGGTGGATATCATTACATCAACATTACATAATAGTGGGGATACAACCAAGACATACAATGTCACATGAATACAACAATACATCATACAAGATCAACATCCGACTACGGATGAAACATAAATAGAAACTCAAACAATATCCACCCTGCTAGCCCAGGCTGCCGACCTGGAACCTATCCCCTGATCAAAGAAGAAGCAGAAGGAGAACTCCAAAACAAGCAAACATCGCTCTCGCGTCATAATCATCGCATAACCTGTACCTGCAACTGTTGTAGTAATCTGTGAGCCACGAGGACTCAGCAATCCCATTACCATGGGTATCAAGACTAGCAAAGCTTAAAGGGAAAGGAAGGGGTAACTGGTGAGGTTGCAGCAGCGGCTAAGCAATGTATGGTGGCTAACTTACGCAAATAAGAGCGAGAAGAGAAGCAAAGGAACGGTCGTCAACTAGTAATGATCAAGAAGTGATCCTGAACTCCTACTTACGTCAGACATAACCCAGAAACCGTGTTCTCCTCTCGATCCACCCCGAAAAGAGACACTCACGGTTACGCACACGGTTTGTGTATTTTAGAAGAGTTTACTTCAAGTTTACTAGAACCGGATATTAACAAATTCCCATCTGCCACATAACCGCGGGCACGGCTCTCGAAAGTTTATACCCTACAGGGGTGTCCCAACTTAGCCCATGATAAGCTCTCGCGATCAACGAAGGATATTCCTTCTCCCGGAAGACCCGATCAGTCTCGGAATCCGGCTACAAGACATTTCGACAAGAATAAAAAAGACCAGCAAAGCCGCCCGATGTGCCGACAAATCCCGATAGGAGCTGCACATATCTCGTTCTCGTGGCAACACCGGATGAGACTAGCTACGAGTAAAACCAAGCCTCAAGTTTCCCCAAGGTGGCCTCAGCAGTGGCTCGGTTCGAACCAAGACTTAGAGAAGCACCGGCACTGGGGGCTAAAATAAAGATGACCCTTGGGTTGGCCGACCCAAGGGAAAGGGTGTAGGTGGTGGTGAGGCAAATGGTAAAACCAAGGTTGGGCCTTGCTGGAGGAGTTTTATTCAAAGCGAACTGTCAAGGGGGTCCCATAAACCACCCAACCGCATTAGGGACGCAAAATCCAGGAACATAATACCGATATGACGGAAACTAGGGCGGCAAGAGTGGAAAAAACACCAGGCATAAGGCCGAGCCTTCCACCCTTTACCAAGTATATAGATGCATTAATTAAATAAGAGATATTGTGATATCCCAACATAATCCTGTCCACCATGGAGCAATCTTAAACTTCACATGCAACTAACAACGATATAAGAGGGGCTGAGCAAAGCGGTAACATAGCCAAACAACGGTTTGCTAGGAAGGGTGACAACGGTTAGGGGCTATCATGCAATTTGGGAGGCTTGAGCAGCAAGTGGTAGCTAACGCAGCATAGCGATAGAACGAAGCAACTAGCATAGCAATGATAGTAATGAGATCCAAGGTGACGGTCATCTTGCCTGAAATCCCGCAAGGAAGAAGAACGAGTCCATGAAGAAGACAACCGGGAGTAGTCGAGCGTGATCCTCACAATCGCAACATTACCGGAACTAAGAAGCAGCACCAGAAAGAAACAAACAACATAGTAAACAACCATCACATAAACATGGCATGATGCACAATCGAGTATGATGCATGTCCGGTTTAATGAGGCATGGCATGGCAAAGTGCAACAAACAATGCTACAAGTTAAGTGGAGCTCAATATGCAACGAGTTGCATATTGACAAAACACCACATTACATATTTATTTTAATCTCGTTTAAGCTACCAAACAATATTAAATGTTGTTAAACATGGCAAGAGGTGAAGCATAAGTAAACTATCTATTTAGGCAAGTTTAAATGAGGCCGGAAATAAGAAAGAACAATTCCGAAAAATCCTCATGTGCATATTTCGAATTTGCTACTGTTCTGTCGTAAAACATATTTTATTGTTGTTAAACAGGAAAATAAACTGCACCATGTTAAACTAGGCATTTTTCCACCCTGTTTACATATAAAGAACATTTAATTCCGAGTTACGGTTATTTAGTTATGAAATAAAGCATTTTAACATGGCATTTGAGCAAATTTAATCAAACAGCATTTTAAACATATTTAACATGGATGAAAGTGGCATATTATGAAACTAGATGAAAAACTAAGCATTTTACATGTTTAAAACATTTTAATCCGATGCACGGTTGTTGAGTTATTAAATGCATGAACATGAGGGTTAAAGCGAATCTGCACTCTCTGGATAATAGACAAATTCGCAGAATCGGGAAAAAACATATGCGGGCGAATCTGGAACAGAGCCGAACAGGGGCAGGCTGGGGCAGCTCACCCATGGGCTTCGCCCGTCTGCGCAGAGGATGCAGGCCGGTGACTTGAGGCCGAGCGGCCCGGATGGAGTTGGGCCAAAGGGCGCGGCTTGGCGGGCCACGTGGAGGACGACGGGTCAACGGGCACGGCGAAGCGCCGTCCGCCGAACTGGCCAAGACAGAGCAAAACGGCGGCAGTGGGACTTGGCGGTCTCGGTGGGGGCGGCGCGACACAGAGCCGAGGTGAGGCGAGTGCGAGACTCGCCGGATCTGGCGGGCAGAGACGGCAAACGGAGCAGGGGAGGTCGATGCGGTCACGCAAGGGCGAAGGGAAGCAGAGGAGGTTCGAGCGTCCTCTCGACGTAGAGGATGGCGGCGCTGGAGGTGACCGGAGGAAGAAGAAGAGAAGGGATCCCGGCGGCGAGGTCCTCGGGGCCCATAGGAGCTCTTGGCACAAAACCATGGCGTTCGACAGCTGCGTCCGGTTCCTGTGATAGGAAGCAGAGGAGGGGAGTTGAGAGATGAGGAAAAGGAGAAGACAGGAGGAAGAGGAGGGCCGGCGGTGCTTATCTGCTGCTGCTGCTTGGGTGGCGCGCACGAGAAGCACGGGAGGATGCAGGGGTGCCTGGCGCTGCGGGATTGGGGCTCCCCTGCTCGAGCTCCTCGGGTGCATGCTCGCGCATGAGAGCGAGAGGAGGCTGGGCCTCGGGAACCGAGGAGGTGGCAGCTGGATCCGGTGTGGTTGGCTGGATGGATCGAGGGGAGACGGTGGTTGGCCCCGGATGGATCTGGGAGGATCCCAAGGTGGAAGGTGAGTGGGTGGATGGCTGGCGGCGGGGACGAGACTGATGGGACAAGCCTCCTAAAGATTAGGGTTGGACTAGTTTATATATAGCCTGGGGATTAGATTAGGGACTAAAACGGTCCGTCCGATCGAAATTGAGCGGTCGAGAATAAATAGGTAGGGAAGTCCAAATAAAAAAACGGAGATGTTTTATAGACGTTTGGGGATGATCCGGATCCATCGGTAACGACAACCAGGTTCGAGTTCGGAGCAGTTTCGACACACACACGAGGGTGTCTTGAAATGGGCAAGAGAGGTTAGGTGGTCACGGTCAAGAGGGAAGCGAAAACCCGAATGGCCTCGAAACGGTCAACGAAAGCAAGGGGGGAACGCGGCAACTACGAACGGGTGCAAGCTTTAAGAAAACATGCAGATGCAATGCGCATGATGCTATGAGATGAGATGCATGGCCGAACAAAATGCAAAACAAAACACAAAACCCAACCACGAAGGAAAAAAAATATCGCATCTCCGGAAAAGGCAAGAGTTGGAGTTACGAATATGGAAAGTTGCATCCGGGGTGTTACAACACTGCACCACTACGAGAGGATCTCGTCCCGAGATCTTGGATGGCACCGGAGAGAAACGGAAGAGGAAGAGAAGAGGTAAAACTAAGTTGCTTCTTGGACAACAGAGTGAAAGTAAAGAACCTTGAGAGGTTGAAAAGTAGAAAGAAAGAACACAACGGAGATGAGCAAAGTTGAAAACACTCCGTTAGAAAAGAGGAACAAGGGATACGACGAGAACCAAGAGGTTTAGTGATAAGATAGATATTGAAACCACTCCGATTAAAACTAGATAGAGAAGAAATAAGATTGATATAATTTGGGTAGCACTCCGACTGAAAGAAAGAAGGAAAACTTGATAAGATGAAAAGAACTTGAAGAGATGACACAACACTCCGGTTAAATGGATAAGCAAGAAAAGAACACGATCCTCAAAAAATGAGGTGATGGGTGAAGAGCACAACATCACAATGCCTCCGTAACGAAAGAATAGAAGTTAGTTCGTTGGGATAAAGGGACGGAGAAGAAAATGCCAACTTCTGCCACAAATGAACTTGGAAAGCACCTTGCAAAGAAGAATTGAACGGAGTTTTTGCAAAATCAACAACGAAAAGCACAAGCTTGTTGTGGGCTTACGGCAAACATCTCAAAATGATGAGGTGACAACCCGCCATTAATGTAAACAATTGATTGGTTGAGATCAATGAAGATAAGAGAAACTTCTTCACCGAGATGAGAAGGAGAAAATTGGATCATTGATAAGCACCACAAATAGCTACATTCCTTAGGGAAGGCTGTAGGTGAAATATAACCCAATATAACTCCAACAAAAAGATTGATTGGTTGAAAATATCTCTTGAACGAAGAGAAAATGATGGATTTAAAATACCTCATTCTTGACAACAAGTGAATCATGAAGCAGGAGGAGAAATTGCCAAGGATGACATAACACCATCTCAAAAGATAAGGTAGAAAGAATTGCACTTCGGAATGCAAGATGAAGAATACTTGAGCTCCTCAAAACAAAACATGTGTTGAAGACCATGTTTATTTTAGAGTATAGCTTGGCGGATCATAACTTCCAGAGAAATCTTGAAGAACAATTGAAGAATGAAAAGAATCCTTGACGAACCATCATGTAGAGCCTCCATGAAGAACTCCGGTAAACAAAAGGATTAAAGAAACGAAGGTTGAAAAGAACAAGATAAAGCCTTGCGGTGATTTAGAAGGAGCTTCGCGATGAGATAATGCCGAAAACTTGGAACTCCAGAAAAGAAAGGTGAATCAACTTGAACCGGAAATGTGACATGATGAACAACTCTGGAAAGAAGAAACTAGATCACTTGGATGAAACAATAATAAGAATTACGTTATGCGTATCCTTCACCAATTTAAATTGAAGACAAGCAACGGATTTGGTATACTACTTATTCTTCTTGAGGGATTGAAAAGAGATATAGTGCCAACTTGAGAAGGTATTGATGGAGCCACCGGTGGGATTGAAACAACGAAAGAATGAATGAATTGATATGATAACGAAGGAAGAGAAATCTTTAACGAACCACCGTAAGAATTGAAAATGAACGTAGCAAAAAAAATGAACGTAGCAAAGGCACAATTCACAGGGAAGAGTTGGAGAAAAAGAAAACGAAGATACTTGAGAGGATTTAGATACATGAGAACGAAGAGATCATGAACTGATTAGAGGGTATTTGAATGATGCACCGGTAAGATTTGGATAACGAGAGCTGATGGCTGGAATGAATGATTCTGAGATGATGTGCTCCGGAGAATCAAACTGAAAAGACTCCTGAATAGATCCGGTTGGGTGAAAAGAATTCTCACTATCGAAAATAATTATGAGAGGATGGCATCAAGCTAGAATCACAAATCTTTGAGAGAACGGATAAGATTTGGAGGAAAACTCTTCTTTGGTCTTCAAATGTTGAGAATGACGATAAGAAACACCACCATGAATTGTTGAGATACTCCGGGAGAAAATTAGAAAGGTTGAACCAACGATGAAAAGAATTTGAAAGATCTTGGAGAAGGACATATGACCTATGATAATTCATTCTTACGTCAAGCTTGAAAAGAATTAGGAATGGCTCCAGAATAAATAGAAGAGTCAGGTAAGATCCTGGGAAAAGACATGTGGGTTAGGGCCCACTCGAAAGAAACATCGTTGAAGGATTTTAAAGAGAGGTTGCACTGGTTGAATTAAATGACTTGAATGAGATAATAATCTCCAAATAGCTTGAACAGATCTTGGAAGAAAAGACGAGCCTTCTGAGATATCTTCAACACTCCAGGACAAATGAATAGCGAGAAGTGAATGATTAAGAGGTGCATCGGCAAGAGAAAGCATTTGCAACAAGGAAAGGAATATGGTCAACACTGAAAGCTTGAGTTAAATCCACTGGAAAAGAATACGAGAATGAAGAATGATGAACTTGAAACTGTTGAGCATCTTCATGGGAAATCACCGGATAAGAACATTGAAAGAAAAGAATGAAGAGACTTCACTCAAATAAAAGGATACATGATTAAGAAATCTGAGTCCTTGAAGAAAAAGGGTGGGAGGGCGGGAAAACAAAGACAACTTGGGATGGATGAAACAAACACCATTGAGAAAAACTTAGAATTTATCTTGCGGACGTTGAAATGATCGGATCCACTTAAAGAGAAGCACGTCGGTTGGGAAAAGATTTAACATGAAGACCTCGATGATCAAGAAGGATTAGCATTCACATAGCAATATGAGAACACCGCTTGAAAGGTATGGAATCAACATTTGACTTCGAAGCAACTCGAATACCACAACTCAAAACAAAACAAAGGATTTGGCTTGCAGAATAAGCCGGAACAAATACATATGATAGAAATTTTCCCAATCTCATATCATGCATCTGTCGGAAAGATATTCTAGGAGCTACTTGAATTCCCACCTATAAACTCCCGAAACTTTCTGGTTATGCAATCTAGTGTTGGGGATACATGGGACACAAAATATATCATCAAACTAACAATACCTAGATCCAGCTGTATCCATCCTTCAACACATAACCAAGAAAACTCCGGAAATCGTGTACCTCAACCTTTGAAAAGCATCCTTTATACAAGCTATGGCAATACCGAACTCCCCAGTACTGGGTGGAGTCGAGGTTATCTCACCAACAACTGCATAAAAGAGATTTTAGATGTCGGCAAAACTCAGGTATTCCAGAACTGCAACGATAAAATTGTGACGACAACACCTCGGAGCTCAACTCCCCGGGACACTGCCACAACCCCTAAATGTCAGGAGGCACCAAGAACAATGTTCTCGTCACAAGACTATCGGAACGATCCCAAGATACCCGCGTGATCCTAAAAAAATTCGTGAAATTTGAGAAGAGGAAAGACAAAACATCTACGTCGGGAGGCCTCACCAGAGCGACGAAGGGACTGAGGAGTAAAAATAATCCTACTCTCCAATATATATAATCCTAAGACTCAAAATAGTTTTCTTCTAGACTCAACAACGGCCAACAAACAAGGGGGATCCTAAGGTCAGTCGAGGCTCTGATACCAACTTGTCATGCCCAAGATGCGGCCCTATCCTAAAGGAACTCGAAGGTCCCAACAAGGATAGAAGCACATCTTGAAGACGCTTTTGCAAGGTGGATATCATTACATCAACATTACATAATAGTGGGGATACAACCAAGACATATAATGTCACATGAATACAACAATACATCATACAAGATCAACATCCGACTACGGATGAAACATAAATGTAAACTCAAACAATATCCACTCGCTAGCCCAGTCAGCCGACCGAACCTATCCCCGATCAAAGAAGAAGCGGAAGGAGAACTCCAAAACAAGCAAACATCGCTCTCGCGTCATAATCATCGTGACAACCTGTACCTGCAACTGTTGTAGTAATCATGAGCCACGAGGACTCAGCAATCCCATTACCATGGGTATCAAGACTAGCAAAGCTTAAAGGGAAAGGAAGGGGTAAAGTGGTGAGGTTGCAGCAGCGGCTAAGCAATGTATGGTGGCTAACTTACGCAAATAAGAGCGAGAAGAGAAGCAAAGGAACGGTCGTCAACTAGTAATGATCAAGAAGTGATCCTGAACTCCTACTTACATCAGACATAACCCAGAAACTGTGTTCTCCTCTCGATCCACCCCAAAAAGAGACACTCACGGTTGGTGTATTTTAGAAGAGTTTACTTCGAGTTTACTACAACCGGATATTAACAAATTCCCATCTGCCACATAACCGCGGGCACGGCTCTCGAAAGTTTATACCCTGCAGGGGTGTCCCAACTTAGCCCATGATAAGCTCTCGCGATCAACGAAGGATATTCCTTCTCCCGGAAGACCCGATCAGTCTCGGAATCCGGCTACAAGACATTTCGACAAAGAAAAAGAAGACCAGCAAAGCCGCCCGATGTGCCGACAAATCCCGATAGGAGGTGCTCATATCTCGTTCTCAGGGCATCACGGGATGAGACTAGCTACGAGTAAAACCAAGCCTCAAGTTTCCCCAAGGTAGCCCTCACAGTAGCTCGGTTCGAACCGGCACTTAGAGAAGCACCGCCCGGGGCTAAAATAAAGATGACCCTCGGGTTGGCCAACCCAAGGAAAGGGTGTAGGTGGTGGTGAGGCAAATGGTAAAACCAAGGTTGGGCCTTTGCCGAGGAGTTTTATTCAAAGCGGACTGTCAAGGGGGTCCCATAAACCACCCAACCGCGTTAGGGACGCAAAATCCGGGAACATAATACCGATATGACGGAAACTAGGGCGGCAAGAGTGGAACAAAACACCAGGCATAAGGCCGAGCCTTCCACCCTTTACCAAGTATATAGATGCATTAATTAAATAAGAGATGTTGTGATATCCCAACATAATCCTGTCCACCATGGAGCAATCTTCAACTTCACCTGCAACTAACAACGCTATAAGAGGGCTGAGCAAAGCGGTAACATAGCCAAACAACGGTTTGCTAGGAAGGGTGACAACGGTTAGGGGCTATCATGCAATTTGGGAGGCTTGAGCAGCAAGTGGTAGGTAACGCAACATAGCGATAGAACGAAGCAACTAGCATAGCAATGATAGTAATGAGATCCAAGGTGACGGTCATCTTGCCTGAAATCCCGCAAGGAAGAAGAACGAGTCCATGAAGAAGAGAAACGGGAGTAGTCGAGCGTGATCCTCACAATCGCAACATTACCGGAACTAAGAAGCAACACCGGAAAGAAACAAACAACATAGTAAACAACCATCACATAAACATGGCATGATGCACAATCGAGTATGATGCATGTCCGGTTTAATGAGGCATGGCATGGCAAAGTGCAACAAACAATGCTACAAGTTAAGTGGAGCTCAATATGCAACGAGTTGCATATTGACAAAACACCACATTGACATATTTAGTTTAATCTCGTTTAAGCTACCAAACAATATTAAATGTTGTTAAACATGGCAAGAGGTGAAGCATAAGTAAACTATCTATTTAGGCAAGTTTAAATGAGGCCGGAAATAAGAAAGAACAATTCCGAAAAATCCTCATGTGCATATTTCGAATTTGCTACTGTTCTATCCTAAAACATATTTTATTGTTGTTAAACAGGAAAATAAACAACACCATGTTAAATTAGGCATTTTTCCACCCCGTTTACATATAAAGAACATTTAATTCCGAGTTACGGTTATTTAGTTATGAAATAAAGCATTTTAACATGGCATTTGAGAAAATTTAATCAAACAACATTTTAAACATATTTAACATGGATGAAAGTGGCATATTATGAAACTAGATGAAAAACTAAGCATTTTACATGTTTAAAACATTTTAATTGATGCACGGTTGTTGAGTTATTAAATGCATGAACATGAGGGTTAAATCAGAATCTGCACTCTCTGGATAATAGACAAATTCGCAGAATCGGGAAAAACATATGCGGGCCGAATCGAACAGAGCCGGTAGCAGGCGCGCTGGGGCAGCTCACCCATGGGCTTCGCCCGTCTGCAGAGGATGCAGCCGGCCGACTTGAGGCTGAGCGCCCGGATGGAGTTGGGCCAAGGCGCGCTTGGCCGGGCGGCCACGTGGAGGACGACGGGTCAACGGGCACGGGCGGCCGTCTGGCCGAACTGGCCAAGACAGAGCAAAACGGCGGCAATGAGACTTGGCGGTCTCCGATGGGGCGGCGCGGCGACCTGGAGCCAGGGACGAGGCCGGGGTGCAGGGACTCGCCGGATCTGGCAGAGACGGCGACGAACGGAGCAGGGGAGGTCGATGCGGTCACGTGTGGGCGAGCGAGAAGCAAAGGAGGTTCGAGCGTCCTCCCGACGCAGAGGATGGCGGCGCTGGAGGTGACCGGAGGAAGACAAGGAGAAGGGATCCCGGCGGCGAGGTCCTCGGGGCCCATAGGAGCTCTTGGCGCGAAACCATGGCGTTCGACAGCTGCGTCCGGTTCCTGTGATAGGAAGCAGAGGAGGGGAGTTGAGAGACGAGGAAAAGGAGAAGATAGGAGGAAGAGGAGGGCCGGCGGTGCTTATCTGCTCTTGCTGCTTGGGTGGCGCGCCAGGAAGCACGGGAGGATGCAGGGGTGCTCGGCGCCTGGGATCGGGGCTCCACTGCTCGAGCTCCTCGGGCGCGTGCTCGCGCATGAGAGCGAGAGGAGGCTGGGCCTCGGGAACCGAGGAGGTGGCGGCTGGATCCGGTGTGGTTGGGTGGATGGATCGAGGGGAGACGATGGTTGGCCCCGGATGGATCTGGGAGGATCCCAAGGTGGAAGGCGAGTGGGTGGATGGTCGGCAGCGGGACGAGGACCGATGGGACAAGCCTCCTAAAGATTAGGGTTGGACTAGTTTATATATAGCCTGGGGATTAGATTAGGGACTAAAACGGTTCGTCCGATCGAAATCGAGCGGTCGATAATAAATAGGTAGGGAAGTCCAAATAAAAAAACGGAGATGTTTTATAGACGTTTGGGGATGATCCGGATCCATCGGTAACGACAACCAGGTTCGAGTTCGGAGTAGTTTCGGACACGCACACGAGGGTGCTGCGAGCTGGCAAGAGAGGTTAGGTGGTCATGGTCAAGAGGGAAGCGAAAACCCGAATGGCCTCGGAACGGTCAACGAAAGCAAGGGGGAAACGCGGCAACTAAGAACGGGTGCAAGCTTTAAGAAAACATGCAGATGCAATGCGCATGATGCTATGAGATGAGATGCATGGCCGAACAAAATGCAAAACAAAACACAAAACCCAACCACGAAGGAAAAAAAATATCGCATCTCCGGAAAAGGCAAGAGTTGGAGTTACGAATATGGAAAGTTGCATCCGGGGCGTTACATGATGCAACTGTGGTGTTTAAGAGTAAGTAAGTTGAAGAATAAACACCTTTTGAAGGTTTTATGGAAATCATCAGAATCAACAAGGGCAGTAAAAATAGATTTTATTTACCCTTGACGAGGAATAAAACAAACTGGGAGTAGAGGTTGAGAAGCTCGTCCGTTCAGACCTTCCACGCCCTAACTTGGCGGCGGTGGAGTGAAGATTTCCGCGGCTGGCGCGAGTACGACGGTGACAAGGTCGAGGCAGTGAAGCTCTTCCTCACCGGCGACAACGAAGAGTAGCGGCGGCGCTAGGTCAGAGAGCTCAAGCGTGGGGAGTGAGATCGAGCGGAGTGAATGAGGTCTGAGGAGGGCGAGGGGTATTTATAGCCGAGGTGAAAAACCGCTCGTCCGAGGAAAATGGATGAACGTGCCCCTGACCCTTCCCATCCTAGTGACATGTGTCACCCACATACTGTGAACTGGAGATCGTGGGTGAATAGATAAATCTTATCGAGGGATGTGGAAAGGTTTGAGCGGCAAAAGCCAAAAATTCAGATAAGAATATTTTAATATTCCGTTCGCAAATTCTTCAGCTGACAAGGACACAGTGAAGATTTTAAATGGGTTTCAAATAGAACGCACATGAAGAATTTGTGAACAGACTGGGTTGAGTTTAGCATAGAGGGGGACGAGTCTTATCACATTCACTTAGACAAAAAGTCAACTTGAAGAATTAGCAATAAGTGAATGCCGTAGAGGACTTGAAAACTCAAATATGTATGTATATATAGTAACGCTAAACTAAGCGTGAGTGTAGAATAGCTTATTCTACACCCCAGTAACGGTACATACAAAATATAGTAGCACACTATGAAAAACATAGTAATTTTCGTAAAATTGTAGTAAATTATAAACTTGGGTAGTAAAAATATATTTTTCTGAATTACTACATTTTATACACCATTTTACTAGATTTTGTATATAGCGTTACTACGGGGTGTAGAATAAGTTATTCTACACTCATGCTTAGAATAACGTTACCCTATATATATATATATATATATATATATATATATATATATATCTGAGCTATTCTGTTTCACGTAACAGAATATTATTCTGTTACCCTACTTGAACTGACGTAGTTTACAGATTGGACTGACGTGGATTTCTACTTGAACTAATCTTCCTGCGTCTACGACGGACGGAAACAGGGGATGCAACGAGGAGCTTCTGGGGTTTCTCCGGCGCGGTGTTGCGGGCCATTCGTTGCCAGAGGAGACATCTAAGGGATTCCGCACGCGCGCGCTCTCACCTGGTCGTGTTTTGCGATCTCAAGTCACCGAAGGTGACGACATGGGCATTTTGCGGCGGACGTGTTTTGGGCGTTGGTGTTTACCGTGGTTTTCATAACCGTCAATTTTACGTCTGGTTTGTTGTTTTATGTATTGTTTTGGATGTGAGAATTATCGGTGTGTTAGATTTTTTGGAGATTATTTTCATCTGTAATTTCTGATTACAAGTTTTTGTGTTCTTGGTCGTTTTCCATGTTCGCCATGCAAGTGTGTTCTTCTTTTTCTGATGTTTACTTTTGAACTGGTGTTGCAGGGAGAGAGATGAGGATTGTATGAAAACATTTGCGTTGTCAACTTTGCTTCTTTGAGTTGTTTCTACCCCTGATTCCCATGTTATTTGGTCATTGGCGGAGGTGGTGTATGGTGGCTGACTGTAGCCTGCGATTTCTTGTAATCTGGTCAAACTGTGTAATTAAGTTGCATGTTTTCAGTGTTGTTTGAATTGCTGCCGTATGTGTAGTTGGACTGATTACCATGCATTGACATCCGAGTAAGTATTTTCTACCGGCGGCCTACCCATAGCTCTGCACTTTGAGTATAAAGCCCGAGCCATCTGTCAGTTTCATTGCACCAGCTGCAACCAAAGAAAAGCCAGATGGATCCTGAGCTGGGAGAGGTCACAAAAGAGGAGGGGGATGCCGTCGATGTGAGGGCTGCAGTAGTGGAGCAGAGGAGGAGGAGGAGGCACAGACGCAGGCAGATGGCACGACGTGCTGCCGAGGAGGAAGTGGAGGCAGAGTTCAACAGACGCCTTGCACGCGAGGTGATGGATACTTGCAACTCCAATGAACTGGAGCTTCTTTTCCTAGAGGGCAGGGGAGGGAACCATATTCAGATCATCAGTTGGGCAAGGGCGAGAGCAGCCGCGGCTCCACATCCATCCACCAGGGGTAAATGGCGTCGTTTCTTAGATCGTTATGACTGAAGTACTGAATTTTTATGTTTTTAAGATTGTGTTGTGAGGGAGCAGATGTTTGAATGACTAAATGAATTCAACTGTCTACCTCTGAATGTGTTGTTTTATCTGCATATTTTTGTTATGTGCACTTTTGAACTGTTGTTTTATCTGAAGTTGAACTGATTTGCGGTCGTATGTTGCATGGCTTGTATAATAACTATTTCCTACAAGTTGGCTGCCCACTTGCCTATTTACTATTTTTATAATCTGCGAGTCTCCCTGGCTATAAATTCTATCCATCTATGTGTGGTGTGTGGCTCAGTCTCCCCCTCCTTTTTCTTCCTTCTTCCAGAATAAGATCTATGTTCCTCCCTCTTCTCTCTGTTGTTATCTTCCCTATTCCTGTGTTTTCCATGGAGGATTGTTCATGCGGATGTCTGGCAAAGATGGCGTGCATAGCTGACGGTTGTGTGTGCGAATCTGGTTAGGAGCTCACCGAGACTTAGCGCCGTGGGCAACTTTCGTGCCTGCTGTATAGCAACCATGGGCTTCGTGAACCCTATGTTTGTCGACTGACGGTTGGGGACTTGAAGGAATCATGGGTATGTGTTTCTATTCATTTTCTTTTCTTAGGTCTCATTTTGAATCCCATGGACTGAATCTATAGTTTAGTTTTATCAATAGTTTGTCTATAATTTTTGTTTGGTTTTGTCAGAATTTAATAGTAGGGATTTGTGTGTGTATTTGTTCATTACTTAACAGTATTTTATCCATTTTTGTATAATCCTTGTTCTATTTTTGCCAAAAAAAATTACTGTAGGTGTATTGATATGTATATTTCTTCAGTTTACTCAGGTCATATGCCTAGTTAGTTTGGTGTTTTTGTTTTGGCTCAGATATTTTCTTTTCACTTTGTTATGCAACCGTTCCTAGATCTGTGTAAAAATTCAGTTATGTCAGGTGTTCACTTTGTTTTCTACTCCCATGCCCATTTGCAGAAAATGTCACCTAGAATCAGGATTGTTGCTCCTAGTTCCGAGATACTGAAGATGGAGACTTCAGACAAAACCGGGTATCAGTTGATGGAAATTTCCTACCACATCGACTTTGATGGTTGCATCAACCTAACTACTGCATGGAAGGAGTTTGTGGCAGAGTCTGGATTTGAGGATGGTGATGTGGTTATGGTTATGTTCTCCAGGGAAGATGACTCTCTGACATTCAGAATTTATGTGATGTAGGTTTAAATGTGGAAAATGGCGCTGGTTGTGAGATTTGTGTGCGTTTGATTATGTTGCAGTATTTTTTCTTTAAAACAATGCATGTGAGATGGTTGAATTCTATGGTATTACCAGATGGTTTGGAACAATTTGTTTGTATTTTATTGTATGCGCTATTTTTTAATTTATGTAATGCTTTCCTATTTTTTTGCTCAAGCATAACTATTTTTTATATATTATTTATATTTGAACTGGAACAATTATAGTTCAACTGATGGGCATCCATTGTTTTGACTGGGATATTTTTCATGTACATAGCTCGCAGACAGAAAAATATACGCTGATGATGGTTGTAGGACCCCTTTTGGGTTTTGAGTTTGCTGAACTTAAATGCTGTTAATGATAGTATTGAACTATTTAGGATGTCAATGGCGATCGCATTCGTTTGTTGTAGAGCATTTTTTCTTACTTTTTTACATGAATTTTAGAGCACAATTTTAATTTTTTTAGTTGAATAGTGATAGTTCTAGTGTTTTTTAAAATAAAAAGAATTTAATATTTGCTGCACAATACTAATTTTACTTGAACCTTATGAATTTTAGTAGTTGAACTTTTTATAAATTTGTTTCTGAAATTTTTATTACAATCTTCTACGTTTAATTTTCCAAAAAAAAGTATTTTTTTATTTTTTTAGTTCTTACAATTAACATGTGTTTGAACTCTTTACATTATTTGTTTAGAACTGATTTCTTATGAGGTTTTTTTAATTATCTGCATTTGTTTCTTTTATTTGGTCGTGGCGTGATCTGTTAGAATTTTGTTGGCTAACTAATGTATTGGGCCATCCGTCGGAGTCATTGTTTTCGGCCCAGATAGCTCGTCCCCGCGGCTGTGCAGTGCGGCGTGCGCTATACATTTAGTCCCACCTCGCGAGTCAAGGGGGCTCTTGACCTGTTTGTAAGCACTGCCGAGGCTCACTGGTCGAACTCCTCTGAATACTTACTTGAGCGCTTATACACGGCGATCGCCCTCTGTCATGACCTGTGGGCCCTTGTGGGTTGGCCCTCGCAGTCTGGTTTACAAAGGATTTGACGGTTGTTTCGTGGTTGGCTTGAGTCCTAGTACCCACCTGCGTTGGGCCGGCCTATCCCTTGGGGCGGTCAATATTTTTTGATTCTTAGCATTTTTTCCTTCTAGTTTTATGATTTTTTTTACCTAATATAAGCATTTTTTTAGTACTCAATGTTGTCCTCTACTTGAACCGACATCTTTTTTATAGTGTTTTTCCTCTCTTTATCTTTGTTCTCATTCTTTTTTGGCATTCTTTTTGATTTTTTGGATTTTTATATTGCTATACAGGGACCGCACTGATTGGCATAGTTGTACTGATAGATTTTTTTTGTATGGACTGAAGAATATCTCATCTTCTTTTAGGGTGTGTGGGTGCGTGGCATCGTGCGGGTGGAGGGAACAGAATAACCGCACTGCGCTTGTCAAAATGTAATAACCGCATCATACTGGGGGAGGGGACCCCCTCCCCATCTCAAGCGAGGCCGAGCCAGGAACGAGCCGTAGCAGGTGACGACGCGGCGTGCCATGACGTCGCATGCGGAGGAGAGTCCGTAACATGACTTGCCACCATTATCTATCTTAGGGTGTGTGCGAGCGGGTGGGGGGGGGAACAGAATAACTGCACTACGCCTGTCAAACAAGCGCACTGCCGTGTTAGCACGAGGCCGAGTCGGGGGAAGGGGGTTCAGGACCCCCCCCCATCACAGCGAGGCCGAGCCAGGAACGAGCCGTAGCAGGCGACGACGCGGCGTGCCGCGGCGTCGCATGCGGAGGCGAGTCCGTAACATGACTTGCCCCCATTATCTTATCTTTTTTAGGGGAAAAACCAGCACCGCACCGAGGGGCATAGTTGTACTGACACATCTTCCTTGTATGGACTTGCCCCCATTATCTTATCTTCTTTAGGGGGAAACCAGCACCGCACCGAGGGGCATAGTCGTACTGACACATCTTCCTTGTATGGACTTGCCCCCATTATCTTATCTTTTTTAGGGGAAAACTAGCACCGCACCGAGGGGCATAGTTGTACTGACACATCTTCCTTGTATGGACTTGCCCCCATTATCTATCTTAGGGTGTGTGGGTGCGGGTGGGGGGGGACTGAATAACCGCATTGCGCCTGTGAAACGAGAGCACTACCGCGTTAGCGCGAGGCCGAGCCGGGGGGAGGGGGTCGGGACCCCCCCGTCCCCCATCTCGGCGAGGCCGAGCCAGGAACGAACCGTAGCAGGCGACGACGCGGCATGCCGCGGCGTCGCATGAAGAGGAGAGTCCATAACATGACTTGCCCCAATTATCTTATCTTTTTTTCAGGGGAAAAACCAGCACCGTTATGAAGTATTATTTCATTTGTACTTTTTCGATAATATTTTTTGTACTATTGTGGGTTATTATTTGTACTTTAGCCGTTTGTTTTCTCCCTCTATAATAATTTCTTTATTGTATTTAATTTTTGTTGTTATCTTTAGTAACTGCCTAGAGATAGTGTGTTTTGCCACGATTGTGGGCTTTAGCCATCGGTTTTCTCCCACTCACCTTTAACCTCCACTCTCCCCCATTCTGCTCCCCTCCCCTCCACAAATTGATTCCTTCTTTGTTCCCCTCCTCTCCTCTTCTCCCATAGAAGTTGCTTCTCCTGTTTCACCGCGGGAATGTCGGCTGGCGGGTTGAACTCCAGGGGTGGTGGTCTGGGTGCTCTATCTGCTCTTTTTACTCTGCCATCGACTCCCCTTGCATCCCCTTATGTACCGATTTTCCCTGTATTTCTAAGTTATTGCTCTCGTGCTGTCTCAGGGTGGATTCGCTAGGGTTCTTGCTCATCAACGAGCGGTTCGCGTCAGTTATACTGGATTCGGTGGTGGATTTTGTGTTTGCTTGTAAGAGTTTTGGTTTGTATGGCGTGCTTCGTTTCTGAAATAGGTAAGAGCCCTAATATTTGTTCATGTGTGTTGCAGATCTGGTTCAGCAGATTTTAGGTCTATAGATCTCAATGAGTACATCATCTAGTCCAGACAAGTTGAATGCAGGTAATTTTTCGTGTAATTCAGATAATGTTTTATCAGATCTGGTGCTTAATAGGTTTTTACTTGTATAGGTGTTGTCATATGGACTTTACAATTTGTATGGATTTTGATTGTTGTTCATTTTTTCCCTGGAATGTGTGGTGTTTCTAGATTTTAGGTTGCTGTGAACTGCAGATAGGTTGCAGTACTGATCACCATGTGTAGTTTGAACTGTTGTCCTGGCATTTGAATAGTTTGTAGCACTCTGAGAAGAACTACTATGATGTTGAAAGTGTTGTCATTTTGAAGTTTGATGTGCCAGTGGTGGGGTGATATTGTTTTATTGGGTGCACTTGTAGTGTTCATATAGTTGAACTGATTGCTTGTTCATGTACTTTTCTTTTTTTACCTTTTTGCTGATTATGATGTTTTTGCAGATGTTGGAGTGCCGGTGTCTCCTTCTGACAAATCAGAATGCTTTCAAGAACTTGTGAATGTTATTTTTGAAATACCAAATCCTCTAGAAGAACTTGCAAGTGTTGCTGGTGTTTCCCTTATATTTGCTCTTTTTTAACTGCCTTGAATACATAAATATGTTTAGTTACATCAGTTTTTCCTTTTGTTTGTGTCTGATGCTATATGCCTTATTTATCTTGTCTCTTGAATGTTAATTGTGTTTTAATTTTATATGTGTGTGCTTATGTTATTGGTTTATGCGATTAATGACAGCCATCTGTCATTGATGACATTGGTGATGTTGTCAATGATATTAATGATGGAATGTATTCTCTTAACTTTGATGATGGCGATTGGAGCTTGCAGTTGTCTGTTACTCAGTCACAGAGTGTTGATGGCACTGAGCCTGTTACTCAGGCTGAGGATGTTCCTATGCAGGTACAACTCGAGGATGAAAGGGATAAGAAAGAAGAAGTGTGATTTTCAGAGGAGAAAGGAGTTGGAATGGCGTCAAAAGGTTGCTTGCGTGCAATGAAGCGATGAGGATATTGCTCAAGCTCCTAAAGGTGTAGGTGACGAAGGTGGTGACGCGGCCTTTTCAACTGTTGATGCTGGATCTCATGGAACTCACATGCCTGTGAAGACAAACCTGATGCAGACTCGTTTGACGCAAGTGTTTACTCATGATGCAATTAAGGAGAATAAAGTTGTTTTGAAGAGGAAGATGTCAGATCCAAATCCTGATGGCACAAAGAGGTGTAGCCCACGTGTGAAAGCTGGTTCGCAACCTCATAATAGCAAAGCTAATGGAGATAGTGTTGCTGTGAAGATTGGTCCAAGCACACTTGGTGGCTCTCCTGTTCGTCGGAGTCCACGAGTTTTGACAAATAAGAAGCCTTCTTCGTCTCCTCTTCTAGAGCGCTCTTTGTTGAAGCAAAATAAGAAGCGTAAATTTCCTCCTGCGAAGGTGAACAAAGGTGTGAAGAAGTGTGCTCGTGTCAAAGCTGAAAATCTTGTATCTGAAGAAGATGATATCTAAGTTAATTCTGAAGATGAATATGCAGTGGTACGTGTTTGTACTGTATGTGACTTACTAGTTGTACTTCCAATGATTTAATTGTGTCTGGGCTGGTACGCTGGCCAGGTGAGGGATGGTCATTGTTTGCATCAATTGAGGGTGGTACTGATGTTGTTTTAAGAGTAGAACTTGTGCAATCTTTCTTTTTTCTTCTTTCCTTCATATGCTTGTTTTGTTTTCTATATTCATATAATTAAGCTGTGCCTTCTTTATTTTCATTTAGAGCCTGTTAGCGTTATGGGTCCGGTCAAGCCGGTGAGAGGCAATGGCGGAAAAGTTGTTTTGGATGAAGCTGACCTACAGCGATTGAACATAACTGTGCGATATTCGTTGAGAGAGATTGATGCTTGTGCTAAATTGCTTGAGAGTCGCCATGTGGCTAGGGTTCATGCAACTGGTTTTGGTTCTATCTTCAAGTGGAAGGTGAAGTCTAATATTTCCCGCCCTCTGATGGGAGCTTTGTACCCGAGGATAGATCCTGATACGATGACTCTTGACATGGGTGAGGCTAATAAGAAGCTTCCCATCACTAGCGATGGTATACAACAACTATTTGGTTCCCTCGTGGTGGTCGTTCTGCACGAAGGCCGTCAGAGGACGGATATGACGACGCTCTGATGAAGTTAAGATCGGAGCTTGACATTAGCAAGAACAAAGATATCAAGACAAAGGATTTGAGGGATATACTCAGGGTGCTTGTTAAGGATCCTATCAAAGATGACCTTGCTCTCAAAGTGTTCTTCATTTATTGTGTTTATGAAGGTTGTGTTGCTTGGTGTCGCCCCGCGTGTTTCCAGAGAGGCAGCAATGTTTGAGGATCACGTCATTGAGGACATGGCTAATATGGATTATTGCCAGCTGATGGTTGATGAGCTTAGAAGGGCTGTTGTCAGGTACCAAGATGGTGTTACCATGGGGAAGGCAATCACAGGTTGTGCTATAGGGCCTGTACTAATGTACCTTGACTGCCTTATTCGTGGCAAGACTCTGGAACCTGACATGCGAGTTTTATTTCTGTCGTGTCTTGCAGATCTTTTTTTATTTAGGTATAGCTATTTTTGCTGGAGTGAACATGTGTGCTGCAGAGTTACCTGTTTAGATTTTGTCATCTCTTAAGATTTGTGAGGTTTAGGTATAATTTTTAGTACTGTTGTGTCATGTGTGGTTGAAATGAATCTCTTGTTCAACTGACCTGTTTGTAAATGTAGGATCGAAAGTATGTCTAGAGGGGGAAGAATTAGACTACTTGACCAAATAAAAATCTTGCCTTTTCCCAATTTTATGTCTTGGCAGATTTTAGCAACTTAGCACTTGTCAAGTAAACAACCTACACATGCAAGTCTAAGAGTATAGCAGCGGAATGTAAAACATTGCACATGAAGGTAAAGGGAGGAGTTTGGAGGGAGCAAACGCAATGTAGACACGGGATTTTTGGCGTGCTTTCAATAGGTGGTGCTGTCGTACATCCACGTTGATGGAGACTTCAACCCACGAAGGGTAACGGTTGCGCGAGTCCACGGGGGGCTCCACCCACGAAGGGTCCACAAAGAAGCAACCTTGTTTATCCCACCATGGCCATCGCCCATGAAGGACTTGCCTCACTAGGGTAGATATTCACGAAGTAGGCGATCTCCTTTCCCGTACAAACTTCTTGGTTCAACTCCACAATCTTGACGGAGGCTCCCAAGTGACACCTAACCTATCTAGGTGACACCACTCTCCAAAAGGTAATAGATGGTGTGTTGATGATGAACTCCTTGCTCTTGTGCTTCAAATGATAGTCCCCCCAACACTCAAATCTCTCTCACAGATTTGGATTTGGTGGAAAGATGATTTGAGTGGAAAGCAACTTGGAGAAGGCTAGAGATCAAGATTCATATGGTTGGAATGGGATATCTTGACCTCAACATATGCGTAGGTGGTTCTCTCTCAGAAGAACTATGATGGAAGTGTAGGCGTGTTCTGATGGCTCTCTCCACGAATGAAGAGTGGGTGGAGGGGTATTTATAGCCTCCACACAAAATCTAACCGTTACACACAAATCACCAAACTCTGTGGGACCGAATAATGAAACTCGGTCAGACCGATTTAGTTCAAAATGTGAACGTTAGGATTTTTGGTTGGACCGACATGTCAACTCGGTGAGACCGATTTCATTAGGGTTAGGGCATAACGTAATCTCGGTGGGACCGATTACACAAACTCGGTGAGGCCGACTTTGGTAATAAGCTAACTAGAGAGTTAGTCAGGCAAACTCGATGGGACCGATTCGCTCATCTCGGTTGGACCGAAGCGTTACGTAGGGGAAACAGAGAGTTTGCATTGCGAACTCGGTAGGATCGATCGCTCATTTTGGTTGGACCAAAATGTTATGAAGGGAAACAGAGAGTTTGCAATCCCATCTTGATGAGACCGAGATCCCTATTGGTGAGACCGAAATGACAAGGGTTTTGTGGCAGTGGCTATGTCAACTGAACTCGGTGGCGCCGGATAGAAAGTTTTGGTGGAGCCGAGTTTGACTTTTGGTTTGGGATAAATGTGGATATGAGAAAGTGGTTGAGAGTTTTTGGAGCATATCACTAAGCATTTCGAGCAAGTAACCCATTAAGCAACACCTCATCCCCTTTTAATAGTATTGGCTTTTCCTATGGACTCAATGTGATCTTGGGTCACTAAAAGTAAAATGTAGAGTCTTGAGCTTTAGAGCTTGAGCCAATCTTTTGTCCTTAGCATTTTGAGGGGTCCACATTTCTAATACATGCCATGCCAATCATTGAGCTTTCCTGAAAAATTTATCTTGAAATAGTATTAGCTCAATGAGCTATATGTTGTTAGGAGTTACCAAAACCACCCAGGGATAGTTGCACTTTCAATCTCCCCCTTTTTGGTAATTGATGACAACATATAGATCAAAGCTTCGACAAATGATCATAAGATTGAAATACATTGTCGCTTTGAGAAGTATGTGATAAGCATGAGCTCCCCCTAAATTTGTGCATTATTTAAAATTTGCTTTTGAATGCAAATGCACAATCGATTAGGATCATGGGCCAGTCTTCCATGTCACATACATCTTGGTGGAGCGCTCAAAATGATAAAAATTAACATGCACTTATCACCAATGAAAGTGAGTGACCATATATTGAATAGAAGAGATAACATCATCCAAGCAAGCATTAAGGTAGCATATGATCAATCGCATGATCAAACAAGTATCTCACACAGACAAAGACATAGAGTATCAACCAAGCGCATAAAAAGGTTCAACCAAAAGCAAGAGAGATAAAAGGCAAAACACTCTCTCTCAAAGCCTATGATCTATACATATTTCTCTCCCTTTGGTAACATGTTACCAAAAAGTTTGAAAATGCATAGTGCTATGCGTCTCTCGGGCTTGGTATTCGGGAGGTGGTGTAGAGAGAACTCCAAGGATGAAGGCATATGTTGATGTAGTTGGAGCTGGTGGAGTGGCTGCTGGAGGTGGTACTGAAGCTGTAGCTGCTGGTGGAGATGATGTAGCTCTAGAATCAGGTACATGCACTGAAGCAGACCTCTGACTCCTTGGCACTCGCTGAAAAGCATCAGTAGTTGCCTTCCCTCTTCTCTCTTCTGCTTCCTCCTGGAGCTGCTCAACTGTTGTTTGGATCTTAGTAACCTTCAGATCAAGATCATAAAATTTTGTCTCAAAAATCCTCTCCAAGCTCTCCTGATTCTGAGTCAGGGTGGCCAAGCCCTTCTCAATCCTCAAAGTAGATTGGACCAGGTATGCAAGCTGATGTTGCTTGCTCTTCAGGAAAACTCTAGATACTTCCTCTAAACTAGGCATCTTAGCAGCTTTCTCAGCCTTAGCTTTAGCTCTCTCATCTTGTACTTGAGATGATGATGGTTCATCCTCATTCATCACAACTGTATTGTCTTCAGATTCAGGATATAGGGGTAGATGCTCCTTGTCCAACAAATATGTACATGTGCCCATCTTGAGTTGATGAGCTCCTGAATGTGTGGAGCATACCCACAGCTTCTCTTTTGGTCAGCAGTTGTCCTCTTGATTGTCTCTACAATCAGGCTCATGACCTTAAACTTTTGAGGGATATCAAAGATTTGCAACAGGTTGATGGATTGCCCTCTAATCATCTTGTGATCTCCTGACTTGGGTATCAATGTGTGTCTTAGGATTGTCTTGATGGTAGGCAGACCAGACAACAAGTAATGTACAGATCCAAGCTTGTGTGTCTCCAAAGCTTTATCTGGGATCTCTTTGTACATGTTTGCCATTGAATTGTGGTCTTTCTTCTTCTTGGCATACACATCCAAGTCATCTTCATGTTCCTCTGGGGCATTGATCAGCTTGGCCCATTCTTCAACAGTGGATCGGTACCTAGTACCTTCAGACATCCATATGATCTTCCCATCTGGGTAAAAGTGAGCAATGGAGTAAAACTACATGATCAGCTCATCATTCCATTTTGTGAGGTTCTGCCCAACAAATTTATCAACTCCACATGCTTTGAAGCCGTCATAGACTCCTAGGAAGTGATCTTCCTTCTCCTTGATGTATTCCCAATCAACCCATCTCATGTCACATACAATTGGCTTCTTGTCAAGCAAAATTGTTTCATAGAAGTCTTGTTGTTCTTTGGTATGAAATATGTAATCAACTGCAGTTCTTCTCCTCACAGCATAGGGATTAGACTGTCTCCACAATCTCAGTCCAACATCTTTTCTGATGTGCATGTCTTCAGCCACTGGATGAGCATCATTGTGGTCTGGAATCTTGGGTTTCAGTTTTCTCAAAATAAGAGATTCATCATCCTCTTCTTCAGCTTGAGGCATTGGGGCCTTATTCTTCTCTTCTGCAGGAATGCTCCTAGTGTTTCACTTGGGCTTTGGGGGTTTCTGAGCTTGAGCTTTGGGAGCAGACTTTGGCTTTGATGTTGCAGCCCCTGACTTAATTTCATCTCCCATAAGTTTCTGAGCTTTGGGTGCTAGTGCAGCATCCTCTTCTTCTTCCTCCTCTTCTTCAGAATCTCTTACCATACTTGATTTTCCAAGAACTTTTGCTGTTGTGGTTCTTGCCCTCTTCTTTTCTTGTCATCTCCTGCTGCTTCACTATCATCTGATTCTATAGTGAATTTCATGGTTTCTCCTGTTGGAGCTTTCCTTGGCTTTGACATTGGGATTCTTTTGGCAGGTGCCTTCTTGTGCAACCCTGACTTTGTTGCAGCAGCTGTGCCATATTGTTTCTTCAACACTTTCTTCTTTGAGGTGGCCTCATTCTCAACAGCCACATAATCCTCATCCTCAGAGTCTGAAGTTCTCTTCTTCCTTGCTCTAGTGGCTGCCTTGGGCAAATTACTAAGTGTGCTCCTGCTACCCTCATCATAGCTGCTTGAGGGATCTGAACCCTCACTCAATTGTACTTTTTCTTCAGATTTGTTCTGACTGTCACTCTGGTCATACATCTTGGCAATCTTACTGACAGCAAACCTGTGAATAGATGTAGATGAGGTAGAGTGGATGAGCATCACGAAGTGCAGAGTTTTTGCAAAACAGATGACTCAAAAACTTAGTTTTAGTTCTCCCCAGCAAGCATTTCGGAGCTACCGATCTATTAAACTTGGTGATACCGAAGCAATTTTGGAGCCTAAACTAGTGAACCCGGTCAGACCGAGTCACAGTTTGGTGGCACCGAGACTACTAGGGTTTCATAGAGAGTCGAACTTGGTCGCACCGATGTGCAGTTTTCGGTCAAACCAAAAATGCATGTGCTATGATCTAAGCCAAAACGGTGAGACCGATTTCTACAACTCGGTCGGTCCGAGATGAGTTCGGCGGAGACCTAACCCTAAATTTTCAAATCCAATCTAACCTAAAGGAAGTTTTCAGTGGATGGATTGTTTGCATACGTGGTCATGATCATGGCAAAGCAATGTGCTATGAATCAAAGTTAAAGGAATAGCACATAGAGTCGAACCCATACCCTAGTTCGGTGGGAGTTCGCTACAGCTGCAATGGCGGAGCAGAAATCCGTTGACGGCGACAAAAACCAGTGGCAGGAAGTCGCTGGCGGCGAGGAGACGATCCGGAGACCCGAGGAGGCAGAGCAGGACACACGTGCGGGCTGAGGACTTTGAAGAAATTTCCAAAATCTCACCTGTGGGTTTATATATCCCGACCCTGTCGGTGTGATCGAGTGGAACAACTCGGTGGCACCGAGATGCAAAATCGCAAGCAGTTTCTGCAACTCGGTGTGACCGAAAAGTTCAAATCGGTTGCACCGAGATGGAAAACCTAGATCAACTTAGTGAACTCGGTGTGACCGAAGTGGATGACTCGGTCATACAGAAATGCACAAAGAGGTTTTGGAAGTTTAAGTCTATGACGAATCGGGGACTCCCAGTGCTCCTCACACAGAGTGGTTCGAATCTGACTTGATCAAACTTTGTGATGTATCATGAATAGAGTTTGAGACGAGAAAAGCATAGATAGCTAGAGGGAGTTCTTAGGCATTCTTGTCCATCCATTTGGCAAAAGAGAAAACCCCAAACAATCAAAGCAACAAATGGATGTCCTCGAATGAGTAAAATATGCAATCAACATGCCCACACAATAAAAAGGCAAATGAAATATGTGACAAAGCATACACAATCACTCTAGCGTCTATCAAGCAATTTGGCAATGACTAGGTCATCTATATATGAGTATATTGACTTAGGATTCAAATAAGAACATTTGATCATAGGTCATACTCATTGTTTAAGCACAAGTGGGGTTACCACTTTTACATAAAGCATTGTTGTGTTCACATCATTAGAGTTGCTTTAGCTGAATTGTTTAGAGTAAAGCTCCCCCTAGATGTGATATCCCCCCTTAGAGGGATGAACTAACCTTGGGTTTTGTCGATGATGACTTCATGTAGGTGTTGAAGATGTAGATAATCAATGTTGATGTAGATCATTTGGAGCAATCCATTGGAGTGAGTTGCACTTTCAACACAGGTTAGTCCCACAAGGAACAAACAAGGATATCCATAGACACAGAGTGATGTTCAAATAAGATGATGTCCATGAAAGCATTAGGTTACCTTGTCCCTTGTCTTACCAACAAGAGGGTTTGTGACTCCTTGAACTAGTGCAAGATATGGAAGTTGTTTGCACATGTCCTTGCCAAAAGATATGAGTGAAGTATGTTGGCGGAGTCACCCTCAAGAACTCTAGTTCTTTTTCTTCGGGATCCACACCATCTTGATGGGAATCCTTGGAGTTGTAGTCATACTTGATGAAGTGGAACTTGTTTTAGTCTTGGGAACCCACTTGACCAAGGCCTTGGGAGCTTCTTAAAATGCATCAATCTCCTCTTGAAGCTTGTCCTTGCCTTTTTGCTTGTGGTCTTGTGGTGGAAGATCATCTTGAGCTTATGTTCCTTGGAAAGAAGTGGGATCATACTTCTCTTGTTGAGGAACAAACTTCGTCTTGGGGTATTGATCTTCTTCCCACTCAACTCCATTAGCGTTGAACTTTCCTTCAAAACCAATTCCTTGATTCTTTGCCTTCCTTGCTTGCGTACAATTTCCTCAAATTGCTTACTTCCGGCAAGGCTCTTGTAAACACCTTTCTCTATAATTCCCTTCAATAAGCTATTTTCTTGCTCAAGAGTAACTTGGCTAAGAGAATCATTAGTGGAATCAAGAGAACTACTAGAAGCAACAATATTGGATTTAGCATGGTTATTATTACTACTAGTTGATGAATCTTTCTTACTCCTGTTGCTAGATTTTACTTGTAGCATGTAAGTAGACAAGAGTAAACGCTTGGCAATGTAAGAAGAGCTTTTCTTGCGAAGATCATCATTGATTGCTTTTAAGAACTCATGCTCTTGCTCAAGATTGATCTTTTCAAAGCATAGCTTCTCAAGAGTCTTTAAAAGCTCTTGATGCTCTTCCAAGGTAGTTTCATGAGCTAACTTAAGAGTGTTTAGTTCTTTAGTTAGACGCTCAATCTCCTTCTTATCATCGCATTCGTTTTATATTGATTATCATGATTACTAGTAAGTTCATCATAGTTTTCATAACTAGAGTTGTCAACAAGTAAATCATCATCTCCTAGCAAATCATCTTCATCACTATTGAAATCAACATACTCGGGGTGTGTTACCTTTGGACCTTTAGCCATGAAGCATCTTCCAATTCCTTCATTTGGTGAGTCAAATATGTCGTAGGAGTTGGTTGACATAAGTGCTAGGCCGGCAACACCTTCATCTTGAGTATATTCGGAGTCGGAGTGATAACTTCTTTCGGAGTGATGGTCGGAGTCGGAGCCGGATACCCATACACCAACATGAGCTTGATGTCTTTGTTTTGTGTAGCTCTTTGATGATTGGTCCTTCCTTTCCGAATCCTTGCTTCTCCGAGAGGATCTACATTCATAGCGGTCGTCTCTACTCCTTCTCTCTCTTGGTGGTGATTCTTCTCTTCTACTTCTTCTTTTGGGAGAATCTTCTCTTCTTTTGTAGGGAGCCGTACACTCATTGGAGTAGTGTCCGGGTCTTCCACAATTGTAGCAATTTCGTTCACGACTTGAAGATCTTTTGTCATTGTAGGACCTTGACTTGGAACTTCTTTCCTTGCTTCTACTCTTGTAGAACTTGTTGAAGTTCTTCACCATTAGGCTCAGTTCTTCATTGAAGGCTTGTTTCTCACTTGATGATGTGGGAGCATCACGTGAGGCTTTGTAAGCACCACTTGACTTGTTGTGGAGCTCTTCCTTATCCTTAAGTGACATCTCATGAGCAAAAATTCTTCCAATGACTTTCGTTGGCTTGAGATCTTTGTAATTGGGCATCATTTGGATCAATGTGCACATGGTATCATATTTTCCATCCAAGGCTCTTAGAATCTTCTTGATGATGAATCTATCGGTCATCACTTCACTTCCTAAGCCGGCAATCTCATTTGTGATGAGAGCAAGCCTAGAGTACATTTTAGCGACACCTTCACCATCCTTCATTTTGAACTTGTCAAGTTGACTTTGAATCACATCCAATTTGGATTCCTTAACGGAGTCGGTACCTTCGTGCATATCAATCAAAGAATCCCAAATTTCCTTTGCATTCTCAAGACGGCTGATTTTGTTGAATTCTTCAGGGCCCAATCCGTTGAAGAGAATATCACAAGCTTGAGCATTGTATTGCAGCATCTTCAACTCTGCCGTGGTAGCTTCACGGTTCGGTTCTCTCCCATCAAAGAATTCACCTTGCAAGCCAATACACACAATAGCCCAAACGGCGGGGTTATGTCCAAGAATATGCATTTTCATCTTGTGCTTCCAACTAGCCAAATTAGTACCATCAAAGTAAGGACCTCTACGGTGGTAATTTCCCTCGCTAGACGCCATATTCTCCTAGGTTGTGAAACCAAGGCTACACTACAAAAAAATACACTTCCGTGATGATACATGTTTGTCACAGTAGGTCACGTTTTTTGTCATGCATGTACATCCATGACAAATTTATGACAGAATCAAGATAGTCATACCTGTCACCAATGGGGATTTTCCATGTGTAAAATCATCATTGGCTGGAGGAAACACGTGTTGGCTCACGTTGGGACAGATGTCATCCACTCATTGGACAGAAGGCGCCTGTGATACATCGACACGTGGCACGGCTCAACAGAGGCACATTCCCTTGAAAAGGCCGACCCGTTTGACTTGGTCAAAAGGTGGCGGGCTGGCCCATGTAAAGCCTGTTAATGGCATGTTCACATATAGCCCATTTACAGCCCGCTAACCCAAGGCCCGTTACGCCCTATCCGAATTAGGCCCAGTAGCGTCATCTGGGCTACCCAATATGATTCCAGCCCGTTTTCTCTTCTGGCCCATGTATGGCCCATGACGTCTTTCAGCCCATATGAGGCCCTATGTAACTGTTGGCCTATTAACAGCCCGTGGTGAAACTGGCCCGTAATGAACAGTGTATTACTTTACACCCATTAACGGCCAGTGGTGAAACTGACCCGTAATGAACAGTGTTTCACTTTATACCCATTAAGGGCCCGTTATTTCGTTGGGCCGTATCCAGCCCATGTTATCTTTCGGCCTTCTCAGAGCCCATTTATTCTTGGGCTCATTTCCAGCATTCGTTTACTTACGGCCCGTTACTGTCATTTTCTGCTTATGGGCCAAATTCAGCCCGTGGTTCTGATCGGCCCGTTTGTGGTCCGTTAACACGTTGGGCCATTTTCATAGCGTCATGAAATACGGCCTATTAACGATGGCCTGTTATGGTCGGCCCATGAACGGACGATTCCAACTCTAGCCCGTTTACGACCATAATGCGGCCTGTTATTGGCCCATGTTTGGCCAATCGATCATACTGCCCGTATAAGGCCCATTGATGATACGACCCGTAGAAGGCCCATTGTTTCTACGGCCCGTAGAAGGCCCATTGTTTCTACGGCCTGTAGAAGGCCCATCGCTTATACGGCCCGTAGAAGGCCCATCGCTTTCTGACCCGTAGGTCCAAAGGTCATTACAAGAATATTAGCCCATGGTTATTGTTGCCTAGTTTTAAAAAATAGGTTATTGCAGCCACTAGAAAACCGCAGAAAAAGAACTGCACTGACTACAAGCAAACAAATAAACAAGACAACAAGGAAATAAATAAGCAAGCAACTTACACTAGGCTATCACGGCTATTACACATATTACATCCACTGGCATCAAAGTTCGCCACCAGTGCAAATATAGGGAACACGGCAGCATATAAACGCCGCAGCAAAACTTGTCCAGAACTGAAACCACTTCAGAAGAGCTCAAGAAACAATATCCTGGGTACCTATAATGCTGGCAAGATGCTTAGCAAGCTTATTAACTTTCTCTTGTTTGGCGCTTAAGTCCTCCAGTAATTGTTGCACCGTAAAGTATGCATCTAAATTCTGCGAGGACTTCCTCGATCCTTGACTTCTGTCGCATAACATCTGATCGATGTCTTTGAACTTGAAGTTGAGACTCAAGAAGCCGAACTGATTCCGGCAACGAGTTTGAAGAGCTGGTGCCAGCAGTGGTAGCCAGTAACTCGAACACTACATCAAGACAGGACTTTGGGGTTGTCTCAGTGTCCTCAATACAATTTTTATCAGCTTTCTTGGAGACCAACAGGGATGTCTCATTATCTTGAACCTTATCTGCATTACTTCCTTTACCATTGCATAACAGGGTACTCTTCTCCAATATTTTATCCACGTTCTTAAAGAGAAACAAACAAACACATCTCAGGTTTACAATGTAGTATATGAAACTCATTTAGGTAAACCAGTTCAGTAGTAAGGTGGACAGGATACAGCATGAAACAAACATATATCTATGTAGTATGGTCACTGTATGGTCTATATCATTCTAGTTTATGTTGCCAAATCAAGATAGATACAGTTCAAATCATATCTATTTAAGACAAAGCAGCATGCATGTAATATAAGTGTGGGAAACTACACAACAATAACAACACTTGTAATGTGCATGGCATGAGAACATAACTGTTTATTCAATTGAAACTGAAATCAACATAGAGCAAGTTACAATAGCAAACAGCCAAACACGTTGAAGAAACAGGTTTAAAACATACATGTTGCACCATTGGAGTTTCAATTGCATCCTCAAATTTGAAATTGGTTGGTATCAGTAAATACAGTGATGCAAGAGCAAAGTAGTACGAACCATAGCTACGGAACCTGACCTGAGAACAATTCTTCTTCTGCTTTAAGCGTTGACTTTGGGTTCGGAGTGGTGGTCCTCTTGATTTGGGCACTGCAGTTGCCTTACCAACTGCTCGTGTTTGGGTGCTCTGTGGTGGAGACGGTGTTGTGTCAACGGGAACTGGGTGTCTATCTGTTGGGGTTGGGGTTAGAAGGGGTGTAGCTGGTTCTCTGTCCAACTGGATAGGGGTACAATCTGCATGAGTGTGGGTTATGTGTGGTGGGGCTGATTCTTGGGCAAGTACAACCGTGGTTCTATCTGCATCGACAGGTAGCATGATCTTTTCTCAAGACCGTGTTTTTACTCCCACAGATACTGCCATCACTCCCTCTAATTGAAATGGCTGATAAACAAGAAAAGTAATTGACGACAAGTAATTGAATGTACAGACATTGTAAGATAGACAGGTGCAATGGATAGTAGGGAAGAAAACGTGGCATGAAATAATTCACATTTATGTTGTCTAAGAAAACAGAATAGCAGGACATAATTTCACATATATGATGGCTAATTAAACAGGATAGCATGACACAATTTCACATATATGATGGCTAACTAAACAGGATAGAATGACATACTTCAAAATATGATGACTATGTAAACAGGATGACATGATATAACTATACAATGTGTCTATTAAAGTGGTTGACATGCCATAAATCACAAACATGCCGTCGATGGAAACATGATGGCATGATATAATTCACGGACAGAATGACAGAATTTATAATATGATGACTATGTAAACAGGATGAGATGATATAACTATATTATGTCTTTAGAAAATGGGTTGGCATGCCATAATTCAGATACATGTTGTCAATGTAAACATCATGGCATGACATAATTCAAATATATGATTTATATATTAAGGAAGTGAGCAGAAGGCAATTGCATATATGATGTGTCAACTAAGGAGATGGCATTCAATATTGTGTATATGAAGTAAAAACTAAGCATTGCAATACAACATATGCATTATATGAGTAATATAACCTCGCCAAGTTTGAGCATACACCTCGGGGATAATAGGACTGGTCATTTGCCTCTGAATCCTCCTCTCAAGAGCTATCTCAGAATCAAAGAAGATATCTCGCTTCAAAGCAGTAGCATTGTCTGCTCTGAAGACCTTGTTTTCACTCCAGATTTCTCCATCACCAATTCAAATGGCTGATGCACAGGAAGAGCAGTTGAATATAAAAACATTGTCGACAAAAGCAATGAGAAATACAAAAAGGACGACATGATATAATTCACATATATGACGCTTGCCTAAACAGCATGGCATTGCATAATTCACATACATAATGCCTTGCAACAAGATAACATTGCATAATTCACATATATAATGTCTTGCAACAAGATGACATTGCATAATTCACATATATGGTAATTAGACACTAAACAGGTGGCATTATAACAAAGTATGTCTAAACTAAGCAAATGACATAGCAATGCAAGATACCATACGCACGATATGAGTAACATAACCCTGCCAAGTTAGGGCATGCACCTCAGGGGGAAATATGACTGGTCATCTGTCTCTGAATCATCCTCTGAGGAGCTATCGGTAACCAGCAAGACATGCGCTTCGTCATATAGCATTGTTCCGCTCAAGACCTTGTTTCCACTCCAGATTTTCCATAACGGTGCCGAATGGCTGATGCACAGGAAGAGTAATTGAATGTACTAAAATTGTTGACAAATTTAACACATAATAAAAAAATGATGGCATGATATAATTCACATATAAGATGGCTGGCTAGACAAGATGGCATTGCATGATTCAAATATACGATAAAGAAACTAAACAGATGGCATTGACACAAAGCATGTCTAAACTAAGCAGATGACATCTTTAATGTATACAGTAGGCAATGCAAGGCACCATATGCATGATATTACCAACATCAGCATGCCAAGTTAGAGCGAAGACCTCATGGGGTAAATAGGAGTCGTCTTCTCCTTCTGAATCCCCCTCAGAACAGTTATCTTCCTCTTCATTACAATCCGAAATGGGTGGTGGGGGGGCTGCCTTTGCACCCACCATGGAATGACGTCCACATGGAATTTTATAGCCACGCAAGGCTCGTCTCTTTTGCTCTACATGATCAGTTCCATTGTGTACAATAACTGGCATGCATAGGAATAAAACATAGTGAGATTATGTAAGGAGTGCATGCACAAATCCAGAGTGATGGTAGCAAACTGTGGGTAGACCCAAAACCAATGATAGCAGGCAGATAATAGCTTTAGCTAAAAAATACAGATAATGGCTCCTTTAATGTTTGTCTGCACCCTACATGAAACTCATAGTAGACACCGGAGATTAACCAGATAGTAGACAGATAGTACTGATTGCTGCCCCAATATGTACCCCACAACCATTTAAAAACTCAAGTTTCAGCATTAGTTTGGACCTGACTCGGAGTCTAATAGGTGAACACGGCGATAATGTAGCATGTCATCATATTAAGCAACGCATAACTTAAGCAGACACGGAAGAGTGCGACCTCTCTTGCGGACCCGTGTAGTCCTTAAGGTCATCTGCTCAGTTGATGATGGTAATGCAGTTGTCGTGGCTGCCGGCGGCTGGGAAGAAGATCTGAGGGGCGAAAGACAGTATGGAGAGTGAATCCCTGCTGTGGTGAACCCTTCCGTCGTTGGAGCATCTGAGCTGGGGTGGAACACAGCGCTGTAAGAGCAGGACAAACCACACAAGGTTTTCTTTGACACATATCTGTAACATAAGTAATTGAGTAAGGGCTTGTTTGAATTTGATGATTCTAATAATGCAGGGATAGGAAATAGACGGGAAAAGGATAGGAATGCACATGCAAAACAGAAAATTTTAAAACACAGGATTTCTGCCAATTTGGGTGTTTGATTCACAACAATTGGAAGATCACATGATGCAAAAAAGCATGGTGAGATTAAGTCAAACCACAAGAAAATGTATGGTTATAATGCTATTATGCTACTATCTCTTAGTCTTGTGCTTGATGAATAGGAATATGAAAAGAAGGAGAAGTGGAAACTAGAATTCCTACGGTTTTTCTTTCAAGGAGATACTAAAGGAACAAATCCTACAGTTTTCCTTTATTCCATTCCTTTGCACGAAATTCATGAAAAGTAGTACCACAGGAAACTTTCCAATTCCTATGTTTTTCATTCACTTTTCCTTTCAAGCACTGGCGATTCTAGTAGGCAGGCTTGAGCAAGGAAAATCCTACACTAAAAAATGTTTTTGTGCTACTTCTATTACTTTGGACCCAAAGCGATCGCCATACTAGCTCAACTCCCGAGGCCCATCGACAAATGCACAGCTCAAACGCAGAGATAAATAATGATGACGTTCAAGAGAGTCCATCACGGATAGCTAAGTTGCACAGTACCTCACCGGCTTGTGATATAGTAGGATAAAATAATCGTATTTCCCGTTACTACGAGTGCTCAGTGGACAATATATATAACATGTAGAGTAAAGAAGAGATGCAACAAGTGTACAACCTCTTTGGCGAAGCCATGTCGATCTCAGCGTGATTGGGTTGGCCGGTGAGGATGCTCCTGCCGACTTTGCTGTCGGAGGAAGGGAAGAAGATCTTAGGCGTCTGGAGATGGAGCCCGAGGTACTGCTCCGCTGTGATGGAGGGTTTCGTCGTTGGAGCAGCTCCGGTGAGTTGTACGACGCCGAGGCTGAAGTAGGACAAGAGAGACAACGAACAACGTTAACCTGAGTGGAATTCTAATAGCATCTCCAATACATGACGTAAAATACATAACCAGAAAGTGCTAGATGTAAAATACATCAGCAGCTCATCTCTGAACTTAACTGTCGAAACGGAACTTAACTGTCGAAACTGAACTTAACTGTCGAAACTGAACCTAACTGTCGAAACTGAATTTTGCTGTCGAAACTGAACGCACTAGCAAGGTGAGGCTACACGTAGGTCGACTAACTTTTTCATCTCTGGTCATTCGATTTTGTAGCCATTGGATACGAAATCAAGGGCCTGCGGTTCATCTTCAACCTCCACCCCCCTGAGCCGCCAACCACCACCGGCAGAACAGCAGCCCCCGCGCCTGTGACGGTGGCCCGCCCGCCTCAAAACACTCCCCACCGCCGGTCTGCCACCGCCCCAGCCATCCCTCTAGGCCCTCCTGTGCCGAGTTTTTTCTCCAGCGATCCCCACGCCACCGCCCCGCCAACGCCCCGCCACCGCCGGCGACCACCGCCCCCATCCTGAACCCTAAGATAGATAGTGGGGTACCTCTCCGGCGAGCCCCCCTCCTCGCTGCGGCTGGTTCTTCCTTCACCCCGGCGAGCCCACCCCTTGAAAATCGACTGACCCAAAAGTCGATTTAGTCGACTGAAGGGTAGCCAAATCGGAGCAGCATCGCAAGCAAGAGCAAGAGCGAGAGCAGCAATGCGAGCAAGAGCAATAGCAAGAGTAGACCAGGTAGGGGACCGAGAGCAAGAGCAGGGCAGCAGCGCGATCGAGAGCTAAAGCAGCAGCATCTCCTGCTGATGTGGACGTCGCCGCCGAGGGAGCGACGCCGTGGAGGAAGTGGCCGGCGACGCCGCCGGGGATGGAGCCGTGCCGTGTCGGCTCGGTACCGAGCGCCGGCAGCACCATGAGATCGAATCAAGAAGAAAATGCGGCGATTAGTGTACAACCTCTTTGGTGGCGCCGATTAGGCCGCAGCTTCATCCGAGGAAACGGTGATGATGATGCTCTTCTGGTGGTGCAGGTGAAGATGGCGGTGTTGGAATGGAGGTGGCGTGAAATACGAGGGGAACGTCGGGGCAGCTCCTTGGAGGCGGAGGACGGGGTGGCTGAACCGGCGTGACGATGAGATCAACGACGGATCCTCATCCGGTACGGTGGATGAGGGACGTCGAGGTGTTGCTGTGGACGACGTCGTCGGGGAAGAGGCTCCGGCTGGGTGGCGGATGGAGCAGGGTGTGGGGTTTCGTCGCGGGTTTTCGCGGCCTCGGTGTCTGAATGGGTGGGCGGATGGGATGGCGGTGGGGAACCATGGCTTAGAGACGCTTGTCCGAAATGTGGGGTAAGTTATGAAAGTACCCCCACCGATTTGAGGCGGTTCTTTCGGTTCAGGGTACTACGGGCATTTCAAGTCGGGATTTCACAGGAGGTGGGAGTTTTCGCGCGCGTTGTAATTTTGGAATAGCAAGGCGCGGGTTGAGATGGAGGGAGTTGTCGGAGCACAATGAGACAAAGATATATCTTAAATATTTCGGGCTAACAAGGCGCGGGTTGAAGAGGTGGGAGTTTCGCAGCACGATAGACAGAGACGCTAGCTTCAATTTTCGGCATAACAAGGCGTGGCTTGAAATTTCGGAAGAACAAGCTTAACGTGTACCCCAAAAAATAGACAATTTGCACCTCAACACGCACAACACACACACAAACACCATTTAGACTAGAGTAAGGTACACGTGCATTGCACGCATGAGATTTGGCAACCAAATTATGAATAAATACCACATCATAGCATGCAAGCTTTGAGTCATATATGCATGATGTAGATGTTCGTTTAATTCTTATAGTTCATTTCATTCAAAATCATCTAGTTTTTATAAGAAAGCTAATCTATTCTAAGATTCATGGAATTGTGCGTTGTAAGACATAAAGTAAAAACAAATAATGGCAAATCATGTAGAAAAACATTTGGGCAATTACGATACGGAAGATTCTAGAACAAATAAGAAGTGCTTGTGTTTTGATGTTTGTGCATTATGCTTAAGTTCAACCATGGAGTCTTCTAGATTATACATGTGGCGAAATCTTGTGGAATCTAGATGATATCCAACGGCCAATAGTGCTCAAATTTGCCATCTTTGGACCATCGGATTCGCCTCATCCAACGACCATCTTTCAAAGTTAAAGTTACTCGCACACAATAAAAAAATATAATATAATAATATGGGTATAGATATAGATATGTGATGCGAAAGCCGCCCATCATCTCCAATTAGAATAGTGTGTCCATGCACGGATGCGACATGGGCAAATGATGTCTGCCATCAGTATCTCAAATTCAAATCGGTCTGACCTTGTTCAATGTGTATACATTACAACATGCTCATTTCCAAACCACCCCGCGCAGACCTCCGTTATGTTCATGCATGCATGGGTTTCAAACATCAGGATATCTTATTCAAATATTTGAATTCAACTTTACATTGATTATGACCTCACCTATTCTTTTACACCCACACATTAGTCTTCTCTTTATAATTGTACCACTAACTTTCTCTCGTGCATGCATGCACACACACTACCATTCGGCATTATCCATCGCATGCATGCAATCTTTTTCTTTAGGTCGGTCTCCCATGATGGCACACACCGACACACATCCCCCTCTCCACCATATCGGGCATTCTTTATCTCTCACGCGTTCATGCGCAACGATCGATGTTCCTCTATGTATGTGTGTATATAGCTAGGTCTTTCATAGTTTTCCACACAAACCGATCAATCGATATATCCTGTGAGGTCTCACCCTCTTTCCCACGTCCACATCGATCAATCTATACCTCTCAATATAGGATTAACATATATAGCCAATACACCCACATTAATTATATATCCAACGTCCCCCTCTCATCATCCATGCCTTCCGCTTCATCTCTCGGACGCGTGCACAATGGCGAATACAGGGGCAGTAAGGGCCCTGCCCCCCCCTAACATCACTATATATCGAGGCTAATATGAATGTTATCATTAGACAATTCCTGCTAAAAAGGTTTAATTTCATGAATTGACCCTCCTCGTAAAGGATTAGCAATGCTTGGCCGCCTAGCTCATTTACTTTTCATGGCTCCGCCATCGCTGCAACAGCGCCGCGTGTTCGCCTCTCTCTAAATATCGATCATGCACTTGTGCATTCCTTCATAGTCTCCCTCCACTCGGCCCCTCGCACCATCTTCTAGCCCCCACCGGATTTCGCCACATGTACAATCTAGCAGACTCCATGGTTGAACTTAAGCATAATGCACAAACCTCAAAACAACATTGGTTCTCTTTTGTTCTAGAATCTTCCATATCATAACTGCCCAAACTTTTTTTCTAGTTGAATTGCCATTATTTGTTTTTACTTTATGCTTTACAATGCACAATTCCATGAATCATAAAATAGATTAAGGGCTTCTTTGATTCAAAGGATTCTCAAAGGAATTTTGGAGGATTCTAATCATTAGGAATTTTTCCTATCTTGGTTGTTTGATTCGTAGGATTGTAAACCATAGGAATTTTTCCATATGAATCATTTGCACTTGATATCATAGGAAACATCCCATCCACTCAAACCTCTTTTAAAGAATTCTACGTTTTCTCTATGCACAATCAAACACTCGTACAATCCTGTAGGATTCAAGACGACATTCCACTATAATCCCATGTTTTTCCTATTCACGCGTTCTTAGCTTTTTATAAAAACTAATTGATTTTGAATGAGATGAACTATAAGAATTAAACGAAGGGCTACATCACGCATATATGACTCAGAGCTTACATGCTATAGTATGGTATTTATTCGTAATTTGGTTGCAAAATCTGATCCGTGCAATGCACGTGTACCTTACTAGTACTTCGAGTATGTGTAAAACACGTAAATTAGAATACCAATGGCACACTACAAAGTGTCTCTCTTACAGTTCATGAAGCCACGTGGCACATGTGGAGGCGTTGTCGCGACCTCCTTGCGTGGATTGATCACAGTGATGTGCTGCTGGTTCCAGAAGAATGTACTCGTCCTCCCTGAGCCATACTGGCGGTACATGCACGAAGCGAAGATGTGCATGCACGCCACGCACTCACTCATTCCCTCGCACGCACACGTGGGTACACGGGCGGACGCAATTTTGTACCAAGATCCACCCCATGTGATAATTTGACGCGTGTAAAGGTGTTCACTTCATTGATGGTCAATTAATACAGCGCATGCAAATTGAGTGGACGTGAGGGCCGAAGAAAGACATTATTACTCCATACAAGATGCGTAGTAGTTAAATCATGGGTTGCTAGTAGTACTTCCATTGGTATCTTTCGTATTTTGTGCCAATTTTTGACAGTAACATAATATTTACGCATTTGAGCAGTTTAGTACTTGAAATTTATGTTCCGCTAAACTCATCGGGAGCCGTTTCGGGCCTCGAAACCAAAACCATCAATTAATCTTTACCTTGTTCCCATCACATTCGAAAGCCTGCTCACACCTACTAGTATCGCACCAAACCTGAACGTGTTCCCACTATGCAGGTATTAGTACTACTAGTGCTAGTACTTAGGTTATAAAAAGGGGAACTACCTAACCGAAAATTACTCTACCTTTCCTCCTCATAAGTGCTTCTTCTTCGTCCGCCGTTGCCATGGCTGGTGAGCAGAGCTCTAGGTCGAGAACTACTCGTAACAAGGGAGCGGCAACCAAGGCTTCGGAAAAAAAGAGAGGGCTCGCCGCCACGCAGAGACCTCGAAAGATCTCTCACGAGCAAGCGATGGCTCCCAGGAGCGGCCTAGCCGCGGAGGCGAACATGCCGAGCCGGCGGAGCTGGAGTCTTATCCCTCGACGACATGCCCAATCAGCTCAATAAGCACCTCAATAAGCATAAGGAGTTCATCCAAGGCTTGACGGAGTTGCTGAAGGATAGCCTCGACAACATGCCCGCTGAGCTCAATCAGCAGGGGGAGTTGACCGCCGGCTTGGTGATGCTACTGAAGAAGAGTATTGCCTCGGAGAAGAAGGCGATCGGTGAAATCCTGCGACTTCAGGAGGACAAGGCGAAGCTCTGCCACGAGATCGACCTGTTGAAGGAGAAGAACGCCGGATGGAAGAAGTTGCATGAGAATAGTAGTTCCTCGATGAAGATGCTGCAGGCCCTCGTCATGGAACAGAAGGAGGAGTTGGCGAAGCTCCGCATCGAGCACCCGGCTGCTGTCAAGGTACGTAATGTGACCGTGGAACAGATGATGAAGGTTCGCATCAAGAAATCCCGCGTCATGGACATAATGAAGAAGATGGCAGAGGAGACGCGCAAGGAGATGGAGGTCGTGGAGGCGATGAAGAAGCAGTTACGACTCCGCGGTGAATTAGATCATTTGGGGTGATAATCTTCCTTCTTCTTTTGCTACTGTGTTTCATCTTTTGCTTCGGGTGTTTACGCACTTGCGTGTCACGTTCTCTGCGAGGCATGAATAGAACAATGGTTTTTGTTTTTTAAGGGAATGAATAGAACAATTCTAACAATGAGATGACTAGCAAATTAGATCATTTTTTATCGCCATATGGCACTGGGCTGCCGTATTTTGTGCTCCTCCGTCGCAGTAGTACTCCAGTGGAAAACTTGAGTATAGCGCACGGTTCTTTGCTCCTCCTCGATCAGGTCGTCGGCGCATTTATACGAGCAGTCAAATCACAAGGCCCCACCTTCCAGCAGTAATGAGCCGTCAAATCACAAAGGCCCTCGCCTCTCGTGAAACCGACCAAGCTAGACTTCCCCACCCTCTAGCCTTTTAAAAAATGTATACTTTTGTACAGCAGTAGTATCGATGGATTGCACCATGGTGCAAAACTTGAAATTAAAAAAAAGGTGGTACTACCTCCGTCCGGGTTTATTGGTCCCCATTATATTTCGTGCCAAATTTTAACCATAGATTAAACTAACAAAATGTCTACGCATGTCACCAAACATTATATTTTTGAAAACTATGTTCAAGTACGAATCCAATGAGATAATTTTTCTTAACATGCATTAACATTTTGTTAGTTATATCTTTAGTCAAAATTTGACACAAACTACAAAGGGGACCTATAAACCAGGACGGAGGTAGTACATATAGAGAGCGCTCGTCCCCAAATTATGCATATAGTACTATTAAAATGGCTAGTCACAATAATGGTGTCCAGCACAACCCACCCCTCAAATAAAACTAAGCACCCTAGAATTCTTTGATAAAACTAAGCACCCTGAAATTCTTTGACAACTAAACTGCTGGCTATATGATGTTGGCCATATGTATTGTATGTATATAATGTGAAGAAACAAGTGGTAGTACTATACCAACTAAAAGATGAAATGTAAGAAATACTAGTATGTACGTACTGAAGAGTTAAAGTAACAAGAAGAAACATAACATAGTTCTGCTGGGGCTCAAAGCACAACACACCCCTCAAATTAAACTAAGCACACCTGAAATTAAACTCTGCAACCAATCCGGTAGACACCTTTGCATTAGAAGTTTAGAACCGCCATGAGCAACGACATCGCCACCTTACTCAAGTCCTCGTCCCACGTCCTCGACTTCGTCCTTGTCCCTCTTCCTCTTGGCGATACTTCTTTGCTTGAACCGCCAACTTGGTTGTTTCTCTTCATCCAACCCTTGTAGATATTGAAACAAAGGTAGCCATCCATTGCAGTGTACTGGATGTGGTCTATATCTAGTACACTCCGTTGCTATGCATGACGATGAAACGTGTATGGAGGTTTCTTCACCATAAATATCTAGGCTTTAATTGGCACACTCCGAACATTTTAGTGTAATATTTTGACAACTTTTATGTTTGCCTTTTATTCAATTTTGAATTTGAATTGATTTTTGAACTAACGCGGGATTATCAACAGTAACTGCGGTGACGTGGCATCATTAACGGGGGAGTACTGTGGCCTAATTATCCGGGCATCACAATTCTCCTCCACTACAAGAAATCTCGTCCCAAGATTTAAGAGGCATAAGGTGGGGAGATTTTGGTTACGAAATTCTAACTATTCTTCTTGGTCTTGGTTGCTTTTCCCGAAGAGGTCGATCCATAGCGTTGATGTCTCCATTTCTCTGCTTCATGTCATCATGATGAAGACGGCATCCTTTCTTCGGAAACTCCATCGTACTTACAAAAGAATAAGGGGGTATACCGAAAGAATGGACCACTGCAAGGTAGACTATCTGGTAAATAACAACGGGGAAGGTGGCGGAAATAACTCTCGAATTGAATCTTAAGAAAATATCGAGAGCAAAGTAAGGAGGTACCATGAGAAGTTTCAAACGGATAGGCAAGCGTTCGATGCCTAATCAGAAGGTGAAAGGGGTTCAGAGCAATGAGAAAAAGTATTGCGTCTGATACCCGAATAGATCACTTGGCAGGTGGCCCGTGAGTTCCATACGAAGTCAAGCGCGAGGAATAACTTTGGAAACCGGGGGTGTACAGGAGAGTCAGGTTTCGATCCTGTGGAACTATGGGTTATGTTCCCACCATGTGGGTTAAGTAGGAAGGGTGGTGACGTCTTGCACGATCGCATAAGAAAGACATGTCAGAGCATAGCCTGTCAGTTATGTTGGCAACAATGTCGGTACCAAGGGCGAGGGATGAAGAGAACCATTTTCCTGCTCGTTGAACAAGGCAGACCAATAGTCAAAGTTCTCGTCCATCGGCGGTTACCGGAATGTCATCAACAATAGTAACAGGGTCTTACTAACAATGTGGTACCACAAGGTTCTTACCTAAGCAGGGGATTATCACTGCTTAGTTAAGTCGGATTACCAGAAAGGTTAAACAAAACAATAGAAAGGAAAATACGATTATCAGAATAATCAGAACAATGGAAAGGAAAATGTGTTTAAACACATGTTTCAAGGGTATATCCTTCCCAAGGACAAGTAGAGCAAGATATCCACGACGGGATAGAAAGTAGGTAAGGGGAGAGGAATTTCAAGACATTACCCATACAACGGTGTTTGGATAATTGAGCAAGAAACATTTAACATTGGGCTTCAAATGCTCTTATTGAAAATCGGAGTACCACAGACATGCTTCGATATAGCATTGACATGGTCTTCAAGCAAAGATCGGACTTTGGATACACAAAGGATCCATCGGGATAAACTTATTAAACAAGGCATTCAATTTCCTCATGGAAAAATGATTAACCTTGTTAAAAAGGAAACTATAACAATAGGTCCTCTGATCATGCGTGCTAGGCATGACATCACCTTACCAGGGCATATAGGGACCAATGTTAACTCTTGATAACATGTTCCAACCATCATATCTGACCGAGATTCAGATATGATTGGTGTCAAGATATCTTAGACTCAGGATGCCTGAGAAGAAAGGTGCAACACAAATTTTCGAGGTGACATTGTATGATTCTCGGGAATTAAACCATGGAAGCGAGTTCCAAAACAAGAGTTCACCATTAAATCAAGGAGAGGTGAGGAGGTGACTGACTGACTCAGCGACAATCCATTAACATTTCCAAAAAGGATGGATTTCCACAACTATGTGAACAAGGAGATAACATTAGCCAGATCAAATGACTTAATGATGTATCTTTGGAGGAAAACATACACAATTAAACATGGGTTGAAAGGTGCACTCGAAATATGGGTTGGGTTGCACGCCATCGTCAGAATGGCGATTGAGCAACCAACACACTAAATTGGAATTATTGTCCAATAACTCTGAAGCAATAGGGTTACTAGTGATATTAAATTTGCACAACAGAGTTCACTCAACACGGGGACCAAGAAAAGAATGGTGATGGTGAGAAGCATCACTGTATCACAAATTCTTAAGAGGTGGTGTAATTCTCACAACATTGATGACATAAGAGATGGTAATGTTCCGAGTAAAGAAGAACAATTGTTGGATGGCAGGGAACTCAAGGTATAACACCAAACACGAACAAGATGTGTTGGTGGGAAGGCAATAAAGTGGTCGATGATAATAAAATTCATCGAGGGCAAGGATGGTATTTTTCATCATGAATTCAATTGATATCCAGGAAGGAGTCAAGATGTTGATGATGATCACGACAAATTTTGTCAAGAGGCTCCACGAAGATGTAATAGATCGGCGATGACATCAAGTCAAAAGAATGATGAAGTGAAAGGTTAATGGAACCAAGGGTATGACACAAACTCCAAAGCAAGCTTGTTGTCCAAAGCGAAATGATATGATGAGAAAAGATCGACGTAAGCTTAGCTCATCGTCAAAAAATTGTGCTCTGGGAAGAAGGACCATGTAGCACAGTTAAAATCGGCACGACAAGGATATAGCCAATCAGGCTAGGAATGTCGTGATTGAGTTCAAACTCGTAAGTAATGAAGGTTACCAAGAGTTTCTTAATCGCGATATGGACTCGATTCAGTTATCGGTGTCTTTGAGTGTTTAATAACTCAGAGCCCGTGAAAAATTGGAATCAAGGAGAATGTAGAACTTGATGAAGAACTCATAAGAAGTTATGCAGTTCCGTGATAATCTTGAGATACCAGGGGGGTAATACTCGATGACAAATCAAAGTAGAGGTTGGACTGGGGTAATACTCTGCAGAAGACAAGTGCTTAAACTTGCACGAGAAATGGTATTTAAAGGAGAACATGGTCGGAAACCACGATCATAAATGATCAAACCACGGATACAAGATGAACTTATAGCAAGGGGTAACTATTTTTACGAGAAGCTTCCATGATAAGTTATACATCGTGTCCATGGGCATGAACGCAAGGTTCAAGGTCGACTCCCACTTCTTCAATGTATAACCTTCCATTCACTTCTCGCTTTGATAAAATCATTAGTGTTGAAAGTTTTACCTGGTGAAATACCAGATGAGTATGACTCGTGAAAACTTCCGAGTTCATACATATTAAGGAAGGCATAGGTTCAACCCATCAGGGTATCGTGGAAACATATACCACAAGCTTCAAGAGTACTATCACAAGCTCGAAAATAGAGCATGGTTGACAAAAGGAGAGGATACAATTTACCAAAGGCATTATGTATCGGAGAAAGAACTCGCAAGGTGATTAATTATGAAGTACACTGTCGGATAATAATCCAACAATGGATCGGGCGATCCACAACGGAGCTGATGTGAGTATCAGTACTCAATCAGAGGAAGAAAGAATGCACGGGCATCATATTGTAGAACATCTGAATAATTTGATGATTAGATAACAAAGGAATTATGATTTCCAAAACAAAGGATCAGAAGCAGACGCTCTGATCGAGGATGGATAAGTTGAATAGACCAGAGGCACAATTGATGACAATTAGTTTGGTCGAGAACCAGCTCATGTTCAAAATTACGTCTGAGCCAGAAAGATAGTTTAGAAGGGTTGATTGATGATTGTGTGCATTCGCACACATGTTGATTCAATAGGATCAAAATGACGGTGTCAAAAGATAGTAGTGAATATTGTTAGTGATATGGGAACATCCATAATGTAAGCATACAAGTATTTGTAGAGCAATAGTTTGAAGAGGATGCTCAGAAGGTCGGTTAGTATTTCAGAGTATCTTATGAAGCCTACGAACAACTGGGGATGACCAGCTACTCAATAAGTGCGAGGAATTTTCAATAGGAGTATTCACGTGGTAAAGAACTGCAAGGCAGTAAGATTAAAGGATTTTCGGAACAATGGAGAGCAATTTAGGGCATCTTGTAATAACAAGAGCAACTGAGGATGAAGGTATGAACGACAAGTGTAGGTAGTTATCCATAAGGGTATACCGTTGGTAGGGGATTGTAAAGTCGGTGGGCACAAGGGTCTCGGGAAAACCTCGGAGAGTATCTTCGGAATCTTCTGGTGCAGCAAGCGATCATCTGGAGTGAGGGGCTCTCCAGGAGAAAGTACTTGCGAGAACCTCAAGTTAGTTTTGTTTTTAGCAAAATCATTTAACCCGAGTAGAGGAGAGCTCGGAGTAAAGATCGAGGAGTAAAAGATCCTAGTACCACCCAATGGCGACGTGTGCCCGTAAGACACACAGCCATGTTAGTAAAAGTTTCGCAATGTCTAGACTCGACTTCGGCCATGTAGTTGGAAAGGGGGATTCCTACAGACAGTCGGCTCTAATACCAACTTGTGACGCCCCCGATCCAATCGTACACTAATCATGCACGCAAACGTGTACGATCAAGATCAGGGACTCACGGGAAGATATCACAACACAACTCTAAAAACATAAATAAGTCAAATAAGCATCATAATACAAGCCAGGGGCCTCGAGGGCTCGAATACAAGTGCTCGATCATAGACGACTCAGCGGAAACAACATAAGTTAAAAAAGTTTGCCATAAGATGGCTAGCACAAACTAGGATATAGATCGAAAGAGGCGCATGCCTCCTGCCTGGGATCCTCCTAACTACTCCTGGTCATCGTTAGCGGGCTGCATGTAATAGTAGGCACCTCCAGTGTAGTAGGAGTCATCATCGACGGTGGCGTCTGGCTCCTGGACTCCGGCATCTGGTTGCGACAACCAGGTAGAAGGGAAAGGGGGGAAAGGAGGGAGAAAGCAACCGTGAGTACTCATCCAAAGTACTCACAAGCAAGGAGCTACACTACATATGCATGGGTATATGTGTAAAGGGCCATATCAGTGGACCGAACTGCAGAATGCCGAATAAGAGGGGATAACTAATCCTGTCGAAGACTACGCTTCTGGCAGCCTTTGTCTTGCAGCATGTAGAAGAGAGTAGACTGAAGTCCTCCAAGTAGCATCGCATAGCATAATCCTACCCGGCGATTCTCTCCTCGTAGCTCTGTTAGAGAGCGACCACCGAGTTGTATCTGGCACTTGAAAGGGTGTGTTTTATTAAGTATCCGGTTCTAGTTGTCATAAGGTCAAGGTACAACTCCAAGTCGTCCTGTTACCGAAGATCACGGCTATTCGAATAGATTAACTTCCCTGCAGGGGTGCACCACATTAACCGACACGCTCGATCCCATTTGGCCGGACACACTCTTCTGGGTCATGCCCGTCTGCGGAAGATCAAGACGTCGCAGCCCCACCTAGGCATAACAGAGAGGTCAGCACGCCGGTCTAAACCTAAGCGCACAGGGGTCTGGGCCCATCGCCCTTAGCACACCTGCACGTTGCGAGGGCGGCCAAAAGCAGACCTAGCCTAGCAAGCGTTCCAGCCCAATCCGGCGCGCGCCGCTCAGTCGCTGACGTCACAAAATGCTTCGGCTGATACCACGACGTCGGTTGCCCATATGTTGTCCCACGTGGCGGTTAGTGCGTATAAGGTCAACGACCCAACTCAGATCAAATACCAACATCTCTTTAAGCGTGTTAAGTATCCGCGAACGCCGAACAGGGCCAGGCCCACCTCTCTCCTAGGCGGTCTCAACCTGCCCTGTCGCTCCGCTACAAAGATCCACACAGAGGGTCGTCGGGACAAAGGTCCTTTCAGCCCCCAATCCGTGAATCACTCGCGGGTGCTCCTCGAGCTGACCCGACTTTAGTCACCACATGTATCATGGATAAAGTATATTATATACCCGTGATCACCTCCCGAGTGATCACGGCCTGATAGTATAGCACAGCAGACTGACAAGAATGTAGGGCCACGGATGGAATACTAGCATCCTATATTAAGCATGTAGGATTGCAGGTAAAGGTAACAACAGTAGTAGCAAGGACAGGCTATGCATCAGGATAGGAATAACGGAAAGCAGTAACATGCTACACTACTCTAATGCAAGCAGTAGAGAGTAGAATAGGTGATATCTGGTGATCAAGGGGGGGGGGCTTGCCTGGTTGCTCTGGCAAGAAGGAGGGGTCATCTTCGGTGTAGTCGAACACACGGACATCGGCACCGGTCTCAGAGTCTATCGGAAAGAAGTAACGGAGGGGGAACACAATAAATAACAGAGCAATCAAATGTAACACAAAACAAGACGCGGCAATATGCGGTGCTAGGGGTGACATAAAGTAGTGGTAGGTGATACCGGCGAAGGGGGGAAACATCCGGGAAAGTATCCCCGGTGTTTTGCGTTTTCAGACAGATGAACCGGAGGGGAAAGTTGTGTGTTTGCTATGCTAGGGATGTGTGGCGGACGAACGGACTGCATATTTGGATTCGTCTCGTTGTTCTGAGCAACTTTCATGTACAAAGTATTTTCATCCGAGCTACGGTTTATTTTATATTGATTTTTAAAGTTTTAAATCATTTTCTAAATTATTATTATTAAATTAACTTGAAATTAGTATTATTGCATCAGCATGATATCAGCAGCCAACAGAGGGGTTGACTGGTCAATCTGACACGTGGGTCCCACTGGTCATAGACTCAGGTTTAACTAAACTAGGTTAACGACGGGCGCAGCTAAGTAGCAGTGGCAACAACGGCAGCTAGCGGCGGAAGCGAGCAGAAGGAAACGCGGGAGGGGGGTTCGGGGTCCTCACCCCACGTTGCAGGGGTTCAGCGACGAGGCTCGGTGGAGCCGTCAAGGGGGAGGCGAGGACGAGTAGTCCGGCGAGGGGACCATGGGGACGAGCGACGGTGACGATGTGGTCAAGGCGGAGAGGCTGCGGCGAGGTGGCTCTCCAAGCGTCGGCGACAGGCGCGCTCGATCCAGTCGGCAGGGTCGTCGGGGGCGGGGACGTGGTCGCGGCGATCCCGATCTGGATAGGGGGAGTGGGGGGGGAGAGCGAGTGGATCGTGCGGGGGGGGGGACGAGTGGTGAGGGAACCGCTAGGGTTCCGGTTGCCCATGGGGATAAGGGTGCGATGGGGGCGGCTGGGCCAGGTGGGCCGGCCTGGTGAGCTGGACCACCTGGTCCAATGGGGGTTGGTTTTTTTTTTGTAGTTTTGTTTTCTGTTTTTATTCTTTTCCTTTTTCTTTATTTCCTCTACTGTTTTGATTCATTTTAAATTATTTAGACACCCTATAAAAATGTGGTTCCTTCACCATAAATATCTAGGCTTTAATTGGCACACTCCGAACATTTTAGTTTAATATTTTGACAACTTTTATGTTTGCCTTTTATTCAATTTTGAATTTGAATTGATTTTTGAACTAACGCGGGATTATCAACAGTAACTGCGGTGACGTGGCATCATGAACGGGGATTACTGTAGCCTAATTATCTGGGCGTCACAATCCAACCCTTGTAGATATTGAAACAAAGGTAGCCATCCATTGCAGCGTACTGGATGTGGTCTATATCTAGTACACTCCGCTGCCATGCATGACGATGAAACGTGTATGGAGGTTTCTCTAGTTTACAAAGACGGCGATCTAACCATGGCTCCTGCCAAGGTCAAGATTGAAGGCTGGCGAGAGGACACCACCGATTCTTTTGGAGGTCGAAGGTGTTGCCTACAATGAGGCCTATCCGACGCAGACTTCTTTGTCGTTAACAAAGTCTACAATAACGAATTTGACTAGGTTGCTCTCGAGGAAGTCCTTAAAATCCTGGCACTCAACGTCGGCATGGCATATGTGGTAGACCAAGCATAAGTCATGCATGCAAACCTGGATCACGGCGGGCTTCTTCCTCTCTTCGTCCTTTAGATCCTTCTCTCGTCCCACGGTTGTGGTGTACTCAACATCTAGCCCAAATGACCCACTCATCATCTGAGTCTTCGAACATGCGTCTGAAGCGAGAAAGGCATCCTTTCACCCGTCGCGGAAGTATGGGTGTAGATGACATCGAACTCATCGCCGGTGATAGTTCTAACCTTGTACTCACCGCCGATCGGGGAGATTTGGGACGCCATGGATTTGGGAGGAGGGTTAGGATTAGTGGAACTGCCGTAATGTGAATGGACGGGACGACTAGGAGCGAACCACCGTAGTATTAAAGGACGTGCGGGGATGAGTAGGAACGAACTGCCAGTGTGCGAACGGCAGGGTAGTGGCTTTCCATTCTCCCATGATACGGGCTTCCGAGAGCGCTTGGATCTGAGATCGAACGGTTGCATGGCGTGATTCTAGACCTATGGGTGAATATCCTATCCTAGAGGGTTATTCTGCAAATTTTCAGCAACTTAGCATGCGACCGCTTGATCTCAGATCCAAGGGCTGCCAAAGAGTTCAGTATCATGGTCGCTACTTACCACGCAATCGTCGCGTCCTTGGAGATTTAACACGGTGTGTTAGGCTATCCGATGTTGGCATGTCATACATAGTCATCACTTAGTCACTCATACTACAACAAGGTTGGCTATAAGTGTATTTTTTACTCCTCTCTATCTCTTTCTTCGTACTCCCTCCGTCCCATAATATAAGAACGTTTTTGACACTAGTGTAGTGTCAAAAACGTTCTTATATAATGGGACACATGGAGTACTAGTATTTATTGCATTTGCCAAGGAGTGACCTCTTCCAATGAAATGGTGTTGCTAAGTTTGCTTCATTTAATTAGCTATAGACTCAAAATTGTCTTTTCACCTAGGTACACGTGCATAGCACCGTTTCTTCCTTGGGTCACCAAACTAGTTTCTCTCTTCTTGATTAACTTGCCACATCAGACTTTATGCCTATGTGGCAAGCTTACACCCGTAGGAGCAAGTAAGTACAATAGTGCGCTTTACATGGCATTTTTGCATATGTGGAGGAAAGAGAGGCAAGGAAAAAGTGGAGAAGTGGGCTCTCATGCAAGAGCCAGCCTCTACTACATGGTGGAGCATTGGGAGACGCACCTGTATGGAGGTGGTTAGGAATCGGGAGACTCACGCCGGTCGTAGCGCCGCGGTTAAAATGATAATGGCAAGTCAAATCACGGGGCCCCACCTGTCCAGCAGTAACTCGCTGTCAAATCACACAGCCCTACGTTTGCAGCAGCCTACTCCCTCATCTTCTTGCATCTCTGTCGACCCGACTAGGCGGAACTGTCCCGCCGCCTACCGGGCAGGAAAATCCCCGCCCTTGACTTTTAAATAGTATACAATATACTAATTTTGTATCCATGGATTGCGCCCGCGCCATGGGCCCTGTTTGGATCATGGGATTAGAGCTAGTTTGGGTTAGTTGGGGGCTCAAATAACCCAAAAGTATCCAAACAGGGAGGGTTAGAGTGGGTTAGTTCCATCTAACCCAACTATCTCAGTGGAGAGGTGCTTATTTGGGTTAGAGTGGGTTAGAAAATAACTCTAACTCTAACTGTGTTAGAGTATCCAAACAGGGCCATGGAGCAAAGCGTCTAGAAAACGGCGGTACACATGTATGGAGTATACAAAGACGCCTGTCGCGTTGCTCGCCGCACCCTGCAGTCGGTCGGTTCTGCACGCTGCTCTCCGAATGGAACGCACGTCATATTGCGTTCGCACACACATGTGGGACGACAATTGAGAACCGACCATAGGCACACTCCCCGGCCCCGCAAGTCGGGTGACTTAATAGAAGAGGGAGACGAGCGATAGTACTAGAGAAGTGTTGTACTACGTTGGTGCCTGGACGATCCCTGCAAGACACGGAAGATCAGTTCGTCCATGCATGTGACCAGACTCCAGCAGACACGCCTGGATTGGCTATCGTCTACATATCATGCAGGCTATGTTGTACATGGCTGTAGTTGTGGTGAGAAATCTAAAAAAAGGTTTCTTGTCATCTCGCAAAATTAGGTGTCATGTGCTTCGGATCACTGCGAGGGTTAAACAGCGACAACTGAGTTGGGCTAGTCATTGGGGGCACATGCACGAACAGTGACAACTCGGCTGCCATCTAGGTCAAGCCGGCTATGTTAATTAGGACATCTATCGACGGACCCCTTTTCTACGAGTTTATCTTTAATTTGAGCTTTGTTCCTCGTCTAGTTTGTCCGTCGGGATTCATGTTGTCTGCTTTGGGCAGTGAGGTTATGATTTCTTGTCATGTGGCATTTTTTCGTGTTATATGTTATAATCTGGCGCTTCAGATCAAAATGAAGACAACTGCGCCTCCGGGCCACGTGCATGAAGACTTCTCGACAGTCATTGAGGAGGTCAAGCCGGCTCCGGTAGACAAAAGAAAACTAAGTACTACTCCACTATATAGGCAGGAGCCTCCGCGCTTGCTTGCTAGTGTTGCTCTCTTCACACTGTCTTGGCCTCTCCAGAGCTAAACACGACAGTGGTGGCCTCTCTCTATCTCTCTCTCTCTCTCTCTCTCTCTCTGCTCACCGCTGGTCACAGATCCAGCCGGATCCTCTCCGCCGGGGAAGGTGAGAAGGTGCAACGTTCACGTGGTCGTCCTCGGCGATGGCTCTTACCCACTGCTGGGCGCGTCCCGATCAGCATGCCTTGCCGTTCTCTCCCAAGCACCGCTGGCGAGGGAGGACCTCCGACCCCTTCTTCCTCACTGTCGTAGTGTGGGCAGATCCGGCCTCCCGCCGCCCACCTAGCGACATCCCGGCAACCATCAGATATAACTTCCTTCTAAACCGGCCTTGCTCTACTTCCCAAGCTCCTGACGTCGCTGCATTTGTAACTTTTACTATTTCTCAGGCCCCCTCGTAGATAGGATCGATCGGCTATTCGAAAACCACCTAATTTTTTTATGTTTAAGAGGTAAAACTAGTTCATGCACTCGAATCTAGTACTACTTAGTTCAAACAAGAAAGAAAGGGGGTGGGGGTGCGGGAGGATTTGTTACCTGAATCTAGGACTTGGTCGAAAGAGGAAATAATGGGTGTGAAAAGTAGCAGAGACTGGCTATCCAACTGGTCTCTAGGTCTAATAGGGAAATAAAGGGAAACGCAGTACAAACTCAATATAAACCCGATTTATTGGTTGAAAAAGGAAAGAAAGTGGGGACTGGGGGACAAGTCAATAGAGTAAGTCCAGCACTAGATTTGCTAGCCTCACACAGTATAAGGTGGCTATATCGAACAAAAATGGGACCAACCCAGATATCCTGTTCTGATGTTTGTTGCCCCGAGCCACTCTTATGTAATGCCACTGGTAAAATGTAGCAGTCGCACTGTTAAAAGTAAGGACACGTTAAAACAATGTTGTTTTCAATGTAATGCCTCCAGTAATATGAATCAATGGCACTTCTTTACATGTCCTACTAAAATTTGCCATTAAGATAAGTTGGTTCGTTTCGTTAGAAATGCAACTGTCCTGGTCCGCCTACTCTCCCGTGCCCAAAGTAATGTCGTATTTAACGGTTGTCATAGTTAATCCTAATGCCAGACTAATATCTAGCAATGCCACCGCTTTAGAAATTGCTACTGTCCTTGTAGGATTGCCATTCAGATAAGGAACATGCTTTTTTTCATTTGATGCATGTTTCATCACTTGTTAGTCACCCTCCTTTCCACCTTTTTGTGCAAACAGAGATATACATTTCACGCTCGATCTTAGTTGAACTGCACAAATGATATCCAAATTATAGTTGAGCATTCCAGAGCTTCACAACCAACCTTGATGTTGCTCAATTTTATTGCAACTAATGAAGAAGAAGCTCTGTGGGTTTCGCTTTTACGATGGAAATGGAACCGGGGCTGGAGCCCTTTTCTTAAAAAAAATTGAAGAAGAAGCTGCTAGCTCATGGGACATTGCTTCATTTTAGGTGAACTGCACCAAAAGGTCCCATGAATTGAATCATCCATGTTAGTGACTTAAAGAGCCAGCTTCAGCATCCCAGTCTAAGCACCCCCGTCCTCCATCCTTGCGACGCACGGTACACCTCGTTTGCCACCTGCTCGACCCTAGTGTCACTGATAAAATGAAGTAATAATACAGTTAAAATAGAGCGGGTGTCATCTCTATCATTTCAATTTCCAATGTAGATAAAGAAAGTGCTTCTCTGTGTTAAAGTATGTTTCATCAACTAGTCCCATTGTTAATGTTTAAGCGTTTCTGCAAACTGGGGTGCTTAATTTTAGTTGATATGTACAAAAATAGAGATTTGAATGTCTCAAGGCGCCTCCTTGTACTACTGTTGTACATTGATGTTCATCACGGGCAGAAGGTGTATGTGGGAGACTTGGGACGATGTCCAGTATGAGGCGTCGCAGGGCCCATCTCGCCCTCGCAGCATGGCATACTATGATACTATCGCAATATTTTCTTCTATTTATTTTGTGTGTTTAATCAACTAGTGCCACTATAATGTAATCACGCTTTTTCATTATCTGTGCAAACAGGGTTATTCAGCTGCATTTTGGTGGAACTGCACAAATGTACGTATGGAACCGGCATATATGCAGAGTGCGAGGTGTGCCAAGGAAAAATTACCGACACCAACCATGCTGCATGCACGCATTGGCATCCACCACCACCAGTGGGATGTGTGGCGCTCTCTGTGGACGGATCTTTCTCGGCAGAAAATCCTCTAACCAAATACTAGTAGCTTATATTGGCAGTTTTCTAGGGAGTACTCTTTTCTGAAAGAAGCACCAATCTATATTTGTTTATTTGTACACTACTTCACAACTTTGACCCAAAGGTCCAGAGCTATTTTAGGTTGATTGTTGTAGTACTCGGAGACAGATTGTTAGCATGATTTTCATTAGCTGTCACACTGATTGTAAGCATGACCAGGTGGAAGATTAGGTTAGTGTGAAGCTTAGCTTAAACCCTACCGCCGCTATTGAAATGAGGCGAGCATCGAGGGAACCATGGAGAACGGCAGGGAAGCGACGTCGAGCCATCCGACCTCCTCTTGCGGTGGGAGAACGAATACTCCTGTGGATCCGGCTGTCTCTGCACCCTCACGAACGGCACACCATACTCGATCGATTCGTTATCCTCTGGGTGCTCGACCTTTGACCTGTACGCCCACCACCTCTGCTGGCCCTGTCGCCTCGGCGAATCATACTGCTCCATCGCCCATAGGAGATACTCGATGAACTCGGAGGATCGCAAGCGTGGCGCCGCCGAGGAGTACATGTACATCGCTGCCCTCATCACCGTCGTCTCGCTCTTTCGCATACAATGCCACATGGCCCGCACCGTCCTCGAAATCTCCCACTCATTGTCAAACCAACTAAGGATCTCCTTCAACCTGGATAACTTTTCCTGGTCGCCGCTGGCGATCTGCCTGATTCGCTGCTGCATCCTCTCCATAGATGTCGTTCTGAGTGGTCTGGTGCTAGCTTTGGAAGATGGGAGGAGAGACGGTGGTCTTGCAATAGAGAAGAGGGAGAGGAGAGGAGGTGGTTTTGGAATGGAGATGATGGAGAGGATAGGAGGTGGTTTTGCAATGGAGAGAAGATCAAAAGAGGGAGAGGTGAGACGGTGGTTTTGGAATGGAGATGATGGAGAGGAGAGGAGGTGGTTTTGGAATGGTGATGATGGAGAAACGCGCATCGATCGGCCTCCAACCTCCCACCGTAATCAGCAACTCCCCGAAATTTTCCTCCCCCTCGCTTCTACCACGGTTTTTTCCGTCATGAACGGCCCAAAGAATGTCATGCAGCTGCGTCTCCGGCCCGCCCAGGACGAAAAGCCCATTTTCTGTCATGACTTTTTGTCATAGAACTAGGAGCCCACCACATCTATGATGATACCGGGTTTTGTCACAATTATCGTCATAGAAGTGTCATATGTATGACAGAAAAAAAATTCGTTCGGCCCAAAATGTCACGGATGTGTCTTTTTTTGTAGTGCTATGATCACCAAAAGCTACGGAAATCAAGGCAAATGGAGACCAAAGCTCTGATACCACTTGTAGGATCGAAAGTATGTCTAGAGGGGGGATTAGACTACTTGAACAAATAAAAATCTTGCCTTTTCCCAATTTTAAGTCTTGGCAGATTTTAGCAACTTAGCAGTTGTCAAGTAAACAACCTACACATGCAAGTCTAAGAGTATAGCAGCGGAATGTAAAACATTGCACATGAAGGTAAAGGGAGGAGTTTGGAGGGAGCAAACACAATGTATACACGGAGTTTTTTGGCGTGGTTCCGATAGGTGGTGCTATCGTACATCCACGTTGATGGAGACTTCAACCCGGGAAGGGTAACGGTTGCACGGTCCAAGGAGGGCTCCACCCACGAAGGGTCCACGAAGAAGCAACCTTCTCTATCCCACCATGGCCATCGCCCACAAAGGACTTGCCTCACTAGGGTCGATCTTCACGAACTAGGCGATCTGCTTGCCTGTACAAACTTCTTGGTTCAACTCCACAATCTTGACATAGGCTCCCAAGTGACACCTAACCAATCTAGGAGACACCACTCTCCAAAAGGTAATAGATGGTATTTTGATGATGAACTCCTTGCTTTTGTGCTTCAAATGATAGTCTCGCCAACACTCAACTCTCTCTCACAGATTTGGATTTGGTGGAAAGATGATTTGAGTGGAAAGAAACTTGGAGAAGGCTAGAGATCAAGATTCATATGGTTGGAATGGGATATCTTGACCACAACACATGAGTAGGTGGTTCTCTCTCAGAAAAAGTATGATGGAAGTGTAGGCATGTTCTGATGGCTCTCTCCACGAATGAAGAGTGGGTGGAGGGGTATTTATAGCCTTAACACAAAATCTAACCATTACACACAAATCACCAAACTCGGTGTGACCGAATAATGAAACTCGGTCAAACCGATTTAGTTCAAAATGTGAATGTTAGGATTTTCGATGGGACCGACATGTCAACTCGGTGAGACCGATTTCATTAGGGTTAGGGCATAACGTACTCTCTATGGGACCGATTACACAAACTCGGTGAGACCTACTTTGGTAATAATCTAACTAGAGAGTTAGTCAGGCTACCTCTGTGGGACCGATTCGCTCATCTTGGTTGGACCGAAACGTTACGAAGGGGAAACAGAGAGTTTGCATTGCGAACTCGGTGGGACCGATCGCTCATTTCAGTTGGACCGAAATGTTATGAAGGGAAACAGAGAGTTTGCAATCCCATCTCGGTGAGACCGAAATGACTAGGGTTTTGTGGCAGTAGCTATGTCAACTGAACTCGGTGGCGCCGGATAGAAAGTTTCGGTGGAGCCGAGTTTGACTTTTGGTTTTGGACAAATGTGGATATGAGAAAGTGGTTGAGGGTTTTCGGAGCATATCACTAAGCATTTCGAGCAAGTAACCCATTAAGCAAGACCTCATCCCCTTTTAATAGTATTGGCTTTTCCTATGGACACAATGTGATCTTGGATCATAAGAGTAAAATGTAGAGTCTTGAGCTTTAGAGCTTGAGCCAATCTTTTGTCCTTAGCATTTTGGGGGGTCCATATTTCTAATCCATGCCATGCCAATCATTGAGCTTTCCTGAAATATTTATCTTGAAACAGTATTAGCTCAATGAGCTATATGTTGTTAGGAATTACCAAAACCACCCAGGGATAGTTGCACTTTCAGTAAATACTAACAAATTGGCACTGATAGTGAAAGATTGTTAGTGTTGTTGATTTAAATCTGTTAATATAAATATTATCTTTATGTGTATGTCATTTGCATTTAGGACAAAAGTGTCGTTTAAACAACCTAATGTTATTAATGTTATTAACATTATTAAAAATAAAAAGGTATAAACAATAACTTTTCAGGAATAAAAATTACAAGCAAATGTAGGTGACGTTTTCTGAACATCCTGATATCTTATTTGCATTTTTTCGAGTTCATATCAACTTGTTATGAAGTTTCAAAATAATGGCCAAAGTCGTTTGAGCATCCATCACAAGTTGATATGAAGTAAGAAAAATGCAAATAAGATATCATGATGTTCAAAAAATGTCACCTACAATTGCATGTAATTTTTATTCCTAAAAAAGTATTTTTATACCTTTTTATTTATAGTAATGTTAATAACATAAATAACATTAGGTTGTTTAAATGGTACTTTTGTCCTGAATGCAAATGACATACACATAAAGGTAATGTTTATCTGAACATTTTGATATCTTATTTTCATTTTTCTAAGTTCAAATCAATTTGTTATGAATTTTCAAAGTATTGGTCAAACGGTCAAAGGGCATTCAGGCGACCTCGGAGAAAAATCTAAGGGAAAAACTGAGCAGAGTCGAAAAGTAAGGGCAAAACCCGTGGGTAGGTTCCATCTAGGGGCAAAAATGCAATTGTCCCTTGATTAATTAACTCTTTTTCCCCCTTGTTTATAGTGGAAAACTCAACAGGAGGTTATCTTTTTCTGAGTGTATAAACGGCCAGTCCTGGAGATGCCATCGTCTCAGGTTCCCAAGATTTCATCTCTGCACGATGAGTTGAGAGATGACCGTGGTGTTGAGAGTGTTTGTTATGTTCCCCTGGCCCTAGTAAGGCCAGTACTTCAGAGAGGCAGGGTTTTGGTATTGATGTTGCTGTTTCTGCGTTGGAGCGCGCTGAGCATATTTTTAGTAATGTGTGTTCTGAGCTGCAAAAGGTTCCAACTATAGTTGAGCATCTGAGCTGTATCAATGGTATCCTTCCTGAAGGTCATCAATTTAATGCTGAGGAAGCAGCAGATTATATTGAGATGGAGAGAATTTTAATTAGTGATATGCGTGACAGTGTTGCTCAACTAATTCAGCGCTCGGTTCGTCTGTTGAACAACATGAAGCATTTCAAAACTATGCAAGACTCTTGCTGCAAGACATATGAAGAAAGTGCAAATGTTGTTATCGTATTGATTGAGCAGATGAAAGGTCGCTGCCACCGGCAATGCGAGGGCTGGTGATGGTACTGAGGCTAATGTTTCTGATCACCATACAAATGATGTTGACTTGGAGCGCCCTGTTGTTGATGGGAGTCAGTCCTCGATGTTTGCAATTTTTACTATGTTGTTCTGCTGTCAGTATTGTAGTTGAACCTCCTCATCTTCATCTGTTTATTAATTTTTCTTTCATGCAGGAGACCAGTCATAATGTTGAGGCTGCTGTTGACCGTGGAGTTAATGATCCATCTATTGATAAGTGCAAGGTTATTTTTATTTTTATTTTGTTTATATATATTCTTGAATTTTCATGCGCACCAATGTGCCTTACATGTTCATTTTTCTATCCCACACCGTTAAGAGTTTGTAGATGATACCTACCTTTTTGTTAGTGTGGTTTAATTCCTTGTGTTTATTGTTGCTAATAATAGCATTGTTTTTTTGCTTCATTAAATGAATCAGGATCCTATTGTTGGCGACGAGCCTTGTCCGACCATTGGTGATGTTTCTTTGAATGTTAGTAGCAGCAAGATCGATGATGTTGTTGTGAATGCTGCTAAGGTTTGTTTTTCTATGCACCTCTTGCTAGCTTTTTTCGATTGTTAGTTTTGTTCATATTATTCACTTTTTCTGTATTTTATTTTTTCAGATGACTGATGTTGAGTGTGAGGCTGCCGTTAGTGGTGGAGATGATGCTTGTGGTGTTCCATTGAGTAGTGGGCGCAATGTTGGTACCAAAGTTGCTAATGAGGATGTTGGTGCTGCCAGCATACTTGATGCCAAATCGTCTAGTGTTGGTATTGCTGGGAATGAAAATATTTCTGATTGTGAAGATTTGCCGCCGGAAAATTTCCCGCCTGGAGGGCTTGATTACGGTGATGCATTGCAAGATGCCTCTAGCGTGGAGGAGGTGCCATCCGAGGATGATGATTTACTTCTATAGATTTCTTATGGCCCCTTGACGTAGGAGGTGCTTGTGTCGTCCCTGGATTTTCTTTCTTCAGACCCTAAAAGCGCAGCCATATTGCTGTCCTCACTAGATCTTCCATCGTCAAACCCTAAAACTGGAGGCATATTGGTGACATCACAGGAACTCCCATCGTCAAACGCTGATAGTGCAGGTAAGGACTTGTAAATGAGGTGTACTTCTCATTTATGGCATTTTGGACATGTTCACTTGTAGTGCTTGAACTTATTATTTTTCTTCTTTTTCTACAAGCAGAAGGTTCTAATGTTGTTAAGGTTGATTTGTTTTTCTTTGCTGTTACGTGGTTGCACACGAGCCGTGGGAAACGGTTAGTTTGGGATTTTGCCCGTATCATTTTTGTCTTTTTTTCTTTCTCTCATATGACTATTTTCATTATTGCAGTAGTTTTAATTCATGTCATCTTTTGTGTTTTCCTAGTGACAAGCCGATGTTTCAAAATAGCGAATGTGATGCCAGTGTTGGTTCTATTTCTAAAGCGTTTGTCCCCACCGGCATGCTCAACTCAGACAGTGTTGACATTGTTTTACATTCTCTACGTCAGAAGTACCGAGACACTGACAAGTTGATAGTTTCCAGATGGGTGACGGTCAGTATTTTTTTTGTAGATAGGATGATAACTTATTTTGGAATTTTTCTAACTGTTGTTGTTCTTTTTGAACAACAGACCAAGATCCGTGATGGAAATATTGATGCCAATGTGCTACAGTGGTTCACGAGATTAGGGGCTGATGGTTTTCACCAAGTAGGTGAACTTGAACTTATTGTACTCATGAACTATAACTGTCATGTTTTCTTGCAAGTTTGGGAGGTGGGAATGAACTTGAGTAGCCTGCTTTTTACCCCTATACTTATGAATGATGTGTGCTTCTTTTTTTAAAGCTGCACTTATTGTCGCAAGGAAATTAAGCTGATATGTTTGTTGCAAGTTTGGGCGGTGGATATAAACTTGAGTAGCATTTATTTTTTGTAGTGGGTTGCTTACTCAATTAGAACTTATGATTATCTAATTTTTGTTTGTACTTCTGAATTTCAATTTCCCTCTTTTATTTTATTGTTTGGAGGCTGAATTTTTTGTTTCATTATGATTTGTTAAATTCATTTTTCCTCTGCGATTTTTTTGTTAGATTCTTTTCCCTACTTTTGATCCGCCGTCATTTGCAGCTTCCATGAAGCCTAGTGAAGAATCTGGGCATTGGTGCTTGATTGTTCCTAATTTGAGGTTCCGTCGTTTCGAGTGTCTTGATTCACTCCATGATGAAACCTACCGTGATGCAGTTAGATTCTTAAGGACTATGACAGATAATATAAAGAGGCTTTGGAGGGAGTCCAGCATAGACAGGGCCAAACCGTTCTCGCCGGCGCATATTGATGGTTTCTGTTGCGAGTTTGTGCGGGTGCCGCAGCAGAAAAACACGTGAGTATCCGTTTTTAATGATTTGTATTAGTTGTTTTTGTTGCTGGGAGGATGGTGTTCCTGTTTTTTTAATTTGTGATGTACCCTTTTGTATTTTATTTTTTAACAGGCATGATTGTGGCTTCTTTATGCTACAAAACTGCCAGACCTATCATTGCCGGGAGGATGGTGTGATTGAGATGTTGGATTACAGCCACGAAGACATTCTTGACTTTAGGAAGACTTTGCTATATACCTACGCAACTAGCGATGTGTTGGATGTTGACTTCCGGGGTTTGTTTGGCATCGAATCTTGTACGTATGCATGACCTTTTGTAATTTTTTGCAGCTTGTACTTCTTGACTAGTACTGTCATGAATTATGTATTTGAACTTACCCTTGATGCGCTCCTTCTTTTTCTATTTTTGCAGGTGAGTGGTTGGATCTTGGTGAGCATGACTACAAGATCTTTGGCAGCCAGTTCTCGGAGCTCGAGCGTGTAGCTATTGATTTTAGCCAGGGGCGTTCTCCCAAAAAGACAAGGTCTGGTGTTATGAAGGGGCGGTTGGGAGCTCTGAAAGGTTATACGGCTGCTTGTGCGGAGAGCCCCATGACAGTGATGATGATGCGTTTGACAAGATTGCTGGCATGGGAAGAGTCACCAGGAGCGCTGCTGCCAAGGGTGTATCTCCCCTTGCTGGAATAGTGGCCCGTAGAGCTGGTGCTGCTAGGAAGGATCCTGCTTTGGATTCTGGCAATGTTGTAAGCACGAAGCGTGCGCCCAGAGCTCCTATAAATTTTTGCCCCCCTGTGTAGCAGCTTCAGCCTCATAATTTCCCTCGTCTGGACAAGGCTCGCAAGTTGTATAATCTGTTGCTTAGTGATGAAGGATGTGTGATACGTCTCCAAAGTATCTATATTTTTTTATTGTTCCATGCTATTATATTGTCTGTTTTGGATGTTTAATGGGCTTTAATATGCTATTTTATATTATTTTTGGGACTAACCTATTAACCGGAGGCCCAGTGCCAGTTGCTGTTTTTTTTGCCTATTTCAGTGTTTCGCAGAAAAGGAATATCAAATGGAATCCAAACGGAACGAAACCTTCGTGAGGATCTTTTTTGGAACAAACGCAATGCAGGAGACTTGGAGTGGACATCAAGGAAGCGACGAGGCGGCCACGAGGTAGGAGGGCGCGCCTAGGGGGGTAGGCACGCTCCCCACCCTCGTGGGCCCCTCGTGGCTCCACCAACCTACTTCTTTCACCTATATATACTCTTATACCCTGAAAACATCCAGGGGAGCCACGAAACACTTTTCCACCGCCGCAACTGAGGGAGTCCTGGATTAGGGGGTATCCGGACAGCCGTACTATATCCTTTGGCCGGACTGTTGGACTATGAAGATACAAGATTGAAGACTTCGTCTCATGTCCGGATGGGATTCTCCTTGAAGTGGAAGGCAAGCTTGGCGATACGGATATGTAGATCTCCTCCCTTTGTAACCGACTCTGTGTAACCCTAGCCCCCTCCGGTGTCTATATAAACCAGAGGGTTTAGTCCGTAGGACAACAACAATCATACCATAGGCTAGCTTCTAGGGTTTAGCCTCTCGATCTCATGGTAGATCAACTCTTGTACTACTCATATCATCAAGATCAATCAAGCAGGAAGTAGGGTATTACCTCGAGCGTGAGGCCCCGAACCTGGGTAAACATTGTGTCCCTTGCCTCCTGTTACCATCCGCCTTAGACGCACAGTTCGGGACCCCCTACCCAAGATCCGCCGGTTTTGAATCCGACATTGGTGCTTTCATTGAGAGTTCCACTGTGCCGTCGCCGTAAGGCTCGATGGCCCCTTCGATCATCGACAACGATGCGGTCCAGGGTGAGGTCTTCCTCCCCGGACAGATCTTTGTATTCGGCGGCTTCGCACTGTGGGCCAACTCATTTGGCCATCTGAAGTAGATCGAGAGCTACGCTCCTGGCCATCAGGTCAGGTTTCGAAACTTGAATTACACTGCCGATATCCGCAGAGACTTGATCTTTGACGGATTTGGGCCCGTGTTGGGTGTGCCGCACGATCACGATGAGCAGGATATAGCTCTGTCGTCGGACAATGTTCAGGAGATCACGCCAGCGACCACTCCGGCCTTCAGTCCGGAACAGATCGCGCCATCCGAGGACGGGTGGATAGACCCCGCCTTGGAGGCTGCACCCTCAGTGGCGATAGAGCCGAATACTGACCTTACCCCTCACGAGAGCCGTGACGCCGGACTACTGGACTCATCCCCGGCCACCGACTCCGAACCGCCCGCGCCCATACCTATCGAATCCGATTGGGCGCCGATTATGGAGTTCACCTCCGTGGATATCTTTCAGCACTCGCCCTTCGGCGACATACTGAACTCGTTAAAATCTCTCTCCCTTTCAGGAGAACCTTGGCCGAACTATGTCCGGCTAGACTGGGATGCGCATGGCGAAGAAATTCACTACCCACCCACCACCCACTTAGTAGCCACTGTCGATGACTTAACCGACATGCTCGACTTCGACTCCGAAGACATCGATGGCATGGACAACGATGAAGGAGACGAACAAGAACCACTGCCCACGGGGCACTGGACCACCACCTCGTCATAAGATATATATATGGTGGATACACCCGAAGAAGGCAATGGCGAAAAGACAACAGAGGATGACCCTCCAAGAAGCAACCCCAGCGCCGACGTCAGCGACGCCGCTCTAAGTCTCGCCACAGCAAAAGCGGTGATACCGATACATGAGACAAAAGTACTCCAGACAGTGCCAAAGATGATGACAATCCCCTCCAGCACGATCTAGAGCCGGAGGACGAACAAACTAGCCCTCCCAAGAGAGCGGCAGAGGGAGAAGTGGAGGACGACAATTACATGCCTTTCTCCAAAGACGAAGCGAGCCTCGACGACGAAGAATTTGTCGTGCCTGAGGATCCCGTCAAATAGGAGCGCTTTAAGCGCCGTCTTATAGCCACATCAAATAGCCTGAAGAAAAAGAAACAACAGCTTCGAGCTGATCAGGATCTGCTAGCAGATAGATGGACTGAAGTCCTTGCGGCCGAGGAACATGAACTCGAACGCCCTTCCAAGGGTTACCCAAAGCGCAGGCTGCTACCCCGACTTGAGGAGGAAGCATGGAAACCTACATCACCAGCGTACGATGCGGATGATCGGCCACCTCGTGGCCGAGATAGAGAGGCACTCCGGCCTGAAAATCAGCCTGCACCCCGCCGCCACTCAAACAAAAATACCAAGGCAAGGGGCAACACGCGAGACCTACGGGATGTATTGGAAGACATGGAAAAATACGCAAGATCAATCTACGGATCACGAGGGCGCGCGCCTACATACAACGATGACCGCCCCGTTGGATACACTAAGTGCAAATCCAGCCGAGCCGAACATGACACACAAGATTCATACGAACTGCGTCGTGATATAGCCCGGCACAGAGGCGCCGCACACCCCCTATGCTTCACTGATGAAGTTATGGATCACGAATTCCCAGAGGGTTTTAAACCCGTAAATATCGAACCATATGATGGCACAATAGACCCATCGGTATGGATTGAGGACTTCCTCCTCCACATCCACATGGCCCATGGCGATGACCTACACGCCATCAAGTACCTCCCACTAAAACTTAAAGGACCAACTCGGCATTGGCTTAATAGCTTGCCAACAGACTCCGTCGGCAGTTGGGAGGATTTGGAAGACGCATTTCTTGACAACTTTCAGGGCACTTATGTGCGACCACCGGATGCTGATGAGTTAAGTCATATAACCCAGCAGCCAAGGGAATCGGCCAGGAAATACTGGACCCAGTTCCTAACCAAGAAGAACCAAATAGTAGACTGTCCGGATGCAGAGGCCTTAGCGGCATTCAAACATAATATCCGTGACGAATGACTCGCCCGGCATCTCGGCCAAGAGAAGAAAAAATCCATGGAAGCCCTCACAACACTTATGACCCGCTTTTGTGCGGGCGAAGATAGCTGGTTGGCTCGTAGTACCAAAACAGCAAGCAAACTAGGCACATCAGAAGCCAGAGATAGCTATGGCAAACCACGACGCAACAAACATAAGCACCGCAAATATGGTGAAAATGCAGAAAACACGGCAGTTAATGCCGGGTTCAGGGGCTCAAAGTCCGGTAAGCGGAATGGGACACCCAAGCTGGGTCCTTCCAGTTTGGACCGCATACTCGATCGCCAATGCCAAATTCATGGCACCCCAGAAACACCAGCCACCCATACCAACAGAGAATGCTGGGTCTTTAAACAAATCGGCAGGGCAGGCGCCAGAGACAAAGGGTGTCTCAAAGCGACGATAGCGACAAAGAGCCCAGACCACCGAACACAGGAGGGCAAGAGAAATTTCCCCCGCATGTCCAATCGGTGAATGTGGTACATACCACCCAAATTACCAACTCGGACCGGATATACATCCTTAGGGATGGTGACTCAACGAAACTTGTCGTCCAACAATATAAACTGGGGCCAGTCACCTTCAACCGCATGGATCATCTGGTCAATGCCAATCGGGATAATCCAGCCGCACTAGTCCTGGAGCCTATAATATACGGGTTCCACCTCACTCGAGTCCTTATGGACGGCGGTAGCAGTTTAAATCTGCTTTACCAAGACATAGTGCGCAAGATGGGAATCGATCACTCGGTGATCAAACCCACTAAAGCCACTCTCAGAGGGATTATACCAGGCGAGGAGGCTCACTGTACAGGTTCAATTACCCTTGAGGTAGTCTTTGGTTCACAAGAAAATTACCGTATCGAAGAGTTAAACTTCGAAATCGTCCCTTTCCGCAGTAGTTATCAAGCACTGCTCGGATGAATCGCATTCGTTCGATTCAATGTGGTGCCACATTATGCTTACCATAAGCTCAAGATGCCCGGTCCATGCAGCGTCATAACGGTCAATGGCAAGGCCGAACTTTCCCTCGGCGCCAAGATATACACCTTTGCTTTAGCAAAGAGAGACAACGAGCAAAGCACCTCGCAGCTGAACCTCGAGCAAACGTCCGAGCACACGGACAACGTCAACGGACTCCGACCTACCTCACGAAAGGATAGCCTGGCCCGTCCAGGGCTCAATTAAATACTTCGGCGAAGTCCACTACAGGCCGCACTCGGCGGCTTAACTGACCTGCGGCACATAAATATTTCTTACATTTCCCTCGCAGGTTCACCTTTGCACCGACCAGGATGGACTATATGAAGGCAGCTTGAACGCGTAAGGGAATCCTTCGACATTCCCCGCAACGACCATCCGATTATACTATGGATACACACTCAGCCTTTTCCGCCAGGTTTTAGCAGGTTCCGCATTCATATTCCTTTCTTTTATATATCACATTATTTGTACCTATACGCATAGACGTACCACCTAAATACAACATGAGGATTTATATGACGCCTATCTGCTGATTATTTCTTATTGACATTCTTCTATTAAAGTGGCATACGCAAATAGCGATACGCCTTGAAATATGCCAGGGGCTACGTTTTACCCATAATACGACATTAAAAGTCCGAACGCCTTCATGGAAGTTCGACACCCCGAACTCATAGCACTATATGCATCAGCTCCGAATCATGTCTTTGGTCAAATGTTCGGTTTGCCCGGGTCCCATGTTTTGGTACCTTACGTTCTGCTGTATCGGCTAAGGTAGCACTAGGAGAACTACTGCGATTGTGTCCCGGTTCTTCCGGATGAACACCTCAGTAGAGAAAGTTAAAACTGGCTGTCATGATAAGGCGAGAGCTGGTCAGCTATTTGAGAGGTTGCAAAATCTTTAAGGATTTCTTCCGCACAATGCCATAACCAATGCGGCGTGCGACGGATCGGTTCTTTCTCCGATCAGGCACTTATAGAGCCCCTAGTACGGTCTTCCGAACACCAGGGGCTGCGCCGACCATACTAATGCTCCTATGGCTAAGTGAGAGTGATAAATCCCAATAGTCCGATTGCCTCGGTTCACAGGGGTTGAGCACCTCCTTCGGAGGACCCAAAACTGGCATAAAGCATGCTCAGGTTTATCCCGAACACCCCCGTACTTCATACGTGGGGGCAGAAGCCGACGACTAGCCAACTCTCAGATCTAACATATAAAACGGTCGCACAGGAGGGTAAAATTTCATATAACAGGCGGTAAATGATATAACCGACCTTGTTTTAACATTACAAAGGACATCATGATATACATTCATGGAAATATAACGTCCTTGGGGCATAACTCTGCGGCAAGGCAGGATCCTTTCAGGACATTCTCATAATATAAATCAGGCTTGCGGTGCTCCTTCCCCTCCAGCGGTCCTTCGGTCATTAGCTTTTCAGCATCCATCTTCCCCCAGTGCACCTTTGTGCGGGCGAAGGCCATTCGTGCACCCTCTATACATACCGACCGCTTGATGACGTCAAGTCGAGGACAGGCACCCGCAAGCCGCTTCACGAGCCCGAAATAGTTAGTTGGGATCGGCTCAGCAGGCCATAGCCGGATAATTAAATCCTTCATGGCTAGTTCCGCCGCCTTCTGTAGTTCGATCCGCTGTTTCAGTTGATCGACAAAAGGCACCGGATATTTCGGTGCCAAATACTGCGACCAGAAGAGCTTATCCACGGTACTCCTTCCTTCAGCTCGGTAGAATTGAGCGGCATCTGATATGCTGCGAGGTAGCTCGGCAAATACCCCTGAGAAATCCGGAATCAAGATTATAACTATAAGCCCCCCCCCCCAAATACTTACTCTACGGGGAAAACGCCTTACCAGCCGCAATCTTTTTCGCTTCTTGGATCTCCTGCAGGGCGCTTCGGGTTTCCCCCCGGACATCGCTCCTGGCCTGATGAGCTTTGGTGAGTTCGGAATCCTTCTCCGTTAAACTCTGCTCCAAGGTCTCACATCTATATACGGCCTCTTGCAACTCCTGTTCAACTTTAATAACCCTAGCCTCGTGTTTCTCACGAAAAGCCTGCCCAGTGGCTGCCTTTTTCTCGCCTTTGGCCACAGCCTTCTTGAGGGCTTCGACTTCGGTCATAATTCCTAGCGCAATGTCATAACACTCAGTTCATACTTATAATTCATTCGCAATACATGCGAACAAGACTTGTGCATACCCTGTTTATCCCTCAATTGCATTTTCAATTGGTCAAGTTCTTCCTTGGCCCGCTCCAGACTTTGATTCACTCCGGAGATTTCCGCAGCATGGGAGGTAGCAACCGCTACAGACGCCTGCTTATAACAGAAGAGAAATAACTGTCATTTAGTGAGTCTTCCTGCGAATATATATTTGATCCTCTGTCCGGTTTCTTCTCCGAACAGGGTATCAGGGGATACTATCGATACCATGACACTCTTCGACAAACATACCTCAAAGCCTCTTATAAGGCTGATACAGGCTTCGTTCAGGCCACTCTCAGTTGACTGAATTTTCTCAATCACCACACCCATAAGGGCACCGTGTTCGTCAACAAGGGAGGCGTCCTTCAACGCCATTAACAAAGCATCTGACACTCCTGGATAGACATAGGTCGCTGATGGTACAGGCACGCCCCCTCCAGCCAAAGGAGGCTGCCTGCTCGATCCTGGAGCCGTATAGGCCCTGGGAATCGCATCCAGCGGGGAGCCGAACTCAGTATCGCCCTTGCCGACAGCCCCCAGGGGAATCCTTTCCCCCATGTGTCCGGCCCCTGAGGTTTGACCTCCAGGCGCCGCCTTCACGGTTCTTGTCACGACTGGTTTTTCAATAAAACATTTATTGAGAAACCGACCCTTATATTTCTAGTATAGGAGAATCCTCCTTACTGGTAGACAAATCCTTGATACAGAAATCCAGAAGTACTAATATTATACAAGGTTGAGCTGAGGCTGGTCAACAATTTATTACAAGCACGTCGATATTGTACATATAGGCGGATATAACACAAAGGGTATGGTGGCATAACTACTGACTCGTAATAAAAGTGGGGGGATATGTCACAGTGACGTGGGTGACATGACTCCTAAATCTTACAACTCATCAAGCGCCGGAGTGAGGCTCGATGATTTTATTCGGGTAGCGGATGTGTATATGATACAAGTGACCAAATCCAGGATCGCACGGGACTGACTGGGACTCCTCTAGGCGTCAGACTCGCTATCGAACTCTTCATCCATAAGATCGCCTTCGTCAACATCTGGCCAAATCAACAAGCCAGGTGAGTACTTTGAATGTACTCGCAAGACAGTTTGGACATAAGATATAACAAATGCAAGCATGATGCACATGAGCATATTAGTAATGCACTCGCAAGTAATAAAAATGCACGGTATGTTAAATAAAAAGGAAGTCAGGCGGTAGTCCTCCTGAAATCCCGATAAAAAAAAATAACTGAAGACCGATCGGGTGTCTGAAGCGACGCCTCGAAAGGTAAAATTAAATTAACATGCCGCAGTCGGGCATCGAGGCGACACCACATAAAGGGCTTATATCAAAAGTAAATAACAAGAATGCCATAGTCGGACGTCTGAGCGACATCACATAAAGGGCTTATATCAAAAGTAAATAACAAGGATGCCACAGTCGGACATCTGAGCGACATCACATAAAGGGCTTATATCAAAAGTAAATAACAAGGATGGCACAGTCGGGCGTCTGAGCGACATCACATAAAGGGCTTATATCAAAAGTAAATAACAAGGATGCCACAGTCGGACGTCTGAGCAACATCACATAAAGGGCTTATATCAAAAGTAAATAACAAGGATGCCACGATGTATCGCCCCGAGCGACATCACATAAAGGGCTTATATTTCATCATTCAAATTCAAGTAGCTCATGAATTTAAATCATCTCGAGGAAATACTCAGAACACAATAATAAATTGGTTAGTCCATCCATAGGAATAACATTCATCCAAGTTTACCACCCTTGCTTATTCACTGGAGATTGTCACTGAGACTGACACGGATACTGACCTTGATATGTTGGTCACCGTCCTTGACCATGGACACGGTTAATCGAAGGGTTTTGACTCTTTAACCACAGCTAACGGATTTCAGTAGTCACACAGGACTAGTTCCATTTACAGTATTTTAGAAGAAACACATCTAACGAGTACACACCCATTCCACATTCCGCTGCCAGGAATAACCCTAGGCAACGTTCAAGAAAACTCTAAGACGGGGAGGTCACAACCTCGAATAGCATGGGATCAAATTTATATCTCGTGCTCTAAGGGGTGCCCCCCTCTCGGTCCCAACCGGAAACAGCCATGCCCCCTGACCGGATGACGGGCTTCAATCCAAGGCCATGGAGCCCTCATCGCGGTCCCTCTGTTTGGTGTGTACAAGGAAAGAGGTTTGCAACTTACTAAACCGCACTCTTTGCAGAAAACATGTGGCAGCACGAAGGGGGAAGACGAACGGGATCGAGACCTGATCCACGTTAACACTCGAGTTAGACGGTTGACGTAAGACATGCATGCCACAACAATACCAGCTTACCACCTTCATGTCACCACATGACCGTGTTGCCTTCCATCAAATGAATACACCAAGTTTCGAAGCTTACATATAGTGGCCTTGCATGCAATATAATACTCACAGCTGCTTATATGAACATGCCATGAAATAAATACTCAAGCAAACATGCAAAACACTCATCATATCAAAGGTTCAAACATGCTTGCCTGGTTCGGAGAAGTCGGAGTCTAGCTCGGTGAAGTTTGCGGTTCCGTCACCTCCTCCGGTATCTACGGTATAAAGGAAACGCGTACTAACGTAAATACCGTGTGTGCACAAAAAGTGTTCCAAATATTTTTCAAATAATATGATAATAAACTAGACAGAAAAATAAAGATGATAGAAAAAGAATCAAGTCAAAATCATCTTTTGTTTAAAAGTTATTAAGGTTTTAGTCCAGGGACTCATCTGTAATGAAACAGAAAGTCTCCAGGGGTTAGTTTATAAAAACAGAAAACGTTTCAGTAAGAAACACGCCAACCCAAAGGGAAAGCGTACTTTGCCTGAAGGTGTTTTCCAGGAAAACGGTTCGAATAGAAAAAGAGAGGCTGACGAGGGGGTCCCCCCCGCCAGGTTTAAATATTTGAAAAGGAAAACAGAGTACGCCGGCTCCCGAGGACCGCTGTGGTCGTCGGCGTCGATCCACGACGAGGTAGGGGGAAAGGAGGGTACCTACGGGTTCCCTGAGTCCTTCCGCACCTGTGGGTGGTGGAGTTGGTCGTCGGCGAGCACCACGTCGATGGCGGCCCCAACTCCGGCGGATGGTGGTTCGGGCGTTGGTGGGTCTCGCCGGGGAGGGCTGCAAAGGTCGAATTGGTGCTCAGGTTAGAGTATTGGGTGTAGTAGGAGGTGACTGTCACGGTCTGGGAGGCGGGGGTGGTCTCACCTGAATGAGTCGCGCCGGAGCCCGAGGCGGATCGGGGCGGCCGGAGTCGAGGAAGGAGACCTCCTCGAGGTCCTCCTAGTGGCTAGGCGGGGCTTTGGTGAGGTAGAGGAGTGATGCTGGGTCGAGAACGAGCTCGAGGGCTCCTTTTATAGCCGGTCCGAGGCGGTGGCCGAGAACGGGATAACTCCGACGATGATTACGACGGGGCAGCGGTTGAACGGGAGGTTTACGGGTCGGGGCGGCAACGGATAGGTTCACTGGTTCCATCCCTGGCGAAGTTTGGCAGAACTTGGGCGTTACTCCACGTACTCGACGGAACGGCCTCACGGGGCTCGTCGGCGGCAGAGAGCGCGCTCTGCGCTAGTCTGGCTGCGGTGACTGTGCCGCAGCGCGCACAGGGGAGGGGGTGGCCACGCGGAGGTATCTCGTGGCTTGGGCAGTGCTGGTCGGCGCCGAAAGGCAGGGCCGACCCCTGCTGGCCGCCACGGGAGGCTCTGCCACCGCAGAAGACGCCGGTGCTGGCGAGCCACGTCGCCACCGACACCTGCGCCCGTCCAAATGAACGTGCGGCGCACCGGATAAGAAGAAGGAGCAGTGAGCCTCGCACCAGAGCGGCCACTGGTGAGATTGACGCCGCGCTCTTAAGAAAACGACACTGACAGCAGAACTGTATCTCTGAATTTTCTGAACTTGACATAAACAATGCACGCCAACTGTTCGATAAAATGATTTTGGCATGTGAGAAATTTTCCTGGAGCTGATCTTTGGTGAGGTGGTCTCTTGATGCATCTAGGGGCTGCCTGATTTATCTCAGAATTGTTGGAGAAGAAAAATAATGAATTTCATCAAAAATGGTAAATCTGGTCCAAACTTGCAGTGAGCAAAATTTGAAAAATTTGGAACTGTGGACAAGTGGATCTTGATGGATCTAGGTTGGGGGTACAAAGGACTAGTCAGAAGGGTTTTTTTGGGATCAAAACTCAAAAGTAATATGGTACTTCCTTTGTAAATCACCTAGGTCCAAAAATAATGACAAAAATAGTTTTGAGGATAAAATAAATAGAATAAAAATCAAAAATGGGTTGATCTTGCTGGGATTGGATATTTGACTTGACCCAAAGTGGAGGGAGGGGTTTTGGAAGAAAGTTTCAACATGAGGCATGGAAAAAGAGAATGGTTTGAATAAAAAGAATAAATCCAATACCCATAGGATTTCTTTTTAATTGAAATACTTTCCAAAATTAATTGTGATGAGTCAACACCAAATGAAAAGTCTTCAGTACCAAACATCAAGGTTGAGGAAGACACAAAAATAAAATATTTGTCATAAGAGAAATTTTTTGAGAAGGAGGGTCTTTTTAGAAAGGTTTTAAATAGCCTCCTTCAAATCAAGTAAAGTGTTTGACAAAAACAAAATCAAAATTTTTGGGGTGTCACAACACCTACCCCCTTAGGAAAAATCTCGTCCCCGAGATTTCAGCTGATACTCAAATAGGTGTGGGTGTTCTGCCCGAAGAAAAATCTCTCTTTCCCATGTTGCCTCAACTTCGGTGTGATTGCTCCACTCAACTTTGAAAAACTTCATTGTTTTCTGACGGGTCCTCCTTTCAGACTCCTCCAATATTTTTATTGGGCGTTCCCTATAGGTGAGGTCTGGCTGTACGTCAATGTCCTCATGAGATACCTGCTTTTCTGGGTTGCTTACACATTTCCTCAACTGTGAGACGTGGAACACGTCGTGGACGTCTGACAGCTCTTCGGATAGGTCTACCTGGTAGGCTACGGTGCCTCTTCATGCAACTACACAGAAGGGTCCGATAAATCTTGGTGCTAGCTTTCCTTTAACTTTGAATCATTGCAGGCCCCTCATAGGAGTTACTCGCAGGTACACATACTCACCAGGTTCAAAGCTGACTCCCCGATGTTTTCGACCGTAATAACCCTTTTGTCGGCTTTGAGCTGTCTTGAGTCGGTCCCTGATTAGCCTAACTTTCCCCTCAGCTTCCTTGAGCATATCTGGACCGAAGGTACGGTTGTCTCCTGTTTCTAACCAATTTAATGGAGTATGACATCTCCGCCCGTACAAGGCTTCAAAAGGTGCCATTTGCAAGCTGGCCTGGTAACTGTTGTTGTATGCAAACTCGGCATATGGCAAGCTTTCTTCCCAACTGGTTCCTTAGGTGAGAACACATGCTCTCAGCAAGTCCTGTAGAATTTGGTTTACGCGTTCAGTTTGTCCATCAGTCTGGGGATGGTATGTTGTACTGAATGTCAGCTGAGTTCCCAGAGCTTGTTGTAATTGATCCCAAAATCTAGAGACGGATTGAGTGCCTCTGTCAGATATTATAGTCTTTGGGACTCCATGCAGGCAAACTATGCGGGAGAGAGAAAGCTTGGCAAGCTTCTGAGTGGTGTAGGTTGTCTTTACGGGAATGAAATGTGCCACCTTGGTTAATCTATCTGTGATGACCCATATGGCATCATTTCCGTGTTGTGACCGAGGTAGTCCGACAATGAAATCCATCCCAATTTCATCCCGTTTCCACTCAGGTATCCTGTTTGGCTGTAATAACCCTGCTGGTTTTTGATGCTCAGCCTTAAGGCGTTGACACGAATCACAACATGCAATGAAGGTGGCTATATCCCTCTTCATACCGTGCCACCAAAAATTTTCCTGAAAGTCCTTATACATTTTGGTTCCTCCCGGGTGGATTGAATATGGAGCAGTGTGGCCTTCGGCTAGAATTTGCTGTCTGAGGTCTTCTATATTTGGTACGCAAAGTCTATCTCCGTACCATAGTATTCCCTTATCGTCTATGACAAATTCTGAGGCCTTGCCCAAACTCACTTTTCTTTTTATGCCTTCGATGCTGGGGTGTCCATGCTGAGCCTCCTTAATTTGTTCCATTATGGTAGGCTGTATTTCCAAATTTGACACATTGCCCTCAGTGACCACCACCAAGTTAAGTTTGGCGAACTCCTGCTGAAATTCAGGTCTCAAGTTTGGCAGACTGTCGTTGCCTGAACTGGGGTTTCGACTAAGAGCGTCTGCTACTACATTCGCCTTTACTGGGTGGTAGTGAATACCAACATCATAATCTTTCACTAATTCCAACCAGCGTCATTGCCGTAAATTGAGTTCTGGTTGTGTGAAAATATACTTGAGGCTTTTATGGTCCGTGTATATTTCACAACGATTCCCAAGTAAAAAGTGCCTCCACTCTTTGAGTGCATGAATGACTGCTGCCAACTCCAAGTCATGAGTAGGATAATTTTCTTCATGCTTGCGTAGTTGCCTGGAAGCATATGAGACTACCTTGCCTTCTTGCATTAATACGCATCCGAGGCCCTTCCGGGATGCGTCACAATACACTTCAAAAGTTTTGTGTATGTCTGGCACAACCAATACTGGTGTTGTCGTTAATTTCCTTTTGAGTTCTTGGAAACTTTTCTCGCAAGCTTCAGTCCATACGAATTTCTTATCCTTCTTGACTAACTGCGTTATTGGTTTGCTATGGTGGAGAACCCTTCAATTAACCTACGGTAATATCCTGCCATTCCCAAGAAACTTCGTACGTCCGTTACGCTGGCGGGTGGTTTCCAGCCAAGTACGGCCTTGACCTTTTCCGGATCTACGGCAACACCTTCTTGGGTTAAAACATGGCCTAGAAAACCAACCTGTCTTAACCAAAATTCACATTTTCTGAACTTGGCGTATAATTGATGTTTCCTTAATTCTCCCAGTACGATCCTGAGATGTTCAAAGATGCTCTTACGGTGTCTTGGAGTATACCGTAATATCATCAATGAACACCACAACAAATTTTTCCATAAATTTCATAAACACTTTGTTCATGAGGTGGACAAAATATGCGGGGGGCGTTTGTTAGTCCAAACGGCATTACTGTAAATTCATATAGTCCATATCTGGAGGTGACCGCCGTCTTGGGGATATCTTCTGTCTGTACTTTTAATTGATGATACCCCGACCTTAAATCAATTTTTGAGAAAACCTTGGCTTGAGCGAGCTGGTCAAATAAATCATTTATACGTGGCATCGGATATTTGTTCTTGATGGTGACCTTGTTGAGTGCTCGATAGTCTATACATAATCTTCGTGTCCCATCCTTTTTCTTGGCGAATAATACTGGTGAACCCCAAGGTGAGGAGTTGGCTCGTATAAATCCTTTGTCCAGTAATTCTTTTATTTGCTTCTTTAATTCTACCAACTCGGAGGGTGCCATTATATAGGGCTTCTTGTAAATGGGCGTAGTTCCAGGTGCTAGTTCAATGATGAACTCTATTTCCCGGTCTGGTGGCATGCCTGGTAGTTCTTCGAGAAATACGTCGGGGAATTCACACACCACTGGAACTTTGCTTAACTCTGAAATGTCCACCTTGTTCAACCTTGGTTGCCGTGATATTTGTCTTTCTTGAGCTGCAATTTTTATTGTCTTCCCGTGATGATGAGTAAGAATTACCGTTTGGTTGAAGCAGTCAATAAATCCTTTGTTGGTGGTTAACCAGTCCAGTCCTAGGATAACATCCAGTCCCTTATTTTCCAATACAATGAGGTTTGCATGAAACTTTAGTCCCTCAAACTCAATAACCACACCTCGGCAGTAACTCTGAGTAATTTGCTTAATCCCGGGGGACTTGATGATCATGGATTTTTCAAAGGGAAACATCGAAAAATCGTTTTGCAAAGCAAATTTCTTTGAAATGAACGAGTGAGAAGCTCCAAAATCAAACAAAACCGTGGCAGGTATTGTGTTGACAGGGAACGTACCGAGTACGATATTCGGGGCATTCTGTGCTTCCTCCTTGGTCACATGGTTCAAGTGACCCTTCTTGTGATTGTTATTGGGGTTGAAGTTGTTACGATTGGGTGCTGAATTATTCCCACCGTTGTTTGGCTTGGGAGCTGAGTTTCTGGGCTTTGGGCACTGTTTGGCATAGTGCCCTTCCTCTCCACAAGCGTAGCAAGTAACACCTGGGCGGTATGTAAAACCCTTGTCCCTTGCATGAAATTTTTTGTTTGGGCGTGGAACATTGGTTGTGGACTTGTTTGCTCCATTCTTCTGAAAATCAGTCTTGTTCTGGTTGTTGCGAGCTTGAGTAGTCTGGTCCCTTTTGCGCTTGCGAAAATTCTCCAAGCTGCGGCGCTCATTTTCCAAAGTAATAGCTTTGTCCACAAGTGTTTTGAAATCCGGAAAGGTGCATACGACCAGTTGGCATTTAAGTGCTGGTGCTAGACCGTCCAGAAATTTTTGCATCTTTTTATTTTCAGTCATGCGCTCTCCGTTGGCATAACAAGATAATTGAGTAAACTGACTATTGTACTCAGTCACTGTCATGCTTCTTTGCTTGAGGTCATTAAACTCCCTTTTCTTGATCTTCATAATGCTTCTGGGGATATGCGCCCCACGAAAACCTTCTTTAAATTCTTCCCAGGTGATGTTATTTTCATTGGGGTGCATGTGTAGGAAATTTTCCCACCATGATGCAGCTGCTCCTGTGACGTAGTGAGGTGCATAAAGTACCTTCTCACGGTCCGAACATTGCACGATAATTAACTTCCTTTCAATGTCTCGAAGCCAATCATCGGCCTCAAGCGGCCTATCAGTGTGAGCGAACGTTGGGGGACGTGTCTTTTGTAGTTCAGATAACTTGGAATGCTGTTGATATGGTTCACGGTGATTTCCCATATTGATAACATGATTCAACATTTCTTGATGCTGCTGCTGGCTTTGCTCATAAAGGCGACATATTTGAGAAAATGCTGCTTCGTTGCCTTGCTGGCTCGACTGCCCCTGTGTGAAATTGTTGCTTGTTTGGGTACCATAATTTTCTTCTGGTGGGCTTGGCATGGAATCCAAGGACGAGGCATTTTCCACTCTGGGATATTTTTGTAAAACTCGTAAGAAAAAGAAACTGAGTCGCCAAAAATAATAAATTCGCAAAGGCGGAATTTTTAAACACTCCAAGATTTTTCAAGAAAATACTCGATTGCGCATGGAGAAGGACCGCTCAGTACATATCTTACACGCAAGCAGTAATTATACAATACATCACTCAGGATGTGCGTACACATTCCTGACATGTTATTTAGGCTAGTGCACTTCTCCCAGTTCCTACATGATGCACACACAAACTACTTCTCACAACCTATATACATATAAACATATTACACAAGCTGGTACATAGCACGGCTGCTAGGCGCACTCAGTCGGAGATGGTAAGGATTTCCCTCGGCCTGCCGAGGGTAAGACCTAGTGATGCTGGGGACTCAACCTCCTCCTCACTAATAGGCTCCAGGCGTGAATTGCTGAGTTGAGGAGCTGGTGCGGGCGCGACAGGTGGTGCAGCATGGACTAGAGTAGGAGCAATGACCTGGTCAAACTCCTCAATGGTAGGCAGGCGACGAGCCGTGGCGAAGATGGCGGGTGAATAGGATGCTGAGGACGAGACATAAGTCAGTGGTGGTGCAGTGTGGAGGAGCTCCCTCCTGTTGGCAGAACAGCCCTGAACTGAGTCCATACGAGCAGCCACAAGGTCGTCCACGAGGTTATCAAAAACTGCCTCAAGAGCCTTGAGATACTCAACAAGCATCTCAATAGCCGCATCTCGCTCTCCCCTAGTGCAAGCGAATGCATAGTGACAAGTGTATGGCACGTGGCATGGGACGTAGCGGTAGCGACGAGTCTTCATCGAAGGAAGAACATCCCGGAGACGAGCTATCGCCCCACGGGCAGCCATCTGCATGGCATGCCTCTCCATAGGCATGGCCCTTCCCATAAACCGGAAGTGGCGTGACTCAACACGTCCTCCCTTGAATTGCACCGCGTCCTGGTGCATGGACAGACTGTCGTTGATCTTGTGCTGGTAGAGTGTGAACACTAGACGAGCCGATGGCCCAATCGCGATCTTGACGATGGAGGTGAGGAGCTTGATAAACCCCTCAGGTACATTGGCGAACACCTGTGACTCACAGTCGCTGCTAGCCATCTACAAAAGTAGACAAAAATTCCGAATAGTCAGATCATAAATTTATGATGACTAACAGAAAATTGCTACGTTTTGCAAAATGCTAAAATAGTACTTAAGACGCTAATAACCGATTAGCTATCGCACCTAGTGGTTTCCTACAGTCAGCCTGGCTCTGGTACCAAGTTTCTCACGACCGGTTTTTCAATAAAACATTTATTGAGAAACCGACCCTTATATTTCCAGTATAGGAGAATCCTCCTTACTGGTAGACAAATCCTTGATACAGAAATCCAGAAGTACTAATATTATACAAGGTTGAGCTGAGGCTGCTCAACAATTTATTACAAGCACGCCGATATTGTACATAAAGGCGGATATAACACAAAGAGTATGGTGGCATAACTACTGACTCGTAATAAAAGTGGGGGGATATGTCACAGTGACGTGGGTGACATGACTCCTAAATCTTACAGCTCATCGAGCGCCGGAGTGAGGCTCAATGATTTTATTCGGGTAGCGGAAGCGTATATGATACAAGTGACCAATTCCATGATCGCATGCGACCGATCGGGTGTCTGAAGCGACGCCTCGAAAGGTAAAATTAAATTAACATGCCGCAGTCGGGCATCGGGGCGACACCACATAAAGGGCTTATATCAAAAGTAAATAACAATAATGCCATAGTCGGACGTGTGAGCGACATCACATAAAGGGCTTATATCAAAAGTAAATAACAAGGATGCCACAGTCGGACATCTGAGCGACATCACATAAAGGGCTTATATCAAAAGTAAATAACAAGGATGCCACAGTCGGGCGTCTGAGCGACATCACATAAAGGGATTATATCAAAAGTTAATAACAAGGATGCCACAGTTGGACGTCTGAGCGACATCACATAAAGGGCTTATATCAAAAGTAAATAACAAGGCTGCCACGGTCGGACGTCTGAGCGACATCACATAAAGGGCTTATATTTCATCATTCAAATTCAAGTAGCTCATGAATTTAAATCGTTCCGACGAAATACTCAGAACACAATAATAAATTGGTTAGTCCATCCATAGGAATAACATTCATCCAAGTTTACCACCCTTGCTTATTCACTGGAGATTGTCACTGAGACTGACAAGGAGACGGAAGTTGAGACTGACACGGATACTGAGCATGATATGTTGGTCACCGTCCTTGACCATGGACACGGTTACTCGAAGGGTTTTGACTCTTTAACCACAGCTAACGGGTTTCAGTAGTCACACAGGACTAGTTCCGTTTACGGTATTTTAGAAGAAACACATCTAACCAGTACACACCCATTCCACATTCCGCTGCCAGGAATCACCCTAGGCAACGTTCAAGAAAAACTCTAAGACGGGGAGGTCACAACCTCGAATAGCATGGGATCAAATTTATATCGCGCGCTCTAAGGGGTGCCCCCTCTCGGTCCCAACCGGAAACACCCATGCCCCTAACCGGATGACGGGCTTTAATACAGGGCCATGGAACCCTCATCGCGGTCCCTCTGTTTGGTGTGTACAAGGAAAGAGGTTTGCAACTTACTAAACCGCACTCTTTGCAGAAAACATGTGGCAGCACGAAGGGGGAAGACGAACGGGATCGAGACCTGATCCACGTTAACACTAGAGTTAGACGGTTGACGTAAGACTGGCATGCCACAATAATACCAGCTTACCACCTTCATGTCACCACATGACCGTGTTTCCTTCCATCAAATGAATACACCAAGTTTCAAAGCTCACATGTAGTGGCCTTGCATGCAATATAATACTCACAGTTGCTTATATGAACATGCCATGAAATAAATACTCAAGCAAACATGCAAAACACTCATCATATCAAAGGTTCAAACATGCTTTCCTGGTTTGGAGAAGTCGGAGTCTAGCTCGGTGACGTTTGCGGTTCCGTTACCTCCTCCTGTATCTACGGTATAAAGGAAACGCGTACTAACGTAAATACCGTGTGTGCACACAAAGTGTTCCAAATATTTTTCAAATAGAGATGATAAAAAACTAGACAGAAAAATAAAGATGACAGAAAAAGAATCAATTCAAAATCATCTTTTGTTTAAAAATTATTAAGGTTTTAGTCCAGGGACTCATCTGTAATGAAACAGAAAGTCTCCAGGGGTTAGTTTATAAAAACAGAAAACGTTTCGGTAAGAAACATACCAGCCCAAAGGGAAAGCGTACTTTGCCCGAAGGCGTTTTCCAGGAAAATGGTTCGAATAGAAAAATAGAGGCTGACGAGGGGGTCCCACCCGTCAGGTTTAAATATTGGAGAAGGAAAATAGAGTACGCCGGCGCCCGAGGACCGTGATGGTCGCCGGCGTCGATCCACGTCGAGGTAGGGGGAAAGGAGGGTACCTATGGGTTCATTGAGTCCTTCCGCACCTGTGGGTGGTGGAGTTGGTCGTCGGCGAGCACCACGTCGACGGCGGACCCAACTCCGGCGGACGGTGGTTCGGGCGTTGGTAGGTCTCGCCGGGGAGGGCTGCAAAGGTCGAATTGGGGCTCGGGTTAGAGTATTGGGTGTAGTAGGAGGTGACTGGCACGGTCTGGGAGGCGGGGGTGGTCTCACCTGAGTGAATTGCGCCAGAGCCCGAGGCGGATCGGGGCGGCCGGAGTCGAGGAAGGAGACCTTCTCGAGGTCCTCCTAGTGGCTAGGCGGGGCTCTGGTGAGGTAGAGGAGTGATGCTGGGTCGAGAACAAGCTCGAGGGCTCCTTTTATAGCCGGTCCGAGGCGGTGGCCTAGAATGGGATAACTCCGGCGATGATTACGGCGGGGCAGCGGTTGAACGGGAGGTTTAGGGGTCGGGGCAGCAGCGAATAGGTTCACTGGTTCCATCCCTGGCGAAGTTTGGCAGAACTTGGGCGTTACTCCACGTACTCGACGGAACGGCCTCACGGGGCTCGTCGGCGGCAGAGAGCACGCACTGCGCCTATCTGGCTGCGGTGACTGTGCCGCAGCGCGCACAGGGGAGGGGGTGGCCACGCGGAGGTCTCTCTTGGCTTGGGCGGTGCTGGTCGGCGCCGAAAGGCAGGGCCGGCCCTGCTGGCCGCCACGGGTGGCTCTGCCACCGCAGAAGACGCCGACTCTGGCGAGCCACGTCGCCACCGACACCTGCGCCCGTCCAAATGAACGTGCGATGCACCGGATAAGAAGAAGGAGCAGTGAGCCTCGCGCCAGAGCGGCCACTGGTGAGATTGACGTCGCGCTCTGAAGAAAACGACACTGACGGCAGAACTGTATCTCTTAATTTTCTGAACTTGACATAAACAGTGCACGCCAACTGTTCGATGAAATGATTTTGGCAAGTGAGAAATTTTCCTGGAGCTGATCTTTGGTGAGGTGGTCTCTTAATGCATCTAGGGGCTGCATGATTTATCTCAGAATTTTTGGAGAAGAAAAATAATGAATTTCATCAAAAATGGTAAATCTGGTTCAAACTTGCAGTGAGCAAAATTTGAAAATTTGGAACTGTGGACTAGTGGATCTTGATGGATCTAGGTTGGGGGTACAAAGGACTAGTCAGATGGGTTTGTTTGTGATCAAAACTCAAAAGTAATATGGTACTTCCTTTGTAAATCACCTAGGTCCAAAAATAATGACAGAAATAGTTTTGAGGATAAAATAAATAGAATAAAAATAAAAAATGGGTTGATCTTGCTGGGATTGGATATTTGACTTGACCCAAAGTGGAGGGAGGGGTTTTGGAAGAAAGTTTCAACATGAGGCATGGCAAAAGAGAATGGTTTGAATAAAAAGAATAAATCCAATACCCATAGGATTTCTTTTTAATTGAAATACTTTCCAAAATTAATTGTGATGAGTCAACACTAAATGAAAAGTCTTCAATACCAAACATCAAGGTTGAGGAAGACACAAAAAAAATATTTCTCATAAGAGAATTTTTTTGACAAGGAGGGTCTTTTTAGAAAGATTTTAAATAGCCTCCTTCAAATCAAGTAAAGAGTTTGACAAAAACCAAATCAAAATTTTTGGGTGTCACAGTTCTTTCCTTTCCTCCTCGGTCGGGGTCCTTCTGGGATGAAGCCTCGGTGTTGTACACCTGTTTGGAGGAAGGAGCCATCGGGGGCGTCCCGCTCTCTATAGCACTTGAGCTCAGCGAGTCCTCTGTCGAGGATTGTTTGGCACAAGATCCCGCCAGACTACCAAAAAATATATGGCTTGGGTTAAAATGTTAAGCCACAATAAGTCCGGACGTATAAAACGTACTCGGATATTATACATTTACGAGTTTGCCAGGGGCTGGGCCCTGGGATCCCATGTCGTGCCGCTATCGGCGGCGGCAGTGGACTCCTTCGGAAGAGGAGCCTTTCCCCTTTTGGGTAGCTCGGCCTCCAAGTGCATGGAGGCCGTCCTCTTCTTTCTTCCCCTCGTAGGGGATTCATCTTCTTCCTCCTCCTCGTCCTCTTCGGAGGTGGAATGGGCATTGGGGCCTTTGGATATTATGTCCAAAGTGCCGCGATGACGGGGGCCGCCCCGGGTCTTTTTGGCCTCCTCCTCGGCCGTCTTCTGCGGCACCTTGTAAGGTGCCGGGACCAAGATCTTCCTCAGAAGCGGGATGGCCGGTTCATCAGGCAATGGGGCCGGACAATGGATCCGCTCCGCCTTCTTCGTCCAGCCCTGGGAGAGTTGAATAAAACACGTTAAGTGTTTCTTTTGGGTTACGTGAATGAAAAAGTTTGATAACTCACTGAACTTGCCGGGCGGGACAGTTGGTACCCACGGTCTTCGGCGGAGTCCGGCCAAGATTTGCTGGACTTGAAAAGCACCCTCCAGATGTCTTTGTGCGAGGAGCCGAAAAGCTCCCGCAAGGTTCGGTGCTGGGCCGGATCGAATTCCCACAAATTGCAAGTCTGGTACTGACAAGGCGGGATCCGGCGAATCAACATCACCTGGACCACATTGACAAGTTCAATATTCTTGTCTCCCATATCTTCAACGTGCGCGCCAACAATTTGTTGGGCGAGGACCAGTCCAGGCCTTTCTTGACCCAGGATGTAAGCCGCAGGGGGGCGCCGGATCGGAACTCGGGAGAAGCGGCCCACTCTGTGCCGCACGGCTCAGTGATATAAAACCTTTGCCATTGCCACTGCTTGACAGAGTCATTGAAGGTTCCCGTTGGCCATATGAGATTGGGCATCTTGCTCACCATGGCGCCCCCACATTCGGCGTGCTCGCCGCCCACCACCTTGGGCTTCACACTGAAAATCTTCAGCCATAAGCCGAAGTGCGGTGAAATACGGAGAAAAGCCTCGCACGTAACAATAAACGCCGATTGGATGAGGAAGGAATTGGGGGACAGATCGTGAAAATCGATCCCGCAATAGTACATGATGCCGCGAACGAGCGGGTGGAGGGGAAACCCTAGCCCGCAGACAAAGTGAGGGAGGAATACAACCCTCTCGTGGGGTTCCGGAGTGGGGACGATTTGTCCCGCCGTCGGAAGACGATGGCTGATTTTCTTGGCCAAGTACCCGGCCTTCCGAAGCTTTTTAATATCCTTATCTTGGACGGTGGAGGCCATCCATTTGCCTCCCGCTCCGGATCCGGACATCTTCGGAAGACCTCTTGAGGACAGGGAAGAGGAATGCTTGGGCGTTGGAGCTTGAGCAGAAGGGAATGAGCCAGGAGGAAGGTGTGGGTGAATAGGATGAACCCTTGTCCCCTTATAAGGGCGGAAGAGGCGATGCGTCTCCCCACCTATCTAGTGAAACCTCTTATTCCCCAAACGCCATAAAGGGCGCGGTTGGGTTACCCGCACCCGTATTGACGAGAATCCCATGATAAGGGGACACAATATCTGCTTCGACAAGACGTGCCAAGGAAAACCGCCTCGCGATATGCGCCAAGGCTAGTTGGGAAAAACAGTTCGGATAATGACCGGGGCGTGGTATGATGTCATGATATCAAGTGCGTCAGCAGATTAGATTGGTGGAAATATTATTTTCTCTACGGTGGTATGTGGAACTTGTTTTGCAGAGCCAGACACTATCCTTGTGTTCAAAATCATTTATGGAGTATTCGGAGGAGGAACCCGCCTTGCAATGCCGAAGACAATCTGTGCGCCTGACTCATCATTAGTGAAGCCTATTTTTGGGGCTACTGAGGGAGTCCTGGATTAGGGGGTATCCGGATAGCCGGACTATATCCTTTGTCCGGACTGTTGGACTATGAAGATACAAGATTGAAGACTTCGTCTCTTGTCCGGATGGGACTCTCCCTGGCGTGGAAGGCAAGCTTGGTGATACGGATATGTAGATCTCCTCCCTTTGTAACCGACTCTGTGTAACCCTAGCCCCCTCCGGTGTCTATATAAACCGGAGGGTTTAGTCCGTTGGCAACAACAATCATACCATAGGCTAGCTTCTAGGGTTTAGCCTCTACGATCTCGTGGTAGATCAACTCTTGTACTACTCATATCATCAAGATCAATCAAGCAGGAAGTAGGGTATTACCTCCAGCGTGAGGGCCCGAACCTGGGTAAACATTGTGTCCCTTGCCTCATGTTACCATCCGCCTTAGACGCATAGTTCGGGACCCCCTACCCGAGATCCGCCGGTTTTGACACCGACAACAACCTTCTGTACTCGTGAGATCCCATCTTGGGGCCTTTTCCGGCGATCTGTCGGAGAGGGATTCGATCAGGAGGGCTTCTACATCAACACCATAGCATCTCCGATGATGTGTGAGTAGTTTACCACAGACCTTCGGGTCCATAGTTATTAGCTAGATGGATTCTTCTCTCACTTTGGATCTCAATACAAAGTTCTCCTCGATTCTCTTGGAGATCTATTCGATGTAATTATTTTTGCGGTGTGTTTGTCGAGATCCGATGAATTGTGGGTTTATGATTAAGATTATTTATGAACAATATTTGATTCTTCTCTGAATTCTTATATGCATGATTTGATATCTTTGCAAGTCTCTTCGAATTATAGGTTTAGTTTGGCCTACTAGATCAGTCTTTCTTGCAATGGGAGAAGTGCTTAGCTTTGGGTTTAATCTTGCGGTGTCCTTTCCAGTGACAGTAGGGGCAGCAAGGCACGTATTGTATTGTTGCCATCGAGGATAAAAAGATAGGATTTATATCATATTGCTTGAGTTTATCCCTCTACATCATGCCATCTTGCCTAATGCGTTACTCTGTTCTTATGAACTTGATACTCTAGATGCATGCTGGATAGCGGTCGATGTGTGGAGTAATAGTAGTAGATGCAGAATCGTTTGGGTCTACTTAACACGGACGTGATGCCTGTGTTCATGATCATGCCTAGACATCCGCATAACTATGCGCTTTTCTATCAATTGCTCGACAGTAATTTTTTCACCCACCGTAAAATATGCTATCTTGAGAGAAGCCACTAGTGAAACGTATGGCCCCCGGGTATATATTACAGCATATTAGTCTTCCGTCAACTAGCTATTTTTGTTGCCGTTTACTTTGCAATCTTTACTTTTCCAATCTATACAACAAAAATACCAAAAAATATTTATCTTATTATCTTTATCAGATCTCACTTTTGCAAGTGGTCGTGAAGGGATTGACAACCCCTTTATCGCGTTGGTTGCAAGGTTCTTATTTGTTTGTGCAGGTACTAGGTGACTTGCGTGAAGTCTCCTACTGGATTGATACCTTGGTTCTCAAAAACTGAGGAAAATACTTATGCTACTTTTCTGCATCACCATTTCCTCTTCAAGGGAAACCAACGCATGCTCAAGAGGTAGCAAGAAGGATTTCTGGCGCCGTTGCCGGGGAGGTTTACGCCAAGTCAAGTCAAGATTTGATCTCCCGCAAACGTGCGGATTTCTGGCGCCGTTGCCCGAGGATCTACGCTCAAGTCAGGACATACCAAGTACCCATCATAAACTATTCTCCCTCGCATTACATTATTTGCCATTTGCCTCTCGTTTTTCTCTCCCCCACTTCACAAAAATTTGCCATTTTATTCTCCTTCTTTTTCCTTTGCCTTTTCTTCGCCCTCCTTCCATTCGATCTTGTGTTACCATGTGCCTTCTTTTTCTTGCATCTTCGCTTGCTAAAAGTTTATGGATCCTCATCCCCTTGCTAATCTTTTTAAGAGATCCAATCATGATGGACCAATTCCTAGTGATTTGAGTGCACTAGATTATCTTTATGAGGTTTTGCTTGAAATTCATGAATCTGAAAATTGTGATGAAGAGATTCATGATAGCTCCTTTAATAAAAAGCATGATTGCAATGATTTTACAATAAATTCTCTTGATGTCAATTTTGCTAATAATATGCAAAACCCTGAGCTTGGGGATGCTAGTTTTGCTATGTCTACTGCTTGTTGCAATGATCATGATTGGGATGATTCTTCTTATGATCTTGAAAATTAATTTAGTCCCCATGATGAATATGAGATTGATAATAATGTTTGCAATAATATTGAAAGTGGGTTTGTAAGAGTGTCAACTTTATATCCCACATATTTGGAGAATGTTCAATCTTATGAAGTTTTTTGATAAAAGTGGATTTGGAGAGGTCATGACTTTAGTTAATGTTAATCCCACTATTTTGGAAGAGTGTCAACTTTGCATACATATGGATCGTGTTAAGAATATGTTTTTTGATAGCTATATTTGTTGAATTTTCTTATGATACTACATGTAATAATTATGAGATAGGAAAATATGGTTGTAGAAATTTTCATGTTACAAGATTATCTCTCGTTGTGTTGAGATTGCTATTGTTTCTTTCTTCTTCCTTGCATATGGTAGTTTTTGCTTGCCTTGATAATTTTTTTGCTTATTAAATGCCTATGAATAGGAAGTATGTTAGACTTAAATGTGTTTCTCACATGTTTCATGCTGCTCTCTTTGTGTTTCAATTTTTATCTTTCGTGTGAGCATCATTGAAATTTTATGCCTAGCTAGGGGCGTTAAACGATAGCGCTTGTTGGGAGGCAACCCAATTTTATTTTTGTTCGTTGCTTTTTGTTCCTGTTTAGTAATAAATAATTCATATAGACTCTTATTAGATGTGGTTTTATGTCTTAAATTAGTGTTTGCGCCAAGTAGAACCTTTGGGAAGACTTGGGGGAAGTCTTTGCGATCTTGCTGTAAAAAACAGAAACTTTAGCGCTCACGAGATTAGCATCCATTTTTTACTGGAGAGTGATATTAGGTTGATTCTTTTTGCATATGATTAATACATAAATTATTCTCGTCCAACAATTTATTTCAAAAAAATCGGAGTTACAGAAGTATACGTTTGATACAGATTACTACAGACTGTTATGTTTTTGACAGATTATGTTTTTCGTGTGTTGTTTGCTTATTTTGATGAATCTATGGCTAGTATCGGGGGGTATGAACCATGGAGAAGTTGGAATACAGTAAGTTTAACAACAATATAAATAAATATTGATTTCATTACAGTACCTTAAAGTGGTGGTTTGTTTTCTTATACTAACGGAGCTCATGAGATTTTCTGTTTAGTTTTGTGTTGTGAAGTTTTCAAGTTTTTGGGTAAAGATTTGATGGATTTTGGAACAAGGAGTGGTAAGAGCCTAAGCTTGGGGATTCCCAAGGCACCCCAAGGTAAATTCAAGGACACCAAAGTTTGCTTGGGGATGCCCCAGAAGGCATCCCCTCTTTAGTCTTCGTCTATCGGTAACTTTACTTTAGGCTATATTTTTATTCACCACATGATATGTGTTTTGCTTGGAGCGTCTTGTATGATTTGAGTCTTTGCTCTTTAGTTTACCACAATCATCCTTGCTGTACACACCTTTTGAGAGAGACACACATGAATCAGAATTTATTAGAATACTCTATGTGCTTCACTTGTATCTTTTGAGCTATATAATTTTGCTCTAGTGCTTCACTTATATCTTTTTAGAGCATGGTGGTGGTTTTATTTTGTATAAATTATTGATCTCTCATGCTTCACATATATTATTTTGAGAGTCCCTTAGAACAGCATGGTAATTTGCTCTGGCTATAAAATTAGTCCTAATATGATAGGCATCCAAGATGGATATAATAAAAATTTTCATATAAAGTGCATTGAATACTATGAGAAGTTTGATACTTGATAATTGTTTTGAGATATGAAGATGGTGAAATTAGAGTTATGATAGTTAAGTAGTTGTGAATTTGAGAAATACTTGTGTTAAATTTTGTGATTCCCGTAACATGCACGTATGATGAACCGTTATGTGATGAAGTCGGAGCATGATTTATTTATTGATTGTCTTCCTTATGAGTGGCGGTCGGGGAATGACGATGGTCTTTTCCTACCAATCTATCCCCCTAGGAGCATGCACGTAGTACTTTGTTTCTATAACTAATAGATTTTTGCAATAAGTATATGAGTTCTTTATGACTAATGTTGAGTCCATGAATTATACACACTCTCACCCTGCAACCGTTGCTAGCCTCTCTAGTACCGCGCAACTTTCGCCGGTATAAAAAACCCATCATTTACCTTCCTCAAAACAGCCACCATACCTACCTATTATGGCATTTCCATAGCCATTCTGTAACATCCCAAATTTCAATTTGGAATGTTATACATAGGTCATCATATGCATATCATATTTTATTTGCATTTTGGTTTTGATCCTAGAGATTCTAAGCAACTCAAGAACCCACGGAGAGAGTTGGGGATTTCGTTTATTCTCCTATTTGAATTTTCCCAAATATTGAAACGAGGATCATTTTGGTTTTAATTATTTTTCTCTCCGAAAATATTTCCAATATTAAAAATAAAAGAGAGGAGATAATCTAACTACTCCAAAATAAAATAAATATTGGGGATTTTTTTTAAATCAAATAATTATTTTATTTGGATTTTATTTGTTATTTTATTTGAATTAGAAAATATGCATTTTTCAAAATTGCGTTTTGAGGCCAAGAAAATGATCACTTTGTTCTAAATATTTAATTTAGACGGTCAAAATTGTTTTTGGCATTTTTTAAAAATTTATTTTATTTATTTCGCATTTTTCCTTTTTCGGCAGATTTTTAAAAAAAAAGAAAAGAAAAGAAAAGTTCCCAGACCGAACAGGGCCGAAGGCCCAGCCGGCCCATCGCGCCGCCAACCGCCTCCACGCCGGACTCCACCAGAGTCCGACTCTGCCCCCACCCCCCGACCCCCTATATATACGCGCCGCCTATCCCTCGTCCGCTTACGCCCGCCCGCCCTTTGTCTTGCCGCCGCATGACCACCGCGACCCGAAGCCGCCCAGCCTTGTCGCCCGCCTCGCCTCATCGCGCCGCCGCCTGCCCTCCGGAATCTGAGCCGCCGCCGTTGACCTCGCCGCCCCGGTTTTTTTTGGTTTAGGTAAAACCGCCGGGTTTTTTTAAAACCCTAGATTGCTTTTTTTAGAACGGTTCGGTTTTCTTGGTTTTGCTTCGGTTTAGGTTACTTTGCGAATGTTCGTTCGTTTTAACGAACGAATTCCCCCGTTTGTCTCTGTTAGCGGACGTTCGTCCGATAGATTTTTTTTCCGTTTATTTTTGGCCAGGGACCTATCCACGATTATTTTTATCGTAGATTAGCCCCTGATCTTCAAACCCTCGTAACTTTTTAACTATTCGTCCAAATCAAGTGAAACCAATGCCAAAATCTTTGTCTCGAGCCCCTATTTCTAGTTAATCAACTTGAACAAGGTTTTGACAAATTAAAATTTGGTTTCAAGCAGATTTGAATTCGAAGTTCTTTCGATCGTAGTTCGAGTTCCGTAGCTCCGGTTTGACCGATTCTTTTTGCAAATCGAATCTCTTTAGTTGAACTTTCAGATTGGATCTTCTTATCTGAGTTTTACCCTTGCATCTGTGCTTGAGTGCTTATGTATGCTATTATCTGTTTGTGATATGATTCCTGGAGTGCGAAGCGTGCTACTACGAGTCTCTAGGGTTTGCAGGTCGTCAGCAAGGCAAGTAACACATTGATCATACCCCTTTGTTCACCAGTTTTTATGCATTAGTTACAATCCTCAAACATTGCATGAGTAGGATGTGATTAACTAGTGGGTATCGGGAAGTAGATGATGAGGTAGAACCTATTGCCCTTTTATTATCAAACCCTGGGAGTTACTTCTGTGTTATGCTTATATTGCCATGCTATGCTCGTAGACATGGATTGGGTTTGAGTGTATCCATGACAGATGTGAGATTGTTAATTAATGATTAACTTAAGGTGGCTACTTAAACACACATCTGGGTCGATTGGTTGCGGGCACCTAGAGAATCCAATGTTGTCCTAGGATATCCCGGAGTACCCGTGTGATCATCCTATGGTTCGCCACCCAGGCTCAAAGGGATCATAAGATTATTCATGCTAGAAACTTCCGTGTGCACCCACAAGCTATTATGGGCTCTAGCATAGTTGAGTATGTTGCATGACCTCTTTCAGTTGTGGGCTAGCACATGTAGGGGAAAGTAGGTGTAACTGTCCACCCAGAGTAAAGAGTTAGTGCTTCTGAAAGACTGTGTCTCGGTCATCCGTTTCTAAAACACCATGTAGTGCGAGAAATCAAACGGAGGAGATCGAGTCTTGTGGGGAAAAGCGCGCAAACCTCTACAGAGTGTACAAACTAATCATGGTTAGCCGTGTCCCCGGTAATGGACATCTTGAGTATCTGGTTCTTGGATTATCATGTTTATCTCATCACTCTAAATTAATTTGTTGGGTTATTAATACTGCTTAATTGGGATTGAGTTGGAGGAACCTTCTCAATGTTTAACAACTACCATAATAGTTAAACAAAATATATTCCTTTGTTGTAGGGAAGAATTGGCTTTTTGCAAAACATTATAACCATAAAGCCTCCACCAGCCATATATGCATGTAGTGATAGCATTTATTCTGTTCATTTGCTCTACTGTGTTATATTGCCAGCATATTCCATGTGCTGACCTGTTTTGGGCTGCAACATATCATGTTGCGGACTTTTTAGACGAAGAGTAAGGTGCGCTAGGTCGTTGTCGTGCACTCAGCTATGCCTTTGGAGTTGATGGACTCACTTTATCTTCCAAGCCTTCCGGTGTTATCTTATTTAGATGGCCTTAAGCCATATTTATTGTAATAAGTTCTCTTTTGAGACATTCGATGTAATAAGTGTGTGATTGCACTCTGTTATAAATCCTTCAAGTCTTGTGTGTCAAAGATTCACTACAAAAAATACACTTCCGTGATGATACGTGTTTGTCACAAGAGGTCACGTTTTACATCATGCATGTACATCCATGACAAATTTATGACAGAATCAAGATAGTCATACCTGTGTTGTCATAGAAGTGTTCCATGACATTACCAAAATTATCATCACGGAAGTGTCCACTTCCATGATGATAAATCACGCACCATAGAAGTGCTTTCGTCAAGGGTGACCGACACGTGGCATCCACCGTAACGGAACGCCGTTAAGCTATCGGGTCCGGTTTTGGATCCGATAACCCGTTAACAGCCCCGACCAATGGGGATTTTCCACATGTAAAATCATCATTGGCTGGAGGAAACACATGTCAGCTCACCGTTGGGACAGATGGCATCCACTCATTGGACCCAAAGCGCCTATGATACGTCGACACATGGCACGGCCCAACAGAGGCCCATTCCTGTGAAAAGGCCGGCCCATTTTACTTGGTCAAAGGTGGCGGGCCGGCCCACGGCAAGCCTGTTAATGGCGTGTTCGCATATAGCCCATTTACAGCCCGCTAATCCAGGGCCCGTTTACGGCCTATCCGAATTAGGCCCAGTAGCATCATCTGGGCCGTCCGATATAATTCCAGCTCGATTTAACTTCCGGCCCATGTATGGCTCATGACGTCTTTTGGCCCATACGAGGCCCTCATTACTCTCGGCCCATTAACGACCCGTGGTAAAACTGGCCCCTAATGAACAGTGTATCACTTTATATCCATTAACGGCACGTGGTGAAACTGGCCCATAATGAACCGTGTATCACTTTGTACCCATTAATGGCCCATTATTCCGTTGGGCCGTTTCCAGCCCATGTTATCTTTCGGCCTTCTCGGGGCCCATTTATTCTTGGGCTCATTTCCACATTCATTTACTTACGGCCCATTACTGTCATTTTGTGCTTGTGGGTCAAATTCAGCCTGTGGTTACAGTCGGGCCGTTTGTGGCCCGTTAATACGTTGGGCCGTTTTCATAGCGTCATCAAAATATGGCCGATTAGCGACGGCCCGTTATGGTCGGCCCATGAATGGATGATTTCAAGTCTAGCCCATTTACGGCCATAGTGTGGTCTGTTATTGGCCCATGTTTGGCCAACCGATCATAAGCCCGTAAAAGGCCCATTGATGATACGGCCCATAGAAGGCCCATTGTGTCTACGGCCCGTATAAGGCCCATTGTTTCTACACCACGTAGAAGGCCCATTGTTTCTACGGCCCATAGAAGGCCCATTGTTTCTACGGCCCGTAGGAGCCCCATGTTAACTACAGCCGGTGGGCATCAAAGTTCGTCACCAGTGCAAATATAGGGAACACCCTATGAGGGAGTCCTAGACTGAGGGGTCTTCGGGCGTCCGGCCTGTTATCCGTGGGCCGGACTGATGGGTTGTGAAGACATGAAGGCCGAAGACTGTACTCATGTCCGGACAAGACTCTCCTTGGCGTGGAAGGAAGGCCTGGCGATCATCTATGAAGATTCTTTCCTATGTAACCGACTCTGTGTAACCCTAGATCCCTCCGGTGTAACCCTAGATCCCTCCGGTGTCTATATAAACCGGAGGGCGTAGTCCGGATAGGATATACTCATTACCATAGTCATACAAGCTAGACTTATAGGGTTTAGCCATTACGATCTCGTGGTAGATCAACTCTTGTAATACTCATATTCATCAAGATCAATCAAGCAGGAAGTAGGGTATTACCTCCATAGAGAGGGCCCAAACCTGGGTAAACATCGTGTCCCCCGTCTCCTGCAACCATCGACCTTAGATGCACAGTTTGGGACCCCCAACCCGAGATCCGCCGGTTTTGACACCGACATTGGTGCGTTCATTGAGAGTTCCACTGTGTTGTCGACGAAAGGTTCGATGGCCCCTTCGATCATCTATAGTGACGCTATCCAAGGAGAAACCTTCCTCCCAGGACAGATTTTCGTGTTCGGCGGCTTCGTACTGCGGGCCAACTCGCTTGGCCATCTAGAGCAGATCGATAGCTACGCCCCTGGCCATCAGGTCAGATTTGGAAGCTTGAACTATGTCGTGGACATCCGTGGAGACTTAATCTTCAATGGATTTGAGACCGCAGCGATAGCTTCCCCTCGCTACGATGAACATGACTTAAATCTGTCATTGGACCAGATTCAGGAGATGGCTCCTGTAATTGCTACGGCCTTAGGTCTGGAGCAGATTGCACCATCCGAAGCCACAGAGTCCGCGGTGTTGGAGCCGCACACAGACTCAGCACCAGGGAATATCTGCGCCAACAGAATGCCGGACTCGTTTCCGGCTATAAATCTCGAACCACACACGCCTGCAGACACCGGGCTGGATCGGTCATCGATCTTTAAGTTCAGCGCCGTAGACGTCTTCCAACACTCGCCCTCGACGATGTGCTAAACTCATTAAAAAGCCTGTCCCTGGCGGTGGACTCACAGCCGAATTATGACCGGTTTGAGCTAGAGGCTGATAATGGGGAGTTTCATTTCCCACCCGCCACCCACTTCATAGCCACTATCGAGGACTTAACCGACATGCCTGATTATGGCTTCGAAGACATTGAAGGTATAGACGACGATGCCGACAAGGAGCAAGGCCAAGACCCGCCAGTCACCGGACATGGGACGGCCACCCCTTCATACGACGTGTACATAGTTGACACACCTAAAAAAGCGCGTGGCGATGACAGAGGAGATCCAGTTGAGAATAACCTCCCGAGACACAGTCTAAGTACCAGTGCCCTAAACGCCGCTCCAAGTCACGTCGCATCAACGATGGCACCAAAGAAAATAGTACTCTGGACGACGCCGAAAACAATGAAGACCCTGCTGGAGCAAGATCCAAACAGCAGGAACAGGAAAACGGGCAAGCCAGCCCCGATAAACAGGCCCTGTCCAGTGACAATTCGGAGGACGACAACTACCTTCGGCTCTCTGAAGATGAGGTAAGCCTCGGCGACGAAGACTTCATCGTACCTGAAGAGCCCCTCGAGCAGGAGCACTTCAAGCGCGGGCTTATAGCTACTGCAAGGAGCCTGAAAAAGAAGCAGCAATAGGTTCAAGCTGACTATGACCTACTCAACAATAGATGGACCCAAGTCCTGGTCCCCGAAGAATACGGCCTTAGTGGCCTAGCCAAAAGCTACCCGAAGCATAGACTGCTACATCAGTTGATGAGGAGGCGTTGGAGCCCGTACATCATCATGCAATGCGGCAGGTCGCCGAAAACTCTGTCCGAATAAAGAAGCAACTCAAGCCGAACACGAGACCGCCCCACCTCGCCCTAAAGGCAAGAATAACGCAGCTCATGATTGTACAAATGACCTGCAGCGAGACTTGGACAGTAGAGCAGGACACGCAAGACCGATCTACGGATCGCGAAGGCATGCCTCGATACGCGACGACAGCTACCTATTCGGACGTGATAAACCTAGCCACGCCCGAGCCGAAAACCGCAAATGGACTCCTTCGGAGTTACGTCGCAGTGTGGCCCAACATAGAGGCGCCGCACACCCTCTTTGCTTCACCGATGAAGTAATGGATCATGAATTCCCTGAAGGATTCAAACCCGTCAACATTGAATCATACGACGGAACAACCGATCCCGCGGTATGGATAGAAGATTTTATCCTCCACATCCATATGGCCCGTGGGTACGACCTCCATGCCATTAAATACCTCCCACTAAAGCTAAAAGGGCCAGCTCGACACTGGTTAAACAGCCTGCCTGAAAATTCCATAGGCAACTGGGAGGACTTGGAGGAGGCCTTCCTCGACAACTTCCGAGGCACATATGTCCGGCCACCAGATGCCGATGACCTAAGTCACATTGTCCAGCAGCCCGGAGAGTCGTCCAGGAAGCTCTGGACTCGGTTCTTAGTCAAAAAAAAGCAAATCATCGACTATCCAGATGCGGAAGCCCTTGCGGCTTTCAGACACAGTGTCCGGGACGAATGACTTGCACGCCACCTCGGTCAAGAAGGACCTAAATCCATGAAAGCCATTGCTCTGATGACCCGCTTTGGCGCGGGAGAAGACAGCTGGCTCGCTCATAGAAGCAACAGCGCCAGCGACCCGGGCACTTCCGAAATCCGAGACGGCAATGGCAAGCCACGACGAAGCAAATACAACATTCGCAATGATAATGAAAGATCACGCGACACGGCGGTCAACGCCGGATTCAGCAATCCCAACCCCGGTCAACGGAAGAAGCCATTCAAGGCGAAACGAGACGAACCATCCAACCTGGACAGGATATTGGACCGACCCTGCCAGATTCACGGCCACCCCGACAAACCAGCTAATCATACTAACAGAAATTGCTGGGTCTTTAAACAGGCTGGCAAGCTCAACGCCGAACACAAGGGGAAGAGGCCGCCAGGCGATAGGGACGACAGAGAGGCTGACCAACGAAATACCGGGGGCCTGAAGCAATTTCCACCCGAGGATCAACTACTCCCGGAGCGAAAATAGCAGTCCGACTTCCGCCGCCCACCTCATACACCTACAAAATTTGTGCCGAGCATACATCACTACGCACTCAAGATACCATGGGCATTGGCGGAGGCACACTACGGACAAGCCTGCAAGCATCCTAGTAACATTTTTTATCCATTTTCTTTTTATTTCTTCCTTCACTATCCCTTAGAAACAGGTGACGAATAGGACAAACGTCTGAAACTGGCTCTATCGGAGTTCGGATCCGTATGCTCACCTGAGGGGCTATCTCCGTCAAGGATTCCCCCCGCCAAGGACTGGCGGCGCAGACGTGCGACAGGAGGTCCAAAATAACTTTTTGTAGACCGCACTCTCTATTTCGAGCCTGTACTATGCCTGTTCCTCCGCCTCCGACCCCGAGCATGTCAAATAGCCAGGAGGATGGCTTATATCTATATAATAAATAATAATTGGCATATATCCGAATTAATCATCCATGGTTGTTTCACAAACATACCTTGGCATAACCTGCTAGGGGCTTGGTATGGGAATAAATGAGTTGGCAGCAAAAGCCCGAACAGCTCTACAGCATACTTCGGCGTCGCAAGTTTGGCCTTATATGCATCAGCTCCGAATCATTGTCCTGGGTCAATAGTTGGGTTGCCTGGCTCCTTTGCTTGCTACCCTACGTTCTGCTCTATCAACTAGGGTAGTAAAGGGAGAACTACTGCGATTGTGCTTCCGGTTCATCTCGTCAAGTACCTCAGTAGAGAAAGCCGAAAACTGCCTGTCAAGATGCGGCAAGAGCTGGTCAACCACTTGGTGATTTCTTGGAATCTTTAGCGATTCTCCGTGTCACACGAAGGATCTTTTTCAGATCAAATATGTAAGGAACCATACGCCGCATACATACCAGGGCTATGTCGTAGTCCCACCATAAAACTCCTATGGCTAAGTGAAAGTATTAATGCCGTATAGTCCGATTGCCTGGTTCGCCGCATTATCACCTCCTTCATGGACCAAGACGTTGGATAAAGAGTGATCAAATGCTCTTCCCGAACAATCCCGTACTTCCTACGAGGGGGCTGAAGCCAATGACTGAAAAACTTTCAGATTATATTAAAACGGCCGCACAGGAGGAATTCAAGCTTTTGAGCAAAACATAAAAATAGATTAACTATAAAATTGTCTTTTACAATTCTCATATACCTCACTCGAACATTATGTCTTTCGAGCACGGACCCTCTATCAAGCGGGTGGCCTCTAGGACGTCTTCAAAATAATGCTCCGGTTCCGGATGGTCCTTGCCTTTGGGTGGACTCTTCGTCGCAACATCGATGGCCTTCATCTTCCCCCAGAATGCCTTGACTCGGGCAAAAGCCATCCGTGCACCCTCAATGCACGTTGACCGCTTCACAGTGTTGATACGTGGCACCGCATCAACAAGCCTCTGCACAAAACCGAAATAGCTATTCGGAACAGGCTCGGTTGGCCACAATCGGATTATGACATCCTTCATGGCAGCGCCGGATATCCTATGAAGTTCGACCCATTGGGACATCTGTTCATTGGGGAACAGAGGGCGCTTTTGATGCGCCAAACTGCGACCAAAAAAGCTTCTCCGTTGCATACCCATCTCGCACTTGGTAAAACTGCGCCGCATCGGAAGAACTCTTCGGCAAGTCCAAGAACTCGCCCGGAGAACTCCACACTTGGTTAAGCTGACATAGTTCGGGTCACCGAACTTAGTTTGTAGCAGAAAGGGCTTTCCAGCCGCAATCTCCCTAGCCTGCCGAACCTCCTCACCGGTTGCTCTGGATTCCGATCATGCTTCCCTCGCCTCTTGTAAGGCCTTGTCCAGTTCAGCCATTAAGGCTTTATTCTCTTTCTCCAGAAATTCACAACGGCCAGTGGCATTTTCTAGTTCGAGCGCCACCATGGATATGTTCTCCTCGTCTTGGCGCCGTGCAGCTTGTTCGGCTTTTAGCTCAGCCGATGCCTTTTCGGCAGTAGCGTTGCTACGTCGGGCCTGCTCCTTGGCTCGGGCTAGCTCACCTCGAAGAACTTCAATGGCGGCAGCACCATCTGCAGCCATGCATATTACAACATATAGATTTTAGGATCATGCGTATACCACAAAAACATACGGGGATTGCCCCGAATAAATACCTTGCGACTCGTCAAGACGCATATTGATTAATGGAAGATCATCCCCTGCCACATCAAGCTTCTGCTGCAGATCGGCAATTTCCATAGTCCGGGAAGTGGCCAAGGGGGAAGCAGCCTGTGTTCAAGTTCATCAGGTTAGTCCTCAAACGATCCTTTTCGATCCTCCGTTTGCTTCCCATTGGGAGACAACCCGAGTCTCAGGGGCTACTACCTATACACAGGCGCATCTTTGCAAATGAAACATAGCTGAAAACATTATGTCACAAACCTCGAAGCCCTTCAGTAGGCTCATGAAGGCTTCATTTAATCCGCTCTTCGCGGACAAAATCTTCTCAGTCACTGTACCCATCAAGGTACGATGTTCCCCCAAGAGAGATGCTTTCCGCAACATGTCCTGCAATATATCTGGAGTCTCCGGGTCTTCGGAAGCTGCTCTAGGAGCACAACCATCCTTTGAAGGAATCTGTTCACCCATCTCCAGAATCACTGTCGACTGCGAGCCAGAGAGTCGGGGGCCTTTGTTATCATCAGCCCCAGAATCCCGGATGGTCGGAGATCCACCTTCTGGTACTGCCTCTTTTGTCCCCTGCGTAATTTGTTGATTAAGAGGGACCCTCCACGATGACACTTCAGAGTCATCCACCTTATTGGGCGATGAGGTTGGAGGAGGCGTCTCGCTTTCCATCATCTCTGGGAGGAGACTTCCCGAAGAAGAGGATCGCCCAGAAAAACTCTGTGCCGACCTGTAAAAATGCATGAACGTGTTACATATATCTTCGGTAACAGCAACGGAGCGGGACGCTATCAAAGTACTCCGGATTCACTTACGGTTTGGCCGAGGGCTTGTCCCCTTGCTGGAGCTATTCAACGGCGTCGCTTTCCAAACCCAAGCCGCTAGACGGTGGCATCTTGTGAAGGAAATATGCCCTAGAGGCAATAATAAAGTTATTATTTATTTCCTTATATCATGATAAATGTTTATTATTCATGCTAGAATTGTATTAACCGGAAACATAATACATGTGTGAATACATAGACAAACAGAGTGTCACTAGTATGCCTCTACTTGACTAGCTCGTTAATCGAAGATGGTTATGTTTCCTAACCATAGACATGAGTTGTCATTTGATTAACGGGATCACATCATTAGTTGAATGATCTGATTGACTTGACCCATTCAGTTAGCCTAGCACTTGATCGCTTAGTATATTGCTATTGCTTTCTTCATGACTTATACATGTTCCTGTAACTATGAGATTATGCAACTCCGTTTACGGAGGAACACTTTGGGTGCTACCAAACGTCCACAACGTAATCGGGTGATTATAAAGGAGTACTACAGGTGTCTCCAAAGGTACATGTTGGGTTGGCGTATTTCGAGATTAGGTTTTTCACTCCGATTGTCGGAGAGGTATCTCTGGGCCCTCTCGGTAATGCACATCATTATAAGCCTTGCAAGCAATGTGACCAATGAGTTGGTTACGGGATGATGCATTACGAGCGAGTAAAGAGACTTGCGGTGACGAGATTGAACTAGGTATTGGATACCGAGTTCAATCTCGGCAAGTAACATACCGATGACAAAGGGAACAACGTATGTTGTTATGCGGTTTGACCGATAAAGATCTTCGTAGAATATGTAGGAGCCAATATGGGCATCCAGGTCCCGCTATTGGTTATTGACCGAGAATAGTTCTAGGTCATGTCTACATAGTTCTCGAACCCGTAGGGTCCGCACGCTTAAGGTTTCGATGACAGTTATATTATGAGTTTATGAGTTTTGATGTACCGAAGGAGTTCGGAGTCCCGGATGAGATCGGGGACATGACGAGGAGTCTCGAAATGGTCGAGACGTAAAGATCGATATATTGGACGACTATATTCGGAGTTCGGAAAGGTTCGAATGATTCGGTATTTTTCGGAGTACCGGAGAGTTACGGAATTCGCCGGGAGAAGTATTGGGCCTTATTGGGCCCTGCGGAAAGAGAGAGGGCTGCCTAGGGCAGGCCGCGCTTCCCATGGCCTAGTCCGAATTGGACTAGGGGGAGGGCCGCATCCTCCTTCCTTCCCTTCTCTCTTCCCTTCCTTGTCTCCTACTCCTAATACATGGAAGGACTCCTAGTTGGACTAGGAAAGGGGAATCCTACTCCGGTGGGAGTAGGACTCCCCCCCGTGGTGCGCCTCCGCCTAGGCCGGCCACCCCCCTCCTTGCTCCTTTATATACGGGGCAGGGGCACCCCATGAGACACAAGTTGATCTACGGATCGTTCCTTAGCCGTGTGCGGTGCCCCTCCACCATATTCCACTTCGTCATATCGTCAGCGGAGCTTAGGCGAAGCCCCGCGCCGGAGAAGTCATATCGTCATGAGCTTAGGCAAAGCCCTGCGTCGGTGGAGCATCATCATCGCCACCACGCCGTCGTCTGGTGGAACTCATCCCGACACTTTGCTGGATCGGAGTCCGGGATCGCCATCGAGCTGAACGTGTGCAGAACTCGGAGGTGCCGTGACGTTCGGTACTCGGATCGGTCGGATCGTGAAGACGTACGACTACATCAACCGCGTTGTTATAACGCTTCCGCTTACGGTCTACGAGGGTACGTGGACATACACTCTCCCCTCTCGTTGCTATGCATCACCATGATCCTTGCGTGCGTAAGAAATTTTTTGAAATTACTACGTTCCCCAACAAAGGGCATCCGAGCCTGGTTTTATGCGTTGATGTCATATGCACGAGTAGAACACAAGTGAGTTGTGGGCGATACAAGTCATACTGCCTACCAGCATGTCATACTTTGGTTCAGCGGTATTGTGAGATGAAGCGGCCCGCCGACATTACGCCAGACGCTTACGCCGAGACTGGTTTCACCGTTACGAGCACTCATGCTTAAAGGTGGCTGGCGGGTGTCTGCTCTCTCACTTTAGTTGAACCGAGTGTGACTACGCCCGATCCTTGCGAAGGTTAAAACGGAGTCTATTTGACAAACTATCGTTGTGGTTTTGATGCGTAGGTGAGAACGGTTCTTGCTAAGCCCGTAGCAGCCACGTAAAATTTGCAACAACAAAGTAGAGGGCGTCTAACTTGTTTTTGCGGGGCATGTTGTGATGTGATATGGTCAAGACGTGATGAGATATAAGTTGTTGTATAAGATGATCATGTTTTGTTGAAGTTATCGGCAATGGCGTAAGCCCTATGGTTGTCTCTTTGTTGCATAAGATGCAAGTGCCAAATAATTGCTTTACTTTATCGCTATGCGATAGAAATAGTTGCAAGAGCAATAGTTGGCCAGACAACCATGTGATGACACATTGATATAGATCAAGATGATGAAGATCATGGTGTCGTGCCGGTGACGATAGAGATCATGACAGTACTTTGGAGATGGAGATCAAAGGCGCAAGATGATCATGGCCATATCATGTCACATATTTTGATTGCATGTGATGTTTATCTATTATACATCTTATTCTTGCTTTGATTGGCGGTAGCATTTTAAGATGATCTCTCACTAATTATCAAGAAGTGTTCTCCCTGAGTATGCACCGTTGCCAAAGTTAAATGCCGTGCCCGGACACCACGTGATGATCGGGTGTGATAAGCTCTCGTCCATCTACAACGGGTGCAAGCCAGTTTTGCACACGCGGAATACTCAAGGTTAAACTTGACGAGCCTAGCATATGCAGATATGGCCTCGAAGCACGGAGACCGAAAGGTCGGCGTGAATCATATAGTAGATATGATCAACATAGTGATGTTCACCATTGAAAACTACTCCATCTCACGTGATGATCGGTTATGGTTTAGTTGATTTGGATCACGTGATCACTTAGATGACTAGAGAGATGTCTCTGCCTAAGTGGGAGTTCTTAAGTAATATGATTAATTGAACTTAAATTTATCATGAACTTAGTCCCGTAGTATTTTGCAAATTATGTTGTAGATCAATAGCTCGCGTTGTTGCTTTCATATGTTTATTTTCATATGTTCCTAGAGAAAATTGTGTTGAAAAATGTTAGTAGCAATGATGCGGATTGGATCCGCGATCTGAGGTTTATCCTCAATGCTGCCGCATGATGAATTATGTCCTTAATGCACCGCTAGGTGATGCACCTATTGCAGGAAGCGTATGCGCACGTTATGAACGTTTGGCTAGCTCAATATGATGACTACTTGATAGTTTAGTGCACCATACTTAACGGCTTAGAATCGGGACTTCAAAGGACGTTTTGAACGTCATGGACCATATGAGATGTTCCAGGAATTGAAGTTAATATTTCAAGCAAATACCGAGTTGAGAGATATGAAGTCTCCAACAAGTTCTATAGCTAAAAGATGGAGGAGAATCGCTCAACTAGTGAGCATGTGCTCAGATTGTCTCAATACTTCAATCGCTTGAATCAAGTGGGAGTTAATCTTCCGGATAAGATAGTGATTGACAGAATTCTCTAGTCACCATCACTAAGTTACTAGAACTTCGTGATGAACTATAGTATGCAGGGATGACGAAAACGATTCCCGAGCTCTTCGTGATGTTGAAATCAACGAAGGTAGAAATCAAGAAAGAGCATCAAGTGTTGATGATTGACAAGACCACTAGTCTCAAGGAAAAGGGCAAACGGAAGAAGGGGAACTTCAAGAAGAGCGGCAAGCAAGTTGCTGCTCAAGTGAAGAAGCCCAAGTCCGGACCTAAGCCCGAGACTAAGTGCTTTTGCTGCAATGGAACTGGTCACTAGAAGCGGAACTGCCCCAAGTATTTGGCGAATAAGAAGGATGGCAAAGTGAACAAAGGTATATTTGATATACAGATTATTGATGTGTATTTTACTAGTGTTCGTAGCAACCCCTCGGTATTTGATCTTGGTTCAGTTGCTAAAGAGTAGTAACTTGAAATGGGAGTTGCAGAATGAATGTAAACTAGTTGAAGGGAAGTGACGATGAGTGTTGGAAGTAGTTCCAAGATTGATATGATCATCATCGCACACTCCCTATACTTTTGGGATTAGTGTGGAACCTAAATAAGTGTTATTTGGTGTTAAGCATAAATATGATTTGATCATGTTTATTGCAATACGGTTATTCATTTAAGTAAAGAGAATAAATTGTTGTTACATTTACATGAATAAAACCTTATATGGTTACACACCTAATGAAAATAGTTCATTGGATCTCGATCATAGTGATACACATATTCATAATATTGAAACCAAAAGATGCAAAGTTAATAATGATAGTGCAACTTATTTGTGGCACTGCCGTTTAGGTCATATTGGTGTAAAGCGCTTGAAGAAAACTCCATGCTGATGGACATTTGGAATCACTTGACTATGAATCATTTGATGCTTGCGAACCGTACCTTTTGGGCAAGATGACTAAAACTCCGTTCTCCGGAACAATGGAACAAGCTACTGACTTATTGGAAATAACACATACCGATGTATGCGATTCAATGAGTGTTGATGCTCGTGGCAAGTATCGTTGTTTTCTGACCTTCACAAAATGATTTGAGCAGATATAGGTATATCTACTTGATGAAACATAAGTCTGAAATAATTGAAAAGTTCAAAGAATTTCAGAGTGAAGTGGAAAATCATCGTAACAAGAAAATAAAGTTTCTACGATCTGATCGTGGAGATAAATATTTGAGTTACGAGTTTGGTCTTCATTTGAAACAATGTGAAATAGTTTCGCAACTCACGCCATATGGAACACCACAACATAATGGTGTGTCCGAAAGTCGTAACCGCACTTTATTGGATATGGTGCGATCTATGATGTCTCTTATCAATTTACCACTATCGTTTTGGGGTTATGCATTAGAGACAGCTGCATTCACGTTTAAAAGGGCACCATCTAAATCCGTTGAGACGACAACATATGAACTGTGGTTTAGCAAGAAACCCAAGTTGACGTTTCTTGAAGTTTGGGGCTGCGATGCTTATGTGAAAAAGTTTCATCCTGATAAGCTCGAACCCAAATCGGAGAAGTGCGTCTTCATAGAGTACCCAAAGGAAATAGTTGGGTACACCTTCTATCACAGATCCAAGGCAAGATATTCGTTGCTAAAAATGGATCCTTTCTAGAGAAGGAGTTTCTCTCGGAAGAAGTGAGTGGGAGGAAAGTAGAACTTGATGAGGTAATCGTACTGCACCCTTATTGGAAAGTAGTTCATCACGTAAATCAGTTCACGTGACAAATACACCAATTAGTGAGGAAGCTAATGATATTGATCATGAAACTTCAGATCAAGTTACTACAGAACCTCGTAGGTCTTCCAGAGTAAGATCCGCACTGCAGTGGTGTGGTAATCATGTTCGGAAGTCATGTTACTAGACCATGATGAACCTACGAACTATGAGGAAGCGATGATGAGCCCAGATTCCACGAAATGGCTTGAGGCCATAAAATCTGAGATATGATCCATGTATGAGAACAAAAGTATGGACTTTGATTGACTTGCTCGATGATCAGCAAGCCATGTTAAATAAATGGATCTTCAAGAGGAAGACGGACACCGATAGTAGTGTTACTATCTACAAAGCTCGACTTGTCACAAAAGGTTTTCGACAAGTTCAAGGTGTTGACTACAATGAGATTTTCTCAACTGTAGCGATGCTTAAGTCTATCCGAATCATGTTAGCAATTGCCACATTTTATGAAATCTGCAAATGGATGTCAAAACTACATTCTTTAATGGATTTATTAAAGAAGAGTTGTATATGATGCAACCAAGGTTTTGTCAATCCTAAAGGAGCTAACAAAATGTGCAAGCTCCAGCCGATCCATCAATGGACTGGTGCAAGCATCTCGAGTTGGAATACATGCTTTGATAAGTTGATCATAGCATATAGTTTTATACAGACTTGCGGTGAAGCCTGTAATTACTAGAAAGTGAGTGGGAGCACTACAAAGATTTCGATAAGTATATGTGAATGACATATTGTAGATCGGAAATAATGTAAAATTATTCTGCAAAGCATAAAGGTGTGTTTGAAAGGAGTTTTTCAAAGAAAGACCTCGGTGAAGCTGCTTACATATTGAGCATCAAGATCTATAGAGATAGATCAAGACGCTTGATAAGTTTTTTCAATGAGTACATACCTTGACAAGATTTTGAAGTAGTTCAAAATGGAACAGTCAAAGAAAGAGTTCTTGCCTGTGTTACAAGGTGTGAAATTGAGTAAGACTCAAAACCCGACCACGGCGTAAGATAGAAAGAGAATGAAAGTCATTCCCTATGCCTTGGCCATAGGTTCTATAAAGTATGCCATGCTGTGTACCAGATCTATTGTATACCCTACAATCGAAGTTTGGCAAGGAGTACAATAGTGATCTAGGAGTAGATCATCGACAATGTCAAAATTATCCTTAGTAGAATAAGGATATGTTTCTCGATTATGGAAGTGACAAAGGTTAGGTCGTAAAGGGTTACGTCGATGCAAGTTTTGACACCGATCTGGATGACTCTAAGTCTCGATCTAGATACATATTGAAAGTGGGAGCAATTAGCTAGAGTAGCTCCGCGCGAGCATTGTAGACATAGAAAATTGCAAAATACATAACGGATCTGAATATGAAAGGCTCGTTGACTAAGATTCTCTCACAAGCAAAACATGATCACACCTTAGTACTCTTTGGGTGTTAATCACATAGCGATGTGAACTAGATTATTGAATCTAGTAAACCCTTTGGGTGTTGGTCACATGGCGATGTGAACTATGGGTGTTAATCACATGATGATGTGAACTATCGATTTTAATCACATGGTGATGTGATCTAGATTATTGACTCTAGTGCAAGTGGGAGATCAAGGAAATATGCCCTAGAGGCAATAATAAAGTTATTATTTATTTCCTTATATCATGATAAATGTTTATTATTCATGCTAGAATTGTATTAACCGAAACATAATACATGTGTGAATACATAGACAAAGCGAGTGTCACTAGTATGCCTCTACTTGACTAGCTCGTTAATCGAAGATGGTTATGTTTCCTAACCATAGACATGAGTTGTCATTTGATTAACGGGATCACATCATTAGTTGAATGATCTGATTGACTTGACCCATTCAGTTAGCCTAGCACTTGATCGTTTAGTATATTGCTATTGCTTTCTTCATGACTTATACATGTTCCTGTAACTATGAGATTATGCAACTCCAGTTTACCGAAGGAACACTTTGGGTGCTACCAAACGTCACAACGTAACTGGGTGATTATAAAGGAGTACTACAGGTGTCTCCAAAGGTACATGTTGGGTTGGCGTATTTCGAGATTAGGTTTTTTCACTCCGATTGTCGGAGAGGTATCTCTGGGCCTTCTGTGTAATGCACATCTTTTTAAGCCTTGCAAGCAATGTGACCAATGTGTTGGTTACGGGATGATGCATTACAGAGCGAGTAAAGAGACTTGCCGGTGTGAGATTGAACTAGGTATTGGATACCGACGATCGAATCTCGGGCAAGTAACATACCGATGACAAAGGGAACAACGTATGTTGTTATGCGGTTTGACCGATAAAGATCTTCGTAGAATATGTAGGAGCCAATATGGGCATCCAGGTCCCGCTATTGGTTATTGACCGAGAATAGTTCTAGGTCATGTCTACATAGTTCTCGAACCCGTAGGGTCCGCACGCTTAAGGTTTCGATGATGCTTATATTATGAGTTTATGAGTTTTGATGTACCGAAGGAGTTGAGTCCCGGATGAGATCGGGGACATGACGAGGAGTCTCGAAATGGTCGAGACGTAAAGATCGATATATTGGACGACTATATTCGGACTTCGGAAAGGTTCCGAGTGATTGGGTATTTTTTGGAGTACCGGAGAGTTACGGGAATTCGCCGGGAGAAGTATTGGGCCTTATTGGGCCCTGCGGAAAGAGAGAGGGCTGCCTAGGGCAGGCCGCTGGCTTCTCATGGCCTAGTCCGAATTGGACTAGGGAGGGCCGCATCCCTCCTTCCTTCCCTTCTCTCTTCCCCTTCCTTGTCTCCTACTCCTAATACATGGAAGGACTCCTAGTTGGACTAGGAAAGGGGGAATCCTACTCCCGGTGGGAGTAGGACTCCCCCTTGGTGCGCCTCCTCCTAGGCCGGCCACCCCCTCCCTTGCTCCTTTATATACGGGGGCAGGGGGGCACCCCATGAGACACAAGTTGATCTACGGATCGTTCCTTAGCCGTGTGCGGTGCCCCCCTCCACCATATTCCACTTCGGTCATATCGTCGCGGAGCTTAGGCGAAGCCCTGCGCCGGAGAAGTCATATCGTCATGAGCTTAGGCAAAGCCCTGCGTCGGTGGAGCATCATCATCGCCACCACGCGTCGTGCTGACCGAACTCATCCCGACACTTTGCTGGATCGAGTCCGGGATCGCCATCGAGCTGAACGTGTGCAGAACTCCGGAGGTTCCGTGACGTTCGGTACTTGGATCGGTCGGATCGTGAAGACGTGCGACTACATCAACCGCGTTGTTATAACGCTTCGCTTCACACGGTCTCTGAGGGTACGTGGACATACACTCTCCCCTCTCGTTGCTATGCATCACCATGATCCTTGCGTGTGCGTAAGAAATTTTTTGAAATTACTACGTTCCCCAACATCTTGCCCTTCTTGGAAGACCGCCCCTCCCAATCTTCGGAGGCGGCCCTTTTCCTCCTGCTTGGAGAAGGGATACTGGGTCCTCTTCCGCCTATGTCTTCAGAAGAGGAAAGGTCGATTTCTTCAGACTCAGTGTCTGACTAAACTCCGGAACCAAGGTCATCTTGGGTCTTCTCACTCTCCTCTTTACCCTCCCTTACCGGCGCCTGGTATGGTGTCGAGGCCAGCATCCTTGTCAGCACAGGAGTAGCTGAGTCTTCGGGAAGGGGAGCCGGACACCTAATCCTTTCCACCTTCTTTATCCAGCCTTGAAAAAGGATGATTCTGTCAGTATCTTGCCACTAGGTATCTGATTATGAGGTACCCGGCAAACAGGTACTTACCGGGGTATCCGAATGGTTACAGTCTAGGCCGACATATTCGGTGGTGTCCGGCCATTGCCTTCATTTCCCGAAGAATAATCTCCACATTCCTTCATGCATAGTTCCGAAGAAGTGCTGAAGAGTCTGCGGCCCTTCCGAATTGAACTCGCACAAATGGAGAGGCCGTCGCTGGCACGGCAGGGTCCTACGAACCAGCATTACTTGAACAACATTGACGATATTATGTCCCTCTCAATGAGGCTTCGGATACGACTTTGCAGAGTTCGCACCTTGTCCGTTATCCCCAGTCCAACCCCTTATTAATCCATGATGCAAGCTGAATTTGGGGGCTGGATCGAAATGCGGGCGTAGCTGCCCACTTGGAGCCGCAGGGCTCGGTGATATAGAACCACCCCTGCTACCATAAATCGGAAGATTTGGCAAAGGATCCTTTCAGCCAAATGGCGCTGGCAAGCTTGCTCACTATAGCACCACCGCACTCAGCCTGCTCCCCTTCTTTCACTTGCGGCTTCACATCGAAGGTCCTGAACCACAAGCCAAAGTGTGGAGGAGTTCGGAGGAAGGCTTCGCGCGTAATGATAAACGCCGAGATAAGAAGAATAGAGTCTGAGGCCAGATCGTGAAAATCTAGCCTGTAATAGAACATGAGCCCTCAGACGAAGGGGTTAAGTGCAAACCTTAACCCGCGGAGGAAGTGGGACACGAACACGACCCTCTCGCCTAATCTGGGGGTGGGAATAACCTGCCCCTCAACGGGAAGCCGATGATGGATTTCTGCGGTCTGACACCTCGTTGCCCGAAGCTTTGCAATATCTCCCTCCGTGACAGAAGAAGCCCCCCACCGGCCTTGACGGCTGGATCCGAACATGATTGGGGCTTGTGGTAACTGGAACCCGGGTGATGGAACTCGGGGTAGCAAAGGTTGAGGAAGAAGCAAGCGTGAAAGAAAAAGACGGGTCTGTACCCCTATATAAAGGCTGCGAATATCAAACGTCTCCTCCTGGGCCTCAAAACTTGCCTATTACCAAGGAATTGTACCCAAGCGACAGTTGGGTTACCCACGTCCGGGTTGGCAAGAATCCCCTAAAAAAGGGGGGACACGATCTCCGCTTGGATAAGACATGCCGGTAAAACCACGTCTCAAGACGTGGGATGACGGGCCAGCTAACGGTTCGAAAATAATGGCCGAGCAGGCGTGATGTCATATTACCAAAAAGTTGTCAGCGGATTGGACTCGTGAAATATTATATCTTCTGTAGTTGTGGACATAGGTCCGGATACAACCATTACATTTGAAGACTATCTTGGAGTTCGGAAAGGGGAACCTGCCTGGCAATGCCGAAGACAATCTGCGCGCCGGAATCCTCATCATTGAAGCCAGGTTCAGGGGCTACTGAGGGAGTCCTAGACTAAGGGGTCCTCGGGCATCCAACCTGTTATCCGTGGGCCGAACTGATGGGCTGTGAAGACATGAAGGCCGAAGACTGTACTCGTGTCCGGATAGGACTCTCCTTGGTGTGGAAGGCAAGCCTGGCGATCATCTATGAAGATTCTTTCCTATGTAACCGACTCTGTATAACCCTAGATCCCTCCGGTGTCTATATAAACCGGAAGGCGTAGTCCGGATAGGATATACTCATTACCATAGTCATACAGGCTAGACTTCTAGGGTTTAGCCATTACGATCTCGTGGTAGATCAACTCTTGTAATACCCATATTCATCAAGATCAATCAAGCAGGAAGTAGGGTATTACCTCCATAGAGAGGGCCCGAACCTGGGTAAACATCGTGGCGCCCGTCTCCTGCAACCATCGACCTTAGACGCATAGTTCGGGACCCCCTACTCGAGATCCGCCGGTTTTGACACCGACACCCTACACTATACAAAAATGGCTTGCTGTTTTCTCCAGCCGGTGGTTGCACGTTAAGAACAAATTTTGTATCGCACCAAAACAAATTACAAATATAAAACAAAAGGAAGGTTGGCATAAAAGTTAATAGTCTAGCAGATAAATGCACCACCAGAAGTTCAGAAGCTCAGTTCATTTGACCTGACTGTTACGTTTTCATGTTGTATTGTCCGATGGAGCACCATAACCTTCGCCTTCAGTTCTCCTAGGCTCCTGAACAACATAGCAAATGTATGATAGTCTGGTTTCAAAACCATGCATATCTTGACAACATTGAACAATGTCTCTCCTTATTTCACAAAGGGTCTCTGTTAGGGAATGGACTTGTGTCTGGAGCGCAGATACAACATTGTTTTGAGCTTGCATATCTTGATCATGAGGCAGTTTGGACGAGATTGCCTTAACAACCAAGCCAAGATTACGCAGAATGTGCTTTTAGCAATCGTTAGTGGATGCATCACCCACCGCAGCAAGAGCGACATTATGCGGTTATAGTTGCCTCGCCACCTTGAGGAAAGGTGGCGGTTCCACCAATTTTTCCATAGCTCGCTGAAAAGTTGTGGTTTTACATTAGTAGTACCAGCAACGTAAGATATTAAGGAGGCAGCAAAACCAAACAAAATAGCTTTGGTCTATATACATAACTTATTCTGGTGAACCCATGTAAAATAATAGTTGTATTTTATTGCAAAGTACATAATAAAACCAGGTTCCAAACATATGACCATGTACCATCGCTAATGTATTGTCTATTTCTTCACATTGTATTGAGGGCTAAGGATAAAGAGACGAAGTTTATAATACGGTAAGCATAGTATGACATCATTCATATCACAAAACAAGTGAGAAACGCATAAACAGGCAATTGTAACGTTAGTGGGCAAGTCCAGCACGGAACTAGATTACAGGTCAAGATCAAAGGAACATCACTCCTCTCTTTTAAACCTTGTAAGGTGCAATGATACGCTAAGACAATTGTGTATAAAACTGAAAAGAGTAATAGACATTGGCTGCAAACCATGCAGTTCAAGGCACAAGTCAGAGTAAGTTGTAGTTAAAAGGCATGAGGATTAAGGACTTACAACAACGGCTTTGACTGGTGTAGTCATGCCCTTCTTCTTGCTAGTGTGACAGTCCTTGAAGATTTCCACAACATTTGGTTCAGGTACTTTTTGGTCCTTGCGGGCTTTCCTCTGCATTTGGAACAAGTCAATATATATCTGATAATATGGTACAAATGAAAAGAGTGAAACAAAGCTAATTACAAGAGCCTCGCGATTGTGCAATATAGCTATGAGATCACGTAAATGCATTGGAATTTCACTTTAAATGCAGTTGGCCTTGTTCTTTGAACAGTTCACCTACAAGAAGATAGATATTTGTGGCACATGCGTAAATAGGAATTCAACATGTGATCTGATGACAATATATAATGTACCTGATACTTCGGATCGGACCAGTGTTTAATGAGGACTCTCCAGTCTTCATCAGATATATTTTCCACTGGAGATGTTTGGGCAAGTTCACTGTTAGCCTTGCCTTCAAATGAGTTTTCCTCAAGTTATACCGATACTGTCGCAGAGCGGACTTGACATGGATGCAAGCTTGTCTGGTTGCATCATCTTGGCTATCCAACTTGAATCTCATCTGTTGAAAATTATGGGAGTCTCATTATCAGCAACCTAGAAAGTATTAGACAGAGCAAGACGATATTACTAGTTTCCATACATAACCATACTTACGGATAAATGGTCGAGGAAGGTGTTGAACTGGGTTTCGTATTTGTCATTCCTGTACTGAATCCATGTTGGGAGGATACGTACATGACACCTAACAGCAACCGCTGCCTCTGATACTAACTTGGCTGACTCTGTAGCATCATGTGGCCTTTTTAAACCTTGCCTCAAACGTATCTCCATTCTTCCTCCTCTAGATTTAGTTAACCTATCGAGCATTATCCCTGATGTTTGTTTCCTCTTGCGCCTAGGTGCTAGTCCAACAACAAACATAGGAAGTGTTAGTGTACATAAAACTGTGAGATTACATATAAAGAAGCATGCAACTGTAACTTGACTCCAGCAACTACCTTCTTGCTGTTGAAGCTCACAAAGTTCATCCAATCTTGCCAACTCATCTTGTGTCAAGAGTGCTTCAAGTAGTGTCAGGTGGCAAGGAAGCTTGGGAACATGCTGCTAGCTGAGTTGACCAACGAGTAAATCGTGCAGCTGGTGGTATTGTGGAAGGTGTTGCAACAACTAGGGTTGTCTCTGCTTGTTTGGTGGCAGCTATTTGTTTCTGTTTGGCTTGTTCTGTAGCTCGTGTAGCACGGGATACCCTGTCGGTACAATTTTCCGCTGGACTTTGACCTTCTATTGCACCATCAGTACCAGCAGAATCTGCAGGATTGTTCCGCTTCCCTTTCCCTGTCGTTCTGTCTTGCTTCCTCTTTCTCTGTGCCATGTTAAGTCAAGCCAACAAGAAAAATGAATAACAATTTAGTTCTTCAGAACAAATGTACTTTGATGTAAGAACATGGTGTGATAGACAGATATTGTATGTTCTAGAAACAGGAACACGTGTCTTAGTCACAAGTATAATGTGTAAAGTAAGCAGATGAAATTCAACAAAATTAGAAGCAATACAAGCTAGACATCATACATAACATACAACCACATATAACCGTGCCAAGTTAGAGGGAGCACATGTGATGGTGCACTAGGGGAGACATGCTCATCACCAACACAGCTACGTTGAGTGCCTATGCATGTGTTGTCTTGGAAATCATCTTGGGGGGATGGAGGAGTTGACTCTGTAGAGGCCCTCAATTTGGAAGGAGCACCTTCATCCGCTGCCTTGCTAACTTCCTTCTGCTTTATTGATTTTGAATTGTCAAGTAAAAACGACAAGAAAAAGCAATAAAATTTACTCTTCAGAACTCATTCGTGCATGATACTGACAATCACTACTTTGATGTAAGGCAAACACATGATTCCAGGATGGAATAATACGAAAAACAGGACGGCATGGCATATTCACAATTGTTTGTGTAAACTAAGCAGAAACCATTTCACCAAATAAGAAGCAATGTAAGCTAGACACCACATGAAAGATGCAACCAATATGACTCTGCCAAGTTAAAAGTGTCCCATCATAAATAGCATTTCAACAAATTAGAAGCAGTGCATGCTATAAATCATATCAAAGATGCAAATAATATCACACTGCATATACTGAAGGTGTCTCGTCATATTGATTTATGCGGGATACAAAAAAACAATAGTTTTATGCGAGGACATGCTTAATAGACAGATGTACTATGTACTAAATACAGGAAGGCATGTCTAACAGGTATAATGTATAAGCTAAGCAGAATAGCACATGCAGTTTAACCAGATTGGAAGAATTACAATCTAGACACCATATGCAACATGCAACCACATATCACGCTGCCAAGTTAGAGCAAGCACATGCGATGCTAGTGTAGGGGAAATGCGGTAATCAACTACAGAGCTACATTCACTATCTTCATCTAGCCTTGTTGTTTCTTGAGAATCATGTCGGGAGGATGACGCTGCATTCTTCAAATGAGGAGTAATCCACTTGCCTGACTGCCTCATCATAAGTGATTGATGAGGGATACACAAGAACATTAGTTTGATGTAAGAACATGGTTAATACACAGATGTACTAGTATGTACCAAAAACAGAAAGGCATGTCATATTCAAAGGTATAATGTGTAAGCTAAGCAGATGCAATTTAACCAAATTGGAAGCAATACAAGCTAGACATCCGGCTGGAGTGGTGAGCATGATCATCTAGGACCTGGGAGCCTGGTGGGAGGCGGGCTGCTTCGCCACCATAGCGACTTTTTAGTTGGCTTCCAGGTGATGCCTCTCTTTGCTGGGCTTGTCACTGGCTCGGCCAGTGCCCTGACTAGCTACTTGTCTTCTGGTGCTCATGGGATGGTGGTTCATGTAAAAAATATCTTTCCTTATCTTAACAAAGACCGACTTGGGCCTTACGAATACAAGCTAGACACCATATGGAACATGCAACCACATATGACACCGCGAAGTTAAAGCAAGCACCTGGGATGGTGGTTCATTGCGAGCGCGGTCATCAACTCCAGAGCTACGTTTACTGCCTCCATCTCACGACACTACACCTATTATAAAGTTGAAACGTGTCTGGCCTATCCGCGTATGACGCTGGAGCAACTTCTCTCTTTTGTTTTTTGCTTCTCTCATAACAGCAGAGTCTGAAATACCCTTGCATAAAAACACAATAGTGAGAGTATGGGCGAAGTGTGTGAAGAACTAGTGCACTGTAAAAGTAGTAGATAGCAGGTGGCTGAAAAATAAATGACACGAGACATATGATAGCTCTACAACATTGCATGGCAAACAAAATTAGATTCTACTCCATATGATTTTGTAATATAGAAGCACAGGAAATGCAGGTACTCCTCCAGCACACCACCACATGTGGTCATATCAAGATAACAGTCGACTGAAAATAAATAGATCAGCCAATTTTTTTAATGAACCGTTCAATCTATAAGGAACGGGCAGATGGCCTTCGTCTACCTCCTGCTAGTCACTGTTGATGATCTTTCTCGAACCGCCAACGACCACCGCCTGCACCCTGCCTCCGCGCCGCCCGCCTCCCTCGACCTCACACCACCGCCGTGCTTGGCAGCGCCCCGAGGTCATCCCTTTAATCCCGGCCGACCTCCAGATCGGGCGCCAGTAGCTCTAGGCCACACACGCCCCTAAGATAAACACCGAGGCGCTGCTTCCCCGGCGTAATAGGCGGACTAGCACCTGTTACGTGATGACCCACAAGTATAGGGGATCTATCGTAGTCCTTTCGATAAGTAAGAGTGTTGAACCCAACGAGGAGCAGAAGGAAATGATAAGCGGTTTTCAGCAAGGTATTCTCTGCAAGTATTGAAATAAGTGGTAACAGATAGCTTTGTGATAAGATAAATTGTAACGAGCAACAAGTAACAAAACTAAATAAAGTGCAGCAAGGTGGCCCAATCCTTTTTGTAGCAAAGGACAAGCCTGGACAAACTCTTATATAAGAAAAAGCGCTCCCGAGGACACATGGGAATATCGTCAAGCTAGTTTTCATCACGTTCATATGATTCGCGTTCGGTACTTTGATAATTTGATATGTGGGTGGACCGGTGCTTGGTTGCTGTTCTTACTTGAACAAGCATCCCACTTATGATTAACCTCTATTGCAAGCATCCGCAACTACAACAAAAGTATTAAGGTAAACCTAACCATAACATGAAACATGTGGATCCAAATCAGCCCATTACGAAGCAACGCATAAACTAGGGTTTAAGCTTCTGTCACTCTAGCAACCCATCATCTACTTATTACTTCCCAATACCTTCCTCTAGGCCCAAATAATGGTGTGAAGTGTTAAGTAGTCGACGTTCACATAACACCACTAGAGGCTAGACAACATACATCTCATCAAAATATCGAACGAATACCAAATTCACATGACTACTAATAGCAAGACTTCTCCCTAGTCCTCAGGAACAAATGTAACTGCTCACAAAGCATATTCATGTTCATAATCAGAGGGGTAATAATATGCCTAAAGGATCTGAACATATGATCTTCCACCAAATAAACCAACTAGCATCAACTACAAGGAGTAATCAACACTACTAGCAACCTACTAGTACCAATCCCGGACTTGGAGACAAGAATTGGATACAAGAGATGAACTAGGGTTTTGAGATAAGATGGTGCTGGTGAAGATGTTGATGGAGATTGCCCTCTCCCGATGAGAGGAGCGTTGATGATGACGATGGCGATGATTTCCCCCTCCCTGAGGGAAGTATCCTCGGCAGAACAGCTCTGTCGGAGCCCTAGATTGGTTCCGCCAAGGTTCCGCCTCGTGGCGGTGGAGTTTCATCCCGAAAGGTTCCTTCTTATTTTTTTCTCGACGAAAGACTTCATATAGTAGAAGATGGTCATCGGAGAGCCACCAGGGGGCCCACGAGGTAGGGGCGCGCTTTGGGGCGCCCCACCCTCGTGGACAGGGTGTGGGCCCCCTTGCCTTCATCTTTGGCAAGGATTTTTATTATTTAATATAATATATTCCGTGGAGTTTCAGGACTTCTGGAATTATGCAGAATAGGTCTCTAATATTTGCTCCTTTTCCAGCCCAGAATTCCAGCTGCCGGCATTCTCCCTCCTTATGTAAACCTTGTAAAATAAGAGAGAATAGCCATAAGTATTATGACATAATGTGAAGTAACAGCCCATAATGCAATAAATATTGATATAAAAGCATGATGCAAAATGGACGTATCAACTCCCCCAAGCTTAGACCTCGCTTGTCCTCAAGCGAAAAGCCGATAACAATAAATATGTCCCCATGTTTAGAGGTAGAGGCGTCGATAAAAACAAAATACGGACATGAAGGCATCATGATTATTCTCATGACAGCAACACATATAGATTTTGTCATATGATTACTTATATTCAAGTGATGATCTATTCACAATGCAAAAGTATGAATCAGAAACCTTATTGAGCACCAGCAAACTATAACCTCAGTCATTGAAGTAATTGCAATTTATCATAACATCGGAAAGAGTTTATGTCAGAGCTAAAAAGCAAGTCCACATACTCAACTATCATCTAGTCCTTCATAATTGCTAACACTCACGCAATACTTGTGGTTACCGGGTTTTAATCGGACACAGAGAAAGATAGGGGCTTATAGTTTTGCCCCACAACCTTTTACCTCAAGGGTAATGTCAACAATAATAACTCATGCTCCCCTACATCCAATTATATATATATATATATATATATATATATATATATATATATATATATATATATCATTTTCTTTCCAAAATGCTGGGCTTTCAAAAGGATAAAATGAAAAGGAAAGGTGAAGATCACCGTGACACTTGCATAAGGTAGAAGATAATAATAAAGGATAGGCCCTTCGCAGAGGGAAGCAGAGGTTGCCATGCGCTTTTATGGTTGGATGCACAAAATCTCAATGCAAAAGAACGTCACTTTATATTGCCCCTTGTGATATGAACCTTTATTATGCAGTCCATCGCTTTTATTACTTCCACATCACAAGATCGTATAAAGCTTATTTCTCCCACACCAATCAATCATACATATTTAGAGAAATTTTTATTGCTTTGCACCGACGACAACTTACTTGAAGGATCTTACTCAATCCATAGGTAGATATGGTGGACTCTCATGGCAAAACTGGTATAAGGGTATTTGGAAGCACAAGTGGTATCTCTACTTGGTGCTGAGAATTTGGCTAGCATGAGGGGGAAAGGCAAGCTCAACATGTTAGAGGATCCATGACAACATACTTTATCTCAGATATAAGAAAACATAATTCATTACGTTGTCTTCCTTGTCCAACATCAACTCTTTAGCATGTCATATTTTAATGAGTGCTCCCAATCATAAAAGATGTCAATGATAATATATCTATATGTGAAACCTCTCTTTCCTTATTAGTTCCTATTAATCGCAACGATGACCAAAGCTATGTCTGCCAACTCCCAACAACTTTTAATCAGCATACTCTTTCTATGTGAAGTCATTACTCTCAATAAGATCAATATGAACTCTTTGTTTCTTTTTATTCTTTTTATTCTTTTCTTTTATTCACCCAAGATCATGGCAAAATAATCAAGCCCTTGACTCAACACTAATATTTATTATATAGCTCACGGACTTGATTACATAGAGAGATCATAAAGCAAAACTCAAAACTAGATCATGCCATAAACTTTATTCTACTAGATCAAGGTACTACTAATAGGATCGAACTAAGAAAAACGGTAAAGATAGGAGATGTGTTTGTGATACGATACCGGGGCACCTCCCCCAAGCTTAGCAGTTGCCAATGGGAGTGCCCATACCCATGCGATTATGTCTCCTTCGTCGGTGAAGAAGAAGGTGGAGGTGTTGTCGATGATGCGGGCTTGTTGTCCATCTTCCAAGGCATAGGCTCACCATCATAGAAGGATGATCGAGTCTCCGGGATCCTTTTAATACAGACAAACAAAAGTAAAAACAAACTAAATAGAAATATTATATAGGCATATTATATATGAAAATCTTCAGAAAAAGATATTCTACGACTTGAACATTTTTCTAGCATCAAATAAAATCCACATAATTTTAAATAAAGCAAAGAGTGCTACTGCTCTAATAAAATCCAATAAAAATCATTTAAAAAAACCAAAATGCTTTCAAATTTATTTCTCTCCATTTTTCCACTGTAGGGAATCATGTTACCCTATTTTCCATATATTTTATTTTTGGAGAAAAATAATTTGAAAAAAACTCAAATAACTCCAATTGAAAATAAATTCAAAAGAACTTTGAATTTAATTCTTTGAAACTCCCAACTCATATTTCATATGTTTTGAAGAAGTCATTTTATCTTTGCTCGTGAAAATCATTGAGTTGCATAAAGTTCCTGGGTTGGAAATATTTTCCAAATGAAATTCAAATATTTTCAACACCCCTTGTCATTTAAATAAATGGAATAAGTCATGTCATCTTCTCTCCAGGGTTTTGTGGTGAAAAGAATTTGAATTCACGGAGATTATAAAATGCGAAATGAAAGTTTGGGAAAGTCCTTTTATTCCCTCTCATTTAACTTTCAAAAAGTTTCAAATTTCACTCAATTTCACACAATCAATCAAATCTATCTATTTATTATAACATTCCAAAATTTAGAATTTTGGGATGTTACAACATTCCTTTTGAATAAAGTGTGGCCAAAAAAATATTTTAGAATTTCTACATATATACAACATTACAAAGTTATATGGAGGAGTACGAACGCTTGCATTGCATGGTGCCCACAATGATATTTATTCCGCACTGTGAATTTATATATTTTTATACTATATATAAAGTTGGTCATAACAAAGAGAAACGAAGAGCATCTCTCTCTCCATCGCATACCCCCTCTACGCCCCTTTCACGTACGGACACAAACTATCTCCAGGTCCTCTAAAAGTAAGCCCCCAGCACATTCACGCATGTTTCATATTTCTCTCGTGATATATATATACAGTGACGATCATTGTATTTGAAGAGAAAGCACGATACATACATTGGACTTCAGAATCCAGTCATTACGGTCACCATTTACATTTTGTGGTTATTATACAGTCACGGGCTCACCGTACAACTCTGTATTTGCTCAAGACACGACTAGTTGACCAGTTAAATGCTCCACGTGGCACCTCTAGTGTTGCATCACATTATCTCACTACCATCGGGCCCACCTGTCAGCTTGTATCTACTCTACATCTACACTCTTATTCAATACTAGCAAGATGCCCATGCATTGCAAGGAACATCAAGATGCATTTATATGAGTAGTTTATCTTGTGGGAGAAAAGGATGAACAAGGGAAGGCCTTATTTGCAAGTGTGAAGAGGGGTGTGGGTATCTTTTTGCAAAATTGCCATAGTTTCCTTCCTATCCGTCAGATATAGATCGGGCGGCCTATATTGCAGGATGACAGGCACACGATGATCATCGACTATGCTTTTTATAAGAGTTGGGATAAATACACTCTTATAAAAAACAAAGTTGGTGATGATGGTGTCCCTGCCATCCTGCAATATAGGCCATCTGATTTATATCTGATGGATAGGAAAGAAACTATGACAATTTTGCAAAAAGATACCCACACACCTCTCCACATTTGCAAATAAGGCCTTCCCGCGTTCATCCTTTTCTCTCACAAGATAAACTAGTCATACAAATGCATCTTGATGTTACGTGCAACGCACGTGCATCTTGCTAGTAAGAATGAAAACAAACGACAAAAAAAATTGGACGGTGGCTCGAAGTCATGACCGCGGGCACAGCAGACAAGGTGGCCTTGTATTGTTATGCTAAGCCGTCTGTTTTAACACACATGAGCTGGTGTGGTGATTATACACACACGCACGCATGCACACGAACTGCATGCACGCAACACTCACACGAACACATGTACCCACGCACGCACGCAACACTCACACGTACACACGCAGCCACGCACGCACGCAACACTCACACGCACACATGCGCGCATGCATGCACACACTAGTACACCACACAACCAACACACACTGTCATGCTCAAGCGCTCAACCTACACATGCACGCGCACACATCAGGCCCTGACAGACACATACACAACCAGGTGATTCCCGTGCACGGGGTGGAGTCTTGTCGCGCCTGCGTAAATTTGTGTTTATCTGACCTTTTCCCTAAGCGAACTGACAGGTGGGACCCACAAGGAACATGGTCAATTTAACTAGTCAACATGGTGCCACGCAGACTATTTGGCCGGTCAACAGAGTGCAATCCGATGCTGAACCGTGAGCAAGTGACCGTATAATCACCGCAAAATGTATATAGTGACCGTAATCAGCTTATTCTGAAGTTCGGTGAACGACACGCTTTTCTCTCTGTAGGCCCTCCAAAACTACATCTCTACATCGTTCTCGCATGTTACATCTAACAACTATGCAATACAGCACTACTACTACTACACTCTAACACAATAAATCATATGTGTTTTTAGTTTTACTAGATATCATATTGTTACTTAATTATTCAATTTGCGTACATTAAAATTGCCTTTGAAATGTATGGCCGGTATCATATACCGCGCGGGAAAAATCCCGCCCTTTCCTGTTTAATCGGGTTTGTATGGATCTATCGTGCGAAACAACAAAACTATAGTACTATATACAGTACAAGTGACAGTTCACTGGGCCATCGTGTCGTGTACTCCTCTGTCGTAAGAGTGGAGCGCTCGCTTTCATAAATCTTCTAGTCCCTTTCGCCGACATGTGGGGCATCAAGCTACCGGTTCCACATGCCATACCGGAATACAGTGCAGAGCAGCCAGGGTGAAGCACCCAGTCATGGTGCCGGCGTAGTAATGAGAAATGAAGCGTCAAATCACAAAGCTGCACCTTTCCTGCAGTTAAGTTGGAGGGACGAAGTAATAATGCTAAAAAAGAAGTTGGAGGGACGAAGAAACCATCATTTCACTCGTTGCTGAATCCGCTTCTCCCTCATCTTCTTCAAATTAACCACGTGTTGCTTCTGTCGTTGTTCTGCCTCATGTGGGAAGCGGATCCGCTTGGTAAGCAATGACACGTGGGACCGCATGTTAGCAAACCGCCAGGACAACGTTAATGTAGGGCGGAACCCTATGTGGACGATCTTTCACGTTTGAGAGGATCCTACGAGGAGAACACGCCGAACAAGCGGAAGAACACAAGAACAAACACACAAGAGGAACACTAAACCGACAAGTTTCGATTACACAAGGGCTAGATCACCGAACACATAAGGTAGCACAAGATTCAAAATAAACAAAGGAAAGATACACGAGTAGCCGGTCTTCTCCTAGAGGAGGTCTTGATGGGGTCCACCCTAGAAGGGGGTCTTGAATCCGCTTGGGGGATCTTCTCCGTAGAGGTTCTGAGCTCCGAGGAGAAGTAACCAAGTGGATGAGCAAGGCTCTCACACAAACATGAGCTAAACCAATGCTAACCCTAGATAGGTGGGGAAGAAAGAGTATATATAGTCTAGGGGGTGAAGTACAAGGGCTGCGGCCCCAATCGAAGTCAAACACAGGTGTCGGACGTCCGGAGGTCACAGGTCGTCCGGAGGCTCGAGAGGGTCCGGACGTCCGGAGGCCTTCGGACGTCCGAAGATTCGGCTCAGGAGCACATCGGTCGGTCGTCCGGAGGATTTCGGACGTCCGTAGATTCCATTCGGGAGCCCAGCTGCCGGACGTCCGGAGGGCGTCGGTCGTCTGTGGCCTGGGGAGTCGCCGGACGTCCGGACTTGGTCGGACGTCCGAAGCCTGTAGCTTTGGCAGCCTTTCTTCTTCTTCTTCAACATACTTGGAGTCCACGTCGTCTTGGCTCTTGGAAGGAGTTGTTCCTTGGCTTATCTTCATGTACCTGATTACACATAGAGTTTCCGAATGAGGTAGTAGCCATGTCTCGTGAGTAGGAGGAGGGAGTTCGGAGAGGAGCGAGTTCACCTTATCTTCGATAGCCTTAGCTCGGGCTCGAGTCATGGGTCCACGTGGTGTTGAGGAAGATGTAGAAAGGCCCATGGGGATGAGTGAGGGATGCTCCGCATCATCTCCCCCCCCCCCCTTGAGAGGGATCCGACCTCGGATCAAAAGCTTCATCTCCATGGTATGGTGCGAGGTCCTTGACATTGAAGATGTCGCTCACATTGTACTTGTCTCGAGGTAGGTCGATCTTGTAGGCGTTGTCGTTGTAGCGTGCTAGCACCTTGAACGATCCATCGGCTCTAGGAAGAAGCTTGGACTTGCGTTCTTTGGGGAAGCGTTCCTTGCGAAGGTGTAGCCACACTAGATCACCAATGTTGAAGACCATGGGTTGCTTGTTGACGTTGAGCTTGGTCTCTAGTCATTGTACTTGGCGCTCGACAGTTTGTCTTGTATCCTCATGCATCTTCTTGATGTAGCTTGCCCGTGCACTCGCATCCATGTTGGTGCGCTCTTGTAGAGGAAGAGGTAGAATGTCCAATGGGGACAATGGGTTGAAGCCGTAGACGACCTCGAAGGGGACTTGCCGGTAGTCGAGTGTCTTGCACGGTTGTAGGCGTACTCGGCGATGGGTAGACATGCTTCCCACTCCTTGATGTTCTTCTTGATCAAGACACGAAGTAGAGTGGATAGTGTGCGGTTCCTCACCTCCGTTTGGCCGTCGGTTTGAGGATGGTATGCGGATGAGAACAAGATCTTGATTCCGAGCTTGGCGCATAGGGTCTTCCAAAAGTAACTCAAGAACTTGACGTCACGATCGGAGACGATTGTCTTTGGTACTCCATGGAGTCGCAAGATTTCCCTACAAAAGAGATTTGCAATATGTGAAGCATCGTCTCTCTTGTTGCAAGGAATGAAATGTGCCATCTTAGAAAATCTATCCACAACAACAAACACGGAATCCTTTCCATTTTGAGTTCTAGGCAAACCAAGTACAAAATCCATGCTAATGTCTTCCCACGGTTGATAAGGAATAGGAAGAGGCATGTAAAGACCATGAGATTGAGCTTTAGACTTAGCTTTGTGACATGTAGAGCATCAGTTGGTGAAGCGTGAGACGTCGCGGTACATCTTGGGCCAAAAGTAGTTCTTGGAGAGCGTGGCGAATGTCTTGTCGCATCCAAAGTGTCCCATGAGTCCGCCTCCATGAGCCTCTTGCAAAAGGAGCAAACAAAGAGAAGACTCGGGAATGCATAGTTTGTTAGCTCTCATAAGATAACCATCCTTGATGTAATGTTGTTCCCAAGAAGTATGCATCAAACACTTAGTATAAGGAATAGCAAAAGATGGGTCGTTAGCATACAAGTCTTTTATGTGCTCAAAGCCAATAACATTCAACTCAAGTTTAGTGACAAGCGTGCATATGCGTGAAAGTGCATCGGCAACTACATTTTATTTACCCTTAATGTACTTGATCACATAAGGAAAAGATTCAATAAACTCACTCCATTTGGCATGACGCTTGTTCAACTTAGTTTGACCTTTTAGGTACTTAAGCGTTTCATGATCGGTATGGATGACAAACTCATGCGGTCTAAGGTAATGTTCCCAAACATGTAGCATACGCACTAAAGCATACAATTCTTTGTCATAGGTGGGATAGTTAAGTTGAGCACCGGAGAGTTTTTCACTAAAATAAGCAATGGCTTGTTTTTCTTGCGTCAAAACTCCGCCAATTCCGGTACCACTTGCATCACAATGGACCTCAAATGTTTTGTCAAAATTGGGCAAAGCAAGAATCGGAGCATGAGTAAGAAAAGACTTGAGCTCATCAAAAGCGGTTGATTGCAAAGTTCCTCAAACAAAGGGAGTATTCTTCTTACTCAGAGCATGCAAAGGAGCGGCAATTGTGCTAAAATCTTTCACGAAGCGACGGTAAAAACCCGCAAGACCAAGAAAGCTACACACTTGTTGCAAATTGGTGGGTTGGGGCCAAGTTTTAATTGCTTCAATTTTAGATTCATCAACATGGACACCGTTTGAGGATACTACAAAACCCAAGAAAACCACTTTGTCAACACCAAATGTGCATATTTTTCATGTTGGCATAAAGACTTTCCTTGCGAAGAGTTTGCAAAGCAGCCCTAACATGATCAAGATGTTCTTTCATGGTTTTGCTAAACACAAGAATATCGTCGAAGTAAACCACAACAAAGACTCCAATGTAAGGACGAAGCACATGATGCATAAGAAGCACGAAAATACCAGGAGCCTCCGAAAGACCCATAGGCATCACTAACCACTCATATAAACCAAATTTGGTTTTGAAAGCAGTTTTCCATTCATCACCCTCTTGTATGCGGATTTGATAATGGCCACTTTTAAGATCAATTTTTGAGAAAAAGTTGGCTCCACTAAGTTCATCAAGCATATCATCTAAGCGAGGAATGGGATGCCTATAGCGAACGGTAATAGTATTTATAGGTCTACAATTGGAACACAAGCAGAAACTTCCATCGGGCTTAGGCACAAGTATAACGGGAACGACACAAGGGCTTAGGCTTTCACGTACATGACCATTGTCGATGAGTTGTTGTACTTGCCGTTGAATCTCCTTGGTTTCTTCGGGATTGACTCGGTATGGAGCTTTGTTTGGGAGAGGTGCTCCGGGGATGAGGTTGATTCGATGCTCAATGCCTCGAAGAGGAGGTAGACCGGGAGGTAGCTCATCGGGGAAAACATCTTGGAATTCCTGCAAAAGAGATTGAAACACTAAAGGTAGCTCATGAGAGGTGTTAGTTGTTGGCTCTCCATCCTTGCACACAAGAACAAAGTGCATCACACTAGATGGGTTCTCACACACTTCTCTCATCTCACTTTTGGTGGCAAATAGGATGAGGTTTTCTCTCTAGGTGAAGAGGCGCTCAAGTTTGGCTTGTGGCTCTCACTCACTTTTGGTGGATCACTTTCTCACTCTTGTCTCTATGATGGGTGGCTTGCTTGTCGGCTATCACTTGACTAGGAGACATAGGTCGTAGCACATATTCCTTCCCTTTCATCTTGAAGCTATAGTGGTTGGTGCACCCGTTGTGGAAGACACCACGGTCGAATTGCCATGGTCGACCAAGAAGGAGGTGGCAAACCGTCATTGGGACCACATCACATTCCAAAGTGTCCTCGTATGCACCAATTTTGAAGGAGACTTGGACCGTATGCTCAACTCATATAGTGCCGGAGTCACTTAGCCATTGAACCTTGTATGGAGTCGGGTGCTTCCTCTTGACCAATTGAAGCTTGGAGCATAGTTCTTCACTTGCCAAGTTGTGACAACTTCCTCCAACGATGATGACCTTGACGGACCATCCGTTGATGCCGGCCTTTGTGTGGAAGATGTGGCATCTTTGGTCGTCTTCTTGTTGATGTTGAAGAGTCAAGACCTTGGAGACAACGAGGGCGGGGCTAGAATCCTCATCGCAAAAGACTTGATCATCTTCATCTTCGTTCACTCGCCGGTGCATGGCCACTTGCTCAAGGGCTTCCATCTCCTCATCACTCATTGAGTCATATGTGCCGTCGTTGACGATCATGGTGTGCTTGTTGGTGCATTCGTAGGACTTGTGGCCTCGGCCGCCGCAAGTGAAACACTTGAAGGAGCTTGTTTTGATGGTCTCATCGGTCGGAGTAAATGATAAAGCATGCGGCTTGAACTTGCTTGTAGTAGGAGGAGGACGACTTTAACTTGTCGAATTTCTCTTGTAACTCGACTTGTCGTCGTTGTTTGTAGAAGGTTTGGTTGATGTAGATGTTGGAGGAGGTGTTGAAGCTTGGTTGTTGGAGAAGTCGTAGGTCTTGGACGAGTACTTGGCATACTTGAAGTCATCTTGTACTTGACATTCTGCATTTGTGGCTTGATGCACGAGCTCAATGAGGGTGGAGTATGGTTGGAAGTCAGCGATCTTCTTGATGGGATGATTCAGTCCATTCAGGAAACGTGCCATAGTTTGCTCATCGTCTTCCTTCACATTGGCTCGAATCATGGCTATCTCCATTTCCTTGTAGTATTCTTCAACAATCTTTGTTCCTTGCTTGAGGAGTTGGAGTTTCTTGAAGAGGTCGCGGTTGTAGTAGGTTGGCACAAAACGTGCTCGCATGACATCCTTCATTTGATCCCAAGTGGTGATTGGAGGTTCACCTCTTGCTTGTCGCATCTCAAGGATTTGTTCCCACCATATGAGCACATAGTCTTGGAACTCAAGTGATGCCATAGCGATTTTCTTCTCTTCATCGTAGTTGTGCAAACGAAAGATTTTGTCGACCTTCAATGCCCATGAGAGGTACTCTTCGGGGTCATTGCTTCCATTGAACTTGGGCATGGTGAATTTGAGATTTCCATGTCGTTGCTCTTCATTGTGTAGTTGGCGATGGTGATGATGACGTCCTTGACGTGGATTGCAATCGTCTTCATGTTGCTCTTGGCGTGTAGGAATACCATGATCAACTTGCTCTTGTTGAACTTGAGGTTGAGGTGGAACTTGACGAGCATGTGGAGGAGCTTGAGGGACTTGACATTCTACATGGGGTTGGTAGTTCCTTTCTTGGATTTCTTCTCGAAGGGCTTCCTCTTGATTGCACCGTTCGCGATTGCGGTTGGCGAAGGCTCGACTTGAATCTTGAAGGGCATGTTGCGCCTCAAGAGCTTGCGCTTCTCGTTGTTGTTGTTGAAGACGTTGAGCCTTGGCACCTTGTTCGTCTTGGTGTAGATGCGCTCGTTCTTCCCCTTGGCGTCGTAGTCGTTGTCGTTCTTGAGCTTGGGCAAAAGCGGCTTGGTTTGATTGAGGACGAGGGACTTGCTCATCGACTTGCTCTTGTGAATGCTTCTCATGTAGCGGGTTGCGAGATGCATGACGGTCTTGACGCGCGGCTCGTCGAAGAGTGTTCGAAGTAGGTGTACTTGAGTCGTAGAGGGTGTCGTCGGAGTGTCGACTCAAGCGGCTCCGTCTTGAGGATGAAGAAGTGGAATGATGCCGGTTTCTCATCAAGGCGTGGATCTCGTCCATTCTTGCATCATTCTCTTGCTTGTGAGCGTCGAACTTGTTGTCGAAGTAGTCTCTTGTACGTTGCTCGGAGAGTCGCAAGTCGGTGGCGAGGTTGTCGATCTGATCGCTCATTGCTTGTTGCTCTTGGTGCAATGCTCGTTGTGCACCAAAGAGGTGGCTCTTGGTGACGTATGAGGACATGTCGTCGTCTTGCTCGAAGAAGAGTGGGTTGGTAGAAGTACTTGGCCTATCCATCATTCCATGCAAAAATATTGTAGTGGTAGAAGGGGAGGAACTTATACCAATGTACCTTTGACCGATGTTGATGATGAATCAAGTTCACTCAAATGCGGACAATGAAATAGCACTATTGGTACCAATCCTTGTCGGTTCTCACACCTACACAAATAAAAGCTTATGGTGGAGCTTGGTGAGGATGGTGGCACAAAATTTGATGCAATTGTAAGTGAGCTTCAATAATGTTGGAAAAGGTACACAAATTTGCAAATGCAACAAGTAGACCAAGCAAATAATGGTACACGGTAACACACACACAAATAGATAAGTGGGATTGTGCAAACCAAAAGTGAGCCAAAATGTGGAATCCACGAAAATGCTCTTGTTGCACAATACTAGAGAGACGCTAGCACGATTGCACAATAGCCGGATACGAAACTTGTGCACAACCTACTAGGAAAAAATGCAACTATCTCTATCCCACGTATGCTATATGTATGGTATTTCGGTGCTATGATCCAAGATGATCCAATATGACAATCTTAATGTAGTATGATGCTATGGTTCTTGCTCATAAGCTCTTTGCTTATCTTTCCTCTTTGCTTAAAAGCTTGGGTGGCTCTTTCACTTTTGAGCTCTTTTCTCATGCAAAACTTCACGAACCAAGATAGCAATTGTGTATGCTATGACAACTTTGTGGCACACAAATGGATCCCAAGATATGCACCATAGTGGTATGGTATTTATGCTATGGAGTATGATCACTAATGTGCACAAGTCACGTTGCCGGCAATACTCAATGGCTAGTCTCGATGGGTAAGCCACGCAAAAATAAGGCCATGTGGGTATCAATGCAATTGCAAGGTATGCCATATATGTCGATGATGTTACCGTCCTTGGCGATGATGTGACCCTTGCGAAGATGAGTCGAGGTGATGATGAAGTCGAACAGTACCTAGATAGCCGAAACACAATAGGACACGGGAACCACAACTCAAAATCTCAAGGACCAAAATGTGGCAAAATCGTCATAGGATGTATTGGGGAGGATGGTGGTGTATGTGGTTTTGGAAGATCTGGTGGAAGGTGGGGTGGTGGAGGGGGTTAAATCAAGAATTTCAGTTTAAATGGTGTTTCACGGACGTCCGGTGTTTTCCGTCGTCTGCCGTTCTGAGGGCTCCGGACGTCTCAGAATCGCTTGGTCGTCCGGCGAGGTCGGGGTCAACGTGAATTGGGCCTGGGCGATTTTGAGGTGGAAGAAGGTGGTGAGGTCAAAATTGAGCGAATTGATGGATGGAGAAGGGTGGGGAGGTTGGGAAAAGCTAGATCCACATGTGGCAACTCAAATCCATGGACCAAATCCAACAAAATCTCAACTCACCAACAAATTACAAAAAAAATTGGGGCTACTTTTTGGTGGGGAATTTTCGGATTTAGGACAAAAACAACAAAATCAAGCTAGAAAACAAAGGGTAGGGGCTCCAAAAACGTGATCAGCGTGGCTCTTGATACCAAGATGATGTAGGGCGGAACCCTATGTGGACGATCTATCACGTTTGGAGAGGATCCTACGAGGAGAACACGACGAACAAGCGGAAGAACACAAGAACAAACACACAAGAGGAACACTAAACCGACAAGTTTCGGTTACACAAGGGCTAGATCACCGAACACATATGGTAGCACAAGATTCAAAATCAACAAAGGAAAGATACACGAGTAGCCGGTCTTCTCCTAGAGGAGGTATTGATGGGGTCCACCCTAGAAGGGGGTCTTGAATCCGCTTGGGGGATCTTCTCCGTAGAGGTCCTGAGCTCCGAGGAGAAGTAACCAAGTGGATGAGCAAGGCTCTCACACAAACATGAGCTAAACCAATGCTAACCCTAGATAGGTGGGGAAGAAAGAGTATATATAGTCTAGGGGGCGAAGGGGTACAAGGGCTGCGGCCCCAATCGAAGTCAACACACAGGTGTCAGACGTCCGGAGGTCACCGGTCGTCCGGAGGCTCGAGAGGGTCCGGACGTCCGGAGGGCTTCGTACGTCCGAAGATTCGGCTCGGGCGCACATCGGTCGGTCGTCCGGAGGATTTCGAACGTCCGTAGATTCGGTTCGGGTGTGCGTCGGTCGGACGTCCGGAGGCTGTCGGACGTCCGTAGATTCCATTCGGGAGCCCAGCTGCCGAACGTCCGGAGGGCGCTTGGTCGTCTGCTGCTGGGAGTCGCCGGACGTCCGGACTTGGTCAGACGTCCGAAGCCTGTAGCTTTGGCAGCCTTTCTTCTTCTTCTTCAACATGCTTGGAGTCCTCGTCGTCTTGGCTCTTGGAAGCACTTGTTCCTTGGCTTATCTCCATGTACCTAATTACACATAGAGTTTCCGAATGAGGTAGTAGCCATGTCTCGTGAGTAGGAGGAGGGAGTTCGGAGAGGAGCGAGTTCACCTTATCTTCGATAGCCTTAGCTCGGGCTCGAGTCATGGGTCCACGTGGTGTTGAGGAAGATGTAGGTGCGTCCATGGGGATGAGTGAGGGATGCTCCGCATCATCTCCCCCCCCCCTTGAGAGGGATCCGACCTCAGATCAAAAGCTTCATCTCCATGGTATGGTGTGAGGTCCTTGACGTTGAAGATGTCACTCACATTGTACTTGTCTCGAGGTAGGTCGATCTTGTAGGCGTTGTCGTTGTAGCGTGCTAGCACCTTGAACGGTCCATCGGCTCTAGGAAGAAGCTTAGACTTGCGTCCAACCAAGATATCCATCACGTGGACGATGATGCGGACAACGTCCTCTAAAAAAAGAAACCTCCCCTGCCATCCACGCGACAAAATCACCTCCTTTTTACTAATCTTGATTCTATAATTTTATAGATCAATATAATTGAGATTTGTATAGATAGCACACAGGAGCAAAACCAAGTGATACGGTTAAGGGCGTCCACAGTGTGTAGCAAAATGTGAAAATAGCTTTTGGCATTGTGGGAACCATTGTGGACGGTGTTGCCAAAGCCAAAAGGATGGAACCGAAGCTCCATGATTGATTGATTGAAGGAATAGAAAAATGCAAAGTCTCTCCTCTTTCTCCCGTGCTTGGACGCATGTACAGTATAGAGGACAGAGTCTACTCCCCTGTCCCTTCTATCACAAATCACAAAGCAGTGAGGCGTCAAATCACAAAGCACGGACGAAGTAACCATCATTTCACTCTTTGATGACTCCGCTTCTCCATCGTCTTCTTCGAGAAACCATCTCACCGCACTAAGATGGACGGACGATGCTATTGTGTACGAGTAGTGCTAGTACATTTACACGTCCTTTGGTTCAACAGACTTCCTGGATGCAAATAAGGTGGTTGTCTCGGCTTGCAGGCGGCAATTGCGAACGACTTACCGTGGTCTCCCTCAATGGTGTTCTCCGTCGAACGCACTTCGCCAAACCACAATGTTCGAGATATCGTCGACGTCACCGCAATGGGGAAGGAAGTCAAATATAGTTACTACCTCCATTTTTTTGTACACAAGGCTAGTATATCAAAATTACCATTTGCAAAAGGCCACTAACATTAATCGAGGCAAAATTGATGGAGTTTGCCTCGTACTAGCAACCAAGTACATTAATATCACCTGCATGCATGCGGAAGTGAGAAGGTTGGTTTGCATGCGTTGCATTAATCAAGCGATGAGGAGTGAGATGGTTAGCTCTTTGGGCTTTGCAGAAGAAAATACGCATTAATTGACACGTGAAACGAGGATTTGTATCGATTAATCCCGCGAAGAAAAACCCCACCTTTCTTTTTTAACACTAGTACTCCTAGTACATAGTACTACATACTTATCCTGTTTGGGTCTAGGCCTTGCATTGCCATACTTCGCCACACATTTTTGCCAAGCTTGCCTAAAGTTTTCAAAATGAAAAGGAGGTACACTTGTGCATGGTTGTCACGGTCGCACCGCACCCTCGCACGGTCGCTCCTGCACGCCGCGGTCGCATCGCACCCTCACATGCACAGTCACTCCTGCACGTCGCAAACCCAACCAAGGGAACGCACCCTCACTGACATGTGTTGTCGCATGTGAACAAACCAAACTCATCCATCCTACCGCTGACACATAACTTTCGTTCATAGAGTATGTTTATCCAACCGCATGTTGGGGAGTATCCGTACGGCCCGTGCGGTGGTCTGTTGGGGAAGAAGAAGAGGAGAGGAAGAAGGGGTAGGAGACGTAGGATATTCATCCAACCGCCTGAAATGGTAGACTGGCCCAAGTCAGGCGACTTGCATAACAATATATGTTTTTACACAGCAAAAGATCCATAAAAACAACAACATAAATAAAAACTATCACAGCTCGTGGAACGAGACGGCCTCGTCGTCTTTGGCTGTCGGCGCAAACCAGCCGTAGCTGCCGACGTGTGTCTCCGCACCGTCTTTGTCCTCGGCCTCCAGCTACTCATTCATGCAGAGCGTGCGGGCGCTCTGCAAGGACGAGAGCACCGCCCGATTGAAGTCGAGGACGTCCGGTTCCGCCTGTAGGAGGGCCTCGATGGGAGCGGCATCCATGCGCTCTGCGTCGAGTCGAGCCTCCGCCGCCCGCTTCAAGTCCAGGACGTCCGGTTCCGCCTGCAGGAGGGCCGAGATGAGAGCGGCATCCATGCGCTCCGCGTCGAGTTGAGCCTCTGCCGCCCGGTTCAAGTCCAGGACGTCCGGTTCCGCCTGCAGGAGGGCCTCGATGGCAGCGGCATCCGCGCGCTCCGCCTCAAGTTGAGCCTCCGCCGCCCGGTTCACATCCACGACATCCGGTTCTGCCTAAAGGAGAGCCTCGATGGCAGCGGCATGCGCGTGCTCCACGTCGAGTTGAGCCTCTGCCTCCCCGTCCTCCTTTAGTATTGCCAGGTTGAACCGCTGGTCCGCCTGCACCATGGGGGACTCAGACGCCGGCACGAAGTCGACGTCCATCGTCCCATACCCATCGGGGGCCTTCTACACCGTGACCTCCGCCATGAACATTGGACCGGCTTCCTCCTTCTCGTAGCTTGGCTCCAGAGAACTCGGGGATTGGCTCGCCGCAAAGCGAGCTTGGGAACGGAGGTCTCTGGCGCCGACCGCTGCCGCGATTTCTGCATGGTGCTCCGGCATTCAGCATCTTGTAGTACGTGATCTTGCGGCACACCATGGCTTTCCGGCGAACTAGGGGACGCTTGATGCGGGCTAGGGGATCGAAAGGTGGGGGAGGGGCTGGAGATTAGGTGTGGTTTTAGGGTAGTGGCTGGCGTAGGCCGAGCAGCAGTTCCGTGTGAATAGTGGTTACGGTGACGACCGGTCAATCGATTTTGACTGACATCACTCTTGTCACGTTCGCGTTGCAGCCCGGCACGCTGGACCCTCCATGTCGCTCACCGAATGGAACGCGCTTCGTCTTGCATTTTCGCTCGCTTGTGGGACCGCAGTTGAGAGCAAACCGACGTCCCTCCCCTCCCTCGCCCGCGTCATTTTATGCGAATTAAATAAAAATAGAGGGAGTATACTACGGATGAGGATCCCCTGACGTGGCCGAACCCATTGAGTAACTGGCATGCGGGTCCTAGCAAGCATGTGGTCCGCCAGTAAGTGAACGAAATGGAGGGTAAGGCAGGGATATGTATGTGAAAGGAGCTTCCAATGGTATAATTTTCACATTATACATCTCATGTACTATTAATCTTGTCAATAGTCAAATGCGGTTTTGAAAAACACATTAGAGCATGGTTAATAATATAGCCAGTCGATAGCTATAAGGAACTTCCATGTCATCTATAGCCATCATCTATTATATGCACTCATACAGTTGTGTGGGCTATAAGGTTGGCTATTTCCCGCAAAAAATATTATAAGGTTGGTTGTTGTATTAGTACTTTTTTGCATCTCCTCTCCATCTCTTTCTTCATATTTATTGTACCTATTTAACTAGGAATGCGTATATAGCTAGGCTCTTGCATGAGAGCTCACTCCCCTTACTTCTTCACATCTCTCTCCTCCACATAGGCCCTATATAAATGGAAGGAGGGAGTACAACTATGAGCACTGCATACTCCAGTACAGATGTTGTCAGTACTCCACTAGTACTATTGGACATGGAGCTTAAAAATGTTACTATTGGACTGGCTATACGTGGTGAAATCCTAGTCGGAAGAGCATGCGCGAGAGCAACCACATTCACCTGGTCGAAAACAAATTGGAAACCATCTAGGAGTACGTACGAATCTAACAATATTGATTGGGCGTTGTTGAATGTTGATACTTTTTTTTATCAAAGTAGAGATACTTTGGCTACACATAAAACTTATATGTAAACAAGAGAGGATAGGAGGGATTATATTGTACGTTCAAAAATGAAACGAGCATTGAATACCCTTTATATATGATTTGTGGATGCTATGATCACAAGTTCAAAATTTTGAATCCGCCTTAGGTATCACACATGCCCCCACTCGTTCTCTCTCGATTTCATCTCGGGGTCCGAAGATCGATTGAAAGAGGACTAAGGTGGGTACAATACGTTCGTTTCGCTTATGAACGTACAATATACTCCCTCTGATCCCCACAGACCCCCCCCCCCTCCCGCGGGTCATTTCTATCATAGAAACAGACCAAACCTTTTTCTCCTTGCACGCCACGCAATTGATCTCTTAACATCAATCGATCTCGTCAACATGTGTCGGGGCATGAACCGAATGGGATGTCAAAACTAAGATGTGAAGCGACACGTAATGGAGGCAAAGTGAAACTTCAAATGAACCATTTGTTTGTATGCATGTCGGACAAATTACAAATAAACATTGGAAATACAAGCATGGTCTAGGCCCACATGCAAATGATACTCGGCGGAATGTTCAAATGAGGCATGCGGGAGGATGGACTCGACCGGAGGGCGACATGATCGATGGAGAAGAGGGTTGGAGAGGAATGAGAAATAAGCAAACGCCACATGATTATACTTGAATGGATCAAATAAACAATAAGTTGTCTCGCTTGGCCTACATAGTGAAAGGCCTAATGCGCAATGCGGAGCACTGACGCTTGAATATGGCCAGGAAAATAGGGAAACCGACATGTGGGGCACACCTGTTGGGATGATGTAGCGCAAACTAGTCCAATGGAGGAGCTGGCTCACGACCTCCTCGCCACCGGCAATCGTTCATGTGGGTCGTGGGGGCCAACAACGTGGCGCAGCTCCAGCACCGCCTGTGGACACGGCAACCGCGGTGAGCAACACGTTCATCGTTGCTAGACACGGTCGGTTTCAGCGTGCCGAGGGTGGCGTTAGTGCTGTAGCACGACCAACAGTATGTTTGGTTTGTGCCCAAGGTTTCCCCATCAAAGCATTGGGTAGCCAAAATTTTGGTTGAGGTTTTGTTTGCCCATGATTTGCCCGACATTGGCAAGAAAAATGAACTAGAGTTGGCTAGAGTTCATTGGCATGCCAAAAAATGGCAACCATCCAGACAAAGACCAATCTTTGGGTCATGACCAAAATTTTGGTAAGGTGCACTTTGTCCACAATCCGAACACACCCCAACACCCGGCTCGTCGAGGATGCACGGGGCGCCGGGACACATCCACGGAGTGGTGTAGCGCGGCCAACTGCATCCTCAGGACCTGAGACCATGTCAGGTCGTCTTGCTTTTTCAATGACATGTGTCGATCGCATCTGAGCAAATGGCATCTCCAACGTTGCCACGACCGCAGCTGGCTACCCTGGCACACCAAAAACCCTCGTCCCTCGCGCCGTCGCGTGGTGCGTTGCCAACCGGCGCTAGCTACCCGCATTCATGTCGTCCGTTCGTATGTCGTCGTTAAGAGGCTCGGTGCCCGAGGAACCAACTCCGGTGACTTAATGACGCACCAGGACGCTTGGCCTCACCGGAATGCGCTACTTAAAGCGGCAACACCCAGCTAACCTCCACACCATAGCGCATTATCCTCCTACCTGGCACCACATCTGCTAGGACCGCAAGCGCGAACGCTCTGCGGGAGAGCTTGTCTTCGGGGATGGAGCTAGAGGTCGCCGCCCTCGCTCAAGTCGCCGCACAAGCGGTGGCCACGCCGCCCCGACGACGGGAGCACCGTCAGCCACGCGTCCTACTTGCCGCCGTCCAACGTCCGGCACCGCCGAGGTCGGGGACTCCTCTGAGGATGAGTAGGGCATGGGAGGCGGCAGGGCATGGTGTGCCAACTGACCGGTGATGTCTACTATGCAACCTTCTCCTTGTAGACGTTGTTGGGCCTCCAAGTGCAGAGGTTTGTAGGACAGTAGCAAATGTCCCTCAAGTGGATGACCTAAGGTTGATCAATCCGTGGGAGGTGCAAGATGAAGATGGTCTCTCTCAAACAACACTGCAACCAAATAACAAAGAGTCTCTTGTGTCCCCAACACACCAAATACAATGGTAAATTGTATAGGTGCACTAGTTCGGTGAAGAGATGGTGATACAAGTGCAATATGGATGGTAGATATAGGTTTTTGTAATCTGGAAATATAAAAACAGCAAGGTAGCAAGCGATAAAAGTGAGCATAAACGGTATCGCAATGCGTTGAAACAAGGCCTAGGGTTCATACTTTCACTAGTGCAAGTTCTCTCAACAATAATAACATAATTGGATCATATAACTATCCCTCAACATGCAACAAAGAGTCACTCCAAAGTCACTAATAGCAGAGAACAAACGAAGAGATTATTGTAGGGTACGAAACCACCTCAAAGTTATCCTTTCTAATTGATCTATTCAAGAGTCTGTAGTAAAATAACACGAAGCTATTTTTTCCGTTCGATCTATCATAGAGTTCATACTAGAATAACACCTTAAGATACAAATCAACCAAAACCCTAATGTCACCTAGATACTCCAATGTCACCTCAAGTATCCACGGGCATGATTATACGATATGCATCACACAATCTCAGATTCATCTATTCAGACTAACACAAAGAACTTCAAAGAGTGCCTCAAAGTTTCTACCGGAGAGTCAAGACGAAAATGTGTGCCAACCCCTATGTATAAGTTCACGAGGTCATGGAACTCGCAACTTGATCACCAAAACATACATCAAGTGGATCACGTGCTATCCCATTGTCACCACAGATAAGCACATGCACGATATACATCAAGTGTTCTCAAATCCTTAAAGACTCAATCCGATAAGATAACTTCAAAGGGAAAACTCAATCCATTACAAGAGAGTAGAGGGGGAGAAACATCAAAAGATCCAACTATAAAAGCAAAGCTCGCGATACATCAAGAATGTACCACCTCAAGAACACGAGAGAGAGAGAGAGAGATCAAACACATAGCTACTGGTACATACCCTCAGCCCCGAGGGTGAACTACTCCCTCCTCGTCATGGAGAGCGCCGGGATGATGAAGATGGCCACTGGTGAGGGATCGCCCCCTCCAGCAGGGTGCCGGAATAGGGTCCCGATTGGTTTTTGGTGGCTACAGAGGCTTGCGGCGGCGGAACTCCCAATCTATTATGTTCCCCGATGTTTTTAGGGTATATGGACATATATAGGCAAAAGAAGTCGGTCAGGGGAGCCACAAGGGGCCCACGAGGGTGGGGGCGCGCCCAGGGGGCAGGCGCGCCTCCCTGCCTCGTGGCCACCTCGAAACTTCCTTGACTTCAACTCCAAGTCTCCTGGATCACCTTCATTCCAAAAATCACGCTCCCGAAGGGTTCATTCCGTTTGGACTCCGTTTGATATTCCTTTTCTGCGGAACACTGAAACAAGGGGAAAAACAGAAACTGGGCTGGGCCTCCGATTAATAGGTTAGTCCCGAAAATAATATAAAAGTGTACAATAAAGCCCATTAAACATCCAAAATAGAATATAATATATCATGGAACAATAAAAAATTATAGATACGTTCGAGACGTATCAGCCGGTCCATCTCCCGTGTTCTATTTTTCCTCGCCGGAGACCGCACCTTCACTTCACGGGTCTTGAATCCCGCCCCCGTACATGGAGATCGCAGATGGAGGACGTCAGTCGCCACCATAGAATAGGTTTAGGGTCAGGTTTCTTATACTTTTCTGTCCTATAAAAGTTCGAAATGTAATAAAAATCTGCCGTGTTTGCATTAATCTTGGCTGGTGTATATGAACTTTCACAATAATATAGTATATTGTAGGAGTACTAGCAAGATGCATGTGCATTGCACGGAAGATCAAGATCTTGTGGGATAAAAGGATGAACGAGGGAAGGCCTTATTTGCAAATGCACATTCACGCATTTCACATTTTTCTACATCTACGGGAACCTACGAAAGGGTTAACGTAAATTGCCTCTCTCTCTCCTCCCCTGATTTTCATGGTGGTGGGCCCCTCCCTCCCCCCAATCTACAATCAATAGCTCACACGTTTCACATTACGTTAATTACGTAACTGGGACTACGTAGGTGTAGCATTACTCGTCCTAAAAAACCCAACTAAGCCAACCTCCCAGCATATCGCGCAGGAAAAGACCCGACCGCACCGTTTTAGCCGGGATTACCGGATTACTAGTAGTAGTATAGATGGATCACGCGAAGCAACAAGTTTGTTTTTGAGGGGGCGAAGCACCTAGTTTAAAGGGAAAAAAGGCAGTACAATCACATCACCCCTGTCGTGGTCGCATTGCACCCCACACACGTTTGGTCCTGCACACGGCTCATGCAAACGGAATGCGCTTCGGCTTGCCTCTTCACTGACATGTGGGACTGCACTTGGAGAAACCGACCATGCGCCAAACTTCCCCCGCCCACCGCGAAAATCCTCCCCCACCCAAAAATTCCCCAAATCCTAGATTAAACCGCCCTTCGCCAACTAGCCAATACTATTCCCCAAACCCCCGCCCCCCGTCCCCGTCCTCTCCTTTCGCTCCGACAAAGCCGCCCTCCCCGCCACGCCGATACGTCGGCGCCACGGTTCGTCGAGGGTACGCACGACGATCCTCTCGCTCCCATCGTACGCTCTCATAGACTGCCGTCCTCTAGCCGCGCCGCCACCGCTGGCGACGTTCTTGTGGTGGCGCACGGCGGTCAGCGCCGCCACCGTTGGCGATGTTCGTGTGGAGACACATGGCGGTCAGCTTCTCCCATGGTACGCACCTTCTACACTGAGGCCATGTGCATGTCGGTGTAGCATTGAATGTTAGCTGATAGACGCTGTTAATCTCACTATTTGCCAAAGTAGTTTATAGTCAATATGCTCTGCTTAAGAAGCTTCCTTGCCCTGTTTTACACTCAATCTGCTTAGCTGAGATGGCATGCCAAGGCCGATTAGTTGCTAAAATATCCTGCCATATATTTATTGTGACGTAGATTACCATGGTCTATTAGCCAATCTGTTAGGTGAAAAAAGCTCTACATTGTTTTATACTCGATCTTTGTTGCTGCGATGGCTTTTGATAGTTCGATGGCTGTGTGCTCGGCCTCATTGACTGCTGAAACAGCCTGCCATAATTTAGCACTCAAATCTGTTTGCTGAATTAGCTTTACATATATTTCGTTACTTAGATATGCTCGTCCAAATAACTTGCCATAGCTTTAGACATCGACCTAGGTATTTTATTCTGGACTTCATAAAAAGCATATATGTTTTTCCTGTAATATCTAGTAGAAGAACTAATTTGTATGTCTAATGATGGATGTGACTTGGATAACTTCTGCTCGAAGATTCTCCGTTGCATATGTCGAGGGGGTTGAAAACTTCATGAACTTTATCAGAGCTGAGTACGGTGGTCCAAAATTAGATGTGATCTGCCCATGTAGCAGTTGTATGAATTCAGTTACAAGACCCCAGTCAACTGTGCAAAATCATCTACACTTATATGGGAGTTCAGACACATATACTAGGTGGGTTCATCATGGTGAAGCTGTGAACGTCAATGTTATTGACTACGTGGAAGCAGCAGATCACCATCTTGATCTGCCTGATGCTCAAGTGGAAGAGGAGGAGGAGGAGGTGGTGGCAGAGCTAGTGAGTTTGACCAACATTGAAACAATGCTACGAAATGCTCGTGCATTCCGTGAACTTTCACCTGCAGAAGAAAAATGGTGGGCCCGCATGTTGGAACAATGCAACGTGGCTGTCACCCGAGGAAATAAGCTGTCAGTATTCTCAGCTATGGTCACCTTTCTTCAGGTGAAGACATCTGAGCGGATGACCAACAAATCATTCGATGTGATGTTGGCTGCTTTCCGCAAAGCTCTCCCAGATGCGTCTGAGCTGCCACACACCTACAGTAAACTGAAGAATTTCCTTCGTGCAGTTGGAATTGGATATGATATGATCCATGTTTGTACGAATAATTGTGTTTTGTTCTGAAAGGATTATGCCAACTTAAGTGAATGCCCAAAATGCAGATCATCAAGATGGAAAGATGGCGATGCTATGAAGAGGATTCCTCATAATATTCTGAGACATTTTCCAGTTACACCAAGATTGCAGAGGTTGTTTCATGATGCTGAAACAAGAGAGGATGTACTGTGGCATTCTAGGAACCAGGAGTACAGAGATCATAATGTAATGAGCCATCCATCACATGGTAGTGAGTGGAAAAGCTTCAATCGTAAGCATGAAAAGTTTGTCAATTGACCCGAGAAACATTAGACTTGGCTTAGCTTCAGATGGATTTAACCCATTTGGCCACCAGAGCGCCACATATAGCATGTGGTCAGTGCTTGTTATCCCTTACAACATGCCTTCAAATGTCTGCACCAAAGAATCAAACTACATGATGGCCTTGCTCATCCCAGGTCCAAAAAGTCCTGGAAAGGATTTTGATTTGTTCATGGAGCCTCTTGTGGAGGAACTTCAATAGCTATGGAGGGGTGTTCTCACTCGAGACCTATATAGCAGCCCACCAGCCGATTTCTTTCTGCGTGCTGTTATAATTTGGTGCATCCATGATTATCCGGCTTTGGGCACTATGTCAGGGCGAACAACACATGGTTACAATGCATGTGTTCGCTATGACAGGAATCCGTTGTCATACGCAATACTTAGCAAGATATGTTGCATCGGACACTGCCGTTTCCTTGCCAAGCACAAGCCGCATCCTAGAAAATACCGGAGACATGTTTTCAATGCAAAGCATGAAAACCATGATGCGCCAAAGAGGCTCACCGCCGATGAGTCGCAAGTGGAATTAGAAAAGGTCAGGCATTTTACACCAGGAAACCATCCTGATAATGGTAGCGGGAAAAGGAAGCATGGCAGGCGTAAGAGAGATTATTGTTTACCCGCAGGTCCACTTTGTGGGACTTGGAGTATTGGAAAGATTTGGATCTGCGGCATAATCTTGATGTGATGCACATCGAGAAAAATATATGTGATAGCATTATCGGCACACTTCTTAATATTGAAGGCAAGACGAAATATACCTTAAATCTAGGATTGGTTTGACACACACAGGTATCGACAGATTTGCGGTGCAAGATGAAGGTAAACCACGGGATATGGCACCAGTTGTGTACGTCTTGGGCAAGGTAAAAAGAAAAGAATTCTACGAGGTCCTGTCACGTGTGAGATTCCTACATGGATTTGCTTCCAACCCTGAAAGGAGAGTGAGTGCAGATGGAAACAAGGTACAAGGGTTGAAAACTCATGACTGCCACGTCCTACTTCAAAGGGTTTTACCTGTTTCTTCAGGGAACTCTACACTAGAAATATCAGGATAGATGCTTTGGAGCGTCTTAGAGACAAGATACCAACTATCCTATGCGACCTTGAGAAGATATATCCTCCAGCCTTCTCTGATGTGACGGTGCATTTGGTTGTTCATCTACCTGATGAGGCACTACTTAGAGGTCCAAGACAAGATGGCTGGATGTACCCTATTGAAAGGCGGCTAGGCACTTTCAAGGGCTATGTTAGGAACAGAGCTAGACCCGAGGGTTCCATTGCAGAGGCCTACATTGCTACAGAAGCGTTGACATTCTGCTCAAAATACATTGAAACAGCTAATCAGCTTAGCAAAGACATGGATGAAGACAATCCCGGGCTCAATGTTTCGATTATTCTGTTCGAGTTACAGGGAAGAGTCGACAAGAGGACAAACCTAAAGATTTGGACAAAATGGTTTGGTATGTGTTGAATAACTGTCCTGAGATACTACCTTATATCAAGTAAGTGCTAAGTACTGCAGCTTATACATCATAATCTACTAAACTTGCAGCACATTCGTATATATTTAGATGTTTGATGCGATCACTATGTGCATCATCTACAAAAAGGAGTTACTACCGCAAAATCCAAGAAACATTGACAAACTGGTTATGGCCGGATTTGCGAAATGGTTCAAGAGCCATGTAAGCTTTTGAATTGCACTGCCAATTTTTTTAATATATTAAGTACATAAGATGATCAACTTGTCTATTTTCTAACCATAGGTTAAGAAGATGCGGGAGGATGGGCAGGCAGTTGATGATGCCCTTTACTCACTAGCAATGGGTCCTGATACTCGGGTAAGACATTATGAATCTTGCGTTGTTGGAGATGTGCGCTACAACACCCTTTCACGAGACGAAGGCAGCAAGACACAAAACAGTGCCATCATGAGCATGGATACGTATGACAAAGAGACAACTGAAATGTATGCTAACATAACAGACATTGTTCAGTTGCAGTATATCTCCAGTTTCGAGGATCATCCGTGTGTGGTTTTGTTGTGCTGTCATTGGTATAACCTGTTTTCCAGGATCACAAAGCCCAAAGATGATGATTATTTCAAATCCATCAATGTCAAGGTGGCGTACCAGACCAACGAGCCTTTTATTTTGGCAAATCAAGCAACACAGATATTTTTCTTGGAAGACACATTTGCACGTAGCGATGACTGGAGAGCAGTGCAAAGGTTTGAGCAGAGGAATTTGTTTAATGAAGTTGCACAACAAGATGATGCTTACACTGCTCCTGATGTACAAGATAACACATATTTTCCTAATATCTTTGAGAACCATCACGTCAATGAAGCCGGCGAAACGATTGCTTGTCGTGCTGTGGACATACAAGAGTTGATCAAGAAGAAGCCATAGTTCGAGAACGTTGAGGACGAAGAAGATGATGACACCGTGGGGAAATACGATTCAGACTGATACACATGGCGAAGATGTTGATACTGCTGTTGCGGATGATGATTACATTGCTTTCGTCGTATTTGCCTGTCAGAAGACGTATTTTTATCTACTATGTGAAATTGTGTTTGCTATGACAATTGAAACCTGATGAACATGTTGTTTAGTATTTTCCTGTGAGAACATCACTTGTTATGTATGCTGATTTGTGTTTGGTGATTGTATGACGACTAAAACATGATGATATTGTTGTTTAGTTGTACTCATATTTGGCTGTGAAACTTAAATTTGATGACATAGTTTGTTGTTGGACTGCAATTTGCTCGACGTCTTCGAATGAGAACAAAGCTGACCCGACAGGTCCTCTGCTAATTTATTTATTTATTACCAAAAGGGCCTCATTATTTATTTATTTATGAGCAAAGGAATACCCCTGATTTCCATTAATAGAAATCATTAGATGTTGACAACACTACGCCCAAATTTCTGCTACATGTGTTTCATTCATTACTAGTTTCAGCAAAGTGCTCATGTCATAGCCACTGAATACATCATGAGTGCTACATACACTGCAAATAAAGAGACAACCATCCTACAGAGCACATGGATTTTGCCCGTTATCTTCACAAGCTCTTTCATCTCCTCATTGCTGTCAAGGTCGTTCGGCAGCTATTGCTTGTCCATGATCAGAGGAACTGCATCTTTAACCTTCTACTATGCATTTTCCTCTTCTGCAGGTCCTTCAGTTACTTGTCCAACACCCCAACCTGCTGGTATTGGGATTCCTTGGCTAAACAAATAATCAGCGTAGTTGCACTCCCCCACATCAGCAACTTCCCAGAAATACAAATCACACGAATCTTCCCTTTTCTACACGAATCAAATTGGAAGATCATCAACCAAACTATTAAAAAAATCAGCAACTGAAAGCAGCAGAACAACAGTTAAACATATTATTACCCCATGATTCGGGCATTTGTAGAAGACTCGGCCAGCGTTGAGGATTGTGGTTGAGACGCGATGGATGACTCTGTGTGATTTGCAAACGTGGTACCACACCAACGGCAGCGGGTTGCGATGAGCAACCGGCTGCGGTGCGCGTGTCGGCGGGGGTGTGATGAGACCCACGGGCGATGGTATGGGTGGCGACTTGGCGCATATTTGGTTGTTACTGCTTGAAGAGCGGTGGACGAGCAACCGATGGACATGGTTGTTGCGGCCAGAGCTTCTGATGCTAGGCAGAGTAAGTAGAGAAGAGGAGAAGCGAACGTTGGATATGTCAGTTTCATTACTTGCAGAGTAGCATAGCACCATATATAGTCATAGTCTAGGTTTGGATTCAAACCAGCTACAGGAGCACGTCTCTCTTTTTTCTAAAACTCAGCAACGTCTCTTTACTGGTACACTAGCTTGTTCTGTACGCCTTCTCAAGTCTTTGATTCCTCCACCTGACATCTGGGACCCACCGGAAGGGCCTCTGTATTTCGCAAAAAAAATGTGCCCCCCGCTGACAGGTCGGACCCACCAGCTATCTTCGCACGCAAGGAAGTGCCTCCTTATTACGCACAAAAAAATGAATACCCCCGCCACCGGAACCCGAGATCGTGGGAGGCTGACTTGTGGGCCTACCAAGTTGACGGGGACGGAGGGCTTTGTCAACTTAGTCAATATGAAAGATTCTAGCTCCAGTTACCGTACGATGTTCATCCAACGGCAATAGTGCTTCTTCAACCTCTGGTCTTCTTGCTCCAGCCGCCCAAACCAGCGCCGGTGGTGCCGCGTGCTCCTGCCTCCCGTGGCCGGCTGTGATGCTGCGGAGGCCTCACCGCCCCTACTACTCCCACCGCTGGCCAGGGCATCCCTCTACTCACCCACACCGCCTGTTATTCTGCGGTGACGACAGCCTCACACCGCAGCCGAACCAGTGAACCCTCAGATTCTCTCCGCTGGGCATCCACCGCCGCGTCTTCCTCGGCTCCGTCCCCTTCCTAGGCCTCGCCCTCGTCCACTGCCTTGGCGCTCTCGGCGTGGTGTGGTCAATGTGGTCAACGACCGACTTCCATCGGAAGAGTACTATACGTGGAGAGGCTGACAGCTGGTTCCACGGCCGCAGCTCGGTCCACGGCCACAGCCCAGTTTTTTTGTGATTTGCCAAGTAAGTCGCTTTGTCAGGCCTGTTGTGTTGCAAATCTTTTAAGACGAGGAGAGCTTCATTCGGCTGGCCGAGAAAATGGCCTATCAGTAATGAGAAATGGGATGTACATTTTTAAAACACATCAAAGCGGCAATTGGTTTCAATTTTGTTTTTTTCATTTCGAGATTTTAAATTGCATTGATTTTTATGCGTGGACAATTTGTTGGATTTTATATTGATATACATTTATTTTTAAAATCAGTTTCAATGTGACTCGAAATTTCAGGATTAAAAACAGTTTGGACTGCACCGAAATATGCAATATTTCGTATAATTTTTTAACCGTGGCCACAATATGGGTTGTAATGCTAACAAAAAGAATATGGGCTCCAAAAAATCCTTAAGAATTAGCAAATGAGCTGTAAATTATTAGACATAACGGCAGATGGGATGTATGATGTTTTCCATAGATTTGAGGCTTTCCTAAAAAAAGGTTGACGCCTTACGAAAGGATCGTTGGATGTCCATCCAACGGCCGTCGTCTTCTTCAATCTCTGCTCTTCCTGCTCCAAATTGCTCAAACAAGAGCCGGTAGACTGCTCGCTTCTCTCCTCCCCATGGCCGGTTGTGCTGCCGCGCAGGCCTCACCGCCCCACCATACTCCCATCGTTGGCCTAGCCATCCCTCTACTCACGCACAGCTGCTGTTATTCTCCGGCGACGGCAGACGAACTAGTAAACCCTCGTACAACAGACTCCCCTCCGCGTGGGAAACAACTGCCGAAGTCTTCCCGCCTGTGTCGTTCCTTCCTAGGCCTTGCCGCCGCCCACCGCCTGGTGCTCTCGGGCGCGCCTGGTCAACGTGGTTAATGACCGACATGTATCTGAAGTGGATCAGACGTGGAGAGGCCGACTGGGTCCACGGCCGCACGCAAGGAAATGCCTCCTTATTACGCGCAAAATAATGATTCCTCCACCTGACATCTGGGACCCACCAAAAGGGCCTCTGTATTTCATGAAAAAAACGTTACCGCCGCTAACAACTTGGACCCACCAGCTATATCTTCGCACGCAAGGAAGTGCCTCCTTATTACGCACACAAAAATGAATACTCCCCCTGCTAGCTGGGACCCAGTATAGTGGCAGGCTGACTTGTGGGCCTACTAAGTTGACGGGGACGGAGGGCTTTGTCAACTTAGTCAATATGCACGATTCTAGCTCCAGTGACCGTACGATGTCCATCCAATGGTCATAGTGCTTCTTGAACCTCTGGTTTTCTTGCTCCAGCCGCCCAAACCAGCGTCGGTCGTGCCTCGTGCTCCTGCCTCCCGTGGACGAATGCGATGCGGCGGAGACCTCACCGCCCCCTACTACTCCCACTGCTGGCCAGGCAATCCCTCTACTCACCCACACCCCCTGTTATTCTACGGCGATGGCAGCCTCACACCGCAATGAACCAGTGAACCCTCATACTTCTCTTCGCGTGGGCATCCACTGCTGCTTCTTCCCCGACTCCGCGTCGTCCCCTTCCTAGGTCTCGCCATCGTCCACCGCCCTGGTGCTCTCGGCGCGGCGTGGTTAACGTGGTCAAGGAACGACTTCCATCGGAAGAGCACTGTACGTGGAGAGGCTAACAGCTGGGTCCATGGCAGCCGCAAGGAAGTGCCTCCTTATTATGCGAAAAATAATTATTCATCCACCTGACAGCAGGGACCCACTTGACGAGCCACCGTATTTTGCGAAAAAATGTTTCCCCCTGACTGCTGGGACCCACCGGACGGGCCACCGTATTTCACGAAAAAAACGTTCACCCCGCTGTCAGCTTGGACCCACCGGAAGTGCCTCCTTATTACGCACAAAAAAATGAATACTCCCCCTGCTAGTTGGGACCCACCTTGGTGGGTGGCTGACTTGTGGGCCTACTAAGTTGACGGGGACGGAGTGCTTTGTCAACTTTGTCAATATGAATGATTCTAGCTCCAGTGACCGTACGATGTCCATCCAACGGCTGTAGTGCTTCTTCAACCTCTAGTCTTCTTGCTCCAGCCGCCCAATGCAGCGCCAGTCATGCCGCATGCTCCTGCCTCCCATGGCCGGGTGTGCTGCCGCTGAGGCCTCACCGCCCCCTACTATTCCCGCCGCTGGCCAGGCCCTGCAGCGATGGCAGCCTCACACCGCAGCCGAACCAGTGAACCCTCGTACCCCTCTCCATGCGGGCTTCCACTGTCGCGTTTTCCCCGGCTCCGCTTTGTCCCCTTCCTAGGCCTCGCCGTCATCCACCGCCCTGGTGCTGTCGGTGCGGCGTGGTCAACGTGGTCAAGGAACGACTTCCATTGTAAGAGTACTGTACGTGGAGAGGCTGACAGTTGGGTCCATGGCCGCAGCAAGGAAGTGCCTCCTTATTACGCGCAAAATAATTATTCCTCCACCTGACAGCGGGGACCAACCGGATGGGCCACCGTATTTCGTGAAAAAACGTTTCCCCCTGACTACTGGGACCCACCAGCTACATCTTCGCACGCAAGGAAGTGCGTCCGCAAAAACGATCCACCGATCGCTGGGACCCACCAGCTACATTCGCACGCAAGGAAGTGCCTGACAGTCGGGACCCACCAGGTCGAAGCGTACGTAGCATTGTCATTCTGGTCACGAACCTGTACGTACATACTGGTCGATGTAGAGGCGCACATGTGTCGTAGTAGAGGCGCGCACGTAGCATGTACACGCACGCATGCCGCCGTGGTGCAAGAAAGTAAATCTGACCACGTCATTACATCTGAGCAGGGTATCAAACGCCTACTCGCGCGTACGTACGGCCAGGGCTCGTGTACATGGTTCATCAGAACGGAGAAACAACGTCGTCATCGTGTTCATGGGGAGCCAACCGGCTGGGTCGGAACGGAATGCGTCATCGTGTTCATCGGGAGGGCTTGGACGGAACAGCCGATGGAAATGAGGCCTGGCGTACCGCAGAATAGAGGAAACAGCCTTGTGTTCGATCGGCCATGTTCGAAACGGGATCCTGTTCATCAGGAGGGGTCTGGCAAACCGCAAAATGGAGGAAACAGACCTCCTATAGTCGAAACGAGGGTCCTGTTGATCAGGAGGGGTGTGGCGTACGGCAAAACGGAGGAAACGGACTTGTTTTGGAGCGCTACGGTCGAAACGGGGTCATGTTCATCGGGAGGGGTGTGGCATACCGCAAAACGGGACTCCACGGGATACTGTTCATCTCCACCGTCGACACCCTCCAGCCTTCACGGGCTACTGTTCATCCACCGTCGACCTCCTCCAGCCTCCACCTGCAACTGTTCATCTACGGGCTCCTGTCCATCCAGCCTCCACCGCGCGCTACTCCACCGGCTACTGTTAAACCAGCCCTCTCCACGGGCTCCTGTTCAACCACCCCTCCACGGGCTACTGTTCATCTAGCCCTCCACCGTCTCCTGTTCATCCTGCCCTCCATGGGGTGGTCCTGTTCATCCAGCCCTCCACGGGGTCCTGTTCATCTAGCCCCAATCAGCTCGATCGATCGGGGTCCTGTTCATCCAGAGGCAACACCACGGGGTCCTATTCATCCACCCCTACCGGGAACTGTTCATCCAAACCCCCCAGCAATGATCACTGTTCATCTAGAGGCGGCATCGATCGGCTTCAGTTAGCAGCAGTAGCGAAGGAATCGCTCGATCAGGTTCAGTTAACAGCAATCGATCGATCGCTCGGGTTCAGTAATGCGTAGCTTTGTAGTGCAATCGCCGGGTTCGATTAGAGCCCAACGCCTCGCACGCAGCAGCGTGCGTGTCTGAGAGAAAGCAGCGCGCCGCTCGGCCCTGACCACCCACCCTAACCGGGAACACCACGATATTTTCCTCGCCCTCGCTTCTACCATGGTTTTTTCCGTCATGGACGACCCAAAGAAAGTCATGCAGCTACATCTCCGGCCCGCCCAGGACGAAAAGCCCATTTTCTATCATGATTTTTTGTCATAGAAGTAGGACCCCACCACATCTATGATGATACCAGGTTTTATCACAATTATCATCATAGAAGTGTCATAAGTATGACAGGAAAAAAATTCGTTCGGCCCAAAATGTCATGGATGTGTCTTTTTTGTAGTGATTACCGATCTAGGGATGACACTTATACACAGAGATTTGACCGTCTGAGGTCGGATCTCTACAAGATGGTATCAGAGCACACGCTGATTGTAGGACACGGCCACTAAGTTAAGCCATAGGTCACTCTTCTCTACTCATTTCTGACTCCTCTCCATTTTCTACTCTATAGGATGGCGGACTCAAGGAACAAGTTTGCACAACCGGATGAAGACACATGTTTTGGGCGACAGTTAAAGGAAGTCAGTAGGTATTTGAACATAGGAATACCAAGCTTCACCAGGACCTACACCGCCACTTTACCAGAAGAGGAGCGCTGGATGATTCGAGTTCAAGTTCCAGGAAGGACATTCACACCAGTTACTGAGCCCATAGAGTTTTCCTTTGATGCACCAACCTGGAGTCTAGGAAAGAGCATGGCAGCTCACATCGCCATGGGACGCATCGGCAAAGTTTATCACAAGGATCTTAAGGACACCATCTACCAGATATGTTCGCGCCGAGATGAGCAATGGGAGATGATCAGCACCGGGAGGGACAGGTCCATTGCAGCTTTCATCTAGGAGTTAAACCAGCACATTCGTCGCCAGGAGAACCAAATGTGCGCAAGCATGATAGATCTGAAGAAGGTGATGACCAGGAACATGGAGCTAGAAGAGGAACTCAAGTCTACACGCGACGGATACGAGGAGGAAATCGCAATACTAGTGGAGAAGAATGACGACCTGACAAGGAAGCTAGGAGTATTCATGGGAGACCTCGCGCCAGGAGGAGATGACGACCATACCGATGACATCCGTTCGGAGGACTACATCATCACCAACGACACCAACTCTGACCCCGACAGTAGTGATGATGATTATGAAGACGAAGCTGGAGCGGACATCATGGAGTCTTCCACCGATCAAAATTTCTAGTCGGCCACCATATTATTAGTAGTATTTTCCCCATGTATATAGTAGTAGTTTGAGCACTGTAACGATTGTTAGATAGATTGTATGCCCTTGCTTGAATTGATTTGATGTGATATGAATGTGTTTGTCTCATGTGCATATGGGTAGTGCTTTCTCACTAGACATCATCCTATTCTAATATCTCCCCTCTAAACCCATCAGATGCCTCTGAGACGTGACCCCGGATTTGTCTTCCCACCGGAGCTCACTCAGTTGATCCAACAGCAGAATGCCTTGATGTAGTTACTAGTCCAGAACCAAGGCAACAACAATAACAACAACAACCCACCGCCGCCACCTACAGTTGACAACTTAGCCCGTTTTCTGAGGTTGCAACCACCGGTGTTTTCTAGTAGCACCGAGCTGATAGTTGCTGATGACTGGCTACGCAGGATTGGAAGGGCGTTGACAACCGCAGGTTGCACGGATGCTGAGAAGGTGTATTTTGCCGCACATCAATTGGATGGACCCGCAGCCTCATGGTGGGAGAACTACACAGCCACTTTCCCCATAGCCAATGTCACTTGGGAGAAGTTTCAGCAAGCATTCCGCACTGCTCATGTCTCAACTGGAGCTATGAGCATGAAGAAGCATGAGTTTCGCAACTTACACCAAGGAAATCGTACTGTGGGGCAGTACATGGATGAGTACAGTAAGTTAGCCCACTATGCCCCAGATGATGTGGCCACATATGCCGCGAAGCAGGAGATGTTTATGGAAGGGCTGAATGATGAGATGAGTATGCAGTTAATGGTGGCAACATTTAATAACTACCAGGAGTTGGTAGACAAGGCTCTTATGATTCAAGGGAAGCAGCAGCATATTGACAGCCGCAAAAGGAAGTATGGACAAGGGAAGTACAATTCAGGAGCTCAACAGAAGCCTCGTTTTACCCCGAACTCGGGAGGTTATACTCATAACCATGGAGGCCATACCCACAATGGAGGAAGTTTGCATAACCACAATGGCCCCAAGAATGGAAACGGGAATGGAGCAGGTAGCAATCATAACCGCTCTAACCTAGCCACACCCGCCAGGAAGGATCTAAGTCACATTACTTGTTTCAAGTGCGGGAAGACTGGACACTACGCCACCGAGTGTTCTGAAGCAAAGAATGGTAACGGCAATGGAAGCTCTGGGAAGAAGCCCAACCCTTTCAATAGGGGACAAGTGAACCAAGTTAACGTAGAGGAGGTTGAAGAGCAGCCAGATGCAGTTATAGGTAAGTTTTTGGTGAAGTCATTTACTGCAATCGTTCTTTTTGATACTGGTGCATCGCATTCATACATATCAAGGGGATTTGTGGATAAGTATAAGTTGCCCACCAAAGTTCTTAGGACACCTATGTTAGTAAGATCGCCAGGAGCAGAGTATATGGCAAGCCAGGGATGTTTTATGATGCCATTGACCATAGGTAGGCATGTTTTCCCCTCAGACTTAATTATTCTGGAGTTGCAAGGATTGGATGTGATACAAGGAATGGACTGGCTATCGATGTATGGAGGAAACATCGATTGCACCAGTAAGTCAATCTTGCTCACCACCTCGGAGGGAAAAAGGATCACGTATGTATCCAGGCATGTGCCGAGGAGGACCCAAGTAAATTCCCTCTCAGGAGTTGTTCAGGAGGAAGTCCCAGTGGTGAAGGATTACCCAGATGTATTTCCAGAAGAGTTGCCAGGCATGTCGCCGGATCGAGACATTGAGTTTTTGATAGAGTTGTTGCCCGGCACCGGACCTATATCAAAGAGACCATACCGGATGCCCGCAAATGATCTGGAGGAAATTAAGAAGCAGATTAAGGATTTATTGGAGAAAGGTTACGTACGACGAAGTTCGTCACCATGGGGAGCCCCATTGCTCTTGGTTGAGAAGAAGGATGGATCGTTGAGAATGGTTTATTATCATGCGTTGAATGAAGTAACGATCAAGAACAAGTACCCACTACCGATGATCAATGACTTGTTTGACCAGCTGCAAGGAGCTAAAGTATTCTCCAAGATTGATCTGCGATCAGGACACCACCATCTGAATATCCGAGAACAAGATATACCTATGACAGCCTTCACCACAAGGTATGGGCTATACGAGTACACGGTTATGTCATTTGGATTGACTAACGCCCCTGCCTACTTCATGAGTATGATGAATAAGGTGTTCATGGAGTTCGTGGACAAGTTTGTAGTGGTGTTCATTGATGATATCTTGGTGTATTCGAAGAATGAAGAGGAGCACAAGGAGCATTTGCGTTTAGTTCTCGAGAAGCTCAGGAACATCGACAGTATGCCAAGTTCAAGAAGTGTGAGTTTTGGTTGAAGGAAGTTGGATTTCTTGGCCATGTTATATCAGGAGAAGGTATAGCGATGGATCCTACCAAGGTTCACTCACACCGATTGGCTAGCACCCACCTCAAGAGGGAGAGATCCATGATTTTACGGGACTCATGGGATATTATCGGAGATTCATTGAGAATTTTTCTAAGATTGCGAAGCCTATGACGGAGTTGTTGAAGAAAGACACTAAGTCTAAGTGGACAGATGAATGTGAGGCAAGTTTTCAGGAGCTGAAGAAACGTCTGGTTACAGCCCCAGTGTTGATTCTCCTAGATATACGCAAGGATTTCCAAGTGTATTGCGACGCTTCTCGCTTAGGACTTGGAGATGTACTTATGCAAGATGGACGAGTGGTTTCATATGCCTCACGTCAGCTTCGATCGCATGAGTCGAATTATGCCACGCATGATTTGGAGTTAGCAGCTGTAGTTCATGCACTCAAGACCTGGAGACATTTTCTTATTGGAAACCGTTGTGATGTGTACACGGATCATAAGAGTTTGAAGTACATTTTCACTCAGAAGGAGCTGAATCTCAGGCAAAGGAGATGGTTGGAGCTTATAAAGGATTATGATATGAAGTTGCACTATCATCCAGGCAAGGCCAATGTCATAGTAGCCGCTTTGAGCCGAAAGAGTTATGTCAATACCCTCGTAAGCGGAGGATTACCAAAGGAGTTAGCCGAAGATCTCAGGGAGCTTCGTTTGGAGATAGTCCCTAGAGGTTTTCTCGCTGCAATGGAGGTTTAGTAGACATTATTGGGAAAGATTTGAGAAGCTCAGAAGGATGACAAAGAGTTTTCCGAGATAAAGGACAAAATGAGCAAAGAAAAAGCCAAAGGTTTTCGTGAAGATGATCACGACGCCTTGTGGTTTGAGGACCGTGTTTATGTACCCAATAATGTAGAGATCAGGAAGTTAATACTTCACGAGGCTCATGACTCGCCATACTCGATACACCTTGGAAACACCAAGATGTATTTGGATTTGAAGGAGCGTTTCTGGTGGACTGGAATGAAGAAGGATATTGCCGAGTATGTAGTCGTATGTGATGTATGTCAGACAGTGAAGGCAGAACATCAGAAGCCAGTAGGATTATTGCAGCCTATGCCAATACCCAAATGGAAGTGGGACAAGCTTGGCATGGATTTTATCACCGGATTACCCAGGAAACGATCGGGATATGATTCTATCTGGGTAGTAGTGGATAATTTGACCAAAGTGGCTCACTTTATCCCAGTGAAAACCACCTATACAAGTGCAAAGTGGGCCAAGATATATATGACCAGGATCGTATGTCTGCATGGAGTTCCGAGGACCATCATATCCGATAGAGGGACCCAGTTTACCTCAAAAATTTTGCACCAGCTACACCAGACTTTGGGAACCAGACTAGAGTTTAGCACAACCTTTCATCCGCAGACCGATGGATAGACCGAGAGAGTCAATCAGATTCTGGAGGACATGTTGAGAGCTTGTGCGCTAGATTATGGATCTAGTTGGGATGATACTTTGCCTTACGCGGAGTTCTCATACAACAACAACTACCAGGCCAGTTTGAAAATGGCACCTTTCGAAGCTTTGTATGGAAGGAGGTGCAGGACACCGTTGATGTGGGATGAAGTTGGAGACCGGCAGTTGTTTGGACCTGATTTGATCAAAGAGTCCGAAGAGAAGGTTAAGTTGATTCGATATAGACTGAAGGTAGCTCAGTCCAGGCAAAAGAGTTATGCAGATTCAAAATGCAAGGAGGTAGTCTATGAAATCGGAGACAGAGCATATCTCTGAGTGTCGCCTCTGTGAGGAGTTAAACGTTTTGGAGTTAAGGGAAAGTTAGCCCCGAGATTTGTAGGACCATACCGAGTTTTGGAGCGTATGGGAGACGTGGCGTACAAGTTGGAGTTACCCGAAGGACTGTCAGGAGTTCACGATGTGTTTCACGTTTCCCAGTTGAAGGAGTGCCATGTTGAGATGGCTGATATTCCTCTGAGAGATCAGTGCCCCTGGAGGCAATTCAGTTGGATAGTGATCTGACCTACGAGGAGAAACCTGTCGAGATTCTTGATTTTGCTAGCCGAGTTACACGCAACAAGGTTATCAAGTTTTGCAAAGTTCAGTGGAGCCACCATACCGAGGATGAAGCCACCTGGGAACAAGAGGAAGACCTACGGAAAGACCACCTGATACGTCTCCAACGTATCTATAATTTTTGATTGTTCCATGCTATTATATTATCTATTTTGGATGTTTAATGGGCTTTATTATACAATTTTATATTATTTTTGGGACTAACCTATTAACCGAAGGCCCAATGCAAATTGCTGTTTTTTTGCCTATTTCAGTGTTTCGCAGAAAAGGAATATCAAAGGGAGTCCAAACGGAATGAAACCTTCAGGAGAGTTATTTTTGGAACAAACGTGATCCAGGGGACTTGGAGTGGACGTCAAGAAAGAAGCAAGGAGGCCACGAGGCAGGAGGCGCGCCTGCCCCCCTGGGCAAGCCCCCACCCTCGTGGGCCCCTCGCAGCTCCACCGACCTACTTATTCCTACTATATATAACCATATACCCCGAAAACATCCAGGAGCACCACGAAACCCTATTTCCACCGCTGCAATCTTCTGTACTCGTGAGATCCCATCTTGGGGCCTTTTCCGGCGCTCCGCCGGAGGGGGAATCGATCATGGAGGGATTCTACATCAACACCATGGCCTCTCCGATGATGTGTGAGTAGTTTACCACAGACCTTCGGGTCCATAGTTATTAGATAGATGGCTTCTTCTCTTTCTTTGGATCTCAATACAAAGTTCTCCTCGATCTTCTTGGAGATCTATTTGATGTAACTCTTTTTGCGGTGTGTTTTTCACGATCCGATGAATTGTGGGTTTATGATCAAGATTATCTATGAACAATATTTGAATCTCCTCTGATTTCCTTTATGTATGATGTGTTATCTTTGCAAGTCTCTTCGAATTATCAGTTTGGTTTGGCCTACTAGATTGATCTTTCTTGCAATGGGAGAAGTGCTTAGCTTTGGGTTCAATCTTGCGTTGCTCGATCCCAGTGACAGAAAGGGAAACGACACGTATTGTATTGTTTCCATCGAGGATAAAAATATGGGGTTTATATTATATTTCTTGAGTTTATCCCTCTACATCATGTAATCTTTCCTAATGCGTTACTCTGTTCTTATGAACTTAATACTCTAGATGCATGCTGGATAGAGGTCGATGTGTAGAGTAATAGTAGTAGATGTAGAATCGTTTTGGTCTACTTGTCGCGGACGTGATGCCTATATACATGATCATGCCTAGATATTCTCATAACTATGCACTTTTCTATCAATTGCTCGACGGTAATTTGTGCACCCACCGTAATACTTATGCTATCTTGAGAGAAGCCACTAGTGAAACCTATGTCCCCCGTGGTCTATTCTCCATCATATAAGTTTCCAATCTATTTTACTTTGCAATCTTTACTTTCAATCTTTATCATAAAAAATACCAAAAATACTTATCTTATTATCTCTATCAGATCTTACTTTTGCAAGTGGCCGTGAAAGGATTCACAACCCCTTTATCGCGTTGGTTGCAAGGTTCTTATTTGTTTGTGTAGGTATGAGGCGACTTGTGTGTGGTCTCCTACTGGATTGATACCTTGGTTCTCAAAAACTGAGGGAAATACTTACGCTACTTTGCTGCACCACCCTTTCCTCTTCAAGGAAAAAACCAATGCAGTGCTCAAGAGGTAGCAAGAAGGATTTCTGCCGCCGTTACCGGGGAGTCTACGCAAAAGTCAACATACCAAGTACCCATCACAAATACCTTATCTCCCGCATTACATTATTTGTCATTTGCCTCTCGTTTTCCTCTCCCCCACTTCACCTTTGCCGTTTTATTCGCCCTCTCTTTCTGTTTGCCTCTTTTTCGCTTGCTCCTTGTGTCGCCGTGTGTTAGATCGTTCGTCGTCATGGCTAGTCCTTTTATCATTGTTAATACTCTTGATCATGAAGTTCTTAATTTTAAACAAAGGGAGGGAGAAAATCTAAAAGATGCTTGGCATAGAATTTGCAATGCTCAGAATAGATCTACTAGGAAGAAATCTACTTCCGTTCTTCTTCGCAATTTTTATGTAGGCATCACTCCTTGGAACAAATATATTCTTGATACCACTACAAGAGGGAATTTCTTGGGTAGCAATACTTTTGATTCTTATAATGCTATGTTAGATTTGTTTGGCCCACCACCTCTTTTGGTTAATGGAACTATTTTAACTTTGGAACATGTGATGCAAAGGCTTGAAATTATTGACAATAAAGTTGCCACTCCAGAGTTGATTGAAAATTTGGATAAAAATATCCATAACCAAATTACCCAATATGGATTTAAGGTAGGAGTTACTCTGAATTTTTTTAAAGAAAAGGAACCTATAGTAAATGACAAAATAGATCAAGATTCCACAAGAATTGGTAAACTCGAGGATATTATTACCAACTTAGGGTCTGCCTTTTCATCCGTGAAAAATACTCCAAATTCTCCTACTACCAAAGTTGCCAAATTAATGCATTTTCCTAAAAATAAGGGTGAATCTTCTAGTAAGGAAAACGCGGATCTCAAATCAATAAGTGTTCACCCCAACTTTTTGCTATCATTAAGGAACCTTTTGCTACATATGAATTTCTTGATTTCTTGCCTAGGAGTTTGATCATTAATAAAAATAAGGAAACTCCTAAGGGTTATAAGTGTTCTTTTGAAGAATTGCAAACTAAAGATGATGATACCTAGATCTATTCTTGCCTTTATGCCTAGCTAGGGGCGTTAAACGATAGTGCTTGTTGGGAGGCAACCCAATTTTATTTTTGTTTCTTGCTTTTTCATTCTGTTTAGCAATAAATATTTGATCTAGCCTCTGGTTAGATGTGGTTTTATGTTTTAGTTAGTGTTTGTGCCAAGTAAAACCTATAGGATCTTCTTGGATGATAGTTATTTAATCTTGCTGAAAAAAGTCAGAAACTTTCTGCTCACGAAAACAATTGTTAAAAATCACCAGAACGTGATAAAATACTAATTCCAATTGAAGTATATCATTAAACAAATTATCTAGGCCGTCCTATTTTGGTAAATGTTTCTGAGTTACAGAAGTTTGTGTTAGATACAGATTACTACAGACTGTTCTGTTTTTGACAGATTCTGATTTTCGTGTGTTGTTTGCTTATTTTGATGAATCTATGGCTAGTATCGGAGGTTATGAACCATAGAGAAGTTGTAATACAGTAGGTTTAACACCAATATAAATAAATAATGAGTTCATTACAGTACCTTTAAGTGGTGGTTTATATTATTTCGCTAACGGAGCTCATGAGATTTTCTGTTGAGTTTTGTGTTGTGAAGTTTTCAAGTTTTGGGTAAAGATTTGATGGATTATGGAATAAGGAGTGGCAAGAGCATAAGCTTGGGGATTCCCAAGGCACCCCAAGGTAAAATTCAAGGACAACAAAAAGGCTAAGCTTGGGGATGCCCCGGAAGGCATCCCCTCTTTCGTCTTCGTCTATCGGTAACTTTACTTGATGCTATATTTTTATTCACCACATGATATGTTTTTGCTTGGAGCGTCTTGTATTATTTGAGTCTTTGCTTTTTAGTTTACCACAATCATCCTTGCTGCACACACCTTTTGGGAGAGACACACATGAATCGGAATTTATTAGAATACTCTATGTGCTTCACTTATATCTTTTGAGCTAGATAATTTTTGCTCTAGTGCTTCGCTTATATCCTTTGGTTCTCGAACCAAATGCAGCCAAAGCCAAGTTTCAAGAAAACCGAGAGACTTGAGCAACAACTCATCACTATCAAAAGGTTCAGTGATCACTATATGCCTTTTCACGGGTCACAACAACTTCTGCAAAAGTAACATTGGCCTGTTTCCAACTTCTGCAAAAGTGACATTGGTTGGTTTGCCACTTTGCCAACTACTTAAAAAGTCCGGTTGAGCACGGTGGTGGTTTTATTTTATAGAAATTGTTGATCTCTCATGCGTCACTTATATTATTTTGAGAGTCCTTTAGAACAGCATGGTAATTTGCTTTGGCTATAAAATTAGTCCAAATATAACAGGCATCCAATTTGGATATAATAAAAACTTTCATAAAAAGTGCATTGAATACTATGAGAAGTTCGATACTTGATGATTGTTTTGAGATATGGAGATGGTAATATTAGACTCATGCTAGTTGAGTAGTTGTGAATTTGATAAATACTTGTGTTGAAGTTTGCAAGTCCCGTAGCATGCACGTATGGTAACCGTTGTGTAACAAATTTGAAGCATGAGGTGTTCTTTGATTGTCATCCTTATGAGTGGCGGTCGGGGACGAGCGATGGTCTTTTCCTACCAATCAATCCCCCTAGGAGCATGCTCGTAATGCTTGGTTTTTGATGACTTGTAGACTTTTGCAATAAGTATGTGAGTTCTTTATGACTAATGTTGAGTCCATGGATTATATGCACTCTCACCTTTCCATCATTGCTAGCCTCTTCGGTACCATGCATTGTCCTTTCTCACCTTGAGAGTTGGTGCAAACTTCGCCGGTGCATCCAACCCCCGTGATATGATACGCTCTATCGCACATAAACCTCCTTATATCTTCCTCAAAACAGCCACCATACCTACCTATTATGGCATTACCATAGCCATTCCGAGATATATTGCCATGCAACTTTCCACCGTTTCATTTATTATGACACGCTTCGTCATTGTCATATTTCCTTGCATGATCATGTAGTTGACATCGTATTTGTGGCAAAGCCACCATGCATAATTTATCATACATGGCACTCTTGATTCATTGGCCATCCCGGTACACCACCGGAGGCACTCATATAGTGTCATATTTTGTTCTAGTATCGAGTTGTAATCATTGAGTTGTAAATAAATAGAAGTGTGATGATCATCATAAATAGAGCATTGTCCCAAAAAAAGAGAAAGGCCAAATAAAAAAAGAAAAAGAAAGGCCCAAAAAAAGGGGGAGAAAAGAAATAAAAATGGACAATGCTACTATCCTTTTGTCCACACTTGTGCTTCAAAGTAGCACTATGATCTTTATGATAGAGAGTCTCTTGTTTTATCACTTTCATATACTAGTGGGAATTTTTCATTATAGAACTTGGCTTGTATATTCCAACAATGGGCTTCCTCAAATGCCCTAGGTCTTCGTGAAAAAGCAAGTTGGATGCACACCCACTTAGTTTCTTTTGTTGAGCTTGCATACATTTATATCTCTAGTGCATCCGTTGCATGGCAATCCCTACTCCTTGCATTGACATCAATTGATGGGCATCTCCCTAGCCCGTTGATTAGTCGCGTCGATGTGAGACTTTCTCCTTTTTTTGTCTTCTCCACATAACCCCCATCATTATATTCTATTCCACCCATAGTGCTATATCCATGGCTCACGCTCATATATTGCGTGAAGGTTGAAAAAATTTGAGATTACTGAAGTATGTAACAATTGCTTGGCTTGTCATCGGGGTTGTGCATGATGAGAGCATTCTTGTATGACAAACATGGAGCATGACCAAACTATATGATTTTGTAGGGATGAACTTTCTTTGGCCATGTTATTTTGAGAAGACATAATTGCTTTGTTAGTATGCTTGAAGTATTATTATTTTTATGTCAATATTAAACTTTTATCTTGAATCTTTCGGATCTGAACATTCATGCCACAATAAAGAAATTTACATTGAAAATTATGCTAGGTAGCATTCCACATCAAAAATTCTGTTTTTATCATTTACCTACTCGAGGACGAGCAGGAATTAAGCTTGGGGATGCTTGATACGTCTCCAACGTATCTATATTTTTTTATTGTTCCATGCTATTATATTATCTATTTTTGATGTTTAATGGGCTTTATCATACAATTTTATATTATTTTTGGGACTAACCTATTAACCGAAGGCCCGGTGCAAATTGCTGTTTTTTTGCCTATTTCAGTGTTTCGCAGAAAAGGAATATCGAACGGAATCCAAACGGAATGAAACCTTCGGGGGAGTTAATTTTGGAACAAACGTGATCCAGGGGACTTGGAGTGGACGTCAAGAAAGAAGCGAGGAGGCCACGAGGCAGGGAGGCGCGCCTGCCCCCTGGGCACACCCCCACCCTCGTGGGCCCCTCATAGCTCCACCGACCTACTTCTTCCTCCTATATATATCCATATACCCCGAAAACATCCAGGAGCACCACAAAACCCTATTTCCACCGCCACAACCTTCTGTACCCGTGAGATTCCATCTTGGGGCCTTTTCCGGCGCTCCACCGGAGGGGGAACCGATCACGGAGGGCATCTACATCAACACCATGGCCTCTCCGATGATGTGTGAGTAGTTTACCACAGACCTTCGGGTCCATGGTTATTAGCTACATGGCTTCTTCTCTTTCTTTGGATCTCAATACAAAGTTCTCCTCGATCTTCTTGGAGATCTATTCGATGTAACTCTTTTGCGGTGTGTTTGTCGAGATCCGATGAATTGTGGGTTTATGATCAAGATTATCTATGAACAACATTTGAATCTCCTCTGAATTCTTTTATGTATGATTTGTTATCTTTGCAAGTCTCTTCGAGTTATCAGTTTGGTTTGGCCTACTAGATTGATCTTTCTTGCATTAGGAGAAGTGCTTAGCTTTGGGTTCAATCTTGCGTTGCTTTCGATCCCGAGGATGTAAAGGGAAACGACATGTATTGTATTGTTGCCATAGAGGATAAAAAGATGGGGTTTATACCATATTGCTTGAGTTTATCCCTCTACATCATATCATCTTTCCTAATGCGTTACTCTGTTCTTATGAACTTAATACTCTAGATGCATGCTGGATAGCGGTCGATGTGTGGAGTAATAGTAGTAGATGTAGAATCGTTTCGGTCTACTTGTCGCGGACGTGATGCCTATATACATGATCATGCCTAGATATTCTCATAACTATGCACTTTTCTATCAATTGCTCGACCGTAATTTGTTCACCCATCGTAATACTTATGCTATCTTGAGAGAAGCCACTAGTGAAACCTATGGCCCCTGGGTCTATTCTCCATCATATAAGTTTCCGATCTATTTTACTTTGCAATCTATACTTTCAATGTTTATCATAAAAAATACCAAAAATATTTATCTTACTATCTCTATCAGATCTCACTTTTGCAAGTGGTCGTGAAGGGATTGACAACCCCTTTATCGCGTTGGTTGCAAGGTTCTTATTTGTTTGTGTAGGTACGAGGCGACTTGTGTGTAGTCTCCTACTAGATTGATACCTTGGTTCTCAAAAACCGAGGGAATACTTACGCTACTTTGCTGCATCACCCTTTCCTCTTCAAGGAAAAAAACCAACGTAGTTCTCAAGAGGTAGCACCACCCACACCTATTTTCTAGCCAACCCGAATCTCGAGGGCGAGATTCACCTTAAGGGGGTAGGTTTGTAACATCCCAAATTTCTAATTTGGAATGTTATACATAGGTCATCATATGCATATCATATTTTTTGCATTTTGGTTTTGATCCTAGAGATTCTAAGCAACTCAAGGACCCACAGAGAGAGTTGGGGATTTCCTTTATTTTCATATTTGAATTTTCCCAAATTTGAAATGAGGATCATTTTGGTTTTAATTATTTTTCTCTCCAAAAATATTTCCAATATTAAAAATAAAACAGAGGAGATAATATGACTTCTCCAAAATAAAAGAAATATTAGGGAAAGTGTTAAAATCAAATAATTATTTTATTTGGATTTTATTTGTTATTTTATTTGAATTAGAAAAATATGCATTTTTCAAATTGCATTTTTTGGCCAAGAAAATGTTCACTTTGTTCTAAATATTTAATTTAGACGGTGAAAATTGTTTTTGGCATTTTTAGAATTTTTTTTATTTAGGATTTTTCAATTTTTTGCGGAATTTAAAAAAAACAAGAAAAGAAAAGTTCTCGGACCGAACTGGGCCGAAGGCCTAGCCGGCCCATCGCGCCGGCCTCCACCAGAGTCCGACTCCGCCCCGGCGCCGGTGCTCCTACCGCAAGCCACATCGCCCCCCACCCCCCGACCCCCTATATATATGCACCGCCACCTCTCCTCACCCCCGCCCGCACCCCCCACCACTGCGCCGCCGTCGTAGCCGCCCGACCAGCCACCGCAGCCACGCCCATTCTTTGTAGCCCGCCACAGCTTCTTCTTCTTGTCGTCGTTACTCGCCTCGCCCGCGCCATCCGAATCCGAGCCGCCGCCGTTGACCTCGCCGCCCCGGTTTTTTTCGGTTTAGGTAAAAGCGTCGGTTTTTTTAAACCCTACATTGGTTTTTTAGATCGGTTCGGTTTTCTCGGTTTTGCTTCGGTTTAGGTTACTTTGCGAACGTTCGTCTCTGTTAGTGGCCGTTCGTCCGATAGATTTTTCTTTTTCCATTTATTTTCGGCCAGGGACCTAGCCGTGATTATTTTTATCGCATATTAGCCCCTGATCTTCAAACCCTCGCAACTTTTTAACCGTTCGTCCAAATCCAGTGAAACCAACGCCAAAGTCTTCGTCTCGAGCCCCTCTTTTTGGTTAATCAACTGAACAAGGTTTTGACGAATTAAAATTTGGTTTCAAGCAGATTTGAATTCAAAGTTCTTTTGATCGTAGTTCCAGTTCCGTAGCTCGGATTTGACCGATTCTTTTTGCAAATCGAATCTCTTCAGTTGAACTTTCAGATTGGACCTTCTTATATGAGTTTTACCCTTGCATCTATGCTTGAGTGCTTATGTATGCCATTGTTTGTTTGCGATAGAATTCTCAGAGTGCGAAGCGTGCTACTACGAGTCTCTAGGGTTTGCGGGTCGTAAGCAAGGCAAGTAACACATTGATCATTGTAACGCCCCGGATTCGATGCGCCAGGTGTCTGCCAGTTATTCGCTGCCATTGCCATGTCATGTGCTTGCGTGTTGCACTTTGTCATGTCATCATTTGCATTTCATATCATGTCATCATGTGCATTTCATTTGGCATACGTGTTCGTCTCATGCATCCGACCATTTTCCCGTTGTCCGTTTTGCAATCCGGCACTCCTATGTCTCCCGGCGCCCCTTTTACCTCTTTTCGTGTGTGGGTATTAAACGGTCTCGGAATGGACCGAGGTTTGCCAAGCGGCCTTGGTATAGCACCGGTAGACCGCCTGTCAAGTTTCGGATCATTTGGAGGTCGTTTGGTACTCCAACGGTTAACCGGGTAACCGCAAAGCCCTCTTTGAGTTGCAGCCCAACTTCCCTTTCTAAGTGGCCCAAAACCCATCTAACTCCTCTCCATGCTCTCGGTCGTTCGATCACGATCGCGTGGGCGAAAACCGCACCTCTTTTGGACTCTCCTAGCTCCCTCTACCTATAAATCAGTCCCCTCCCCCGAAATTCGCGGATGAATCTACCCTAACCTTCCCGCCACGGACGTTTCTTCTCCACCGACGGACATGTCCGCGCTACCAGCCACCTCACTCCGACCAATGAGAGTGCGCCACGCCGCCCCACCGCCTCTCTCCTCGGCCAGTCGCGCCACGTGGCACCGGCCACCTCCCGCCCGCCCTTGAAACCATCGCGAGCCCCGCTCATCGCCGCCGCCCGTGCCAGCGCCTCACTTGCCCGCCGCCGCGCCGGCCTTCGCCGCATCCATGATCGTCACGCCCTCGCCCGGCCGACTCCACCGCCGTGCCCGCCGCCTCGGCTTCCCGAGCCACGCCTCCGCCCGTCGCCCAGCCGGCTGCGCCTCCTCACTTGCCCGGAGTCTTGCCGAAACCCATGCCGCCCGCGGCTCCTCCCGTGGCGCGCCCGGCCTCCTCCGGCCAGATCCGGCCGTGGGAGCCCGGATCCGGCGACCGAGCTCGCCCCGGCCTTCTCCCTCCTCTCCGGTGGCACCTCCGGCGAAGATCCGGCGATCCTCGAAACCCGTGCCGCGGTTGACTTCCCCCCCTCTAATTTTCGTCTAAGTCCTCTAATATGTGATATTTCGTGCCATCTTCTTTGCATCATATCTCCGTCATCGTAGCTCCGTTTTGCGCGTATAATATGTCAAAATGTTCGCTCCGAAGAGTAGATCATTTCGTCTCATTGCATCATTTTCATTTGAGCTCATATTGATGCCCTAAATGCTGTTAGAAGAGTGCTATGTGATGTTAGTTTCTGTTTCTTAACAGAACTTGCACTTTTGTCATTTTTGCCATGATTGATGTGTGCATCCTATGGACTTGAGTCCTACATGTGTTTTGTAATATGACATGCCATCTTTCCAGGGGTTCTTGCCATGTATTTTTGTGAGTTGTGTAGTGAGTGCATCAAGCTTGTTAAGTAGGGTACTTGCTGTTTCTGTTTTCCTGGCAGATTCTGTTATATTTTGTTGTCATGTTAACTTGATGCTATTGAGAGATCCATGCATATTTTGAGATATTTCAGTAAGGATGTTTTGTAAAGCATGTCTTGCTCTATCCATCCATGCCCTTGTTTGCAATTATGGAGTGCCATAGATTGAGTCAATCAAGCTCTACTTTTGCTACAAAATGTTCCTGGTAGATTGTTTACATGTTATTCAATTTTGCCAAGGTTGTTGTGGTTGATCCATATATGCTATGTTGTTGTTCTTGCCATGTATGGCTTCTATGCCATGTCTTCTTGCTGTTGGTTGCCTTACCATGCCATGTATTGCTCTGGGGTGAGTGGTTCAAGCTCACCATCATGACTACTTATTGTTGTTCCTGCCATGTTTAAATCTGTAATATAACTTGCCATGTTTACATGGGTGTTACTATATTTTCTGCTCCTTTTTGGCTTATGGTCACTAAAGGACTTTTTGTTCTATGCTTTGAGTAGATTCATGCCATGCCTTTGTTTGCCATGATAAGTTCCTGTAACATGTTGTTTCATAGCTCTAAACATTGCAACCTGATGTTAATTTCTGCTAAGTCTGAAACTGTTATTAGTTGCAATCTTGCCATGTCATTTTGAGCATGTTCTAGTGATTTCTGGAGATAGCTCAGTGTTCATGTTTTGTAATGCTTTACCTGTAGATCATGTCCATGCCTTTTGTTATTATGTTGAGGTCCTGTAGCATATTGTTTTGATGCTTGCAATATGCCTACTTGCTGTTATGGACAGATTGTTGCTATAACTTGTATAGGGTGTATGTGTTGAACCGTCGCTCCGTTTTGAGTGTGCTCTATATGAAACTTGCTTGATTTTGCACGTAGTTTCATATTATCATGTTGCATACTTGTTTTGAGGTGTTTGCTTGATGTTTGTATGCATTTTGCATCAATGCCATGTTTAACTTGTTTTGCTCATATCTTCTAGACCGTAGCTCCGAATCTAATGAACTTTATATGTAACTTGACTAGAATTTCGTGTAGATCATCTTGGTGCATTTTAAATTGCTGTTTAACAACTTGAACATAAAGTTATTCAGATCTGGACCAATTTCGAAATTTGCATATGAGGACTAACCGAATTGTTACATGTTGTCTCCTACTCATTTAAACCTCGCCTTGGTGTGTTACTCTTGTTTGCATCATCTCTTGCCATGAGTAGCCTCATCTAGATTTGTCATGCATCATGCTTGTTGTGCATCATGTCTTGTTCATGTGTGGTGTGTTTACTATGTTGTGTGCTTCTTCTTGTTAGTTCCCGCTTGCTATGCGATCGTGAGGATTCGTTCGTCTACGCTTGGTTCGGCTTCTTCCGTTCGTCTTCTTTATGGACTCGTTCTTCTTCCTTGCGGGATTTCAGGCAAGATGACCGCTACCCTGGATCTCACTACTATCATTGCTATGCTAGTTGCTTCGTTCTTTCGCTATGCTGCGCTACCTATTACCTGTTTATCAAGCCATCCTAAATTGCCATGTCAGCCTCTAACCTTTTGCACCCTTCCTAGCAAACCGTTGTTTGGCTATGTTACCGCTTTGCTCAGCCCCTCGTATAGCGTTGTTAGTTGCAGGTGAAGATGAAGTTTGTTCCTTGTTGGAACATGGAGATGTTGTTCCTTGTTGGAACATGTTTTCTTGTTGGGATATCACAATATATCTTATTTAATTAATGCATCTATATACTTGGTAAAGGGTGGAAGGCTCGGCCTTATGCCTGGTGTTTTGTTCCACTCTTGCCGCCCTAGTTTCCGTCATATCGGTATTATGTTCCCGGATTTTGCGTCCCTAACGCAATGATCGGGTGATTTATGGGACCCCCTTGACAGTTCGCTTTGAATAAGACTCGTCCAAAGAAGGCCCAACCTTGGTTTTACCATTTGCCTCACCACCACCTACATTTCCTTGGGAGTAATTAACCCAAGGGTCATCTTTATTCAGCCCCCCGGGCCGCTGCTTCTCTAAGTGCTGGCTGAACAGCTGCCTGCGGGCCACCTTGAGGCAACCCGAGGTTTGGTTTTACTCGTAGCTAGTCTCATCCGGTGTTGCCCTGAGAACGAGATATGTGCAGCTCCTATCGGGATTGTCGGCGCATCGGGCGGCTTTGCTGGTCTTGTTTTATTGCTGTGAAATGTCTTGTAGCCGGGATTCCGAGACTGATCGGGTCTTCCCGGGGAGAAGGTCTATTCCTTCGTTGATCGCGAGAGCTTATCATGGGCTAAGTTGGGACACCCCTGCAGGGTATAAACTTTCGAGAGCCGTGCCCGCGGTTATGTGGCAGATGGGAATTTGTTAATGTCCGGTTGTAGAAAACCCGAAGTTGATCTTAATTAAAATACACCAACCGTGTGCGTAACCGTGAGTGTCTCTTTTCGGGGTTGAACGAGAGGAGAACACGGTTTCGGGTTATGTCCGGCGTAAGTAGGGGTTCGTGGATCACTTCTTGATCATTACTAGTTGACGACCGTTCCTTTGATTCTCTTCTCGCTCTCATTTGCGTATGTTAGCCACCATATATGCTTAGCCGCTGCTGCAACCTCACCACTTTATCCCTTCCTTTCCTTTAAGCTTTGCTAGTCTTGATACCCATGGTAATGGGATTGCCGAGTCCTCGTGGCTCACAGATTACTACACCACCAGTTGCAGTACGAGGTTATGCGATGATCATGACGCGAGAGCGATGTTTATTTGTGTTGGAGTTCTTCTTACGCTTCTTCGATCGAGGATAGGTTCCGTGTCGGCAGCCCGGGCTAAAGGTGGTGGATGTCGTTTGAGCTTCTGTTTATGTTTCATCCGTAGTCGGATGTTGATCTTGTTTTTGATGTTGATGTATTCTTGTGGCATTTGTTCCTTATGTATGTATCCCGATCTATTATGTAATGTTGATGTAATGATATCCACCTTGCAAAAGCGTTTCAATATGCGGGTCTATCCTTGGTGGGACCTTCGAGTTCCTTTTGGATAGGGTCGCATATTGGGCGTGACAATCATACCCCTTTATTACCCAGTTTTTATGCATTAGTTACAATCCTCAAACATTGCATGAGTAGGATGTGATTAACTTGTGGGTATTGGGAAGTAGATGATGAGGTAGAACCTATTGCCCTTTTATTATCAAACCCTGGGAGTTACTTCTATGTTATGCGTATATTGTCGTGCTATGCTCGTAGACGTGGATTGGGTTTGAGTGTATCCATGACAGATGTGAGATTGTTAATTAATGGTTAACTCAAGGTGGCTATTTAAACACACATCTGGGTGGATTGGTTGCGGGCACCTAGAGAATCCAGTGTTGTCCTAGGATATCCTGTAGTACCCATGTAATCATCCTATGGTTCGCCACCCAGGCTCAAAGGGATCATAAGACTATTCATGCTAGAAACTTCCGTGTGCAGCCACAAGCTATTATGGGCTCTAGCATAGTTGAGTAGGTTGCATGACCTATTTCAATGGTGTGCTAGCATATGTAGGGGAAAGTAGGTGTAACTGTCCACCCAGAGTAAAGAGTTAGTGCTTCTGAAAGACTGTGTCTCGGTCATCCGTTACTCAAACACCATGTAGTGTGAGAAATCAAACGGAGGAGATCAAGATCAGGGACTCACGGGAAGATATCACAACACAACTTTAAAAATAAAATAAGTCATACAAGCATCATAATACAAGCCAGGGGCCTCGAGGGCTCGAATACAAGTGCTCGATCATAGACGAGTCAGCGGAAGCAACAATATTTGAGTACAGACATAAGTAAACAAGTTTCCATAAGAAGGCTAGCACAAACTGGGATACAGATCGAAAGAGGCGCAGGCCTCCTGCCTGGGATCCTCCTAAACTACTCTTGGTCGTCGTCAGCGGCCTGAACGTAGTAGTAGGCACCTCCGGTGTAGTAGGAGTCATCGTCGATGGTGGCGTCTGGCTCCTGGGCTCCAGCATCTCGTTGCGACAACAAGGTAGAATGGAAAGGGGGAAAAGAGGGAGAAAAGCAAATGTGAGTACTCATCCAAAGTACTCGCAAGCAAGGATCTACACTACATATGCATGGTATCTGTGTAAAGGGGCAATATCGGTGGACTGAACTGCAGAATGCCAGAATAAGAGGGGATAGCTAATCATGTCGAAGACTACGCTTCAGGCCACCTCCATCTTGCAGCATGTAGAAGAGAGTAGATGGTAAGTTCACCAAGTAGCATCATGCTACCTCTTGAGCACTGTGTTGGATTTCTCCAAGAGGAAAGGATGATGCACCAAAGTAGCGTAAGTATTTCCCTCAGTTTTTGAGAACCAAGGTATCAATCCAGTAGGAGGCTACGCGCGAGTCCCTCATACCTACACAAAGCAAATAACTCCTCGCAACCAACGCGAATAGGGTTTGTCAATCCCTTCACGGTCATTTACGAGAGTGAGATCTGATAGATATGATAGATAATATTTTTGGTATTTTTGGTATAAAGATGCAAAGTAAAATAAAAGGCAAAAGTAAAAAAAGCAAAGCAATAATAAAGTGATGGAAGATTAATATGATGAAGATAGACCCGGGGGCCATAGATTTCACTAGTGGCTTCTCTCAAGAGCATAAGTATTCTACGGTGGGTGAACAAATTATTGTTGAGCAATTGATGAATTGAGCATAGTTATGAGAGTATCTAGGTATGATCATGTATATAGGCATCACGTCCGAGACAAGTAGACCGACTCACCTGCATCTACTACTATTACTCCACTTATCGACCGCTATCCAGCATGCATCTAGAGTATTAAGTTCAAGAAAACAGAGTAACACCTTAAGCAAGATGACATGATGTAGAGGGATAAATTCATGAAATATGATAAAAAAACCATCTTGTTATCCTCGATGGCAACAATACAATACGTGTCTTGCTGCCCTTGCTGTCACTGGGAAAGGACAGTGCAAGATTGAACCCAAAGCTAAGCACTTCTCCCATTGCAAGAAAACCAATCTAGTAGGCCAAACCAAACTGATAATTCGAAGGGACTTGCAAAGATAACCAATCATACATAAAAGAATTCAGAGAAGATTCAAATATTGTTCATAGATAATCTTGATCATAAACCCACAATTCATCGGTCTCAACAAACACACCACAAAAATAAGATTACATGGAATAGATCTCCACGAGAGAGGGGGAGAACATTGTATTGAGATCCAAAAAGAGAGAAGAATCCATCTAGCTACTAACTATGGACCCGAAGGTCTGAGGTAAACTACTCACACTTCATCGAAGGGGATATGGTGATGATGTAGAAGCCCTCCGTGGTGGATGCCCTCTCCGGCGGAGCTCCGGAACAGGCCCCAAGATGGGATCTCGTGGGTACAGAAGGTTGCGGCGGTGGAATTAGGTTTTTGGCTCCGTGTCTGATCGTTTGGGGGTACGTAGGTATATATAGGAGTGAGGGAGTCCTGGATTAGGGGGTATCCGGATAGCCAGACTATATTCTTTGGCCGGACTGTTGGACTACGAAGATACAAGATTGAAGACTTCGTCCCATGTCCGGATGGGACTCTCCTTGGCGTGGAAGGCAAGCTTGGCGATACGGATATGTAGATCTCCTTCCTTGTAACCGACCCTGTGTAACCCTAACCCCCTCCGGTGTCTATATAAACCGGAGGGTTTAGTCCGTAGGACATATACAACAATGAAACCATAGGCTAGCTTCTAGGGTTTAGCCTCTCCGATCTCGTGGTAGATCAACTCTTGTACTACCCATATCATCAATATTAATCAAGCAGGAGTAGGGTTTTACCTCCGTCAACCTGGGTAAAAACATCGTGTCCCTTGTCTCCTGTTACCATCCGCCTAGACGCACAGTTCGGGACCCCCTACCGAGATCCGCCGGTTTGACACCGACATTGGTGCTTTCATTGAGAGTTCCTTCGGTCGTCACCATCGAGCTTGATGGCTCCTTCGATCATCGTTAGCGGCCGCAGTCTAGGGTGAGACTTTTCTCCCGGACAGATTTTTTGTGTTCGGGCTTTGCACTCTGAGCCAATTCGCTTGGCCATCTGGAGCAGATTGAAAGTTACGCCCCTAGCCATCAGGTCAGGTTTGGAAGCTTAAACTACACGGCCGACATCCACGGAGACTTGATCTTCACCAGATTCGAGCCCTTTCCAAGTGCGCCGCACTGTCACGATGGGCATGATTTAACTCTTCCGCCGGCCAATGTTCAGGAGATCACACCTGCAACCGCTCCGACCTTTGATTCGGAGCCAATTGCACCATCCGGAGACGGGCGGTTAGACCCCACCATGGAGGACGCAGCCTCAACGGCGATCGAGCCGGATACCAGCCTTACCCTTCGCGAGGCCTGTGACTCCAAATTGCCAGACTCTCCTTCGGACTCCGAGCCACCCGCGCCCTGCCAATCGAATCCGATTTGGCGCCGATCATAGAGTTCACCGCCGCGGATATCTTTCAACATTTGCCCTTTGGCGACATACCAAACTCACTAAGGTCTCTCTCCTTGTCAGGAGAATCCTTGACGAACTACGTCCGGCAGTATTGGGATGCTAATGACGAAGAAATTCGCCGCCCACCCACCTCCCACTTAGTAGCCAATCTCGATGATTTCACCGACATGCTCGACTTCGACTCCGAAGACATCGACGGTATGGACGACGATGCAGGAGACGAACAAGAACCACTGCCTGCAGAGCACAGGACAGCGACCTCATCTTATGATGTATACATGGTGGACACACCCAAAGGAAGCGACGACGAGGAACGGAGGGACGCAGCGAAGGATCGTTCCCTCGAAAAGCAGACAAAGCGGCGGCGTAAGCGCCGCTCCAAACCCCGCCTCGACAGAAACAGCGGTCATACAGACCCAGCGATAGAGCAGGGTGAGCCGGCGGACGATGAACATGGCATTGAACAACCGTCCGACCAGGGCAACATGGATCATCAATCCGAACAACCCATCCCCGGCGAAGATAACACTCCGGACAACCTCACGCCGGATAAGCGCCTGGAGCAGAAGAAACTCCATAAAAGGCTCGTCGCCACTGCGCTTAGCCTGAAAAAGCAGAAGCGGAAGCTCAAGACCGCGGAAGATGCACTTAGAATCAGATGGAGTAAAGTGCTCAGCACCGCAGATAAATACGGCGGCAGTCGCCACGCAAAAAGCTACCCGAAGCGAAAGCTACTGCCTGAATTTGATGAGGAGGCCTTAGAGCCCCCCCCCCCCAATCAAAAGACAAAGCAGCCATCCGGTTGGATAGACGACCCCATGGCCCACATAGAGCGGCAAGCGACGCCGCACACAAGCCAACACACGATCCACACGAGGACTCGCATCAAAACGACGGCCCAGTCATATCTATCTACGGGCCAAGAAAGCGCGCTCAAACACACAATACAATACACCAAAATTCCGAACACCACGGCACACCCAAGTACAGGGGCGCCGCACACCCCCTATGTTTCATCGATGAGGTGCTGGACCATGAATTTCCAGAGGGATTCAAACCCGTAAACATAGAGGCATACGACGGAACGACATACCATGGGGTCTGGATTGAGGACTATATCCTCCATATCCACATGGCTAGAGGAGACAATCTCCATGCCATCAAGTACTTACCCCTCAAGCTCAAAGGGCCAGCCCGGCATTGGCTCAAAGGCCTTCCCGAAAACACCATTGGAAGTTGGGAGGAGCTCGAGGACGCTTTTCGGGCAAATTTTCAAGGGACTTATGTCCGACCACCGGATGTAGACGATCTAAGTCATATAACTCAACAGCCCGGAGAGTCAGCCCGAAAGCTTTGGAATAGGTTTCTTACTAAAAAGAATCAAATAGTAGACTGCCCGGACGCTGAAGCCTTAGCAGCCTTCAAACACAGCGTTCGAGACGAGTGGCTCGCCAGACATCTCGGCCAAGAAAAGCCGAGAACAATGGCCGCATTAACAAGCCTCATGACCCTCTTTTGCGCGTGCGAGTACAACTGGTTGGCAAGATGCAGCACCAGTGAACCAAGCACATCTGAAGTTAGGGATGGGAACGGAAAGCCACGACGCAGCAAAAACCAGCACCGGCATAAAGAAGACAACCTGAAGAGCGCGGCGGTAAACGCCGGATTTAAAAGCTCTCGGCAGAATCAGCAAAAGCTGCCTCTCAAAGGCAACAGGGAAGATTTGTCCAGCCTAAACAAGATTTTGGACAAGATATGTCAAATCCACAACAACCCTGGTAAACTAGCAAATCATACCCATAGAGAATGTTGGGTCTTCAAGCAATCCGGCAAACTCAAAGCCGAACACAAGGGGCTGGATACACCAAGTGAAGACGATGACAAACCCCGCAAACAAAGCACTGGGAACAGAAGAAATTCCCACTAGAAGTCAAAACAGTAAACGTGTTACACGTGACAAAGGGGAGAAACAAAGTGGCGCCCATAGAGATATGTGCCCCAGGGCCTATCACAACTGAGTTCCGCCACTGGTCATCCAAATTATCTCCTTCGACGATCGGGATTACTCTGAAAGTACCCGGCACGCAGGATGGGCTGCCTTGGTGTTAGACCCAATAATTGATGAATACCACTTTACACGAGTCCTGATGGACGGCGGCAGTAGTCTAAACCTGATATATCAGGATACAATCCGCAAAATGGGGATGGACCCAACAACAATTAGCCATAGCAATACTTCCTTTAAAGGAGTAACGCCAGGCCAGGAGGCCCATTGCACGGGCTCCCTCCTAGTAGAGGTTATATTCGGCTTCCCCGAAAACTTCCGTAGCGAAAAGCTAACCTTCCACATCGCTCCGTTTAAAAGTTGTTATCAAGCACTACTAGGACGTGAAGCTTTCGCTCGCTTTAATGCAATACCACATTATGCGTCCCTCATGCTTAAGATGCCCGGTCCACGAGGCATCATTTCTGTAAAGGGAAATATTGAGCGCTCCTTGCGCGCGGAAGACTGTGCGGCTGCCTTGGCAGCCACACACTAAACTGCCTTACCAACCAGAGCACCTAACAGGTCGTTAAGACCACGGACACGGCTAGACGAGTCCGGCATAACCGTATAATTGATAAAAGTCTGATGGCTATACACCCCTATGCAAGGGGCTCCGCGCATGTAAACAAGCGGCAATAAGGCTCAATTTTACCCATCTTGAATTATACTTTGTTTATTTAATATAACATACATTTTTGCACGACTGCCTTTTCAACTAAGTTCCTCTCTTTTACAGATGAACACCGTGCTACACCCGTACAGGATACGGCACAACGGAGACACAGGCGCAGACGTGCAGCGAGGACCCGCTTCAAGGATTCTTTTCAGATTAAGACCCTGCGTAAACCTTTTTTACTGTCTCTTGTTGATACACATCCCCCGGATTCTCAGCACAATTGAGAAGGAGGCTGGCGTCTTGGCATGTGGCCACGTCAGAATATTGCACGTACCTAGACACTAGGGGCTTATTACAAAGGGCATTGTTCAGCCCGTTTAAAACCACAAAGACAGAATACCTTAGGGAGTGTTCGGCGTCGCGAGTTTGGCCTTATATGCATCAGCTCCGAATCATGTCTTTGGTCAAATGTTTGGTTTGCCTGGCTCCTGTGTTTTGCTGCCTTACGTTCCGCTCTATCGGCTAAGGCAGCACCAGGAGAACTACTGCGATTGTGCCCCGGTTCAGCCAGGCGAGCACCTCAGTAGAGAAAGCCGAAAACTGACTGTCATGATATAGCGTGAGACTGGTCAACCACTCAATGACCTCATGGAATCTTCGGGATTCCTCCGCCTTAACGAAGGTCCATTTCCCGGCCAGGCATATACGCGCCCCGAATTCGGATGAGCGTGGAGCCACCAGGCGCTATATAGTAGCCCCACTGTCAAACTCCTATGGCTAAGTGAAAGTGATAAAGCATTATAGTCTGATTACCTAGTTCGCTACGCTGTCACCTCCTTAATGGACCAAGACGTTGGATCAAGTGTGAATATGCGTCTTCTGCGAACACCCCCACATTATATGCGTGGGGGCTGAAGCCTACGACTGCCATCTTTCAGGTTATATACATACATACATAAACGGCCGCACATGAGGTATTATAATTCTTGCAGGCACAAGTATAAAATAGCCTTTACATCTAAGCAAAACATTGTTTTCAATAAGAATACATGTCATTAGATCATAATATTCTTCGAGCACTGCGTCTCTATCGAACGAGCCCCTCAAGAACTTCTTGAAAGTAGTGCTCGGCACGTACTCGGCTTTCGTCCGAGTCTTGGGCTGCAATGACGGTGGCTTCCATCTCCACCCAGTATGTCTTCACACGGGCAAGGGCCATCCGCGCACCCTCTTCATAGCGTTGATATGCGGCACCGCACCAAGGAACTGCTGCACCAAACTAAAGTAACTCGTCGGCTTTGGCCTTTCCGGCCACAGATGATCCATGACATACTTCATGGCGAGTCCGGACAACCTATTCAGCTCGGCCCATTCGGCCAGCCGATCAGTCAATGGAAGAGCACGCTCGGGACGATTAAATTGTGACCAGAACAACTTCTCCACTTCGCGATCCTTTTGGTCTCGGAAGTGTTCGGCCGCATCAGCAGCACTCGCCGCCAAATCCAGATATGCGTCCGTAGAACTCCACAGCCGGTCCAAAGGAGCATATTTAGGATCTCTGAACTTCATCTGCAGCATGTAGGGCTTCCCAGCCGCGATATCTCCGGCCTGGCGTAGCTCCTCCTTCATCGCTCTCATCGCAGAGCGGGTATCCTTGGCCTCCACCGTGGCCTTCTCCAGGTCTGTCTTCTTTTCTTGATCTTCCTTTTCAAGAAGCTTGTAACAGTCGGTTGCGTTCTTCAATTCCACAGCCATCTCGGCCATTTGCTCCTTGCTTTGGCAGTGAGCAGCCTGTTCGGCTTTCAGCTCCTGGATTGCCTTTAGGGCAGCCGCATCACTTTTTCTGGCTTGTTCCTTGGCTTGGGCAAGTTCTGCCCGCAGGTTCTCCACGGCCGCAGCTCCATCTGCATTAAACACACATGTTATAGATACTGGCATCCTGCTCCTCTTACCATGTGTCTCCGGAGAAATCACATACCTTGTGCCTCGTCAAGCCGCTTGTTGACAAGCATGATGTCGGCATCTGCCACGTCAAGTTGCCGCTTTAACTCGGCAAATTCAGCAGTCCAGCTGGCCACCGGACACTTCGCCACCTGCATATTAAGGTGGCAAAATTAAACCTCGGACTATGATCCTCTGTGCGCTGTCGTCTGCGACGGCACCCAGAGTCTCAGGGGCTACTATCTACATAGGGCGCATCTTAAATTATGCGGTACTGTCAAAACGGTACATCATTTCACTTACCTCAAAGACCGTCAGTAGACTCAAGACAGCTTCATGCAACCCGCTTTCCGCGGACAAAATCCTTTCAATTACCGCACCCATTAACGTGCGGTGCTCCTCTGAGATAATTGCTCGCTCTAGCAGATCCCTCAGTACGTCTGACCGCACACCAGGCGGTGCCGGACTCTCTGATTGCTCTCTTCAAAAGCCGGATACTGAGGGCTTCGGGCGGCCACATGACTACCTTCTGGCCTCGCCGGATTAGGAGAAACCCTCCGTGACGACACTTCGGGGTCGCCCGCCTCATGAGGCGGTATGGCAGGGGGAGGCGTTCCGCTCTCCATCATCTCCGGAAGAAGACCCCCCGAAGACGAGCTCTGCTGGGAAGGGCTAAGGTCCAAACTGCAAAGATAAAGGCTTTGATCATTTTTCTCAGAGGTAAAGCAAGGTTCTTCCTCATTACTAACACCCTTTTACTTACAGCTCGGTAGAGGGCTGATCCCCTTGAGGGCATAGCGTGGACGGGGTATCCCCCAGCGCAGGACCCTCTGGTGAAGATTTCTTCTCCCGTTTTGAGACCATTGTCTCCGGGTCCTCAGAGGCGGTCCTCTTCTTTCCCTGGGGAGAGGAGGTTTCGATTCCTCCCTTCCGGTTAACCTCCTCCTCGGAGGCGGTAGCTTCCTTGTTTCCCCCTTTGTCTTCTCCCGAAAGCGCTGGATAAGGTGCGATCTCCAGCATCCTAGTTAACACAGGGTCTGGCGATGTCTCAGGGAGGGGGGCCGGACACCTGATCAACTTTGCCTTCGCTATCCACTCCTGGTTAAAAAGTGACCTTTTTAAGGGCGACGTTGCAATAAATAAGCGGATAGGAATGTTCGGATGCAGGGCTACTTACATGGGTATCCGGGCGATTGCAGCTCAGACCCGGATCCTCAGTGGTGTCCGGAGACATTACTTGTGATCCAAAGAGCAATCTGTACATCTCCTCAGGCGTCATTCCGAGGAAGTGCTGAAGAACTCGCGGTCCCTCCGGATTGAACTCCCACAGGCAGAGAGGACGACGTTTGCAGGGCAGGACTCGTCGAATTAACATGACCTGCATCACCATGACCAGACTGACATCTCTCTCGAGGAGGTCTCGAATGCGGCCCTGCAGCATCGGCACATCCTTTGCTGGCCCCCAGTCCAGCCCCTTGTTGACCAATGACAATAGTCGTGGTGGAGGACCCGAGCGAAAGACAGGTGGGGCCGCCCACTTGTTACCCCCGGGAGCTGTGATGTAAAACCACTTTTGTTGCCATAAACTGGGCACCTCCTCGAAAGAGCCCTCGGGCCATGGGGCGTCGGAGGTTCTGCTTATTACAGCGCCGCCGCACTCCGCGTGCTGACCCTCGATCATCATCGGCTCTACTTTGAAGGTCTTGAGCCACAGTCCGAAGTGAGGGGTAATCCGGAGGAAAGCTTCGCACACGACAATGAACGACGAGATGTGGAGGATAGACTCCGGAGCTAAATCATGGAAGTCCAACCAATAATAGAACATCAGCCCCCTCACGAAGGGATCTGGCGCGAAGCCTAGCCCTCGGAGGAAGTGAGATACGAACGCGACGCTCTCACCGGGCTTAGGAGTGGGGATAACCTGCCCTTGAGCAGGCAGCCTATGCGGGATTTTGCCGATCAGGTACCTGGCCTCCCTTAGCTTTACCACGTCTTCCTCCGTGACGGAGGAAGGCATCCACCGACCTTGAGGGTTGGATCCTGACATGATGGGAGGTCCGAAGCGCCTAAACCTGAGCTTTGGGTGTTGGAACTTGAGGCGGGAGGCGGATCTGATGAGGATCTAAAGAAAAAATAGGCCCTGGTCTCTTTATAAAGAGGTTGAATACCGAGAGCCCTCCTTGTGACCATTTGGGACTTACCTTCGATTGAGAGGACATACCAACGGACACGATTGGGTTACCCACATCCGCGTTGATGAGAATCTCGTAAATAAAGGGGACACGATCTCTGCTTCAATAAGACGTGCCAAGGAAACCGCCTCGCGGAACGCGCTGAGGTGGGCTGTAAAAAACTATTCAAAAAAGGCTTGGCTGTGGTGTGATGTCACGCTACAGAATATGTCAGCAGATTAGATTTGTGAAAATATTATCCTCTCAACGGTGGTATGTGGAACTTGTTTTGCAGAGTCGGACACGACCCTTGTGTTCAAGATCTTCTATGAAGTATTCGGAGGAGGAACCCGCCTTGCAATGCCGAAAACAATCTGCACGACGGACTCATCGTCATTGAAGCCTGGTTTAGGGGCTACTGAGGGAGTCCTGGATTAGGGGGTATCTGGACAGCCGGACTATATTCTTTGGCCGGACTGTTGGACTACGAAGATACAAGATTGAAGACTTTGTCCCGTGTCCGGATGGGACTCTCCTTGGCGTGGAAGGCAAGCTTGGCGATACGGATATGTAGATCTCCTTCCTTGTTACTAACCCTATGTAACCCTAACCCCCTCCGGTGTCTATATAAACCGGAGGGTTTAGTCCGTAGGACATATACAACAATCATACTATAGGCTAGCTTCTAGGGTTTAGCCTCTGCGATCTCATGGTAGATCAACTCTTGTACTACCCATATCATCAATATTAATCAAGCAGGAGTAAGGTTTTACCTCCATCGAGAGGGCCCGAACCTGGGTAAAAACATTGTGTCCCTTGTCTCTTGTTACCATCCGCCTAGATGCACAGCTCGGGACCCCCTACCCGAGATCCGCCGGTTTTGACACTGACAAGGAGGAAGAAGTACGTCGGTGGAGCTTCGTGGGCCCCACGAGGGTGGGGCGCGCCTGGGGGGTAGGGCGCGCCCCCCTACCTCGTGCCCACCTCGAAGCTTCCTTGGCGTAGGGTCCAAGTCTCCTGGGTCATATTCGGTGAGAAAATCACGTTCCTGAAGGTTTCATTCCGTTTGGACTCCATTTGATATTCCGTTTCTTGAAACTCTGAAATAGGCAAAAAAAACAGTGCAATTTGGGCCTCCGGTTAATAGGTTAGTCCCAAAATAATATAAAAGTATAAAATAAAGCCCAATATTGTCCAAAACAGTAGATAATATAGCATGAAGCAATAAAAAATTATAGATACGTTGGAGACGTATCAGGCATCCCCAAGCTTAATTCCTGCTCGTCCTCGAGTAGGTAAATGATAAAAAAGAATTTTTGATGCGGAGTGCTACTTGGCATAATTTCAGTGCAATTCTTCTTAATTGTGGTATGAATATTCAGATCCGAAAGATTCAAGACAAAAGTTCATATTGACATAATAATAATAATACTTCAAGCATACTAACTAAGCAATTATGTCTTCTCAAAATAACATGGCCAAAGAAAGTTCATCCCTACAAAATCATATAGTTTAGTCATGCTCCATTTTCGTCACACAAGAATGCTCTCATCATGCACAACCCGATGACAAGCCAAGCAATTGTTTCATACTTTAGTAATCTCAAACTTTATAAACCTTCACGCAATACATGAGCGTGAGCCATGGATATAGCACTATGGGTGGAATAGAATATGATGATGGGGGTTATGTGGAGAAGACAAAAAAAAGGAGAAAGTCTCACATCAATGAGGCTAATCAATGGGCTATGGAGATGCACATCGATTGATGTTAATGCAAGGAGTAGGGATTGCCATGGAACGGATGCACTAGAGCTATAAATGTATGAAAGCTCAACAAAAGAAACTAAGTGGGTGTACATCCAACTTGCTTGCTCACGAAGACCTAGGGAACTTCAGGAGGCCCATTGTTGGAATATACAAGCCAAGTTCTATAATGAAAAATTCCCTCTAGTATATGAAAGTGACAAAACAAAAGACTCTCTATCATAAATATTATGGTGCTACTTTGAAGCACAAGTTTGGAAAAAAGGATAGTAGCATTGTCCCTTTTTATTTCCTTTTTTTTGCCTTGTTTTTTTTTCTTTGGCCTTTCTCCATTTTTTGGGACAATGCTCTATTAGATGATGATCATCACACTTCTATTTATTTACAACTCAATGATTACAACTCCATACTAGAACAAAGTATGACTCTATATGAATGCCTCCGGTGGTGTACCGGGATATGCATTAAATCAAGAGTGACATGTATAAAAGAATTATGAACGGTGGCTTTGCCACAAATACTATGTCAACTACATGATCATGCTAAGCAATATGACAATGATGAATGTGTCATGAAGAACGTAATGGTGGAAAGTTGCATGGCAATATATCTCGGAATGGCTATGGAAATGCCATAATGGTAGGTATGGTGGCTGTTTTGAGGAAGATGTAAGGAGATTTATGTGTGAAATAGTGTATCATATCACAGGGTTTGGATGCACCGGCGAAGTTTGCACCAACTCTCAATGTGATAAAGGGCAATGCACGGTACCGAAGAGGCTAGCAATGATGGAAGGATGAGTGTGCGTATAATCCATGGACTCAACATTAGTCATAAAGAACTCACATACTTATTGCAAAAATCTACAAGCCATCAAAAACCAAAGCACTTACGTGCATGCTCCTAGGGGGATAGATTGGCAGGAAAAGACCATCGCTCGTCCCCGACCGCCACTCATAAGGAGGACAATCAAATAACACCTCATGTATCAAATTTGTTACATAACGTTTACCATACGTGCATGCTATGGGACTTGCAAACTTCAACACAAGCATTTCTCAAATTCACAACTACTCAACTAGCACGACTTTGATATTATCACCTCCACATCTCAAAACAATCATCAAGCATCAAACTTCTCTTAGTATTCAACACACCCAAAAGAAAGTTTTACAAATCTTGAATACCAAGCATATTAAGATTATTAAGCAAATTACCATGCTATTTAAGACTCTCAAAATAATCTAAGTGAAGCATGAGAGATCAATAGTTTCTATAAAATAAATCCACCACCGTGCTCTAAAAGATATAAGTGAAGCACTAGAGCAAAACTATATAGCTCAAAAGATATAAGTGAAGCACAAAGAGTATTCTATCAAAAGTCCAATTCATGTATGGCTCTCTCAAAAGGTGTGTACAGCAAGGATGATTGTGGTAAACTAAAAAGCAAAGACTCAAATCATACAAGATGCTCCAAGCAAAACACATATCATGTGGTGAATAAAAATATAGCTCCAAGTAAAGTTACCGATGGAAGTAGACAAAAGAGGGGATGCCTTCCGGGGCATCCCCAAGCTTTGACTTTTTGGTGTCCTTAGATTATCTTGGGGGTGCCATGGTCATCCCCAAGCTTAGGCTCTTTCCACTCCTTGTTCCATAATCCATCAAAAGTTTTCACCCAAAAACTTCACAACACAAAACTCAACAGAAATCTCGTGAGCTCCGTTAGCAAAAGAAAACAAAAGACCACTTCAAGGTACTATAATGAACTCATTCATTATTTATATTGGTGTTAATCCTACTGTATTCCAACTTATCTATGGTTTATAAACTATTTAATAGCCATAGATTCATCAAAATAAGCAAACAACACACGAAAAACAGAATCTGCCAAAAACAGAACAGTCTGTAGTAATCTATAACTAACGCAAACTTCTGGAACTCTAACAAATCAGAAAAAATAGGAAGACCTAGGAAATTTGTTTATTGATCAGCAGCAATTGGAATCACTATTTTATCAAGTTGTGGTGATTTTTAACAAATTGTTTCGTGAACAGAAAGTTTCTGGAAATTACAGCAAGATCAAATAACTATCATCCAAGAAGATCCGATAGGTTTAACTTGGCTCAAACACTAATTAAAACATAAAAACACATCTAACCAGAGGCTAGATCAAAGATTTATTCCTAAGCAGAAGCAAAATCAAAAAAACTAAAAATAAAATTGGGTTGCCTCCCAACAAGCGCTATCGTTTAACGCCCCTAACTAGGCATAAAAGCAAGGATAGATCTAGGTATTGCCATCTTTGGTAGGCAATCCATAAGTGGCTCTGATGATAGATTCATATGGTAATTTTATTTTCTTCCTAGGGAAGTGTTCCATGCCTTTCTTTAATGGAAATTGGAATCTAATATTCCCTTCCTTCATATCAATAATTGCACCAATCATTGTAAGGAAAGGTCTACCAAGAATAATAGGACAAGAAGGATTGCAATCTATATCAAGAACGATAAAAATCTACGGGCACATAATTCCTATTTGCAACAATAAGAACATCATTAATTCTTCCCATATGTTTTCTAATAGTGGAATCCGCAAGGTGCAAGTTTTGAGAGCAATCATCAAAATCACGGAAATCTAGCAAATCACACAAAGTTTTGGGAATAGTGGAAACACTAGCACCCAAATCACATAAAGCATAAAATTCATGATCCTTAATTTTAATTTTCATAGTTGGTTCCCACTCATCATAAAGTTTTCTAGGGATAGAAACTTCCAACTCAAGTTTTTCTTCATAAGATTGCATCAAGGCATCAACGATACATTTGGTAAAGGCTTTATTTTGACTATAAGCATGAGGAGAATTTAGCACGGATTGCAACAAGGAAATACAATCAATTAAAGAACAACTTTCATAATTAAATTCCTTGAAATCCAAAATAGTGGGTTTAACAACATCTAGGGTTTTGCTTCCTTCAATCCCACTTTTATCAATTTCATCATTAAGATCTAAAAACTCCGAACTCTTGGAACGCCTTCTAGGTAAAGGTAGATCATATTCAGTCCCATCATTATCAAGATTCATATTACAAAATAAAGATTTAATAGGGGACACATCAATAACTTTTAGATCTTCATCTTTGTTTTCATAGGAATTGGAAGAACACGCTTTAATAAAGGCATCTTTCGTAACGCGCATCCTAGCGGTTCTTTCCATGAACTCATCAATGGAAATTCTCATGGCTTTGAGAGACTCATTGATATCATGCTTAGGAGGAATAGATCTAAGCTTTAAAGAATCAACATCAAGAGAAATTCTATCAACATTCCTAGCCAATTCATCAACTTTAAATAATTTCTCTTCAAGCAAAGCATTAAAATTCTTTTGTGAATTAATAAACTCTTTAACACTAGTCTCAAATTCAGAGGGCATCTTATTAAAATTTCCATAAGAGTTGTTGTAGGAATTTCCATAATTATTAGAAGGATTACTAGGATAAGGCCTAGGATTAAAGTTCCCTCTATCTGGCGTTGTTACCAAAATTATTCCTACCAACAAAATTCACATCCATAGATTCATTATTATTCTCAATCAAAGTAGATAAAGGCATATCATTAGGATCAGAAGAAACACTCTTAGTAGCAAATAATTTCATAATTTCATCCATCTTTCCACTCAAAACATTAATTTCTTCTATCACATGCACTTTTTATTAGTAGATCTTTCGATTGTGCCATTGAGAATAATTAACCATAATATTATCTAGGAGTTTAGTAGCATCTCCTAAAGTGATTTCCATAACAGTGCCTCCCGCGGCCGAATCTAAAAGATTTCTAGAAGCCAAATTCAATCCGGCATAAATATTTTGTATAATCATCCACAAGTTCAAACCATGAGTAGGGCAATTACGTATCATTAATTTCATTCTCTCCCAAGCTTGTGCAACATGTTCATGATCAAGTTCCTTAAAATTCATAATATCGTTTCTAAGAGAGATGATCTTAGCGGGAGGAAAATACTGAGATAAAAGCATCTTTGCACTTGTTCCAAGAATCAATACTATTTTTAGGCAAAAACGAAAACCAAGCTTTAGCACGATCTCTAAGCAAAAAAGGAAATAGCTTAAATTTAACAATATCATTATCAACATCTTTCTTCTTTTGCATATCACACAAATCCATGAAGCTATTTAGATGAGTAGCGGCATCTTCACTAGGAAGGTCGGCGAATTGATCTTTCATAACAAGATTCAACAAAGCAGTATTGATTTCACAAGATTCAATGTTGGTAAGAGGAGCAATCGGAGTTCTAAGGAAATCATTATTGTTGGTATTGGTAAAGTCACATAATTTTGTATTATCTTGAGCCATCATGACAAACAGGCAATCCAACACACGAGCAAACAAAAAGCAAGTGAGAAAAAGGCAAACGGAAAAGAGAGGGCGAATAAAACGGCAAGGGTGAAGTGGGGGAGAGGAAAACGAGAGGCAAATGGCAAATAATGTAATGCGAGAGATAAGGGATTTTGATGGGTACTTGGTATGTTGACTTTTGCGTAGACTCGCCGGCAACGGTGCCGGAAATTCTTCTTGCTACCTCTTGAGCACTGCGTTGGATTTCCTCGAAGAGGAAAGGATGATGCAGCAAAGTAGCGTAAGTATTTCCCTCAACTTTTGAGAACCAAGGTATCAATCCAGTAGGAGGCTACGTGCGAGTCCCTCGTACCTCCACAAAGCAAATAACTCCTCGCAACCAACGCGAATAGGGTTTGTCAATCCCTTCACGGTCACTTACGAGAGTGAGATCTGATATATATGATAGATAATATTTTGGTATAAATATGCAATGTAAAATAGAAGGCAAAAGTAAAAAACAAATCAATAATAAAGTGATGGAAGATTAATATGATGAAGATAGACCCGGGGGGCCATAGATTTCACTAGTGGCTTCTCTCAAGAGCATAAGTATTCTACGGTGGGTGAACAAATTACTGTTGAGCAATTGACAGAACTGAGCATAGTTATGAGAGTATCTAGGTATGATCATGTATATAGGCATCACGTCCGAGACAAGTAGACCGACTCCTGCCTGCATCTACTACTATTACTCCACTCATCGACCGCTATCCGGCATGCATCTAGAGTATTAAGTTCAAGAAAACAGAGTAACGCCTTAAGCAAGATGACATGATGTAGAGGGATAAATTCATGCAATATGATAAAAACCCCATCTTGTTATCCTCGATGGCAACAATACAATACGTGCCTTGCTACCCCTGCTGTCACTGGGAAAGGACACCGCAAGATTGAACCCAAAGCTAAGCACTTCTCCCATTGCAAGAAAAACCAATCTAGTTGGCCAAACCAACACTACAAAAAAAAGACACATCCATGACATTTTGGGCCGAACGAAAAAAATTCCTGTCATACATATGACACTTCTATAACGATAATTGTGACAAAACCCGGTATCATCATAGATGTGGTGGGCTCCTACTTCTATGACAAAAAATCATGACAGAAAATGGGCTTTTCGTCCTGGGCGGGCCGGAGACGCAGCTGCATGACATTCTTTAGGCCGTCCATGACGGAAAAAACCATGGTAGAAGCGAGGGGGAGAAAAATTTCGGGGATTTACCGGTTACGGTGGGAGGTCGGGGGCCGAGCGATTGCCGTTTCTCTCGTACACGTGCGAGGCGTTGGCTTTAACTGAATCGAACGAGGCGTTGGGATCTAACTGAACCCGAGCGATTGCACTGCAGGCTAAACGTTACTGAACCCGAGCGATCGATCGATGGCTGTTAACTGAACCCGATGGGCGATTCGCCGCTCTGCTGCTAATCAAGCCGATCGATAGGATGAACAATGAGCATTGCGGGGGTAGGGGGGGTTGGATGAATAGTGAGAGGTGGTGTTTCCTGTGGATGAACAGGACCCCATGGTGTGGAGGGCTGGATGAACAGTAGATGGTGGAGGGGTGGCCATGGAGGGGTGGTTGAACAGGACCCCGTGGTGTGGAGGGCTGGATGAGCAGTGAAGCGGTGGAGGGTGCCAGAGGGGTGGTTGAACGATGGCCGGTGGAGTAAGCGCTGGAGGCTGGATGAGCAGGGGCCCGTGGAGGCTGGAGGAGGTCTCTGATGGCCCGTGGAGGCTGGAGGAGGTCGACGGTGGAGATGAACAGTATCCCGTGGAGTCCCGTTTTGCGGTACGCCACACCCCTCCCAATGAACAGGACCCCCTTTTCGATCGTAGCGCTCCAACACAAGTCTGTTTCGTTCGTTTTGCGGTACGCCACACCCCTCCCGATCAATAGGACCACCGTTTCGACCGTAGGAGGTCCGTTTCGTCCGTTTTGTAGTACGCCACACCCCTCCCGATCAACGGGACCGTAGTTTCGATCGTAGGAGGTCCATTTCCTTCGTTTTGTGGTACGCCAGGCCCCTCCTGATCAACAGGACCCCCGTTTCGACCGTAGGAGGTCCGTTTCCTCCGTTTTGCGGTACGCCACACCCCTCCCGATCAACAGGACCCCCGTTTCGACTATACGAGGTCCGTTTCCTGGGTGTCTTGATGCGGCGCCAGCCCCTCCCGATCAACAGGATCCCGTTTGAGCGTGGCGGTCGAACACAAGGTCGTTTCCTCCGTTGTGCGATGCGCCAGCCCCGTTCCATCGCTGTTACATCCAAGCCCTCCCGATGAACACGACCACACATTCCGTTCCGACCAAGCCGGTTGGCTCCCCATGAACATGACGACGATGCTGTTTTTCCGTTCCGCCCCATCCATGTACGTATGCGCGAGTAGGTGTTCGAGACCCTGCCCGTATGTACGTACGTGGCCGTATTTTCTTTCTTGCACCCTCGCTGTTGTACGTATGTGTACATGCTACGTGCGCGCCTCTACAACGACTGGTATGTATGTACACGTTCGCGACCAGAATGACAACCCTACTTATGCTTCGACTAGGTGGGTCCCGACTGTCAGGCACTTCCTTGCCTGCGAAGATGTAGCTGGTGGGTCCCAGCAGTCAGGTGGGCGAATCATTTTTTTGCCCGGACGCACTTCCTTGTGTGCGAAGATGTAGCTGGTGGGTCCCAGCAGTCAGGGGGAAACATTTTGTTCACGAAATACGGTGGCCCGTCCGGTGGGTCCCCGCTGTCAGGTGGAGGAATAATTATTTTGTGTGTAATAAGGAGGCACTTCCTTGCTGCAGCCGTGGACCCAGCTGTCAGCCTCTCCACGTACAGTCCATGTCCGATGGAAGCCATTCCTTGACCATGTTGACCGTGCCGCGCCGAGAGCACTAGGGCGGTGGACGACGGCGAGGCCTAGGAAGGGGACGATGCGGAGCCGGGGAAGACGCGGCAGTGAAAGCTCACGCAGAGGAAAGTCTGAGGGTTCACCGGTTGACTGCGGTGTGAGGCTGCCGTGGCCTTGAAATTACAGGGGTGTGGGTGAGTAGAGGGATGGCACGGCCAGCGGTGGGAGTAGTAGGGGCGGTGAGGCCTCCGCCGCATCACAGCCGACCACGGGAGGCAGGAGCACGAGGCACGACCGGCGCTGGTTTGGGCGGTGGAGCAAGAAGACCGGAGGTTGAAGAAGCACTATGGCCGTTGGATGGACATCGTGCGATCCTTTGGAGCTAGAATCGTGCATATTGACTAAGTTGACAAAGCCCTCCGTCCCGTCAACTTAGTAGGCCCTAAGTCGATCTGCCACTATCTTTGGGTCCCAGCTAATAGGGGAGTATTCATTTTTGTGCGTAATAAGGAGGCACTTCCTTGCATGCGAAGATACATTTGGTGGGTCCGAAGTGTCGTGGCGGCAACATTTTTTTCATGAAATCTGAGAGGCCCTTTCGGTGGGTCCCGGATGTCGGTGGAGGAATCATTATTTTTGCGTAATAAGGAGGCATTTCCTTGCGTGCGGCCGTGGACCCGGTATCGGCCTCTCCATGTATAGTCCACTTCAGATGCATGTCGGTCATTGACCATGTTGACCAGGCCACGCCGAGAGCACCAGGGCGGTGGATAGCGGCGAGGCCTAGGGAGGGAACGACACGGAGGCAGGGAAGACTCGGTAGTTGTTTCCCACGCGGAGGGGAGTACAACTGTACGAGGGTTTCTTGGTTAAATCTGCCGTCATGGGAGAATAACAACAGTGTGGGTGAGTAGAGGATGGCTAGGCGGCGAAGGGAGTACAGTGGGGAGGTGAGGCTGCTTGGCAGCCTGCCGGCCATGAGGAGGAGGGAGCAGGCAGTCCCACGCGCTTGTTTGAGCGGCTAGAGCAGGAAGAGCAGAGATTGAAGAAGCCACGGCCGTTGGATGGACATCCAACGATCCTTTGCTGTCGTTAACCTTTTTTTAGGAAAGCCTCAAATCTGTGGAAAACAGCATACAACCCATCTGCCATTATTTCTAATAATTTGCAGCCCATTTTCTAATTCTTAAGGTTTTTTGGAGCCCATATTATTTTTGTTAGCATTACAGCCCATATTGTGGCCACGGTTAAAAATTATCTGAAATTTTGCATATTTCGGTGCGGTCCGAACTGTTTTTAATCCCGAAATTTCGACTCGCATTCAAACTGATTTTAAAAATAAATGTATATCAATATAAAATCCAACAAATTCTCCATGCATAAATATTAATGTAATTTAAAATCTCGAAATGAAAAAATGATATTTGAAACTAATTGCCGGTTTGATGTGTTTTAAAAATGTACAACCCATTTCTCATTACTGATAGGCCATTTTCTTGGCCAGCCGAATGAAGCTCTCCTCGTCTTGAAAGATTTGCAGCCCAACAGGCCTGACAAAGCGACTTACTTGGCAAATCACAAAAAAACTGGGTTGTGGCCTTGGACCCAGCTATCAGCCTCTCTACGTACAATACTCTTCCGATGGAAATCGGTCGTTGACCACATTGACCATGCCGCGCCGAGAGCACCAAGGCGGTGGACGACGGCGAGGCCTAGGAAGGGGACGACACAGAGCCGGGGAAGACGCGGCAGTGGATGCCCACGCGGAGAGAATCTGAGGTTCACCTGGTTTGGCTGCGTGAGGCTCTTTGTCGCCCATGAGAATAACGAGGGGTGTGGGTGAGTAGAGGATACCACAGGCGGAGGTGGGAGTAGTAGGGGCGGTGAGGCCTCCGTGGCATCACAGCCACCACGAGAAGCGAGAGCACGCAGCACCACCGGGCGCTTTGGGCGGCCGGAGCAAGAAGACCAGAGGTTGAAGAAGCACTATGGCCGTTGGATGGACATCGTCACGGTCCTTTGGAGCTAGAATCGTTCATATTGACTAAGTTGACAAAGCCCTGCGTCCTCATCAACTTAGTAGGCCCACAAGTCAGCCACCCACTATTGTGGGTCCCAGCTAGCAGGGGGTATTCATTTTTTGGTGCGTAATAAGGAGGCACTTCCTTGCGTGTGAAGATATAGCTGGTGGGTCCGACACAGCCATTGGAGGGGCGTTTTTTTAGCGAAATCTGAAGCCCTTCCCACGTCTGATTACGTCTGATCGCGTAATAAGGAGGAACTTTCCTTGCGTGCGACCATAGACCTCGTGGGTCCCAGCCGTCAGGCTCTCCACGTACAGTCCTCTTCCGATGACTCTCGTATGTTGACCACGCCGCGCCGAGTGCACCGAGGCGGTGGACGACGGCAAGGCCCCAGACTGGAACGACCCGGAGATGGGGAAGACGCGGCAGTGGAGTCGCAGACGGAGAGGAGTGGGAAACTTGACTGGTTCGGGTGTGGGGTGGGCCTACACTCGGCAGAGAATAACAGGAGGTGCGGAGTGGAGGGATCGCCTGGCCGTCGGTGGGGTAGCGTTTTCTTTGAGGAGGCGCAAAACAACGCTGCTGACGCCAAGAAAGGCTGGAAGCGGTTCCGGCGGTATTTGGGGAAGAAGACAAGAGATTGAAGAAGAATGCGGCCGTTGGATGTAAATCCAACGCCTTCTTAAACCGACCCTCGCCCACATGTCGGCCAGTCCATTTGTTTTTAGTCCATTTGGTGGGCTGGGTGAAACAATGATGTAGCATCTATGCGGCCCGTTTAAATCCCATTTGCATTTTTCTCGAAATCCAGCGGACTTGCTTTGGGCTGGGTGAAAATATCATGTTGGGCAGACGGAGAAATGTTATAAAAACATAAACACATGATTGCACGTCAGTAAAATCTTTACAAGCTTATGTATGCAATCACTAGGAGTTAACTTGGCAAGTTATATATAAACAATTATTATTATTATTTTGTAAGAACTTTCAACTTATGAAATAAAATATCATTTTAATTTGATGAGTTAATAGTACGTGGGGTATTAATATTTTTTAGGCTAGACGTGGGACAGTTGAGTTGGTTCTAGGGAAAGTAATCGAGAAAACTCGGTTTACATCGAAAAAGAAAGTGGGAGAAAATTCAGAGACCTGCTGGGTCCACCTGAGGAGAGGAATATGTTGGGTGGAAGGAGATTCAAAGCACGGCAGCCGAGTGAACTAGTTTTTTTATGGACAAGTGAACTAGTTTACATACATAAGCAAATAGCCACTAAAAAAAGCAATCAGGTTAATGGGTTCTTAAAAAAATATTTTGGACAAAACAGATAATTACGACACATAGGCTAATGCATGAAATACTCAGATGATAAAGGTGCTTATAAACAGATAAAGTACAACATCTAGACCTTCCTGGCATGCTTGATCATGACGCGGTTGTCCATGTACTCGCCGGTTACGGGAAGCGGAACCGCCCTCATGTCCAAGATCCCTTTGTACATGTCGTAGCATGTGTATGCGTCCTTGGCCGCGTAGGTTATGTAGGCTATATTCGCAGGTACCTCCCACGTGTTCAGGTCGTCTTCTTTCATGTTGGCGTGTCGGTCGATGATGGTCTCGGCAAGGTCAACCATGGAGTCCTTCTCCTGCCCGTTCTTGATGATCTTGTATTATACGGATGTCGACAAGCTTGTTGCACCAGATGGCCGAATCGTCGCGTTCTTCCTTCTCTCCACCGTAGTGAAGGTGCAGTCGGCGCTGCCGATGAAACGGGCGAATGCTCCATAACCTCGTGCAGCCATAGGACTGAGGCGAGGCACAGCTTCACCGAGTCTGTATCGTTGGTGTACATCACATTCAACTTGGTGCAGCCATAGGACTGAACGACGAACTAACTCCTTGCGGAAGTCCATATCCAGCAGGCTCACCCCTCGGATCGCCATTGGAGTCTCTTCGAGTGAATGAGTGTGTAGGCGGCGGCAGCAGTTCATTTTTCAGCTCTTGGGGAACTGGATTCAACGATGGTGAGTGTGTCTGACGACAACGATTACCACCCTCCCTCGTCCACTGCATGCCCGGTAGGAGTTGCACCCTCGGCACATTCAAATGCCTCCATTAAGAAACCTACTCCGGCCACACGTTGGTTCACGAGCGGGTCTGTATTGGTACTGTAATAACATGAGTTAATGGTCACTTTACTTAAATTTAATTAGCTTTAATAGAAATTTATACTTAAAACAAGCAATGCATTGGCTCGTTCTATCAGTGCCACGGGATCAACATGCACAACAATTAGAATTATTATTCTCAGGATGCACACGATCAGCACATTTGTCGCACTTTCACAAACATAATACTACCAAGTTTGATCTGTTTGTTATGGTTGCTGTCCTCTGCATCATCATGCCGTGTTTCCCATCTTGCATGATTCAGAAGCAACAAATAAGATCCAAATAATACGTGCAACAAAGATGCCTACACATCTCATTGATTCCCAGCTTGCAAGATTCAGAACCAACAAATAAGATTCAAATAATAAGTACAACAAAGATGCCTACACATCTCATTGATTCCCAGCTTGCAAGATTCAGAACCAACCCATTAGAGCCTTTTGATAAAGTGAATATCGGGATTAAATCCATATTTGCTAGCCATGTCATAAAATCGAAGAACTTGGCGAATGCTCTTGACCGTCACAACATCTGTAGTTGAGTATTCCCGTTTGCACAGCATGTTTGCACAGCACAAACAAGGAGACAGGAGAGCATGATTTCGCTTTAATAGCGGTCTCCTTGAACTCAACCTCCAGCTCCACTAGGATGAGGTCTGCCTCGAGTTCCATGATTCAATTCATGCGCCTTTTTCTGTGGTTCACCTGAAATGAAGCAAAGATTGCATCATTCAGCTAGCAAGAAGTACTTGCTCTTGTGAGCTGGCAGGTTCTTCTTTAGTAGTTGCACTAAAATTGAGGAACATTAAGGTTGGCCGTCCGGCTCATGTAAGGTGCAACTACAATTTTCTTATCCTTTTGTGAAGTTCCACTAAAATAAAGTGCCATTGTGGTGACAGTGATGGCTCCATCTTGCAAAGGCTAATAAAATGTTGCACGAGATTACCAGCAGAACTTGACGGAGATTTTGAAAACTCCAATCACCATTTTGTGCAGTTCCACCAAAATTGAGAGATGTTGCCCACGTGACATTTTAGTTGTACTGCACAAGACACTCATTCCAAAAAAAAGTGTTTTGTGCAGTTCACCAAAAGGTCACAATAGCAACAAGGTGAAATGGATATCCCTATCGACACAAAATGATAGAAAGTAAACAGTTGTTGGTCAATAAGAATATACGAAACATATAAAAATGAAAAGAAGCATCTTAATTTTGTTCATGGCAATCACGCAAGGACAATAGAAATTTTAAAACGTCATCAATGCTTCATGTTACCAGAAGCATTACGATCAACAATGAGATTCCTCAGATATCGGATTACTTTAATGGTGGCATTGCTTGTTTACCGGAACCACGATAAATCAACAGCAGCTAAAGAGTTGGTTTAAGGGCATGGGACCGTGGGGACACCGGGACACTCGACAACGTAAAGGAGCAACTTACTTATCATCTTTGGGGAAAACAGCAGGAGTTCCATTTGTAACACAGTTTAATTGCATCTTATCACTGGAGGCATTAGATTAACAATAACACTGGTTAGACATGTCCCTAAGGTAATAGCGTGATCGCTTCATTTTACATGCGCCCTTACATTAACAAGGGCAAAAGGTTGGTATAAGGACATGCGACAGTGGACGCATCAGCACAATGTACCTACAAGGAGGCATAAAGTGGTGATGCCGAGCTTGTTCACGCTATGTGAGGGCAGCAAACCTAATCCTGGAGACCTTTTACTATGTGAGGGCAGCAAATCTAATCCTGGAGACCTTTTACTATGTGAGGGCAGCAAATCTAATCCTGAAACCTTTTACTATGCGAGGGCAGCAAATCTAATCCTGAGACCTTTTAATATGTGAGCGCAGCAAATCTAATCCTGAGACCTTTTACTATGTGAGGGCAGCAAATCTAATCCTGGAGATCTTTTACTATGTGATGGCAGCAAATCTAATCCTGGACATACTCTGTTGACTTGTCCACCAGCCGCCACTTTCTATCCTTTTTTCAACCAATAATAGATTTGTTCCTTATCCAGTTTGTACTGCGTTTTCCCATTATTTCCCTTTTAAACCAAGAGACCGGTTGGGTATCCGGTCTCTACTACTTTCACCATATTATTTCCTCTTTGAATCAAGTCCTAGATTCATGCTACAACTTTCCCCCATTTCTTCGTTGTTTGAACAAAGCCCTAGGTTGAATGCATGAAGTAGCTTTACCTCTAATAATACTAAAAATTTAGGTGGCTTTGGAACAGCTGATGGGAGTAGAAAAAGATGCACATGCGGAACACGTGGGGAGTCAGGCGGTAGAGCAAGGCCGCTTTTGAAGAACTTATACACGAGGGTCGCCGGGATGTCGGCGGTGGCAGGTCGGATCTGCCGGACAATCTGGCGGGGAGGAAGAAGGGTCGGAGGACCTCCGGCCCGTGTGTGTCGGAGAGAAGCAGCGCAGGCAGAGGATCGGGCCCCTCCGGCAGCTGTGGGTTTCTCCCTTGGCGGCGATGACCGCGTGAACGATGCACCTTTTAGTCCTCTACACACACCGGCCGAAGGGATCCGGCCGGATCTGTGACCAGCGGTGGGCAGAGAGAAAATGTCCCTACCGCTGCCTTGTTTATATCTGGAGAGGACGAGAGAATGAAGAGAGCAACCCTAGTAAATCAAGCGCTCAGGCCCCTGCGTCCATATATAGTGGAGTGATTATCTTTTTCTCTCCACAACAAGCGTTTCAATTTGTGTACGTGGCATTAAAGAAAAGAAACTCTCTATTTAAGGTGACTACTCTACGACTCCTACTTACTACTACAGTACTACCTCCGTCCTGGTTTATAGGCCCCTTTTATAGTTTGTGCCAAATTTTGACTAAAGATTTAACTAACAAAATGTTAATGCATGTCAAGAAAAATTATCTCATTGGATTCGTATTTGAACATAGTTTTGAAAAATATAATGTTTGGTGACATGCGTGAACATTTTCTTAGTTTAATCTATGGTCAAAATTTGGCACGAATACAATGGGGAACAATAAACCGGACAGAGGTAGTATTGTTCACTTGTGCTCCACGCCTCCATTTTTGAACAACCCCACGGGTGAATAAACATACTGATAAGTATTGTATTTATATAGAACGAACAAGCTCGAACTATTTTTCGTAGTTAAAAGTTGAGGCGGGGCTTTTCCCGGGCGTCTGTGGTAGTTTTCGGGTAGGCGGTTTGACAGAGAGGCAAGGAGGGTGAGCGAGTGGGGCTGTGCGATTTGACGGCGTTCTCTTTGGAAAGACTTGTGATATGTCCACTCACTATAGTCATGAATTCTGGCGCTCCGGACCGGGTGATGCCCCCTTCCGTTCCGCACTCTAATATGGTGCATGACACGTCGACCCGGATGCTGGCTCTCCCACATGTCGGAGTAGTAAGAACGAGCAAAGAATGATGCGGTATATACTAGTACTATACTACTCCCTCCGTTCCTAAATATAAGTCTTTAGAGAGCTTTCACTATGGACCACATACGGAGAAAAATGAGTGACACATAAAATGCATCTATATACATTCGTATGTGGTCCACAGTGAAATATCTACGAAGACTTATATTTAGGAATGGAGGGAGTACTACTCAGGTCGGAGGAGTGCGAACCACGGCATCCCAGTGAACCAGCCGTGCGAACCATGGTAGCCCAAAGGAACCAAAGCAAGAGAAAACAATGTGGTGATATGGCCATAAAAAAATGTGCTACGGTCCACATGTAGCATGTACAATAACACTCCTCTTTGTTTGGATCCCTGAGTTAGAGCTAGTTTGGGTTGAAATAGCCTCAAATTATCAAAACAAGAGGGGTTAGTTTGAGCTAGTTTGCTCTAACCCAGCTAAAAAAACTAGCCCGGTGGAGAGGTTCTAATTGGGTTAGTTATCCTCGGGCCCACTAAAAGAGAACTAAAAAAATCTCACCTGCCCGCACCAGATCGCTCCCCTAAAAAAATCTCACCTGGCTGCACCAGATCGCTCCCCACCCCCTCTCGCACGACTCCTCTCTGTTCCCCATAGGGCCGCCTGCCCAAGCGCCGCTCGCCCTCTCTCTCCTCCGGCCGCCCTCTCCATCCGGCCTCCGCCGCCCTACTCCGGCCGCCCTCTCCCTTTGGCCTTCGAAGGTCTCCCCGCTCCCCCTTCACCAGTCGTTTTTCTCCCTCTGTCGTGCGCGGCAGCAGCGCATCTACCAGGGAAGTCGCGAGAGGGGTGAGTTTGTTCGTTCCTTCTCTGTCTCACGGCCATATCATTTATCTTGCTTGCTCTAGCGCTAATTATTATTTGGAAAAGTAGATCCTGATCAAACTTGCTATAGATTTGTGGTGCACGCATGGAATTGTTTGATGTTGCTTGAGGAGGTAATAAATATTTCTAGAGGCCCAAAGATTCAGGTCACCTTTCTAGGTATTTCAATTTCAGGCTTGCATTATTTGTAGAGGCCCAAAGATTCGGTTCACCTTTCTAGGTATTTCAATTTCAGGCTTGCATTGTTTCTAGAGGCCCAAAGATTCAGTTCACCTTTCTAGGTATTTGAGTTTCAGGCTTGCATTATTTCTAGAGGCCCAAAGATTCAGTTCACCTTTCTAGGTATTTCAGTTTCAGGCTTGCATTATTTCTAGAGGCCCAAAGATTGATTCACCTTTCTAGGTATTTCAGTTTCGAGCTTGCATTATTTCTAGAGGCCCAAAGATTGATTCACCTTTCTAGGTATTTCAGTTTGAGCTTGCATTATTTCTAGAGGCCCAAAGATTCAGTTCACCTTTCTAGGTTTTTCAGTTTTAGGCTTGCATTATTTCTAGAGGCCCAAAGATTCAGTCCACCTTTCTAGGTATTTAAGTTTCAGGCTTGCATTATTTCTAGAGGCCCAAAGATTCAGTTCACCTTTCTAGGTATTTCAGTTTCAGGCTTGCATTATTTCTAGAGGCCCAAAGATTCAATTCACCTTTCTAGGTATTGTAGTTACAGGCTTGCATTATTTCTAGAGGCCCAAAGATTAAGTTCCCGGTCGTGACAGCGGCCCACTACCCATGCGGTGTCAACCTCAACTCGCAAGGGCCGACGCGTCGGAGGGGTTCGGGGCTTGGGCTCTATAGAGCCTTCCTCCAGAGCGACGATGGTGAGCTCCTCCCTCGGTGCGTGAGGGGCTCCGGGCTCCCTCCCTATCGTGAACGACTTCCGTGATGAGTTATCTCATTCTTTGTTTCATGAAGTGTTTTTTATTTTGTGAATCTTGATTGACGACTTGTATGTTTAAGTGGGATATCTCATTTGTATGGACAACGTAAACATTATCATGTTTTGCATGCTTGATTTGTATAGATGGTTCGTTTATGTCAATTGTGGCGGAGGAGTCCACGGAAGAGCCGGCCACACCAAGAGGGTGCTTGGATCCAAGGGACTTATTTTAGTCGACTAAAAATAGGGTCCAAGTTGTCAAATGATTGAGATAGAGCATTTATTGTCAATCTAACCACGCCATCCATACACCTCTTTGGTTTAGAGTTAGTTCAGGGTTAGAATCTAACTCTAACCTCTAACTTAGTTAGAGTTCTCCTCGTCTCGGTTCATCGCCATCATACTTTCCCCATTCCTGTGTTTTCAGTATCATGCGAATCAAAGAGGCCCTTTTTTCGAGAAAAATTAAAGAGGCCCTTAGACTGGTTTAGGTCTGGTCATTTTTTATAAATGTGTTATGTCCAAAATTTAATGAACGTGCTCCGATTTCCATGAAAATAATCCGGTTTCATGTAGTAATTCATTGATTTATTTATTCTTCTACGGGGGGTTTGCATGTAATTCGTGAGGTCTGAAATGTAAAGTACCCCGGCATATGCCCCGAGTCGTGCATGCACTACGACCCAGATGCTCTATGTCCCACATGTCGGCGAATGGGAGCACGTGGAAATAGCCTAGGAGTACATATAGGAGGATAAATGCGTGAAAACATATGTACTGTGAAGCGTAGCCGCGGTTCGAAAAGGAGATCTAAAGTGATGACAGCTATAGGTCGCACGCACCCAACTAGTGGTACTAGACATACGACTAATTTTTCCCTAAAAAAAAGAAAAAAGAGGCACGAGTGCTCAGTACTCCTATTATGTAAACACGAGTCCCATCTGACAACAGCGTCCGTGCTACAGCTAGCTCTCCTCCCTCGTTTCTCTCTTCTAATTCTAAACTCGGCCGACGCCCGGTGGGTGGGGTGGGTTTGCTCAACTGCGGCCCCACCTCATAGTGAAAACGTTACGACTAGAATAAAAAATGACATATACTCCCTCCATTCATAAATATAAGCCTTTTTAGATACTAGTTCAAATGGAATACAACATACAGATGTATGAAGACATAGTTTAGAGTGTAGATTCACTCATTTTGCTCCGTATGTAGTAGTCACTTGCTGGAATCTTTAGAAAGACTTATATTTGGGAACAGAGGGAGTACTATACTAATAAAACATTAAGGCCACGAGGCGACGCAGTGTTGGTTACAGGAGGGAAGAAGAAGAGATGCATCCATCGACGACGTCTACCTCCTCGACTCAGGGCGCCGGCCCACTGAACGGCGCCTAAGTAGCAGCGGCTTTCGTGGCCAGGTCGACGTGCTTCTGAACAATGGCGTCCAAAGATTCCGATCATTTGGAAAAAGGCCAATATCTTTCTGTCCTCGCTTGCCTTGTAGTGGCCTATGTAGACGATTTCCTCGTGACGTGGATGTGCAGGTCGACGGTTTCTTGCATGGCGTGGCGCTGCGCAGCGGCGGCCTTGACCTTGAGGTGCACATTCTTCGTCGCGACCTCCGGCACCTGCAGGGCCACCAGGGCTTGAAAGAGTTTGTCACCATGTAGGCCGATGAGGGTGGCAGGCAATGAGGAGCCTGGGCGCGTGGGCTAGAGCAGTACGGCAAGGTCGTCCGCGGGCTTCTTGACGGCAGTGAACTTGCGGATGGAGTTGACCATCATGTCGTCCATGCGAGAGGCGAAGCCAGCGTCGGTGAGGGCTACGATGCCTGCTGTCGCCAGCACCATCTGGAAACGTTGCACGGTGTGGGGCCGCAGGCCGGCGCCTTGGATGCTTTGGCACAGCCGACTGCCGCTCGCGTCCATCGCCTCCATAGGTGCTTGTGGCTTCTGGTCACTTGGTCTTGGATTGGAGTGAGCAGTGTTCTTGCGAAGACTTGGGAGTAGATGGATTGGAGTGGTGGGGCGCCTTTATTATATGAGAGTCCAAACTTTGTTGCATTCACATCGTGTTGGCTCTAGTCTACTTCTCCAATTAATTCCCTCTGCATGTAATTGAGGATGCATCATTGACCGTTCAACATCTCGGGAACCGCTACCCTCTTCCTCCTTGGCATTCAAGCACCTATGGACCAGTCGACGACGAGGTGCCTATGGTGACTTCGTGAATTTCAAGATGACTAGCAAGATGCCCGTGCGTTGCACGGAACATGAAGATGCATTTCTATGAGTAGTTTATCTTGGGGGAGAAAAGGATGAACGACGGAAGGCCTTATCTGCAAATGTGGAGAGGAGTGCGGGTAAATTGTCATAGTTTCCTTCCTATCTGTTAGATATAGATCGGACGGCCTATATTGCAGGATGGCAGGCACACCATCATCACCAAGTCTGCTTTTTATGAGTTTCAAGATGATAGTGTCGTGTGTGTGTGCGTTCATAGGGGTGAGTGTATGCGCGTGTATATGAGCGCTTACGTGCATCTTGTGTCAAAAAACAACGTAAATGCGTGTCAAAAAGAGACTAGTCAAGATACTCAATATTGTGCACCTCGGAGAGGAAAGCGATAGAACTAGTAATGCGTATTTATTTACGGTGCAGATTCACTCATTTTGCTCCATATGTACTCCGTCTCGGTGTAGTCTAGTCACTTGTTGAAATCTCTAGAAGGGCAAATACTCCTTTCTGGTTTACAGGGCTATACTAGCAAGTAGTTGTATGTACTAGTACAATAGTGGGCTCACATAGCAATTTTGTCTCATGCAAGAGCCTGACTATATGCGTGCTCCAATGTTCGAAACTGCAACGTTCGGTTTGCGCTTGGCTCTTCGCCTCTTCGAGAAGACGAACAATGATGTTACTACTACTGCTTCTACAGTGTCGAAACCACTGCTGCATGTCCGTCCACCGTGAGCGGGACGGATAGCTTGTTGTAGAAGTACTACGAAGCAAAAGCATGTCCTCATCTGTGAGCAACAGTGCGCATGGGCGAGGGAGAAGGCGTGTAGTAAAATCAAGCTTCTCCTCGTTCTACGAGTTGACGCGACACATCATAGCACTGGCCCCACATGCTTGCCTCTAAACTTGGCTGAAAGACCCGCAGTGTACAATATATTTGCTGCAACCTCTAACATTTACCCACCACAAATTAAAATATATGTGGCCGTATGCATCGTTACGATGCAAGAGGCCGGGAGTCCCCTTTTCAAAAAAAAACAAATTAAAATATATATTCCTGTCTTGACCAGATGAGCGTGCAAACTACAATCACCAGGGTGACAGGTAGGGCCAGAAGACTATTTTAATTTAAAAAAAAACTTTGAGATGGCCACATAGCATGGAGCCGACCCCAACGATTTTAAGCTTACAGGCACGGTACATGCTATCTAGACTACTCTACACATGAAAGCGCCCGCCTGGCGTCCAGGCTGCGCTTGGCTCTTGCCTCTTCGGAAGTCGAACAATGATGGTGTACTATCGCCTTTGGAGGAGTACTACGATGCAGCTCGCCATCGACACCGATTGAACGGCTGCATGTCCACCGCGTGCGGGAGGGAGAGCATGTAGCAAAAGCTTCTCCTATTCTTGCCAGCCACCACACTCATGGGCGAGGGAGGGACGCTCATGTCTTTGCGTGTATGACAGGTGGGCCCAACAGGTGTGTGGCCAACCTGTCATACAACCAAAGGCAGGTGCAGTTAAGTCCATGAGGAGAGGATAATCAAACTTCTCGTTGATGTATGACTTGACGCGACACATCAAAGCACCGCACTCGATATATTTCAATAATTTGCGTTTACCGATGCATTAATTACAACGCATGCATGCATGCCGTGACTCTTCTTTTGATAGTACTTGCATGTGTTGATTTAATGCACCTTGAAGTAGTACTCCTCCATTCCTAAATTATAAGTCTTTGTAGGGATTCCATTATGAATTACATACGGATGTATATAGATGCATTTTAAGTGTGGATTCATTCATTTTGCTCTGTATGTAGTCCACCTAGTGAAATCTCTATAAAGACTTACTCCCTCCATTCGGAATTAGGCTGGTCATAGTGGGGAGTAACTTAGACTAGTAACATGCATACATTACTAGTCTATGTTAGTACTACCTCTATAGTGCATTGTATCATAGATTAGTAGTATCATAGATGGTCCCATTTATTGCCATGCATGACACATAGTAGCACCATATTTATTATTTTACGGTATCTACCTATGTTACTATAACCATCTCTCTCTTCTTTAATTGCCTGCCACATAAGCATGTTTGCGAGTCCCAAGTGCATGATACTACTTATGTTACTCCCACTATGGCCAGCCTTACTTGTGGCGATAATGGATGTATCTAGACGTATTTTAGTTCTAGATACATCCATTTCCGAGACAAGTAATTCGAACGGAGGGAGTACATTTAGGAACGGAGGGAGTATAAAATATGTGACGGTAAGCTTTGTAATACCCCGGCCCAAGTCGAGAGATGGTTGTGCACGAGGAGGGTGAGATCATGCAGACCGAACAGGAACAGGACCCGGCGATGGAGCTCTCTAAGGTCTCGATGGACCTCACCGTGCTCCATTGCCCCTTGTGCCTCCGCCCCTTGACGCCTCCAGTGTATGAGGTTCGAATACACCTCGTCTGTTCGGCTGATTGAGCAAGGTGCAGGTTTCTTGATTGATGTGTTGTTGGATTGATTTCTGAAGTGCAAGGGAGGGCACCTGGCCTGCGCGGACTACCGTGTTGAGCGCCCCGGGAACCAGCGGCAGTGCCAGAAGTGCGAGCGCGGTAGTGGCTTCGACGTGCGGAACACGGCGGTGGACTCCGTCCTTTCGTCGGTGAGGGTGGAGTGCCCGCACAAAGGTTGTGGGCTCTACGTCACTTACCACAAGCTCGCCGATCACCAGAGCATGTGTCCGCTCGCGCCCTGCAAATGCCCCATGCCCGTCTGCGCTACGAAGGCCCGCCGCCGGCGCTCTACCACCACATCAACACCGCGCATGCCATGCCTGTGCACAGGATCCAGTACGGCAAGGTGCTCCGGTACCAAGTGCCAGCAGCCGAACCCACGGCTCTTCTTTGTTCGCGGAGGAGGACCGCCACGCGTTTTTCTTGGTCGGCGGCATGCTCGACATCGGCGCGCCTATCACCATGTCGGTCATCTGCATCAGAGCAGGGGCGTCCCCACTGCCGCACTACTTGGCCAAGCTATGGGCGAACGGCCCGCCGGGGGAGCCCAAAGGCACGACCGCCGCCGTCAAGGTTGAAATGTAGGTGACAAGCAGCAAGGATCCCGGCGACATCGACGTGCAGGAGCTGACCTTCTTGACAGTTTCGCCCAAGCTGCTGGCCGGGGCTAAGCTTGTGTCCCTCCACATTCAGATTGACAAGCTCACGTCCTAAATGTTTCGACAGTGCCTTCATTTATCTTAGTAATATGCTAATACTGAGGATTACCTTAGTCTACTTTAGCTTAAGAAATGGTGGGTTTTGGTGGCGATGCAGCAATTACTTGACATCGGATCGGTAATTTCCAACAATCGAGCGGATATTTTGTATCTATTGGAAATAAATTTCCTTTGGGTAAGAAGTACTACTTGTCGTCAAAATGGATAAAAGGAGATGTATGTAGACGTATTTTAGTTCTAGATACGTCCCTTTTTATCCATTTTGATGACAAGCACTCCCTCCGTTCCACAATACATGCCTTCCATTTCTCAAAATATAGATGTATCTAGACATGTTTTAGTATATATGTACATCCATGATAGAGCCAATCGGATGGTTGAGAACACTACAATTAAGTAGCTACGATGCGTGTGTGACTCCCGGATCACGAGAGGCGGGGTCATCATCCTCCTTTTCGAGAAAAAATAGACGCGTGTGTGAGAGGACGAGTGCGTGTGTGCACCTCTTCTCTTCCTATATAACGTACTACTAAACTCAGAGTACAAGTTTTTGTGGGTGGCATGATGGTGCGTGCGAGAAGTCCCGAGAGATAGGTTTAATGCGTTTGAAAAAAGGACTAGCCTAGAGCTCGCCACGCCGCTATTCCTGTCGAACGCCCCATAAACCGTAAGATATGTATACGACGGTGCCAGTTATTGCACGTACACAGTAGTACTCCCTCCTTTCCGGTTTATGGTGAGTGGTGGAATATTTTTTGTAGTTTGCAAAAGCACCTAATTAATGCTCTTGTTTTTCTCAAAAAATTATGTTTATCAATGCATTAATTGCAATGCATGCATGCATAAAGTACATGCATTGGTCAATTTTCTCTTAATACTTGCATGCAATGATTTAATGCACCTTGGAATCTGAACATGTGTTGGGGAACAACCAAATTGAGCCTTATAAAATGGAAAAACAAAATTTTTGAGATAAGCCCTATAGAACCGGAAAGGAGGGAGTAGAAAAAGAAGTACTCCATCCGGGAATAGTGCCGCACTTCGAAACTAGAACCGTCAATAAATTTTGAGCTTGCGTCTCGTCACATTCTAAATTACTCCACGCTATATTGAATTGCAAACATGTTCACACCGATCACAACCTAAACGGTTTCACACTTAGGAGCGTATTAGTACCACGCTATATTGAATTCCAAACATGTTCACACCGATCACAACCTAAACGGTTTCCCACTCAGGAGCATATTAGTACTCGGTTATAAATACTAGTATGCCAAGATGACTGCACATTCCTCCTCAACTCCTCATCCACAAAAACAAACAACTCATTCAGCATCCTTCCCTTGGGTCTGCCATGGCCAGCGTGAGTTCTGGGTCGAGATATTGCCACCAGGGAGAGGCGAGCATGGAAGCGGAAGCACGAGAGATGTCCCGCCTCGCTGCGAGAGCAGCCGACATGTCCCGCCGCGCGGAAGTAGCAGCACAGAGGTCCCGCCGCGCCGCTGAAGCAGCACAGAGGTCCCGCCGCACCGTCGATGCAGCAGACTGGTCCGGCCGCGCTGCGGAAGCAACAGAGATGTCCTGCCGCGCCACGAATGCAGCAGAGTTGTCCCACCGTGCCGCGGCGGCCTGGGAAAATTTCTCACGGGCAGGCGACCACTGTTATAGGCGCATGCATGCGATCGTCCATAGCCAGATGGATCAGATCTCTGGCTTGGCGAGGTTGCAGGACGACGTGAAAGCCTCGTTTGAACAGGCTATCGGCGTCATCCGACAACTAAGGGAGGGCAATGAGAGGCTCCGGGCCGAGCGCGACCTGCTGAGGGAGAAGATCGTCCGAAGTGCAGACCAGCAGGAGGAGACCAGTGCCTTGTTGAAGAGGACCGGCGTCATCGTCAAGAAACTTATGGACGAGAATGACACACTACTAGGGAAAAGGCTAGCAGCAGCGCGGGTTTTAGGTGTATCATTAGCGCGGGGAGTGGCGCTACTAATAAGGCGCTTCTGACTAACACATAGCGATGGCAGCGTGCTCACCAGCCATCTTGCTACACAAGTGTAACAAAGGCGTCGTGCAAAGCGCGCTAGAGCTACTGCTAATTTAAGTAGTTTTTTGTTTTTTTTTTGGCATATTTGTTTTGTATTTGAACATGCTTTATAGAAGAATCTTTAGCACATAGAAATGTCATCATGATACACATACAAATGCCTGCGAGACCACAAATGTAATCATAGCATATACATACAAATAGTCTCATCATAATCATCATCCAACACAAAGTGGTATCTTGTCATCATCTCGAAAATAGCGATACATGCAAGTCTCGAATACTTGCAACTACAACAACGTCATCCATCTAAACAAAAGGTATACGCAAGAAGAGCTATCACTATGAGTGAGAGCGGAACTATGCAAATACATGAGGTGGCGATTCTGAGTCCTCTCTCGCTAGCGTGAACCTCAAGTAACTAGCTTCTCCTTCTTATGCCTTTTGAAGCCTTTATGGCTGGCGCCCGTGAACCCATTCCCTTGCGCTGACACTCATGCCACTCGTTGTACACCCCGGAACCTTCCCTTTGTACACGACATAGCAATTCCATCTCGCCATCAAGAAACTAGGTACACGTTAGAGATGCATGTTCATGAAGAGGATGTACAATCATATATATGCAACAAAATATACTAGAGCAACACCGAAAAAGAAAGGGTTAGCAACTAGATGCAACATACAGTACGCAAATTAATTAACTAGAGGTACGCAGGTCATCATACGCAAACTAACAAAGTAGCGTTACGCAAGTTCGGCAGGGACCATGGACATCACAAAGTTTCATCGCTACAAAAGTATACAAGTTCAACCAACACATATCATCATCATCGGCGTCATAAATCACTAGAAGTTCCATCCTTCCATATCATCGAGGATGGACCCTAGCTTCTTGAACGGCGTGAGGTCTATACGTTGCATGCCTATGCGAGTTCGGACGTCAGCTCGCGATATAGGGCCGTGGTGGAACATCCCCTTCTCATCGACGACTTCTTTCATGATGATCGTCGCAATGTCGCTTTGGATATGAAAGAAGTCATCTCTAAGTTTATAATATGCTTCTCCATGAGATTCTAGCCACTTGTGGATATAATCATCATTTCTGCTTCTCATGCGAAGCTTTTGGTGATCCGTGTTGAACTGAATCATGAGATGAACTATGTAGAATCCATCCTTCTTGCTTGGTTTTTGGACATGGATGCAGGAGAAGTTAGTTTTATGCGCGAAACCCATCTTCTTGTTACTTTGTTTCCTGATCTCCATGTGGCCACCTCTAAAGTCAAGCCTTGGAGAGCATCATCTAGAATATTCATTATGTGGGTGTAGTCCTTTTTCTCGTAGTCTCTGGAAGGGTCAAAATACATGGCGTGGGAGACTTGCGGGTAAGAACAAGAAGGACGGCACGCCCATTGCTGCGGGGAAAAGACACCTCAAATTATTCCCCATATGAGAGAGAAGGAATGATTGAAATGTACGAAAGGGTTGTCCGGAACTGAATTACTTTGGATGATAAGGCACGAGGACAATTTCCCGGTCCTTATTCTGTACCATGAAGTTTTGGAGGTACTCCCTAGCAGTTTCACGCCCAAAGTCGCCGAGACTCAATAAAGACTCGTGCATGTAGTACGGATCCACCACATAGATTTGCGAGACTTCTTCACTCTTCATGACGGAGCTCATATGTAGCGCAAAAAGGTGGACAATTGTAAAATCGGGCCGCTGTTAGAAACATCTCAAAGATATGGTCAAACCGCAGGAAGAACACCTCCGCGGGCCGTGTCTCGACGTAGCACTGCCCCTCAGGCACACGAGCCGCGTATGTTGGATATCCTGGATCCTTTGAGGCTAGTAGGCTTTTCTCAGTCGACAGCACATGGTCGTGCAGTCTCCTGAGAGCCCCTGATAGTGCCTCCAGCGGTTTCGGCGGTATCATCGGCTCACCCGTGAGATGGAACATGACTGCACCTTTCACGGGTACACGCTCTTCAGAATGCATCGTCTGGCTGCCATGTGCTCTGGCTTGTTTGGAGGCAGTTATCTTCCCCGATCTCTTCCTCTCCTTTTTCTTGGGCACACCTTCCATACCCTTCCTTAACCCCTGCCCCAGTGTTCCCGGGCTAAATCTTTGTCGACCCTCGCGCCCGGCTAGTTGAGCCTGTGTTGAGGTGGCATCTTGAGGCGTGTCCTGTGAGGATTTCATGAAGAGAGACTTTTGCAATCCACCTACGACCACCTGCCGGGCATATCATACATATCCTCATTAGCAAGTGATAGCCCGATTCATCATATGGTTGACTCATCATATCTATGTCACAGTCATACAGCGTTTGTATTGAGGAAATCCATAGGGTCGACCTCCGTCTCATCATCCATTCTACATTCTCTGGGAGAAATTACATCAGTCAGTACTATTGCACCCCCTTCATCATGTCGTCCGCCGCTCTCACCCGGCACTACAGGAGCTGGTAATTGCATAGGCGGGGTGGTGTTCTCCGCACATGCTTGTTGATGTGTGGTTATTGGTGTACTCTCGGCCGGCTCCAGACGAATAAGATTCTTCGGCCATAGCAGCACCCAACCCTTGCAGCTTCCAAACCGCGGAGGGGTCTCGTCGTCCGCTCCCACATGCTGTACTGGAGGAGGCAAATCCTCGTGCCCGATTTCACACCTGGTCAAGCTAACCACAAGTGCCCAGTGAGAGATCGGCTGGTTGTGGAACGTGGGTTGCGAGGGGTCCATTATCATCCCATTACGCATGTCCACCTTCTGGCCTTTGATCAAGTAGAGTATGGTGCACGGGGTTTCTTTCGCCTGCAAACACATATGTCTGTGGCGTAAAACAACCGAAAGGCAACAAAAATGGAATATTATATATATGTATATGTTGGTGCGACATGTAATTACCGTGACGGTGTCGAGCTCAGCCAAAGACGAAGGCCCACCTAGCGCGCCAGAGACTGAGGACGGGCTGCTATGAGCGGGAGCGGCTGCGAGAGGAGGCCCGGTTGCGTGAGCAAGTGATGGTGCGCTGGTGTTGTTGTTCATGGAGTTGCTCCCGATGAAACTGGGCAATGGGAAATCATTTACCGTCTTGTCTGGATTTTCCTTCGTCCAGTTGATGATAACTGGAACCAAGTTAGTAGCGTAATCATTTACGGAGGCGATTCTGGTACATTGACCGCCTTATACAGCAGCAACTCATATTTGTCCTCGGCTGCTTTTTTCGCGTCCTCAACTGCTTTTTTCTCGACCGCAAGCTTCACCTTCGCGTCGATGTCCGCCTGACTAAACTTCTTTTTCTGCTTCTTGGCCTTCGGGCCCTTGTTGTAAAACACCTTCCACGTGGCGCCATCTCCAGCGCCGTGCATACGACCATATTGCGGCCGCTGGCCCAGGAGTCCCTTAAGTTCGTTCAAGGCCCGGTTGAGAGGGGTGTCCCACTTGGGCCTCATCGGAGAAGTAGGGCTTTCGGCTGCAAGCTGGTGTTGCTTCTCCAGTAGTCTAATCAATTCCTCGTGATCTTGTCCATGTAAAAAACCTTTTTCTCCTTGTCCCACTTGTAGCGGGCCCTGATGAAGTCACGCTCCAAGGGGTTGGTGAACTTCGCGAAGGGGCAGGAGACCCAGCGGCTTCACGTTCGCGTCCTCCTTATCCAATATGGGCCTTTTACCGAGGTAGCCACGGCTTCCGAGGCGATGCTTCCCGTGTTCCTTTCTTTGAAGGCTCTTGAATTTCGCAGCCTTAGCCTTGGCTGCCTCGGTAGCGCAAGTGTCCTTGAACTTTTCAAACTCCTCTTCCGTAAGTGTCGGATTTTCCTCCAGAATCTTAGACAGGGGTTCATCAGCCTCAATAGCTTGTTTCGCCCTCCCTTTCCAGGAGGCCAAATCATTGCTGAACATGCCCATGGTGTGATTGTTAAGCTTTTTCATCTTCGGATCATCCCACAGTTGTTCTATGTTATCATCCCGGTCGGGGAACTTGAATCTCTTGTGCAACTTCGTTAGGAGCAACTGCTTCAAATGTTCTTTACTCCTTAAGTCATAAATCGTTGATGCTCGCGCATTCCCGTAGGATGCATCCTACTTGGTTCCCATAGCACTTGCGAGGTTCTTCCGGCTCTAATGGCTCAAACTTGTCAGTTGCCATCTTTGTGATCACAAGTCGTCCAATCCCTAGTTTGTTAGGTTTTCGTATCCTCTGCTTCTTATGCTTCCTCTTTTCGGTAGCGGCATCGGGGCCGGTACCTTCCCCACCGGTCTCGGCGCCGCCATCGGTGCCGGCGCCGTCGGTGTCGATGTCGGCGTCAGTACCATCATCGAGGCCGACCTGCAAACCTTGCTTAGTAGTCAAATAGTCGAGGTACTCTTGTTCACCCTCATTATCCATCTAAATGCGCATCTTGGTCGAGAAGGCCCGGTTTCTTCGTTGTTCGACATGTTTCCTATGATTAAGTGTCCTCATTTATTTCTAAAAGTATGAATAAATGAGAAATGACATAAAAAAGAAATCTATGTGCCAAGACTCGATATGCCAACTATGTAGCACAAATCATGCCTTTATTCACGGGAAATTTCGGCATGACCTTTGCTAAACAATGGACATATCGGCGCTGAAATTCACCAAAATGGAAATGAATCAACATTCGGCGTAACATAGGCCACTCGGATCATTTTCCAAACATGACATGTCCAAAACATGACATATCCACATATCACATGTCCAGTTCAAATTTGCATATAAATTCAGCTAATTTTGAAACCTAGCTAAATTCATAACTAAATAGATAACCTAATTAACATACTGCCCTAACTAAAACCTAAGTAAATTAATCGAAGAACCCTAGCAGAGAGAGAGGGGGTTACAGAGGGTGCAGGGGCGAGGAGGCAGGCCGACGGCCGAGGTTGGGAAGGAGGAAGCAGAGGAGGAGGCGAGGCCGACGGGTCGGGGCGAGCGTGTTGGTCGGGGGCGGCCAGCGCCGGGTCGGTGGCGAGGGTGGTCGAGTGCGGCGCGGTCGGGGCGCCGGCGCTGTCGGGCGAGCGCCAGCGCCGGTCGGGGCGAGGGTCGGGTCGGCGAGTGCTGGCGGGCGAAGCGCGGCGCCGGTCGGCGAAGGCCACCGGGTCGAGGGCGAGCGACGGGGAAGAGAGTGTGGGGATTTGGGGAAAAAGCGGGATGAAGCGAGGATAGTGAGAATTTTGGGTTAAGTGGGACGTAGCAGCAGCGTTTGGACAAAAGCAGCTGCTACTACCTTCGATAAGCTATAGCGGTTTATCTGAAATGCGCTACTACTACCTTCGATGGTATGGCGGTTTAGACAAAGCAACGTTGCTGCTACCTTCGCTACTTGCCTGTTTTCCTTTTTCTTTTCCTTTATTTTCTCCCACTTTTATTTCACGAGAGCGATTGAGCGAAGGGAGGGCGGTATATATTGCATCATTTGACCGTTAAATATGTATGCAAAATAGGAACATATATATTACATCATTGGACCCATGCATAATAATGGCTAAGTGTGTATACAAAATAGGAACATATATATATATATATATTACATCATTTGACCGATAACATACGGTTCCTCAGCGTTGACGTTTTCATTTTTGAGCCAGCTTCTTTCCCTTCTTGTTCGTCAAAGAATAATTGAGCCCCTCATTGTGACTTTGCCTTTTCCATGGAGTATGATTTTTCTTAGGTAATGTAGTATTGATTCTTCTTTTGACGTATACTTCATCATCATCATCATCTTCCCTCATTGGGTTGTCGTACTGATCATAGTCTTCCTCGTTGGCGACTCCATCCATTCCAATGATGTTCCTTTTGCCTCTCCTCACGACAACACGACTGGGATTGCATGGGTCGGTTATGAAGAAGCATTGTGTCACATGCTTAGCGTGTACCCATGGCTCGTTTTTTGCGATAGCGTTCACGGTAGCGCTCTTGGCGTCAGGTATACTCACGGTAGTGAAAATCCGGTTTTCTATTTCGACATTCTTTGCCCATCTGACACGGAACATCGTCGTGTTGTGCGATCGAGTAGTCAAGCTCCCGGATCTCCTCGACCCTTCCATAAAATCGTTCGATTGCGCCATTGTCGGTGCGGTCATGCATTCCATCGTCACCCACGAGTTACGATCATCCTTTGTCCATATCTTTGGCTCCGTGTAGAACGTGTATCCGTTGATATCATATGCACGATAGGTTACGAGGTTGGGCGAGGGCCATGTGCTAAGGCGTATATGAGCAATCCGTCCTTAGAGCCCTCCTCCGGGGGATTAGCAATAATATGCTCCTTGAACCAATGCAGGAAAGTGGAGTTGTGCTCTCTAGTAACTTTGGCGTTTGTCCTGCATACCCCCCGGTCACGATACTTCTTTGCGATAATTTCTTTGTGCAGTGCCACGAAAGGATCTACCTCGTATAGGTGTTGTAGCACTACCAAGTTTGCTCTGTCAAAGTCGTTGCGTCGATCTGAGTATGCCACGTGCAGTTCCCTGCGACCGTTGTAGTGACCATCTCCTTCGAGCCTCCCATCGTGCTTGTTAACGGGCAAACCAACACTAACACCAGCGGCCGGTCTGCGCCATATAGAAAATTCTCACAGAAGAGATGCACTCTTGTGTCAAATAGCCTGGGCGATGCTTCCATCCGGACGGGACATGTTACGAACGAATCCTTTGATGATCCCATTCATCCTCTCAAACGGCATCATGTTGTGCAGGAATGACGGTCCCAGGTCTATTATGTCATCCACAATATGGACACACATATGCACCATCACGTCAAATAATGCGGGCGAGAAGTACATCTCAAGCTCATTCAGTATCACAACAATCTCTTCCTGTAGCCTTCGGAGCTGCTTCACACTGATCGACTTTCGAGAGATGATGTTGAAAAAGTTACAGAAACCAATAAGCGTGTCACGGACGTGCTTATCCATTATCCCTCTAAGGGCAACAGGTAGTATCCGCGTCAGCATCACATGGCAGTCATGAGACATCATCCCGCTGAACCTTTTCTTGTCCGTGTCTAGATATCTGCTTATCTTGCCACAGTAACCGGAACTAACTTTGACTCCGGTAAGGCACTTAAAGAATTGATTGATCTCAGCCTGACTTAAGGTGAAGGAAGAAGGGGGGCAATAATCCTCTTTCTTTATTTTCTTGCCCTTCTTCTCCCGTGCCTCTGTCTCTGTCTCTGTCTCGTCTGACATTTTATGGGGCGGCATGCGCAGATCTTCCCTGATTTTCAAATCTTGCAAGTCTTTTCTTGCCTTCGGCCCATCCTTGGTCTTATCCGGCATGTTCATCAGTGTTGCGAGCAAGCTCTCAAGGACATTCTTACAGATATGCATTTGATCAAGGCAATGAGGTGTATCGAGTTTGTGTCAGTACTCCAAGTCCCAGAACACAGACCTCGTATTCCATACATTCAGCAGCGGCTCCGGCGCCTTTCTCATCGTGTTTCCCAGCGCGGGGCACTCCTTCCAGTTTTTCAATAGCTCATCGATTTCGGCACCGCTCCGCTTACGTGGAGGTCCTCGATGCTCAGCGTGACCATTGAATAGATCTCCACGGTTTCTCCATGGGTCGTCCTGTTCAAGCCATCTTCGATGCCCCATGTACATGATTTTCCCAGACCCGCCATTTTCCTTGACGTTAGCTGCTGAGACGTCGTCTCACCCATGCACCGCGTGCATCCGTAATATCCATGGCACACCTGTCCTGCCACATATCCGTAACCGAGATAGTCGTGCCTTTATCGTGATCGTATGACTCTCATGTTGAAATACTACGCCTTTCTTTGGCGTCCCATGTCTTGGCGGTGTTTTCCATAATCTGTCTAACTCCTCTTGAAGTAGCCCAGATACAAATTAATATTATTTCCTGGTTGTTTCGCCCTTGAATAAGCATGCTCATGTGAATGTACTTGATTTCATGCACAACCAGGGGAGGTTGTACATCCATACAAACACGGGCCATGTGCTATGGTTGGTGTTCTGGTTGCCAAACGGATTCATGCCATCGGTACACGCGCCAAGCACGATGTTCCTTGCATCACATTCAAAATACCAATAGAAGCTGTTCAACGCTATCCACTGGCTTCCATCCTTCACGTGTCTCAGCTTCGGATCATCTCCATCGTCGGGCTTCTTCCTCTCCGCGTGCCAGCGGATTAGCTTTGCTTCCTTGGGATCTACAAAATACCTCTGGAGATGGGGAGTGATCGGTAAGTACGATACAATTTTCTAGGGACATTTCTTCCCGGCCTTCTTGTATTGAGAAGCATTGCACACCGGACAGCTTGTTTTTCGCGTGCTCCTTCCGATAAATTATGCAATCATTGATGCATGCATGGTATCTAACGTGTGGCGATCAAGAGGGCACACGATCTTCTTGGCCTCATCAACACTAGTAGGACATAGATTACCCGTGGGAAGAACATCCTTTAGGTACTTGAGATGCTCATCGAGGCTAGTGTCGGTCCATTTGTTTTTAGCCTTCGTCTTCAGGAGTTGGAGCGTGAAACTCAAGCGGGTCACCTCAGGATTGCAACCATCATACAATGGAGTGTTCGAGTCTACCACTAGTTGCTCCAGCTTAGCCTCCTCTCTAGAAGTAGCTCTCTAAGTACTCGTCTCCTTGCGAAGCAATGCTTGAACATGAGGGTCCCGCACGATTGAACTTAGTACCGACGAACTCTACTGCGTGGAGTCCATGTCATTCTCTCCACCGCCATGTTCGGCCCCTTCTCCGCCGCCATGTCCGGCCTCTTCCCTGCCGCCATTATCGATCATCTCTTCATCTTGCCCCGTTTCATCATTGCCTGCCCCGTCGGCATCCTCAACATCGTCATCCTCATCTTGATTATCCACGAGTATAGCCATCCATGAAACCAGTCATGAGCGGATGCGCTTCGACACGACCATCGTCATAGTGGTTGAGCCAAACTATTCCTTTGCATTTTAAACCATCGACATAAAACCTCTGTCAGGTTATTTTCTTTCAAGTCCTGCACCGCCGACCGCAACCACCTGTCCACCATCGTTCCGCTGACCATCATGAACGTATGCACGGTAATAATAAAACAAATTGATTATAAAAATGTGTGCATGCATCAAAGTCATACAAAAATTCGGCATGACCTTCCCTAAAAAGTCATACAAATCTAGAGTTTGCCCGGAATTCGCCGAAACGGAAATAAATCGACATTTTGGCAAAACATAGGCAACTCAAAAGCACAATTTGGCGTCAACTCATGCCACACACACAATTTCCATAAACATATCACACACACATAAACATATTTCCATTTTGCAAAAGCATGAAATTTTAATCACCTCTATCTCGAGATCGAGCACACGGTGGAGATGATGTTGTAGGGAGATCAAAAGTGCACAAAGCTCTTCTTGACAAAGATAGATCTAGTTAGGGGCAAATAGGTCACTTAACTAAATCCTACATCTACCTAGCTACCTAATTTGGGAGGAGACAACTTCAACAAGTGGAGGGAAGGAAATGAGAAAGGAGATGCATTAATGGAGGTGGTGTAGTTAGGTAGGAGTAATGAAGAGAGACAAAGGTAGATAGAAGAGATAGAGTAATGGGGGAGAAGTATTGAGGAAGAAGAAGAGTGAGAGTGGGAGCATGTGGGAGGTAGGGGAAAGGGAAGAAAGGAGGGGGAGGGGGAGGGAGGGGTGGGGAAAAGGTGGTGGGTTGGTGCGGATTAGCGATGGCAGGATCTAAACCGCCTGCTGCTAAAAGTAAGCTCTTGACAGCGCTTTGGGCAACGGTGCTACTACTAACCAAGACCAAAAAGTGTGCCAATTTGAAATTTAGCAACAATGACCTCGAGAAAAAGCGCTACTACTACATCCATAGCGATGGCTGCTCACGGCACTGCCGCTGCTGCTAAATGGAGTTTGGTGGACACCGCCGGTCGATATTTGTAGCAGCAGTTTACACCGAAGCGCTCGCTAAAACTTGTCAGTAGCGAGTTTCCCGCACATGCGCTACTACTAATTAGCAGCAGCGCTCCTTTTTGAGCTGCGCTGCTGCTAAGATTCTGTGTATAGGCTTTTCCCTAGTAGTGACATGCTCTGCAACGAGCGCCAAAGGCTGGTGGAGGAATCCATGGATGTTCTCAAGCAGCGTCTTGAGGACACGAAAGAGCTCATCGCCGCTCGCCGCGGAGACTAGTTCCGCGCTCCCGCAAAGAACGCATCAAGAAAGTAGAGATCAGTGAGCCGGATCCTTGTCTTCCTTCTTCTTTTGCCCTTGTCTATTTGGCGTAGCCACATCTGGCTATTTTAATTATCTTTCTAATTATGTAAGACAATTAATCGTCCTTATCTTTTGTGGAAGATCAATGTTGCGAGGCTGGAATGAAGAAAACTCTTCTTTGTGGCGACCACAGCGTTCTTTGTTCTTCTAGTTGTTGCTGGGCTTCCTTCAGTTTCCTGGTTTCTTTTGTTGTAATAATCGTTTTAGGATGTGGATTGTGTCGTCGGTTGTGAAATGTTGGGTTCTAGCGCGGATGTTTGGCCTTTGTTGGCCTCTTGGGATGTTGCGATTTCAGTCTGGTAGTCCTTCGTGTTAGGCTGGAGTTGTGCTGAACTTCTTGTGAATTGTGGTGGTTTTCAGTAATGAAAATCGGAAGGGGCAAGCCCTTCTTTGATCAAAAAAATAAAAATCATCCTTATATATTCATCTAGTCTTGCTATAAGTCGCAGTAGATGCTATATAGGTCTGTCGGGTCTTACATCAAGATCCGTGCTTTCAGATTTTCTTTTTTCTCTCTTAAATCTCAGTCGAGTGAGACATAGCCACGCCATTAAACAGAGGCTCGGGCGCCATTAATGGAGACGTTGGGAGAGAGGTGCACGGTAGATGGAGGTCAAAGGGCTCTCCTCCCGATAAGCACGTGCAGGGGTCTGATCACACGCCTCTCGTACTCAAATAGCTACCCTGCATGGCGCCTCCTAGCTAATAAAAAATGGGGACGCCAGCGTGGCGGCTGCGTAAATGGTACTAGTAAGTAGAACGCATACGGTTTCAATAATACTTGTGTTTCCGATTGTAACGTGACAGCACTTGTTCCAAAATGACTTTGTTGATTGTTAATGTAATGCCTTCGCAAATCAGACTGCAAATTTACCACAGCATGTTGGTGCCATGTCATGGCACCAAGCCAAGTTTCATTATTTTCATGCGTGTTTTGGATTTACAGGAATTAAAAAACTAAGTTTCTCAATGTTTCCAACCCAGCCATGACGCCAAGAATTTTGAATTTCATTCCCATTTCTTGCATGGAACCTAGAAATTTACCCGAGGACACACATGTGATTTTTCAACCAACTTTTGTGCACTGGAACATGTGCTTGTATTTCAAATTTGAATTATGCACACAAAGGTGACACGTTCCCTCCCAAAACCACGAGTCTTCTTGAGAGAAGCTCCGATTTGCAAGAGCTTATACCCAAATTTGTTCCTATTCGGCTAATTTTTTTTACCACGGAATGGTACTACCATGACATGACACCATGCCAAGTTTCATGATTTTAAAACCAAGTTTCTCAATGTTCTCGACCGAGCCACGATGCCCAGATGGTTGAATCTTCTTCTCATTTTTGCATGGGAGTATAAATTCACCCGAGGACACAAATGTGATTTTTCAACCAACTTTGGTGCACGGCAGCACGTGCTTGTAGTTCAAATTTGAATTATGCACATTAAATGGCCAAAAACTCAATTAATGTGTAAATAAGGCCAAACGAAGCCGGAATAATTCCAAAATTTAACAGGGCACTCATGTAGTTCTATGTTGCCTTTGTAAATAAACTCAAGGGGACAACGATATCGTTTCGCACTCAAAGGTGACACGTTCCCTCTCGGTAACCACGAGCCTTCTTGGGAGAAGCTTCGGTTTGCAAGAAGCTTATACCAAAATCTGTTCCTATTCGGCCATTTTTTTACCACAACATGGTAGTACCATGACATGACATCCATGCCAAGTTTCATGATTTCAGACGTGTTTTGGATTTACAAGAATTTTAAAACCAAGTTTCTCAATGTTCTCGGCCGAGCCATGATGCCCAGATGTTTTAATTTTATTCTCATTTCTTGCATGGGACATAGAAATTCACCCGAGGACACAAATGTGATTTTTCAACCAACTTTGGTGCACGAGAGCATGTGCTTGTAGTTCAAATTTGACTTATGCACATTAAATGACCATAAACTCAATTAATGTATAAAAAACGACAAACGAACCTGGAATAATTCCAAAATTTAACATGGCACTAATGTAGTTCTATGTTGCCTTTGTTAAGAAACTCAAGGGGGGCAGCATATATCGTTTCACACTCAAAGGTGGCACGTTCCCTCTTAGAACCACGAGCTTCCAAATCGGCCCAATTTTTTACCACAACATGTTAGTGCCATGACATGACACCATGCCAAGTTTCATGATTTCCAGCCGAGTTTTGGATTTACATGAATTTAAAATCTAAGTTTCTCGATGTTCTCGGCAGAGTCATGACGCCCAAATGTTTGAATTTCATTCTTATTTCTTCCATGGGACCTAGAAATTCGACCAAGGACACACATGTGATTTTTCAACCCACTTTGGTGCACTGGAGCATGCGCATGCAATTCATATTTAGATTATGCACATTAAAAGTCCAGAAACTCAATTAATGTATAAAAAGGCCAAATGAACCCAAACTAATTCCAAAATTTAACAGGGCACTCATATAGTTCTATGTTGCCTATGTAAATAAAATCAGGGGGGAGGCAGCGTATATCGTTTCGCACACAAAGGTGACACGTTCCCTCTCGGAACCACGAGGCTTGTTGAGAGAATCTCCGGTTTTGCAAGAGGCTTATACCAAAACTTGTCCCAATTCAGCCAAAAATTATACGTATGAAAACAGGGTTTAGATTATCCTGAACATCTCGCTACCTAGACCAATAATGTACTATGATTTGAATTCAACATAAAATGGATACATATATTTGAATTGGAGGCGTATGGTACATGTAGTTCATAGTGAAATATGATTACTGCTATATGCATGTCTTTTTGTTATCAAGATAATATTTAAATTATTTTATAACTTGACAACAATCGTATTCAAATAAGGAAAATTGATTCAAATTTAGTCCATATGGTAGACGACAACATATATGTTCACATGGTGGAGTAAAATGTTCATATATGATGGAAGATCAAAATGTACGACTACATCAATTATAAACCGCAAGGTCACCTAATGATATATTCGAATTCAACATAACGTGGATTCAAAAATTGAAATTCGAGATCATGGCATCTGTAATCATATAAAAAGGGACATTAATCTTTCTTTGGTGGGAATTGACTTGTTTTTTGTTGTTGTTGAGGGAAGTGCGAATCGGTTTGGTACAGTGCAGGGTAATCTTGTTCTCCTGATTTTTTTAACATTTTTCTTGTAGTTTTTTCAATGGCATCTATAGCAATATAGTAAAAGGGGACATGAATCTCTTGTGTCTTGTATGATTTTTTTTACACGTTAAGTTTGTTCTGCCGAACAAGGAATTAGCACCTTGTTATCCCGAAATTTTCAAGCTCGAGTATCTTTTGTCTCACCTGCTTTGAAACTCCCGCTTCTTCAACCCGCGCCGTGCCTTGTTATCCCGAAATTTGAACGCGCGCGAGAACTCCCTCCTCATCCGAAACCGCTCCCGCAGCCTGCACATCGCGAAATCCCCTTCTACCCCTCACCGGAAATGAAGCTCCACGTTGCGGTGTCAAAACCGGTGGGCACGCACTGGTAACTTACCCTACATTTCGGACAAGCGGCGTCCCTAAGCTTGGCTCCCCCACCCCTTCGCCACCCCCCATTCATACACCGAGGCCACCAAAACCCGCGAAACCCCACGCTCCTCCGTCGGCCTCCCGACCGTCGCCCAGCCGGAGACTCTTCCCCGACTATGTCGTCCACTCCAACAGCTCGCCGTCCCTCATCCACCGCACTGGATGAGGATCCGTTGTCGATCTCGTTGTCCCGCCGGATCAGCCGCCCCGTCCTCCACCTCCAAGGAGCTGCCCCGACGTTCGCCTCGTCTATTGCGCCACCTCAATCCCCATAGCGCCGTCTTGACCTGCCCCACCGGAACCGCAGCACCCTCACCAATTCCTCCGATGAAGCCGAGGCCAACTCGGCGCCACCAAGGAGGTTCTGCACTCAACTGCTGCATTTTATCTTTTATTCGATCTCACGGCTGCTGCGGTGCTCGATACCGAGCACACATGGCGTCTCCATCGGCCAGCGCCGTCGCCCGCCACATCATCCACGGCGTCTCTCCCCATGTCGTTGCTTCCTCGGCGACTTCCTATGACACTAGCTGCAGCTGCTCGGCTCTCACTTTCATGCTGCAGCTCTGTTCTTGTTGTCGATCGCTTCTTGCTACCGCTTCCTGCTTTTCGTTCGTCTTTTGCTCTACTCTTGCTCTCGCTTGCCGCCTATTCTGCTCTTCTTTGCACGACCTCCGTGACTACGGAGTTGCTGCTTTAGCACTTCGCTTCATGGTGCTACTGCACCACTTGCTCTCTGCTAGTGCGTTCCCTGCTCGAGCTTCTGCTGATTTAGATCACTGCTTCTCTGCTACTAGTGCTCGAACGCCCTAAACATCTATTGCAATGCTCTATTACTAGTTCAATCAGTTTAAATCGATGAAATTTAGTTTCGATTTGTGAAGTTCATTTTCTTTAGTTAAGTTCGAGTGAACAGTACTTACAACATCCTGTCGGAGCGGCCGTGCGTGGCGCTGATGCGTTTACATCTAGCACTTTTTGGTGATGTATTTTACATCATCTATTGCAGATGATATTAGGGTCCCACTTCAGATTAAAGTTGTTTGTCTTGTCATGCTTGACCTCATCGCCCGTACACCTTAGCGGAGCTGCTCCAACGACGGAACCGTCCATCACAGTGAGCAAGACCCTCGGCGTCATTTCCAGAGGCCTCGGATCTTCTTCCCGCCTCAAGCAGTCACACCAGCATCATCACCATCCTCCACGTCCAACCCAATGATGCCGAGGTCCACAAGGCTATGCCAAAGAGGTTGTACACTCACCGCATCACTTTGTTTCTCCATTCCTCTGTTCTTCCAATTCATGTGAGCCAAACACCTAGGTTGACTGAAATCCTATGTTTCCAAATGCTCTGTTGTGCACGTGCATTCCTATCCTATTCCTGTGTTTTTCCTGTCCCTGGGTTTATAGAATCCTCCAATTCTAAGGAGCCCTTACAGATTTACTTCATTTTCAGATTGACGTCAAAGAAAACTCTGTGTGTTATGTCCTGCTCCTGCCGTGCCGTCATCCACCCCACCTGAGGTGCACCATCGATAGAAGCGTTCACTGCAGCAGAGATCCCCCCTGCAGACTTTCTTTCGCCGCCTCAGATCATCTTCCCTATTGTCGGCAGCCACGCCAACTGCATTACCATCATCGACTGAGCAGATGAACCTGAGGACTAGACAGTTCCGGAAGAGAGGTCGCAGTCTTTCGTGTTTGCTTACGTTATACATCGGTTATTATTACCTGCTACTTTATCATTCAATCTTGAGTTTTGAATTGCCCATGGGTCTCATATCGAGCCAGCAACGAATAGTATCTATCTACTATCTGGTTCATCTGGGGTCTTCTATGTGGTTCATGTTGGGTGGGCAACAAACAATAGATGATCCATTGTCTATCTTTTTAATTTGAAGCTATAATCTACCTGCTATCATTAGTTTTGGATCTATCCACTCGTTTGCTACCATCAGTCTTGATTTTTGCATGCACCCCTTAGTCCTTACAAAATCTAACTATTTTTTTATGCATGTCAGATATTGTACACAATCGTATTGAACATGTAGAGAAAAAGAGAAGACCGTTGCGTGTGAATATAATGTCATGCAGACGCTGCTCCATGGTGGGCGGTGCCCCCCCCCTCTCTGCATTTCCAGATTATATTCCAGAGGAAGATAAGCCTGAGATGGAGATTCGGAAGGAGCCGACCATGCCTGTTTACCACACGAGGTGTTTGCTCTAACACAGCATCTTGATGTTGGTCATATCATGCATATGGCGCCTTGAATTGCTTACGTTATACATCTTATATGTCATCAGCTTAGTTTAGATTTGCTTTGTGTGAATGCCACCTGTTTGGTTTCTATATCATACTCCCACCATTCCTAAATATTTGTCTTTTTATAGATTTCAACAAGTGACTACATACGGAACAAAATGAGTGAATCTACACTCTAAAATATATCAAAATGCATCAGTATCTGGTAGTCCAAAAGAAATCTCTAAAAGGCAAATATTTAGGAACGGAGGGAGTATATAGGAATTATGCAATGCCATCTTCTTTAGCCGGGCATTATATACGTGAATCATGCAATGCCATCTTGTTTAGCCAGTCATCGTATATGTGAATTGTATCGTGCCATATTTTTTTCCATAATGTATTCCATTTGTCAACAATGTTTATACATTCATCTACTCTTCCTGTGCATCAGCCATTTGAGTCGGTCATGGGAAAATCTGGAGTGAAAACAAGGTCTTATGAGCGATCGATGGTACCTGTCGATGCAGATTTCTTCTTTGATTCTGAGATAGCTCCTCAGAGGAGGATTCAGAGAGAGATGACCATTCGTATTCCCCCCGAGGTGCATGCTCTAACTTGGCTGGGTTATATTGCTCATATCATGCATATGGTATCTTGCATTGCCATGCCATCTGCTTAGATTAGACATGCTTTGTGTGAATGCCTCCTGTTTGCTTTCTATATCAGATATGTGAATTATGCAATGCCATGTTTTCCAGCCAATTATCATATATGTGAATTATGCACCGCCATGGAGTCAGGCATCATATATGTGAATTATCTCATGCCATCTTTTTTTCATTACGTATTCCATTTGTCGACAATCTATGTATATTGAACTACTCTTCATGTGTATCAGCCATTTGAGCCGGTTATGGAAAAATCTGGAGTGAAAACAAGGTCTTCAGAGCAGGCAATGGTACATGTTGAAGCATATATCTCGATGGTTACAGGGAGCTCCTCAGAGATAGATGACCAGTCCTATATCCCACCTGAGGTGTATGCTCTAAGTTGCAATGTTTATATTTCTCATATGATGCATATGGTGTCTTGCATTGCTTAGTTTAGACATCATATGCACAATGTTGAATTCTATCTGCTTAGTTTAGAGATCATACATGCGAGTGCCAGTTTCTTAGTATATGAATCAATTATGTCAATTATATCATGCCATCATGTATACTTAGACAACATTTATGTGAATTATTTCATCCCAACTTATTTTAGAAAGACATCATAGAGTTTTGTCATGTCATGTTATTTAGATATTCGTTATATGTTGAATTATGCCAGTATATCCTGTTAAGTTATCCATCATATATCCGAAACGGTGTCATGCTATCCTGTTTAGTTAGGCATCATATATGTGAAATTGTGTCATGCTGTCCTGTTTGGTTAGACAACATATATGTGAATTACCACATCTGTCTATGATACAATGTCTGTACATTCAATTTCTTTTCTTGTTTATCAGCCATTTGAAATGGAGGGGGTGATGGCGATATCTAAGGAGCAAAAACCCGTTCTTCACAAAAGACAGTGCTACCCGTCGATGCAGATAGAACCATGGTTGTACTGACCCACAAACTAGCCCCACCACACATAATCGAGATTCTTCCAGATTGCACACTTACACCGTTGGGCAGAGAACTAGCTACAACCCATCTAACCGCAACCCCAACGGATAGTAACCCACTTATAGTTGACAAAGCACCATGTCCACCACAGAGTACCCCCACACGAGCAGTTTGTAAAGCTACCGGTTCCCCAAAGCACGAAGACCACCACATTAACCCAAACTCCACGTTTAAAGCAGAAGAGCAACTATTCTTAGGTCAGATTCCGTAGCTATGGTCCATACTCCTTTGTTGTTGCATCACTGTATTTACTCATACCAACTACTTTCGAATTTGAAGGATCCAATTGAAACTCCAATGGCGCAACAGGTATGTTTTAAATCTATTTCTTTAACTGGATTGCTGTTCTAACTTCTTGCTCTATGTTGATTTCAGTTTAAGTTGTATAAACAGTTATGTTCTCATGTGATGCACATTACAAGTGCTGCCAATGATGTGTAGTTTCTCACACTTATATTCTGTCTATCTTCTTTGTGTCTTAAAAATATATGAGTTGAACTGTGTCTTTATCTTGATTAGGGAACATAAACTAGAAGATATGGACAATCCAGTGACCATAGTACATAGATATATGTTTGTTTCATGTTGTTATCCTGTCCACCTTACTACTGAACCGGTTTACCAAAATGAGTTTGGTATACTACAAGCTAAACCTGTGATGTGTCTGCTTGTTTCTCTTGTAGTATGCAAACAGAATATTAGAGAAGAGCACCCCACTATGCAATGGTAGAGAAAGTAATGCATATAAGGTTCAAGATAGTGAGACAACCCTGTTAGTCTTCAAGAAAGGTGATAAAAACGATCTTGTAGACAGTGAGAAAACCCCACAGTCCTGCGTTGATGTAGTGTTCGAAAGCATCGTCAAGATCACCGCACAAGCTCTTCGAACTCGCTGCTGAATCACTTGACTTCTTGATCTCAGCTACAAGCTGAAAGGCATCGATCAACTGTGGTTATGCGACAAGAAGTCAAGGACCGAGGAAGTCCTGCAGAATTCAGATGCATACTTTCTTGTGCAACAATAAGTTACTGGAGGATTTAAGCGCCAAACAAGAGAAAGTTAATAAGCTTGCTAAGCATCTTGCCAGCATTATGGGTACCCAGGATATTGTTTCTTGAACTCTTCTGAAGTGGTTTCAGTTCTAGACTTGTTTTGTTGCGGCGTTTATATGCTGTTGTGTTCCCTATATTTGCACTGGTGGTGAACTTTGATGCCCAGTGGATGTAATATGTGTAATAGCCGTGATAGCCTAGCATAAGTTGCTTGCTTATTTATTTCCTTGTTGTCTTGTTTATTTGTTTGCTTGTAGTCAGTGCAGTTATTTTTCTGCGGTTTGCTAGTGGCTGCAATAACCTATTTTTTAAAACTAGGCCACAATAACCATGGGCTAATATTTATCGTAGTGACGGTGGGCCTCCTACGGTCAGTAGAAACAATGGGCCTTCTACGGGTCAGAAAGCGAGGGCCTTCTATGGGCCGTAGAAACATCAGGCCTTCAATGGGCCGTAGAAACAATGGGCCTTCTACGGGCCATATCATCAATGGGCATTATACGGTACGAATGATCGATTGGCCAAACAAGGGCCAATAACAGACGCATTATGGCCGTAAGAACGGGCTAGAGTTGGAATCGTCTGCTCATGGGCAGACCATAACGGGCCATCATTAATAGGCTGTATTTGATGACGCTATGAAAACGGCCCAATGTATTAATGGACCACAAACGGGCCGACTGTAACCACGGGCTGAATTTGGCCCACAAGCAGAAAATGACAGTAACGGGCCATAAGTAAACGAATGCTCGAAATGAGCCCAAGAATAAATGGGCTCTAAGAAGGCCGAAATATAACATGGGCTGGAAATGGCCCAACTGAATAATGGGCCCTTAATGGGTATAAAGTGATACACTGTTCATTACGGGCCAGTTTCACCACGGGCTGTTAATGGGTCTAAAGTGATACACTGTTCATTGCGGGCCAGTTTCATCACGGGTCGTTAATAGGCCAAGAGTTACATAGGGCCTCATATGGGCCGAAAGACGTCATGGGCCATACATGGGCCAGAAGTGAAATGGGCTGGAATCATATTTGATGGCCCAGATGACGCTACTGGGCCTAATTCGGAAAGGGCATAACGGGCCTTGGGTTAGCGGGCTGTAAATGGGCTATATGTGAACATGCCGTTAACAGGCTTTCCATGGGTCGGCCCATCACCTTTTGACCAAGTCAAATGGGCTGGCCTTTTCACAGGAATGGGCCTCTGTTGGGTCGTGCCACGTGTCAATGTATCATAGGCGCCTTCTGTCCAATGAGTGGATGACATCTGTCCCAACAATGAGCCGACACGTGTTTCCTCCAGCCAATGATGATTTTACACTTGGAAAATCCCCATTGGTCGGGGCTGTTAACGGGTTATCGGATCCAAAACCCGACCCGATAGCTTAACGGCGTTCCGTTACGGTGGATGCCACGTGTCGGTCACCCTTGACGAAAGCACTTCTGTGACGCGAGATTTATCGTCATGGAAGTGGACACTTCGGTGATGATAATTTTGGTAATGTCATGGAACACTTCTACGACATCACAGGTATGACTATCTTGATTCTGTCATAAGTTTGTCATGGATGTACATGCATGACAAAAAACGCGACCTACTGTGACAAACACGTATCATCACGGAAGTGTATTTTTTTTTGTAGTGCAAACTGATAATTCGAAGAGACTTGCAAAGATAACCAATCATACATAAAAGAATTCAGAGAAGATTCAAATATTGTTCATAGATAATCTTGATCATAAACCCAAAAGTCATCGATCTCAACAAACACACCGCAAAAACAAGATTGCATTGAATAGATCTCCACGAGAGAGAGGGAGAACATTGTATTGAGATCCAAAAAGAGAGAAGAAGCCATCTAGCTACTAACTATGGACCCGAAGGTCTGAGGTAAACTACTCACACTTCATCGGAGGGGCTATGGTGATGATGTAGAAGCCCTCCATGGTGGATGCCCTCTTCGGCGGAGCTCCGGAACAGGCCCCAAGATGGGATCTCGTGGGTACAGAAGGTTGCGGAGGTGGAATTAGGTTTTTGGCTCCGTGTCTAATCGTTTTGGGGTACGTAGGTATATATAGGAGGAAGAAGTACGTCGGTGGAGCTTTGTGGGCCCCACGAGGGGGGCGCGCCTGGGGGGTAGGGCGCGCCCCCCTACCTCATGTACACCTCGAAGCTTCCTTGGCGTAGGGTCCAAGTCTCATGGGTCAGATTCGGTGAGAAAATCACGTTCCCGAAGGTTTCATTCCGTTTGGACTCCGTTTGATATTCTGTTTCTTCGAAACACTGAAATAGGCAAAAAACAGCGGCCTCCGGTTAATAGGTTAGTCCCAAAAATAATATAAAAGTGGAAAATAAAGCCCAATATTGTCCAAAATAGTAGAAAATATAGCATGGAGCAATCAAAAATTATAGATATGTTGGAGACGTATCACATCGCATAGCATAAACCTACCCGGCGATCCCCTCCTCGTCGCCCTGTTAGAGAGCGATCACCGGGTTATATCTGGCACTTGGAAGGGTGTGTTTTATTAAGTATCCGGTTCTAGTTGTCATAAGGTCAAGGTACAACTCCAAGTCGTCCTGTTACCGAAGATCACGGCTATTCAAATAGATAAACTTCCATGCAGGGGTGCACCACATAACCCAACACGCTCGATCCCATTTGGCCGGACACACTTTTCTGGGTCATGCCCAGCCTCGGAAGATCAACACGTCACAGCCCCACCTAGGCACAACAGAGAGGTCAGCACGCCGGTCTAAATCCTATGGCACAGGGGTCTGGGCCCATCACCCATTGCACACCTGCACGTTGCGTGGGCAGCCGGAAGCAGAACTAGCCCCCTTAATACAAGAGCAGGCTTACCTTCCAATCCGGCGTGCGCCGCTCAGTCGCTGACGTCATGAAGGCTTCGGCTGAAACCACGACGTCGAGTGCCCATAATTGTTCTCGCGTAGTTGGTTAGTGCGTATAGGCCAGTGGCCAGACTCAGATCAAATACCAAGATCTCGTTAAGCATGTTAAGTATCCGCTGACGGCGACCAGGCAGCCCACCTCTCTCCTAGGCGGTCTCAACCTGCCCTGTCGCTCCGCCACAAAGTAACAGTCGGGGGCCGTCGGGAACCCAGGCCCACCTCTACCAGGATGGAGACACCTGCCCCTTTAGCCCCCATCTTCGAACAGTATCACAAGTAATGTTACAGTATAAAGTATATATCATATGCCCGTGATCACCTCCCGAAGTGATCACGGCCCAGTAGTATAGCATGGTAGATGGACAAGAGTGTAGGGCCACTGATGGAATACTAGCATCCTATACTAAGCATTTAGGAATGCAGGTAAGGGTAACAACTGTAGCAACAATGACAGGATATGCAGCAGAATAGGATTAATCGAAAGCAGTAACATGCTACACTACTCTAATGCAAGAAGTAGAGAGAAGAATAGGCAATATCTGGTGATCAAAGGGGGGGCTTGCCTGGTTGCTCTGGTAAGAAGGACGGGTCGTCAACACCGTAGTCGAACTGGGGGTCGTCGGCAGCCTCGGGGTCTACCGGAAAGAAGTAATGGAGGGGGAACACAATAAATAATAGAGCAATCAAAGCATCACAAAGTATAGCATGGCAATATGTAGTGCTAGGGTAATCTAGCGCAGGGATAGGTGATACCGGCGAAGGGGGGAAACATCTGGGAAAGTATTCCCGGTGTTTCGCGTTTTCGGACAAATGAACCAGAGGAGGAAAGTTGCGAGTTTACTATGCTAGGGATGTGTGGCGGGCGAACTGGCTGCGTTTCCGGATTCGTCTCGTCGTTCTGAACAACTTTCATGTAGAAAACATTTTCATCTGAGCTATGGTTTATTTTCTATGTTTTTTCTAAAGTTTAAATCATTTTCTGAATGTATTTATCTATTTAATTCTAACATTATCCAGAATAGTGCTTCCTGACGTCATCAGCATGACGTCAGCAGTCAACAGGGTGTTGACTGGGTCAATCTGACGTGTGGGTCCCAGCTGTCATTGACTGTTTAATTAGCAGGGTTAACTAAACAGAGTTAATTAGGTTAGTGATTAGAATAATCTAATTATGACTAATTAACTTAATTAATTAATTAAATCTATTACTATTATTATCATTATTTAAAATCTTATTATTATTATTATTAAATGTTCTGGGGCCGGGCCCCTCATGTCATTGGCCCATGGCCATAGTGGGTTCGGGCGTTAAGGCGTTGCTCAATGCAACGAGCGGGCAATAGGGCGAGGCCGGGCTGGCTCGGCGAGGCCATCGGTGCCGGCCGAAGCGGATCGGGCGGTTGCGGCGACAGCAAGAGCAGAAGCGATGGAGCGGCGAGCTGCAAGGTGGAGGTAGAAGGGCGAGCGGGGTGGACGCCGAGGCGTGGGGCAGCAGCAGAGCAGCGGTGGGACGAGGCGGAATGGCAGCGCCGACCAGCAAGCAGAGGCGGCTGGGGACAGGAATGGGGCGGCGGTGCCGGAGCTAACGGCAGAGGCGGGCGACGGCAGGCGAGCGATGGCAGGCAGTGGCGAGGCACGGGCGTGGCCGGACGCAAAGGCGCACGGCGCGCGAGCGGGCGCGGGAGGGGACGTGATGCGTGGGCGGCGTGTGCGTGCGGGACAGCGCAGGAGGGAGGGAGAGGAGGTCGTGGCGCGGGCAATTCGTCCGGGGCGCGCGACCGATGTGGTGAGCGAGGTGAGCGCGCGCGCAGGGGCTGCGGCGATGAGCGCGAGCGCGCGAGGGAGAGGGAGGGAGCTAGGATCACGACGAGATGCAGGGTTCGTGGCAGTGTTGCTTGGGGAGGACGACAGCGACGACGTGCGTAGGGGGAGACAGACCGGTGAGGGAGCGCTCCGGCGAGTCGGTGATGGCGACGGTAGTGGTGCGGCGTCGGGCGGCGGGGTCGGGGCTTCACGCCCCGATCCAGATCCAGCGGGGGGAGTGGGTGCGAGGAGTGGGGAACGAGGGATGTCGGTGGGGTGGATAGGTTTTCGGGGTCCAGGGATAAGGGGAAGTGGGGGAGTGGCCGGCTGGGCCTGGTGGGTTGGCCCAGTTGGGCGTGTGGTCAGCTGGGCCGAAGCCCAGGGGGGTCTCTTCTATTATTATTTTTGTCTTTTGTTTTTCTATTTTTATTATTTTTCTTTTATTTATTTTCTTTTGTTGTTTTAATTCAACTTAGGGCATTTAAGTATTTTATAAATTTGTGTTTTCTTTACTATAATTACCTTTGTAATATTCGGCACAAACCGAACATTTTTGTTTCAATGTTTGAGGACATTTGTTTGTTTGCCATATTTTGAATTGATTTTTGAATCGGTTTTGAACTAACAAAAGTTTAGCAACAGTAACAGAGGTGACGTGGCTAGCGTGGGATTACTGTAGCATGATTATCCGGGCATTACAGATCCACTAGCTAATTTTTGGTTTTATTTGTTTGTTGTCATGCTGGTTTTTATTTTGATTATTTAATATCTCTTTTTTGGTCATTTGTTTTTAGATCATGATGCCTCTATTCAAACCTATGGTTTCATCAAAGGATAGGAAAGTGAACCACTTTTCCTTATATGTCATGAATCGGTACCGAAGTAGTGTCGACATCCTTGACTCTTTACCTTATAAGAAGAACCATCGTCCTTCAAAGAACACCTATCATAAAGACTGCGAGAAGATTGTGAGTGACATTTATTATCTGTACTGGATTAATTTTTCCGCATCTTTGTTTCTACTTTTCTGAGACCCGAAAATGTGATGAAGGTTGTGTATGGTGATGCTCAGTACAATGCGAGCAAGCAGCCCAAATGGGAGGTTTTTGCAAAGAAACCAACATTTGTCAAGGTTCCACTTCAAGGGGAGACTCAATGTGGCCATTATACTCTGAAGTATGCGGGATCCTATGATGGTGAAAAGATTGTTGAGAACATTCAAAATAATGACGTGGGTTCTAGTTGAGCTTTTCACTTTCTGTGTTTGGCTCATTGTGTATTCTTTTTTTATGTGTCATGATTTTTGATAATTTTTTTTATTGTTTTGTAGCCTCGTATTGTTGATTGGAACGTTGAGGATCTGTATAGAGTTGTGTTCAACCGGAATAACCAGCTTCTGGTGACGGAGCTTCCCAAGGAGGTTCAAGCTTTAGCTCCTAGTGCCTAGAAGAAATGGTCCTCATTTGCGTAGTGAATGGGATAGTTGTGTGATATATCTCTTGAAAGCATTGTAGGCTTTGTTTGTAGTGTTTGGATGTCTTATCAAGTAGTATGTAATAACTGGTATTGTGATGTGTTTAAGTGTGGCACAATGTTTAACAAACTTTTTTCCATGATGATAGTGTGGTTGAATAGCTATTTCACTTGTGTATGTTTCATCGGGAATTCATTTTGGTTAAGTTTTATTTTTTTTACTAAAGTCTTATAAACTAGTTGAACTGAAAACACCTTTTTTCAAGTGCATTACGAGTTGTTGCTGAAAAATTGAGATTTATTTTATTTTTCATCTGTCCCAACCTAAGTTGGACCTTTATAGTTTATGTACCCTCTTTTCTTGTACTTATGGTATAGTTCTGTTAGTACTGAATTGTAATCTATTTCAGCGTAAGGCTTTTAAAATTTGGTATCACAATAGCACTTGTGGATCTAGCGTGAGTGGAGTGACGCTTCCTTGTTATGTAGAACTGATTTCATATAATGTATTAGAACTGAAGTTTTTTTTTGGATTGAAATTATTTACGACGAAGTTGTTACGTGATCTCTAGCGAGATTTTATTTAAGTATAAGAAATTTAGCAAAATTTGAGAGCCAAATTTTTGTTTGAACTTCTTGAATTTTAGTAGTTGAACTTCATAGTAAAAGTTAAAGCACTGGTTTAAATTAGCTACATTTAACAGATAGCCCTATTAAGTTCATAATTACTTCCCTATTAAGCTTCCCGTTCCTTTTTATTTTTGTAGAACGAATGTACTGTGTGTTCAAGTGTACCAGTACTTTCAATCCTAGCATGCTAGTGACTACGAAATACGTACTGATGGTTCTTTGCTTTTCCTGTTAAAGATTTCTAGTAATTTTCTAATTACTATTAGCATGATGTTGTTAGTACTGAATGTTGTCCTCAGCTGAAACTTAGTCTTTTTAGTGTTCTTCTGAAACTAAAAACTGATTTTTAGTGTGATAGTACTACCATAAATGTCTAAGCTGTACTGAGCGTCCAAGACTACTATTTGTTGTTTTCCTTAGTTAGTCTGCCACTTTTTTTGTGAAAATATCCATGTGTGATTTGTTGCTCCATGACTAGTGCTGCATAGCAGCCATCAAGTTTCATTCACAACCTACTTCAACTTCAAATGATGGATAAACAAAATAGGAAGCTAGCAAACTTGTCGAACGGCATAAGCAAATGATGTACTCGATAGACATAGGCAAACTTGTTCAAATCCTGACACACATAACCTAAGAAAGCTGGTTCAACCTAACGAAAGCAAACTACAAACAATAAGAATAAGGACAAGCAGAAGCGGGAGCAACACAAAGGCAGACTTTCATGCCTCTTCATCCCGCGAAGTTGAAGTGGTAGTAGGGGTCAGCCTCTTGCTCTTTTGAAATATCCCAACCTGTCACGATGTTGTCGATTATCTTCCATGACTTGAACGTGGCGTACTGTCGGTGTACAAAAGTACGAGCTCTTCTTTTGACCCCTTTACTAGTGCACGGGCAGTCAGAGCCCCACGCCATGGCCACACTTAGCAGGGCAGAGGAGGGAAGCCGGAGAGAAGCCGAAGCCCAAGACAAACAAGACAACGCCAAGACCAAGAACCCAAAGAGCAGAGGGGCAAAGCAGGTACCCCCGGCAAGACCCTTGCTGGGGCAGCCTCAGCAGCCCCGGCAAGAGCCTTGCCGGGGCAGCTCGCCCAACACCAGTGGAGCGAGCCACCCTTGAGCCCAGGGATTCCGGACGCCGTCAACAGCTATGTTGGAACCAGGGCTCGGGAGGCACCTCCGTGGTGGCATGCTGATCTTTGTCAAGATCATGAATACATGAGGTCAGATGAGAACCAGAAGACGACGACCCTCGGCGGGATCCTAGCCGAGGGAATCCACAAGACCCCCGGCAAGCGCCTTGCCAGGGACGACCGCAACACCACGGCAAGACCCTTGATGGGCCCCCCGGTGAGGCCCTTGCCGAGGGCACGAGCGGGGCCGCAACCAGGCCCACGTCTGCCAAGATGCCACCGCCGTCCGCAAGCAGCTGCTAGCTCAACCAACTAGGCAGGCACCTGCGTGGCGACGGGCGACCTCTACACCAACTCAGAAAACACCGGCATGGTGGCATGCAGATGTTCATGAAGACCCTACCACCGCGCCACCTCAGTGATACGTCTCCAACGTATCTATAATTTTTTATTGTTCCATGCTATATTATATTCTGTTTTGGATGTTTATTGGGCTTTATTATACACTTTTACATTATTTTTGGGACTAACTAATTAACCGGAGGCCCAGCCCAAATTGCTGTTTTTTTTACCTATTTCAGTGTTTCAAAGGAAAAGGATATCAAACGGAGTCCAAACGGAATGAAACCTTCGGAAATGTGATTTTTGGAACAAACGTGATCCAGAGGACTTGGAGTCTACGTAATGCAATCAACGAGGAGAGCACGAGGCAGGGGGCGCGCCCACCTCCCCCAGGCGCGCCCTCCACCCTCGTGGGCCCCTCGTTGCTCCACCGACGTACTTCTTCCTCCTATATATACCCATGTACCCTGGAAACATCATATACTGAGCCAAAACCCTATTTCCACCGCCGCAACCTTCTGTACCCATGAGATCCCATCTTGGGGCCTTTACCGACGCTCCGCCGGAGGGGGCATTGATCATGGAGGGCTTCTACATCAACACCATAGCCTCTCCGATGATGCATGAGTAGTTTACCTCAGACCTTCGGGTCCATAGTTATTAGTTAGATGGCTTCTTCTCCCTCTTTGGATATCAATACAAAGTTCTCCTTGATCTTCTTGGAGATCTATTCGGTGTAATCTTATTTTGCGTTGTGTTTTTTGAGATCCGATGAATTGTGGGTTTATGATCAAGTTTATCTATGAACAATATTTGAATCTCCTCTGAATTCTTTTATGTATGATTGGTTATCTTTGCAAGTCTCTTCGACTTATCAGTTTGGTTTGGTCTACTAGATTGATCTTTGTTGCAATGGGAGAAGTGCTTAGCTTTGGATTCAATCTTGCGGTGTCCTTTCCCAAAGGATGTTAGGGCAGCAAGGCACGTATTGTATTGTTGCCATCGAGGATAAAAAGATGGGGTTTATATCATATTGCATGAGTTTATCCCTCTACATCATGTCATCTTCCTTAAAGCATTACTTTGTTCTTATGATCTTAATACTCTAGATGCATGCTGGATAGCGGTTGATGTGTGGAGTAATAGTAGTAGATGCAGAATCGTTTCGGTCTACTTGTCACAGACGTGATGCCTATATACATGATAATACCTAGATATTCTCATAACTATGCTCAATTCTATCAATTGCTCGACAAGAATTGTTTACCCACCGTAATACTTATGCTCTTGAGAGAAGCCACTAGTGAAACCTATGGCCCCGGGTCTATTTTCCATCATATTAATCTCCGTCAACAAGCTATTGTGGCGCCGTTTATTTTGCTTTCTTTACTTTTAGTCTTTATCATAAAAATACCAAAATATTATCTTATCAGATCTCACTCTAAGTAAGTGACCGTGAAGGGATTAACAACCCCTTTATCGCGTTGGTTGCGAGGTTCTTATTTGTTTGTGTAGGTGTGTGGGACTCGAGCGTGGTCTCCTACTGGATTGATACCTTGGTTCTCAAAAACTGAGGGAAATACTTACCTACTTTACTGCATCACCCTTTCCTCTTCAAGGGAAAACCAATGCATTTCTCAAGAGGTAGCAAGAAGGATTTCTGGCACCGTTGCCGGGGAGTCTACGCACAAGTCAAGACATACCAAGTAGCCATCACAAACTCTTATCCCTCGCATTACATTATTTGCCATTTGCCTCTCGTTTTCCTCTCCCCCACTTCACCCTTGCCGTTTTATTCGCCCTCTCTTTTTTGTTCGCCTCTTTTTTGCTTGCTTCTTGTTTCCTTGTGTGTTGGATTGCTTGCTTGTCACGATGGCTCAAGATAATACTAAATTATGTGACTTTGCGAATACCAACAGCAATGATTTTCTTAGCACTCCCATTGCTCCTCTTACCGATGTTGAATCTTGTGAAATTAATGCTGCTTTGTTGAATCTTTTCATGAAAGATCAATTCGCCGGCCTTCCTAGTGAAGATGCCGCTACCCATCTAAATAGCTTCGTTGATTTGTGTGACATGCAAAAGAAGAAAGATGTGGACAATGATATTGTTAAAGTGAAGCTATTTCCTTTTTCGCTTAGAGATCGTGCTAAAGCTTGGTTTTCGTCTTTGCCTAAAAATAATATTGATTCATGGAATAAGTGCAAGGATTCTTTTATCTCTAAGTATTTTCCTCCCGCTAAAATCATCTCTCTTACAAACGTTATCATGAATATTAAGCAACTTGATCATGAACATGTTGCACAAGCTTGGGACAGGATGAAATTAATGATACGTAATTGCCCTATGCATGGTTTGAATCTTTGGATGATTATACAAAAAAATTATGCCGGATTGAATTTTGCTTCTAGAAATCTTTTAGACTCGGCCGCGGGAGGCACTTTTATGGAAATCACTTTAGGAGAAGCTACTAAACTCCTAGATAATATTATGGTTAATTATTCTCAATGGCACAATCGAAGATCTAATAATAAAAAAGTGCATGTGATAGAAGAAATTAATGTTTTGAGTGGAAAGATGGATGAACTTATGAAATTATTTGCTACAAAAAGTGTTTCTTCTGATCCTAATAATATGCCTTTGTCTACTTTGATTGAGAATGATAATGAATCTATGGATGTGAATTTTGTTGGTAGGAATAATTTTGGTAACAACACGTATAGAGGAAACTTTAATCCTAGGCCGTTCCCTAATAATTCCTCTAATAATTATGGAAATTCCTACAACAATTCTTATGGAAATTTAAATAATATGCCCTCTGAATTTGAGACTAGTGTTAAGGAGTTTATGAATTCGCAAAATAATTTCAACGCTTTGCTTGAAGAAAAATTGCTTAAGGTTGATGAATTGGCTAGGAACGTTGATAGAATTTCTCTTGATGTTGATTCTTTGAAACTTAGATCTATTCCACCTAAGCATGATATCAATGAGTCTCTCAAAGCCATGAGAATTTCCATTGATGAGTGCAAAGAAAGAACTGCTAGGATGCGTGCTAAGAAAGATTGCTTTGTGAAAGTGTGTTCTTCTAGTTTCTATGAGAATAAAGATGAAGATCTAAAAGTTATTGATGTGTCTCCTATTAAATCTTTGTTTTGCAATATGAGTCTTGATAATGATGGTACTGGAGATGAGTCACCTTTACCTAGAAGGCATCCCAAAAATTCGGAGTTTTTAGATCTTGATGCAAAAATTGGTAAAAGTGGGATTGGAGAGGTCAAAACTTTAGATATCAATGAACCCACTATTTTGGATTTCAAGGAATTTAATTATTATAATTGCTCTTTGATAGATTGTATTTCCTTGTTGCAATCCGTGCTAAATTCTCCTCATTCTTATAGTCAAAATAAAGCTTTTACTAAACATATTATTGATGCTTTGATGAAATCTTATGAAGAAAAACTTGAGTTGGAAGTTTCTATCCCTAGAAAACTTTATGACGAGCGGGAACCTACTATTAAAATTAAAATTAAAGATCATGAATGCTATGCTTTGTGTGATTTGGGTGCTAGTGTTTCCACGATCCCAAAAACTTTGTGTGATTTGCTAGGATTCCGTGAATTTGATGATTGTGCTTTAAACTTGCACCTTGCGGATTCCACTATTAAGAAACCTATGGGAAGAATTAATGATGTTCTTATTGTTGCAAATAGGAACTATGTGCCCGTGGATTTCATTGTTCTTGACATAGATTGCAATCCTTCATGTCCGATTATTCTTGGTAGACCTTTCCTTAGAACAACTGGTGCAATTATTGATATGAAGGAAGGGAATATGAGATTCCAATTTCCGTTAAGGAAATGCATGGAGCACTTCCCTAGAAATAAGATTAAATTAACATATGAATCTATTATGAGAGCCACTTATGGATTGCCTACGAAAGATGGCAATACCTAGATCTATCCTTGCTTTTATGCCTAGCTAGGGGCGTTAAACGATAGCGCTTGTTGGGAGGCAACCCAATTTTATTTTAGTTTTTTGCTTTCTGCTTTTGTTTAGGAATAAATATTTGATCTAGCCTATGGTTATATTTGTTTTTATGTTTTAATTAGTGTTTGTTCCAAGTGAAACCTATAGGATCTTCTTGGATGATAGTTACTTGATCTTACTGAAAATTCCAGAAACTTTCTGTTCACGAAAAGAATTGTTAAAAATCACCAGAACGTGATAAAATACTGATTCCAATTGAAGTAGATCAATACGAAAATTTTCCAGGTCTTCCTATTTTTATAGAAGTTTTTGAGTTGCAGAAGTTTGCGTTAGTTATAGATTACTACAGACTGTTCTGTTTTTGACAGATTCAGTTTTTCGTGTGTTGTTTGCTTATTTTGATGAATATATGGCTAGTAAAATAGATTATAAACCATAGAGAAGTTGGAATACAGTAGGTTTAACACCAATATAAATAAGCAATGAGGTAAATACAGTACCTTGAAGTGGTGTTTTGTTTTCTTTCGCTAACGGAGCTCACGAGATTTTCTGTTGAGTTTTGTGTTGTGAAGTTTTCAAGTCTTGGGTAAAGATTTGATCGATTATGGAACAAGGAGTGGCAAGAGCCTAAGCTTGGGGATGCCCATGGCACCCCAAGATAATCTAAGGACCCCAAAAAGCCAAAGCTTTGGGATACCCCGGAAGGCATCCCCTCATTCGTATTCGTCCATCGGTAACTTAACTTGGAGCTATTTTTTTATTCACCACATGATATGTGTTTTGCTTGGAGCGTCTTGTATGATTTGAGTCTTTGCTTTTTAGTTTACCACAATCATCCTTGCTGTACACACGTTTTGAGAGAGACACACATGATTCAGAATTCATTAAAATACTCTAAGTGCTTCACTTATATCTTTTGAGCTATATAGTTTTTGCTCTAGTGCTTCACTTATATCTTTTAGAGCACGGTGGTGGATTTGTTTTATAGAAACTATTGTTCTCTCGTGCTTCACTTATATTATTTTGAGAGTCCTACAAAACAGCATGGTAATTTTCTTTAATTGTGAAATTAGTCCTAATATGCTAGGTATTCAAGACTAGTAAAAACTTTCTGATGAGTGTGTTGAATACTAAGAGAAGCTTGATGCTTGATGATTGTTTTGAGATATGGAGGTAGTGATATTAAAGTTGTGCTAGTTGAGTAGTTGTGAACTTGAGAAATACTTGTGTTGAAGTTTGCAAATCTCGTAGCATGCACGTATGGTAAACGTTATGTAACAAATTTGAAACATGAGGTGTTCTTTGATTGTCCTCCTTATGAGTGGCGGTCGGGGACGAGCGGTGGTCTTTTCCTACCAATCTATCCCCCTAGGAGTATGCGCGTAGTGCTTGGTTTTTTATGACTTTTAGATTTTTGCAATAAGTATGTGAGTTATTTATGACTAATGTTGAGTCCACGGATTATACGCACTCTTACCCTTCCATCATTGCTAGCCTCTTGATTGCAGTGCATTGCCCTTTCTCACCTTGAGAGTTGGTGCGAACTTCACGGTGCATCCAAACCCCGTGATACGATACGCTCTATCACACATAAACCTCCTTATATATTCCTCAAAACAGCCACCATACCTACCTATTATGGCATTTCCATAGCCATTCCGAGATATATTGCCATGCAACTTTCCACCGTTCCGTTTATCATGACACGTTCATCATTGTCATATTGCCTTACATGATTATGTAGTTGACATCGTATTTGTGGCAAAGCCACCATGCATATTATTTCATACATGTTACTCTTGATTCATTGCCCTTCCCGGTACATCGCCGGAGGCATTCATATAGAGTCATACTTTGTTCTAGTATCGAGTTGTAATCATTGAGTTGTAAATAAATAGAAGTGTGATGATCATCATTCATAGAGCATTGTCCCCAAAAAAAGGGCCAAAAGAAAAATAAGAAAGGCCCAAAAAATTAAAAGAAAAGAAAAAGGGGCAAAGCTACTATGTTTTTTCCATACTTGTGCTTCAAAGTAGCACCATGATCCTTATGATAGATAGTCTCTTGTTTTGTCATTTTCATATACTAGTGGGAATTTTTCGTTATAGAACTTGGCTTGTATATTCCAACAATGGGCTTCCTCAAATGCCCTAGGTCTTCGTGAGCAAGCAAGTTGCATGCAAATCCACTTAGTTTCTTTTGTTGAGCTTTCATACATTTATAGCTCTAGTGCATCCGTTGCATCGCAATCCCTACTCCTCACATTAACATCAATTGATGGGCATCTCCCTAGCCCGTTGATTAGCCGCGTTGATGTGAGACTTTCTCCTTTCTTGTCTTCTCCACATAACCCCCATCATTATATTCTATTCCACCCATAGTGTTATATCCATGGCTCACGCTCATGTATTGCGTGAAAGTTGAAAAAAGTTTGAGATTACTAAAGTATGAAACAATTGCTTGGCTTGTCATTGGGGTTGTGCATGATGAGAGCATTCTTGTGTGACAAAAATGGAGCATGACCAAACTATATGATTTTGTAGGGATGAACTTTCTTTGGCCATGTTATTTTGGGAAGACATAATTGCTTAGTTAGTATGCTTGAAGTATTATTACTTTTATTCCAATATTAAACTTTTATCTTGAATCTTTCGGATCTGTATATTCATACCACAATTCAGAGGGTTACGTTGAAAATTATGCTAAGTAGCATTCCACATCAAAAAATCTATTTTTTATCATTTACCTACTCGAGGACGAGCAGGAATTAAGCTGGGGGATGCTTGATAAGTCTCCAACGTATCTATAATTTTTTATTGTTCCATTCTGTTTTGGATGTTTATTGGGCTTTATTATATACTTTTACATTACTTTTGGGACTAACCAATTAATCGGAGGCCCAGCCCAATTGTAGTTTTTTTTATCTATTTCAGTGTTTTGAAGGAAAAAGATGTCAAACGGGGTCCAAACGGAATGAAACCTTCAGAAACGTGATTTTGGGAACAAACATGATCCAGAGGACTTGGAGTCTACATAAAGCAATCAACGAGGAGAACACGAGGTAGGGGAGCGCGCCCACCTCCCCCAGGCGCGCCCTCCACCCTCGTGGGCCCCCCGTTGCTCCACCGACGTACTTCTTCCTCCTATATATACCCATGTACCCTGGAAACATCATATACGGAGCAAAAACCCTATTTCCACCGCCGCAACCTTCATGCACGTGAGATCCCATCTTGGGGCCTTTTTCGGCGTCTCGCCGGAGGGGGCATTGATCACGGAGGGCTTCTACATCAACACCATAGCCTCTCCGATGATGTGTGAGTAGTTTACCTCAGACCTTCGGGTCCATAGTTATTAGCTAGATGGCTTATTCTCTCTCGTCAACAAGCTATTTCTGGCGCCGTTTATTTTGCTTTCTTTACTTTTAGTCTTTATCATAAAAATACCAAAAATATTATCTTATCATATCTATCAGATCTCACTCTCGTAAGTGACCGTGAAGGGATTGACAACCCTTTATCGCGTTGGTTGCGAGGTTCTTATTTGTTTGTGTAGGTGCGTGGGACTCGAGCATGGTCTCCTACTGGATTGATACCTTCGTTCACAAAAACTGATGGAAATACTTATGCTACTTTACTGCATCACCCTTTCCTCTTCAAGGGAAAACCAACGCAGTGCTCAAGAGGTAGCACTCAGCAGCCTGCTTGCCTACATGGCACCGCACGCATCGCTAGCCCGGGCGCATGTCGAAGCGAGGCGGGGCTGCGACGAAAGGGACGGGCCTTGTTCCCGTCCCTGATAAAGCTAATGGACACCTAAGTAGCGCATTTAATGCACTTTGTCCTGTAACGCCGGGCGATAAGCTCGCGCACTGTACGCCTTTCCACCTCCTGTGTGCCACTGTGGCGACCCCTTTTGCCTATAAAAGGAGGCCCGAGGCCACCAGGAGAAGGATTCGGCTTTTTAGAACTATGCAGCAGCCGTAGCTAGTTCGAGAGCTCAAGAACACTCAATACATCCACCAAAGCAGGACTAGGGTTTGACGCATCCTCGCGGCCTGAACCTGGGTGAACGATCCGTGTGCTAGCTCCTAAACCTGCTCTTCTCACGACCCCGCACCCGCTGACCGTAGAAGGGATCCCAGTGATCCCATAGGTGTCATTCTCACCGACATCTTTGGCAGATGCTTTCTCCTTCGCGCTTGGAAGGCGGAGTCTGGACGCGCCTGGATGAAGAAGAGGCAGATGCTTTCTTCTTCGCTACCGCGGCCTTCACCAATTTCTTCGCAGCCGCGGCCCTCGTTTGGCGCGCGGACGCCTCCTGGGCTTGCCGGGGCTGCACGACCTAGCCGGGCCAAACCGACTCGCTAGAGGTAGCCTGCCGCAGGACTCGCCCTCTTCCCGTGGCCGGAGGGTCGACGGCCTCGGCCTCCTCCGACGACGACTCGTCGACCACGTCTTCGACAAGAAGGGCCCCGGTGCCGGCCCTGCTGGACTCCCCAGCAGACTCCGCCCACTGGGCAAGCTCCTTCTCCTCCGCGGCCGCCGTAGCCTTATCCTCCATGCCGCCGGCGCTGCTGGCCACCTTGGCGAGCTCCGCCTCCACCGCCCTGGCAGCGATATAGTCCAGCTCCTCCATGGTGGTGTCCTGGACGAGCCGCGGCTCGGTGGTGACATACTTCTCCTCCAAGGTGTCGAAAAACTCCCGCACCTGGTCCTCAGGCGGCTCAACCCAATTTGGGACGAGGACATGCGCGTTGAATTCCGGCATCATGGCAATGATGTCGCTCTGACGCGAATTGTTGCACAGCGGGACCACCCCCACCAGCAACTTAAATAAGGGCCCCTTGGCGACATTGCCGTCCTTCGCGGCGGCCTTCGCAGTCTTGCTGGACCGCTCAACCTCGCCATCGCGGTTCACGTCAAGCTGGAAGAGCCGCTGGCAGAAGTGGGTGTGCCCCATCACCGTGAAGTTGTGGTCCAAGCCGGGTCGGAGCCTCATGATGTCGGCGGCGTTCGTAAAGAGCCAGGCCGGCCCCCCCTTGTTGTGAAGTGGAGCGATTCAGCGGCGGATGAAATCCGCCTAGATCATCTCAAGGGTGAGCCCAGGCTCGGTGAGACGAAGCATCCTGGTGGTGGCGACCGTGAGCTTCTTGTCGTCGACATCGACATCGCTCCAGTCATTTCTGTGGACCTGCGGCGCCTGGTGAACCTCGCAGAATGCTGGTGGATCCTTCTCCTCAATCCATCACCACCGGCCTCGCCACTCCTCCCACCTCTCCTTCTGGGCATCGTTCGATATGTCTCTTTCTCCTGGGTCCTAGGGATCCAGGCGACGCAACCGGAAATGGCGCCCCCCTTTTGGATGCAAGGGAAGAAATAGTGGCGGAAGAGCGCCGTGTTGGGATGCACCCCGGCGAAACCCTCGCAGAGGTGCACAAAAAGAGCCATGCACGCCACGGCATTTGGAGTAAAATCCAGAAGGTGGAAGCTAAAGGTGTGCATGATGTCGCTGAAGAAATCAGAGAAGGGGGGCAGAGGCCGCAAGAAAAGTAGTCAACGAAGAACGGGTACCAATTCGGGCCAGCTTCGGCGAAGGCGGCGGGGATGACGCGCGTGGCCGGATGACCCATCGTCTCGCTTCCCGTCTTGCACCCCCACAGGTGCTTGAAGTAGTCTCGGAGTTCGACCGCGTCGACCGTCAACGGGAAGTAGGCGTGCTGCGTCTACCGCACCGCCAACCCGCTCTCTGGCGGCTCCTTCTTCCCAGCGTCCTTGGCCACTCCCTTGCCTCTTCTGGTCTTGGGTGCCGTGGCGGCTGCGGGAAGCGAGGAATGGAGGATGGCAAAGGCGCGGCAGCGGCGAGCGAAGGAAGAGCTTGGGAAGTAGGAAGAAGGGGACGACGGTTCCGAGATTGGGGAAAGCACGAAGGGTAAATGAGCAGCGTGCCCCTAGTTATTCCTTTTTATGGGGAAGGCGCGGGCCGCCTCTTTTCCCATTAACTGTGATGTGACACATGCATGCGGGAACCACCCCACGCATGGCCCCCATGTCACACATGATCCTCCACGTCGCGCGTTCAACGCGGGTCGTGGGGAAGCGCAGCAGACGAAACGGTTACAGCGGTAAAAATCCGCCCCACCTGCCCGCGCACCATTTTGGGCCTGGCTCAACAACACTTCGCGCTTATGTGTGGCCGGGGCCCGGGGGCTCCTGTCGGTGTACAAAAGTAGGGGCTCTTCTTTTGACCCCTTTAATTATGCACGGGCAGTCAGAGCCGCGTGCCATGACCACACTTAGCAGGGCAGAGGAGGGAAGCCAGAGAGAAGCCGAAGCCCAAGACAAACAAGAAAACGCCAAGACCAAGAACCCAAAGAGCAGAGGGGCGAAGCAGGTTCCCCTGGCAAGACCCTTGTCGGGGCAGCCTCAGCAGCCCCGGCAAGAGCCTTGCCGGGGCAGCTCGCCCAACACCAGCGGAGCGAGCCACCCTTGAGCCCAGGGGTTCCGGGCGCCGTCAACAACTACGTTGGATCCAAGGCTCGGGAGGCACCTCTGTGGTGGCATGCAGATCTTTGTCAAGATCATGAATACATGAGATCAGATGAGAACCAGAAGACGACGACCCTCGGTGGGATCCTAGCCGAGCAAATCCACAATACCCCCGGCAAGCGCCTTCCCGGGGACGACCGCAACACCACGGTAAGACCCTTGCCGGGCCCCCCAGCGAGGCCCTTGCCAAGGGCACCAATGGGGCCGCAACTAGGCCCGCGTCTGCCAAGATGGCACCGCCGTCCCCAAGCAGCTGCTAGCTCAACCAACTGGGCAGGCACCCGCGTGGCGACGGGCGGCCTCTACACCGACTCAGCAAGCACCTGTGTAGTGACATGCAGATCTTCGTGAATACCCTACCACCGCGCCACCTCAGCAGCCTGCCTGCCTACATGGCATCGCCGCGCGCCGCTGGCCCGGCGCGTGTCGGAAGTGGTGAGGCGGCGGACGGACGGGACGGGCCTCGTTCCCGTCCCTGATAAAGCTAATGGACACCTAAGTAGCGCATTTAATGCACTTTGTCCTGTAACGCGGGGCGATAAGCTCGCGCACTATACGCCTTTCCACCTCCCGTGTGCCACTGTGGCGACCCCTTTTGCCTATAAAAGGAGGCCCGAGGCGACCAGGAGAAGGATTCGACTTTTTGGAACTATCCAGCCGTCGTAGCTAGTTCGAGAGCTCAAGAACACTCAATACATCCACCAAAGCAGGACTAGGGTTTTACGCATTCTCGCGGCCCGAACCTGGGTAAACGATCCATGTGCTAGCTCCTAAACCTGCTCTTCTCAGGACCCCGCGCCCGCTGACCGTAGAAGGGATCCCAGTGATCCCATAGGTGTCGTTCTCACCGACATCTTTGGCGCGCGAGGTAGGGGTGCGCAGATGTGGAAATCTGGTCTGATCGGAGTAGCGGCTCCATTGTGGCCGTCGTCCCAAGGAGGGAGACGACCAAGCCTGACGTCGCTGTCTGCAGACCTAGTGGACGCCCGTGCGACGACAAAAAAGCTAAGTCATGCCGAATTTTAAGCATTCCTTTTTATATAAGGTTATTCCCCTCGGAGATCTCGTCCTTTGTATGGAAAACCTGCATGCAATGGGGCCATTCCGCTATTGGCAACACCCTTACCCTGTTTTGAGTTCGCTCAACAGCTTAAGCGGCCGCGTCAAGAACGACACGGTAGCCTTCTGCAGTTGGCAACGCTCTCGATTCTGACTCGAGTCAAGCTCGACAGTTCGAGCGGCCGCGTTGAGAGCGATAAGGTGGTTCGCCTGGCAGCAACCACACTGGGCAGGCCATTGGGGATCCATCCCCGAGGAGCCACCCTGGGTTTATGCGCCGGCCAGCCTACCCGATTAGCGTAGGGTGAACATACAAAGGGTGGATTGAACAGGAAAGTAACATGCATAATATCAAAAGTACTGCAGAGTTATATTACATCAATTGTTGCTGCGGTTCTAACTAAAGATAGAAATTCTCTTGGTCCTGAACCTGCAGCGACGATAAGAAGCGGGGTGCCTAGTCCCAGCGCTGTCCCTCTACCCTCTGGATTCCATCGATGCCATTGATGATGGGCTCGATATGCTCCTTGAGCGGCGCGAGGTCCACACCCTCCGGCAAGCTCTCCAGCGCAGCATCGAAGTCGAGGTTGGGATTCCAGTATGCCACCTTGGTGAGAACCTTGGTCATGGCACCCCGACAAAGCCCGCGGGCCTCATTGGCCAGGAAAGCCACCCTGGTGGAGCGGAAATGCTCCAGGGCTCGCAGAACACCCTCAAAGAACAGGGTCAGCCTGGCGTTGGGAGTCGTGCTGCGATCTGGAGCGTACCTCACAGTTGGCATCCCCATGGTGGCCAGCTACGTGGTGATCCTGCCGGCGACGTCTCCAAGGCGGCCGATCCAGCGATTCTCACCCTCCACAAAGTCTTTGTGGTTGGCGGTCTCGTTCTTCCGCAGCTGCTTCTCATTCTCCAGATCCTTGGTCAGGGTCTCCTCCCGGGCCTTGCTCTCCGACAACATCCCCTCGAGACCCTCTAGCTTCAGCTTGAGGTCTTTAATGGAGTTGTTGGCCTCGGAGAGCTCCCCGGCCCTGCTGACGGCCGCGCCCTGCACCTCCGTCAGGGCGCTATTGAGCGTGTCCTTCTCCTTGGACAGCTTCAGGGCATGGTCCTTCAGCTCGTCCCGCTCCACCTCCAGATCCTTCACCTTGCCGGCGTGAACCAGAGCCTGGGCATCATGTGCCTCTTTGTGCCTCCTCGTCCTTGCCGTGGAGCGTTGCGGCAAGCTTATCCTCATGCGCGGCAAGGTCCTCCTCCTGGGAGTTCAGCGCGGCCTGGTGCTGAGTTCGAGCGGCCTCGGCTGCGGCGGCCAAGTTATCCACCATCTCTTCGGCCTTCTCGATGTCGGCCTGCTGCATGGTGAGCTCCACCTCGCGCTTGGCCAGCTCGCCCTAGGCAGCCTTCATCTCCTCACAAGCTTGCCGGAACCAAGTTTGCGCCTCGGCGACGCGTCCCTTGAGGTCCGCCTCCGCCTTGTCCACCGTTGCCATCCTGGACTTGGTCTTGTCCAGGCGGGCACGGTGGAGCGCTTGGAGCTTCCGGAAGCTAGCGCCCATGGCCTGGAGAAGCTGCTCCTCCCGAGAACCTTTGCCACCGACGCTCAGCTCATCGACAACCTTGAGCCCGACGGCGGCAAGCACCTCTTCATCGAACACCTCTCCCTCGATGGGCGCCCTGGAGCTCAACGACCCTGGGAGGTGGACGAAAAGGTCGTCGCTCATGCTCAGATACCTGCCAGAGCCAGAGGCAGCAGAGGAGGAAGGTTGGTCATCAACCACCTCCTCCTTGGCAGCGGCCTTGCTGGCCTCCCCGGCAGGCCCCTTGCCGGCCTCCTCGGCCGTAGCCTTGCCGGGCTCCCCGGCAGGCCCCTTGGCAGCGTCCTCAGCAGCGCCCTTGGCGGCCTCCTCGGCGGCGATCTTCTCGGCCTCCGTCTCAGCGGCCTTGGCAATATCCTCGATGACGGTGTCTATGTTCTCCTGTTCCGCCGACGGACGATCTGGATACCAAGAAGGGGATGAGGCGAAGCCAAGACCAAAAGTCAGAAAGGACAAAAAAAGAACAGGGACGAAAGGCGAGTGACTTACCCGTGCTAGGCTGGGAAGCAGAGGTCCCCTTTCCCGCCAACATTTGGCGCCGAGGCGAAGCCACCAGCGCCCGGGTTCTCCTCCTCCTCTGTGTGCATGGGCTCGGTGCTTGGCGCCCTTGCCGGGAACGCCCCTCGGGGCGGCGTAGTCGATGGGGGCGACGTGTTGGGGGTAACCCTCTGTGGCTCCTCCTGCTACTGTCCTCCTCCTGGAACCACGGCGAGGTCAGCACCAAGAGATCGTGCCCCCAACACACGTCGATGAGGGGTGAGTGGTGAACTTATGCTGGGGGCTATGCCGGGGGCTGCTGTCCGGGCTTCTCAACACCACCAACGGTGTATCGGAAATCCCTGCCGGGGACTGGCCGCTTGCCAAAGCCCTGGCCCTCTTCACCCTCTAGGCCAGTGTCTCCGCATCCCTGCAAAGATGAAGATGAATCAAGATAAGTGGCACGGTCCGAGGGGACGGAGATGACAGAAAAGGACAAGATACTTACTCGTCCTCCAACTCCTCCTCTGCTGCTTTCCTCTTCTTCCTTGGGCTGAGGGACCCGAGGTCAAAGGAGACCTCTACGTCGATGTCTGCCGGGGGAGGGGGGAAGGCGGAGTCTGGACGCGCTTGGATGAAGAAGAGGCATATGCTTTGTCCTTCGCTATTGCGGCCTTCACCGCAGTCGCGGCCCTCGTTTGGCGCGCGGACGCCTCCTGGGCTTCCCGGGGCTGCACGACCATGCCGGGCCGAACCGGCTCACCAAAGGTGGCCCGCCGCAGGACTCGCCCTCTCTCCGCGGCCGGAGGATCGACGGCCTCAGACTCCTCCAACGATGACTCGTCGACCACGTCTTCGACAAGAGGGGCCCCGGTGCCGGCGCTGCTGGCCTCCCCAGCGGACTCCACCCACTGGGCAAACTCCTTCTCCTCCAAGGCCGCCGCGGCTTTATCCTCCATGCCGCCGGCGCTGCCGACCTCCTTGGCAAACTCCACCTCCACCGCCTTGGCGGCGATATAGTCCAGCTCCGCCTGGTTGGTGTCCTGGACGAGTCGCGGCTCGGCGGTGACATACTTCTCCTCCAAGGTGCCGAAAAACTCCTACACCTGGTCCTCCGGCGGCTTGACCCAATTTGGGACGAGGCCGTGCACGTTGAATTCCGGCATCATGGCGATGATGTCGCTCTGACGTGAATTGTTGCACAGCGGGACCACCCCCACCGGCAACTTAAACAAGGGACCCTTGGCGACCTTGCCGGCCCTCGTGGCGGCCTTCGCGGCCTTGCCGGACCGCTCAACCTCGCCGTCGCGGTTCACGTCGAGCTGGAAGAGCCGCTGGCAGAAGTGGGCGTGCCCCATCACCGTGAAGTTGTGGTCCAAGCCGGGTCGGAGTCTCATGATGTCGGCAGCGTTCGTAAAGAGCGAGGCCGGCCTCCCCTTGTTGTGCAGCGGAGTGATTCAGCGGCGGATGAAATCCGCCCCGATCATCTCAAGGGTGAGCCCAGCCTCGGTGAGACGAAGGATCCTGGTGGTGGCGACCGTGAGCTTCTTGTCGTCGACATCGACATTGCTCCAGTCGTTTCTGCGGACCGGCGGCGCCTGGCGAACCTCGTAGAAAGCTGGTGGGTCCTTCTCCTCAATCCAGCACCATCGGCCTCGCCACTCCTCCCACCTCTCCTTCTAGGCGCCGTTCGGATATGTCTCTTTCTCCTGGGTCCAAGGGATCCAGGCGACGCAACCGGAAATGGCACCCCCCTTTTGGATGTGAGGGAACAAATAGTGGCGGAAGAGCGCCATGTTGGGATGCACCCCGGTGAAACCCTCGCAAAGGTGCGCAAAAAGAGCCATGCACGCCATGGCATTTGGAGTAAAATATAGAAGGTGGAAGCCATAGGTGTGCATGATGTCGCTGAAGAAATCATAGAAGGGGGGGCAGAGGCCGCAAGAAAAGTAGTCGACGAAGAACGGGTACGGATTCGGGCCAGCTTCGGCGAAGGCGGCGGGGATGACGCGGATGGCCGGATGCCCCGTCCTCTCGCTACCCATCTTGCACCCCCACAGGTGCTTGAAGTAGTCCCGGAGTTCGACCGCATCGACCGTCGATGGGAAGTAGGCGTGTTGCGTCCGGCGCACCGCCAACCCGCTCTCCGGCGGCTCCTTCTCCCCGGCGTCCTTGGCCACTCCCTTTCCTCTACTGGTCTTGGGTGCCATGGCGACTACGAGAAGAGAGGAATGGAGGATGGTGAAGGCGCGGCGGTGGCGAGCGAAGGCAAGAGCTTGAGAAGGAGGAAGAAGGGGACGATGGTTCCGAGATTGGGGAAAGCACGAAGGGTAAATGAGCAGCGTGCCCCCGGTTATTCCTTTTTACGGGGAAGGCGCAGGCCGCCTCTTTTCCCATTAACTGCGATGTGACGCATGCGTGCGGGAAGCACTCCACGCATGGCCCCCATGTCACACACGATCCTCCACGTCGCGCGTTCAACACGGGTTGTGGGGAAGCGCAACGGACGAAACGGTTACTGCAGTAAAAATCCGCCCCACCTGTCCGCGCACCGTTCTGGGCCTGGCCCAACAACGCGTCGCACTTATGTGTGGCCCAGGCCCGGGGGCTCCTGTGAGTGTACAAAGTAGGGGCTCTTCTTTTGACCCCTTTACTTGTGCACGGGCAGTCAGAGCCACGCGCCACAGCCACACTTAGCAGGGCAGAGGAGGGAAGCCGGAGAGAAGCCGAAGCCCAAGACAAACAAGACAACGCCAAGACCAAGAACCCAAAGAGCAGAGGGGAGAAGCAGGTTCCCCCGGCAAAACCCTTGGCGGGGCAGGTCGCCCAACACTAGCGGAGCGAGCCACCCTTGAGCCCAGGGGTTCCAGACGTCATCAACAGCTACGTTGGAACCAGGGCTCGAGAGGCACCTCCGTGGTGGCATGCAGATCTTTGTCAAGATCATGAATACATGAGATCAGATGAGAACCAGAAGACGACGACCCTTGGCGGAATCCTAGCCGAGGGAATCCACAAGACCCCCGGCAAGCGCCTTGCCGGGGACGACCGCAACACCACGGCAAGACCCTTGCCGGGCCCCCCAGCGAGGCCCTTGCCGATGGCACCAGCGGGTCCGCAACCAGGCCCGCGTCTGCCAAGATGCCACTGCCGTCCCCAAGCAGCTGCTAGCTCAACCAACTGGGCAGGCACCTGCGTGGCGACGGGCGGCCTCTACACTGACTCAGCAAGCACATGCGTGGTGGCATGCAGATCTTCGTGAAGACCCTACCACCGCGCCACCTCAGCATCCTGCCTGCCTACATGGCACCGCATGCATCGCAGGCCCGGGCGTGTGTCGAAGGGAGGCGGGGCGGCGACGGACGGGACGGGCTTCGTTCCCGTCCCTGATAAAGCTAATGGACACCTAAGTAGCGCATTTAATGCACTTTGTCCTGTAACGTCGGGCGATAAGCTCGCGCACTGTACGCCTTTCCACCTCCTGTGTGCCACTGTGGCGACCCCTTTGCCTATAAAAGGAGGCCCGAGGCGACCAGGAGATGGATTCGGCTTTTTGGAACTATGCAGCCGCCGTAGCTAGTTCGAGAGCTCAATAACACTAAATACATCCACCAAAGCAAGACTAGGGTTTTACGCATCCTCACGGCCCGAACCTGGGTAAAGGATCCGTGTGCTAGCTCCTAAACCTGCTCTTCTCACGACCCCGCGCCCGCTGACCGTAGAAGGGATCCCAGTGATCCCATAGGTGTCATTCTCACCAACACGTACGCATGTATTCATGTGTACTCGATGAGCTTGTCTGGCAGCGGGCTGATCCCCCACAGTTTGTGGTCTTCCTCCACTACTGGAATCTGGCACTTTGCCATCTGCCATGGCAGATGGCAAAGTCATGGTCGGCGGATGGCAAAGGCTTTGCCATCTGCCAGCAGATGGCAAACAGTTTGTCTGAAACCCTGCCGGCAAAACGCTTCTTTGTCGTCTGCTGGCTGATGGCAAAGAGCTTGTGCCTTTGCCATCAGCTGGCAGATGGCAAAGCCTCTTAACGGGGTTAGCCCCGTTAGAAGGCTAACGGCATACTTTGCCGTCTGCCAGCAGATGGCAAAGGCTGCAGGCTCTTTGCCGTCTGCCAGCAGATGGCAAAGGCTTCAGGCTCTTTGCCGTCTGCTAGCAGATGGCAAAGAGCTTTGCCATCTGCTAGCAGATGGCAAAGGGCCCAAATAGGCCAGCCCAAATTTTACATGTAGATGACACGTGGCCTCTTTGCCATCTGCCAGCTGATGGAAAAGCTATTTGCCATCCGCCACCAGATGGCAAAGTGCCTATATTGCCCCATTTAATTTTGTTTTTTCTTATATCAATTCATTTTCACAGAAAATCAAACACAAATATATTTATATGACCAATACAGCATATTCAACACATATTACCAATAGTCATGAAAACATATATATCAAACACATATCCAACACATGTTACCAATAGTAGCAAGTTTCATCCATACATATACATAGTTTCATCAATATTACACAGTTTCATCATAGGTAGCAAGTTTCACAAAGTCAAAACAAAAACTAAAGACAAGCACTCCATCAACCCAAGCTTCGTGATGCAAGCAAATCTAAAAAATGGGAAAGAAGAAAGTTAGAAGAAGAAGACTAGAAGAAGAAGATTATTATGATGCAACTAAAATGTGAAGATTATTATGATGCAACTTATATCTGTAAAACAGGTCATTTTGGAGCTAAGTATGGTTATTATGTCATTTTTGAGCTAACTAAGCATACTAAGTCATTTTGGTGTAAAAATACTAAGTAAGGTCATTTTGGAACTAATAAGTTTATTATGTCATTTTGGAGCTAGCTAAGCATATGAAGTCATTTTGGAGCTAAAATATGGCATTTCCTAAGTCATTTTAGAGCTAGCTAAGCATATTAAGTCATTTGGAGGAAAAAATGCTAAGTATAGGTCATTTTAGAGCTATCCTAGGTTAAACAGGTCATTTTTGAGCTAGCTAAGCATATTAAGTCATTTTGGAGGAAAAAATGCTAAGTATAGGTCATTTTAGAGCTATCCTAGGTTAAATAGGTCATTTTGGAGCTAATTAAGAAAAGCACTAGGCAAAACTTACCGTCAACCCGTAGGTGAAGGATCAAGGTTCTTGCTCGCGGTAGTGGCTGACGGAGGAGGATCAGGGTTCTTGCTTGCGCCAATGGAAGACGTCGATACTTGTCGGGAGTTATGTTGCACCAAATTAAAGATCATTTGCAATGTCTCGTTAGCATGAACGCACGGGGAGGTCGTCGAACACCAGACCCTCATAGCGACGAAACAACTGCACATTTAAATCCACTTGATCAACACAAATATATTATGATGTTTTTCATAACAAAATAGGAAAATATATGACCTAACTCACAGTTCATAAATATATGACCCCGTCGGCCTATGGAAGGCCGAAAAGGTGAAGTCAAGAGGTGTTTGGTGGTCGGGGTGTTGTGTCCGGATGTCGTGGTATCAAAGGGACAAAGATAAATTCTATCCGCAAAAGTGGATCAGAAGAAAAGCATGCTACATGATCCTCAAAACATCTATAAGCATATCCTAAATCTTTACTGAATCTTCTAAGCTTGATGTCAGTGTGTATAAGATATTGCTTGAAAGATCACTTTCTGGTAATGTGTCGTGGTATCAAAGGGACAAAGATAAATTCTATCCGGCAAAAGTGGACTTTAAAGAAAAGCATGCTACATGATCCTCAAAACATCTATAAGCATATCTTAAATCTTTACTGAATCTTCTAAGCTTGATGTCAGTGTGTATAAGATATTGCTTGAAAGATCACTTTCTTGTAATGATCGAACATGTAGAAAAACTTTAAAAGACAGCCAAATAAAATAACAAGCAACAGCTAAAAGAGAAATAACTGAATATACAACTTTGTTGAAGCAAGTTTCATTTCTGCTCTCCAGATGGCCATAAATGTCGCCCTTTCGAGTGGGAGACGCTCTCCAAATGGACAATATTATGACGGTTATAAATATGCAAAGAAATGCATATTTATAGATGTCGCCCTTTCCAACGGGAGACGCCTAGGTTATGAGAATTGACATGAAAGCAAAATCTATTGGCATCGGCACGATGACCGAAACAAAGCAAAAAGGTCACTGTTCATCATTCCAAATATGTCATACAAAATTTAATGAATTAACTACAAAATCATTTTTCATGATTTTTCTGGATTATAAGAAAACAAAATTGGAAGAGAAACTTCAGGGAAAGAGAAGTTTGTTATTTACAGAGCCATTAATCCATAAACCATGAAGCACCTACAATCAGACATACCATGACCACGAGCATAATTAATGTACCTAGATTGTCAAACACGTCGGGATGCAAAATCATAACTAAAATACACTGAGGGCAACAAAAAAAGGCATCGATTGACCTATGTATTTGATGCACATCACATTTGAGCGCTTCCTTTCCAGTATAGATGCATACTTCCTGATTTACTTGGTGAATGCATTATGTAAATATCAAAATATAAATAGGCAACTCATACGAAAATCCGGTGTTGTTCATCAAGAAATACATCAAAGCATATCTTTAACTTACACAAAAGTAGAATGTCTACTCGCTTCTTTACAAACAAAGCCAAGGATGTATGTGGACATCACCACAGTATATTTAGCAAGGGATTTATTGTTTTTCTTCAATGCCTACAAAGCTACCGTAAGTAAAAAATTAAACTAAGATGTAAAAATGGAACAACATGCTCGATGGGTGGTAAACATTTATCTCCCTGTCAACTTGGTGCCAGGATAATATATGTTAAACAGAAACTTGCAAGAGTACACATAAGATGTTGGACCAGGTTTCTGCACAATTCATGGAAGTGGGGTGAAAGAGTGGAAGCGGGCAGCAAGCACAGTACAACATCGATTCCGTAACCAGCATTACATAAAAATCATGCTTACTTCCTACGCCGAGTGTACAGAACACGGCCCACCGGGCATGAGAAAGAGAGAGAGAGATGGCAGAGGAGAGGAATACCCATGCCGGAGTCACTTGTGAGGAGGATCCGGTTGTCGACAGCGTGGTGTGCTACTCGCTGGTCCTGTCGAGCGCGATCAAGGAGATCCCCGGGATTAACGGATGGTGTCCGTGAGCATGAACTTGGAAAACCAACCATCAAGGGCTTTGATGTACGCCTTCTAAGCACTGACGTAGCTCACGAAGCAGGACCTCCAGTTCCTAAGCTCGACCTCCAGCTTGAGAGTAGCATGCCGCTGGGCATCATTGCAGAATTTCTCATACGTAGGGCCGGTGAAGGAATTTGCCTCAAACATTATCTGTCTCTGTGCTTCATGAGATTCCACCATTACTTTCCTAGTTCTCTGAAAGCTGTCACGGAGAAGGGAAAAGGCATCAGTATTTTGATTCAGTGAAACTACATCAATCATCAATTCCACACACGAAAAACATGAGATCAGTTTACCTATGCAACATCTCAACAAGCTGTGGTTGTGGCTCCTCGTCCGTAATTGTTATATTCTATCGGATATTGATTCTACTGCTCGTAGAGAAACCTAGATCCTTGTGTGCAAGCCTCTTACATTGTCCTGGCTTTTTCAACACAACGCCGCTCTAAACCTTTGGCGTCTTGGTTCCTCAGACACACATATTTCTTCTCTTGTCAGATTTGATCTATGGCCTGTACAAGCCTCTAGACGCAATAGAGGATAGCTTCAGATCGACACACGCACACAGCGTCATGGAGCATGTCTTGCGCGACCATGATCTGGGACTGGAGGCGCAGCGGGCCTGGTCCTCGTCATCGCGGCGGCGGGAGCCGGGAGAGGTCACACCGCCACACAGTCCCTATAGGACGTGGCCAGCACTCGACAACAAGACCTCCCTCCTGCTAAGACAGACAGTCCATGGTTGAGAAATCATGTACATAAGTCATAATGTGTAGGAGCAAGAGATGAATTTCTCAAAAAAAAAGGACAAAACAAGAGCTGATGATCCTGCTAGAAATTAGTTAAAACATTGACTTTTTGTCTTTTTGAATATCTTGTATGATCCTGCTAGAAATTAGTTCATTGGAGCCAAGGCATTCAAATGCCAACATTACCATAATACATCACTTGTAATCATCAGCTACAACAAAACACATCATGTCGTGTGTAATTGGCACAATTTCATCATATATGGTAAACCTGCCCTGAATAACACAATGATGTGAATCCATTGCAAATATTTTCGGCTGTCATCATTATTAAAAAACAGAGCCAAAGCAGAAGATACTATTATGTTGCCAATCAAAGCATGTCATTCACATAGGCCACAATCTGCATAGAAGTAGATGATACATACATGATCTAATGAGCGACAAGTCTGTCATCTTGATGGTGAGCAGAGCGACTTCTTCAACGGGCGTTCCAGCTCATGGCGATCCAGCTTCTTCTACTGCACGACGTTGAGGTACACATGGTTCTCCGTCTTCTCAAAGTTCCATGGCACATGTTCCCTCCCGAATCCATGGAACGAGTTCATGTCCACGTACAGCCCCCGTCCAACCTCTACACAGTACACCCATACACAGAAAGAAACAATTCATGCTATAATTTGTTTAGCTGTAATCAATGATTGTGACCACAATTAACAAGAAAAAATGTAATAAGTGCATATAAACAAGATAGACCAACCTTTTAACAGATTCTTCTATTTTAGCAAACACCATATGAGCAAGTTCCTAGATTGCAATAACACTATAATTAGGAAAATCTGATAGCAAAGACTAGTAAGCATTCTTCAAAACAAAGACTCTGAATTTAGCACATACAGCACAAAAGACTCCGAGTTTGGCGACAGCATCGGTTCTTTTTCGTCTGTGATACAGCATCATTCGGAGAGATATAAACAAAGACTCCAAATTTAACACATATAGTACAAAAGAAACATTGAAACTCACTCCTGAATTCCGATATAAACAAGGGGGGTATTCCACAGAGAATCCCCACCGCTAAGCGGACAACAATGCACCGAACTAACCGATCAAAGAAGAACTCGCTCACCTTGGCGGACGAGGAAGGCGTGATTCGGCCAGCAGAGCCTCCCCCACGAACAACCCGGCCAGCCAATCAAGAATCCAGTCCGCCTCCAAACCGACGCTAAGAATGCCAATTCGCCGAATTCAAACCGCACCGGCGGACGGATCGGGGAGCTCAGCGGAAGCGACGGCTGGCGATTTGATCGAGAGGCGGACGGGCGCTCAGTTCCTCCTCCGAGCCAAATCCAAGAAACGCCGCGAGGGAGGAGGGAGGAGCGATTAATCTCTGGAGATCCTCCTCGCTGTTTACTAGTAGTAGTAGTACTCCCGTTCTTTGTTGGTGGTGGGCTGCGGCAGGCGTGGGTGGGGCGGGGAGGCGGCAGGGCAGCGGCAGGGTGGCGGAGGAGGGCCGGTGACGGGCGGGGAGGGCCGCAACGGAGCGGGAGCAACGGCGACGGGCGGGGAGTGACGCGCGCCGGGCGACGGCGGGGAGCGACGGGGTCGGGGACAGGGTGGCGGCGGGCGAGCCTAGAGCGCCATCGACGGGGCTGTTCAGTGTGTGTGGATGAGATGGGAACGTAGTATTTTTTTTACCTGGATGGGTGGGGAGAGAGGGAGGGGATAACCCCACAGTTTTTTTACCCGGAAAAAAATGACCCCATCTCTTTGCCATCTGCTGGCAGATGGCAAAGAGGTGGGGCTGGTACGTCGTTACACTCTTGACGTCCACATGATTTGCCAACCTCTTTGCCATCTGCTGGCAGATGGCAAAGATTATTTGCCATCCACTAGCAGATGGCAAAGAATTAGCTGATGGCAACCATGTTCTTTTCCGTCTGTCAGTTCTTTGCCATCTATTTTTTATAAGCAGATGGCAAAGATGTTCTTTGCCATCAGCTGGCAGATGGCAAAGAGCTGGCTGATGGCAAATTCCCTGTTTCCAGTAGTGCTCCTTGTCGATCATCTTCTTCATGTCTTTGTAGAATGGGTGGATGACGCTGCCCGCAACATCAGCCAAGGAGTCGTACAATTTCCTGGTGGTTGGAACTTCCCACTTGCGCTGCATGTCGATGAAGTTGTTGGGGTTTATCTCCAAACTAGACTTGTTCAGCATCCGCTTGTCACCTTCAATGTTGATACCGGCAAATGTGTACAATTTCTCCTCCTGCAGGAACTCTTTGAGGCGCTTGGGCCTGCAAGGGGGAGACACATATTGAAGATTAGTGTCCTTTTTTGAAGATTTAATTCTTTTGTTTTTTGGTTTACAAGTGATAATCCATGAGGTAGATGCTTATATAGTATAAGTCATGGATGAATGTAGTTCAGAAACTAGTACACAAAGTTTTGAAATTAAATTCAACTACACCATGTCATTTTTCTTTTTTGGTATCTTCAGTGCTTCACCAAATGGTTCACCAAGTTCAAGAACCTATAACCAGAGTAAATGATATATGTGCTGCTTACTTCAAGTTTAGTTTTGTTTTTGTTGAGTAAAATACCTATACCAGTGCTTCACCAAATTCTTACTTAGTTTTTTGCTGCTGAAAATTACATCAGACGAGGTTTAGAAACTACTTGTGTACATCAAGTTTAAAAACATCTTTTAATACATCAATTCTATAAACTATACTAGTGCATCAAGATCAGAATCTATGCTAGTACATCAAGTTCAGAAATTAATTTGTTGAAACAATTTTCAGATGCTAATCCAGTGCATCAGTTTCAGATGCTAATCTGGTGAAACAATCCACTTCACAAATTCAGAAATGCATGTAACATGAGAATCATGTACTCGTGCATCCACTTCACAAACTATAGTAGTTCATCTAGTTGGGAAACAAGTTTAATGAAACTTTTAGGGAGTAGTACTAGTAGAATAGATGAATGAGCAGTAGTATGGGTTACCATTTTGTGGCCGCTGCGATGTGGTACATGATACGTCTCCAACGTATCTATAATTTTTTATTGTTCCATGCTATATTATATTCTATTTTGGATGTTTAATGGGCTTTATTATACACTTTTCTATTATTTTTGGGACTAATCTATTAACCGGAGGCCCAGCCCAAATTTCTGTTTTTTGCCTATTTCAGTGTTTCGAAGGAAAAAGATATCAAACGGATTACAAACGGAATGAAACCTTCGGGAACATGATTTTCGGAACAAACATGATCCAGAGGACTTGGAGTCTACGTAAAACAATCAACGAGGAGAGCACGAGGCACGGGGGCGCGCCCACCTCCCCCAGGCGCGCCCTCCACCCTCGTGGGGCCCATGTTGCTCCACCGACGTACTTCTTCCTCCTATATATACCCATATACCCTGGAAACATCAGATACGGAGCCAAAACCCTATTTCCACCGCCGCAACCTTCTGTACCCGTGAGATCCCATCTTGGGGCCTTTTCCGGCGCTCCGCCGGAGGGGGCATTGATCACGGAGGGCTTCTACATCAACACCATAGCCTCTCCGATGATGTGTGAGTAGTTTACCTCAAACCTTTGGGTCCATAGTTATTAGATAGATGGCTTATTCTCTCTCTTTGGATCTCAATACAAAGTTCTCCTCGATCTTCTTGGAGATCTATTCGATGTAATCTTCTTTTGCGGTGTGTTTCTCAAGATCCGATGAATTGTGGGTTTATGATCAAAATTATCTATCAACAATATTTGAATCTCCTCTAAATTCCTTTATGTATGGTTGGTTATCTTTGCAAGTCTATTCGAATTATCAGTTTGGTTTGGCATACTAGATTGATCTTTCTTGCAATGGGAGAAGTGCTTAGCTTTGGGTTCAATCTTGCGGTGTCCTTTCCCTGTGACAGCAGGGGCAGCAAGGCACATATTGTATTGTTGCCATCGAGGAAAAAAGATGGGGTTTATATCATACTGCATGAGTTTATCCCTCTACATCATGTCATCTTACTTAAAGCATTACTCTGTTCTTATGAATTTAATACTCTAGATGCATGCTGGGTAGCGGTCGATGTGTTGAGTAATAGTAGTAGATGCAGAATTGTTTCGGTCTACTGGTCACGGACGTGATGCCTATATACATGATCATACCTATATATTCTCATAACTATGCTCAATTCTATCAATTGCTCGACAGTAATTCGTTTACCCACCGTAATACTTATGCTCTTGAGAGAAGCCACTAGTGAAACCTATGGCCCCCGGGTCTATTTTCTATCATATTAATTTTCCAACACTTAGCTATTTCTATTGCCGTTTATTTTACTTTGCATCTTTATTTCTCTTTATCATAAAAATACCAAAAATATTATCTTATCATATCTATCAGATCTCACTCTCGTAAGTGATCGTGAAGGGATTGACAACCCCTTTATCACGTTGGTTGCGAGGTTCTTATTTGTTTGTGTAGGTGCGTGGGACTCGAGCGTGGTCTCCTACTAGATTTATACCTTGGTTCTCAAAAACTGAGGGGAATACTTACGCTACTTTACTGCATCACCCTTTCCTCTTCAAGGGAAAACCAATGCAGTGCTCAAGAGGTAGCAAGAAGGATTTCTGGCGCCGTTGCCGGGGAGATTCGCGCCAAGTCAAGTCAAGATTTGACTCCCAGCAACGAGCCATTTCTGGGGAGTCTACGCAAAAGTCAAGACATACCAAGTACCTATCACAAACTCTTATCCCTCGCATTACATTATTTTCCATTTGCCTCTCTTCCCCCCCCCCCACTTCACCCTTGCCGTTTTATTCGCCCTCTCTTTTCTGTTCGCCTCTTTTTCGCTTGCTTTTTGTTTGCTCGTGTGGTTGATTGCTTGCTTGTCACGATGGCTCAAGATAATAATAAATTGTGTGACTTTACCAATACCAACAACAATGATTTTCTTAGCACTCTGATTGCTGCTCTTACCGATGCTGAATCTTGTGAAATTAATGCTGCTTTGCTGAATCTTGTCATGAAAGATCAATTCGCTGGCCTTCCTAGTGAAAATGCCGCTACCCATCTAAATAGCTTTGTTGATTTGTGTGATATGCAAAATAAGAAAGATGTGGATAATGATATTGTAAAATTGAAGCTATTTCCTTTTTCGCTTAGAGATCGTGCTAAAGCTTGGTTTTCGTCTTTGCCTAAAATTAGTATTGATTCATGGAATAAGTGCAAAGATGCTTTTATATCTAAGTATTTTCAGCCTGCTAAAATCATCTCTCTTAGAAACGATATCATGAATTTTAAGCAACATGATCATGAACATGTTGCACAAGCTTGGGAGAGAATGAAATTAATGATACGTAATTGCCCTACGCATGGTTTGAATCTTTGGATGATTATACAAAAAAATTATGCCGGATTGAATTTTGCTTCTAGAAATCTTTTAGATTCGGACGCGAGCGGCACTTTTATGGAAATCACTTTAGGAGAAGCTACTAAACTCCTAGACAATATTATGGTTAATTATTCTCAATGGCACACCGAAAGATCTACTAGTAACAAAGTGCATGCGATAGAAGAAATTAATGTTTTGAGTTGAAAGATGGATGAACTTATGAAATTGTTTGCTAATAAGAGTGTTTCCTCTGATCCTAATGATGTGCCTTTGTCTACCTTGATTGAGAATAATAAAGAATCTATGGATGTGAATTTTGTTGGTAGGAATAATTTTGGTAACAACGCCTATAGAGGAAACTTTAATCCTAGGTTGTTCCCTAGTAATTCCTCTAATAATTATGGTAATTCCTACAACAATTCTTATGGAAATTTTAATAAGATGCCCTCTGAATTTGAGACTAGTGTTAAGGAGTTTATGAATTCGCAAAAGAATTTCAATGCTTTGCTTGAAGAAAAATTGCTTAAGGTTGATGAATTGGCTAGGAACATTGATAGAATTTCTCTTGATGTTGATTCTTTGAAACTTAAATCTATTGCACCTAAGCATGATATCAATGAGTCTCTCAAAGCCATGAGAATTTCCATTGATGAGTGCAAAGAAAGAACCGTTAGGATGCATGCTAAGAAAGATTGCTTTGTGAAAGCGTGTTCTTCTAGTTTCTATGAAAATAAAGATGAAGATCTAAAAGTTATTGATGTGTCTCCTATTAAATCTTTGTTTTGTCATATGAATCTTGATAATTATGGGACTCACCTTTACCTAGGAGGCGTCCCAAAAATTTGGAGTTTTTAGATCTTGATGCAAAATTGGCAAAAGTGGGATTGAAGAGTTCAAAACTTTAGATATTAATGAACCCACTATTTTGGATTTCAAGGAATTTAATTATGATAATTGCTCTTTGATAGATTGTATTTCCTTGTTGCAATCCGTGCTAAATTCTCCTCATGCTTATAGTCAAAATAAAGGTTTTACTAAACATATCGTTGATGCTTTGATGCAATCTTATGAAGAAAAACTTGAGTTGGAAGTTTCTATCCCTAGAAAACTTTATGATGAGTGGGAACCTACTATTAAAATTAAAATTAAAGATCATGAATGCTATGCTTTGTGTGATTTGGGTGCTAGTGTTTCCACGATTCCCAAAACCTTGTGTGATTTGCTAGGATTCCGTGAATTTGATGATTGTTCTTTAAACTTGCACCTTGCGGATTCCACTATTAAGAAACCTATGGGAAGAATTAATGATGTTCTTATTGTTGCAAATAATAACTATGTGCCCGTAGATTTCATTGGTTTTGACATAGATTGCAATACTTCATGCCCTATTATTTTTGGTAGACCTTTCCTTAGAACGATTGGTGCAATTAATAATATGAAGGAAGGGAATATTAGATTCCATTTTCCATTAAGGAAAGGTATGGAACACTTTCCTAGAAAGAAAATAAAATTACCATATGAATCTATTATGATAGCTATGAAGGAAATATGCCCTAGAGGCAATAATAAAGTTATTGTTTATTTCCTTATTTCATGATAAATGTTTATTATTCATTCTAGAATGTATTAACCGGAAACATAATACATGTGTGAGTACATAGACAAACAGAGTGTCACTACTATGCCTCTACTTGACTAGCTCGTTGATCAAAGATGGTTATGTTTCCTAGCCATAGACATGAGTTGTCATTTGATTAACGGGGTCACGTCATTAGGAGAATGATGTGATTGACTTGATCCATTCCGTTAGCTTAGCACTTGATCGTTTAGTATGTTGATATTGCTTTATTCATGACTTATACATGTTCCTATGACTATGAGATTATGAAACTCCTGTTTACCGGAGGAACACTTTGTGTGCTACCAAACGTCACAACATAACTGGGTGATTATAAAGGTGCTCTACAGGTGTCTCCGAAGGTACTTGTTGGGTTGGCGTATTTCGAGATTAGGATTTGTCACTCCGATTGTCGGAGAGGTATCTCTGGGCCCTCTCAGTAATGCACATCACTATAAGCCTTGCAAGCATTGTGACTAATGAGTTAGTTGCGAGATGATGTATTACAGAACGAGTAAAGAGACTTGCCGGTAACAAGATTGAACTAGGTATTGAGATACCGATGATCAAATCTTTGGCAAGTAACATACCGATGACAAAGGGAACAACGTATGTTGTTATGCGGTTTGACCGATAAAGATCTTCGTAGAATATGTAGGAGCCAATATGAGCATCCAGGTTCCGCTATTGGTAATTGACCGGAGACATGTCTCGATCATGTCTACATAGTTCTCGAACCCGTAGGGTCCGCACGCTTAATGTTCTGTGACGATTTGTATTATGAGTTTATGTGTTTTGATGTACCGAAGGTAGTTCGGAGTCCCGGATGAGATCGGGGACATGACGAGGAGTCTCGAAATGGTCGAGCGTAAAGATCGATATATTGGACGACTATATTCGGACATCGGAAAGGTTCCGGGTGGTTTGGGTATTTTTCGGAGTACCGGGGAGTTACGGGAATACGGGGAAGAAGTATATGGGCCTTATTGGGCTTTAGGGGAGAGAGAGGGAGGCAGGGCGCCCCCAAGGCCTAGTCCGACTGGACTAGGGGAGGCTGCCCCTTCCTTCCTTCTCTTCTTTCTTCCCCTTCCTTGTCTCCTACTCCTACTACATGGAAGGGGGGAATCCTACTCCCGGTGGGAGTAGTACTCCCCAGGGCGCACCATAGAGAGGGTCGGCCCCTCCCCTCCTCCACTCCTTTATATACGTGGCCAGGGGGCACCCCATAGACACAAGTTGATCTGTTGATCTCTCCCTGCCGTGTGTGGTGCCCCCCTCCACCATATTCCACCTCGGTCGTATCGTAGCGGTGCTTAGGCGAAGCCCTGCGTCGGTAGCAACATCATCACCGTCATCACGCTGTCGTGCTGACGGAACTCTCCCGTGAAGCTCTGCTGGATCAGAGTTCGCTGGACGTCATCGAGCTGAATGTGTGCTGAACTCGGAGGTGTCGTACGTTCGGTACTTGGATCGGTCGGATTGTGAAGATGTACGACTACATCAACCGCGTTATGCTAACGCTTTCGCTTTCGGTCTACGAGGGTACGTGGACAACACTCTCCCCTCTCGTTGCTATGCATCACCATGATCATTTGTGTGCGTAGGAAGTTTTTTGAAATGATTACGTTCCCCAACAGTGGCATCCGAGCCTGGTTTTATGTGTAGATGTTATATGCACGACTAGAACACAAGTGAATTGTGGGCGATACAAGTCATACTACTTACCAGCATTTCATACTTTGGTTCGCCGGTATTGTTGGATGAAGCGGCCCGGACCGACATTACGCATACGCTTATGCGAGACTGGTTCTACCGACGTGCTTTGCACACAGGTGGCTGGCGGGTGTCAGTTTCTCCAACTTTAGTTGAACCGAGTGTATACGCCTGCTCCTTGTGAAGGTTAAAACAACACTAACTTGACGAACTATCGTTGTGGTTTTGATGCGTAGGTAAGAACGGTTCTTGCTTAGCCCGTAGCAGCCACGTAAAACTTGCAACAACAAAGTAGAGGACGTCTAACTTGTTTTTGCAGGGCATGTTGTGATGTGATATGGTCAAGACATGATGCTAAATTTTATTGTATGAGATGATCATGTTTTGTAACCGAGTTATCGGCAATGGCGAGAACCATATGGTTGTCGCTTTATTGTATGCAGTGCAATCGCCCTGTAATTGCTTTACTTTATCACTAAGCGGTAGCGATAGTCGTAGAAGCAATAGTTGGCGAGACGACAACGATGCTACGATGGAGATCAAGGTGTCGCGTCGATGATGATGGTGATCATGACGGTGCTTCGGAGATGGAGATCACAAGTACAAGATGATGATGGCCATATCATATCACTTATATTGATTGCATGTGATGTTTATCTTTTATGCATCTTATTTTGCTTAGATCGACGGTAGCATTATAAGATGATCTCTCACTAAATTTCAAGGTATAAGTATTCTCCCTGAGTATGCATCGTTGCGAAAGTTCTTCGTGCTGAGACACCACGTGATGATCGGGTGTGATAGGCTCTACGTTCAAATACAATGGGTGCAAAACAGTTGCACACGCGGAATACTCAGGTTAAACTTGACGAGCCTAGCATATGCAGATATGGCCTCGGAACATTGAGACCGAAAGGTCGAGCGTGAATCATATAGTAGATATGATCAACATAGTGATTTTCACAATTGAAACTACTCCATCTCATGTGATGATCGGACATGGTTTAGTTGATTTGGATCACGTGATCACTTAGATGATTAGAGGGATGCCTATCTAAGTGGGAGTTCTTAAGTAATATGATTAAATTGAACTTTAATTTATGATGAACTTAGTCCTGATAGTATTTGCATAACTATGTTGTAGATCAATAGCTCGCGATGTTGCTCCCCGTTTATTTTGATATGTTCCTAGAGAAAAAACTATGTTGAAAGATGTTAGTAGCAATGATGCGGACTTGGTCCGTGATCTGAGGATTATCCTCATTGCTGCACAGAAGAATTAAGTCCTTGATGCACCGCTAGGTGACGGACCTATTGCAGGAGGATATGCAGACGTTATGAACGTTTTACAAAGCTCGGTATGATGACTACTTGATAGTTTAGTGCACCATACTTTACGGCTTAGAATCGGGACTTCAAAGACGTTTTGAACGTCATGGACCATATGAGATGTTCCAGGAGTTGAAGTTAATATTTCAAGCAAATACCCGAGTTGACAGATATGAAGTCTCCAACAAGTTCTATAGCTAAAAGATGCAGGATAATAGCTCAAGTAGTGAGCATGTGCTCAGATTGTCTGAGTACTACAATTACTTGAATCAAGTGGGAGTTAATCTTCCAGATAAGATAGTAATTGACAAAGTTCTCTAGTCACTATCACCAAGTTAATAGAACTTCGTGATGAACTATAATATGCAAGGGATGACGAAAGTAATTCCCAGCTCTTCGCGATGCTGAGATCGGCGAAGGTAGAAATCAAGAAAAGAGCATCAAGTGTTGATGGTTAACAAGATCACTAGTTTCAAGAAAAGGGCAAAGGGAAAGAAGGGGAACTTCAAGAAGAACGGCAAGCAAGTTGCTGCTCAAGTGAAGAAACCCAAGTTTGGACCTAAACCTGATACTGAGTGCTTCTACTACAAAAAGGACTGGTCACTGGAAGCGGAACTACCCCAAATAATTGGCGGATAAGAAGGATGGAAAAGTGAACAAAAGTATATTTGATATACATGTTATTGATGTGTACTTTACTAGTGTTTATAGCAACCCCTCGGTGCCAATCTTTGGTTCAGTTGCTAAAGAGTAGTAACTCGAAACGGGAGTTGCATAATGAACAGAAACTAGTTAAGGATGAAGTGACGATGTGTATTGGAAGTGGTTCCAAGATTGATATGATCATCATCGCACACTCCCTATACTTTCAGGATTAGTGTTGAACCTAAATAAGTGTTATTTGGTGTTTACGTTGAGCATGAATATGATTTGATCATGTTTATTGCAATACGGTTATTCATGTAAGTTAGAGAATAATTGTTGTTCTGTACATGAATAAAACCTTATATGGTTACACACCCAATGAAAATGGTTCATTGGATCTCGATCGTAGTGATACACATATTTATAATATTGAAGCCAAAAGATGCAAAGTTAATAATGATAGTGCAACTTATTTGTGGCACTGCCGTTTAGGTCATATTGGTGTAAAGCGCATGAAGAAACTCCATGCTGATGGGCTTTTGGAATCACTTCATTACGAATCACTTGATGCTTGCGAACCATGCCTCTTGGGCAAGATGACTAAAACGCCATTCTCTGGAACAATGGAGCGAGCAACAAATTTGTTGGAAATCATACATACTGATGTATGTGGTCCGATGAATATTGAGGCTCGCGGTAGGTATCGTTATTTTCTGACCTTCACAGATGATTTGAGCAGATATGGGTACATCTACTTGATGAAACATAAAGTCTGAAACATTTGAAAAGTTCATATAATTTCAGAGTGAAGTGGAAAATCATAGTAACAAGAAAATAAAGTTTCTACGATCTGATCATGGAGGAGAATATTTGAGTTATGAGTTTGGTCTTCATTTGAAACAATGAGGAATAGTTTCGCAACTCACGCCACCTGGAACACCATAGCGTAATGGTGTGTCCGGACGTCATAACCGTACTTTATTAGATATGGTGCGATCTATGATGTTTCTTACCAATCTACCACTATCATTTTGGGGTTACGCATTAGAGACAGCTGCATTCACGTTAAAAAGGGCACCATCTAAATCCGTTGAGATGACACCTTATGAACTGTGGTTTGGCAAGAAACCAAAGTTGTCGTTTCTTAAACTTTGGGGTTGCGATGATTAGGTGAAAAAGTTTCAACATGATAAGCTTGAACCCAAATCGGAGAAATGCGTCTTCATAGGATACCCAAAGGAGACTATTAGGTATATCTTCTATCACAGATCCGAAGGCAAATTCGTTGCTAAGAATGGATCCTTTCTAGAGAAGGAGTTTCTCTCGAAAGAAGTGAGTGGGAGGAAAGTAGAACTTGATGAGGTAACTGTACCTACTCCCTTATTGGAAAGTAGTTCATCACAGAAACCGGTTCCTGTGACACCTACACCAATTAGTGAGGAAGCTAATGATAATGATCATGAAACTTCAGATCAAGTTAATACCGAACCTCGTAGGTCAACCAGAGTAAGATCCTCACTAGAGTTGTACGGTAATCCTGTTCTGGAGGTCATGTTACTTGACCATGACGAACCTACGAACTATGAGGAAGAGATGATGAGCCCAGATTCTGCAAAATGGCTTGAGGCCATGAAATCTGAGATGGGATCCATGTATGAGAACAAAGTATGGACTTTGATTGACTTGTCCGATGATTGGTGAGCCATTGAGATTAAATGGATCCTCAAGAGGAAGACGGACGCTGATAGTGGTGTTACTATCTACAAAGCTAGAATTGTCGCAAAAAGATTTTCGACAAGTTCAAGGTGTTGAATATGATGAGAGTTTCTCATTCGTATCTATGCTTAAGTCTGTACGAATCATGTTAGCAATTGCCGCATTTTATGAAATCTGGCAAATGGATAAACAAAAATGCATTCCTTAATGGATTTATTAAAGAATAGTTGTATATGATGCAACAAGAAGGTTTTGTCGATCCTAAAGGTGCTTACAAAATATGCAAGCTCCAGCAATCCATCTATGGACTAGGGTAAGCATCTCGAAGTTGGAATATACGCTTTGATAAATTGATCAAAGCATATAGTTTTATACAGACTTGAGGTGAAGCCTGTATTTACAAGAAAGTGAGTGGGACCACTACAACATTTCTGATAAGTATATGTGAATGCCATATTGTTGATCGGAAATAATGTAGAATTATTCTGCAAAGCATAAAGGAGTGTTTGAAAGGAGTTTTTTCAAAGAAAGACCTCGGTGAAGTCTTACATATTGAGCATCAAGATCTATAGAGATAGATCAAGACGCTTGATAAGTTTTTTCAATGAGTACATATCTTGACAAGATTTTGAAGTAGTTTAAAATAGAACAGTCAAAGAAATAGTTCTTGCCTGTGTTACAAGGTGTGAAATTGAGTAAGACTCAAAGCCCGACCACGGCAGAAGATATAAAAAGAACGAAAGTCATTCCCTATGCCTCAGCCATAGGTTCTATAAAGTATGCCATGCTGTGTACCAGATCTATTGTATACCCTACACTGATTTTAGCAATGGAGTACAATAGTGATCAAGGAGTAGATCACTGAACAGCGGTCAAAATTATCCTTAGTGGAATAAGGATGTGTTTCTCGATTATGGAGGTGACAAAAAGGTTCATCGTAAAGGGTTACGTCGATACAAGTTTTTGCACTGACCCAGATGACCCTAAGTCTTAATCTAGATACATATTGAAAGTGGGAGCAATTAGCTAAAGTAGCTCCGTGCAGAGCAATGTAGACATAGAAATTTGCAAAATACATATGGATCTGAATATGGCAGACCCGTTGACTAAACTTCTCTCACAAGCAAAACATGATCACACCTTAGTACTCTTTGGGTGTTAATCACATAGCGATGTGAACTAGATTATTAACTCTAGTAAACCCTTTGGGTGTTGGTCACATGACGATGTGAATTATGGGTGTTAATCACATGGTGATGTGAACTGTTGATGTTAAATCACATGGCGACGTGATCTAGATTATTGACTCAAGTGCAAGTGGGAGATTGAAGGAAATATGCCCTAGAGGCAATAATAAAGTTATTATGTATTTCCTTATTTCATGATAAATGTTTATTATTCATGCTAGAATTGTATTAACAGGAAACATAACACATGTGTGAGTACATAGACAAACAGAGTGTCACTACTATGCCTCTACTTGACTAGCTCATTGATCAAAGATGGTTATGTTTCCTAGCCATAGACATGAGTTGTCATTCGATTAACGGGGTCACATCATTAGGAGAATGATGTGATTGACTTGACCCATTCCGTTAGCTTAGCACTTGATCATTTAGTATGTTGCTATTGCTTTCTTCATGACTTATACATGTTCCTATGACTATGAGATTATGCAACTCTTGTTTACCGGAGGAACACTTTGTGTGCTACCAAACGTCACAACGTAACTGGGTGATTATAAAGGTGCTCTACAGGTGTCTCCGAACGTACTTGTTGGGTTGGCGTATTTCGAGATTAGGATTTGTCACTCCGATTGTCGGAGAGGTATCTCTGGGACCTCTCGGTAATGCACATCACTATAAGCCTTGCAAGCATTGTGACTAATGAGTTAGCTGCGAGATGATGTATTACGGAACGAGTAAAGAGACTTGCCGGTAACGATATTGAACTAGGTATTGAGATACCGACGATCAAATCTCGGGAAAGTAACATACCGATGACAAAGGGAACAACGTATGTTGTTATGCGGTTTGACCAATAAAGATCTTCGTAGAATATGTAGGAGCCAATATGAGCATCCAGGTTCCACTATTGGTTATTGACCAGAGACGTGTCTTGATCATATCTACGTAGTTCTCGAACCCGTAGGGTCCGCACGCTTAAAATTCTGTGACGATTTGTATAAAGAGTTTATTTTTCTTGATGTACTGAAGGTAGTTCGAAGTCCCGGATGAGATCGGGGACATGATGAGGTGTCTCGAAATGGTCGAGACGTAAAGATCGATATATTGGACGACTATATTCAGACATCAGAAAGGTTCCGAGTGGTTCGGGTATTTTTCGGAGTACTGGGGACTTACGGGAATACGCGGAAGAAGTATATGGGCCTTATTGGGCTTTAGGGGGGAGAGAGAGAGGCAGGCTGCATGCCCCCCAAGGCCTAGTCCGAATTGGACTAGGGGAGGGGCTGCGCCCCCTCCTTCCTTCTCTTCTTTCTTCCCCTTCCTTGTCTCCTACTCCTACTACATGGAAGGGGGGAATCCTACTCCCGGTGGGAGTAGGACTCCCCAGGGCGCGCCATAGAGAGGGCCGGCCCCTCCCCTCCTCCACTCCTTTATATACGTGGCCAGGGGGCACCCCATAGACACAAGTTGATCTATTGATCTCTACCAGCCGTGTGTGGTGCCCCCCTCCACCATATTCCACCTCGGTCATATCGTAGCGGTGCTTAGGCGAAGCCCTGCGTCGGTAGCAACATCATCACCGTCATCACGCCCGTCGTCTTGTGGAACTCTCCGTGAAGCTCTGCTGGATCGGAGTTTGCGGGACGTCATCGAGCTGAACGTGTGCTGAACTCGGAGGTGCCGTACGTTTGGTACTTGGATCGGTCGGATCGTGAAGACGTACGACTACATCAACCGCGTTGTGCTAACGCTTCCGCTTTCGGTCTACGAGGGTACGTGGACAACACTCTCCCCTCTCGTTGCGATGCATCACCATGATCCTGTGTGTGCATAGGATTTTTTTTGAAATTACTACGTTCCCCAACAAGCTACTTATGGATTGCCTACCAAAGATGGCAATACCTAGATCTATCCTTGCTTTTATGCCTAGCTAAGGGCGTTAAACGATAGCGCTTGTTGGGAGGCAACCCAATTTTATTTTAGTTTTTTTGCTTTTTGCTTCTGTTTAGGAATAAATATTTGATCTATCCTTTGGTTAGATTTGTTTTTATGGTTTAATTAGTGTTTGTGCCAAGTTAAACCTATAGGATCTTCTTGGATGATAGTTATTTGATCTTGCTGAAAATTCCATAAACTTTCTGTTCATGAAAACAATTGTTAAAATCACCAGAACGTGATAAAATACTGATTCCAATTGCAGTAGATCAATAAACAAATTGTCTAGGTCTTCCTATTTTGGTAGATTTTTCTGAGTTCCATAAGTTTGCGTTAGTTACAGATTACTAGAGACTCTTCTGATTTTGACAGATTCTGTTTTTCGTGTGTTGTTTGCTTATTTTGATGAATCTATGGCTAGTAAAAGAGTTTATAAACCATAGAGAAGTTGGAATACAATAGGTTTAACACCAATATAAATAAATAATGAGTTAAATACAGTACCTTAAAGTGGTGTTTTGTTTTCTTTCGCTAACGGAGCTCATGAGATTTTCTGTTGAGTTTTGTGTTGTGAAGTTTCCAAGTTTTGGGTAAAGATTTGATGGATTATGGAACAAGGAGTGGCAAGAGCCTAAGCTTGGGGATTCCCATGGCACCCGAATGTAATCTAAGGAAACCAAAAAGCCAAATCTTGGGGATGCCCTGGAAGGCATCCCCTCTTTCGTCTTCGTCCATCGGTAACTTTACTTGGAGCTATATTTTTATTCACCACATGATATGTGTTTTGCTTGGAGCGACTTGTATGATTTGAGTCTTTGCTTTTTAGTTTACCACAATAATCCTTGCTGTACACACCTTTTGAGAGAGACACACATGATTCGGAATTTATTAGAATACTCTATGTGCTTCACTTATATCTTTTGAGCTATATAGTTTTTGCTCTAGTGCTTCACTTATATCTTTTAGAGAACGGTGGTAGATTTGTTTTATAGAAACTATTATTCTCTCATGCTTCACTTATATTATTTTGGGAGTCCTACAAAACAGCATGGTAATTTGCTTCAATCATAAAAAATTGTCCTAATATAATAGGCATCCAAGATTAGTAAAAAAATCTTATGAGTGTATTGAATACTATGAGAAGTTTGATGCTTGATAATTGTTTTGAGATATGAAGATGGTGATATTAGAGTCATGCTAGTTGAGTGTTTATGAATTTGAGAAATACTTGTGTTAAAGTTTGTGATTCTCGTAGCATGCGCGTATGGTGAACCGTTATGTGATGAAGTCGGAGCATGATTTATTTATTGATTGTCTTCCTTATGAGTGGCGGTCGGGGACAAGCGATGGTCCTTTCCTACTAATCTATCCCCCTAGGAGCATGCGTGTAATACTTTGCTTTGATAAATTGTAGATTTTTGCAACAAGTATATGAGTTCTTTATGACTAATGTTGAGTCCATGGATTATACGCACTTTCATCCTTCCACCATTGCTAGCCTCTCTAATACCGCACACTTTTCGTCGGTATCATACACCCACCATATGCCTTCCTCAAAACAGCCACCATACCTACATATCATGGCATTTTCATAGCCATTCCGAGATATATTGCCATGCAACTTACCACCGTTTCATTTACTATGACACGCTTCATCATTGTCATATTGCTTTGCGTGATCATGTAGTTGACATCTTATTTGTGGCAAAGCCACCATTCATTATTTTCATACATGTCACTCTTGATTCATTGCATCCCGATACATCACCGGAGGCATTCACATAGAGTCATATTTTGTTCTAAGTATTGAGTTGTAATTCTTGAGTTGTATGTAAATAAAAGTGTGATGATCATCATTATTAGAGCATTGTTCCATGTGAGGAAAGGATGATGGAGACTATGATTCCCCCACAAGTCAGGATGAGACTCCGTACTAAAAAAAGAGTCCATAAAAAACAGAGAAAATGCCCAAAAAAAGAGAAAAGAAAAAATGTGAGAGAAAAGAGAGAAGGGACAATGCTACTATCCTTTTACCACACTTGTGCTTCAAAGTAGCACCATGATCTTCCTGATAGAGAGTCTCCTATGATATCACTTCCATATACTAGTGGGAATTTTTCATTATATAACTTGGCTTGTATATTCCAATGATGGGCTTCCTCAAATTTCCCTAGGTCTTCGTGAGCAAGCGAGTTGGATGCATACCCACTTAGTTTCTTTTGATGAGCTTTCATACGCTTATAGCTCTAGTGCATCCGTTGCATGGCAATCCCTACTCACTCGCATTGATATCTATTGATGGGCATCTCCATAGCCCATTGATACACCTACTTGATGTGAGACTATGTTCTCCTTTTTTTTCTTCTCCACAACCACCATTCTATTCCACATATAGTGCTATGTCCATGGCTCACGCTCATGTATTGCGTGAAGATTGAAAAGTTTGAGAACACCAAAAGTATGAAACAATTGATTGGCTTGTCATCGGGGTTGTGCATGATTTAAATATTTTGTGTGGTGAAGATAGAGCATAGCCAGACTATATAATTTTGTAGGGATAACTTTCTTTGGCCATGTTATTTTGAGAAGACATAATTGCTTAGTTAGTATGCTTGAAGTATTATTATTTTTATGTCAATATTAAACTTTTGTCTTGAATCTTTCGTATCTGAATATTCATGCCACAAATAAGAAAATTACATTGAAAATTATGCTAAGTAGCATTCCACATCAAAAATTCTGTTTTTATCATTTACCTACTCGAGGACGAGCAGGAATTAAGCTTGGGGGTGCTTGATACGTCTCCAACGTATCTATAATTTTTTATTGTTCCATGCTATATTATATTCTGTTTTAGATGTTTAATGGGCTTTATTATACACTTTTATATTATTTTTGGGACTAACCTATTAACCGGGGGCCCAGCCCAAATTGCTGTTTTTTGCCTATTTCAGTGTTTCGAAGGAAAAAGATATCAAACGGAGTCCAAACGGAATGAAACCTTCGGGAATGTGATTTTTAGAACAAACATGATCCAAAGGACTTGGAGTCTACGTAAAGCAATCAACGAGGAGAGCACGAGGCACGGGGGCGCGCCCTCCTCCCCCAGGCGCGCCCACCACCCTCGTGGGGCCCATGTTGCTCCACCGACGTACTTCTTCCTCCTATATATACCCATATACCTTGGAAACATCAGATACGGAGCCAAAACCCTATTTCCACCGCCGCAACCTTCTGTACCCGTGAGATCCCATCTTGGGGCCTTTTCCGGCGCTCCGCCGGAGGGGGCATTGATCACGGAGGGCTTCTACATCAACACCATAGCCTCTCCGATGATTTGTGAGTAGTTTACCTCAAACCTTTGGGTCCATAGTTATTAGATAGATGGCTTCTTCTCTCTCTTTGGATCTCAATACAAAGTTCTCCTCAATCTTCTTGGAGATCTATTCAATGTAATCTTCTTTTGCGGTGTGTTTGTCGAGATCCGATGAATTGTGGGTTTAAGATCAAGATTATCTATGAACAATATTTGAATCTCCTCTGAATTCTTTTATGTATGATTGGTTATCTTTGCAAGTCTCTTCGAATTATCAGTTTGGTTTGGCCTACTAGATTGATCTTTCTTGCAATGGAAGAAGTGCTTAGCTTTGGGTTCAATCTTGCGGTGTCCTTTCCCAAAGGATAGCGAGGGCAGCAAGGCACGTATTGTATTGTTGCCATCGAGGATAAAAAGATGGGGTTTATATCATATTTCATGAGTTTATCCCTCTACATCATGTCATCTTACTTAAAGCATTACTCTGTTCTTATGAACTTAATACTCTAGATGCATGCTGGATAGCGATCGATGTGTGGAGTAATAGTAGTAGATGCAAAATCGTTTCGGTCTACTTGTCACGGACGTGATGCCTATATACATGATCATACCTAGATATTCTCATAACTATGCTCAATTCTATCAATTGATCGACAGTAATTCATTTACCCACTGTAATACTTATGCTCTTGAGAGAAGCCACTAGTGAAACCTATGGCCCCCGGGTCTATTTTCTATCATATTAATTTTCCAACACTTAGCTATTTCTATTGTCGTTTATTTTACTTTGCATCTTTATTTCTCTTTATCATAAAATACCAAAAATATTATCTTATCATATCTATCAGATCTCACTCTCGTAAGTGACCGTGAAGGGATTGACAACCCCTTTATCGCGTCGGTTAAGAGGTTCTTATTTGTTTGTGTAGGTGCGTGGGACTCGAGTGTGGTCTCCTACTGGATTGATACCTTGGTTCTAAAAAACTAAGGGAAATACTTACGCTACTTTACTGCATCACCCTTTCCTCTTCAAGGGAAAACCAACGCAGTGCTCAAGAGGTAGCAATACACCAAGCAGAGTTCCTCCACGCACAACTGCAGGACTGCTGCCATCTAGGGAGGTTCATCTTCGCTGGTGTACTCCACATCAACTCCGATGAAGCTAGGTACAAGCCGCCACCCTTCATCCTGAGCCTTTTCATCACCTCGTCGGCCTTGTCTGGTTTGCTGGTGCAGACGATCTCCAACGTCTCCTTGCCGTGAAGCCCAACCCCTGTGAGGGTTTTGGTGTACGCGCGCTTCTCGCCGGGGACGTGAACATCGTCGAGGTTGCTGCTCTTGTCGGACGTCTCGCCATGATGACGCTTGGCGGACAGTTCCTCCGCGATCGCCCTCCTCCGGCGACTGTGGGATTGGGAGAGAGAAGTTTCTGGTTTGTCTGCAGTGGAGATGGAAGCGGCAATGGTGGTTCTGGGAATGAGGCAGAGATGGAAGACAATGGTTTATTTCCAGCACATGGACGGGGATGTATGGGAGGCGGTTCGTTGGGGACGTGGGTGTAGTGGTCGTGGGGTTACCGTTTGCAGTCCCTTGTGGCAACCGCCCAGTGGGTGGCGCGGGTGATGGCCTCGAAGAACCAACCGCCCAAGCCAAGGGTTTTTACTGTCGCACTAAGTAGTCTTGTCAAGCTGTACTTATCAACTGCTTATCCCACTTGCACGTCTCAGGGGTGGAGATGATGGCATTTTGCACTGTTTAAGTGACGTATGCTTTGTGATGTTTTTCCGTGTGGAGGTTAAGTCTTGTTTTTTCCACTGAAGTTGTATACACTAGTTGATCTCAGAACATATTTCAGTGCCCTGGGATTTATTGCTCAAAACTGGGATTTATTTTATTTACATCTGTCCCAACCTAAGTTAGGCCTTTATGGTTTTTGTATTCTCTTTTTAGTGCACTTATGGTTTAGTGCTGTGTGAACTGAATTGTAATTTCATACAGCATACAGTTTTGAAATTTGGTGTCACAATGGTGTGAGTGGCCTGACTGTTCCTGCTTTTTTAGTACCGATCTCATATGTATGTTTGAACTGTGCTTTTTATTTACGACGAAATCGTTCGTTGAGGTGTGGACAGATTTTATATAAATAAGAAATTTAGCAGAATTGACAAACAAAATCTATTTGAACTTCTGGCATTTTAGTAGTTGAACTTGTCAGATTTTATATAAATAAGAAATTTAGCAGAATTGACAAACAAAATCTGTTTGAACTTCTTGTATTTTAGTAGTTGAACTTGAAAGTAATATTTAATTCGATGTTTTAAATTATGTACATTTAACAGATAGGCTATTAAGTTCTGTGCTTTTTAGAGTTTCGTTGTTTTTGTATCATATTTTTTTCCTTTTTTTTATCATCTGTGGTGCAGAGCTAAAATTATCTTTATTTTGTTTTTTGTATTTAAAATTATCGCCTGCGAACTAGTATTTGAACTTTTATATTTTTAGTTTTCGAACATCTTTTTGTAGTTTATATTTCTTTGCCCCGTGCTCTACTTTGTTTAACTAGCCTTATTGGTGGGGTGTTTGTAGACGATGGAGGCTATTGGGCCATTTTCCAGCCCAAATGGCCCTCGCGGGCAATTTGGGGACTGCTGGATGTGTGTGTGCTCTGGGTTTAGTCCCACCTCGCTAAGGGAGGAGGCTCTCGACCTGTTTATAAGACGGTCGAGTCCTACTGGTCGAACTCCTCTGAATACTTACCTGAGCGCTTATACACGGCGCTTTCTCTCTCATGACCTATGGGCCCTGGTCGGCTGGCCCTGCGTTGTGCGGATTACTAGGGATTCACCGACGGTTCCGCCGTGGGCTCGAGTTCAAGTATCTAGCAGCGTTAGGGCCTACCTGTCCTTGGCCGGTCAATTTTTACTTTTTTTGGTTTGAATCTAGTACTTGACTCCACATGTAAATTGAACTTATACTTTTTGTTCTAGTTCTTGTGAATTTTGTGGAAGTTTTATTTTTTTCATTTGGGTTTTTTGCCTTCTTTTTGTGTTTGCTTTTGTGATTATTCTCAAGGGTCTTCTGGTATCATTTTCAGCACTATGGTACTTGCGTGTAGACTAAGTTGTACTGATAGTCCATTCATAGTAGCACTTATGTTCTTAGTCCGACATTTTTTATAGGATTACGAACTGATGCTTCTTTGTACTTCTTATTGTAGTAAGTATGTATTGTCCGATCAAGTGTACTAGTACTGTCATTCTTAGTCTGCAAGTGATCAACATAGGTGTGTGCTGATGCTTCTTAACTTTTTGTGTTGTAGTACTTGTTAATTTTCTAACAGCTACATATGAATGAGAATAGTACATGAAGTACTAAGAATTTCCGCTTCAACTTTTGAAGCGTTGTTAAGCAACTCAAATTGTACTGATTGTTTTCAACGTTATGTTTTCTATACAATACTGAATCGAAACTCTTCACATGGAACATCATTGTGTGATTAGTTGCTTCATAACCAGTGCTCGCAAAGTTTCATTCAGAAGCTACTTTTGAATTTGAAATGATGGATTAACAAAATACGAAGCTACCAAACTTATATAATGAGATAAGCAAAACAATGTACTTGATGACATAAGTAAACTAGTTCAACCATGACAAGCACGGCATAATCATACTGGTTCAACCCAACAAGAGCAAACTACAAATCTGAAAAAACAAGATAAAAGGCAAGCACAAGCGGAAGCAAAATGAAGGCAGGCTTTGATGTATCTTTATCCCTAAAAGGGGCAGTCGTAGTGGGGGTCAGCCTCCCGCGCTTTTGAAATTTCCCAACCATTTGTGATGTTGTCGATCATGTTCCATGACTTGTACGTGGCGTACGCATCTACTCCTGCGTACTCGATGAGGTTGTCTGGCAGCGGGCTGATCCCCCACAGTTTGTGGTCTTCCTGCGTGTCGATGTTCTTCTTCATGCCTTTGTAGAATGGGTGGATGACGCTAGCTGCAACATCAGTCAAGGAGTCATACTCTTTTCCGGTTTACGGAACTCTCGAGATGCGCTGAATGTCGATGTACTTGTTGGCGTTAATCTCCAAACCAGACATCTTCAGCTTCTCTTTGTCGCCTTCAATGCTTTGGCTGCAAATGTGAAGAACTTCTCATGCTTCAGTATCTCGTTCAGGCGCTTGGGCCTGCAAGGGGAGAGACATTTTTGAAGATTAGCATTACTTTGATGTTTGAATTCTTCACTTTTGTTTTGTTTTACAAGCGATGAATCCATGAAGTAGATGCTTATATAGCATAACTAATGGATGAATGTACTTCAGAAACTAGTAAACAAAGTTCTGAAATTAAATTGAAGTACATCATGTTATTTTTCTTTTTGGATTATACATAATTTGAGTCAATGTTGTATGTGCTGCTTTAGTACTAGTTTAGTTTACTTTTGTTGAATATGACAACACATACCAGTGCTTCACCAAGTTCTTAGTTTTTTTGCTTATGAAAATAACATTAGACCAAATTCAGAAACTACTTCACTACATCAAGTTCAGGAACATCTTTTTAATACATCGAGTACACAAACTACACTATCGGATCAAGATCAGAAACTACACTGGTACATCAACTTCAGAAATTAATCTTCTGCAAGATTTTTCAAATAGTAATCCAAAGGCATCGTGTTCAAAAATACATTTATAGTGTATCTACTTGAGAAAATGCAGTAGTGCATCCACTTTCACAAACCACACTAGTACATCTAGTTGGGAAACAAGTTTGATGAAATTTTCAGGATACAGTACTAATTAAATAGACGAACCAAACAGGGGAAATGAGTAGTATGGTCACCATTTTGTGGCCTCTGCGATGTGGTACACTAGGCAGAGTTCCTCCACGCACAACTGCAGGACTGCTGCCGTCTGGGGAGGTTCGTCTTCCCTGGTATAGTGCACACCAATGCTGATGATCCTACAACGCAAGCCGCCAGCCTTCCTCCAGAGCCTGGAGATCATCTCATCGGCCTTGTTTGGTTCACTGGTGCAGACGATCTCCAGTGTCTCCTTGCCGTGGAGCTCAACCCCTGTGAGGGTTTTGGTGTATGCGCGCTTCTTGCCGGGGACGTAAACGACGTCGAGGTTGCTGCTCTTGTGGGACATCTCGCCATGATGACGCTTGGCGGATGGTTACTCCGCGATTGCCCTCCTCCTGCGTCTGTGGGCTTGGGAGAGAGAAGTTTCTGGTTTGCCTGTAGTGGAGATGGAAGCGGCGATGGTGGTTCTGGGAATGAGGAAGAGATGGAAGAGAATGGGGTATTTGTAGTGCGTGGACGGGGATGTGTGGGAGGCGGTTCGTCGGGGACATGGGTGTAGTGGTCGTGGGGTCATTGTTTGCAGTCCCTTGTGGCAACCGCCCAGTGGGTGGCGCAGGCGGTGGCCTGGAGGAACCAACCGTCCAAGCCAATTTCTTTGTCAGGGTATAAATCTGGTCACACTGAGTAGTCTTGTCAAGCTGTACTTATCAGTTGCTTATCCCACTTGCTCGTCTCAGGGTCGATGATGATGGCATTTTACTGTCACACTGATCCGTCTTGTCACGCTGTACTTATCAGCTGCTTATCCCACTTGCACGTGTCAAGGTTGGTGATGATGGAGGTTTGTACTCCTCTACTGTGGGTACTTGGACTCGTGATTGAAGTGTAATCGAACTTACCAAATACCAGTCAGACTATGTGTGTCATGCTAATCTTTTTTAAAACAATTTTGTTTTTGAAAGGATTGTTTATATGAACATAATCTTTGAAAGTATTTTTATAGATAAACTAGTTTTTCATCAGTACAGGTGGATTATATTTGCACTTTCAATTTTTACTATTTTCTTGAGGTAATTATTTTTATGTACTGATGGACTTTCTGAACTAGGACTGGCAGAACCAGACATTGCTTGTTTTGACATAGCTTGTTTTTGAAACAATGTTTTTTGAGGTATTCACAGGTGTGTTTGGTTACCCTGCCTTGTACTAACGAGTGGGAATTATCAGTACTGATGTACTATAAGAGTTTAAATTTTCCTTAACATATTTTTGCTGAGTTACTGGCCGACAGTAGTGTTGACGTTACATAAATCCAGGTAAGTTTTTTCAAATATATTTGTGAGTGCATTCAAAAGGATTATAAAATGGTTTACATAATCATTTCACTTGTCCAGCGGGCACAAATCACAAATTATATCTTAACTATAGTGCTGATCGAGAAATCGATGATAAAGCTAAATAAGTTTTGGTAACGACAGTGTTTCTGATATGTTTCCTCATTGTGTACCGAGGCAACTGAGAGTACAAGCTTATTTTTCAGTTGACGCAGCAGCATAACCACTATGGATTCTTCAGTCTTGAGCTCCTCCTAACTGGCCCCGAATGTTGTCCCTTGCCGGCGCCCTTTCCTGGTTGAGCCTTGGCAGCTTCATCGTCAGTTTCAGTTTCCCCGTCCCCAATACTGTCATCTACATTGTCTTTGTCTGATTGGTTGTCATTCTCGTCAAACTCTTCTTCTTCATCCTCTTCTTTTGATTTTTTGGAACTCTGGACCTTGCCCTGTTTCTGTTCAGTGCCACTGACCTCCATGCCCACTTTGCATGTGCTGGCATTATGTCCATCAGTTCCCCCACACTTGCGGCAAGTGTAGTTGTTACGTGTGTCGTCTCCATTGGTAGAAACCTGGGCGGCTCCAATCTTCTTCTACAGTTTTTGCTTGTTGACAATGGCATCTGTGCGGAGTGGGCATGTGCGGTAATTATGATTGGTCACGATGTTGCAGAATCCGCATGCCCTTATCCCAAGAGGTTTGTCGTCCGGGCCAAATTCCACGCGCCTGATGGGGTGTGGCGGCTTTTTGGCTGCTGCTTTTGCTGCTTGTGTCTTACTCTTCCTCCCCTTTGTGTTTGAGAATATGGGTGGTTTAATCACCCTTTCCTGCTGTTGCTGGTAGGATGTCCTATTGTCATGTTGTTCGCCTACAGCACCATCAAGCTCATGATCTTGCATATGAGCATGTTGCTGCTCTTGAGTTTGTACATGGGCAAGCTCTGGTTGCTGTTGCCCCTCTACCTCGTTGTCGAATGGGTCAATAGCTCCCAGATGGTTCATCTCGGATAAGATTGTAGCAATATCCTGCTCAATGGCTTCATTGTCCGTGAGACCTCCGTTTTCAGCAGAATGCATGGCGTCGAGTTCTTGTTCAAGTTTGTCCATGACGACCCGTGACCTTGCCATTTGCTATTGGCTTCTCAAGCTTTTTCTGTGCACCCTCATGTTCAGCTGCAGTAGTGAGCTTTCAATGCAGTATTGGGATGCCTTGTTTGACGCTACTGTCCTTAAGTCATTTCGTTTGAATGTTGGTTGGATGTTCGGGCGTTTGGTGTATCTCCTGAGGATGTATTTCTCTGGAACGCTGGCAGCCTTAATTGTCTGCATCATGCACATGACATGCATGCAGAAAATACCTGTTTTTCTGGAAGAGGTGCATGTGTTTTGTCATTTCTTTTGAACAAAAACTTTGCAAAAATAGGTAGTACATTATGTAGCATCTTTTTTAGTCCTCACCTGTGTGGTCCCATAGCTTGCACTTGTAGTCATATATTTCTCCCACAGGGTCTGCAACCACCTGGAAGGCGTGCTGAGACCACGCAGACAATTTTTGCAGGTAGTTGTAGCGCACGAGGTACTTTGTGGGCTCTTCCGTCTCTGTCGCCGTGAAGAGTGTGCTTAGTTTTAGCCTTTTTCTGATCTCGCTGTACACAGGTCGTGAGTAAAGCTTTGCCATCTGGGTGTCAAACCCATAGAAGGTCAGCGTGTTTTGTTCCTTCTGCCCATGCAAGAATGATGACCAAATTGTTAGTTTTCTCGCAGCAAAAACTTGTCTAACTAATAAAGTTTTACTTTAGTAAGCATGTTATTTTGTCTTACGACTGGTGATAGAGCTATACCCGGTTACCCATTGTCTCCTGGTTCTCTGTCTGTCTCCTGGTTTTGACGCGGGAGTTTACCTGGATGACAAATTGGTGTAGGTTTTGTCTCTCACTTACGAAGTTCTTCTTGAGCACATAGTTCATGCTCTCACTTTGTTGTGTGGATGTTATATTGGCGCAGAAATTTTCTTTGAAGTAGGTTGATATCCATCTCTCATGCTCGTTCCACATGCCCACCATTATGGCATCATCATGGAGGTTGTACTTATCCATGAGTCTTTTCCAGGCAGCCTCAAACTCAGTTGGCATGAGGGGCCAGTTGAGGATTGATGTGAATTCATCCTTAAAGTCTTCGTGCAGGTTGTACAGGTATGCGAGGTGTTCCCTGTACTTCTTCATAATGTGCCAGCGGCACAGCTTGTGTACTGTGTTCTTGAAAGCATCTGGGATCGCCAAAGCCATTGCCGGGCACTGGTCTGGTAATGAGAAAAGAGACGTGGAGTGGTCAGCAGATGGTAGTGCATATATACCAATAGAACTGACACAACATTTTTACTGTGTTATTTTCCTTTTGGGGGGGTGGTTGGGGGTGGTTTTGGCGGTTGTACCTGTGAGGATGCATGTAGGAGTCTTCCCTCTTATGCACCTTAAAAATGTCTTGAACAGCCATCTGAATGAATCTGCATCCTCATCTCTTATCAGGGCGAAACCAAAGAATGTAGTCTGTAAGTGGTTGTTAGTACCCACAAACACCCCAAGTGGCATATGGTACTTGTTGGTCTTAAATGTGGTATCAAACCTTATGCAGTCACCAAAGTCATGATACGCCCTCGGCAGCTTGCGTTCACCCAGAATATGTTCTTAACTCTGTCGGACTCATCAAGTTGCATGTCACAGAAGAATTCCCTGTTTATAACTTTCATCTCCCTAAAGAAGTTGACAGTCTTTATGACATCTTCCACATCATCCATCCTTGAATTCTTTGCTTTGCTACATACTAAAAGTGAACAGTCATTCAAAAATGCATGTTGAACTGGCGTCAGGTCATGCGTTGCGTAATATGTTTGTACTGATAGAGGAAAAAATACGGAGGGGGTTTATGGGAGGAGAACAAGTTTGTACTTACATGTTAATCAGGTCTTTGGCATTAATTTGGAGGAAGTAGCTACCGGGGTCATCGCCGCCCAGTATGCTCATGATTTGCGTGTGTTCAATACCTTTGAACTGCAGGTACTTGATGTACTCCAAGATTGTTTTGTAAAAGTTTCTGTGGAGTGCAAGAAGACAAGCATTTGGGGGGGGGGGGGGGTGAGCTGTAGCCTATGGTTGTGTTCCCAAACTATCTCTTTTACGACAAGTGTTCCATCTTTTTCCCTCTTCGGCCTCATTTTAGCCCTGCAGTTAGTCATGGTTGTCGTCTTGTTCCACTGTCTATTTGCTTCTGACACCTTCAATTGATAGACTCCATAGAACGTGCAATAAAGGTAGACTCTGGTCTCAACCTTGGAGCCTTCCCTGACAGCAAACCCCGCGTGCTTTGCATAGACGTTGTAGAAGTCCTTTGCTTCTTTGAAAGTTTCAAAGCGCATCTCTAGCCTTGGCAGAACATGAGCTTCAATGTTAGGTGGCTGGACGCAACACTGAGCAAACAAAAACGCAGTTATGAAAATGTTAGATGGGGTGGTCACAGTACCATGGTATGGACTGTGCTTGTATGTTTTTTCTGAATGGATACTTACATGTGTATAGCTCTGTGCTACCTCCGGTGTTTGCTGTTCACCCTGGTCTATGGGCACGGGTAGTGTCACCCTTGGCACATGCAGCAATGCATCTCTTGGAGGGAGCAATGTTCATGAAGCTCTCTGTCTCTCATTGTACGGCCGTCTTCCCTCAGATTCATTGTGAGGTTGCTCCTGTCTATATGGCTCATATCTTGTACTTTGCACCCTGCTAGAGTGGCCAAATTTTTTGTCTCTTTGGCATGGTCTTCCCGTCGCAACTGCTTTTGCAACACGGATGATTGATGTTGACGGAGCGACTGGTGGAAGCCTTTGTGTCCTTGCCTTTCTGCATGCCCTAGGGAAGGAAAACATTTGTTGTTGGGGAAATTGTTGACCTTGTTGCAACCCAGCAATCGAAAAGCTTGTATTCCCAGATATTGGTGTTTGCTGCATAGAAGAACATGTCCGTGCTTCTGATGATTCTGGTGTAGCTTGAAATCTACATGTACTGTTGAAGTATCCAGGTGCTATTTCTGGTGTTACCCAACCAGGCGGTGCCCCATATCTGCTTAGCTCATCAAACCCTCGCTGCGTGTGCCGCCTTGCATGTTTCTGCAATGACATTCAACAATTTTGGGATTAATCTTTTCTACATTTTCTCGTATACATGCTATGGGTAACATGTCATGCACTGAAGGCAATGTACAAGTTGAACTTGCATCGCTGGGCGTTATTAAACTTTGTTGTCTATCTTGTATCTAGTTTAGTTTCAGTCGAACTGATGAACGTACATATTCAGCATTGATGTACTGATGTACTGATTTTTAACACTGCTTGTAAATTGAACATTGAACTTCATCTGTTATGGAAAGTTTTTTATATTTTCCCTATAACTGATGCATAAACATTTGGTGCACTACTTGCAAACTGAACATTGAACTTCAAAGATGTATGGATATGCATATATATAAAACTGATGCATGTCTTCTCTTTTTTTCATCTATAACTTATGCAACTACATTAGAAGTACTCCTAGTTTATGAATCATTGAACTTACTGTGTAACAAGTGTATATTTTTTCAACAACATTCTTTTACTAGTTCGAACTGACGCAACTACGCGACATGCACTATTAGAAATAACATCATACAACTTGCAGTGGTAGTTGAACCTTATATAAAGCCTAGTAGCTACTTGGACTAATGCATAAGTTTATGTTTTTGGCTTGAACTGAAGCTACCATATTAGAGGTGCTGACAGTAACCTCGACATCCAAACTTTGCATCAAGTGGCAGGGGTGTAATGAACTCATGCAAGCATTTGCAATGTACTATCTTCTTCTGCATCATAGGAACATGTGTCACTGATGCAGCACACATGTAGTACTGATGAATCTGATGGTGTAACATGTAGGCAGAGCGTAGTGTGTGCATTTTTTAAACTGAATCTTCATCATAGCAGGACTAATGAACTGACACAAATGTGGTATTTTTCTTCAGGCAAACCCAGACATGAAAACATTTTTTGAACTGATTCAATTGTTGAGGAAAATTAGTGTGGGAAGCAGACATAACAACCACTGGCATGTTCTTGGATCTGACTTCTTCTTCTTCTCGTGGGCGGCGTACTGACATGTTCTTGGGAGGCGTGATAACCCACAAGTATAGGGGATCACAACAGTTTTCGAGGGTAGAGTATTCAACCCAAATTTATTGATTCGACACAAGGGGAGCCAAAGAATATTCTCAAGTATTAGCAGTTGAGTTGTCAATTCAACCACACCTGTAAGACTTAATATCTGCAGCAAAGTATTTAGTAGCAAAGTAGTATGGAAGTAACGGTAACAGTGGCAAAAGTAATAGTAGCAGCTTTGTAGTAATTGTAACAGTGGCAACAGAAAAGTAACTAAGCAAAGATCAATATGTGAAAATCTCATAGGCATTGGATCAGTGATGGATAATTATGTCGGATGTGATTCCTCATGCAATAGTTATAACATAGGGTGACATGTAACTAGCTCCAGTTCATCAATGTAATGTAGGCATGTATTCGAATATAGTCATACGTGCTTATGGAAAAGAACTTGCATGACATCTTTTGTCCTACCCTCCCGTGGCAGCGGGTCCTATTGGAAACTAAGGGATATTAAGGCCTCCTTTTAATAGAGTACCGAACCAAAGCATTAACACTTAGTGAATACATGAACTCCTCAAACTACGGTCATCAAGAGTGGTCCCGATTATTGTCACTTCGGGTTGCGGATCATAACACATAGTAGGTGACTATTGACTTGCAAGATAGGATCAAGAACTCACATATATTCATGAAAACATAATAGGTTCAGATCTGAAATCATGGCACTCGGGCCCTAGTGACAAGCATTAAGCATAGCAAAGTTATAGCAACATCAATCTCGTAACATAATGGATACTAGGGATCAAACCCTAACAAAACTAACTCGATTACATGATAAATCTCATCCAACCCATCACCGTCCAGCAAGCCTACGATGGAATTACTCACGCACGGAGGTGAGCATCATGAAATTGGTGATGGAGGATGGTTGATGATGACGACGGCGACAAATTTCCCTCTCCGGGGCCCCGAACGGACTCCAGATCAGCCCTCCCGAGAGAGATTAAGGCTTGGCGGCGGCTTCGTATCGTAAAACGCGATGAATCCTGCCCTCTGATTTTTTTCTCCCCGAACGTGAATATATAGAGTTGGAGTTGAGGTCGGTGGAGCCTCAGGGCGCCCACAAGACAGGGGGGCGCGGCCCCACCCTCGTGGACAGGGTGTGGACCCCCTGGTCTTAATTCTTTCGCCAGTATTTTTTATTAATTCCAAAAATATTCTCCGTGAAGTTTCAGGTCATTCCAAGAACTTTTATTTCTGCACAAAAATAACACCATGGCAATGTCTTTGAAAACAACGTCGATCCGGGTTAGTTCCATTAAAATCATGCAAGTTAGAGTCCAAAACAAGGGCAAAAGTGTTTGGAAAAGTAGATACGATGGAGACGTATCAACTCCCCCAAGCTTAAACCTTAGCTTGTCCTCAAGCAATTCAGTTGACAAACTGAAAGTGATAAAGAAAAACTTTTACAAACTCTGTTTGCTCTTCTTGTTGTAAATATGTAAAGCCAGCATTCAAGTTTTCAGCAAATATTATGAACTAACCATATTCACAATAATACTTAGGTCTCATGTTTACTCATATCAATGGTATAATTAACTAGCGAGCAATAATAATAAATCTCGGATGACAACACTTTCTCAAAACAATCATAATAGAGATGTCGCCCTTGAACACATGATCTTGAAGAAAATGATGACGAATCTAGATGTGCTCTGTCTTCGAGTGGTGAACTGGGTTATGAGAAATCTTGATGGCACTCTCATTGTCATAGAAGAGAGGCACATTCTTCACATTGATGCCGTAGTCCTTGAGGGTTTTCTTCATCCATAGTAATTGAGCACAGCATGAACCAACAGCAATGTACTCAGCTTCAGCAGTAGAGAGTGATACGCAGTTCTGCTTCTTCGAGGACCAACATACCAAGGATCGTCCGAGGAATAGCATGTGCCTGATGTAGACTTGCGGTCCACACGATCATCAGCACAGTCAGAGTCAGAATATCGAATGAGATCAAAAGCCGAGCCCTTGGGATACCATAATCCAAGTGTTGGAGTGTGAGCTAGATATCGAAGAATATGCTTCACAACCTTATGGTGTGATTCCTTCGGTGTAGCTTGAAAACAGGCACACATGCAAACATTAAGCATAATATATGGCCTAGATGCACATAGATACAATAAAGAGCCAATCATGGAGCGGTATACCTTTTGATAGAAGTCTATACCATTTTCATCAGTGCATAGATGGCCATTTGTGGGCATAGGGATTTTGACGCCTTTGCAATCTTGCATGCCGAATTTCCTCAACACATCCTTGAGGTATTTCTCCTGAGATATGAAGATGTCGTTGCACTGTTGACGTATTTGAAGACCTAAGAAGAATTTCAATTCTCCCATCATAGACATTTGATATTCCTCACTCATCATATAGGCAAATTTGTCACTGTAACGTTGGTTAGTATGGCCAAAGATAATATCATCAACATATATTTGGCATACGAATAATTCATCATCATAGGTTTTGGTGAAAAGAGTTGGGTCAAATGAACCGGGTTTGAAGCCTTTCTTCATGAGGAATTCCTTCAAAGTACCATACCACGCCCGAGGGGCCTGCTTGAGGTCGTAGAGGGCCTTATTGAGTCTGAAGACTTTGTCGGGATTGCTTAGGATCTTCAAAACCTGGGGGTCGAGCAACATACACTTGTTCCTCAAGCTTACCATTGAGGAATGCACTTTTAACATCCATTTGATATAAGATGAAATTATGATGTAGCATAAGCAAGCAATATGTGAATAGCCTCAAGTCTAGCAACAGGTGCAAAAGTTCCATCAAAATCAATTCCTTCAACCTGTGTGTAGCCTTGAGCTACAAGACGAGCCTTATTCCTTAACACAAGGCCATTTTGATCTTGCTTGTTGCGGTAGATCCATTTGGTACCAATGATATTGTGCTTGCGTGGGTCTAGTCGCTTGACAAGTTCCCAGACATTGTTGAGCTCGAATTGATGTAGTTCCTCTTGCATCGCTTGAATCCACTCAGGCTCCAGAAATGCCTCATTAACTTTGGTGGGCTCTGTGATAGAGACAAAAGCAAAGTGCCCACAAAAGTTAGACAAATGTGAAGCCCTTGAGCGTGTGAGAGGACCTGGTGCGTTGATGTTGTTGATGATTTTCTCAATCTGCACTTCATTTGCGACACGAGGATGAGCAGGTACATTGAGTACGCTCAGCATTTTCTTCAGGTGCACCAGCATGATGTTCTTCACATTCTGGAATGACTTCTTCAGCAGATTCTTCGGTAGGAATGACATCCTCAGTAGCCTTGAACTTGACGGATTCCTCAGGTGACATTTCATCTAGCACAGAGGTAGGTGCTCTCTTTGCGAGCCATTAGTTTCATCAAACCGCACACCTACAGCTTTCAACAACCTTGTGGTGAAAGGTGTTGAAGACTCAGAGGTGTGCGAGTCCTTTCTCAGAACCAAGCATAAAACCTTCATGTGCTTTCGGTGCAAATTTAGAATTGTGATGAGGATCTCTAATCCAACATTTAGCACCGAAGACTTTGAAATAACTCACCTTGGGTTTCTTGTCAGTGAGGAGTTCATACGAGGTCTTTTTGAAGAATTTGTGAAGATATACCATGTTGATGATGTGGCACGCAGTATCAATTGCCTCAGGCCAGAAGCGAGGAGGCGTCTTGTATTCATCAAGCATAGTGCGAGCCATCTCAACAAGAGTCCTGTTCTTGCACTCCATGACGCCATTCTGCTGAGGAGTATAAGGAGCAGATAACCCGTGAGTAATACCCAGTTCATCAAGATAGTCATAAAGACCAGTATTCTTGAACTCGGTCCCATTTTCACTCCTAATGTGCTTGATCTTCACACCAAAGTTTGTTGAAGCCCTCGAGGAAAATCGTTTGAAGACTTCCTGCACTTCAGTTTTGTAAGTGATGATATGCACCCATGTGTAACGAGAATAGTCATCAACAATAACAAAGCCATATAAAGTAGCAGCATTAGTGAATGTGACATAGTGAGTAGGGCCGAAGAGATCCATGTGAAGCAATTCAAATGGATGAGTGGTAGTCATGATAGTCTTTGAGGGATGCTTGGACTTGGTCATCTTTCCAGCCTCTCAAGCTCCACACAGATGGTCCTTGAGGAATTTGACACCCTCGATGCCAATGACGTGATTCTTCTTCCTAAAATGCCAACATGACCTAGTCGTCCATGCCATAACCAGCCTTCTGAAGCTTTTGCAAGTAGACATGTGGTAGGTTGTGGTCCTGTAGAGAAATAAACAATATATAAGTCTCCTCTCCTAAAGCCTTCGAAGACTTTGGAATTGTGAGCTTCCATGATCACAACACAACGATACTTGCCAAAGACAACAACCATATCAAGATCACAAAGCATTAAGATAGACATGAGGTTGAATCCTAAGGACTCGACAAGCATGACTTTGTCCATGTGTCGATCGTTTGAGATCGCAACCCTACCTAGACCCAACACCTTTCTTTGCCTTTGTTAGCGTAGGTGATATGCTTCAGATGTGATGGAGATAAACTAGTGTCCATCAATAAGTTCTTGTCACCAGTCATGTGATTCGTACATCCATTGTCGAGGACCCACTCAGTAGCTTTGGGTTGATCATCCTGCAGATGAATTAGTGCATCTTACAAACTCATATACTTCATCAGTGAAGAATATGCATCAAATTCATCAGTTTGAATTTCATCAAGCAGTACAACATATATAGAGCAATATGAGGACGTGAGAAATGGATATTCATTTCTTCATGGTTAGCTTGCATCCTTTCAAGCATATTCAGGTCTCCAGCAAATTCGTCAGACGTTTAAGTTCGCCTGGAGACTTGAACCTGCATAAGAGATTAGTTATTTTTCTTCACCACCCACATCTGGAGGGGTGGCAAAGAGTTCATCATTCTGCGAGCTCCATAAGAGAAAGGTGGCATAGAAGCCAGTCCACTTCGTTCCACAGAAGAGGGGTTAGAGTAAGCATATGAATAAGCAGATAAATTCTTTGAGGACTTATGAACATAATGTTTTGAAGAATAATGCACATATTCATAGCCCTTAGGCTTTCCCTGCGAAGCAGAAGTGTTAGCACGATGATGTTCATATGAGGATTTGGATCCATATGAGGAATTCGATCCACGTGAGGAATTTGGTCCATATGAGGACTTGGATCCATATGAAGACTTTGGTCCATATGAAGAATTTGATCTGGGGTTCCTATTCTTCACAAGTGGTGTCATGATGACATTCACCTGAAAACTTTCAAGGCACCTTTTGGGAACCCAGATTTTCTTCATAGGAGGACCGTTCCTGCAGTTAGTTCCAACATATCTAGCAAATACTTCACCATTATGATTTTTGAATAGTTTATAGTTGGAGTCAAATGACTCATTAGAAGAATATGAAGATTCACATGTAAAGCCAGATAAAGTGGATGGATCTACGGGATGTCCTTTCACAGCAACCCATGAGGTTTTGGGATACTGCTCAGGTTTCCAGTAGGTTCCATCAGCATTGAGTTTCCTCTCAAAGGCAATACCCTCTTTCCTAGGGTTCCTGTTGAGGACCTACTTCTTAAGCACATCACAAAGAGCCTAACGCCCTTTGAGGCTTTTGTACATGCATGTCACATACAATTCCTTCAACCCTGCATTTTCAGTGATACTTGCGGTATCCTCATATGAGGAATTTTTGACCACAGAGATAGTTGAAGAATTTACAGCAATAGAAGCATTTGAACTTTCAGGTGAGGAATTAGCAGATTCATGTTCAATGCATTTCAAATATGGTGGAATGACTTCATCCTGAGCGGAACTGATCTGTTGAGCAAGCAATGAATCACGGTCCTTCTGAAGATCTTCATAACTCACCCTTAGCTTCTCAAGATTTTGCTTTCTTTGAAGAAATTCATAAGAAAGTTTCTCATGATCAACTAAGAGAGTGTTATGATGACTCTGAAGGTTGTCAAACTTAGACTGAAGTCTTTGAAGATTATCAGTCAGAGTTTGAGTTGGATCCATTTCTTCACCCAACAGGTCATCGCTTTTGTCTAGCATATTTTGAACCTTTTCAAAAGCTTTTTGTTGTTTCACAGCAATCTTAGAAAGTTTAGAATAGCTAGGCTTTAAGTTTTCATCAGATTCATCCTCACTTGATTCAGAGGAGGGATATTTGAGTAACTTGGCACCTTTTGCCATGAAGCAATAGTTGGGAGCATAGTCACCATCACCGTCGTCAGCAGTGTTGGGGAAGTCATTTTCCTCAGAGTTGAAGATGGACTTGCTGATGAAAGCAGTAGCAAGAGCTAGGCTCCCCACACTAGAGTCTGACTCCTCAGATGCCTCCTCTTCCTCATTTTCCTCAGATTCAGCTTCAGAGTCCATTTCCTTGCCAATGAATGGTTGAGCCTTTTTGGAGTTGCTCTTCTTGTGATATGAAGACTTTGAAGATTTTGACGATGAGGACTTTGAAGATTTCTTCTTCTTCTTTGAGTCATCAGAACTGTCATCCTTGTATTTCTTCTTCTTTGATTTCTTCTCCCACTGAGGACAATCAGTAATGTAGTGACCAGGTTTCTTGCATTTGTGGCAAGTTCTCTTCTTGTAGTCACAGGATGAGGAATCTGATCTCATGTCATCACCCCTTGAAGATCTTCCAAATAGACAACGTCTTGAGAATTTCTGGAATTTCTTCATGAGCATTGCTAGCTACTGGCTCAGTTCTTCAGGATCACCAAGGCTGCTACCAGAATCTTCTTCAGATTCAGAGACTGCCTTGGCCTTCAGTGCGCGAGATCTACCATAGCTCGGTCCATAGAGGTCTCTCTTCTCAGCAAGTTGAAACTCATGAGTATTTAGCCTCTCGACGATATCAACAGGATCAAGTGACTTGTAGTCTCCACGTTCTTGAATCGTCAGTGCAAGAGTGTCAAATGAGGAATCAAGCGATCTCAGCAATTTCTTCAACACCTCATGGTCGGTGATGTCGGTGGCACCAAGTGCTTGAAGCTCATTTGATATGTCAGTGAGGCGATCGAAGGTTTGCTGAACATTTTTGTTCTCGAGTCTTTTGATGCAATTGAAGAGATTGCGAAGAACGTCAACTTGAGAGTCACGTTGTGTTGAGACTCCTTCGTTGACCTTGGACAACCTATCCCAGATAAGCTTAGTTGTCTCCAAAGCACTCACTCTGCCGTACTGCCCTTTGCTCAGATGGCCACATATCATATTCTTCGCTTGAGAGTTGAGTTGCTCGAATCTCTTCACATCAACAGCATTCACCGAAGGAGTGATGGAGGGAACGCCATTTTCCACAATGTACCAGAGATCGTTGTCAATTGCCTCAAGATGCATGCGCATCTTATTCTTCCAGTAGGGGTAGTCCGTCCCATTGAAGGTTGGACACCCAGCCGAGACCTTGATCATGCCTGTAGTCGATATAACTAAAACTCTAGGTGGTTAAACCAAAATCACACAGAACAAGGGAGTACCTTGCTCTGATACCAATTGAAAGTGCGTTATATCGACTAGAGGGGGGTGAATAGGCGATTTTTACAAATTCGTCACTGAGGAAATTCAAGGTGAGGAATTTCCTAAGTCATGAACGACTAGCAACGGAATAAGTACTCAGATGCAAGCGTAACAGAGTAGTAACACAGTCATCATGATGAAATACAAGCAAGCACATAGTACAAGAAGCGTATGAACAGGATAAGCAGGCTGGAGACAAAGTGACTGAAGAATTAGGAGTGAGGAAATTGAGAAAGTCTTCAGTCAAAGTCTTCAAAAAGTAACGATCAAGTGCATCAACACAAGAATGAGGAAATGGAAGGTTGAGGAAATAGAACACCTAGCTTGGTGAAGATGATGGTTTGGTAGACCAGTTCCAACTGTTGTGACAGTTGTACGCCTGGTTGGAGCGGCTAGGTATTTAAACCTGTGGACACACAGTCCTCGCCGTATTCTCCTTGAGCTAAGATCACACAGACCTCGCCCAATCACTTGTGGTAAGTCTTCAGGTGACTTCCAAACCTTCACAAACTCGGTCACTCGGTGATCCACAATTTCCTCTTGGATGCTCTAGACCATGATGCCTAACCATCTGGGGGATACACAGTCCTCAAAGGTAACAAGTGTCGGTTCCACACAGGAACAATCTCTTCAGTGATGCTCAATCACTTTGGGTTTGTAGGTGTTTGAGTTTGGGTTTTCCTCACTTGATGATTTTCGCTCAAAGTCCTCGGAGGATGGGATGCTCTAAATGACAAGTGTCAGTTTCTCTCGGAGCAGCCAACCAACTAGTGGTTGTAGGGGGCAGCTATTTATAGCCTAGGGAGCAGCCCGACATGATAAGACATAAATCTCTGGATCGTTTCAACCTGACATCTGAGTCTTATAGCCTAGCCAACCAACTCCTCATAGACTTATAGACCTCTGAATGTTGGTCCAACCCGTGCGATGTCCGGCCACAGGCAACTGTGGTCTCAGCCAACCCGACGTCTTGCCATGCTACTATTTTGCTATGCTAGTTCTCTCGATGCTATTGCTATGTCGCGCTACCTACCACTTGTTTACCAAGCCTCCCAAATTTCCATGATAGCATCTAACCTTTTGCACCATCCCAGCAAGCCCTTGTGTGGCTATGTTACCTCTTTGCTCAGCCCCTCTTATAGCATTGGTAGTTGCAGTTGCAGGTTGTTCCATGTTGGAACATGGATATCATGGGATATATCACAATATCTCTTATTTAATTAATGCATCTATATAGTTGGTAAAGGGTGGATATGGGGATATCATGGCATTACTTTGCATGTTTAACAACTATAAAATATGGTTTAGGGCAGAAGAGTACCAAATTCGAAATATGCATATGGGGATTTTTCGGAATTGTTGTTTGTTGTTTCCGGCCTCATTTAAACTTTCCTAGATAGGTAGTTTTATTATGCTTCACCTCTTGCCATGTTAACCAACATTTAATTTTGTCTTTTTCATAAACAAGAGTGAACTAAATATTTGAATGTGGTGTTTCGTCAATATGCAACTCATTGCATATTGAGCTCCGCTTAATTTGTAGTATTGTTTGTTGCACTTTCCCATGTCATGACTCATTAAACCGGACATGCATCATACTTGGTTGCGCATCATGTCTTGTTTATGTGATGGTTGTTTACCATGATGTTTGCTTCTTTTCGGTTGCGCTTCTCCTTTATAGTTCCGGTTATGTTGCGATTGTGAGGATCCGTTCGACTACGTTGGTTCGCCTACTTCATGGATGTCGGATTTCGGGTTCCGGCAGACCCTTAAGGTTTGAACTCTGGGGTGCGCGCGGAGATCCAACCCTCCACCGTCTCGTACCTAGCCGAATCGCAGGGACCTAAACTACTAAAAAGAACAGCACAAGAGACACGAGATTTATACTAGTTCGGGCCACCGTTGTGGTGTAATACCCTACTCTAGTTTGTGGTGTGGTGGATTGCCTCTTGGGCTGATGAGGAATAGTACAGGGAAGAACAACCTCGCGAGGGCCTGTTCTTGGTGGGTGTGATGAACTGCTAGGTGGTGTTCCGTCGCTCTAGCTTGAGGACCGGGTCTCTATCTCTCTCTCTGGATTCCAAATGCCAGATCTCCTACCGGGGGGGCGATCTCTCTACCCTGGGGTAGCTATTCCTACTTATAGGCGAAGGCCCTGGGCCTCTTCCCAAATATTGAGCGGGAAGGGCGCCAACAATTGGCCATTTTGAAGGGGAACAGCGGGTACACTTATCCTGACTAAAGTTCGTCCTCGCCTGCCAAAGGCTCTGGTGATGACGCCTGCTTGGGCTCCACGATGACTCCCTTCCAGCCGTTGGGGCTGGTCTTGATCTTGTTGCACCGAATCGGATGCCTTTGCTTGATGCTCTTGCCTACGCTTGCTCCCTTTGCACCAAAGAGGAAAGGAGGACGCTGCGCGGGCTGGCGCCCGACTGGCGCCCTTGGTCGTCATGGCTTGCGTCATGGGCACACCACGAGGTACCCTGCCTTGAACTCTCCGCCTCCTCATGAGCCAACCCGACGAGGCCGTGCCTGAGGAAGCTCCTTGTCGTCCGCCCCGCAAGGCTTGGCCCCTCGCGAGGGTCTTGAGCTTGTGTTGATGAAGATGGGCTGCCCTGGGCCTCCTTTGAGCCACGTCGCGAGGCCGAGCGAGCAAGTCTGGGGACCCCTGCTCCTAACGCCGACAAGAGTCTCCTCGGCCCACGGGCGCGCCTCGAACTTGGCCAAGCAGAGGCGAAAGGGCAAGTCTGAGCGTCATGGCCCCTAACAGCTGCGGCCTTAGGCGCCCAGCGTGGCGGTTGATTGGACGCGTGCGCCTCTGCAACCGCGTGGGTTGATAACAGAGCGGCATCTTCCTTGCCCCTTTACTTTCGCCAGTTGCTGCCCAGATCCCCTTTCTTGCGCCTCTCCTCTCTGCTTCCAAGACCTTCAGATCCACTCCGCCTGCGCGCCCTAGCCAGTCATGGCTCCTCGCCAAACCCCGGCCGGAGCTTGGTACTCTCCTGCCTTGGACCCGCCAAATGTGTCAGGGGCGAGCCTCGCATACGATCGCCTGGCGAGGCGCAGGGCGTCAATGGAACGGCGGTGTTCAAGGCGGCTCCTCCGCCCCTGAGGGTCGAGGGAGTACCTTCTACCCGTTCTTCGTGAGCGCCATCATTGCTGGTCTAGTGCCTCCCTTCTCTGAGTTCTTCTTCTCCGTCCTCCGTCACTACAACATCCAAGCTCTGCACCTCCATCCCAACTCCGTCCTTCTTCTGGCAATCTTCGCCTACTATTGTGAGGCCCATGTTGGGGTGAAGCCCTCGGTGGCCTTGCTGCGCCACTACTTCTTCCTCCGATCCTCCGTGGTTCCGCCTCAGGCGTCTGTGAGCTTAAATGCATCTGATGGAGCCATCGCCATTTCAAACCACAGGAAGCGGATTGAGGGCTTCAGGAGCAAGTGGGTCTTGGTGGATCTTTGGCGGATCCACCCTCGGCCGATCCTGCCCACGAAGCCCGCCGAGAGTTCCGACGACTTGTCCCGGCGAAGCTTCGGATCCCCGCGCCAAGTCTTTGGAGAAGATGGATGCAGATCTGAAGCCGGCCGACGCGGGCGCGGGCGAGGCTGACCGTCTTGTCGCTGCCGAGGGAGTTCCTAAAGCACCAACAGCTCCGCTTCGCCAAGATTGCCCGATGTGGAGGCCTCACCCGAGCCCCGTGGCCCTGCCAGCGAGGATCCGCGGCACGGTCCTCCAGTCCTTGGTTGGGGGCGACGTGGCGAGACCGGAGGGCGCCCCCGCGCCCCTGTTCCTTCACGAGGATTGGGAGCAGGTTGTGGGGCCCATGCCCGCCTTTAATGGGGATGGGCCCGTGCCCGTGGAGGCTCCGGAGGACCTGGTGGACGTGTCCTCTTCCGACTCCAGCAAAGAGGTGGAAGAAAGGGAGCCAGGAGAGGGGGTTGATTCGGGGGCGGAGTCAAGGGCTCCTCCCCTGCGGCGCAGGCCTCGCATTCTCCGCCTCCCCGAGAGTGACGACGACGAGGATGAGGGTGAGCGGCAGAAGCCTGCCCCCGATCCCGAAGAAGGACCGGACTGGGCTGGTCCCTCGCGGGTCCGCCCCGGCCCCGGGGCGGTCCGCAGACGCGCCTCCTGCTCCTGGTCCCCTTGAAGCTGATCCCTGCAGCCGGCTCTAGGGCTTCAAGTATGGCTGGAGGCTGCTCGAGTCCACCAGCGACGACCTGTATGTGCCTGCTTCCCGTCTTGATTATTGCTCTGTCGACGAGATCTGATGTTCATGTTCTTCAGCCAGGCTGGCGCCCGCAGCGAAGAAGCTGAAGGGGGCTCCTGAGGCCCCATCCGTGGTGGTGCCTCTGCCCGAAAAGGAAGATGATCCCGACGCCCAGGCCTCTCCTGCCCAGGCGTCCTCGCGAGGCCTGGCTGAGCTCACTGGGCGAGCTCAAATTTGACCCGGGCGACTCCCGAGGTGGCCTTGCTTGGCGCTGCCTCCACCGTTGCCGCGGCGCCACTGGTTCCGCCTCAAGGCGCAGTGGCTATGCCGCCACCATCTCCTCCTACTCCGCCAACTGCTGTCTCTCCGACTCCTCCCGCTGTCCTGGATCGTCTTCTTGCCGAACTGGATCGCTGCGGCCGAGATCTTCTGGGCACCGACCCTCGCTTGGTGGCCGGGCGCTTGGAGCTGGCCTCTGGCTGGATTCGCGCCGACGCTTCGATTCGGGCGGCGCTGGTCCAGGCCTCGACGGCTTGCGACGAGGAGAAGCGGGTTGTTCGTGAGGTGAAGGTAGCCCGCGATGCTGCCCTGGGGGAGGCAGCCAGCATCCAAGGTCGTTGTGAGACGTTGGAGGGCGAGCTGAAGGGCCTGCAGAACCAGCTCGCCGAGGAGGCCCGCCTCCGCCAGGAGCAGGAGGAAAGCATGAAGGCTCGCGACGCGGTCGTCAAGGACCGGGAGGCCAAGCTGAAGAAGCGCCGCAACCGCCTGGGCGCGCTGGAGCAGGAGCTGGAGGCGAGGAAGGTCGAGCTGGACGATAAGGCGCGGGTTCTTGCAGAAGATCGCGTGGCCTTCATGGATATGGAGGTGAAGGCTCGCGCCCTGCTAAGGGAGCTTTATGATAGCGGCCTGGAGAGCCCACTGGCCGGCGCAGAGGACGGCCCCGCCAAGCTGCTTCCCTTCCTGATCCGCGCTCTTGAAGATGTCTCCCTTGGTCTTGGCCCCACGGCTGAGGCCGAGGCGCGTGTCTTGTCTTCTGCGGCATTGACGCGGATCCTCACCCACATCTATCTTCGCGATCCCAGCGTCGACATGGACAGCTCTTTGGAGCACATAGCGGCGAGCATGCAGCTGCCATTGCCCGAGAAATTTGTGAAGGGTCGCGGAGGCTCTGTTGGGGAAGTTCGCCTTCAAGACCAAGCCGGGCGGCGCTGCCGGCCTGCTGCTTCACGAGGCGAGCCCACTCCAGCTGCTCCACCGACAAGTGACTCCGTTGTGGCTCTGTCTTGCTTTTAATTCCTGCACATGTATCATGCCTCGGGGAGGCGTTTAAACTTCGTTTGGTAACAAGTGTGGACTGTAATATTGGCTTTTGAATTCCTTGAAATTTGTGCTTCCTACTTGCTTATGTTCTCTGTTGGCAGAGCCGGCCTCACAGATACCTCGGCCGCCGTTAGCCCCGGCCGGAAACCAGGGGACGGGACCAAGGAGTGAGGGGCTACGTGACAAGTTAGGCTCTGAGTCGCGATGCTCGTGGAGTCCCCTTAGCGCATTTAACAGCAAGTAGGTAGGTGCGACGCGGGCGGATCCACCGTTCTACGTCCGCAGAGCCCGGCCCCGCGCCTACCTCAACCGCCGTTAGCCTTTTTGAACTAAGGGGTGAGGGGCTACGTGACCAGTTAGGCTCCTGAGTCGCGATGCTTAGGAGTCCCCCTTGACGCTCAAACGGCATGCGTACCTTGGCTCCGCTCGGGGAGTGACGTGCGACGAACCAGGCCCGGGGGGCCTGGTTGGGTGGCGTGCGTCTGGGCATGACCCAGGCGCAGCCCCCGTGCCCAGCCCCCTCGCGCGGCGCTCCCGAGGGGAGGCGTTGCAACGAGGCCGGACACTGAGCTCTGGGCTCCCTGAGGTTGATGCGACCCGGGGGCCACCCTCAGTTGTTTATCACCAGTAGAACATAAGCGCTTCCGCATGCATACGGGCATAGCCGCTCCTCGGCAGTGTCGTCAGCCAGTGCGGAGCATGGTGCTTCCACTGGATCGTGGGAGGGGGCTCCCCTCCGGGAGGAGCCCTCGGGGCGTATACAGCCCCACCCTGACACGTGGCTGGCACGGTAGGGCTGGACGAGGAGTATCTGGGCACCCGTGAGCGGTAGCGGGACTCACGGGCCCTACCTCAAGGCGGGTTGCGCTGGCTCAGGCCTTGTCTTGAGTGTGTTCCTGCAAATTTGGCGGATGCGGTGCTCTCGTCTTGGCTCCGGCTCTCGGGCTGGTCTCGGCCGTCGGCCTTGCAAGCCAGTCGCGATGCCATGGACAAGACCCGGAGGGTGAGGGCGGAGAGCGGTAGGAGCCTGAGTCGTGATGCTCGGGCACCCCCCTTTAACGCATAAGCTAGGTTAGATGATGCAACTCTACATCCTCGGGTCCGGCTCTCGGGCTGGTCTCGGCCGTCATTTGGCAAGCCAGTCGCGATGCCATGGACAAGACCGGAGGGTGAGGGCCGGAGAGCGGTAGGAGCCACAGTCGCGATGCTCGGGCACCCCCTTTAACGCATGGTAAGTCGGATGATGAAACTCTACGTCCTCGGGTCCTGGCTCTCGGGCTGGTCTCAGCCGTCGCTGGCAAGCCAGGTCGCGATGCCATGGACAAGACCAGAGGGTGAGGGCCGGAGAGCCGGTAGGAGCCCATGAGTCGCGATGCTCAGGCACCCCCCCTTTAACGCGCAAGCTTCCGCCACCCAGGAAAAGGCACCAAATAACAAGCATGGTAGAGCGAGAGCATAATCCTAAGGAAAAAGCAGGAAGGATACATGCCGCTGAGACTGGCCCGAGCGGCTTAGGGACGATGCAGCCCGAGGGGCGCCCCCAGCAGGATAAGCTAATGACATGAAATAAAAGGGATACATGCCGCAGGGACGGACCCACGCGGCACAGGAATAATCTGACCTGAAGGCGCTCAGTAGGAAATAAAACTTAAAATGTCACTGGTGATGTTGGGGATGAAGGGGTGTTGGTGTAGCAAACTCGGTGGGCTGCGGAGCCGATCCTCACGAGCCCCAGGCCCGAGGGGCCTCGGGAGGCTCCGGAGGCGTTAAGCGGCTCCTCGGGGCCATCTCCATCTCCGCCCGAGGCTGCGGCATGCTTGACCTCTTGAGCCTCCAGGCCGGCCCTCATGAGTCAGCTGGTGCGCGGCCAGCGTTTGGCGAGCCATAAGGCATGCGTCACGTGGGCGTGGGGCGGACCCTCATAGCGTCCCACTCGCGAGGGGAGGCGCTCTTGAGATGCGGCTCGGTTGAGCCCTGGTATGTCGATGCAGACGCGCAGCCCACCATCCTCGCCTGGATGGGGGGCCACAGCGGGTAGGCGGCGGCTGCCCCTCATGACCCTTGACTCCTGTAGCTCCTGAATGGCCTTGCTGACAAACTCTTGAGGGTTCTGCCCTTCTGGCCTTGCTCCTGCTTGTGGGAAACGTGCTTCGAAACACGCCTCCACGTGGTGCCCAAGCGCCTCCCTCGAGACCTTGGCGAGGTCGGCGGCCCACCAGGAGAGCCCCAGCCCCTGCTGAGGAGGCGCCAGGCGCGCTTCCAATGCGATGGAAGGAGGCTCCCCCGGCCCGATCACGGGCCACTGAGAACTGTCTCTTGAGGAGCCGGGCGGTCGATGTCTTCTTCTTCTTGGGTGCGGCTTGGAGGCCTCCTGCTGTGGTGCAGGTCTTCCAGTGATGCGGCTGAAAGGCTCGCTCGAGGAGCACACCGGGTCTCTTTCTTCATAGGGCACCGTGATGACCCGCCGCTTCTGGCATCTTGAGGATGTTGTAGCCGTGGTGGAGTTCTGACCATGAATTTGGCCAACACTGGGTACCGAGAGGATGGCGTTGTCTGGCAGGCGAATGTGGGCGACGTCGAAAGTCGATGAGCTTCGGTGTGGTAGTTGTCGCGGGCCCGAAGGTGATAGGAAGGCGGACCTGCCCGATCGGGACCGTGGAGCCGTCGGTGACTCCGGAGAAAGGCTTGGTTGGCTGAAGCTGGTATAAGGCACTTGAAGATTGTTGAATGTTTCCACGGACGGGACGTTGAGCCTTGCCCGCCGTCGATGAGGGTCTTGGTGACCAAAGACGTTCTTGATGATTGGGGAGCAATGCATCGGGAGAACTTGGCCGTGGCTGCGCACTTGAGCTGATCCGCTGAGCTGAGCGTGATGGCGCACGCCGACCACACGAGAGGGCGTGTGGCCTCGAGCTTGGGAGGACTGCATTCACTTCGCAGCGAACTGCTTGAAGATGCGCTGAGAGGTCAGGGCTTGAGCTCCGCCCAGATGCGGCGATCGCCGCGCTTCCTGAAGCCCCGGCCCCTCGCCCCGATGACGGTCTTCAATTCTCCTTGGCGGCGGCGGCAGCGGAGAGGAGGCCTGCGTTCCCCTGCGGGCGATCCTCGCGAGGCTGATCCTCGGCCCCCCTCACGAGGTGGGTCTTGCCAGCCGGTCCTCGCGAGGTTGGTCGCGCCACCCTTGGCGCGGTCCGCGGTCTTCCCAGCGTCTGCATTCCTTCCTCCTCCTCGGCCGTAGCCCCGGTCGCTGCGCTCGGGGCGTCTGCCGACCCTTCCTTCGCGCACGGCCCGGAGCTCTTGACATTCATTGGTGTTGTGGGTGTGGAGGTCGCGGCACACGCAGTACCGGCTGCCGTTGGGGGACTCGGGCTGATCTCTGCCTCGGTTGGTGTCTGGCTCGGCTGCGAGCACGGCAGCCCCCTTGCGCTTCATGTCCTTGGCCTTGGACTTCTTCTCTTCGAGATCGGCGGCAGGCAGCTCGAGGAGGGAGAGGCGCCCCTCCTCAGCCCTGGCGCACTTGGTCGCTAAGTTGAACAGCTCCAGGGAGGTGCACAGATCTTCATGCATCGCCAGCTCCTCCTTCATCTTGACGTCGCGCACGCCCGTCGGAGAAAGGCGAAGATGATGGCCTCCTCCGTTACCACAGGGATCTTGAGGCGCGCGTTGTTGAAGCTTTGGATGTACTTTTGCGGGGTTTCCCACAGCTGCTTGATTCGACGCATGTCGCCACGGCGGTGGCGGTCGCGAGTACCACGGAAGTTGGCGATGAAGCGGAGTGCGCATCTCGGCCCAGAAGAGATCGTGCTCAGGGCCAGTTCAGAGCCAGTGCGGGCCCGTCCTTGAGCGCCATGGGAAACCAGTTCGCCATGACCTTTTCATCCTCGTTGGCAGCCTCGATGCCCAGCTCGTGAGAGCTGGAGGAACTCCGTAAGGGTCGGCCGTGCCGCCGTGGCGTGGAGGCAGGTCCGGCTTGAACTTGGTGAGCCTACGACTGCGCAGCTTCGAAGGTGAAAGCGCGGCAGCCCGCCGTGGCAGCTGGGGCCTCGGACGGCAGAGGGCTTGGTCTTGTGGGCCTCCACGTGCGCCTTGGCCGGGGCAGCGCAGGTCTTGACGTCTTTGGAGCGGGAGCGCTCGGGCAGCTTCTTGCGGGCGAGGAACTTCTTGGCAGATCTGCTCTTGCCGCGCCGGCGCCTGGCGGAATGGGTTCCGCCCAGGGACCGCGCGCCTTGGGGCCAGGGCACCGTCTTGAGGAGGAGGCGGCTGAGGCGCCCCGGGAGCTTCATCGCCCGCGCTGGGCGGGGTGCGGTGCAGCGAGACGGACGGCGCGGGTTGCCTCTGCAGCCTTGACGAGCTTCGGCGACTTCGGTCGAGCCATTCTTCGTGAGACGTCATCGACCGGGCGGTAGCGCAGGAGCTCGTTAGCGCGATGAGTGCAGCTTCGGGCCTCCATGGCAGCAGCGAAGCGCGCGATGAAAGAACCAGCGAGGGTGGCGAAAGGCGTGGCGGTGCAGCCGTCCCGCCTCATGGACGGGTGCTAGGACGACGCTTGCTGCTCGTTCCCCGCCGGGCCGGTGGCGGCGTTGACGGCAGGTGACGTGGAACGACGAGGACGCCCGCCGACGGGAGCCGTCTGGGCGACATGGGAAGCGAGGGCGGCTCGGCGCTCGGCGCGGGCCCGACGAGCATCAGACATGGTTGCGGTGGTCGGGGAAGAACGAGGCGACGAAAGGCAGATTCCGGCGCACCCCTACCTGGCGCGCCAAATGTCGGATTTCGGGTTCCGGCAGACCCTTAAGGTTCGAACACTGGGGTGCTGGAGATCCAACCCTCCACCGTCTGCGTACCTCGCCCGAATCGCGAGGACCTAAACTACTAAGAAGAACGGCACAAGAGACACGAGATTTATACTAGTTCGGGCCACCGTTGTGGTGTAATACCCTACTCTAGTTTGTGGTGTGGTGGATTGCCTCTTGGGCTGATGAGGAACAGTACAGGGAAGAACAGCCTCGCGAGGGCCTGTTATCGGTGGGTGTGATGAACTGCTAGGTGGTGTTCCGTCGCTCTAGCTTGAGGACCGGGTCTCTATCTCTCTCTCTGGATTCCAAATGCCAGATCTCCTACCGGGGGCCGATCTCTCTACCCTGGGGGTAGCTATTCCTACTTATAGGCGAAGGCCCTAGGCCTCTTCCCAAATATTGAGCAGGAAGGGCGCCAACAATTGGCCATTTTGAAGGGGAACAGCGGGTACACTTATCCTGACTAAAGTTCGTCCTCGCCTGCCAAAGGCTCTGGTGATGACGCCTACTTGGGCTCCACGATGACTCCCTTCCAGCCGTTGGGGCTGGTCTTGGTCTTGTTGCACCAAAACGGATGCCTTTGCTTGATGCTCTTGCCTACGCTTGTTCCCTTTGCACCAAAGAGGAAAGGAGGATGCTGCGCGGGCTAGCGCCCGACTGGCGCCCTTGGTCGTCATGGCTTGCGTCATGGGCACCCCGCGAGGTACCCTGCCTTGAACTCTCCGCCTCCTCATGAGCCAACCTGACGAGGACGTGCCTGAGGAAGCTCCTTGTCGTCCGCCCCGTGAGGCTTGGCCCCTCGCGAGGGTCTTGAGCTTGTGTTGATGAAGATGGGCTGCCCTGGGCCTCCTTTGAGCCACGTCGCAGGCTGCAGGCAGGCAAGTCTGGGGACCCCCGTTCCCAGAACGCCGACAATGGACTCGGTCTTCTTCCTAGCGGGATTTCAGGCAAGATGACCGTCACCTTGGATCTCACTACTATCTTTGCTATGCTAGTTGTGTCGACGCTATCGCTATGTCGCGCTACCTACCACTTGTTTACCAAGCCCCCCAAATTGCTATGATAGCCTCTAACCTTTTCCACCATCCCAGCAAACCCTTGTGTGGCTATGTGATAACCCACAAGTATAGGGGATCACAAAAGTTTTCGATAAGTAAGAGTGTCGAACCCAATGAGGAGCTAAAGGTAGAAAAAATATTCCCTAAAGTTCTATCGACCACCGATACAACTCTACGTACGCTTGACGTTCGCTTTACCTAGAACAAGTAAAAAACTAGAAGTACTTTGTAGGTGTTTTTGGATAGGTTTGCAAGATAATAAAGAGCACGTAAACATAAACTAGGGGCTGCTTAGATAAAGACACAACTAAAGTAAATATGGTGATTGTGGAAAAGTGGTGGTAGGAGTTGTGGAATTGTCCCTAAGCAATTGACTATGTTACTAGACCGGTAATCACTATTGCAATTCTATTTGAGGGAGAGGCATAAGCTAACATACTTTCTCTACTTGGATCATATGCACTTATGATTGGAAATCTAGCAAGCTTCATAAATACTAAAGATTCATTAAGGTAAAACCCAACCATAGCATTAAAGTATCAAGTCCCTTTATCCCATACGCAACAAACCTACTTACTCGTGTATGTGCTTCTGTCACTCACGCCACCCACCATAAGCAAATCATAAACATATTGCAAACCCTACAGCGGGAATCCCTCACGCTTGCGCGACACGGAGAGCACCATAGGACAACACCAATAATAAAACATGCAACTGAAACCAATCATAGCAATTCATCAATCACCGATAGGACAACGAAAATCTACTCAGACATCATAGGATGGCAACACATCATTGGATAGTAATATGAAGCATAAAGCACCATGTTCAAGTAGAGGGTACAACGGGTTGCGGGAGAGTGGACTGCTGAATATAGAAGGGGGAAGGTGATGGAGATGTTGGTGAAGATGACAGCGGTGTTGGTGAAGATCGTGGTGATGATGATGGCCCCCGGCGGTGTTCCGGCGCCACCAGAAGCATGGGGGAGAGAGGCCCCCTTCTTATTATTCTTCCTTGACCTCCTCCCTAGATGGGAGAAGGGTTTCCCCTCTGGTCCTTGGCTCCCATGGCTTGGGAGGGGCGAGAGCCCCTCCGAGATTGGATCTATCTCTCTGTTTCTGCGTTCCCATATTCTACCCCTTCACCGTTTCTTAAATATCCGGAGATCCGTAACTCCGATTGGGGTGAATCTTTTGCCCAGATCTTTCTCATAAAATTAGCTTTCTTGCGCCAAAATAAGAGCGTCAACCGCCTTACAGGTGGCCCACGAGAGCCCAGGGCGCACCAGCCTCCCTGGGGCACGGCCCCCTGTCTCGTGGCCACCCCGAACACCGTTTCGCGTTGATTTTACTTCCCAAAATCATAAATATTCCAAAAAAAATCTCCGTCCGTTTTTATCCCGTTTGGACTCTGTTTGATATTGGGTTTCTGCGAAACAAAAAACATGCAACAGACGAGGCGGCACTTGAGCCTTTGGATCAATACGTTAGTCCCAAAATAGTATAAAAAGTTGCCAAAAGTATATGAAAGTTGAAGAATATTGGCATGGAACAATCAAAAATTATAGATCTGACGGAGACGTATCAACATCCCCAAGCTTAATTCCTGCTCGTCCTCGAGTAGGTAAATGATAAAAAGATAATTTTGATGTGGAATGCTACCTAGCATAATCTTGATCATATGTCTAATCATGGCATGAATATTAAGATACAAGTGATTCAAAGCAATAGTCTATCATTTGACATAAAAACAATAATACTTCAAGCCTACTAATAAAGGAATCATGTCTTTTCAAAATAACAAGGCCAAAGAAAGTTATCCCTACAAAATCATATAGTCTGGTTATGCTCCATCTTCACCACACAAAATATTCACATCATGCACAACCCCAATGACAAGCCAAGCAATTGGTTCATACTTTTTAACGCGCTTCAGCTTTTTCAACCCTCACGCAATACATGAGCGCGAGCCATGGACATAGCACTATAGGTGGAATAGAATATGATGATGGGGGTTATGTGGAGATGACAAAAAAGGAGAAAGTCTCACATCGACGCGGCTAATCAACGGGCTATGGAGATGCCCATCAGTTGATGTCAATGCGAGGAGTAGGGATTGCCATGCAACGGATGCACTAGAGCTATAAGTGTATGAAAGCTCAACAAGAGAAACTAAGTGGGTGTGCATCCAACTTGCTTGCTCACGAAGACCTAGGGCATTTTGAGGAAGCCCATCGTTGGAATATACAAGCCAAGTTCTATAATGAAAAATTCCCACTAGTATATGAAAGTGACAACATAAGAGACTCTCTATATGAAGAACATGGTGCTACTTTGAAGCACAAGTGTGGAAAAAGATAATAGTAGCATTGTCCCTTTTTATATATTTTTGCGGGCTTCTTTGGCCCCATTTTTTATTTAGGCTTATTTGGCCTTTCCTTTTTTTTGTTTTTCCTTTTTTTTGGGACAATGATCTATTAATGATGATCATCACACTTCTATTTACTTACAACTCAATATTACAACTCGATGCTAGAACAAAGATATGACTCTATATGAATGCCTCCGGCGGTGTACCGGGATGTGCAATGATCTAGCGTAGCAATGACATCAAAAAACGGACAAGCCATGAAAACATCATGCTAGCTATCTTACGATCATGCAAAGCAATATGACAATAAATGCTCAAGTCATGTATATGATGATGATGAAAGTTGCATGGCAATATATCTCGGAATGGCTATGGAAATGCCATGATAGGTAGGTATGGTGGCTGTTTTGAGGAAGATATAAGGAGGCTTATGTGTGATAGAGCGTATCGTATCACGGGGGTTGGATGCACCGCGAAGTTTGCACCAACTCTCGAGGTGAGAAAGGGCAATGCACGGTACCGAAGAGGCTAGCAATGATGGACGGGTGAGAGTGCGTATAATCCATGGACTCAACATTAGTCGTAAAGAACTCACATACTTATTGCAAAAGTTTATTATCCCTCGAAGCAAAGTACTACTACGCATGCTCCTAGGGGGATAGATTGGTAGGAAAAGACCATCGCTCGTCCCCGACCGCCACTCATAAGGAAGACAATCAATAAATACCCCATGCTCCGACTTTGTTACATAACGGTTCACCATACGTGCATGCTACGGGAATCACAAACCTCAACACAAGTATTTATACAATCCACAACTACCCACTAGCATGACTCTAATATCACCATCTTTATATCGCAAAACTATTGCAAAGAATCAAACATATCATATTCAGTGATCTACAAGTTTATCTTGGATTTTATGGCTAACCATGTGAATGACCAATTCCTGTCATCTCTCTAAATGGATATAAGTGAAGCAAGAGAGTTTAATTCTTTCTACAAAAGATGTGCCCGCGCTCTAACAAATATAATTGAAGCAAAAGAGCATTCTACAAATGGCGGTTGTCTATGTAAAGAGAAACAGGCAATCCAAACTTCAAATGATATAAGTGAAGCACATGAAGCATTCTATAAAGACATACTCAAAAGATTTAAGTGAAGTGAAAAGAGCATTCTATAAATCAACCAAGGACCATATCATACCAGCATGGTGCATAAAAGAAAAATGAAAACTAAATGCAAAAGACGCTCCAAGACTTGCACATAATGCATGAACGAAACGAATTCGAAAACATACCGATACTTGTTGAAGAAAGAGGGGATGCCTTCCAGGGCATCCCCAAGCTTAGACGCTTGAGTCTCCTTGAATATTTACTTGGGGTGCCTCGGGAATCCCCAAGCTTGAGCTCTTTCCTCTCTTCCTTTTCCTCATATCGAGACATCCTCGATTAGACACTACATCCACACAAAACTTCAACAGAAAACTCGGTAAGATCCGTTAGTATAATAAAGCAAATCACCACTCTAAGTACTGTTGCAAACCAATTCATATTTTTTATTTGCATTGTGTCTACTGTAATATAACTTTTCATGGCTTAATCCACTGATATAAATCGATAGTTTCATCAAAACAAGCAAACTATGCATCAAAAACAGAATCTGTCTAAAACAGAACAGTCTGTAACAATCTGAACATTCACCATACTTCTGATACCTTAAAAATTCTTCAAAAATTATCAAAAAATAAAAAATTTGTACAGAAAGACATTGCAAAAAGAATCAGAACCATTTGACTTTCCAGTAAAAAATTAAAAATCGCGCACTACAGCCGAAGTTTCTGTCCTGCACCACACAAACCAACAAGCATTGTAAACATCCTAAAGGCAAACCTTAGCACATTATTTTTATAATACAATGGAATTGTACAAGGGTATAATTATTTTTGATGAAAAGTTTCTGTAATCAAGATTCACAAAGTTTCCGTGAGCATGAACAAAGTTCAAGGCTAGCTCCCACTTCAACAATGCTTGTCTCTCTCACTTTCACTTTCCTTTTTGAAAAGTTTTGGGTTCCCCTCTTTATTTTTGTTCTTTTAAACTATATGAAAGCACTCAACAGAAATAAATGACTCTCTAAAACTTCGGGTTGTCTCCACAGCAGCGCTTTCTTTAAAGCCATTAAGCTAGGCATATAGTGCTCAAGTAGTGAATCCACCCGGATCCCAAGGTATATCAAAGCCAATTTTAATTAGCAATGATTTGTAATTTAGTAGTGAGCACAAAGTAACATATATAAAGCAATGACGAGGTCTAACTCTCTTTCTATGCATCGGCATGTCATAAAAGAACAATTCAAGCACACATAGTAAAGGCCAATGCATAGTATAAACAGTTTCTTGCAATTTTATCATATCGGAAACATAGAGAGGTGGAGATATAGTACCTCTCTCATAATAATTGCAAGTAGGAGCAGCAAGCACATGCATATTATATTCATCAAAATCATCATGAGCAATAGTAAAAGGCAACCCATCAACGTAATCCTTAATAAGTGCAAACTTCTCCAATATAGTGTAGTCGGGAGAATTCAAAAACATAATAGGACTATCATGCGTGGGTGCAATAGCGACAATTTCATGTTTAACATAAGGAACTATAGCAATTTCATCTCCATAAGCATAATTCATATTGGAATCTTGGCCATAAGCATAGCAAGCATCATCAAAAAGGGATATTTCAAGAGAATTAATGGGATCATAATAGTCATCATAGCAATCATCCTTCGGTAAGCACGAAGTGGAATTAAACAATGTATGAGTTGAAGAGTTACTCTCATAAGAAGGTGGGCACGGGTGATCAATCCGCTCTTCCTCCTCTTGTTCTTCGCTCTCCTCATCATCTTTTTCATCCAATGAGCTCACGGTTTCATCAATTTCTTCTTCCATAGATTCCTGCAAAATATTAGTCTCTTCTTGGACAGCGTTAACTTCCTCAATAAATGCATCAATATTGGCATTGAATTCATAATTTTCATAGCAATATCTAAGTATAGCAAAAATTTCAGGTCTGTAAATAGCATCATCAGAATTTTCACATGTTTTAAACAAAGATTCTATTTCATAAGCGCCCATAAAAGCAACAAATTCTTCTATTTGTTCCACATCATAGTAATCATATATACCTTTAGCATAAGAAGCTAAAGTTTTATTATCATTAAATTTGCATGATAAGTCAAGGTGTGGAGACTTCATCCTAGAGCAACAAGTATAATCATATCTCAAGCATAGTTCCCGAGCATACCAATACAACATATTAATTTGATCCCATAATAGTTTCCCTTTTTGTGTCGAACGATACTCCCTAAAGTAATCACGTTGATCCAACGTTACTCCCATTATAAAGTTGAATGGGGTTTTCTCAGGATTATCAAAGTAGTACAAAATATTTTTCTCATGATGAGAATCGAGGGTTTTAGGAGTTACCCCATCCTCATGAGTAGCTAGTACACCTAATTGTTTTGGTATTTTGTGTTCCCCATAACTAAAGATAGAGAACAACTAAGAACAGCAAATAAAAATTACTTAGTGATAAAGCAAACAAGCACACACGAGAATATTCACCCCACGCTATGACTCCCGACAGCGGCGCCGGAAATAGGTCTTGATAACCCACAAGTATAGGGGATCATAGCAGTTCTCGATAAGTAAGAGTGTCGAACCCAACGAGGAGCTAAAGGTAGAACAAATATTCCCTAAAGTTCTATCGACCACCGATACAACTCTCACGTCTAAGCAGCGTTAAGCTTTACCTAGAACAAGTAAAAACTAGAAGTACTTTGTAGGTGTTTTTGGATAGTTTTGCAAGATAATAAAGAGCACGTAAACATAAACTAGGGGCTGCTTAGATAAAGACACAACTAAAGTAAATATGGTGAGTGTGGAAAAGTGGTGGTAGGAGTTGTGGAATTGTCCCTAAGCAATTGACTATGTTACTAGACCGGTAATCACTATTGCAATTCTATTTGAGGGAGAGGCATAACTAACATAATTTCTCTACTTGGATCATATGCATTTATTATTGGAACTCTAGCAAGCATCCGCAAATACTAAAGATTCATTAAGGTAAAAACCCAACCATAGCATTAAAGTATCAAGTCCCCTTTATCCCATACGCAACAACCTACTTACTCAGTGCATGCTTACATCACTCACGCCACCCACCATAAGCAAATCATAAACATATTGCAAACCCTACAACGGGAATCCCTCACGCTTGCGCGACACGGAGAGCACCATAGGACATCACCAATAATAAAACATGCAACTCAAACCAATCATAGCAATTCATCAATCACCGATAGGACAACGAAAATCTACTCAGACATCATAGGATGGCAACACATCATTGGATAATAATATGAAGCATAAAGCACCATGTTCAATTAGAGGGTACAGCGGGTTGTGGAGAGTGGACCGCTGAATATAGAACTGGGAAGGTGATGGAGATGTTGGTGAAGATGACGCGGTGTTGGTGAATATCACGGTGATGATGATGGCCCCCGGCAGCGTTCCGGCGCCACCGGAAGCAAGGGGGAGAGAGGCCTCCTGTCGGTGTCAAAACCGGCGGATCTCGGGTAGGGGGTCCCGAACTGTGCGTCTAGGTGGATGGTAACAGGAGACAAGGGACACGATGTTTTTACCCAAGTTCGGGCCCTCTCGATGGAGGTAAAACCCTACTCATGCTTGATTAATATTGATGATATGGGTAGTACAAGAATAGATCTACCACGAGATCAGAGAGGCTAAACCCTAGAAGCTAGCCTATGGTATGGTTGTTGTTTGTCCTATGGACTAAAACCCTCCGGTTTATATAGACACCGGAGAGGGTTAGGGTTACATAGAGTCGGTTACAATGGGAGGAGATCTATATATCCTTATCACCAAGCTTGCCTTCCACGCCAAGGAAAGTCCCATCCGGACACGGGACGAAGTCTTCAATCTTGTATCTACATAGTCCAGGAGTCCGGCCAAAGGTCATAGTCCGGCCATCCTGACACCCCCTAATCCAGAACTCCCTCAGTAGCCCCTGAACCAGGCTTCAATGACGACGAGTCCGGCGCGCAGATTGTCTTCGGCATTGCAAGACGGGTTCCTCCTCCGAATACTTCATAGAAGATTTTGAACACAAGGATAGTGTCCGGCTCTGCAAAATAATTTCCACATACCACCGTAGAGAATAATATTTACACAAATTCAACTCATTGACGTATTCCGCATGCGTGATATCACACCACGGCCAAGCCTTTATTCGAATCGTTTTCTTGTCCCACCTCGGTAGCACTTAGCGAGGCGGTTTCCTTAACGCGTCGTGTTGAAGCGGAGATCGTGTCCCCTTATTCCGGGATTCTCATCAATACGGGCGGGGTAACCCAACTGTGCCATTAATTTACGGCGCTTGGGAGATAAGCGAGTTTTACCAGGCTGGTGGAGGAACATAGTTTTGTCCGCCCATATAAGGGGATAAGGATCCACCTTTTCCATCTACGCCTTCTTCCTCCTTTGCTTATCCATTTTCACGCACTCGAGCTCCAGCGCCCCAATCCGCACATCCCACCTCTACCTTCTCCAGCCATGTCCGGAGCGGGAGGCAAGTGGATGGTCTCCTCCGTCACGGAGGGACACATCAAGAAGCTGAGGGAGGCCGGATACTTGTCTAACGACATTGCGCACCGGCTCCCAGACAAGGGGCAGCTCATCCCCACCCCCAGGCCCCATGAGAGGGTGGTGTTCCTCACCCATTTCCTCCGCGGACTAGGTTTCCCACTTCACTCGTTTGTCCGGGGGCTCATGTTCTACTACGGCCTGGACTTCCACGATCTGGCCCCGAACTTCGTCCTCAACATCTCGGCATTTTTCTTCGTGTGCGAGGCCTTCCTCCGCATCAAGCCCCACTTGACTTATGGTGAAGACCTTCAATGTCAAGCGAAGGTAGTGGGCGGCCAGCAAGCGGAGTCTTGGGCGCCATGGTGGGCAAGATGCCCAACGTTACATGGCTCGAGGGCTCCTTCGTGGATACCATAAAGGGGTGGCAATTGGGGTGGTTCTACATCACCGAGCCGCGTGACCCTGAATGGGCAGCGGCCCCCGAATTCTGATCTGGCATCCCCACACGGCTCACCTCCTGGAAAGAGAAGGGCCTGTCGTGGGGTAATTTAGAAGAGCGGACCGGACTCCAAACCTGCGTCCAAGACCTAGTGGACCAAGAGGTTAAACTCGTCAACGTAGTCCAGGTCATGCTCATCCACCGGATCCTCCCGTGTCAACGACGGGCTTTTAACTTGTGGGAGTTCAACCCGGCCCAGCACCAAACTCTGACCAGGCTCTTTGACACAACACACAAGGATGCCTGGAAGGTGCTATTCAAGAGCGTCGAGGTTCCCCCTCCCATCACCGAGGATCGCGGATTTCGCGCGAAGCGCCAGGCCAGCGTAGTAAGCTTATTTTACCCTTTACGGGATACTTGCTTTTCATAGTTTAACTCTATGCGGGATCTAAGCTCCCGTTCCTTTGACAGGAATGGCAAAAGAAGACCGGACAGATCGACTGTCCGGCTCCTTTGCCCGAAGACCCAGCAGACGCCCACTTGACGGAGCTGCTGGTCCCGGCACCTTACATGGTGCCGGAGAAGAAGGCCAAGAAGAAGGCCACGGGAACTCGAAAGATTTCCCGGCGCCCAGTGGTGCCGGATTCATCGTCCGATGACTCCGAGGCGCACTCCTCATCCGAAGACGAGGAGGAGGAAGAAGAAGCCTCTCCCCCTCCAGCGGGGGGAGGAATGAAAAGGAAGGCCGCCCAATCCAGGGGGCGGAGGGTCCAAGAAGGGAAGGACCATTCCTCCGGACTACTCCACCAACGCCGACGACGGCGAAGAGGAGTGGCCAACCAGGGCCAAGCCCACAGCAAAATCGTAAATATCCGGATACGGAATAACTCATGGCGTTCCTTTCGCCGCAGTATCTTCGGCGCCGAATGTAATCATCATGCGATCCGCCCGCGGCCCAGCTCGGCAACCGTCGGCGGATCCCTAGATTCGTCGGATGTGAATAGCCTTTCACTTCCGATTGCTACCTCCCTCATCCTACGGACGATGCCGAGGTGGAGTCCCAAAAGGGTCCAAGCCGGGGAGGGTGGTCTGGAGGCGCCGCAAGGCGACCTCCCGGACTCCAGGCGCAAAGGGGATAAAACCCCGAAGGGCTCTAAGTCTGGCCCTAGGCCGGACACTGCACCGGAACCTTCAACGGTTCCGGCATCCGGCAGGCGGCCCCCTAGTAAGAAGGGCAAGCCTACAACGCCGGTGACCTCCGTCCAACCGGAGACATCGGATAATCTGCTGGAGGTGCTTAACGGCGCCTCCATCGACAAGGAGCACCGCACTATTATGAGTGTGGTGATCCAGAAGATTCGATCCGCCAAGAGCGGGCTGATCGAAGCTCGCCAGCCTTCTAACAGGCTTTGAGGTATGTATTTAAGATATGTAAAAATATTAACGCATAGATAGTAGCCCCTGATGCTCAGTTTGGTGTTCGGAAAGAAAAGCCGAACTGAGGATCAAAAAGATATACGCAGGAGTCTAACATAAGTATGTCAATATGGGAATGCAGGCTATGCTGCTTACCTCTGCCGCATTGACTGCGGAGGTCAATGCATTGAAACAGAGCCTCAAGTGGTCCGAGAACGAGCTCGGCTGTAACACCCCGGATGTAACTTTCCATATTTGTAACTCCAACTCTTGCCATTTCGGCATTGTGATATGATATTCCCTCCGTGGTTGGGTTCTTCTTCATTTTGCATTTTGTCCATGTCATGCATTTCATATCATGTCATCATGTGCATCGCATTTGCATACGTGTTCGTCTCATGATTCTGAGCATTTTTTCCCGTTGCCCGTTTTGCAATCCGGCACTCCTATCTCCCCCGGCGGCCCCTTTTACGTTTTTCCGTGTGCGGGTACTAAACCTTCTCGGAATGGACCGAGGTTTGTCTAGTGGCCTTGGTATACCATCCCTAGACCACCGGTCAAGTTTCGGGTCATTTGGAGCTCGTTTGGTACTCCAGCAGTTAACCGCACTCATAAAGGCCTCTTTTAAGTTGCAGCCCAACACCTCTCCAAAACAGCCCTATAACCCATCTAAGTCACTCCCATGCTCTCCGTCGTTCGATCACGATCGTGTGGGCGAAAACTACACCTCATTTGGACTCTCCTAGCTCCCTCTATGCCTATTTAAACACCTCCCCCGAAAATCTCGGATCAATTCCCCCCTAACCCTAGCCCCGCTCCTCTCCCCGCCGCCGGACGTGTCCGATTCGGGCCGGACACGTCCGCCCGCCGCCGCCCGGCCAACCGGGAGCCGCCACGTGGCACCCGACGCCGCCCTCCGCCCGCCCGGCCCGAGCCCCGGCCCGTCAGCAAAACCCGGCCCGTCCCTCGCCCATCGCCTCCCCGCCGCCTCGGCCCAGCGCGCCGCCGCCCGGGCCGAGCCGCCCATGGCGCCCGCCGCCTCGCCGCCCGGTGGCGAAGCTTCGCCACCCGGCAGCGCCGCCCGCCGCCGGGGTTCTCGGCGCCCGTCCGCCGCCTCATGTCCGTCATCGCCAGCTCCGGCCACCGCCTCCGCCGCCGCCCGGCCCCGCCTCGGTTCCCCTCCGGCGAGCCCCGCCCGCCGCCGCCCGTCGACCGATCCGGCCGGACCGATCCGGACTCGGTTCCCGCGCCGTTGACTTCTCTTTCCCCCTCTTTTTCTTCTGTCTTGATATCTTTGTTATTTTGTGTCATTTTCAAAGTGGTATATCTTCGCATCTGTAGATCCATTTTGCGCGTATAATATGTAAAAATGTTCGTCTCGAAGAGTAGATCATTGCATCTCATTGCGTCATTTTCATTTCAGCTCAACTTGTTGCCCGAAATGCTGTTAGAAGAGGGCTATGTGATGTTAGTTTCTGTTTCTTAACAGAACTTGCACTTTTGTTATTTTTGCCATGATTATTGTGTGCACCCTATGAATTGGAGTCCTACATGTGTTTTGTAATATGACATGCCATATTTCCAGGGGTGTATGACTTGTATTTTTTTGATCTATGTGGTGACTAGCACAAGCATGCAAAGTAGGTGTCCTGATGTTGCTGATTTCAGCCCTGTTTTGCTGATATTTTGATGCCATGTTAACTTGATGCTACCGAGAGATCTATGCATATTTTGAGATACTTCAGTAAGGATGTTTTGAACATATGGTTATGCTCTATCCATCCATGCCTTTGTTTGCAATTATGGAGTACCATAGCTTGAGTCAATCGAGCTCTACTTTTGCTACAAAATGTTTCCTGGCAGATTGTTTACATGTTATTCAATTTTGCCAAGGTTGTTGTGGTTGATCCATGTATGCTATGTTATTGTTCTTGCCATGTGTGTCTTCTATGCCATGTCTTCTTGATGTATGTATGCCTATTTTATCATATAAGGCTCTGTAGTGAGTGCATCGAGCTCTTAAACATGCCTACTTGTTATCAGTTTTTGACATGCCATGTTGCTGAATCTGTTAACGAAACTTTCGATATTGACATGGGTGTTACTATATTTTCTGATCCTTTTTGGCTTATGGTCAGTAAGGGACTTTTGTTCTATGCTTTGAGTAGATTCATGCCATGCCTTGTTTTGCTATTTTAATTTCCTGTAGCATGTAGTTTTCTTGCTCTGAACATTGCAACCTGATGCTGTTTTTGCCATGTCCAGCCTGTTATTTTTGTGCACTTTTGCCATGCTTGTTTGAACCTGTTATGATGTGATTTAGCCGAATCTCAGTGCTCATCTTTTGTCAAGCATCTTGTGTAGATCACTTCCATATACTTTGTTGATACGTTTGGGTGCAGTAGCTTAATTTATTATTGCTTGCTAAGTGGCATCATGCTGTTAATGGCAGATTTGTGCCATTCTTGTTTTGCTTGTCATTTCCAAACCGTGCATCCGATTCCGGTGATCTTTATATCGATTTCAACCGAAATCATCTCATCTTTCCAGTGGCATACTTGGTTTGCCAAGTTGATGCCTAGTTCATCATTTTCCCTTTCGGGCGCATTTGCTCGCATTGCATATCGCATCCCGCATATCATGCCATGTTTTGCATCATGTTGATTGTGCATTGCACCGTGATTTATTGTGGTTCCTTTGTTTGTGTTGTTGCTTTGGGTAGAGCCGGAGACGAGTACGTGAGCGAGGAACCTGTTGAGAACGCGTTCTGAGGATCAAGCTTTCGACAACTCGAGAACATTGCGGCAAGATGACCATACCCTCGGAATCACTTCTATCTTTGCTATGCTAGTTGCTCGCTCTTTTGCTATGCCTATGCTGCGATGCCTACCACTTGCTATATCATGCCACCCATATTGCCATGTCAGCCCTAACCATCCTTTCCTAGCAAACCGTTGTTTGGCTATGTTACCGCTTTGCTCGGCCCTCTTATAGCGTTGCTAGTTGCAGGTGAAGATGAAGTTTGTTCCTTGTTGGAACATGTTTACTTGTTGGGGATATCACAATATATATCTGCTATAATTAATACATCTATATACTTGGTAAAGGGTGGAAGGCTCGGCCTTATGCCTGGTGTTTTGTTCCACTCTTGCCACCCTAGTTTCCGTCATACCGGTGTTATGTTCCTTGATTTCGCGTTCCTTACACGGTTGGGTGATTTATGGGACCCCCTTGACAGTTCGCTTTGAATAAGACTCGTCCAGCAAGGCCCAACATTGGTTTTACCATTTGCCACCTAAGCCTTTTTCCCCCGGGTTTTCGCGAGCCTGAGGGTCATCTTTATTTTAACCCCGGACCGGTGCTCCTTCGAGTGCTGGCCCAAACTAGAGTGCTTTGCAGCGCCCCTCAAGGAAACTTGAGGTCTGGTTTTAGTTGTATGCGGACTGCTCATCCGGTGTGCCACGAGAACGAGATATGTGCAGCTCCTATCGGGATTTGTCGGCACATTCGGTGGCTTTGCTGGTCTTGTTTTATTGCTTTGTCGAAATGTCTTGTAGTCCGGGATTCCGAGATTGATCGGGTCTTCCGGTAGAAGGAATATCCTTCGTTGACCGTGAGAGCTTATAATGGGCTAAGTTGGGACACCCCTGCAGGGTAATATCTTTCGAAAGCCGTGCCCGCGGTTATGAGGCGGATGGGAATTTGTTAATGTCCGGTTGTAGAAAACCCGAAGTTGACCTCAAATAAAATACACATCAACCGCGTGTGTAACCGTGATGGTCTCTTCTCGGCGGAGTCCGGAAGTGAACACGGTGTTGGAGTTATGTCGGCGTAAGTAGTTCAGGATCACTTCTTGATCACTACTAGCTTCACGACGTGCTTTGCTCCTCTTCTCGCTCTCTTTTTGAAGTAGCCACCATATATGCTAGTAAACTTGCTGCAGCTCCACCGTACTACTCTGTCCTTCCTATAAGCTTAAATAGTCTTGATCTCGCGGGTGTGAGATTGCTGAGTCCCCGTGACTCACGGATACTTCAAAAGCAGTTGCAGTGCCGACGATGCCAAGGTCAGGTGACTCAACCGAACTCAAGTGGGAGTTCGACGAGGAACGTGGTCGTTACTATGTGTCTTTCACGATGATCGGTAGTGGTGCCCGATTGGGGACGATCGAGGATCTGTGTAGCATTTGGGGTATCTTCTTTATTTTGGTTCCGTAGTCGGACCTTGAGTGTACTCTGAATGATGGATGTTTATTTATGTATTGTGTGAAGTGGCATCGTAAGCCAACTATGTATCTTTCCCTTATGTATTACATGGGTTGTGTGAAGATTACCTCACTTGCGACATTGCTTTCAATGCGGTTATGCCTCTAAGTCGTGCCTCGACACGTGGGAGATATAGCCGCATCGAGGGCGTTACATCGGCCTTGCCAAGAAGCAGCTTGAGGACAAGGAAGGTAAGTAATACCTTATGTAAGTATATAAAAAAGATGTGGTTGCAAAAAATGACAGGATCAACGTGAGTATTACAAGGGCCACAACCCAGGTGGCGACCTTGAAGGAAGCGCTGTCCAAGGCCGAAGAAAATGCGGCCGTGGAGCGTACCCAGCGAGAAAAGCAGGAGGCGCGGGTGGTGGAGGTGCAGCAAGAGCTCCAGGCTCTCTTGGAAACACACGAGAGTTTGGAGCTTGACTCAAAGACTCGAGAGTCCGAGCTCACCTCGGCGCTTGAGAGCGCCAAATCTGCCAAGGCCGAAGCTCAAAAAGCCCTCCAGGAAATTGAGGCGATGAAAAAGATAGCGGCGGGTAAGGCATTCTTTATGCAAAGCAAGCACGTGAAAGTGAATTACTTGTTACTTACCCGAGTCCGGAGCTCTCCAGGAGCATTCGCAGATCTTCCCGGAGTGTGTCTGACGCTGCCGCATTCTACCGAGCCGAAGAGGGGAGCTCGATGGAGAAGGTGTTCTGGTCTCAGTATGCTGAGGCCGGACACCCGGTGCCCTTGAGCGACCAGCTGAAGCAGCTGGTCGAGCTCCATAAGGTGGCCGAACAGGCCATGAAGGGTCTCGTGGTCCGGTGTGGCACAGGGAAGCCATGCCTAGGAGCTACTTGGCTGGTAAAGGCGGCTGGTGGATGCCTGTCCAAGGCTTGAAGTCATCAAGCGCTCCATTATGCATCGAAGGTGCTGTAGGGCCCTTGCCCGTGCTAAAGTGCACTTTGAGGGCAAGATGGACGCCGAGCAGCTGGTGACGGACGAACCACCGCCGAGCAAGGAGCATCGCAAGCCGAGATGTATTATGAGGGCATCTGAAGGTGCCGCCCAGATAAGCGGATGAGTGCTCCAAAGATATAATTTTGAGTAAACTTCGCATTTGTGATCTTGTCTGCTGAAAACTTCTTCATATGCGCTAAAGCAACGCTTTTGAATTTAAAATATTGCCTTACGTGCGTCCGTTTATTAAATTTGAGAGATGGCGAGTCGTAAACCGCCCCCATGCCACAGTCTTTGGGGTGTTAGGGATAAACTTGAGCTCTTTTTCCCATTATTGGGTCCTTCGAGGGAGGCGCTCAACACAACGAACAAGGCAATCGGACTATAATGCTTGAACACTCTCACTTAGCCATAGAATTCTATAATTTTAAATTTCGGTGAAGCCCCTAGTATTAGGAAGACCGAGTTCGGGCGCTTATCCACGCCTAGGCCGGACAAAGCCGACTCCTCGCTCTAAGCGGCATAAGTCTTTAGGGACTCGAAAACCTCTCGAACAGCGACCAGCTCTCGCCCCTATCATGACGGTCAGTTTTAGCTTTCTCCAGCGAGTTGCTTAGCCCAGCTCAACCGGGGCACAATCGCGATGGTTCTCCCGATGCTACCTTAGCCGATATAACGGAACATAAGGTACCAAAACATGGGAGCCAGGCAAACCCAACTATTGACCCAAGACATTATTGAGCCGATGCATATAATGCTATAAGTTCGGGTGCCGCACTCATGAGAGTGTTCGGACTTCTCACACCATATTCTGGGGTACGTAAGCCCCTGGTGTATTGGCCGTACCAAAGTGTACGGTTGCATAATGTCATAACTGAACATGTTTTTATAAAAAAAGGAATGTAATAATAGACAAAAGCTATGTATTGTTTATTCGAAAAGTCTGCGGTAAAAGCAGAACGATACAAATAGTGTGATAAGCAAGAGATGGGACTATTTAACATGTCCCCCTCCAGGGGCGAGCTGCGGGATGATATGTGAAACAAGTATACTGCTCGTTATAGAGACCACCTGGACTCTTGACGTAGCTTTCTGCATCACTGGTTGTTGCATCGTGTGTTCGGCGATTGTACTACCGGACAGGCCTTCCGTAGAGTGGAGTCCTGAAAGTAAGAAAAAGAATGACAAAATCGGGAGCCCCTGGTGTGGTTGAGCCGCATTTTGGGCATGCCGTGGTCGTGCCCCTCCCCCTATGCCCATGGTATTTCCATAGCGTAGTTATGTATGCGTAGTACTGGTTTCGCAATTTCGTGAGGGTTGGGGTTGGGGACGCATTGCTACGCGTGCTCAGAACGTGCCAGACGGTCTTGTTGTAGGTTACTCCGGGCGCGCTTGACGGTGTCCGGACATTTAATGGCCGGACTGGAGAATTGCTTTGAGAGGCTGCTTTGTACTTCCGCCGCGAGGGCCGCCGTATGCTCCTCCGTTCGGAGAGAGCGTTTGGTGTTTCCATTGACCGTAATGACTCCACGAGGGCCTGGCATCTTGAGCTTGAGGTATGCATAGTGCGGCACCGCATTGAACTTTGCAAATGCGGTTCGTCCAGAAGCGATCGCGTGATAGCCACTGCGGAACGAGACTATGTCGAAGATTAACTCCTCGCTCGGAAATTATCCGAGGATCCGAAGACCACCTCAAGTGTAACTGAGCCTGTACAGTTGGCCTCTACAGCTGGTATGACGCCTTTAAAGGTCGTATTTGTGGGTTTAATCCTTGAGGGATCTATGCCCATTTTTCGCAATGTATCCTGATAAAGCAGGTTCAGGCTGCTGCCGCCGTCCATGAGGACTCTAGTGAGGTGAAATCCGTCAATGATTGGGTCTAGAACCAATGCGGTGAATCCGCCATGGCAGATGCTAGTGGGGTGGTCCCTTCGATCAAAAGCGATCGGGCAGGAGGACCATGGGTTGAACTTTGGGGCGACTGGCTCCAACGCATATACGTCCCTGAGTGCATGCTTCCGCTCCTTTTTGGGTATGTGGGTTGCGTATATCATGTTCACCGTACGCACTTGTGGGGGGAAGCCCTTCTGTCCCCTATTGTTCGGCGGCCGGGGCTCCTCCTCGTCATCGCTATGCAGCCCCTTGTCATTGTTTTTGGCGTTTAACTTGCGTGCCTGCTTGAACACCCAATAATCCCTGTTGGTGTGGTTGGCTGGTTTTTTGGGGGTGCCGTGTATCTGGCATGAGCGATCGAGTATTCAGTCCAAATTGGACGGGCCCGGAGTATTTCTTTTGAATGGCTTTTTCCGCTGACCGGGTTTAGAGCCTCTGAATCCGGCATTAACTGTCGTATCCTCAGCATTGTCGCCGTTAATGCGGCGCTTTTGCTTGTTGTGTGCGACACGCCAATGTTGTCCTTGGTATCCAAATTACGGGGCTCTTGGTCATGTTATTACTATGAGCTAGCCAGCTGTCTTCTCCGCGCAAAAGCGGGTCATGAGTGTTGTGAGGGCTGCCATGGATTTCGGCTTTTCCTGTCCTAGGTGTCGGGCAAGCCACTCGTCACGGATGTTATGCTTGAAGGCTGCAAGGGCCTCTGCGTCCGGACAGTCGACTATTTGATTTTTCTTGGTTAGGAACCGTGTCCAGAGTTGTCTGGCCGATTCCTCTGGCTGCTGAATTATGTGGCTTAGGTCATCAGCGTCTGGTGGCCGCACATAGGTGCCCTGGAAGTTGTCGAGGAATGCGGCTTCCAGGTCCTCCCAACAACCAATTAATTCTGCTGGCAAGTTGTTAAGCCAATGCCGAGCTGGTCCTTTAAGCTTGAGTGGGAGGTATTTGATGGTGTGTAGATCATCGCCGCGGGCCATGTGGATATGAAGGAGATAATCCTCAATCCATACCGCCGGATCTATTGTGCCATCGTATGATTCGATGTTTACGGGTTTGAAACCCTCGGGGATTTGATGATCCATTACTTCATCTGTGAAGCATAGTGGGTGTGCGGCGCCTCTGTATTGGGCTATATTACGACGTAGCTCATGAAGGAAATATGCCCTAGAGGCAATAATAAAGTTATTATTTATTTCCTTATATCATGATAAATGTTTATTATTCATGCTAGAATTGTATTAACCGGAAACATAATACATGTGTGAATACATAGACAAACAGCAGTGTCACTAGTATGCCTCTACTTGACTAGCTCGTTAATCAAAGATGGTTATGTTTCCTAACCATAGACATGAGTTGTCATTTGATTAACGGGATCACATCATTAGGAGAATGATCTGATTGACATGACCCATTCCGTTAGCCTAGCACTTGATCGTTTAGTATGTTGCTATTGCTTTCTTCATGACTTATACATGTTCCTGTAACTATGAGATTATGCAACTCCCGTTTACGGAGGAACACTTTGGGTGCTACCAAAGCGTCCTACAACGTAATCGGGTGATTATAAAGGAGTACTACAGGTGTCTCCAAAGGTACATGTTGGGTTGGCGTATTTGAGATTAGGTTTTGTCACTCCAATTGTCGGAGAGGTATCTCTGGGCCCTCTCGGTAATGCACATCACTATAAGCCTTGCAAGCAATGTAGCTAATGAGTTAGTTACGGAATGATGCATTACATAACGAGTAAAGAGACTTGCCGATAACGAGATTAAACTAGGTATTGGATACCGACGATCAAATCTCGGGCAAGTAACATACCGATGACAAAGGGAACAAAGTATGTTGTTATGCGGTTTGACCGATAAAGATCTTCGTAGAATATGTAGGAGCCAATATGGGCATCCAGGTTCCGCTATTGGTTATTGACCGAGAATAGTTCTAGGTCATGTCTACATAGTTCTCGAACCCGTAGGGTCCGCACGCTTAAGGTTTCGATGACAGTTATATTATGAGTTTATGAGTTTTGATGTACCGAAGGAGTTTGGAGTCCCAGATGAGATCGGGGACATGACGAGGAGTCTCGAAATGGTCGAGACGTAAAGATCGATATATTGGACGACTATATTCGGACATCGGAAAGGTTCGAATGATTCGGGTATTTTTGAGTACGGAGAGTTACGGAATTCGCCGGGGAGAAGTATTGGGCCTTATTGGGCCCTGCGGAAAGAGAGGGGCTGCCTAGGGCAGGCCGCGCGCCCATGGCCTAGTCCGGGTGGACTAAGGGAGGCCGCACCCCTCCTTCCTTCCTTCTCTCTTCCCCTTCCTTGTCTCCTACTCCTAATACATGGAAGGACTCCTAGTTGGACTAGGAAAGGGGAATCCTACTCCCGGTGGGAGTAGGACTCCCCATGGCGCGCCCTCCTAGGGCCGGCCTCCTCCTCCCTCCCTCCTTTATATACGGGGCAGGGGCACCCCATGGACACACAAGTTGATCTACGGATCGTTCCTTAGCCGTGTGCGTGCCCCTCCACCATATTCCACTTGGTCATATCGTCGCGGAGCTTAGGCGAAGCCCTGCGCCGGAGAAGTCATATCGTTGCGGAGCTTAGGCGAAGCCCTGCGTCGGTGGAGCATCATCATCGTCCTGCGCCCGTCGTCTTGTGGAACTCATCCCCGACACTTTGCCGGATCGAGTCCGGGATGCGTCATCGAGCTGAGCGTGTGCAGAACTTCGGAGGTGCCGTGCGTTCGGTACTTGGATCGGTCGGATCGTGAAGACGCGTGCGACTACATCAACCGCGTTGTTATAACGCTTCCGCTTACGGTCTCACGAGTGCGTGGACATACACTCTCCCCTCTCGTTGCTATGCATCACCATGATCTTGCGTGTGCGTAGGAAATTTTTTGAAATTACTACGTTCCCCAACAGTGGCATCCGAGCCTAGGTTTTTATGCGTTGATGTTTTGCACGAGTAGAACACAAGTGAGTTGTGGGCGATACAAGTCATACTGCCTACCAGCATGTCATACTTTGGTTCAGCGGTATTGTGAGATGAAGCGGCCCGGACCGACATTACGCGTACGCTTACGCTTAGACTGGTTTCACCGTTCACGAGCACCCGTGCTTAAAGGTGGCTGACGGGTGTCTGTCTCTCTCACTTTAGTTGAACCGAGTGTGGCTACGCCGGTCCTTGAGAAGGTTAAAAGCGGAGTCTATTTGACGAAATATCGTTGTGGTTTTGATGCGTAGGTGAGATTGGTTCTTGCTTAAGCCCGTAGAAGCCACGTAAAATTTGCAACAACAAAGTAGAGGGCGTCTAACTTGTTTTTGCAGGGCATGTTGTGAGGTGATATGGTCAAGACATGAGGCTATATTTTATTGTATGAGATGATCATGTGTTGTAACCGAAGTTATCGGCAATCGGCTGGAGCCATATGGTTGTCGCTTTATTGTATGAAATGCAAGCATACCTGTAATTGCTTTACTTTATCACTAAGCGGTAGCGATAGTCGTAGAAGCAATAGATGGCGTGAAGCGACAACGATGCTACGATGGAGATCAAGGTGTCGGCGCGGTGACGATGGTGATCACGACGGTGCTTGAGATGGAGATCACAAGCACAAGATGATGATGGCCATATCATATCACTTATATTGATTGCATGTGATGTTTATCCTTTATGCATCTTATTTTGCTTTGATTGACGGTAGCATTTTAAGATGATCTCTCACTAAAATTATCAAGTAGTGTTCTCCACGAGTATGCACCGTTGCCAAAGTTAAATGCGTCTTAGAGACACCACGTGATGATCGGGTGTGATAAGCTCTACGTCCATCTACAACGGGTGCAAGCCAGTTTTGCCTGTGCAGAATACTCGGGTTATACTTGACGAGCCTAGCATATGCGGATATGGCCTCGGAACACGGAGACCGAAAGGTCGGCGTGAATCATATAGTAGATATGATCAACATAAGATGTTCACCATTGAAAACTACTCCATCTCACGTGATGATCGGTTATGGTTTAGTTGATTTGGATCACGTGATCACTTAGATGACTAGAGAGATGTCTATCTAAGTGGGAGTTCTTAAGTAATATGATTAATTGAACTTTAATTTATCATGAACTTAGTCCTGGTAGTTTTTGCAAATTATGTTGTAGATCAATAGCTCGCGTTGTTGCTTCCCTATGTTTTTATATGTGTTCCTAGAGAAAATTGTATTGAAAAATGTTAGTAGCAATGATGCGGATTGGATCCGTGATCTGAGGTTTATCCTCATTGCTGCCTGTAAGAATTATGTCCTTAATGCACCGCTAGGTGATGCACCTAATTGCAGGAGCAAATGTAGACGTTATGAACGCTTTGGCTAGCTCAATATGATGACTACGTGATAGTTTAGTGCACCATACTTAACAGCTTAGAATCGGGACTTCAAAGGCGTTTTGAGCGTCATGGACCATATGAGATGTTCCAGGAATTGAAGTTAATATTTCAAGCAAATACCCGAGTTGAGAGATATGAAATCTCCAACAAGTTCTATAGCTAAAAGATGGAAGAGAATCGCTCAACTAGTGAGCATGTTCTCGCATTGTGCAGGTACTTCAATCGCTTGAATCAAGTGGGAGTTAATCTTCCGGATAAGATAGTGATTGACAGAATTCTCTAGTCACCAACACTAAGTTACTAGAACTTCGTGATGAACTATAGTATGCAAGGGATGACGAAAATGATTCCCGAGCTCTTCGTGATGTTGAAATCGACGAAGGTAGAAATCAAGAAAGAGCATCAAGTGTTGATGATTGACAAGACCACTAGTCTCAAGGAAAAGGGCAAAGGGAAGAAGGGGAACTTCAAGAAGAACGGCAAGCAAGTTGTTGCTTTCGAGTGAAGAAGCCCAAGTCTGGACCTAAGCACGAGACTAAGTGCTTTTGCTGCAATGGAACTGGTCACTAGAAGCGGAACTACCCCAAGTATTTGGCGGATAAGAAGGATGGCAAAGTGAACAAAGGTATATTTGAGATACAGATTATTGATGTGTATTTTACTAGTGTTCATAGCAACCCCTTAGTATTTGGTACTAGTTCGGTTGCTAAGATTAGTAACTCAAAGCAGGAGTTGCAGAATGAACAGAGACTAGTTAAGGGTGAAGTGACGATGAGAGTTGGAAGTGGTTCCAAGATTGATATGATCATCATCGCACACTCCCTATACTTTCGGGATTAGTGCGGAACCTAAATAAGTGTTATTTGGTGTTGAGCATAAGTATGATTTGATCATGTTTATTGCAATACGGTAATTCATTTAAGTAAGAGAATAAATTGTTGTTCTGTTTACATGAATAAAACCTTATATGGTTACACACCCAAAGAAAATGATTCATTGGATCTCGATCATAGTGATACACATATTCATAATATTGAAACCAAAAGATGCAAAGTTAATAATGATAGTGCAACTTATTTGTGTACTTTGCCGTTTAGGTCATATTGGTGTAAAGCGCATGAAGAAAACTCCATCTTTGATGGACTTTTGGAATCACTTGATTATGAATCATTTGATGCTTGTGAACCGTGCCGTTTGGGCAAGATGACTAAAACTCCGTTCTCGGAACAATGGAACAAGCTCTTGACTTATTGGAAATAATACATACCGATGTATGCGATCCAATGAGTGTTGATGCTCGTGGCAAGTATCGTTATTTTCTGACCTTCACAAGATGATTTGAGCGAGATATGGGTATATCTACTTGATGAAACATAAGTCTGAAATAATTGAAAAGTTCAAAGAATTTCAGAGTGAAGTGGAAAATCATCGTAACAAGAAAATAAAGTTTCTGCAATCTGATCATGGAGATAAATATTTGAGTTACGAGTTTGGTCTTCAATTAAAATAATGTGGAATAGTTTCACAGCTCACGCCACAGAACACCACAATGTTATGGTGTGTCCGAACGTCAGAACCGCACTTTATTTGATATGGTGCGATCTATGATGTCTCTTATCGGTTTACCACTATCATTTTGGGGTTATGCATTAGAGACACTGCATTCACGTTTAATAGGGCACCATCTAAATCCGTTGAGGCGACACCATATGAACTATGGTTTAACGGTAAAACCTAAGTCATGCGTTTCTTAAAAGTTTGGAGTTGTGATGCTTATGTGAAAAAGTTTTCACCGATAAGCTCAAACCCAAATCGGAGAAGTGCGTCTTCATAGAATACCCAAAGGTAACTATTGGGTACACCTTCTATCACAGATCCGAAGGCAAGTTTTTCGTTGCTAAGATGGATCCTTTCTAAGAGAAGAAGTTTCTCTCGAAAGAAGTGAGTGGGAGGAAAGTAGAACTTGATGAGGTAATTATACCTTCTCCCTTATTGGAAAGTAGTTCATCACGTAAATCAGTTCGATGATTCCTACACCAATTAGTGAGGAAGTTAATGATGATGATCATGAAACTTCAGATCAAGTTGCTACCAAACCTCGTGGGTCTTCCGAATAAGATCCGCACGAGTAGTACGGTAATCATGTTCGGAAGTCATGTTACTAGACCATGATGAACCTCTGAACTATGAGGAAGCGATGATGAGCCCAGATTCATGAAATGGCTTGAGGCCATAAAATCTGAGATATGATCCATGTATGAGAACAAAAGTATGGACTTTGATTGACTTGCTCAATGATCGCCAAGCCATGTTAAATAAATGGATCTTCAAGAGGAAGACGGACAACGATAGTAGTGTTACTATCTACAAAGCTCGACTTGTCACAAAAGGTTTTCGACAAGTTCAAGGTGTTGACTACAATGAGATTTTCTCAAGCGTAGCGATGCTTAAGTCTGTCCAGAATCATGTTAGCAATTGCCACATTTTATGAAATCGGCAAATGGATGTCAAAACTACACTCTTTAATGGATTTATTAAAGAAGAGTTGTATATGATGCAACCGTAAGGTTTTGTCAATCCTAAAGGAGCTAACAAAATGTGCAAGCTCCAATGATCCATCAATGGACTGGTGCAAGCATCTCGGAGTTGGAATATACGCTTTGATGTGTTGATCAAAGCATATGATTTTATACTGAGACTTTTGGAAAGGCCTGTATTTACAAGAAAGTGAGTGGGAGCACTACAGCCTTTACGATAAAGTATATGTGAATGACATATTGTTGATCGGAAATAATGTAGAATTATTACGCAAAGCATAAAGGAGTGTTTGAAAGGAGTTTTTTCAAAGAAAGACCTCGGTGAAGCTGCTTACATATTGAGCATCAAGATCTATAGAGATAGATCAAGGCGCTTGATAAGTTTTTTCAATGAATACATACCTTGACAAGATTTTGAAGTAGTTCAAATGGAACAGTCAAAGAAAGAGTTCTTACCTGTGTTACAAGGTGTGAGATTGAGTAAGACTCAAAACCCGACCACGGCAGAAGATGGAAAGAGAATGAAAGTCATTCCCTATGCATCAGCCATAGGTTCTATAAAGTATGTCATCATGTACGGATCTATTGCATACCCTACCACTAAGCTTGGCAAGGAGTGCAATAGTGATCTAGAAGTAGATCAATGGACAGCGGGTCAAAATTATCCTTAGTAGAATAAGGATGTGTTTCTCGATTATGGAAGTGAAAAAGGTTAAATGCGTAAAGGGTTACGTCGATGCAAGTTTTAAACACTAATCTAGATGACTCTGAGTCTCAATCTGGATACATATTGAAAGTGGGAGCAATTAGCTAGAGTAGCTCCGTGCGAGCATTGTAGACATAGAAATTTGCAAAATACATACGGATCTGAATGTGGCGGAACCCGTTGACTAAACTTCTCTCACAAACAAAACATGATCACACCTTAGTACTCTCTTTGGGTGTTAATCACATAGCGATGTGAGCTAGATTACTGACTCTAGTAAACCCTTTGGGTGTTGGTCACATGTCGATGTGAACTATGGGTGTTAACCACATATAGATGTGAACTATTGATGTTAAATCACATGGCGATGTGAACTAGATTATTGACTCTAGTGCAAGTGGGAGGCTGAAGGAAATATGCCCTAGAGGCAATAATAAAGTTATTATTTATTTCCTTATATCATGATAAATGTTTATTATTCATGCTAGAATTGTATTAACCGGAAACATAATACATGTGTGAATACATAGACAAACAGCAGTGTCACTAGTATGCCTCTACTTGACTAGCTCGTTAATCAAAGATGGTTATGTTTCCTAACCATAGACATGAGTTGTCATTTGATTAACGGGATCACATCATTAGGAGAATGATCTGATTGACATGACCCATTCCGTTAGCCTAGCACTTGATCGTTTAGTATGTTGCTATTGCTTTCTTCATGACTTATACATGTTCCTGTAACTATGAGATTATGCAACTCCGTTTACGGAGGAACACTTTGGTGCTACCAAACGTCCACAACGAATCGGGTGATTATAAAGGAGTACTACAGGTGTCTCCAAAGGTACATGTTGGGTTGGCGTATTTCGAGATTAGGTTTTGTCACTCCGATTGTCGGAGAGGTATCTCTGGGCCCTCTCGGTAATGCACATCACTATAAGCCTTGCAAGCAATGTAGCTAATGAGTTAGTTACGGAATGATGCATTACATAACGAGTAAAGAGACTTGCGATAACGAGATTAAACTAGGTATTGGATACCGGCGATCAAATCTCGGGCAAGTAACATACCGATGACAAAGGGAACAAAGTATGTTGTTATGCGGTTTTGACCGATAAAGATCTTCATAGAATATGTAGGAGCCAATATGGGCATCCAGGTTCCGCTATTGGTTATTGACCGAGAATAGTTCTAGGTCATGTCTACATAGTTCTCGAACCCGTAGGGTCCGCAACTTAAGGTTTCGATGACGGTTATATTATGAGTTTATGAGTTTTGATGTACCGAAGGAGTTCGGAGTCCCGGATGAGATCGGGGACATGACGAGGAGTCTCGAAATGGTCGAGACGTAAAGATCGATATATTGGACGACTATATTCGGAGTTCGGAAAGGTTCGAATGATTCGGTATTTTTGAAGTACCGGAGAGTTACGGGAATTCGCCGGGAGAAGTATTGGGCCTTATTGGGCCCTGCAGAAAGAGAGAGGGCTGCCTAGGGCAGGCCGCGCCCCCATGGCCTAGTCCGGGTGGACTAAGGGGAGGGCCGCACCCCTCCTTCCTTCCCTTCTCTCTTCCCTTCCTTGTCTCCTACTCCTAATACATGGAAGGACTCCTAGTTGGACTAGGAAGGGGAATCCTACTCCCGGTGGGAGTAGGACTCCCCATGGCACGCCCTCCTAGGGCGGCCTCCTCCTCCCTCCCTCCTTTATATCACGGGGCAGGGGCACCCCATGGACACACAAGTTGATCTACGGATCGTTCCTTAGCCGTGTGCGGTGCCCCCTCCACCATATTCCACTTGGTCATATCGTCATGAGCTTAGGCGAAGCCTGCGCCGGAGAAGTCATATCGTCATGAGCTTAAGGCGAAGCCCTGCGTCGGTGGAGCATCATCATCATCACCACGCCCGTCGTCTTGTGGAACTCATCCCCGACACTTTGCTGGATCGAGTCCGGGATCGTCATCGAGCTGAACGTGTGCGTAACTTCGGAGGTGCCGTCGTTCGGTACTTGGATCGGTCGGATCGTGAAGACGCATGCGACTACATCAACAGCGTTGTTATAACGCTTCGCTTCACGGTCTCACGAGGGTGCGTGGACATACACTCTCCCCTCTCGTTGCTATGCATCACCATGATCTTGCGTGTGCGTAGGGAAATTTTTGAAATTACTACGTTCCCCAACGGTGGCATCCGAGCCTAGGTTTTTATGCGTTGATGTTTTGCACGAGTAGAACACAAGTGAGTTGTGGGCGATACAAGTCATACTGCCTACCAAAGATGTCATACTTTGGTTCAGCGGTATTGTGAGATGAAGCGGCCGGACCGACATTACGCGTGACGCTTACGCTAGACTGGTTTCACCGTTCACGAGCACTCGTGCTTAAAGGTGGTGACGGGTGTCTGTCTCTCTCACTTTAGTTGAACCGGTGTGGCTACGCCCGGTCCTTGAGAAGGTTAAAGCGGAGTCTATTTGACGGAAGTATCGTTGTGGTTTTGATGCGTAGGTGAGATTGGTTCTTGCTTAAGCCCGTAGAAGCCACGTAAAATTTGCAACAACAAAGTAGAGGACGTCTAACTTGTTTTTGCAGGGCATGTTGTGATGTGATATGGTCAAGACATGATGCTATATTTTATTGTATGAGATGATCATGTTTTGTAACCGGTTATCGACAATCGGCTGGAGCCATATGGTTGTCGCTTATTGTATGAAATGCAACGCATACATAATTGCTTTACTTTATCACTAAGCGGTAGCGATAGTCGTAGAAGCAATAGATGGCGTGAGGACAACGATGCTACGATGGAGATCAAGGTGTCGCGCCGGTGACGATGGTGATCACGACGGTGCTTCGGAGATGGAGATCACAAGCACAAGATGATGATGGCCATATCATATCACTTATATTGATTGCATGTGATGTTTATCCTTTATGCATCTTATTTTGCTTTGATTGACGGTAGCATTTTAAGATGATCTCTCACTAAAATTATCAAGTAGTGTTCTCCACGAGTATGCACCGTTGCCAAAGTTAAATGCGTGCCGAGACACCACACGTGATGATCGGGTGTGATAAGCTCTCGTCCATCTACAACGGGTGCAAGCCAGTTTTGCACGCCGCAGAATACTCGAGTTATACTTGACGAGCCTAGCATATGCAGATATGGCCTCGAACACGGAGACCGAAAGGTCGAGCGTGAATCATATAGTAGATATGATCAACATAAGATGTTCACCATTGAAAACTACTCCATCTCACGTGATGATCGGTTATGGTTTAGTTGATTTGGATCACGTGATCACTTAGATGACTAGAGAGATGTCTATCTAAGTGGGAGTTCTTAAGTAATATGATTAATTGAACTTTAATTTATCATGAACTTAGTCCTGGTAGTTTTTGCAAATTATGTTGTAGATCAATAGCTCGCGTTGTTGCTTCCCTATGTTTTTATATGTGTTCCTAGAGAAAATTGTATTGAAAATGTTAGTAGCAATGATGCGGATTGGATCCGTGATCCGAGGTTTATCCTCATTGCTGCACGTAAGAATTATGTCCTTAATGCACCGCTAGGTGACGGACCTATTGCAGGAGCAAATGTAGACGTTATGAACGTTTGGCTAGCTCAATATGATGACTACTTGATAGTTTAGTGCACCATACTTAACAGCTTAGAATCGGGACTTCAAAGACGTTTTGAGCGTCATGGACCATATGAGATGTTCCAGGAATTGAAGTTAATATTTCAAGCAAATACCCGAGTTGAGAGATATGAAATCTCCAACAAGTTCTATAGCTAAAAGATGGAAGAGAATCGCTCAACTAGTGAGCATGTTCTCGATTGTCCGGTACTTCAATCGCTTGAATCAAGTGGGAGTTAATCTTCCGAGATAAGATAGTGATTGACAGAATTCTCTAGTCACCAACACTAAGTTACTAGAACTTCGTGATGAACTATAGTATGCAAGGGATGACGAAAATGATTCCCGAGCTCTTCGTGATGTTGAAATCGGCGAAGGTAGAAATCAAGAAAGAGCATCAAGTGTTGATGATTGACAAGACCACTAGTCTCAAGGAAAAGGGCAAAGGGAAGAAGGGGAACTTCAAGAAGAGCGGCAAGCAAGTTGTTGCTCGAGTGAAGAAGCCCAAGTCTGGACCTAAGCACGAGACTAAGTGCTTTTTGCTGCAATGGAACTGGTCACTAGAAGCGGAACTACCCCAAGTATTTGGCGGATAAGAAGGATGGCAAAGTGAACAAAGGTATATTTGAGATACTGATTATTGATGTGTATTTTACTAGTGTTCATAGCAACCCCTTAGTATTTGGTACTAGTTCAGTTGCTAAGATTAGTAACTCGAAAGCAGGAGTTGCAGAATGAACAGAGACTAGTTAAGGGTGAAGTGACGATGAGAGTTGGAAGTGGTTCCAAGATTGATATGATCATCATCGCACACTCCCTATACTTTCGGGATTAGTGCGGAACCTAAATAAGTGTTATTTGGTGTTGAGCATAAGTATGATTTGATCATGTTTATTGCAATACGGTTATTCATTTAAGTAAGAGAATAAATTGTTGTTCGTTTACATGAATAAAACCTTATATGGTTACACACCCAATGAAAATGATTCATTGGATCTCGATCATAGTGATACACATATTCATAATATTGAAACCAAAAGATGCAAAGTTAATAATGATAGTGCAACTTATTTGTGGCACTCGCCGTTTAGGTCATATTGGTGTAAAGCGCATGAAGAAAACTCCATGTGGATGGACTTTTGGAATCACTTGATTATGAATCATTTGATGCTTGCGAACCGTGCCGTTTGGGCAAGATGACTAAAACTCCGCTTCTCGGAACAATGGAACAAGCTCTTGACTTATTGGAAATAATACAAACCGATGTAAGAGATCCAATGAGTGTTGATGATCGTGGCAAGTATCGTTATTTTCCGACCTTCACAAGATGATTTGAGCAGATATGGGTATATCTACTTGATGAAACATAAGTCTGAAATAATTGAAAAGTTCAAAGAATTTCAGAGTGAAGTGGAAAATCATCGTAACAAGAAAATAAAGTTTACGCAATCTGATCATGGAGATAAATATTTGAGTTACGAAGTTTGGTCTTCAATTAAAATAATGTGGAATAGTTTCACAGCTCACGCCACAGAACACCACAATGTTATGGTGTGTCCGAACGTCAGAATCAAGCACTTTATTTGATATGGTGCGATCTATGATGTCTCTTATCGGTTTACCACTATCATTTTGGGGTTATGCATTAGAGACAGCTGCATTCACGTTTAATAGGGCACCATCTAAATCCGTTGAGGCGACACCATATGAACTATGGTTTAACGATAAACCCTAAGCTGTCGTTTCTTAAAAGTTTGGAGTTGTGATGCTTATGTGAAAAAGTTTTCACCGATAAGCTCAAACCCAAATCGGAGAAGTGCGTCTTCATAGAATACCCAAAGGTAACTATTGGGTACACCTTCTATCACAGATCCGAAGGCAAGTTTTTCGTTGCTAAGATGGATCCTTTCTAAGAGAAGAAGTTTCTCCCGAAAGAAGTGAGTGGGAGGAAAGTAGAACTTGATGAGGTAATTATACCTTCTCCCTTATTGGAAAGTAGTTCATCACGTAAATCAGTTCGATTGATTCCTACACCAATTAGTGAGGAAGTTAATGATGATGATCATGAAACTTCAGATCAAGTTGCTACCAAACCTCGTGGGTCTTCCGAATAAGATCCGCACTGCAGTAGTACGGTAATCATGTTACGGAAGTCATGTTACTAGACCATGATGAACCTACGAACTATGAGGAAGCGATGATGAGCCCAGATTCCGCGAAATGGCTTGAGGCCATAAAATCTGAGATATGATCCATGTATGAGAACAAAAGTATGGACTTTGATTGACTTGCTCAATGATCAGCAAGCCATGTTAAATAAATGGATCTTCAAGAGGAAGACGGACACTGATAGTAGTGTTACTATCTACAAAGCTCGACTTGTCACAAAAGGTTTTCGACAAGTTCAAGGTGTTGACTACAATGAGATTTTCTCAACTGTAGCGATGCTTAAGTCTGTCCGAATCATGTTAGCAATTGCCACATTTTATGAAATCTGGCAAATGGATGTCAAAACTACACTCTTTAATGGATTTATTAAAGAAGAGTTGTATATGATGCAACTAGAAGGTTTTGTCAATCCTAAAGGAGCTAACAAAATGTGCAAGCTCCAGCGATCCATCAATGGACTGGTGCAAGCATCTCGGAGTTGGAATATACGCTTTGATGTGTTGATCAAAGCATATGATTTTATACAGACTTTTGGAAAGGCCTGTATTTACAAGAAAGTGAGTGGGAGCACTACAGCCTTTACGATAAAGTATATGTGAATGACATATTGTTGATCGAAAATAATGTAGAATTATTCTCAAAGCATAAAGGAGTGTTTGAAAGGAGTTTTTCAAAGAAAGACCTCGGTGAAGCTGCTTACATATTGAGCATCAAGATCTATAGAGATAGATCAAGACGCTTGATAAGTTTTTTCAATGAATACATACCTTGACAAGATTTTGAAGTAGTTCAAAATGGAAACAGTCAAAGAAAGAGTTCTTACCTGTGTTACAAGGTGTGAGATTGAGTAAGACTCAAAACCCGACCACGGCAGAAGATGGAAAGAGAATGAAAGTCATTCCCTATGCATCAGCCATAGGTTCTATAAAGTATGTCATCTTGTGTACTGGATCTATTGCATACCCTACCACTAAGCTTGGCAAGGAGTGCAATAGTGATCTAGAAGTAGATCAATGGACAGCGGTCAAAATTATCCTTAGTAGAATAAGGATGTGTTTCTCGATTATGGAAGTGAAAAAGGTTAATTAAAGGGTTACGTCGATGCAAGTTTTAAACACTAATCTAGATGACTCTGAGTCTCAATCTGGATACATATTGAAAGTGGGAGCAATTAGCTAGAGTAGCTCCGTGCGAGCATTGTAGACATAGAAATTTGCAAAATACATACGGATCTGAATGTGGCGAGACCCGTTGACTAAACTTCTCTCACAAACAAAACATGATCACACCTTAGTACTCTTTGGGTGTTAATCACATAGCGATGTGAGCTAGATTATCGACTCTAGTAAACCCTTTGGGTGTTGGTCACATGTCGATGTGAACTATGGGTGTTAACCACATATAGATGTGAACTATTGATGTTAAATCACATGGCGATGTGAACTAGATTATTGACTCTAGTGCAAGTGGGAGACTGAAGGAAATATGCCCTAGAGGCAATAATAAAGTTATTATTTATTTCCTTATATCATGATAAATGTTTATTATTCATGCTAGAATTGTATTAACCGAAACATAATACATGTGTGAATACATAGACAAGCAGTGTCACTAGTATGCCTCTACTTGACTAGCTCGTTAATCAAAGATGGTTATGTTTCCTAACCATAGACATGAGTTGTCATTTGATTAACGGGATCACATCATTAGGAGAATGATCTGATTGACATGACCCATTCCGTTAGCCTAGCACTTGATCGTTTAGTATGTTGCTATTGCTTTCTTCATGACTTATACATGTTCACCGTAACTATGAGATTATGCAACTCCGTTTACGGAGGAACACTTTGGGTGCTACCAAAGCGTCCACAACGTAACTGGGTGATTATAAAGGAGTACTACAGGTGTCTCCAAAGGTACATGTTGGGTTGGCGTATTTCGAGATTAGGTTTTGTCACTCCGATTGTCGGAGAGGTATCTCTGGGCCCTCTCGGTAATGCACATCACTATAAGCCTTGCAAGCAATGTAGCTAATGAGTTAGTTACGGAATGATGCATTACATAACGAGTAAAGAGACTTGCCGATAGCGAGATTAAACTAGGTATTGGATACCGACGATCAAATCTCGGGCAAGTAACATACCGATGACAAAGGGAACAAAGTATGTTGTTATGCGGTTTGACCGATAAAGATCTTCGTAGAATATGTAGGAGCCAATATGGGCATCCAGGTTCCGCTTATTGGTTATTGACCGAGAATAGTTCTAGGTCATGTCTACATAGTTCTCGAACCCGTAGGGTCCGCACGCTTAAGGTTTCGATGGCGATGCTTATATTATGAGTTTATGAGTTTTGATGTACCGAAGGAGTTCGGAGTCCCGGATGAGATCGGGGACATGACGAGGAGTCTCGAAATGGTCGAGACGTAAAGATCGATATATTGGACGACTATATTCGGAGTTCGGAAAGGTTCGAATGATTCGGTATTTTTGAATCTGGGAGAGTTACGGGAATTCGCCGGGGAGAAGTATTGGGCCTTATTGGGCCCTGCGGAAAGAGAGAGGGCTGCCTAGGGCAGGCCGCTGCTCCCCATGGCCTAGTCCGAATTGGACTAAGGGGAGGGCCGCACCCTCCTTCCTTCCCTTCTCTCTTCCCTTCCTTGTCTCCTACTCCTAATACATGGAAGGACTCCTAGTTGGACTAGGAAAGGGAATCCTACTCCCGGTGGGAGTAGGACTCCCCATGGCGCGCCCCTCCTAGGGCGGCCTCCTCCTCCCTCCCTCCTTTATATCTACGGGGCAGGGGGCACCCCATGGACACACAAGTTGATCTACGGATCGTTCCTTAGCCGTGTGCGGTGCCCCCCTCCACCATATTCCACTTCGGTCATATCGTCGCGGAGCTTAAGCGAAGCCCTGCGCCGGAGAAGTCATATCGTCGCGGAGCTTAGGCGAAGCCCTGCATCGATGGAGCATCATCATCGTCCTGCGCCCGTCGTCTTGTGGAACTCATCCCGAGACTTTGCCGGATCGGAGTCCGGGATCGCCATCGAGCTGAGCGTGTGCGTAACTCGGAGGTGCCGTGACGTTCGGTACTTGGATCGGTCGGATCGTGAAGTCGTACGACTACATCAACCGCGTTGTTATAACGCTTCCGCTTACGGTCTACGAGGGTACGTGGACATACACTCTCCCCTCTCGTTGCTATGCATCACCATGATCTTGCGTGTGCGTAGGAAATTTTTTGAAATTACTACGTTCCCCAACAGCTCAAATGAGCTTTGTCTACTGTGTTCGGCCCGGCTGGATTTACCATATCCAGCATGACGGTTATCGTCACGTGTCGTGGGGCGCCCACGCGATCTATAGATCGATCTTGTTTGCCTTTCCCTGTCCTCCAATATATCTCGCAGGTCTCCTGAGGGTTTGGCCCTCCTTGCCTCGCTCCTTCCTGAGGGAAACGTGCTTTGAAACACGCCTCCAAGTGGTGCCCAAGCGCCTCCCTCGTGACCTTAGCAAGGTCGATGGCACTCCAGGAGAGAGCCCCCGAGCCTTGCTTGAGGAGGGCACCAGGCGCGCCTTCCTATGCGACGAAGGAGGTGCCCCACAAAGGCGCGGACCCTGAGGGGCCTGCCTCCTGAGGGTTCGGGCCTGGCGATGTCTTCTTCTTCTTGGGAGCAGTCTCGGGGAGCCTCCCGCTCCTGTGATCTGGGTCTTTAAGTGACGCAGGTTGAAAAGCTCGCTCCAGGGAGCACACTGCGTCTCTTTCTTCACAAGGCACCATGATGACTCCGCCGCTTCCTGGCATCTTGAGGACATTGTAGCCGTGATGAGTCACGGCCATGAACTTGGCCAGAGCTGGGTACCCGAGGATGGCATTGTACGGCAGGCGAATGTGGGCGACATCGAAGTCGATGAGCTCGGTCTTGGTAGTTGTCGCGCGCCCCGAAGGTGACGGGGAGGCGGACCTACCCAATCGGAACCGTGGAGCCATCGGTGACTCCGGAGAAAGCCTTGGTTGGCTGAAGCTGATTGTAAGGCACTTGGAGATTGTTGAATGTCTCTACGGACAGGACTTTGAGCCCTGCTCCACCATCGATGAGGGTCCTGGTGACTTGCACGTTGCTGATGATTGGGGAACAAAGCATTGGGAGGACTCCGGCCGTGGCCGCGCACTTGAGCTGATCCGCTGAGCTGAACGTGATGGCGCATGCTGACCACCTGAGAGAGCGCGTGGCCTCGAGCTTGGGGAGGACTGCATTCACTTCGCGGGCGAACTGCTTGAAGATGCATTGAGAGGTTGGGGCTTGAGCTCCGCCCAGGATGCAAGCGATCGCGCGCGGCTCCTTGAAGCCCCCAGCCCCCTCGTCCTGATGATGGTCCTCATTTCTCCTTGGCTGCGGCGGCAGAGGAGGGAGGCCTGTTTTCCTTGCGGGCGATCCTCGCGAGGCTGATCCCTCAAGCCTCCCTCGCGAGGCTGATCCTGCCAGCGATCCTTGCAAGGTCGGTCACGCCACCCTGGGCGAGGGCCACGGTCTTCCCAGCATCCTACGTTTCTTCCTTCTCCTTGGTCGTAGCCTCGACCGTTGCGGTCGGGGCGTCGACCGATTCTCCCTTCTCGCACGGCTCGGAGCTCTTGACATTCGTTGGTGTTGTGGGTGTGGAGGTCGTGGTACACACAGTACAGGCTGCCCTTGGCAGACACGGGCTGATCTCTGCCTCGCTTGGTATTTGGTTCTGCCGCGAGCACGGCAGCCCCCTTGCGCTTCACGTCCTTGGCCTTGGGCTTCTTCTCTTCTGGGTCTGCGGCTGGCAGCTCGAGGAGGGAAAGGCGTCCTTCCTCAGCCCTGGCGCACTTGGTCACCAAGTTGAACAGCTCCAAGGATGTGCACAGATCTTCATGCATCGCCAGCTCCTCCTTCATCTTGGCGTCACGCAGGACCGTCGAGAGAAGGCTGAGATGATGGCCTCCTCGGTCACCTTGGGAATCTTGAGGCGTGCATTGTTGAAGCTGCTGGATGTACTTCTGCAGGTCTCCCCGGCTGCTGCTTGATGCGGGCGCATGTCGCTCCACGGCAGGAGGCGATCACGAGTACCTTGGAAGTTGGCGATGAAGCGGGTGCGCATCTCGTCGAGAGGAGATCGTGTCGAGAACCGAGTTCAGGAGCCAGGTGCGGGCTCCGTCCTTGAGCGCCATGGGAAACCAGTTCGCCATGACCTTCTCGTCCCCGTTGGCGGCTTCGATGCCCAGCTCGTAGAGCTGGAGGAACTCCGCAGGGTCGGCCGTGCCATCATAGCGAGGAGGCAGGTCTGGCTTGAACTTGCCGGGCCACGTGACGCTGCGCAGCTCGGTGGTGAAGGCGCGGCAGCCTGCCGTGGCCACAGGAGGCCTTTGGTGACGAAGAGCCTGGTCTTGTGGGTCCCCATGCGCTGCCACTGGGAGCAGCGCGGGGTCTTGGCGTCTTTGGAGCAGGAGCGCTGATGCGTGGCGAGCGGTCTGAGGAGCACTCGGGCAGCTTCTTGGGGCGAGGACCTCTTGACAGCTCTGCTCTTCTTTGCGCTGGTGCCGGAGTGGGTTCCGCCCAGGGCCACGCGCCTTGGGGCCAAGGCGCCTTCACGAGGGGAGGCGGTGGCGCCCTGAGCTTCATCGCCCGCGGCGGGCGTGTGCAGCGAGAAGGGCGGTGGGGAGCCCCTGCGGCGGACGATCTCGGCAGCGGTCGAGCCACTCTTCGTGACGTTGTCGGCGGGCGTTAGCGCGAGAGCTCGTTTGCCGCGATGGCGAGCGCGCTCGTGCCTCCATGGTAGCGCCGCTGCAAGACGAAAAAACGGTAGAAGCGGCGAAGGGTAGCGATCTGCTGTCTCGCCTCACGGACGGATGTTGGGGCGATGCTTGCTGCTCGTTCCCCTTGGGCGGTGGCGGCGTTGACGGCGAGCAACGAGGAACGGCGAAGCGGACCCGACGAAATCGTCTGGCGGCCAGCGCAGCGAGCGGCTCGGCGCTTCAGCCTTGAGCCCGTCGGCGTCGACATGGAATCGATGGTCGGCGAAGAACGAGCGGCGGAAGACGAATTACAGCGCACCTACCAGCGCGCCAAATGTCGGATTTCGGGTTGGCGGACCCTCTAGGTTCGAACTACAGGGGTGCGACGGAGATCTCGCCCCTACCTACTTGCACCTCGTCGCCTCGCTAGGATCTAAACTACCAAAGGAACAACACAAGAGACACAAGGTTTATATTGGTTCGGGCCACCATTGTGGTGTAACACCCTACTCCAGTGTGTGGTGTGGTGGATTGCCTCTTGGGCTGATGATGAACAATACAGGGAAGAATAGCCTCGCGAGGGTGAGGTGTTCTTGTGGCTAGGCTCTCGACCGGATTGGATCAAGCTAAGATGAGGCGAGATGTATCCCCTTTCCTACTGTGGTGGCTAGCTCTACTTATAGGCAAGGGCCCTGGGCCTCTTCCCAAATATTGAGCGGGAAGGGCGCCAACAATTGGCCATTTTGAAGGGGAACATCTAGTACACTTATCCTGACTAAAAATGGTCCTCGCCTGTCAAAGGCTCTGGCGGTGACGCCGGCCTGGGCTCCACGATGACTTCCTGCCTACCGTTGCGACGGTCTTGGTCTTGTTGCACCGAAACGGGTGCCTTTGCTTGATACTCTCGTCTGCGCTTGCCTCCTTTGCACCAAAGAGGAAATAAGGACACTGCACGGGCTGACGCCCGCCTGGCGCCCTTGGTCGTCATGGCTTGCGCCATGGGCACCTCGTGAGGTACCCTGCCTTTATCTCTCCGCCTCCTCGCGAGCCAATCTGACGAGGCCGTGCCTGAGGAAGCTTCCTGTCGTCCGCCCCGCGAGGCTTGGCCCCTCGCGAGGGTCTTGAGCTTATGCTGGTGAAGATGGGCCGTGCTGGGCCACCCCTTGAGCCACGCCGTAGGCTGCAGGCAAGCAAGTCTGGGTACCCCCGTTCCCAGAACGCCGACAGTATTTTGAGGGATCCACTTTCATCATCCATGCCATGCCATTCATTGAGCTTCCTGAAATATTTGTCTTGGAATAGCATTAGCTCAATGAGCTATATGTTGTTATGAATTACCAAAACCACCTAAGGATAGTTGCACTTTCACAAGCTCATGGGTTTCCTCGTATCCCACATGGGCATCGAGGCCAACCCGGAGAAGGTCAAAGCAGTCGAGGACATGAGCCCGCCGAAGACCCTCAGAGAGATGCAGAAGCTCACCGGGCGTGTGACCGCGCTAGGACGCTTCATCTCCAAGTTGGGGGAACGAGCACTGCCTTCTTCAAGCCGATGAAGAAGAAGGGTCCTTTGAATGGATCAAGAGGCCGACAAGGCGTTCCAGGATCTCAATAGATACTTAACCAGCCCTCCGGTGATGGTAGCCCCGCGTCCTCGAGAGCCCCTGGTGCTCTACCTTGCAGCCACCCCCTACTCCGCCAGCGCAGCCCTGGTGGCGGTTAGGGAGGAGCGTCGGACCAAGTTCGCAGCAACCGTCCGGGTCGAAGCAAAGCAGAGCCAAGAAGGCTTCACGGAAACCGCGACCGCAGCCGAAAAGGATCAGCCGCAGCACGGGAGCACACCCGGAACAGAAGACGCCCCTCCAAGCGATCAATCGTTGGGGGCTCCATCGTCTCGGGAGGCACCCCAACCTCCAGAGGACGCAAGCAGCGCCAGCACTCTCAACCTCGTCGAGCACCCCGTGTAATTCGTCAGCACAGTGCTACGAGACGCAAGGGCGCGGTACCCCATGCCACAAAAGCTCCTCCTCGCGCTGTTGGTGGCCTCACGCAAGCTGCGGCACTACTTCCAGGGCCATCCCATCAAGGTCGTCTCAGCATACCCCTTGGAAAGGGTACTAGGAGCCCCAACTCAGCTGGGAGAGTCGCTGAGTGGAATATCAAGCTGCAAGTGTTTCAGCTAGAGTTTAGCACGACCAGAGTCATAAAGGGGGCTGCACTTGCGGACTTCGTGGCGGAATGGGAAGAGGCGCCAGGCCTCGAGGCTAGTGAGGATCGATCGCTTTCCTCGGGAAGCGAGGCACCGGACGGCTGGGTCATGTACTTCGACGGGGTTCTCCCGACACGGCGCGGGGGCTAGCGCGGTGCTCGTATCTCCCACTCAAGACAAGCTCTACTACGCCGTACAACTCTGTTTCCAACACGGAGAAAAGGTCTCCAACAACATAGCAGTCACGAAGGCACGATAGCAGCGGGCTGAAAGCCGATGATCGCCTTGGGGGTAAAGCGCCTCACCATCAAGGGCGATTCATAGCTCCTCGTCAACTTCTCCAACAAAGTATACGAGCCGAAGGACGAGCAGATGGAAGCCTACCTCGCGGAGGTCTGCAGGATGGCGAAGCAGTTCTGGGGGCTGGAGTTGCAGCATGTGCCTCGCGGCACCAATCAAGAGGTTGATGACATCGCCAAGAGGGCATCCAGGCGGCTGCCTCAGGAGCCTGGCGTCTTCGAGGAGCGACTCTTCAAGAGCTCGGCGGCGCCATCACTATCAAGCACGGCGCAGCCTCCGGAAGAGCTCCCTCAGCCGCCTGCCTCAGGAGCCCCGGTCTGCGGCCCGGCCTCAGGGGCACGCCTGCTCCTGGCGTTGGAGCCTCAGGAAGGATGCTGGATCGCAGAGCTCAGGAACTACCTGACACAAGGGACCTTGCCGGAGAAGGAGGAGGAAGCAGAGCGCGTGGCGCGGCAGGCCACGGCCTACTGCATCAAGGAAGGAGAGCTCTACTGGAGGCGACCAAATGATGTGTCCCTATGTTGCATTTCCAGAGAGCAAGGGAAGGAGTCTTGGCAGACATACGGTGGAGGCTGTGAGCATCACTCATCATCACGGACCCTCGTTGGCAAGGTGTTCCATGATGGGTTCTATTGGCCCCACGGCTTTCAATGACGCCGTGGAGCTAGTGAAGGCTTGTGAGGCCTGCCAATTCCATGCCAAGCAGATCCACTAGCTGGCGGGGGGTCTGCAGACTATACCCCTTTCATGGTCGTTCGCAGTCTGGGGGCTGGACATCCTGGGCCCGTTCCCTCGGGTGCCGGGGGGCTATCGCTATCTCTACGTCGCCGTGGACAAGTTCACCAAGTGGGATGAGGTGGAAGCTGTCCGCACCATCCCCAAGAGCTCGCGGTCAAGTTCATCAAGGGCCTCGTGAGCCGATTCGAGTGCCTAACCACATCATCACCGACAACGGTTACGCAATTCACCAAGAACCTCTTCAAAACATACCGTGCTAACCTTGGAACACGAGATATGCTACGCCTCGATGGCGCACCCAGAGCAACGGTCGGGCCGGCGCTCCAACGCAGAGGTCCTCGGGGCCTAAAACCAGGACCTTCAAGAAGAAAATTTGGAGGCCTGCGGCGAGGCTGGTCTGACGAGCTCGATCCGGGCTGTGGTCTATCCGCACGACCGCGGCCAAACCAACTGGCGAGACTCCGTTCTTCCTCGTCTACGGAGCTGAGGCAGTCCTCCCTCACGAGGTCAGGCGTCGTTCCGCACGGGTCCTGGCATTCGACGAGGCGCAGCAGGACGCCATGCGGGGGACGGATCTCGTGTTGGGGGAGGAACACCGTCGAGAGGCCGCACTGCAAGCAGCAAGGTATCAACAGGCGCTGCAGCGGTACCACTGCCGCAACATCCGCCCCAGGACTCTTGAGGTAGGGGACCTCATGCTCAGGCGGGTCCTCTCTAGGGAAGGGTTGCACAAGCTCTCTCCCATGCGGGAGGGCCCGTTCAAGGTTGTTCATGTTTCCAGGCCCGGCTCCGCGCGCTTCCCAAGAGGGAGTGCCCATCCAGAACGCGTGGAACATTCAACATCTCCAGAGATTCTACCTGTGAGCGAGGCCAAGTGCCTGTGGAAAAGGCCCGGTGCCTGTGAAGAAGGCCAACGCCTGTGAAGCTACCGCATTTTGGAGAAGGCCCGGTGCCTGTGAAGAAGGCCAACGCCTGTGAAGCTACCGCATTTTGGAGAAGGCCCGGTGCCTGTGAAGAAGGCCAACGCCTGTGAAGCTACCGTGTTTTGGAGAAGGCCCGGAGCCTGTGAAGAAGGCCAATGCCTGTGAAGCTCGCCACCCGTGACACTCTCACATAATAATGAGTGGGGCTGTACATGCCCCGGAGTCTACGGAGTGCCGCCCTCGGGCCTCGGGGCTCCATGCCCACTTGATGGCAGCACTTAGCTCCGCGCTGGTGAGAAGACGTCGAAGACTAGATAGGGTGCCGGACGCGGCTTTTTCATTTTCTTTCTGCAGTTGGCTTGCTCTTTCCTATTTGGAGTTTTATCGAAGCTGTCCCTGCCTCTGGCTCGAGCCCCCCTTTCTCCTTTTTTTGCTCACCTGCTTTGGTTTTCCCTCGCGCAAGTCTCGTGAGGGAGGTGCTGGTGCCCTCATGGCGTTTTCTGCCTCGATGCGCCTAAAGCTCTCCTATCCGGGTCCATCGAGGGAGCACCACTCCCGATCCTTGCCCCATGGGCATCGCAGCCTTGAAACACGGGAGGCTGGGTCGGTCGTCCCCGCAATCGAACCAAAAGCTACCCCTCTTGACTAATCCCTGCAGGACATAAAGGGCACGGCAAGGCCTCGACCTCCGGAGGCAAAGACCGCTACAAGCCGCCACGGGTTAAGTAACTCCCGGACACGGGTACACGGCACGGAAACATAGCACGGAAATAGCAGAAACAGCACGATAATTAGCAATGACGGTTCAACATGCCCCCGCGGGGCCCTACACTACTTCCTCTTTTTGCAGGAAAGGAGGAAAGGCAAAACAGGCATGACTAGCTCGGCACCAGCCCATGACAAGGGCTCGTACTGCCTCCGGAGCTCGGTCAGATTCCCTCTTCTCGCTTCACCGGGACGCGACGGCGGACCGGCCCACTACCTTCCCCCAGGCGGGCGCGACGACGCGGGGGCTGGTCGCGACCCCCGCTTGAGGAGCTGCTGCCTGAAGGAGAGTCGCCAAAGCTCGGCGAGCCCCGGGCGCTGCAACCCACGCTGCCGTCATCCTCGCCTGATCAACGCCAAGGCTGGGCGCCCTGCCAGGGTCATCGTCTTCGGGGCAGCACCCAGCACGGCGACCGTCTTCCCTGAACACCCTCACGTAGAGGGTGGCATCGCCGTTGAACCTGAAGTGCAGGGTGCACCGCCGGCCCAGGCCACGCGCGCGAGCAAAAGTTTGCTAGCCGTGGGTCAGGGCCAAACCCCCGACGGCGGAAACCTCCAGTGAAGCCCAGGAGGCCCTGCTGCTGCTGCCGTCCGCCTGAAGCAAGAGGCTGCCCGGAGCGCCGGTCGGAAGCTCACCTATGAAGGAGTGAGGAAGCTGGAGCCAAGTGCTGGTCGGGTCCTCCGACCACACGACGAACTCTGCCAGCACTTCCGCCGAGCGGAAGCGTGGTCTGGGGGGCCGCGCAGCCACAGCGTGCCTCCCGTCGACGACCGGGCGCTCATCGCCACGCAGGGAGCCGCCTCTGCGACCGCGGGAAGCCACCACGGGGGATGCAGGGTGCTTGGGGGGCGGCCCCAACCGTGCTTGGGCGGAGGAGAGTCAGGCCCTTCCTGACGAGCCTTTCCCTTCTCCGTGGCCGAGAACCTCTTCGGCGGAGCCATGGAGATAGCGAGCAGTCGGAGCGAAGAAGAGGAGCAGCAGCAGAGGGAGATGAACTGGAGCGGCTCGCGTCGTTTCGTACTCATAGCCGGAGGAGGCCAACCGTCGGCCTCCACGATCGTAGGTAATCATGACCCGTCTTTGCATGCAGGGACTTGTCAAGTCGTGTGGTTGTCGAGGCATCGTGGGGAAGCGGAGACGCCCACGTCCAATCAACCGCCACGCGGCGCCCAAGGCCGCAGGCTGTTGGGGCCCGCGGTGCTTCGCACTTGCCCCTTCGCTTCTCTGCCAAGCCAAGTCCTAGCGCGCCTTGGGCCCGGGGGCTACTGTCGGCGTTCTGGGAACGGGGGTCCCCAGACTTGCCTGCCTGCGGCCTGCGGCGTGGCTCAAGTGGGCGCCCAATGCAGCCCAACTTCATCAGCTCAAGCTCAAGACCCTCGCGAGGGCAAGCCTCATGAGGCGGACAACAGGAGCTTCCTCAGAGCAGCCTCCTCGGGCGGGCTCGCGAGGCCCGAGAGAGATCAAGGCGAGGCACCTCCCGAGGGGCCCGTGACGCAAGCCATGACGATCGGAGGCCAGGCGGGTGCCAGGCGGGCGCCGGCCTGCGCAGTGTCCTTGTTTCCCTTTCGGTGCTAAGGGGGCAAGCACAGGCCAAGGCATCGGGCAAAGGTTACTGTTTTGGTGCAACAAGACCAAAACCAGCAGAACGGCAGGATGGAGGTCATCGTGGAGCCTAGGGCGGCGTCACTGTCAGAGCCTTTGGCAGCCGAAGACCAACTTTAGTCAGGATAAGTGTACCAGATGTTCCCCTTCAAAATGGCCAATTGTTGGCGCCCTTCCCGCTCATTATTTGGGGAGAGGCCCAGGGCCTCACTCTATAAATAGGACTAGCCACCACAAGGTAGAGATATCTGGAGATCGACCAGAGAGAGAGAGAGAGAGAGAGAGAGAGAGAGAAGCGACTGAACTCACCCAAGCAGTTCATCGCACCAGCTCAAGAACAGCCCCTCGCGAGGCTGTTCTCCCTGTGTATCTTATTCATCATCAGCCCCGAGGCAATCCACCACACCACACCTTTGGAGTAGGGTATTACACCACAATGGTGGCCTGAACCAGTATAAATCTCGTGTCCTCTGTGTGTTCATCTTTGTTGCCTAGATCTTTGCGAGACTTCGAGACATGAGCTGGTAGGGGAGAAATCTTCGTGCGCACCCCAGTGTTCTAACCTCGAGAGTCTTCCGGAACCCGAAATCCGACACCGACATCGAAAACGCTTCTATCCACTTTGTGGTGAGAGTAGTTTGACTACACCCAGTACTGGGGAGAGCGATTAGATGTATTGCCACATCTAGTATATCGCATGTTTTCGAAGGTCAGAGATACAATGTTTCCGAGGTTTTCTTGGTTATGTGTTGATGGATAGATACAGTTGGAGTGTAGGACTTGTTAGTTGTGTGAGATATTTGTGCCTCCCTGTATCCCCAACACCAGATTGCATAACCAGAAAATTTCAGAAGTTCATAGATGGGAATTCAAGTAGTTACCTAGGATATCTTTCCAACAGATGCATGATTTGAGATTGGGGTCCAACGTCTAGAGGTTCATTTTTCACGGTCGATTTATAGTGGTCGCGAGACGTCTTAAAGAGTCCTTGGCTATGCCGATTCAGGGACGTCTCGTTTTTCATTCAGGATGTCCGCTGTATGCCGTGCCCATGGGGCCTCATCGCGAACACTTTGGGAGAAATCTCTATCATATGTTTGGTTCCGGCTTATTCCGCAAGCCAAGCCTTTGTTTGGTTTTGAGTTGTGGTATTCGAGTTGCTTCGAAGTCAAGTGTTGATTCCATGCCTTTTTCTAAGCAGTGTTCTCATACTTCTATGTGAATACTAATCCTTCTTGACCATCGAGATCATCATGTCAATTCTTTTTTCAACCGACGTGCTTCTCTTCAAGCTAATTCAATCTTCTTCACCATGTGCAAGATCAATTCTCAGCTTTATCAACAGAGTTCATTTCATCCATCCGAAATTCTCTTTGTTTTCCCCACCCTCCCACACTTTTTTTCTTGTGGAGTCAGATTTCTTAATCAAGTGTCCATTTTATTCATGTGAAGTCTCTTCATTCTTTTCCTTCAATGTTCTTACTTGGTGGTTCTCATGGAGATGCTCTACAAGTTTATCATTCTTCGTTCTCTGTTCTTCCCCGGTGGACTAAATTCAAGCTTCGGTGTTGATTATATCTCTTCATTTTGTTTCACATGATTTCCATGTTGGAAGTTCTTATCTAAGCCTCTCATAATCGTTCACCTCTCTCTATTCATAGCCGGAGTGCTGAAGATATCTCTGAAGATTCGCGTTTCCATTCTCAATCCGTTCAAGTTATTTCGAGGTTGTTATCTCATTCAAGCCATTTAATTTAACCGGTGCAATCTCTCTTTTGAAAATCATTTAACAGTGTTTCTTTGAGTGGGCCCTAACCCACAGGTCTTTTCCCAAGATCTTACCTGACTCTTCTAAATTTTTCTGGAGCTATTCTCAAATTCTTTTTAACGCTTGATGTAAGAATGAAGTATCATCAGTCATATGTCTTTCTCCAAGATCTTTGAAATTCTTTTCATCATTGGTTCAACCTTTCTATTCTTCATTCCGGAGTGCCTCAAAAATTCATGGTGGTGTTTCTCGTCGTCATTCTCGGATTTTGAAGACCGAAGAAGAGTTCCTCTTAAATCCTTACCCGTTCTTCCAAAGATGCATAATTCAGGCTTGATGCCATCCTCTCATAATTGTTTTCGATTGAGAGAATTCTTTTCACCCATCCGACGCATTTCAAGAGTTGCTTTCCTTTCTCGATCATCCGAAGGCCATCATTTCTGAATATTACTCGTCCTCAGCTTTCAGCTCTCGTTCTCCAAATCTCACCCGTGCATCGTTCAAGTATTCTCTAGTCAGCTTGTCATCTCTTTATTCTCTTGTATCTAAATTCCCTCAAGTATCTTCGTTCATTTTATAATTCTTCTCGGTGATTCGTTCTATTTTCTTCAATCGTTTTCAATTCTTATGGTGGTTCGTTCAAGATTTCTCTTCCCTTGTGTTCGTATCAATTCATTTGTTCTTTTAAAGTCCTACCGGTGGTATGTTCAAGTTTTTCTCAAGTTTGCGCCATAGTTCTCTTAATCCTTTCAACAAGAATAATTGGTATGCCAAATCCATTGCTTGTCATCAATTTAAGTTGATGAAGGATAAGCATGACATAATTCTTATTCTTATTTCATCAAGAGGAATTAACTCTTTCTTTCGGAGTTTGTTCATGAGGAATGAATTCACAATTCCAAGTGTTGTTCATCTTTCTTTTCTAGAGTTCCAAGATTTCTTGGTTATCACATCGTGAAGCTCCTTCTAAATCACTACAACACTCTATCTTGTTCGTTTCAACTTTCAATTCTTTCTGTTATCCTTTTATATCCGGAGTTCTTCATGGATGCTCTATATGGTGGTTCAATAAATATTTCATTCATTCTTCAAATTTTCATCAGGATTCCTGTTGGAGGAGCTCAAGTATTCTTCATTGTGCATTCCGAAGTGCAATTCTTTCTACCTTATCATTTGAGGTGGTGTAATGTCATCGTTGGCAATTTCTCGTTGTGTTCATGATTCACAACTTGTCAGGAATGAGATATTTAAACCCATCTTTTTCTTCGTTCAGGAGATCTTTTCAACCCTTCAATTTATTCGTTAGGTTTATCTTGGGTTGTATTCCACCTAAAAGCTTTTCCCTAAGGATTGTTGCTATTGTGGTGCTTATCTATGATCCAAGTTTTCTCCTTAATTATCACCTCGGTGGAAGGAGCTTTCTATCTTTTCTGGATCTCAATCAAATCATTTGTTCTTGTTGGTGGCAGAAGCTCACCTCCTAATTTTGAGATGTCTCCATGAGCCCATGAGGATCATATCCTTTCGTATTGATCTTCCAACAACTCCGTTCAATCCTTCTTTTAAGCGTGCTCTCTCAAATTCATTTGAGGTAGAACATGTTGTTTTCTTCTCCGTTCTTTTGATTCCATTCGTTCGTTCCGGAGGCATGGTGATGTTACTCTCTTTGACCCATCGTCTCGTTTTGTCAAGATCATGTTATTTTCCTTGCTTATCCATTTAACCGTAGTGTTGTGCTCTCTTTGAAGTTCTTTTCATCTTATCAAGTTTTCCTTCTCTTTTCTACCGGAGTGCTGCCCGGATTCTTTATTCTTATTCCTTGTCCAGCTAATTTTAACCGGAGTGGTTTCGAATTCTATCTTGTCCATTAAGCTCTTGTTTCATGTCTTTCAACCTACAAGGTTCTCGTAATGTTCCTTGTTCCTATCATGTAACGGAGTGTTTTCAACTTCATTCATCTCCGGTGTATTCTTTCCTTGAAACTTTTTAACCTCTCAAGGTTCGTGGTTTCACTCGTTTGTCAAAGCAACAACTTTGTTTTACCTCTTCCTCTTCCGCTTCTCTTTCGGTGCCATCCTTAGATCTCGGGGCGAGATCTCTTGTAAGTGGAGGAGAGTTGTAACGACCCGAGACCGACCCTCCAGAAGCCTTCCATGTTCTTCGTTGCCGTCGTGTGTTTTATTTTTGTTGTTGTTGCATTTCATCATGTCATCATGCATATTGCATCCGCATGTTTTCATAAAACTCGTAGTCGTTCATAGTGTTGCTTCTCTATGTCTCCGTTGACCCTTTGCCAGGCCCCCTTGTCTTTGTCGACATCTCTCAAACTCCCCTTGCGTGCGCGTCCGAAAGCTGTCCCGAACCCGACCCGGGCAGTTGTCACCGTTGGATTCGGATCATCCCCAAACATGCCTAAAATATCTTCGGTTCTTTGTTGGACTCCCCTAAGCCATTTATTCACAACCGCTCGATTTCGGTCGGAGGATCCAAATTAACCCTGCCCTAATCCCCTTGCTATATAAACTAGCCCTAGATTTTAGGAGCAATGTCCCATCCATCCCCCTGCCCGCCGCCACCTACCTACCTTCTTCCTCGGGATCCCTCCCGATCTCTCTCCCAACCAACCGGCTGCCTCCACTCCCCAGATCCTCCCGATCCATCCAACCCCTCCCCTCAATTTCATCATCAAGCCAACCGACGGCCTCCCTGCGTAGCCGTGCCCCTGATCCCCAATCCAGCCACCCGAGGCCCAGCCTCCTCCCGCTCTCATGCGCGAGCACGCGCCCGAGGAGCTCGAGCAGGGGAGCCCCGATCCCGCAGCGCCAGGCACCACTGCATCCTCCCGTGCTTCCCGCGCGCCGCCGCAAGCAGCAGCACCACCGGAGCTCCCTTCGCTGTCGGGCACCACCAGCACGTCGTCGTCTCCTCATGCCCCCTTCTCCCTTTTCTCTGGTTCTTCTCCTCTAACCATCTCTCTCTGCTGCTCTTGAACTAGCGTTGGTCGCCGCCATCCCGTTCGTCTTCCAGCGAGGCGAGGCATCAAGCTCCGCCGCAAGTCCCCTGCAACCGACCGCCTTCTTCGTTAGCTCCGCCGCCCGTTGAACCTCGCCGCCCGCCTGCGCAAGACCTCCCCGCCGTCGAGCTCGCCTCTGCTCCATGTTGGAACCGCAGCCCTCTAGCTACCTTTCCTCTCACTCAAACGAAGGTGGAAGAAGAAGAATAGTGGACACAAGATTTTTCCGGCCGGCGCAGGAACGCCACCACGGGCGCATGAACGCCCCGATCCTTTTCTTTTTTATAGTGGCTACATGGCTACACTCCGGCTCTACACAGCCCGACAGTACAAGGGTGTTTATACCCGGACGGAGCAGCAGGTGCACGACGTCTGACGATCGCCCATCTCGCTCCGCTGCGTCTTGTTGGGATCCGCTTATTCAGCCCAAGCGTCTCACGCGCTCAAATGCACAACGCGGACCTGCCCCAACAGATCGCTACAGCCGCACACACGACGCACACCAACAAACTAGCTAGCTATCGCCAAATGCTATCAGATAGATCGCACCGGGCGCACCCGATGCGGCCGCCATCGCTCGGGCATGGCTTATTGCCAACACTCACCCCCTAAGCCATGACCTCACTGTCGTCGGAGTTGTCGCAGCTCCCGTCGTTGTCATCGTCACGAGCGTGACCCAGCCCGCGAACCCAACCTGGCGCAACGATGCCGGTCGCCCCGTGCTCCATCACGACTCCGGCGACACACGCCGAGCTCCTTCTCCGCCGGTGACACACGCCGGGCGCCCTTCAAGGCTTCATTATCGCCCCATACAGACCCGACGCTACCGACGAGTCTGACCGCACCAAAGGTATCCTCAGACATCCTACAAGGCATTCGGACGCGCCCGACGAGCCCGACCACACCAGACGCTCACCGCGTGCCGCCTCCGCGTCCGCCATGGCAGCCGCCAGCAACAAACGCCGAAAGGATGTAGCCGAACTCGAGCACGAACTCGAGCACAACGGCAACATACGCCTCCTCCCAACGTCAACCGCACGCCAGACGCTACCGCTGTCCCCGACGCGCCCGACGCGTCCAGTGCGCACCCATAACACGCACCGGTCGCGCCCGGCTCACCTCCACGGCTTATTGCCCTGCACCGCTGCGGCCTCAACCGCAACGCAGCACCTCCATGCCGCCATGCTGATGTATGTCGTTGGAGCCGCCACCATGCAGGTCCTCCGCGGCCTTCTCACCGTGCTGCCGCAGCCACCGCGGCCTCCTCGCCGCTACTTCCCCTGTCGAATGAACGAGCACGCAACCCGCGTTGACCCGCTCGGCGTAACGCCTCAGCCTCCTTCCTCGCCTCGACATCTGCCCGCCACCCGGCCGAGATCCATCCCAACGTGAGTAGCCGAAGCCTCCTCATGCGCCACGGGCCTGCCAGTTTCGGCCCGTTGCATTTTTTTTCCTACCTCTGCGAATTTGCTAATTAACCGGAGAGTGCAGTTTTACAGAAAAACCCCTAGTGTTCATGCATCTAATAACTAATTAACCGTGCATCATAGGCAAATAATTTATATATGTAAAATACTTAGAATTTCATCTAGTTTCATAAGATGCAACTTTCATCCATGTTAAAAATGTTTAAATATGCTGTTTGAATTGATTTGCATAAATGCCATGCAAAAATGATTTATTTAATAGCTAAATAACCGTAGCTCCGAATTTAATAATCTTTATATGTAAATGGGGTAGAAAAATGCATAGTTTAACATGGTGGCATTACTTTGCATGTTTAACAACTCTAAAATATGGTTTAGGGTAGAAGAGTACCAAATTCGAAATATGCATATGGGAATTTTCCGGAATTGTTGTTTGTTGTTTCCGGCCTCATTTAAACTTGCCTAGATAGGTAGTTTTATTATGCTTCACCTCTTGCCATGTTAACCAACATTTAATTTTGTCTTGTTCATAAACGAGAGTGAACTAAATATTTGAATGTGGTGTTTCGTCAATATGCAACTCGTTGCATATTGAGCTCCGCTTAATTTGTAGTATTGTTTGTTGCACTTTCCCATGTCATGACTCATTAAACCGGACATGCATCATACTTGGTTGCGCATCATGTCATGATTATGTGATGGTTGTTTACCATGATGTTTGCTTCTTTCTAGTTGCGCTTCTCCTTTATAGTTCCGGTTACGTTGCGATTGTGAGGATCCGTACGACTACGTTGGTTCGTCTACTTCATGGACTCGGTCTTCTTCCTAGCGGGATTTCAGGCAAGATGACCGTCACCTTGGATCTCACTACTATCTTTGCTATGCTAGTTGTGTCGACGCTATGTCGCGCTACCTACCACTTGTTTACCAAGGCCCCCAAATTGCCATGATAGCCTCTAACCTTTTCCACCATCCCAGCAAACCCTTGTGTGGCTATGTTACCGCTTTGCTCAGCCCCTCTTATAGCGTTGCTAGTTGCAGGTTGTTCCATGTTGGAACATCGATATCATGGATATCATGGGATATATCATAATATCTCTTATTTAATTAATGCATCTATATACTTGGTAAAGGGTGGAAGGCTCAGCCTTTTGCCTGGTGTTTTGATGCACTCTTGCCGCCTTAGTTTTCGTCATACCGGTGTTATGTTCCTTGATTTTGCGTCCCTAAAACGATGAGGGTTTATGGGCCCCTCTTGACAGTTCGTTTTAAATAAAACTCTTCCAGCAAGGCCCAACATTGGTTTTACCATTTGGCTAATAACAACTAAAACTTGCATAGGGACCTGCCGGCCCCCAAGGTCTCTTAATCAACCCCCCGGGGCCAGTGCTCCTCATGAGTGTTGGTCTAAATCGGAGCCACTTGCGGTGCTACCCCTTCACCAGGGGTTTTCAGTTGATGTACGTAGTGTTCATCCGGTCGTGGCCTGAGACGAGGTCGGGAGGCCTTGCTGGACTTGTTTTACCATTGTCGAAATGTGTTGTGCACCGGGATTCCGAGTCTGATACCCATGGTAATGGGATTGCTGAGTCCTCGTGGCTCATAGATTACTACAACAACAGTTGCGAGTACAGGTAATGTGATGATCTGATGTGAGAGCGATGCTTGATTGCTTTTGGAGTTCTTCTTCTTCGATCAAGGGATTAGGTTCCGAGTCGGGAGCCTGGGATTAGCAGGGTGGATATTGTTCTTCTTTTTCATTTGATTTCATCCATAGTCGGATCCTGCTCTTCTGTATGATGATTGCTATGTATTGATGAACTGTTGTATTCATGATGTAGCTTGTGGCAAGTGTAAGCCTTTATCTTGTATTCTCGTCTATTCAGTACATGGTATGTTCTAATGATATCCACCTTGCTATGCGCTAGAAATGCGACTTTGCCCCAATCCTGAATTCATCACGTGATTAGGATAGAATCGCATCTTGGGCGCCACAAGTTGGTATCAGAGTATTACCGACCTTAGGAGCCCCTTCATTGATCGTACCGATGCCGTTGTCGAGTCTAGAAAAAAGTATTTAATCGTGCGAAGCCTCTTCACTTCTTCATTAATTATCTCAACCAATGGATTCTCGTCTAGTTCGTCGGACTCTCTCTCGTTTTCTTCTCCGGTGAATTCGATCCTAGCTTTTTTTCGGGTTGTTCATATTCCTTTTCCTTGGAACAAGTGTTTCCCTTTGCTCATTCACCTCTCGCCATCTAATCATTCTGGAGTGATGAAGACTTCTCAAAATATTCGTGTTTGCATTCAATTAATTCGAGGGTGTCACCTCACTCAAGTCTTTCAATTGTTCCGGTGCATCATCTTTCTCTCAACCAATACTTTTCAACGGTATTTTGTTTTTAGTGGGCCCTAACCCATAGGTTTATACCTAGGATCTTACTTGGCTCTTTTGATTTTCCTGGAGTTACTCCCAATTCTTTTCAAAGTTTGACGAAAGAATGAATTTCATCAGTCAGATGCCTTCTTCGATATCGCTTTCAAATCATTTTCATCGTTCGCTTCAACTTTTCCTCTTTTCATTCTTCCAGAGTGTCTTAACAATTCTTGGTGACTACCATCGTCATTCTTAGCTTTGAAGATTGAAGAAGAGCCTCTCTTAAATCTTGTCCATTGACGTGAAGGTTCATGGTTCTAGTTTCAAACAATCCTCATAATTGTTTCCGAATATGAGAATTATTTCATACTCATCCGCAACATTTCATGAGTTCTTTCCTTTTCGATTCTCCGGAGGCCGTCACTTCAGAAGAATTCCTCATTCATGACATTCTTTTCGCGTTCTCAAGTTCTTCCAGTGCTTCGTTCAAGTTTTCTTTAATCAGCTCGTGATCTCTTCATTCTCTTGTGTCTAAATCCCCTCAAGTATATTCGAACGTTTTCTAATCTTTCCGGCGATTCATTCTGTTTTCTTCGTTCGTTTTCATTTCTTACGGTGGTTCATTGAAGACCTTCCCAAGTTTGCGCTATATCTCTTCTCAATCCTTTTCAAGAGGAATAAGTTGCATGCCAAATCCGTTTGTCATCAATTAAAGTTGATGAGGATAAGCTTCTTATTCTTATTTCATCATGGTCAAGTAATTCCTTCCTTCGGAGATTGTTCGTGATGAATAATTTCTCGGTTCTAAGTTGTTCGCCTTTTCTTTTCCGGAGTTCCAAGTTTTCTTCGGCCATCTCGTCGGACCCTCCATCTAATTCACTACAAGGCTTTAATCTTATTCTTTTCATCCTTCAATCCTATCTCATCATCCTTTTGTTTACTGGAGTTCTTCATGGTGGTCCATAGAGGATTAACTCATTCCCGTTAAGGATTTAATTCATTCTTCAAGAGTTCGTCAAGATTCTTGCTGGAGTTCAAGTATTCTTTGCCTTGCAGGCCGAAGTGAAATTCATTCTCGCTTTCTCTTTGATGTGGTGTTTTGCATCTTTTCAATCCTCTCAATTAATCTTTTCTGTTTGTGGCCGGTTATCACCTCATAATTTTGAGATTTTTTCCATAAGCCCACAATAAGCTTACACTTTTCGTTGTTGAATTTCCAACAACTCCGTTCAACCCTTTCTTGCAAGGATGCTTCTCAATTCTATTATGGGGGAAGTGTCATGTGGGGCCAGCCCTATAGGCACAAGGGACCTGCGCGGGCCAGCCCTGCACATGCCTAAAGATATGTCCTAGTTTAATTTTAGTCTTTTTAGATTAGGAGTCTGGGTATTAGTTGGAAAGGTTTAGTCCCGAAGAAGGTTACCCTGCCAACACCCAATTGTAATAGGAGTCTTAGGCTGGTCTTGTAATTAGGCTATATATAGCCAGCCCTTGGATCAATAAACGCAAGCAGAGAATATCCTACAACCTCTCCTCCCTTACTCCTGCACCACGGCGCCCCTCCTCACCCCCTTCTCCAACCATAGGCAAGCGAGGGCCTCGCCCTCGTCCTCCCACCAACCACGACTACAACTTGCGCGGCAATCAGCCTGGCCATGACAACTTGGTATCAGCTTCCTCGTTGATCCCAGCGGCCATGTCTCCGCCACCGCCGCCGGTGCCTCTACCGCAAACCCTAGCAGACCTCGTGACCAAACAACACGAGGATCATGAGGCCGTGGTCGCCACTTTGAACAGCCTCTCGGAGGAGAGCCACATTGCTCGGACAGAGCATGCAGACGACAGCGCCACCCTCCAGTCCATCGCTGTGACACTCAAAACCCTCGAGAGCAGTGGCGGACCGCGTCCACAGTGCGATGTCTTGAGAACACAGCCCTCCTTGGCGGTGGAAGGCAAGGGCACGCCTCAATTGGGTGGTACCGAGCTCCTGTGGCCCCCAGATGCGCCATCCCACACCGGGGCCCCGCCCGATCCGGTGGATAGGGCTCCGCGCCTCTACAAGATTGATTTTCCCCTCTTTGACAGGGCCAGCGATCCACGGCCGTGGCTGAAATGTTGCAATCTCTTCTTCCTCGGGCAGCGAACGCCGGAGTCGGATAAGACTTGGCTCGCCTCATACCACGTCGCCGCATTATGGTATGGCCACCTCGAGACTAAGCTGGGCCAGCGGCCGTCCTGGACCGAGTTTCAAAAATTGATCGCCAACCACTTCAGACCGCCGACCCACGCCAACCCCTTTGGCAAGCTGATCTCCACCCACCGCTCCGGCACCGTGGCAAAATACTCCAAGCGCTTTCTAGAGAATCTCTCTCGGGTGCGCCCCATTGCTGACGACGATGAGCGGGATATCTTTACCAACAACTTGGGCAAGCCTATGAGAACTGAGGTCGAGATGCTGAAACCGGCGACTTTGGACGCAGCTATGGACTTAGCAATCTCCTTTGAGCACCTCAATCATCACCGCTACCGCGACCACTCGGCCGCCCGGCCGTCCACTCCGCCCCATGGCTGCACCTACTCGCCTTGCCGGACTCCTCCAACCCCACGCCCGTCTTTAAAAGACTCACGCCCGAGATGGATGAACGGCGCACTAAGGGTCTCTGCTTCAATTGTGACGAAGTTCACAGGGGCCATCGCTGCAAACGACTGTTCTACATTCAATCCGCGGACGCCGAAGAGGAGCAATTTGAGGATTTCCAAAAAGCACAAATCTCACTCTTGGCTGTTACCGGAATTCCCACAAGCGACACAATGCAGGTCACTCTTTGCATCGGGGACCGTGACTTGGTCGCCTTGCTTGATTCAGGAAGCACTCATAACTTCATCCACGAAGAGCTGGCCACCGTCGTCGGGCTGCCTTTCTCCTCCAATCGTCATTTGGGAGTCACGGTCGCTAATGGCGATAAGGTGACCTGCCGGGGACTCCTTCAGCAGGCTGCGATCACCATTGACAAGGAGCGTTTCATTGTTGATCTGCATGCCATTCCATTGGGCGGATTCGACATCGTCCTCGATACACGATTCCTCAAAACTCTTGGGCCAATTCTCTGGGATTTCACTATGCAGTTGATGTCGTTTGGGCACTCGGATCACCGTGTGGAGTGGTCGGGCCTCAGCTCCCTCGGTCGTCCTGCCCACCTACACGCGTGCAAAGGCAAAGAACTTCCGACAAAGCATGTCGCCACTTTCACAGAATGTTTCGCCGACCCACGAGGACTCGCCGCTGTCAGACCCCGATTCCAAGTCACATCGATCTAGCCGGTAACACCTCATATCACTTTGCGGCCTCACGACGGTATTCCACGGGTGTCGCCTTACCATGGCGGGACCGTTTAATGTCTTTTGGCTCACGTATATGATAGTGTCGCTAGCATCCATATGACAGAGAACCGGGCCGACATAGCTAGTCGTGAATCCAAAGCGGCACTAACCTATGGGAACGAGCATACATGAATCAACATTGAGCATGTCGATCGGCGGCGTGTGAATCCGAAGTAACCTTTGGGCCAACAGGACTCAGGAACCCGGTACATGTGAGCTAGGCAGACTCCGGATGTCACCGCGTGACATTTCCCGAAGGGATGAACCAGAACGAAGTGAAACACATGCCGGCCAGTCAAGTGTCACGGCGGTAGTCTTTGGGCTAGCGAGGACTCCGGTGAAAGCAGTACTGTAGTGGACTACTATGGCTCATGGAAGCACTAGACTACATTTCCCCATAAGAGAGGCTGCCATGGATAAAGAACTAGATTGTCGAATCCCACGCATACCAAGCATTTCAACCATACACACAATATGCTCGATATGTGTAAATACAACATGGCATCACAACAAAACTCTACAACTCAAAGTACTTTATTTAAAGGCTCCGAAGAGCCATACATAACATGTTCATACAGATAGGGGTCACATGACCTGACACTCGAGTCATACAAACATACAAGCACATGCGGAAGCAAACTTGTCTGAGTACAAACAACTAGAAAGAAAGAAGGCTTGACGAAGCCTATCTATCTACGTAGGCCCTTCACAAGCTCAGATCACCACCTGGGTGGCAAGTCACTCGTCAACATCGAGATCTACATAGAACCCATCGGAGGGGGCGGTGTTGTTGTCTAAAAACAGTAATTAAAGCAACATGAGTACAAAGGTACTCAACAAGTCTTACAACAGATCCTACTATACATGCACATTCTCAAGAAGGTAGTGGAGTTATTGCAGCAACCCATTTGACTCTTGGCTAAGCTATCCTACGAAATACCACTTGTAAAATAGTTTTTGCACACGAGTCCACTAATCACCATCTCAATACTCCACCGTGGATCCTCCCTCGTCATCCTGTGAGAGGTCCATCCACGGTACTCACACTTATCTTGAGTCTTTTAGTAGTAACCATTAACTTGTCTATGAACTGCATAAGCGACCAAGTAGTCCTTTACATGGGCCAGCGGCTATTCGAATAGTTTTATACCTGCGAGTGTGCCCGTCACACATGTTTCCACCACTTAGCGTCGCACCACGACATGTGCTCGGCAGACTTCAGCGAAAGCCGGCGTGGGTGTAGACCACGACACGACTAACCACCACGAGTCTCTAGTCCGGGTTTATCGCCTATTCGGGTTCCATCTGCAGGAAATCCGGCGGAGTGTCCTCAACGGCCCCAAAGCGATGTGTGCGGGGTTCCCGAGACACCAAGCAGGCGACTCGGTACACAGACCCACGAGCCTACCGCATCACAGCCCACCAGTAAGGTCAGCTGCGCCGGCCTCCAAAGAACTACAAACACGAAACTACTTGCAACTCCCCGGACAGAGGGCGAGAGGGGTCGATGAAAGTCGAGCGAGGTCATATTTCAGGGCCCAATGTGTGGTAGTAGCTGAATCTTAAATCACGATATCTGAGATCTCAGTTCTTAAGGACGGTCTCAATGAAACAACCCACCATGTACTCCTACATGGCCTCTCATCGATACCTTTACCAATCATGTTCAACACTTCACTCTCATTACCGACACAACCATTCACTCTAATTCATCATCCCGATGAGCCAGACCTGACACCACTCTAAGCATAGCAAGCATAGCATGGTAGGAAACACAAACATGGCTCAATCAACTCCTACACATGCTAGTGGGTTTCATCTAGTTACTGTGGCAATGACAGGTCATGCAGAGGAAGTGGGTTCAACTACATAACACACAGCGGTTTATGTAGCGTTGTCTTAATGCAGTAAACGAGAGCAGAAGCGAGAAGATGGGTTTGTAACGAAATGATCAATGGGGTTGCTTGCCTGACAGAGTGGTAGTGGAATACTGCCCTTCAGTTGGGTACTCGTGAATATCCTTGGAGGCAGAACCTACCACGAAGAACACATTGAAACACAATCACCACATGGCAATATGCAACAATATGATGCATGCAATGACATGGAAAAATGAGTGTGTTTTGGCTAATGCAACTTAGGACGGATTGGTTTGAGTTCATTTGAATGAAAGATTCAAATGCTAACCCAAAATAAGAGGTGATATTAGTGCATTAGCTTGTTTCATCTAAACAGCAAGGTTAAAGTGTTCTGACATGCATGAAACTAGTACAGATGGAAAGATTGAATTTTTCTGATCAAAATTCATATATAAATCTTTGCATTTGGAGTTACAGATTAATTTCTATGATTTTTGAAGTTAGTAGTATTTTTTGGAATTTCTTGTGTAAAAATAAATCCAGAAAATACTTATTGCGTCAGCAGTGCGTCATGGTGACGTCAGCGGTCAATGGGGCCGGTCCAGGTTAAACTGACCAGTGGGTCCCGTCTGTCAGTAGTTAGTTAAACTAACTAAATTTAGTTAGCGCTAATCCTGGGTTAATTAGCAGGGCGGGCCCCACCTGTCATAGACCACAGGGTCAACCAGGCCCACCGGTCAACTCGATCAGCAGGTTCAACTTTCGCCGGCGTTTAGCACTTGGCCCGAAACGCTGTGGCAGGCGGTGCGGGTTTTGTCCTCCGGCGACCAAATGGATGACGGAGAGCATCTACGTGACGCGGGGAGCGAGCCGCGTTGTTTGGTGGCAGTGGTGGAGCTCAGGGTGGCCGGGAACGTCGCTCGCGACGACCTTGGCGGTTGCCGGAGTTCAGGCGAGGTCGAACCCGAGGCTACGGGGCACGGCATGGCACGTGGTGTGGTGCTACGGGCTCCTGCGAGTGCGGTGAAGGTGATGGCGTGCTTGGAATCAAGCCAACATGGTTGTGGCCACGACGGCGACGTGCGGTGGCGGCTGCGGGTGCGGCCGAGCTCGGTGCAGTCACTATGGGGCGCGAGAGAGAGAACGGGAAGGATGGAGAGGTGAAACAGCTCACAGCGATCTCAACGGAACAGGCGGCGAGGTCGGGGACGAGCTGGTGCGGCGGAGACGACAAAGGGGATCTGCGGCGGCGCTCGGTGAAGTCAAGCTCGAAGAGGATGAAGCGAGTTCTTGGCGCTCAGGCTCGAGCTGCTCGACGGATACGATGACGGCGAAGCTGTTGGACAACCAGTAGCTGCAACGGGACGATGACGCAAGTTTCACGCGGTGGCGAAGCGCGCGGCGTCGACCATGGTCTTGAGATAGCGAAGGAGAGAGGCGGGGAGCGGGCGGCGTGTCTACGGGGTCGAGGCGGCGGCGTGGAGCCTGCCGAGGTCCAGCAGCGGCAAGCAGGTGGCGGCGTGGCGAGCTCAAGGCCAGCGTCACCTCCCTGCGTGCTGGGGGGAAGCAAGCTGGCCGGCATGGGCCGGCCACAGTCTTTGAGCCGCCAGTGGGCTGCGACAGTAAGTTGCTTTATCTTTTAATTTCTATTTTTGTTTTTATATTATTCTGTAACTGTGTGGCTTTATTAAAAATAGCTAGGCACTTTCAAAAATCCTGAAAATAATCAGGGGCTCTGTTTAGATTATTTCCAACAGCCCACACTGATTTCCAGAATTATTTGGGCATTTAAAATATTTACTAGCATTTAAATGCCCAAATGCAAGTTACATATGATTTAATTCAATGATATTGTGATGACCTAGAAAATTGTGAACCCATTTTGTCAGAGGTTCTAACCCAAGACAAAAAGGGTGGACTTTTTAGAAGGGCATTTCAGGTTCATTGAAAAGATTTTAGTAAACCCTAGTTGTTTTTAGGGGGTGCTGGGGGTTCTGTCATCCCCATTTCAAGTTTCTGGAAAAATAAACATGATGCAACACTCTAATGCATGAACTAGCTAGGATGTGACAACTTACCCCCACTCAAAAGAATCTCGTCCCGAGATTTAGGATCCGTTGGGAAGAAGGTGGGGTACCTAAGCCGAAGACGATCCTCCCTTTCCCAAGTAGCTTCTTTCTCGGAATGGTATGACCATTCAACCTTGAGAAACTTGATAATCTGGCGTCGAGTGGTACGCTTGGCTTGGTCAAGGATACGGACGGGATATTCTCGATATGTGAGATTATCTTGGAGATCAAGCGTTTCATGGTCCACTCCATGGATAGGATCCGCGAAGCAACGCCTGAGTTGAGAAACGTGGAAGACATCATGAACTCTGGAAAGATGTGGAGGTAGTTCCAATTGGTAGGCAACTTCTCGTTTGGCAAGAATGTGAAAGGGTCCAATGTAACGAGGAGCCAATTTGCCTTTGATACCGAAACGATGGGTTCCCTTCAAAGGAGTAACCCGAAGGTAAGCCTTCTCGCCAACTTCATAAGTCATGAGCTTATGCTTACGGTCATATTGGCTCTTTTGATGAGATTGGGCTATTTTCAATTTCTCACGAATAATGCGAACCTGCTCTTCTGCTTCCTGAATCATGTCCGGGCCAAAGAGTTGTCTTTCCCCAGTTTCTGACCAGTTAAGAGGCGTTCGGCATTTTCGTCCAAAGAGAACTTCGAAAGGAGCTTTGCCCAAACTAGCTTGATAACTATTGTTAGAAGCGAACTCGGCGAATGGAAGGCATTTCTCCCAATCCATACCGAAAGAGATGACAGAATCTCGGAGCATATCCTCCAGGATTTGATTGACTTGTTCTACTTGACCACTTGATTGAGGGTGGAAGGCGGTGCTAAAGGAGAGACGAGTTCTCATAGCATTTTGGAAACTTTCCCAAAATCGAGAGGTGAAGATACTTCCACGGTCTGAGTTAATCTCCAATGGAACATCATGAAGAGACACTATTCGGGAGATGTACAAGTTAGCTAGCTGGCTAGCGGTTATACTCTCACGAACAGGTAGGAAATGGGCTACTTTGGAAAGACGAAAGACGATCGACAACAACGAAGATAGCATTATTCCCTCTCTTGGTCCTGGGAAACCAGGTAATGAAATCCATACCGATTTTATCCCATTTCCATTCAGGAATAGCCAAAGGTTGAAGGGTGCCAGCAGGTCGTTGATGCTCTGCTTTAACATGACGACAGACGTTGCAACTACCAATGTATTGAGCAATTTCTCTCTTCATCCTAGTCCATCAAAACCTCTGGCGTAGGTCTTGATACATTTTAGTACTACCGGGATGAATGGCGAGAGGGGATTCATGAGCTTCCTTAAGGATCAACTGACGTAGATATTGTTTCTTGGGAACCACCGGGCGATTCTCGAAGAAGACAACACCTCGCTCATCCATGGAAAAACATTTAGCAACTCTGCTAGCGATGTTTTCCTTAATCCGGGATATGCCCTTATCACGCTTCTGGGCAGCAATGATTTGATCTGCAAGGTTAGGCTTCGCCACCAGGGTGGATAGGAATCCTCGAGGAACAATGTGAAGGTTAAGCTTACGGAATTCCTCGTGGAGAAGTGGTTGACTTTGTTGTAACATCATGTTGTTACAATAAGATTTACAACTTAGCGCATCAGCCATGACATTGGCTTTGCCCGGGGTGTAAGTTATTCCTAAGTCATAATCTGTGATCAACTCGAGCCAACGTCTTTGCCTGAGATTCAAATTCGGTTGGGTGAATATGTATTTCAGACTTTGGTGATCGGTGTAAATTTCACAACGATTACCGAGAAGGTAATGTCGCCAGGTTTTGAGTGCATGGACTACACCTGCAAGCTCTAGATCATGTGTGGGATAGTTATCCTCATGTGGACGCAACTGTCAAGAAGCGTAGGCAATCACATGACGATCTTGCATGAGTATTCAACCTAGTCCTTGTCGCGAGGCGTCATAATAGATAACAAAGTCCTTAGAAAAATCTGGTGAGTGCGATGCGGAGGCGGATGTCGGTGTCTTTTCGGTTCTGAAAGTTGAACTTCGCCTTTGTGGGGTCCACTCGAACTTTTTATCTTTCTTGAGGAGTTCAGTTAGAGGTTTAGCAACCTTGGAGAAATTCTCGATGAAGCGGCGACAGTAACTCGCTAAACCAAGGAAACTCCGAACTTGCTTGACCATTTCAGGTGGAGTCCAATCAACGATGGATTGAACTCGCTCGGGATTGACAGCAATACCCTTTCCAGAGATTACATGGCCTAGATAGGTCACTTCTGGCAACCAAAATTCACACTTGGAGAATTTGGCATAAAGGCGATGCTCTCGAAGTTTCATCAATACTAGCCTTAGATGTTCGGCATGTTCTTCCCCATTCTTGGAGTGGATGAGTATATCATCGAGGTATACCACGACGAATTTATCCACATACTCCATGAAGATCGAGTTCATTAACCGAGAGAAAGTGGCTGGAGCATTGGTTAAACCGAAGGACATGACAGTGTACTCATATTGGCCATAACGAGTAACAAAGGCCATTTTAGGAATGTCCCCGTTCTTGATTTTGATTTGATGGTAGCCCAACCTCAAATCCATTTTGGAAAATACTGAGGATCCAGCGAGCTGATCATACAAATTGTTGATCCTGGGGAGCGGATACTTGTTCTTGATAGTGACCAAGTTGACAGGTCGATAATCTACAACCATCTGATCCGTTCCATCCTTCTTCTTGACGAAGAGGATGGGGCAAGCCCATGGAAAAGAACTAGGACGGATGAAACCCTTTTTCAAGGACTCATCGAGTTGTTTCTTAAGCTCGGCTAGTTCTAGGGGTGCCATCTTATAGGGTCTTCTAGAGATTGGGACAGTTCCTGGAACAAGGTCTATCACGAGCTCGACATCCCTGTCAGGTGGAACACCTGGTAGTTCTTCTGGAAAGACATCCGAAAAGTCACGGACTACCGGAATATCTTCAAGGTCTGGAAGAGGGTTGGCATTTAGGGAGTAGAGCTGACGCTTAGACACTCGGGTCAAAACATTGTCTGTCTTGCCCAATGGATGGGTGAGTTGAACAGTTCTAGTAGAGCAATCAATCTTAGCATAATGGGCTGACATCCAGTCCATACCCAAGATGATGTTTATGTCCGAGGACTTGAGAGCTATCAGGGATGCAAGGAAGACCAATTTGTCGACAAGAATTTCGTTTCCATGACTTATTCTAGAGGTTTGCCATCTAGAACCAGGAGTTTGAATTTCCATGGAGGTGGGCATGTCACTAAATGTGGTGTTGTGCAATCGAGCATAGCTCTCAGAAATAAATGAATGAGATGCTCCAGTATCAAAAAGAACAGTTGCCGGATGGCAATTAACAAGGAGCATACCGAGGATGACGTTAGGATCATCATGAGTCTCCTCAGCTGAGACATAGTTGACATGGCCACGTGCAGTGGTGGCGGACTTGGCGTAGTAAGTCTTTCCCGCTGGCTTACCACGGCCAACGGACTTCCCAGTCTGATTAGGGTTGTTCTGGGGGCACTCGCGCAGGTAGTGACCCGTCTCTCCACACTTGAAGCATGTCACAACATTGGGGCGTGGAGCAGCATTAGCAGCGGGGCCACCATAGGTCTTGGGAGGTACATACTGCTGGTTGGGGCGAGGCGCCTCAAAGGATGGCCTCGGAGTGAACTTGGGTGGCAGAGCTATGTTAGGAATCCAGATCCGGCGTTTCTGAGATCCAGAGCCGGATGAAGAACCAAAGTCACGGGAGTGCTTGCGTGAAGCGTCATAGTCAGTATGACCTGTCTCAGCACTGATGACCTTATTGACTAACTTCTGGAAGGAGGTGCACTCGTGCAGACGAAGATCACGGCGAAGCTCGGGGCTAAGTCCCTTGCAGAACCTTGCTTGCTTCTTGGCGTCGGTGGATACCTCTTCAGGAGCATAACGTGCCAGGTTTCCAAACTCACGGCTGTATGCATCCACTGTCAGTCTGCCTTGGGTGAAATTGCAGAGTTCTTCCCGCTTACGATCCATGAGACCTTTCGGGATGTGATGCTCACAGAAAGCCTCACTAAATTCAGCCCAAGTAGTGATTTGGCCAGCCGGGCGCATAGCCTCAAAGTTTTCCCACCAAAGGCTAGCGGGGCCTTCGAGGTGATAGGCGACAAAAGGTAACCTTATACGCCTTGCCACGTTGGCGAGCGTAACGTAGCTTATGGGTGATGCTGCGAAGCCAATCATCCGCATCAAGGGGCTCGACGGAATGATTAAACTTCGGTGGGTACAACTTGACAAAGTCATTGATTGACACCAAGTCGTTCCTCTGCCGACGTGCAGTATTCTGCTCAATCCGCTCCAGCAAGCGGTTAGTCTCACGCTTGTTTCTTTCCGCCTCCAGCATAACTTCGGCCAGAGAAGGCGGTTGAGGCAGATTCTCATCCCTAGCTGCACTGGCTTCACCCTGCGCCTGGACAGCAGGGTTGTTGCGGGTGTTGACCATCCTAGGAAAACAAGACAACGGTTTAGACAAGGATGGCAAAATCTTGGCAAGGAAGTGCGGAATGTAATGGATAACACAGAATGCAGAGATGTCCATCCGTATGACATGGTAATATAGAAATTGCCATATATATACCAACGGTCATACACACCATACATAGTTTAGTACAAGCCCGGGCTAGAGTACAACTACGGTGAAAGACGTTACATCTCATCGGAGGCATTCCAAGCTCCTATACATTATTTTTCTACACCTCCGGAGCGTGATACACAATAAGTCGTATCCCACAAGTCACGCAGGACTGTGGAGAATACAACTGTTACAATACTAGTGAAGCTACTACCAACTCAGACGTCTCCGTAGTAATCTTCATAAAGATTACCACCATGTCCTGGGAGCTGAACATGATCATCTGGAAACAGTCGGTCCTGTGGAGCTTGCGGTCCATGGGGACTCGGATGTGGCCTTGGTCCAACAAACGGTGGCGGACGAGGTCCACAAGGAGGAGTGATGCCTCCTACATCACGCCATTCCATACAATCTGGCAGACCCGAGACCCTTGAAGTACAAGTCCCTCATGTCCATATACCCAGCCTGCATGGCAGGTGCAAACCGTGTCAGAGTGGCCCAGTGATCAGAACGAGCGTTGAGGAGCTCCATTCGCAAGGCACGATTCTCACGGTCCTTGTCCTCAAACATCTCGGTGGTGGTGCGGAGTAGTGAATCCTCATGGGTAGAGTCACAATAAATAGCCCGATAGTACCCTTGTGCCCCAGGGAGTGATGTTGGCATATAGCGGAAATCAGTGTTCCGAAGCAAGGCGATTCGCTCGTATGATAGTCATCATCGAGTAAGCTGCGTCCTGCACGGACATCTCGACGGTAACCCCAAGTCTATAAGAGCAATGGAGGGGTTCAGTAGCTCCAGGATAGGAAGGGTATATCCTGACCATACAAAGGTATTGGCTTTGATTAAAGTCTCGAAACTGCTCCTCCATGGTATACTCAGGATACCATCGATAGCCTGTCTCGATCATCACTCGGACCAGCATGGCCGTGTGACCAGTACCTCGAGCCTTGAGTCAGACGAACCACTTGATTACGGGAACGGGTGGCCATCTGAAAGCACAAAATAATGCAAAGGCATTAGAATTTTCTAGGGAAATCGGATGACATAACTTTGTAAATGCTCAGAAAAAGATTTGAGACATTCACAACAGTTTGCATAGACACTCAACAACATCATATCAAGGTTCTGGTTCAACTGGCAACATACTAAAAGTAGTAGAAACTGAACTGAGGCTGGTAACCAACAATCCTATAAGTTACTACGGATTAGTAACACGTGAACCTGATAGAGAGAAGAGAGCCTAGTCCTTAACCCACGTAGAATGAGAAGAGAATGACTCAGATCAGAGGGCATAAGGTAAAGGACTAAAAAGAGCCTTACGTTCCTCCCACAATCAATTCCCTACATATAACTAAAGCATTTCTAGACTCGACATCGACCCGGTTTGGCTTGACGAACCTACAGCAGTCCGGCTCGATGCCAACGCTGTCAGACCCCAATTCCAAGTCACATCAATCTAGCGGTAACACCTCATATCACTTTGCGGCCTCACGGTATTCCCACGGGTGTCGCCTTACCATGGCCCGGGACCGTTTGCGTCTTTTCGCTCACGTATATGATAGTGTCGCTAGCATCCATATGACAGAGAACCCGGGCCGACATGGCTAGTCGTGAACCCAAAGCGGCACTAACCTATGGGAACATGCATACATGAATCAACATCGAGCATGTCGATTAAATGACGTGTGAATCAAGGCTATAACCACTGGCTAACAGGACTCCGGGAACCCGGTATGTGAGCTAGGCAGACTCCGGATGTCACCAGCGTGACATTTCCCTAAAGGGACGGACATAGGAACGAAGTGAAACACATGCCGGTCGATCAAGTGTCCCTGCAGTAGTCTTTGGGCTAGCAGGACTCCGGTGAACCGGGCTGTAGCGGACTATTATGGCTCATGGAAGCACTAGACTACATTTCCCCATAAGAGAGGCTACCAAGGATAAAGAACTAGATTGTCGGATCCCACACATACCAAGCATTTCAATCATACACACAATATGCTCGATATGTGTAAATACAACATGGCATCACAACAAAACTCTACAACTCAAAGTACTTTATTTAAAGGCTCAAGAGCCATACATAACATGTTCATACAGATAGGGGTCACATGACCCGACACTCAAGTCATACAAACATACAAGCTCATGCGGAAGCAAACTTGTCTGAGTACAGACAACTAGAAAGAAAGAAGGCTTGACGAAGCCTGTCTATCTACGTAGGCCCTTCACAAGCTCAGATCACCACCTGGGTGGCAAGTCACTCGTCAACGTCGAGATCTACATAGAACCCATCGGAGGGGGCGGTGTTGTCGTCTGAAAACAGTAATTCAAGCAACATGAGTACAAAGGTACTCAGCAAGTCCTACAACAGATCCTACTATACATGCACATTCTCAAGAAGGTAGTGGAGTTATTGCAGCAAGCCTGCTTTGACTCTTGGCTAAGGTATCCTACGAGACACCACTTGTAAAATAGTTTTCGCACACGAGTCCACTAATCACCATCTCAATACTCCACCGTGGATCCTCCCTCGTCATCCTATGAGAGGGCCATCCGCGGTACTCACACTTATCTTGAGTCTTTTAGTAGTAACCATTAACTTGTCTATGAACTGCATAAGCGACCAAGTAGTCCTTTACCGCGGACGCGGCTATTCGAATAGTTTTATACCCTGCAGGGGTGTACTTCGTCGCACATGTTTCCACCACTTAGCGTCTGCACACGACATGTGCTCAGCAGACTTCAAGCGAAAGCCGACGTGGGTGTAGACCACGACCTGACTAAGCACACAAGTCTCTAGTCCAGTTTTATCGTCTATTCGGGTTCCATCCGCAAGGAAATCTGGCCGGGGTGTCCTCAACGGCCCCAAACGATGTGTGCAGGGTTCTCGAGACACCAAACGGGCGACTCGGTACACCGGGCCACAAGCCTACCGCATCACAACCCACCCCTAAGGTCAGCGCTGCGCACGGCCTCCAAAGAACTACAAACACCGAAACTACTTGCAACTCCCGGACAGAGAGGGCGAGAGGGGTCGATGAAGTCGAGCGGGGTCATATTTCAGGGCCCAATGTGTGGTAGTAGCTGAATCTTAAATCACGTATACATATCTTAGTTCTTAAGGACGGTCTCAATGAAACAACCCACCATGTACTCCTACATGGCCTCTCATCGATACCTTTACCAAATCATGTTCAACACTTCACTCTCATTACCGACACAACCGTTCACTCTAGTTCATCATCCCGATGAGCCTACCTGACACGACTCTAAGCATAGCAAGCATAGCATGGTAGGAAACACAAACATGGCTCAATCAACTCCTACACATGCTAGTGGGTTTCATCTAGTTACTGTGGCAATGACAGGTCATGCAGAGGAAGTGGGTTCAACTACCGCAACACACAGCAGTTCGAAACGCGTTGTCTTAATGTAGTAAACTAGAGCAGAAGCGAGAAGATGGGTTTGTATCGAAATGATCAATGGGGTTGCTTGCCTGACAGGGTGGTAGTGGAATACTTCCCTTCAGTTGGGTACTCGTGAATATCCTCGGAGGCAGAACCTACCACGAAGAACACATCGAAACACAATCACCACATGGCAATATGCAACAATATGATGCATGCAATGACATGGAAAGATGAGTGTGTTTTGGCTAATGCAACTTAGGACGGATTGATTTGAGTTCATTTGAACCAAAGATTCAAATGCTAACCCAAAATAAGAGGTGATATTAGTGCATTAGCTTGTTTCATCTAAACAGCAAGGTTAAAGTGTTCTGACATGCATGAAACTAGTACAGATGGAAAGTTTGAATTTTTCTGATCAAAATTCATATATAAATCTTTGCATTTGGAGTTACAGATTAATTTCTATGATTTTTTGAAGTTTGTAGTATTTTCTGGAATTTCATGTATAAAAATAAATCCAGAAAATACTTATTGCGTCAGCAGTGCGTCATGGTGACGTAGCGGTCAACGGGGCCGGTCCAGGTCAAACTGACTAGTGGGTCCCGTCTGTCAGTAGTTAGTTAAACTAACTAAATTTAGTTAGCGCTAATCCTGGGTTAATTAGCAGGGCGGGCCCCACCTGTCAAAGACCCAGGGGGTCAAACTGGGCCCACCCGGTCAACTCAGTCAACAGGGTCAACTCGCTGGCGTTTAGCCGCCGGCGAGGACAGACGCGGCGGGGCAGTGCGGGTTTTGTCCTCCGGCGACCAAATGGACGACGAGAGCATCTACGTGATGCGGGGAGCGAGCCGCGTTGTTTGGTGGCAGTGGTGGAGCTCGGGGTGGCCGGGAACGTCGCCGGCGACGACCTTGGCGGTCGCCGGAGTTCGGGCGAGGTTGAACCCAAGGCTACGGGGCACGGCGAGGCGCGTGGGGTAGTGCTACGGGCTCCTGCGAGTGCGGTGAAGGTGATGGCATGCTCGGAATCAAGCCAACATGGTTGTGGCCACGACGGTGACGTGCGGTGGCGGCGGCGGGTGCGGCCGAGCTCGGTGCAGTCACTACGGGGCGCGAGAGGGAGAACGGGAAGGATGGAGAGGTGCGGCAGCTCATGGCGATCTCAACGGAACAGACGGCGAGGTCGGGGACGAGCTGGTGCGGCGGAGACGGAGAAGGGGATCTGCGGCGGTGCTCGGTGAAGTCGAGCTCGAAGAGGATGAAGCAGGGTGCGCGAGCGCTCGTGGCTCAGGCTGCTCGACAAAGACGACGACGGCGAAGCTATTGGACACGGCAGCGCGGCACGGGGACGACGGTGGACGCGAGTTTCACGATGGCGGCGCTGCAAAAGGCCATGGTGCGGGAGAGCGAGGAGAGAGGCAGGGAGCGGGCGACGGTTCAAGGGTCGGGCAAGCGTGACGTGGAGCCTGCCAGGTCTGGCGAGGCGGCAGCAATGGCGCGCCGTGATTTGAGCTCAAGGCCACGGCGTCACCTCCTGCCCTGGCGGGGAATGACAGCGGTGGCATGGGCCACATAGTCTTTGGGCCGCCCGGTGGGCTCTTGACCAAGTAAGTTGCTTTCTCTTTTAATTTCTATTTTTGTTTTTCTATTATTCTGTAACTGTGTGGCTTTATTAAAAATAGCTAGGCACTTTCAAAAATCCTCAAAATAATCAGGGGCTCTGTTTAGATTATTTCCAACAGCCCACACTTATTTCCAGAATTATTTGGGCATTTAAAATATTTACTAGCATTTAAATGCCCAAATGCAAGTTACATATGATTTAATTCAATGATCTTGTGATGACCTAGAAAATTGTGAACCCATTTTGTCAGAGGTTCTAACCCAAGACAAAAAGGGTGGACTTTTTAGAAGGGCATTTCAGGTTCATTGAAAAGATTTTAGTAAACCCTAGTTGTTTTCAGGGGGTGTGCTGGGGGTTCTGTCATCCCCATTTCAAGTTTCTGGAAAAATAAACATGATGCAACACTCTAATGCATGAACTCGCTAGTATGTGACACCGCCGCAGCGCGCACATGACCATCATATTCATCTTATTCCCGGGACACTGCCAGTTGCTGTCCGTCCCTACCGCTACCCAACGATTCAAAAAGATGAACTGGAGCGCCAATGTTCAGAGATGCTGGCTCGCTGTCTGATCCGTCCTAGTTCTTCTGCATTTTCATCCCCTGTTCTACTCGTGAGAAAGGCCGACGGGACTTGGCGTTTCTGTATCGACTACCGTGGTCTCAACCTTGTCACCATCAAGGAAAAGTTTCCAATTCCTATTGTCGATGAACTTCTGGATGAACTCAAGGGCGTCCGCTTTTTCACCAAACTGGATTTCCGGTCGGGTCACCAAAAGGTTCGGATGGCCCCTGAGGATATCCACAAGACGACATTCCGCACACATGAGGGACTCTTTGAGTTTGTAGTGATGGCCTTTGGTTTGACAAATGCCCCAGCGACGTTCCAAGCACTCATGAACAATGTCCTCCGTCCCTACCTTCGTCGGTTTGTGCTTGTGTTCTTCGATAATATCTTGATCTACAGCTCATCCTGGTCGGATCACCTACATCATGTCAAGCTCATTTTGGAGGTTATGCGCACACATCAACTGTTTCTCAAGCGCTCCAAGTGTTCCTTTGGGGAGGAAACCATGGCTTATCTGGGACACATCATCTCTGCTGCAGGAGTTGCCATGGACAGCGACAAGGTTCTTGCCGTGGTAGACTGCCCGGTTCCGTGCACCGTCCGTGCTATGTGTGGTTTCTTAGGACTGGCAGGATACTACCGCAAGTTCATCTGGGATTTTGGCACCATTGCAGCTCCCCTCATGGCACTCCTGAAGAAAGACGTATTTCTTTGGACGCCTGCAGCGACTATTGCCTTTGAAGCCCTCAAGAAAGCTCTTACGACAGCCCCTGTGCTTCAGCTGCCGGATTTTGCTGTTTCATTCATTGTGGAGTGTGATGCATCTGGATCTGGTTTCGGGGCAGTCCTGCATCAAGGTGGTGGCCCCATTGCCTATTTCAGCAAAACCATCGCTCCGCGTCATGCTTCTCTCGCCGCATATGAGCAAGAGCTCATTGGTCTGGTGCACGCCGTGCGCCACTAGCGTGGTTTATGGACAGGATCCCCCTCATTCCGGGACTATACGCTGGGCGAGATTCGCAACCAGGCGGTGAATGGCAGATCGTCGATCGCGATCAGTTCTTACACGACATCCGTGAGCGTCTCCTTCAGGCAGCACAACAGTACAAGCATTACTATGATGATAAGCATCGGGCCCTTTCTTTTGATGTTGGAGAGTGGGTTTGGCTCCATCTTCAGCACCGGCCAGCGGCATTCCTTGGAGTAGGCGCCAAAGGTAAATTGGCTCCCAAATATTATGGGCATTTCAAAGTCCTCGCTAAAATTGATACAGTTGCTTACCGTTTGGAGCTGCCCCCACGTGCCCGCATTCACAATGTTTTCCATGTCGGGGTCCTGAAGAAGTACCATGGTCCACCGCTGAAAGTTCCGCCGATGCTTCCACCTCTATTTCAGGGTCGAGTACATCCAACCCCTGTCCAAGCATTGCGTGCTCATATTGCCCACAGTATCCAGCAGGTGCTCATTCACTGGGAGGCCCAACCGACGTCTGCTGCTTCATGGGAGGATGTTACAACCTTCCGCGAACGTTATCCAAGCTTTCAGCTCGAGGACGAGCTGTTTCAGAATGGAGGGGGAGATGTCATGTGGGGTCAGCCCTATAGGCACAAGGGACCTGCGCGGGCCAGCCCTGCACCTGCCTAAAGATATGTCCTAGTTTAATTATAGTCTTTTTAGATTAGGAGTTTGGGTATTAGTTGGAAAGGTTTAGTCCCGAAGAAGGTTACCCTGCCAACACCCAATTGTAATAGGAGTCTTAGTCTGGTCTTGTAATTAGGCTATATATAGCCAGCCCTTGGATCAATAAACGCAAGCAGAGAATATCCTACAACCTCTCCTCCCTTGCTCTTGCGCCACGGCGCCCCTCCTCACCCACTTCTCCAACCATAGGCAAGCGAGGGCCTCACCCTCATCCTCCTACCAACCACGACTACAACCTGCGCGACAATCAGCCGGGCCGTGACAGGAAGTGTATGTTGTTTTCCCCCTTTCTTTTCCTTCCAATGATTTACCTTCTATTCTTCCGTTCCGGGGGCACTGCGATGTTGCTCTTTTCACCCATCATCTAGTTTGATCCTTGCTTATCCATTTTAACGGAGTGTTAAGTCCTCTTTTGAAGTCCTTTTTCTTGCCAATCTCTGCTTTTCTTTTCTACTCGGACGCTATCGGAATTCTTTCGTTCTTATTCCTTTTCTATCTTGTTCTAATCTTGAGCTTTTGATTCTCGTCATAATCGTCGTTCCTCCTTTCTATCTGAGTACTCGCGACTTTGTTCATCTTCTCTCTTGCGTTGTTATTTCACCTCAACCTCCTTTTCTTCCGTCTCGCTCCTAAGATCTCAGGACGAGATGTTCTGTTAGTGGAGGAGAGTTGTGACCCCTCGAGACCGATGCCCCAGATGTCTTTCGCTTATTCGCCATCTTTTCCATGTCATTCGTTTGCGTGTTGCACCTTGCCATGTCCTCATGTGGATTTCATCTGCATGTTTTTCAAAACTTCCGTCTGGGTCTCCCAGTTCTCTCTGTTGTCCGTTCTGAGTCCAACCACACTCGCATGCGCCCGCGGCACCTCCGAAATATTATTTTATAAGTGGCATAAAAATGTTCTTGGAATGGGGTGAAAGTTGGCGTGTGGTCTTATTATAGTGTGTAGACCGTCTGCCAAATTTCGTCGCATTCGGAGCACGTTTGATAGCCTAACCGTCATCCGTAGCGGCACTGTTGCCGGTTAATTCGTCAGACATTTTCGGTATCCGTAAACCCCATGTCATGCCACTTTCTCTTCTCTCCTCTCAGCCCAACCCACTCTCCACAGTCCACCTGCAGCCCACCTAGGCCCCCTCCGACCGAAGCCATCGAATCGTCATTGGAGGGTCCGAAAAGCCCCCCAAACCATCAAACCCTAGCTCCTATCCTATTTATACATCCCCCCTTGCCATTTTTGGGCAACCCTAGCCCTCCACCTACCTCCTAGCCCCTCCTCCTCAACTTCCGCGCTGCTCCTCTGCCCCGCCGCCACTTGGCGAGCCTCCAATGGTCGCGCCGCCACCTGAGGCTGCCAGCGCCGCCGCCCCGGACCAGTGGCAAGCTGCCACGTGTCCCCAGCCACCTCCACCGCCCGGCCCGAATACGGGCCCTTGAGCCATCACAGGCCCAAGCGCGCCTCATGTGCCACGCCGCGCCTGCCTCTCTGCGCCCGCTTTCGCCGCCTCTAAGCGCCGCCCGCAGCTCCGCCCGTCGCCCCCACGTCCATGGCGCCTCTCCACGCCGCCGCCAGCAGCCTTGCCGCCAGCAGCTCCGCCCGTCGCCCCATGTCGCCGCGCCTCTACATCTGCCGCCCATACGCCGCCCGCAGCTCCGCCCCGTCACCCCACGTCCGCTTGGCGCCTCTCACGCCGCCGCCAGCGCCACCGCCGCAGCTCGCCCGTCACCCCACGTCCGTGGCGCCCTCTCACGCCGCCGCCCGCCGCTTCGCCGCCTCGGCATCGCCTTCGCCGCCGCAGCTCCGCCCGTCGCCCCACGTCGTCTGGCGCCTCTCCTGTCTTGCCGCCGCTTTCGCCGCCTCGGCGCCGCCGCCGCAGCTCCGACCCCTGATCCAAACGGCCCCGCTGCACCGGCTCGTCCCCGAGACCCCTCCGTCCCATTTTTCCCGCGAGGTAGTTTTGGCCAAGTCCCTGAAAAACCCATCTCATGTGTGCATGTTTGAGTGATGATAACTTATGAGCATGTTTATCCGATTGGTGTGTATGATATATCAAAATGTTGTGCTCTTTATGCTTTAGGTGATGGTTGCATTTGCATGCATATTAAGATTCATCTTGATGTCTTAATCATCGTTGCAATGTGCTAAGTGATGTAATCTGCAAAAAAACTGATATAACTTGCCATTTTGTCATTTTCATATCTCTTTGTGTGATTTTCTTTTGAGCATCATGTATACATGTCTTAGGAGCATAGTCATGTAATCTTTGCGTTGTTATAACTGTCATGTCATGGTATGCCATGTGGTGACTAGCACAAGCTTGCTAAGTAGGGTACTTGATGTTACTGTTCTGTTAAGTCTGAATCTGTTATATTGTGATGCCATATTTACTTGATGCTACCATCAAATCTATGCATATTTTGGAGATGTCCAGTAAGCATGTTTTGAAGATCGTGTTATGATCTATCCATCCATGCCCTAGTGTGCAATTATAACCTGTTGTAGCATTTTCTTTTGGTACCGTCAAGCTTGAAAATATAACTGTCAGCATGCCCAGTTTTCACTGAGTCTGTTATATCATCTTGCCATGTTCACTTGAAGCTATCATCAAATCTGTTGCTCCAATGATCATGCTCAGTAATGATGTTTTGTTAAGGGTGTTTAGTAAATGCTTGCCACGCCCCTTGATTCTATGAATAGTTCATGTGGAATATACTTTTGTTGTCTCAAAGTATGCATCATGAATCTGTTTTCTGTCAAACTCTGTTTTTCATCAAGTCTGAGAATCTGTTATGACTTGCCTACTTGTCTTGATGAATGCCATTGATCTAGAGGTTATAAGGAGATGCTTAGTAATCATGTTGTGTGATGTTTAACCTGTACTTTAATGCCATGTTTTTTTTGCAATGATCTTGCACTGTAGCATGTTTGTTTCGTGCCTCCAACATGTCAACATGTTATTCCTGCTCACATGTATGCCCCGTTTTTCACCAAGTCCTAATCTTTGTTATAAAGTTGCTTCTTGCATTGATCATATTGGTTAAATCTTGATGCATATGAACCTGAACCTTAATGATATTTGAGGTATGCAATCTTTACTTGAAGTGCATGTCAAGTTTGTGCTCATATGGTTGCTGTAGCATGTTGTTTTGATGATTGCAAAGTGCTTAGTTGTTGTTTAGGCAGATTATTGCTATAACTTGTATCGGGTGTTTGTGTTGGACCGTTGCTCCGTTTTGAGCATGCTCTATATACAACTTGCTTGGTTTTGCATGTAGTTTCATCATGCCATGTTGAATCCATGTGTTCAGAGCGTTTGTGATTGTGTTTTGCTTGCATATGCATCAATGCCATGTTTAACTTGTTTTGCTCATATCTTCTAGGCCGTAGCTCTGAATTAAATGAAATCTATATGTAAATTGATTAGGAAAGCATGTAGATCATCATGATGCACTTTAATTTGTTGTTTGACAACTTCAACATAATGTGTAGTCAGATCTGGACCAATCTCGAAATTTGCATATGGGGAGTTTCTGGAATTGTTGTATGTTGGTTCTAGCCTCATTTAAACCTGCTTTGATGTGGGGTTATTGTATGCTTCATATCTTGCCATGAGTAGCATCGTGAAGCCTTGTCATGCATCACACTTGGTTGAACATCATGTCATGTTTATGTGTTGTGTGTTTACCGTGTTGTTTGCTTCTTTCCGGTTGTGCTTCTTCTTGATAGTTCCTGTTTCCTTGCGGTCGTGAGGATTCATTCGACTACGTTGGTTCGTCTACTTCATGGACTCGTTCTTCTTCCTAGCAGGGTTTCAGGCAAGATGACCGTCACCTTGGATCTCACTACTATCTTTGCTTTGCTAGTTGTCTCGATGCTATCGCTATGTCGCGCTACCTACCACTTGTTTATCAAGCCTCCCATTATGCCATGAAACAACCTCTAACCTTTTCACCATCCCAGCAAACCATTGTTTGGCTATGTTACCGCTTTGCTCAGCCCCTCTTATAGCGTTGCTAGTTGCAGGTTGTTCCGTGTTGGGACATGGATATCATGGATATCTTGGGATATTACTATATCTATTATTTTAATTGATGCATTTATATACTTGGTAAAGGGTGGAAGGCTCGGCCTTTTGCCTAGTGTTTTGTTCCACTCTTGCCGCCTTAGTTTCCGTCATACCGGTGTTATGTTCCTTGATTTTGCGTTCCTAACACGGTTGGGGCTTATGGGCCCCCCTTGACAGTTCGCTTTGAATAAAACTCTTCCAGCAAGGCCCAACATTGGTTTTCCATTTGCCTAATAACAACTAAAACTTACATAGGGGTCAGCTAGCACCCGAGGATAATTAATCAACCCCCCGGGCTAGTGCCCCTCTGAGTGTTGGTCCAACCCGGGCGATGTCCGGCGCCCCTTGGGCAACCAGGGTCTCAGCTAACCTGACGTCTTACCCATCCGGTGTGCCCTGAGAACGAGATACGTGTGGCTCCTATCGGGATTTGTCGGCACATCGGGTGGTCTTGCTGGTTTTGTTTTACCATTGTCGAAATGTCTTGTCAACCGGGATTCCGAGCTTGACCGGGTTGTTCCGGGAGGAGGATTCTCCTCCTTTGATCGTGAGAGCTTGTCATGGGCTAAGTTGGGACACCCCTGCAGGGTTTGATATTTCGAAAGCTGTGCCCACGGTTATGTTGCAGATGGGAGTTTTTAATATCCGACTGTAGAGAACTTGACACAAGATCCAAATTAAAATACACCAATCGCGTGTGTAACCGTGACTGTCTCTTTTCGACGAGGTTCGGGAAGAGAACACGGTTGGGTTATGTTTGAACGTAAGTAGTTCAGGATCCCTTATTGATCATTACTAGTTTGCGACCGTCACGTAGTTTCTCATCTTATTCTTGTACTCGTAAGTTAGCCACCATACAATGCTTAGTCGCTTGCTGCAAACTCACCACTTACCCATTCCATACCCATTAAGCTTTGCTAGTCTTGATACCCATGGTGATGGGATTGCTGAGTCCTCGTGGCTCACAGATTACTACAACAATAGTTGCAGGTGCAGGTAATGCGATGATCATGACGTGAGAGCGATGTTTGCTTGTTTTGGAGTTCTTCTTCTGCTTCTTCTTCGATCAGGGGATAGGCTCCTGGTCGGCAGCCTGGGCTAGCAGGGTGGATGTCGTTTGAGTTTTTGTTTGTGTTTCATCCGTAAACGGATGTTGTTCTCATGTATGATGTTTGATGTATTCTTGTGGCATTTGTATGCCATTTGCATATATCCCCATCTATTATGTAATGGTACGATGTAATGATATCCACCTTGCAAAAGTGTCTTCAATATGCAGCTCTATCCTTGATGGGACCTTCGAGTTCCTCTCGGATAGGATCACATATTGGGCGTGACACTAATAGATGAATGTTTGGCTATGTCCTATAGTGGTGATCAGAGATTTGTGTATTTAAATAAGAGATCGATGGGGATCACTTGAAAAAAACCTAATCAGGTGGAAGTGAAGCTCACCATCTGGAACCAATACGAATGCATACCTCGAGCTCCTGCCTCCCAACGCACTAGGGTGACAGTTCTGTCAAATTGGATGGATTGGAGACTGGAGGACCATCAACATCGCTATAGGAGCAAATCCCCAAACGGCGGCTGCCCACACTATGTACAAACGTGTCGCTCCCATCGCAGGCCTCTCTGCCTCATGCTTGACACCTTCCTCGTCGCCGGCATGCCGAGGTGCTCAATGTGCTCTCCCGTGTCACCCGTGGCGCTGCTGTGCCTGCTCTTTCGCTCTTGTGGTGTCTTCCTCGGAAGGAGCACATAACTCGCTCCCCTCTTCCCCAGCGTGGAGGTGTGCCCGGATCCGACGCTCCTCGTCCGCACGGCCGCATCCTACAGCAAACTCCATTCAGGGCAGCACAGTCTGTGCGAAGGAGCGGCGAACGGTCACGGTGACCCGCGCTCCAGAAGAGGCCGGTGGCGACCACGTCAGTGGCGCATCAGCCGAGTGGAGGAGCGATGGCCTGAGTGGCGCGGGGAAGCGGCAGATCGATGGAGCTGCGGGCGGCGACCCTCTGCCTCACCTGGTAGGAGAGGCGGGCGGCGACCCTCTGCCTTGCCTGGTAGGAGCGGCCAACAACGACTTGGCAGAGAGAAGGTGCGTCGCATTCTTGGCAAGGGCAATTTGATGTGGATGAAGGGATTGGTAGTCGATGGGTGGCTAGATCGGGCGGCGGTTCGGCGGAGCGGGGCGGCGGCATGCGACGCGAGAGGAGCGGGAGGGTGGTGTGCGAGCGAGCGTGCGTGCATGCGTGGGTGGGGTTGCGACAATTTTTTTCTTTTTAGCAACGGACGGATTAGTGATGGGTTAATGCGTGGTTTGTAGCGTTAACCACGAGAGGATTAAGGGCCATTAAATTTTGTAGATGAATGAGTTAGATTGTTTGGGTCTGCCCCTTCTCTTCATTTTATAAAGGTACTTGTACTTTTTCCGTCCGAAAATACTTATCATCAAAATGGACAAAAAAGGATGTATCTAGAACTAAAATATATCTAAATACATCCCCTTTTATTCATTTTGATGACAAGTATTTCCGAACGGAGGGAGTATATAGTAGATAAACAACCTAATTACCACACCCTAAAAAAACCATATTTACCACGTTCGTAAAAAAAACCATAATTACCACGCCATTATCCAATCCCGACCACCTCGTCCTCCATTTTTTTCCCGAGAGTACCCTCCTCCATTTCTAATCCTCCTCGCACCTCCGTCGTCGTCTAGGGATCGAGCCGGTGGAGAGCGGTGAAGATGATGATGACGCGGGCATCGATGGGCGCCATGGATGGGGCCGCGTTGGATGAGGTGGTTCGGCGGCTCGTCGAAGGGGGCCGTGGCGGGCGCCAGGTCCAGCTGTCGGAGGCGGAGATCCGCCAGCTCTGCGTCGAGGCCAAAACGGTGCTCCTCTCGCAGCCCAACCTCCTGCGCATTCCCGCGCCCGTCAAGATCTGCGGTGAGCACCGGTCTCAAGGCCCCTCCACTACCCTCTGATTCGGGCATACCATACCGCGCGCCCTCCTCTTTGTGGCGCGTTTGCGCATTTGGGCCGTATATGCCTGACTCCCAGAGATAGATTATTTATGTTCGATTTTTCCCGATGTCTGGCGCGTACTGTTGATTTGGGGTATTGACTGTTGAGGACCCGGTAATGTTTTCTGTAAGAACAAGTATACTCTATTGAAATATTGACATAGGTATGACTAGCACAAATGCCCGTGCGTTGCAACGGGAGACATAATTAATGTGTAGTTACATTTAGTAAGAATTATATGTGCGAAAGACAATGATAGTTCACGTGAAATTTAATGCTCACCAAAATCCGTAGACCCACACAACAAGAAGTTATATATTGATTCCAAATGGACTTATAATTTGTTTATATGAAGCTATAATTCATCATCATATTCGAAGTTAAAAAGAACTGGTTATCTCCGTTCCCAGCTTGAAATGTTTTTCATGATGGTTGTAGAGGTGGTATCGGCATGTGTTGGATGGCTGGTGAGCACCAGTTGTCATCGATCCGTGCCGTTGTCACACAACATTAACAAAAAATAAAATAAAAATAAAATGGAAATCCTGGCATTTTACACAAACATTTCCACAAAACAAAAATAGTAGGTAACAAGCTCTAGAGGTCCTAAAAACATGTGTTTCACTTGTGAAAGGATGATACATATGTCATCAACTTGTAAGGAGAAGATGTACCAACTTTAGTTGACTCGGTAGCATGAGATTAATATTAATAAAATTATTATTAATAAAAACATAAATAATGAGATCACATGGTTGGTTGACATATTAATATTATTTATGGAAGAAGACAATGAATATACATGGGGCTCATTGACTTTAGTTGACTTAGTAGCATGAGATTTGCTTTCCGTTGTTGTTCCTAATTCTTCCTTTTCATCACCATTGTCGATGGTGGCCTTGTTTGTCCACCTATTCATGACGAGCGTAACTAATCCCACAACAATGTGCTTTATCATCATACTGTTCCACCTTCCACACGCTTAGCGAGTCTCCCTTGCCCACCAACTTGTAATTCCGTGGACTTGTAATGCTCCTAGTATTAATTGACATTTCAAACGGGAAAGCGCAATCATAAACCTAACCTCTTAAAGAAATAAACTCATTAATTTTTTTCTGTGAGTAACTCATTAATTAATATACAAATACAACACTAAAAAGGATGTCAGTATTTTAGCCGCATTCATATTTTTGTTCACACCAAAGAAACGTTCATATAATGTTGTGTGCACCCTCAACCATCTAAATATTCAGGCGACAGTCAAATCCTTCCTTTTTAATTAAAGCAGCCTCACACAATCCTTCCTTATTAAGGATCCCACCCCTTTAAATCCTTCCTTATGATCACACAATCATCCTCAACCATCTTCAAATAATCCTTACCTTATTAAGAGTCCCATCCATTAAATATTCCGCCAAGCCCACCCACAATCCTTCCATAGTCCATAGCTAATTAAGGAACCTATCCATTCAAATATTCCACCGAGCCCACACAAGCCTTCCTTTGAATTAGCCGCATCTATTTAGCCACGATCCTTTCTTTATAATTAGCCCATCCGCTTAATTAGCTCTTCTCTTTTAACGCCTGTTTGTTAATTTCTACGGCGGCTGCTATATTAACCGGTCAGACTGTGTTTAAAATTGCGAGGTGGGACAATTCATCATGTAACGTGTTTATCTCAGTTGGTTGTCGTGGCTGAAATATAAATAGTTTAGATCCCAAGCATTCTCCACTATAACAGATTTTTTTCTTTCTTTCTCTAAGATCGATAAGAGAGCCCACTCGTGTGCACGCAGCCCATAAGGGAAGGCCCATAATTTTTGCGGCCAGTGAGATGGGCTAGTGTGGCTGGGTGATTATGTATGAAATTTCAAGCCCAACTAACCTATGAACCAGCGTGTTATCGAGGAAAGGATTGAGGCGGAGCGACGTACGAAAGACGGTGAAAACGGTGGAACGAAACGGACGAAAATCAGGGGGTAAGAAGCGATCTGTGCTTTATTATTAGGGAAAGATGTCTGAAATTTAGGAATCTGAAATGTCCAATTTAAGAATCTTGGCCGGTGTTCTTGCAGCGTGGTCAATGGCCAGAGTTGGTAGTCTTTGCTCTATGGGTACACTTGTGTTATCCTTTTATACATTTTAGGATGATAAGTGGTTTAAATTTGAAATGTCCAATTGGAAGGATCTACTACTGACATAACCTTAATAATTACTAAAAGGTAGGTAAAGGTAGACAACGATATTCTTCTACCCTTTATTGAGAGGGTCAGCCCCTTTATATGGTACACAAGACTTGACCGAGAGGCTGGTAAGTCTATCACAAGTCTAATCCAACTGCTAAACTGATTGGACTCTTTCCTAACAAAGTTTTTTCGTGAATACACAGGTTGCGTATCTTTCCATTGATAGAAGGGTAGAATAGTACAAATGGGCGTCCCTCAGCTACGTGCCAAATGCATAAACCTCTTGACACTTCATCTATGTGTGCTACCCTATGTCATGACAATTATGACTTTGCTGTTTGATGATTGTGTTTGTTATGTGTAACACAACTATTTCAAGAATTTGCATTCTTAAAGTTACTGACACGATGATCATTTTGTTTCAATGTAGTTAGTAATAATTTTTCTTTGTAAGCTTTTTCTGTAAGACTCAAGTGCTCACTTGGTATCAAAATGGTTTTTTAATACCATAATAATAGGTTATTCATATCTTTATTCTGTTGTTTTCATTCTGAAAGGCAGTGATGCCTAACAGAACCCTATTCTTTTAATACCTTTATGAAAATCAGGTCGGTTATTTAACATTCTCAGAATAAGGACCGTCGTAAAACTGTGCACCACTTGTTGTACAAAACCCCTTTTCCATCTTTAGGAAGTACAAGTAGACTAGGTGCACACATTTGGTTGAATTCGTTATGAAATCTCTTATACATATTTTTGTTGTCCTTGGCCATCTCTCCATATTTGGACTTATCACCTGGGATCATATTTCATCCTTTTGTTACGTTTCGGAATCTGTCATTATAGAACATTCTCCCCTTTTTCCTTGTAGGTGATATCCATGGTCAGTTTGTTGATCTTCTGAGGCTGTTCGATTTGGGTGGCTATCCTCCAACTTCTACTTATCTTTTCCTTGGAGACTACGTGGATAGAGGCAAACAAAGCTTGGAAACCATATGTCTGCTTCTGGCGTATAAAGTGAAGTACCCTGATAAGGTTTTCCTGTTGAGAGGAAACCATGAAGATGCAAAAATTAACAGAGTTTATGGTTTCTATGATGAATGCAAGAGGAGATTCAATGTTCGTCTGTGGAAGATATTCTGTGATTGCTTCAACTGCTTGCCTATGGCAGCGCTTATTGATGATAAGATATTCTGTATGCATGGTGGCCTCTCACCTGAATTGAATAGCTTAGATCAAATTAAGGATATTGAGAGGCCTGTTGAAATTCCTGACTATGGTCTTCTATGTGATTTGCTTTGGTCTGATCCTAGTTCTGACACACAAGGGTGGGGGGAGAGTGACAGAGGTGTTGCTTGTACTTTCGGTGCGGATAAGCTTGTAGAATTTTTGGAGAAGAATGATCTTGACCTCATTTGCCGAGCTCACCAGGTAGGCGGAAATTGCTCTACCTTACTTTTATCTTATTCATCATGGCATTTATATAACTGAAGCATGAATGTCCTCAGGTGGTAGAGGATGGCTATGAGTTCTTTGCAGAAAGGAGATTAGTCACCATCTTTTCAGCTCCAAACTACTGTGGAGAATTTGATAATGCGGGTGCTTTGTTAAGCATAGATGAAAGTTTAATGTGTTCTTTCCAGATCTTGAAGCCAAAAGAAACAGGAGCACCACATTCAAGAAAACCAATTTCAAACAAGGTAAATAATCAGGCTTCAGTTGGTTTCCCTTTCATGACCCAATATATTGGAGAAGTGACAGATAGATCATCAGTGAGTTATTCTTGTTTGAACTACAATTCATGAAAAAGACATTTTATCTATATCTATCTATACCTCTATCTACCTCTATCTACAAATATAAAAAGATCCAATTAATGAACCATGTCAATCCAACGACCTAGATTGCTCCAATGGTGAGTGCTCAACATGTTTAGCGTGCAATTAATATCGTACATGTCTGTGCTAATCACATAATTAACGCATATTTGATATCCTACCTAATATAAATGTGCAATTAATTTCCGTCCTAATCTTAACGGGTATTGCACGTACGCATTTACTAGTTAGTATAAACTAGAGAGATACGCATGCCCTGCCGCGCGAGTTTTCTTTTGGGTGTGAATTTTTTTTTCAGGCTCCTATGGCTGGTTGGTTCTTCGTGGGTTTGTTCAGTTATTATTCGCCCTACAAAACAGTTAAGCATGAACATTGTAAATCCTTTCTTCCTATTACAAATAAGGACAACAAATTCCGATGAATTCCACACGTACACACGACCACCCTTTTCCGACCCACTTACAGCCAACTTCTTTTCAACTGTGGATTTTACAGGAGCTGCACCGGCCCTGGATATAACGCAGTACATCTCCAGAGCATTATAACAAGGCCACTCACAGATTAAGAAATGCTAAATTATCTAAGCTAGACCTTTTATTATTCTTTGATGGATCATCCTCCTTCACTCACTCTGATGTATCATCAACATGTTCATTCTGCGTCTAGGTTTCCTGTAATAACAACATATGTATAAGAGCAGTGCTTCAGACGAACTGGAAATCTGGCGTGGACACAGTTCAAAAGGTAATGAAGGGAAAGTCACCAACACATCCTTTGCTGGCGTAAAGACACCTTCAGGGAGCTCATGGCGCTGGCTAGCAGCGCCAGAAGCTTCAGCAGCCACTCCATCTACACACAATCATCATAAAACAAACAATTTTAGAACCACAAAATGCACCAAATTCAAAAGGAATCGCCTAGAGCTACCTACCAAGATGAGCAGGCAATTCCTCTGCAGCACCGGTACAGGAAGAACTGCTGCCTGCAACGAAATCATAATACATAGATGATAGATCCACCCACTGGGAAGAACTTGCGAACCTAGAAAGTCAAGGCATCCTTATCTCTCCTAAAGGAATATCGTGGCACGCTCACTTCGACGACATATTTCCTTCCAACCAGAGCCATGATCTCCGGCGGCATAACTGAACAATTGCCCTTCCTGGACGACCATGTTAAAGCACAGAGAAACAAAACACAAAGGGGATAAAATAAATGAATCTCAATACACATACCAATAAAATTGGACTAATTAGGAAAAGAGTCACATGAAAACGACATATAGCAGTTTGGCTACAAATTACAGTAATACATAAGAAAAACAAATCTATAAATCTATGTTAACTTAGACCCATCAATTCCACTACCAGGTCATACAATCTTTTCTTCTTGAACGAAGATAACCAATGAGACAGCACAAGTAAAGTACATGTTTAGCAATGCTGGCAGCACCGAAGCTAACACCAAGGCTCGCTCAGAGCCAGACATAAAACAACTATACATATACATAACTGGATATACCAAACGTATGCATGCTTCATCAGGACATCAACCAAAACGACTTCAAATAACCATTTGAACCTCCTACCAAGCAACACGAACCATGATTTTTACCTAAGAGCTAGCATAGCTACAACATGGACTGCAGTTGCAGCAAGACAAAATGATAATGCCATAGAATCTTCAACCAGACGTAATAAAAGCCCTCTAAAAACACCACCATAAAACAGACACTTCACAGCAACATCACATGACCCACCCCCAAGCATTTGCTGAATAATCTACCTAAACACAGAAACAACAACCTAAATAAACCACAGACAAATCTTCTTTTCTGTAGCAGTACATGACAATTAAAAAACACACATAAACCGAACCTACCACAGACCCAGCAGCACTCTGACCGTTGAAGAAGAACAAAAGCAACCATTAAACCATAACAACAACGAACAACAACAACAACAACAACAAAGCCTTTAGTCCCAAACAAGTTGGGGTAGGCTAGAGGTGAAACCCATAAAGATCTCGCGACTAACTCATGGCTCTGGCACATGGATAGCAAGGTTCCACACACCCCTGTCCATAGCTAGTTCTTTGGTCATACTCCAATCCTTTAGGTCTCTCTTAACGGACTCCTCCCATGTCAAGTTCGGTCTACCCTGACCTCTCTTGACATTCTCCGCACGCTTTAGCCTTCCGCTATGCACTGGAGCTTCTGGAGGCCTACGCTGAATATGCCCAAACCATCTCAGACGATGTTGGACAAGCTTCTCTTCAATTGGCGCTACCCCAACTCTATCTCATATATCATCATTCCGGATTCGATCCTACCTCGTGTGGCCACACATCCATCTCGACATACGCATCTCCGCCACACCTAACTGTTGAACATGTCGCCTTTTAGTCGGCCAACACTCAGCGCCACACAACATTGCGGGTCGAACCGCTGTCCTATAGAACTTGTCTTTTAGCTTTTCTGTCACTCTCTTATCACAGAGAATGCCAAAAGCTTGGCGCCACTTCATCCATCTGGCTTTGATCCGATGGTTCACGTCTTGTTCAATATCCCCATCCTCCTGCAAAGATTGACCCCAAATATCGAAAGGTGTCCTTCTGAGGCACCACCTGCCCATCAAGGCTAACCTCCTCCTCACACCTAGTAGTACTGAAACCGCACATCATGTACTCGGTTTTAGTTCTACTAAGCCTAAACCCTTTCGATTCCAAGGTTTGTCTCTATAAACTTCCTATTTACCCCCGTTCGACTATCGTCAACTAGAACCACATCATCCGCGAAGAGCATACACCATGGGATATCTCCTTGTATATCCCTTGTGACCTCATCCATCAGCAAGGCAAAAAGATAAGGGCTCAAAACTGACCCCTGATGCAGTCCTATCTTAATCGGGAAGTCATCAGTGTCGACATCACTTGTTCGAACACTTGTCACAACATTACCGTACATGTCTTTGATGAGGGTAATGTACTTTGCTGGGACTTTGTGTTTCTCCAAGGCCCACCACATGACATTCCGCAGTATCTTATCATAGGCCTTCTCCAAGTAAATGAACACCATATGCAAGTCCTTCTTTTGCTCCCTGTGTCTCTTTATAAGTTGTCGTACCAAGAAAATGGCTTCCATGGTCGACCTCCCATGCATGAAACCAAACTGATTTTTGGTCACGCTTGTCATTCTTCTTAAGCGGTGCTCAATGACTCTCTCCTTTAGCTTCATTGTATGGCTCATCAGCTTAATTCCACGGTAATTAGTACAACTCGAGACATCCCCTTGTTCTTGAAGATTGGTACTAATATACTCCGTCTCCATTCTTCCGCATCTTGTTTGCCCGAAAAATGAGGTTGAAAAGCTTGGTTATCCATACTATCGCTATGTCCATGAGGCCTTTCCACACCTCAATGGGGATACAATCAGGGCCCATTGCCTTGCCTCCTTTCATCCTTTTTAAATCCTCCTTGACCTCAGACTCCTAGAGTCGCCGCACAAAACGCATGCTGGTCTCATCAAAGGAGTCGTCCAGTTCAATGGTAGAACTCTCATTCTCCTAAGAAAAAAATACTAAACACAACCAAAGGCCCTATCAATATAAAACAAACCCCCCTTACAACATCATAAGGCTAACTCTCCAAACATCCCTAGATAACCATCTTATTCAGGATAATAACAAAAACTATCTCACACCACCAATTTGAACGACGACATGTGGGAGCCTAACCACAAACTCATACAGAAAAAAAAGATGAGGACAAAGGATCCCCCGCTCCAGCACTCATAGCGACCCCCAAACATGCAATCCACACACATGTAACACCTGATGGAGCATCAGGCAAAGAGGCGTAATTCTTCTGGAGTTGTGTAGCGCGTGGTGTGTGCGTGTGTTAAGTGGGGTCTTGGCTATTTGGTCAGGTTGGACTGGTGAAGAAGGTAAGAATTGAAGGAATGAGAATTTCCCCATCTGCTTCTATCTCTCGCGTCTCTATTCTTCTCTCTGCTCTTGAGTTTTCCCCCAAATACACGTGTCTCTGAGTTCTAGCTCACGCCTCGATCTCGCAACAACAACGGGCGTGACAAGACACCACAAATGAGTCCCAATCACAACCGGCAACAACCAAAAAGAATGAAAACAATAACAAACCTCCGAACATAGAGAAGAAGAGCGATGCAAACGATGCAAATCCACGAGTTGAGACAACCGATGCAGGGGAAGAAGAAAATACCAGCGCATGATCTGGCCCCTCGACAAAGAGGTAGCGATCGAACCCACGATCGAACCCACAAGCCGCCGCCGCCCGCTAAAGGAAGGAGCCAGCACCGCCGGCCCCCTCACCCAAATCCAAAGAAGAGAATAAATGGTCGCAGCCCCAATAGGAAAAGAAAGAGGGGGCACCGACATGTACACAGGAAGGCACACGCAGCCACCACGAATCAATCCGAACCAACCAAAGAGTCAACACGACCGTATCAGACACATACAAACGGGCCCCAGAATACAGCCCACATCCCCTAGCAGTCCACACGCAGCTAATCTGTACAACACGGACACATGGACCCAACTGCCACCTGGTTCACACCCTGTCAAACGTTGACCCACACAGCTTTCACACCATCGATTCACCAGGAGCCTCACAATCCTGGGAGCTTAGAATCTGTACTGATATCTTGAGAATCATTCTCCCATTTGCTATTTTATTTGGACAAGTTTATATGCTTTGTCAATTCGGCAGGAAAATATTTGGAAACCTAGAAGTGGCCCATACGATAATTTCCTAGATACTGGGCCTAAGGGCATCTCCGATGGGGAGGCGCTTATTTGGACGCTTGGGCAATAAAGAAAATAATTAAGAACGTAGTGTCGGTACAGGAGTCCGTTTCTTCAATGCAGCACCGCTTAATTGAGTGCTAACATAGTTGATTTTTCCGTCCAGGAATAGTGCAGCGTTGTTAAAAAGTCTTATGAGAAGAAATAGGGGACCAAGAGTCGGATGACTGGCTTGGCAGCGACGCCTGCCTAAATCCCAGGATCGAACAGGATGGAGCCAAAACGGCCAGGAATAACATCCTAGCGCCGGGCTAAGAGCCAGCGTTGTAGATGCCTAAAGAGGTCTGAAATTACCACGTACTCCCTCCGTCCCACAATATAATACTCCCTCCGTAAACTAATATAAGAGCGTTTAGATCACTAAAGTAGTAATCTAAACACTCTTATATTAGTTTACAGAGGGAGTACATTTTTAGGTGCCATAGTTGGTCGGTACAGTGCTTGTTTGCATGCATTGGGTGTAACATATGACAAGAACAGGGCTACTTGCATATGACAAGAACGGGGCCAGTGTTTTCTTTTTTTGTGTACTTAATTCCTATAACCGGCTAAAGCATGATGAAGTTTACTACTGTAGTCCTTAAATTTTGCCCTTTCTTGACAGGCACCGACAGTGGACAATGCTTAACTTGTATTCAGTCACATAGTCATGATTGTTGTCAGCTCGAAGGGGGTGATCTTATATCCCAGATCCACCAGGGCATGACATTAGAAGCACTCTTCAGCCTGGTTCTCTTACATTCTCTGCTACTTGCTCGCGGCACTGCATTCTTGTGGATGCAGTTGTTTTGTTTTTGTTCGTTTCTTTGCTTGATTGTTGTGTGCTCTATGTTTGAGCTGAGAATATAGTTATGTAGTCATAACCGTGCCATGGCACCTACGTAAAAAAAGAAAGGGATTGGGTTAACTATGCATGTAAATTTACGACGAGTGAAGTGAAATTGATGTCAGGTCATCATTTGAAAATCGGGTCACGTCTAAAGTTTCCTGGTCTGTTACTGCAAAACTACGTTCTCCGTTCGGAAATATACTCGGAAATACTTTTCTTTTACGAAAATGATCATATCTATTTCACTGGAAGTACAGCATCAAACATAATAAAATAAGAACAGTTCACGTTACAACCCACCAGCGGTGCCTGAACTTGCCACCGATGTTCGCTTTGGTGCATGAACTTGAAAAATACACCGGATTGGTTCCAATACTTGGCACTTGTGTTCAGATAACCAAAGTTTAAGTGGCGGCTGGGGTTAGAACAGATGACCTCTGTGTAACCTCGACACGGGCTAACCAGCCCACCCAACGTGCTTCTGATCAGATGAGGATAGATATACCTTATTGTTTTTTTTTTCTTTTCGCGGGAAAGAGGATTTCATTCATCAAGTAATATGATTACACTCAGCGGCAATGATGCTCGCGATCTCGTCGGGAGGGTTATGCAGCCAAACAGCAGTCCACTGTTGAGTACGTCCCAAATGGGCGAGAGTGTGGCTAGCAAGATTTACACTACACTTAATCTTCTGTAACTGGATCCTTCTTTCTTGAGCTAGTAGGGATCTAATTTCCATGACTCTATGAGTGTGAGCTGACCTATCTTTCCCCACAGCAAAGATCAAATGTAGCGCATCCGCACAATCGCTCTCTACCACAAGGTCCAATTCTGTCCAACTAAGCGTCAATGTTATGCCTTCGTGAATTGCAGCTAGTTCAGCCTCCAGTGCATCCACACAATTCACAAGGTCTCTGGTTGCAGCGAGCATCACGGCCCCATTGTGATCACGGTATCATCTTGGCACCTGCTGTACCATCTAAGGCCACGAACGATCCGTCGACATTCAGCTTGGCATAGCCAATCACTGGAGGCATCCAGGCTCCACACGCATCATTGGCTTTGGCTCCCAAACATGTTCCCCAAAGTAATCAACAATTTGTTTACCTTTGATCCGATCACCGAGGGTGTTTGCAGCGCCAAGATCGATGTGACGTAACTAGCGAGGAAGCGGCGAGAGGCCTCAATGGGGATCGCCGGCTTCGTGGGTTATTTCATTATGCACATACCAAGCCCGCCACATAATCATCGTGGCCATGACTCTCGAGGTTCGATCGGCTTGTCTAGGAGGCGGAATATCCAACCCGGCTCACGAATCCTCAAGGTCGGCATCATTAGGAAGATCCCAAACTTCTCGCATTGCATTCCATAGACCAAACCGCATGGGGACATCGAATAAGGGCATGGTGAGCATCTTCAAGAGCATTACCACAAATAGTACAAGCTTGGACCTGCACCATATGTTTAACTTTCGGGTTGCTTCCGTGGCCAAAGCTTCATGTGCAGCCTTCCACGAATATATGCGTACTTTGGGCGGTGCATGACTCTTCCAGATGAGATCCCAAACAAGACGTCGACCATCGGGGCGCATACTCGAGGCCCCTTGATCATTGGCGGCCATCTTTTCCTGTAAGGCAATGGAGTATGCACTCTTAACTGAAAACAATCCACGCTTGTCGTGAAACCAAGCCACAAAATCAGATTCCAACCGTGGAGAGGGCATGATTTTCGTAATCTCAATAACATCAGCGTGACAAAAGTGTTGTTGTAAGAGCCCTCTGCTCCAAGATCCATCTCAGATTCAATAGTTCAGCAACCCACTTCAGACGGCACCGTCGTTTCAGCGTGATGGGGCGGCATGAAGTACCACGGGGTATCCATGGGTCTCTCCAGATCCGGACCTTTGCACCATTGCCGATACGCCAGATGATCCCTTTCTTAAACAACTCAAGGCCAAACTCGATGGCTTTCCAAGTAGATGATGCATTTCCCGTGAATATCATATCCACCAATGGGCCATTGGGATAATACTTTGCCCTCGTAACTTTGGCGCATAAACTATCGTGATATTCAATTAATCTCCATGCCTGCTTAGCCAACAAAGCCTGGTTGAAGAGTCAGAGGTCTCGAAACCCATACCACCACAAGCTTTTGGCCTGATCATACAATCCCAAGAAATCCAATGAGTGTGTCGTTTATTTTTGCTAGCACCCCACCAAAACTCTCTTATCATTTTCATAAGATCTTCACATAGACCCGCAGGAAGTTTAAAGACCCCCATCAAATAGGTTGGCAAGGATTGCGAATCGCCTTGATAAGGATTTCTTTTCCACCGCTAGAAAAATCACCCCATTGCACCATTCTTTTTAGGAGCTTCTCTTGAATGCTTTGGAACTTTCCTCGAGTCATCCGGCCCTTTGGTGTTGGGAGGCCCAAATATTTTGGCTCGAATTCGTGCGCACAGATAGATATCTCATATATCTTATACATCACTCCTTTTCTTTTTAAGTTGCTTATACATCACACTTGTGGGGTTAAATGGGCTGCAGTCAGTGCGACCCATTTTTCACGTGTTAGTTTTTTGTCCATTTTTTGAAAGAGAAAAGTCTAAAATAAACCTTGAATTTATACTTGAAGTTTGAATTGAACCCTGTAACGCCCTTGCCGCTGGCCACGAAGGACCGCCGGTTTTGGGGCTTGCCGCCGGTGGATTTGGTGAAGAGGGGGAGCCGGGGATGAGAGAGATGCAGACGCAACGAGAGAGCGAGAGAGAGAGAGAGGATGAGCTCAGAGAATGATATTCAAATTCAATTACACGATACCCGTACACGCCACCCCACTCGAGCTTATATATCCGCTCGTTACAATCGCGGCCTCGGCCCAATCACTCACGCAACCCACACGACTAACACAGCCCAACTTCTATTCAAACCTCCCGCCCTACGCTTCCGCCTTGTCATCATGGTTACGCCTTCCCGGTCGCTTCACCCAGCCACAAGAGTCGTGCATCGACATTGCCCTCCCCTTGAGAACCAGCGTGTCCCCATGCTGGTGCATCTGGAAACTTGACCTTGAGTACCTCGTAATCCTCCCATGTCACCGCCTCCACTGGAACGTTCGACCACTTGATCAAAACTTGCAAATGTGCCGCGTTTCCCTCTTTCACCAGCCGGTGATCTAGAATTTCTTCAGGTGTCACCCCTGGCACGGACAGATCCAAAGGTTTCGGTAAAACCATAAACACGGGCGTGTGATCTGGTACATGAGACTTCAACTGAGAAACATGGAAAATTGGATGAACTTGACTGCCTTTTGGTAGCTCCAACTTGTATGCTGCAACTCCCACTTTTTCCAATATCTTAAAGGGGCCGAAAAACTTCAGAGCCAATTTGGGACATGGTCGATTGACCACTGGCGATTGAGCATACGGCTGCAACTTCAGATACACTTGTTCACCCACCATGAACTCTCTTGGTGACTTGTTCTTATCTGCATAGTGCTTGTACTTGACCTGAGCTCTATGCAAATGCTCTTTCAGAATAGCAGTGTGTTCTGTCTGAGCCAGTATCCACCCAGAAACATCAGGATTGAGAGATTTTGTTGTGTTAGCCAACTGACCAATGTTTGGCTCGTGTCCATACAGGGCTTTGTAAGGAGAGCAGCCTAAAGAGGAATGAAACGTGGAGTTGTACCAGAATTCTGCTTGAGGTAACCACTGTTTCCACTTGGCAGGACAGTCATGTACTGCACACCTTAAGTACATCTCGAGACACTGATTCACCCGCTCAGTCTGACCATCGGTTTGTGGATGATATGTTGTACTCATCTGCAATTCAGTGCCCCACACTCTAAACAGCTCCTTCCAAAAAGAACTGGTAAAAACCTTGTCTCTGTCAGATACAATAGACAGAGGTAATCCATGTAGTCTCACTACATTTTGAAGAAATGCTTTTGCCACTCCTGCAGCAGTGAAGGGATGTTTGAGAGGAATAAAGTGACTGACTTTAGTAAACCTGTCAACCACCACCAAAATGGAGCTATACCCTTCAGATTTGGGCAGTCCTTCAATAAAATCCATGCTGATAGACTGCCATGGCGCTTCAGGTATTGGTAAAGGTTGGAGCAATCCAGGATATTTGCACAGTTCATGTTTTTCTTGCTGACATATAGCACACTGTTTGACAAAGTTCTCCACATCAGTTTTCATACCTTGCCAACTGAAGAGCTGTTTGACTCTGAAATATGTAGGAAGAATTCCAGAATGACCTCCCACAGGAGTAGAGTGAAATGCCTGTATCAGTCTGGTTTGTAACCCCACATTAGCTCCAATCCAGATTTTGTCATTGTTTTTCAAAATTCCCTCCTGTAAAGTAAACCCAGGGCATGCCTTTATATCCAACCACAAAATAAGAATTTAGGACTTCCTGAATCCAAACTGGTTGTGAAGTAGATATAGCCTGCACTGGAAACAAGTGAGCCACTCTAGACAGGGCATCTGCCACAGTGTTTTCCACCCCTTTTTTGTACTGAATTGTGAACTGTAGCCCTACTAGCTTTGTCATTGCTTTTCTTTGCAGTTCAGAAGTTAACACTTGATCTCCCAAGTGACACAAGCTCTGGTGATCTGTTTTAGTCACAAAAGGGCCTCTGGACAAGTAAGATCTCCACTTGTCAATAGCCATCATAATAGCCAGAAACTCTTTTTCATAAATGGACAGTTTCTGATTCTTCTGGCCTAAAGCTTTGCTGTAATAAGCCACAGGGTGTCCCTCTTGAGCAAGCACAACTCCCACTCCTGAGTCACATGCATCAGTTTCCACACAAAATTATTTTTCAAAATCAGGTAGAGCTAGAACTGGAGTAGAGGCCATTGCTTGCTTTAGTTGTTCAAAAGCAGCCTGTGCCTCTTCTGACCAAAGAAAGGACCGTTTCTTCAACAATAGTGTCAAGGGTTTTGCAATGATCCCATAGTCCTGGACAAACTTCCTATAATATCTAGTGAGTCCCAGAAATCCTCTAAGTTCAGTTACATTGCTGGGTACAGGCCACTCCAACATTGCAGCAGTTTTTGATGGATCAGTTGCCACTCCCTTGTCAGAGATCACATGCCCCAAATATTCCAATTTCTGCTGCCGAAAGGAACACTTGCTCTCCTTAACATAGAACTGATTTTCTCTTAGAACAGTTAGCTCTTCTCTCAAATCTTTGAGATGATCTTCCAAAGTCTTGCTGAACACCAGGATGTAATCCATAAATGAGAGAACCTTTTTTCTACCAGGAAACAGAAAGTCCATGTTACATTGAAAAGTGTCAGGAGCAGTTGCTAACCCAAAGGGCACAATTCTGAACTGGAATTGGCCATGATGTGTTTTGAATGCTGTTTTATATTCATCTTCAGGTATCGTTCAAATTTGATGATAACCAGCTCTCAAATCTAGTTTAGAAAACTATTTTGCTCCAGCCAATTCATCCAGTAATTCATCAATGACTGGCAAGGGAAATCTGCTTTTTACTGTCAGAGCATTGAGCTTTCTGTAATCTACACAAAACCTCCATGTTCCATCCTTCTTTTTCACAAGTAACACTAGAGAGGCAAAAGGGCTCAAACTAGGTGTAATGAGACCTGCTTTTAACATCTCATCCACTTGTCTTTCAATTTCATCCTTTTGTAAGGGAGAATATCTATAAGGTCTCATTGCTCATCGGGTACAGCCCGAGAACCAAATTGATTGCATGATCAATCTGTCTGCGAGGAGGTAATGGCTTTGGATCACTGAAAACATCAGTATATTGTTGAAGCAATTCCTTAATAGGTTCAGGAAAATCCTGTTTGTTTTCCTTCTCATATACAGGATGAATTAAAGCCACTGCCATAATATCACTGCCCTTGTCCCACTTCAAAGAATCGCTCAATGTGCATCTCCTTGATTCTGCTTTACGACCGGGCAACACACCTTGTAATTTCACATCTTGTCCATTATAATCAAACTGAATCCGTTTTTCTGCCCAATGACACTTCATCACTCCCCACTTTTCCAACCAATCCATGCCCAAAATTATGTCATACCTGCCCAATTGCAAAACCTTCATAGGACTAGTAAAGTTCTGTCCCTGTGGCCACCAAGTTACATTAGGAACATATTCAGTACACTGTAGCTTATCACCATTTGCCACCTTGACAGATAAAGGTTCAGACAATTTTTCTGATGATAACTTGATCCTTTCCAACAGAGCCTGATCTACAAAAGTGTGTGTACTTCCAGAATCTAACAACAGCAACACTACTTGATTTCCAATAAGTCCTCTGAACTGTATAGTTTTTGGATGAGTTGCACCTGACAGGGCCTGAACAGAAATAGTAGCACACTCCTCCTGCTGATCATACAACAGTGCATCCAACACTGCATCAGAGATGATCTCATGAGTATTTACAGCTTCCACTGCTTTCAGATGAGCAGTTTTCTCAGTTGCAGGTGTGCAAACATGACCAGGGTTGTACTTTTCCCCACAACCATAACATAGGCCATTAGCTCTCCTGTACTCCTTGAGTTGCTTAGCTTTCCAAAGCTCTCCAGGTGCAAAACTGCTTCTAGAGTCCTGTTTACTTGTGAAATTCTTTGCATAATTTGTTTTACTGCCCTTGCTTGGCTGAAGTAACCTCTCCTGCACTGAGCATACAGTGCAGCTTGCTGGACAGATTCAGGCAACTGCATTTCCACCGCAGCTCGCAACTCTTCCTTTAAACCCATGATAAATCTTGTGACCAACAGGGTGTCACTCAGTTGAGGTTCATACAACCTGATGTTATAAACCAACTGGTGAAATTTGCTCTTGTACTCCTCAACGGCGCCCCACTGTTTCAACCTGATTAAGGACTGCAGCAGCTCTCTATGCACATTCACATCAAATTCCGCCAGTAATGCCTCACAAAACTGCTCCCAATTCGGCCACACTCCCTTCTGTCTCACTGATTGAAACCAGTGTGTAGCGTTGTCAACCAGATTCAGAGATGCTGACGCCACCCGGAAACTGTCAGGGATATTGTACAGTTGGAAGAATGCCTCACACTGATCGATCCAAATCCTTGCTCCCGTACCATTAAATTTTGGAAAATCCATTTTAGGCATCCAATTTCTCTTTCCAGTCGCTTCCTCACACTACACATGTTCTCCCTGTTCCCCACTAGGATATGGATTGTGGATCTGTACCTGGGGTGCCCGGTGCTGAGTCCTTGCCGTCGATCCCTGAGATGTTGGCGCCGCTCCCAGTAACCCATCTGGAGGCGGGTTTACACCAATCGAACCCTAAGGTGATCGGAGACCGTCGCCTCGGAATTTGCCGGGTACGCTCTCGAGAAAGCGGAAGCGGGCCACGGATCGGTCGCTCTGATACCTGGTTGTAACGCCCTTGCCGCTGGCCACGAAGGACCACCGGTTTTGGGGCTCGCCGCCGGTGGATTTGGTGAAGAGGGGGAGCCGGGGATGAGAGAGATGCAGACGCAACGAGAGAGCGAGAGAGAGAGGGGATAAGCTCAGAGAATGAGATTCAAATTCAATTACACGATACCTGTACACGCCACCCCACTCAAGCTTATATATCCGCTCGTTACAATCGCGGCCTCGGCCCAATCACTCACGCAGCCCACACGACTAACACAACCCAACTTCTATTCAAACCTCCCGCCCTACGCTTCCGCCTTGTCACTGCGGTTACGCCTTCCTGGCTGCTTCACAGCCAGCGTCAGTAGCTGCATACTGACAAACCCTAACCTTGAAATCCCTGAAATTGATACCCTATACTTTCTAATCCCGGTCAATCCTGGCTTTTCCCCCCTCATAGCTTGTTTGGCACCGGGTTGCTTACATGGCATGGGATCAAGGGCTGTGTGGACTGTGCGCTGTATGCGACGAGTACGTGCGATGATGCATATGCGTATGCGTTCCTTCATCTTTTTTTACCTGCCGTGATCGTTCATGGTGTCTTGTTTGTTGTGTGATTGGCTAGTAGCACCCCGAAGCCCGTCGGCTCCAAGGCATATGCGGACGTCGTTCATGCCAGAATAAGTCGATGTGTTTTACGTGTTTACCCCTACTTATACATAGTAGCATATCAAGCTGGAATCGATCAACCTGCTTAGGTAGCCAGCTTCTCAGCGTGTACGTGCAGAGCAAGATGAGCTTATTAGGTGGCTAACTGTGGAAGTTCATGGCTTCATACATGCATGGGCATGCATGGTCCGCCTCGTCACAGGAAGGCTCGCCGTGGCGTCGTTTGACCGGCCGTGAATCCAGCGACACCCCCCAAGAATGAGGTCTCCAAGAAAGACGGCAACCAGACAACAAACAACAAAGCCTCCGACCACCTGACGTTGCCATCATGTCTTTGCTCTGGATGTCTCCCGCGGACGCTTTGTGTAGAGCAGCTTGCCGCCATACCAATTCAGAGCAGGGTGTCCTTGCGATGAACATGCAGTGCCTGAGGCGCGTCGGTGGGGAGCAACGTCTGGAGAGTAGACATGCATGTGGCGTAAGAGAACATGAGAGAGGATGAAGATGGAGATGACCCAAGGGCCTAAAATTGTCAATGCGAGATGTGAGTAATCCCGGTCGGGATCATCGTTTTCCCAGTGCGACAAATATGTCTAAGGCGAAGATCGACCGGGATCGATAAATACAGGGTGCTGGTTTCAGGGATCGGGAGGTCAGGGTTCGATTCAGACTTCTGCTGTGAATTCAAAGTTTGTTTTAGACTTTTTTCTTTTTGAAATAACAAAATATTCCCCTAAAAAATGAAATAAAAAAAATATGTAAGTATGTAAATCATAATAATTATAAATAAAATAAATATTCACGTAATTATATTAATATTTATGCATTCTAAAATGTCTGTTCAATTATAAAAGCGTTTGTATACTTAATAAAAATAAAAATTTGTAAAATATTTTTATGAAAAATATATATACAATTTTCAAAATCTCATGTGTTAAAATATCGTGTAGCATATGAAATTTTGTGTTGCGCCCTAACAGGTGGGACCCGATGGCATGGTGAGATGTATTTGCAAGTCAGCCACGTTGGCCTGCCAAGTAAGCCATACGGACGTATCCGAATGTGATTTGAATCGTGTGTGAACAAGAATGCCAAGTATTGGAATTAGTTTGATGTATTTTTCAAGTTCAGGCATCAAAGTGAACATCATCGGCAAGTTCAGGCACCACCAGTGCAATATTCTGTTTTATCGTTAAGGGTTGAGGGTCTGTTCGGCCGCAGCGCGTGCCAACTCTCAAAATAAATAAATAAACAAATTAGACAATTTGACCGCAGTTCTGATAAATGCCTACAAATTTGAACAATCAAACATAGTTTGCGCGGAAATTAAACATAGGTTCGCAAGTCTTGATCAAGACTTGATCTTCCAATCGCGTGTAGTTTTTCGATCTCGCGCGCACTTTTGCTTGCGCTTGGTCGAACACCCCCTCCCCAATCTCCTCTACCTCATCTTGTTCCTCATCGTGACCGTCCACACCATCATCCATCTCATTGTAGCCGTAACACTGACCGGGATTAGATCAATGTCGACGGAATTGTCATCCAACATGTGCACAAACTTGGCAGCCGCATCACGCAAACTGGCGCTACAATTTTGCTCCACAAGTCACGAACAATCGCAATGGCGAAAAGCGAAAACAACTAGAAGAAAATCGAAGTTCCATACCTTGCGCCCATTCCGCCGAACACCTCAGGGCCGGCGGTAGCAGCGTCGTCAGCGGGCGTCCTCGGGGAAGCTCTTGCGGTGGCGATCGAAGGAGGTGGTGGCGCGGTGCTCGCATTACCTTTTTGGCCGCCTTCTTGCGTTTCACCCCCACCTTGCGTCTCTTCACCGGCAGGGTGGGATGGCCTAGACCGGATTCACAAAGGCGGCGGCGGCGGGCGCGCATGCCTTCCCGGCGGCGGTTACGGGAGCGACACGGCTGGCGATGAGATGTGCTTGAGGGGTTGGCGCGTCCATGACTTGGACGGCGACGGAGACGGCTGGGAGGCATCCATGGCGGTGCTACAAAGCCGAGGAAGGTGATTCGGAGCAGGAGGAGGAATATCAATGGCGGCGGAGGGAAGGAAGAGCAGGAACTGCCACGCGGAAATGTCCCTCCCGCCAAATCTTGCTAGCCATAGGGGTTACCCTCGGGTCGGTCTCCTGCCCCGCGTTTCTAAAGGCCGAGGGGGATAATTTGCCGTACCCTGCAAAATTTTCTAAAGGCCGTGGTCCGATACGGTATCTGTTCGGGCCACTTTTTTCGTGTAAAACTGTAAACTGACGATTATTTTGCAGTTTGACGCGATATAAGGGGTCTGCTAGAGATACTTTAAAACTAACAGCTGGAGCTCGTCGCTACTACACCTCGAGCCGAAAGAGAGGAACAATGACTCGGCCTCCCCGCCGTCCATGGTGGAACTACACACCCGGGCGGCTGATGAGACGAGGGAGCATGACCTGCGTGGAGGAGCACCGCAAGTCCGAGCAAGCACAATCAGCGGCCCAACTCTTGTGACCCATTACATCCAATCCAAGCATTAAACACATGAAATAACATTTGATAAAATCTAACTGGATAATCAAAAGCTGATTCAAAACCAGTCAAAACCAAGCGGGGTTTGATTTCTAAACCAAGTGGGAAGTTAAGGGTGTCGGATTACCGGTTTTGGAGTTATGGGTTGAAATCTAAACTAAGTGGCAAATTGAGGGTTGTAACGTGGACTTTTCTCTAATAAAAATTACATTGAGATTTCGAGACCATCGAACAACCGCTACTGCCGCCAGAACGAGCCCCGACACACCGCTGTCACTAATCCCCTACTGGAGCCGGCTTGACATTCTTGATGATAGCCGGGAAGTCTCCATGCACATGCCATTAAGAACCAACGCCTCGGAGTGGCATCGTCACCGTTGAACCCTTAAAAACAAATTAGACAATTTAACCGCAATTCTGATAAATGCCTACAAATTTGAACAATCAAACATAGTTGCGTGGAAATTAAACATAGATTCCCAAGCCTTGATCAAGACTTGATCTTCCAATCACGTGTTATTTTTCGATCTGGCGCACACTTTTGCTTGCGCTTGGTCGAACACCCCCTCCCCAACCTCCTCTACCTCATCTTCTTCCTCATCATGACCGTCCACACCATCATCGATCTCATTGTAGCCGTAATCACCGGCCGGGACTTGATCAATGTCGATGGAATTTTCGTCCAACATGTGCACAAACTCGGCAGCCGCATCACGCAAACTGGCGCTACAATTTTGCTCCACAAGTAACAAACAATTGCAATGGCGAAAAGCGAAAACAACTAGAAGAAAATCAAAGTTCCATACCTTGCACCCATTCCGTCGAACACCTCGAGGGCGGCAGCAACAACGTCGTCGGCGGGCGTCCTCGGGGAAGCTCTTGCGGCGGCGATCGAAGGATGTGTTGGCGCGGTGCTCGCAGTACCTTTTTTGGCTGCCTTCTTGCGTTTCACCCCCACCTTGCGCATCTTCACCGTCAGGGTGGGGACGACCTAGACCGGATTCAAATCTCGCCACATGACGAGAAGCCATAACCTCACCGCCCTGGGGGGGGGGGGGCTATAGGAATCTAAGCCAGAGCTCCATCAACTACGTCTAGACAAACGAATTTGAGGAGGATCGGAGCCCGGAAGACAAACTCGAAGAAGTATCGCCATCCACCCGAGCGCCGCACCTGCAAGGACTAAAAAACTCTAAACTAATTTACTAAGAGGAGCGAAGGCATTGGGATTCTCCTCCCCGCCACCGGCCGCCATAGCGACAGGCGGAGGGGAGGCGAATCAATGGGCTCGCCCGTGAAGTCTCGAGGGGAGAGTTTGCCTTAACCACCTAGGGTTAGGGGAGAAAAACAAGAGGTAGTAACAACCATTCGGGTTTAGGAATAGAACATGATATTGAGCATCCCACGGTCATCCCCATGGATCTACCATCGTCACTCCAAGCACCAAGTGGACCGATGACAAGAGTACGCACGAGTGCTATCGAGACCGAGGTGACATTCTCCTTAATGAACTTCCATTGGAACCACGTGAGACATTGCTACTACCTCAACCAGGAATGCTATGTGTGCTTAGGTATCAAGAAAGCAGCCTCGGAGACACTCGAGCAGAAGACCAAGTCACGACGGATACGAATGAAGGAACACGACGAGAGGAGTCGCCAAAATTCTACAGCGGACGAACATCCGGCCCCTGCCCGAATATCTGGCGCCCCCCAAGATGGAGATGATAGCCTCAGAATAGCGATAGATGAGGCTATGGTGGCCGAACATCTGGCCATGGCCCGGACACCCTGCACCGGACGAACATCTGGCCCCTCGCCAGAAATCCGACCCGAGGGTACCCGTACGTGTCAAATCATGGCCTCCTTCAGGCCGGACATCCGACCAAGGTCCAGACATCCAGCCAAGGCCGAGACATCCGACGCCTCCTGAACGGCCGGACATCCAGCGCCTGCGCGTGCAGAACCGGGCCAAGGCCCATGTAACCCCTCCCTCTCTCTTATTCCGTCCAAGACTATAAATAGACCATCTCCTACCTCTAGCTAGGGCTAGCAAAGTATATGCGATCATTTTGAGAGAACTTTGCTCCTTGTACCTCCATCTTGAGGACTAAGACCTCCTAAGGAATAAGGATCCTCATCATTGGATCATCAAGACCTCCTAAGGGAGAAGGATCTCTCTTGATCATCAAGACCTTATCTCCTTTGGATTTGAGAAGAACCTACCTTTGTGTTATTTTCCATTGATTGTTCATGTTATACTTGTGAATCTCATGTGTGCTATTCTAGTGGATGTGTGATTTGGGTTTGTTTGAGTGTTTCCCCTCTTGAGTTCTTGTTGTTCTTCCCATTTTCCCCTCCAAGTGTGAACAAGATCACCACCTAGGGTTTCACCCTACAACATCTTGGATCAGAGCATAAGTTGATTCACATCTTGGAGCCTCACCCCCACTTTCCAGCCTAATTTTGTTTGTTTTATCCAATTTCAAAAATCCCCACAAAAATAGCCATACCATTTTATTTTTCTGATTTGTTGGTTTTGATGATGTTTTGTTGATTTTGATCCACGGATTTGAAGTTTTGCATGTGGATCTAGCCTCCTCACACCTTCCTGACCATTTCCATCCACGAAATCCACGCAATTTTCACCAAAATTTTCTTTTCCATCTTCAAACCCATGAGATCTAATCTTCCACGGAATCCAGCCGCCGGACATCCGGTCCACCGCCCAAACATCTGACCCGACATAGCCACAACCTCCACTCCGCCCAATTTTTCACCATTTTGACCCCCTTTGTGCACATTACTTTTGCAATACCACCACCAAACTTCCACAACACCACCAAACTTCCGTAATACCACCAACCTTCCGCAACCAACACATGTTTCACCCTAATTGCCATTTGAGAATTTGAGTTCGTAGTTTCCCTTTTCCTAAGGTGTTTTGGCTAATTAGAAATGGTTCAACATCGACATCGCCGCCACTCAAATTCACCACAGGCTCGACATCGAAAACTACCACTTCACCATTGACACCCTGGCCGTAAGCAAGGACGGTAATTTTGACGACATCTTAGTCTACTCCCTTGCCATTGCATTGTTAACCTCGTGATAGGGGCGAGGGTGTCTCGATCTTTCGACAAGATGATAACTATCGATTTGGTGGAGACGACTTTGATGATCCGACTACAAACGTGCACGATGTTGCGCCTTAGCAATCGCTAAACCAACTCCGAGAGGTTATTGACCACGCCGGAGCACGATCAACCTGACCACAAAGGTCTATTCTTGCAAGCAATCAAAGAACAAGCAAGAATATGATAAAGCAATCTGAATATTGCGAATATATATGAAGTGTTGATAAAATTGGGGTTCTAAAAGCAGTTTTGGTCTGGTCGTTGGACACAAACGAATTGGCAACAATGGCTAACTTTTATCTAATTAAAATCCAAGTCTAAAAGATGCCTTAAGGGATGTATTTATAGGGGAAAAGAGAGGGGATTTTGTCCACCCTTGGCCAGGTGGGACTAAAACACCTCCCGAGTCATTTCCCCTATAATACAGACTCTAAAAATAGCCCATGAAGTAGTATTTCAAAATTACATGGGCCTGACCCACAAATAAGGTGGCACAATACCAATAATAAACTATGGACAAAGTTTATGAAAGATCATCTTGTATATTTCGTCCATCTTCTTGTATGTCATCATGGTGGCTTCGAAGTACGGAAATCTCCTCCGGAAACATAGTTCTTGTTCCCTTCACGCGCACCTTCATCGCAAAGCTTGATCATGCTCTAGTGTTCATTCTTCTTGTCCATGCTCGACGCTTCAACTATAAGCAACACAAAGGTATCTAAGTTCGGCAACATCACATTCTTATGAACATTAGAAACATGACCAAGGAACGAAAGTACATGATAATTCAACTGGCGTGCATGAGGTTTAGTAGTTTACCCAATAGGTATAACAGTAGGGGCTGGTGTAACTATGGTAGTCATGACCTCATCATCCTCCCCTTCTTGAAAACAAAGTCGTCCTCGGCGTTGCATAAATTGAAATGTGGCTAAGAAAAGAGACAAGGTGTACACATTGTATATGTATATGTCATCCATTTTTATTGATCTCAGTTGTGGCACATGTGACGCATTTATACAAGAGTACTCTTTAAATGTCATGAAATATAAAGCCAAATTTCTATCCCAGGAAGTCAAAAGGAATGAAAATATTGCAACTCAGTTTGCACATATAAGTGAAGCTCTTAATCATAACAAAATATTGGCAATGCTCATCATTAAACCATCCCAACCTTGAGGAACCATCACCAAGATTAGAGGTCATATCAAAATGATTAAACATTGGCACAAATATTTTTAAATGTATTTGATCCAAATCTGATTTATTCCCTGATTCACATGGTTCTTTCACATGAATAGTTAATTCAATGGGTTCACCCAAAATTGTTTGATCACATGGCAAAGTCAAATTATCAACATAGTCCTCTAAAATAGTTGGTGTGATCAAAGTAGTAGGTAGCTCATCGCACGATGCATTTAAATTGACAAGGCATTCATCATACTTGGAGGTGGAAGATCAATACCTTTGTCATTACCTCTTATGATCAACTCAGATGATGTAGGCACTCTCGGAGGTGATGTGTCACATGGTGGAGGTGATGTTGTCCTCACAACAACGGATGTGGCTGTCATAGTACGCCTAGTAGTTGAAGGAACAACTGTATTATCTCTTGGAATGTGCACCTTGCGCTTATTCTCCTTGTGGACAACATGTCGTATTATTTCTGGTTCAGCTTTGCAAGAAATACGAAACAAACGGTCCATAGGATAACACTGGTCCTGAATTAGTATCTCCTGAATATCATAGTTTAATCCTCCCCAAAATCTATCCATAAAATCATCTTCAGTTTCCTCTAAAAAGGAGTGCAACAAGGTAGTTTGTAAATCATTATAATATTTGTTACAATGTCACTGCCTTGTTTTAAATGTTGTAGCTTTTTAATCATGCCACAAGTATAATAAACATCGATGAATCTATCTCTCATGACAAGTTTTAAATCATCCCAAGTAGTAGGTACATAATCAGGGTATAGCCGACAATGTTCACTCCACCAAACAGTAGCAAAACCAGTGAATGTACCAACCGCGACCTTAACTTTTTGATGTTCAGAAAAATTACGGGAAGCAAATATAGCATTTATTTCGAACTCCCATTCAATATATAAATCAGGCTTAAACCGACCATTAAAAGGTGGCATGGAAACAAGAACCCGTTTGTGCGTATTGTGATGTCTTTGTACCTCTTGTGATTGTGGTTGTATTTTCTGAGGTGATGGCATGTCTCCCACGATCGATGAAGCCTAACTGACTCTGGAGCCTGACATGATTAGTAGAAACAAGAAACAAAATCCAAGAATAATGTTCCTATGAACTACTAGGATGTGGTGGTAAAACGCTCGTAGTAGAGCAAAAATAAAAGTCTTGCAAGTTCTTACCATGCAGCAGGTGGTGATCAGCAACCGACAGTGTCAATTAACTCCGAAGATTGGGTAAAGCGATTGCCAGGTGAATGCATGTATGCAGGATGTAGAAATATGTGGAGCTGGGTTGGCTTTATATATGTGGAAAATATGCTACAACCATGTTAATTAATGCAAGCTGAAAATTCGCTCAAAGTGGTCGAGTGCTTGTCCTAGGCTAGACCTTATTAGAAACGCGAGCCTAAAACACAAGTGAAATTCATGTGTGGTGACAACAAGTACTAAAGATGCAACAAAAAATATGAGCGACGCAACAACCAGAAAGTACTAGCACTAGTATATCTATTCTCTTCTACCACGAGAGAATCCCTCTTTTTCTTTTCAGCCAACCATGCCAAATTAACTCGTCAAACTAGAATTACTAGTCCCTACAGTTACTAAGCTCCTAGGAATTGAAGGTTTGGGAATGATCTGGTGATTTTTTTCGTCATTGACCCCGCCCGTAAGTGTCAGACCTCGCTGTGAATTCACTACAACCAACGTTCTTGTTGGAAATATGCCCTAGAGGCAATAATAAAGTGGTTAGTATTATATTTCGTTAATCATGATAAAGGTTTGTTATTCATGCTAGAATTGTATTTACCGGAAACTTAAATACATGTGTGGATACGTAAACAAATCCCGTGTCCCTAGTGAGCCTCTACTAGACTAGCTTGTTGATCAAAAGATGGTTAAGGTTTCCTAACCATAGACACGTGTTGTCACTTGATAACGGGATCACATCATTAGGAGAATGATGTGATGGACAAGACCCATCCATTAGCTTACAATATGATCGTTCAGTTTATTGCTACTGCTTTCTTAATGTCAAATACATATACCTTCGACCATGAGATCATGTAACTCCCGGATACCGGAGGAATACCTTATGTGCTATCAAACGTCACAATGTAACTGGGTGATCATAAAGATGCTCTACAGGTATCTCCGAAGGTGTCTGTTGAGTTGGCGTGAATCGTGATTGGGATTTGTCACTCCATATGACAGAGAGGTATCTCTGGGCACTCTTGGTAATACAACATCACAAGAAGCTTGCAAGCAAAGTGACTAAGGAGTTAGTTGCAAGATGATGTATTACAGAACAAGTAAAGTGACTAAAAGCACAAGTGCTCCCTGGGTGATTTTGGTAATTAATGTCAACATATCTCTTGTTGGACTAATACCTTTACCTAGTGTATTTCAGATAAGTTCAACAATGGCATGGCAAGGACAAGAGGATGTGGGACTCCTTCAATATGCTAAGGACAAAGATAGGCAACAGCTCAAGACTCTACGTTTGTATTTTAGTGATCCAAAATCACATTGAGTCCATAGGAAGGCCAATGCTATTAAAAGGGGATGGGGTGTTGCTTAATGGTCTACTTGCTCAAAGTGCTTAGTGATATTGCTCCAAAACCCTCAGCCACTTTCTCTTCCAAATATGTCCAAAACTCAAAGTCAAACTCGGCCCCACCGAAATGACCTATCCGGCGCCACCAAGCTCATTTGACCTAGCCACTGCCAGAGACCCTATCAATTCGGTTACACCGATACGGATCCCAGTCTCACCGAGATGGGCCTGCAAACTCTCTGTTTCCTGTTGCAATTATTTCAGTCTCACCGAAATGTGCAATCGGTCTCACCGAGTTTGCTCGACCAACTCTCTATTTGCTCTTTGTTGAAATCGGTCTCATCGAGTTCAAGCAATCGGTCTCACCCAGATGAGGTTTTGCCCTATCCCTAGCACATCGGTCCCACCGAGTTGTTCTAGTCGGTCCCACCGAGGTTCCTAACGTTCACATTTTGAGCTGAAACAGTGTCACCGAGTTCTTCTATTCGGTCTAACCGATTGGGTCAAATGTGTGCAACAGTTGGATTTTGTGTGGAGGCTATATATACCCTCCACCCCCTTCTCCATTTGTGAGAGAGCCATCAGAACGTGCCTACACACCCAGTACTCATTTTCTGAGAGAGAACCACCAACTCATGTGTTGATACCAAGATATTCCAATGCTACCACAAGAATCTTGATCTCTAGCCATCCCCAATTGTTTTCCACTCAAATTATCTTTCCACCATAGCCAAATCTATGAGATAGAGTTGAGTGTTGGGGAGACTATCATTTGAAGCACAAGAGCAAGGAGTTCATCATCAACACACCATCTATTACCTTTTGGAGAGTGGTGTCTCCTAGATTGGTTAGGTGTCGCTTGGGAGCCTCCGACAAGATTGTGGAGTTGAACCAAGAAGTTTGTAAGGGCAAGGAGATCGCCTACTTTGTGAAGATCTACCCGAGTGAGGCAAGTCCTTCGTGGGCAATGGCCATGGTGGCATTGTTGGGAAACGTAGCATGAAATTTCAAAAAAATTCCTATGCTCACGCAAGATCTATGTAGGAGATGCATAGAAACGAGAGGGGGAGAGTGTGTCCACGTACCCTCGTAGACCGAAACCGGAAGCGTTAGCTTAACGCGGTTGATGTAGTCGAACGTCTTCCCGATCCAACCGATCAAGCACCGAACGTATGTCACCTTTGAGTTCAGCACACGTTCAGCTCGATGACGTCCCCCGAACTCATGATCCATCAAAGTGTCGAGGGAGAGTTCCGTCAGCACGACGGCCTAGTGACGATGATGGTGAAGTGATATGCGCAGGGCTTCGCCTAAGCACTACGTGAATATGACTGGAGGCGTAAACTGTGGAGGGGGCGCCGCACACGACATGGAACAATTGATGTGTGTTAGTGGCCCCCCACCCCTGTATATAAAGGAGGGAGAGGGGAGGAGGCTGGCCCTAGGCGTGCCCCAAGTAGGAGGAGTCCTACTTGGGCTCCTAGTAGGATTCGCCCCCTTCCTTTTATTGGAGGGGGAAAGGGGAAAGGAGAGAGAGAGAGAGGGAGAAGGAAAGGGGGGCACTGCCCCTCCCCTAGTCCAATTCGGACTCCTCCCTTGGGGGGCACCCCTATATGGGCTGGTTTGCCTCCCTCCTATGGCCCATATGGCCCATATCTTCCCCCGGGGTGTTCCGGTAACCCCCCGGTACTCCGATATGTACCCGATACAATCCGAAACACTTCCGGTGTCCGAATACTATCATTCAATATATCAATCTTTACCTCCTGACCATTTCAAGACTCCTCATCATGTCCGTGATCTCACCCAGGACTCTGAAAAACATTCGGTCACCAAATCACATAACTCATATAATACAACTCGTCATCAAACGTTAAGCATGCGGACCCTACGGGTTCGAGAACTATGTAGACATGACCGAGACACCTTTCCGGTCAATAACCAACAGCGAAACCTAGATGTTCATATTGGTTCCTACATATTCTACGAAGATCTTTATCGGTCAAACCGTAATGACAACATACGTAATTCCATTTGTCATCGATATGTTACTTGCCCGAGTTTCGATCGTCGGTATCTTCATACCTAGTTCAATCTCGTTACCGACAAGTCTCTTTACTCGTTCCGTAATGCATCATCCCGCAACTAACTCATTAGTCACATTGCTTGCAAGGCTTATTATGATCTGCATTACCGAGAGGGCCCAGAGATACCTATCAAGTACTCAGAGTGACAAATCCTAATCTCGATCTATGCCAACTCAGAGTGACAAATCCTGATCTCGATCCAATTATAATCACCCAGTTACGTTGTGACGTTTGATAGCACACAAGGTATTCCTCTGGTATTCGGGAGTTGCATAATCTCATAGTCCAAAGAACATGTATAAGTCATGAAGAAAGCAATAGCAATAAAACTGAACGATCAACATGCTAAGCTAACGGATGGGTCTTGTCCATCACATCATTCTCCTAATGATGTGATCCCGTTCATCAAATGACAACACATGTCTATGGTTAGGAAACTTAACCATCTTTGATTAACGAGCTAGTCTAGTAGAGGCTTACTAGGGACACTGTGTTTTGTCTATGTATCCACACATGTATGAAGTTTCCGGTTAATAAAATTCTAGCATGAATAATAAACATTTATCATGATATAAGGAAATATAATAACAACTTTATTATTGCCTCTAGGGCATATTTCCTTCAGTCTCCCACTGGTACTAGAGTCAATAATCTAGTTCACATCGTCATGTGATTTAATACCAATACTTCACATCTTTATGTGATTAGTTCACATCGCCATGTGACTAACACCCAAAGGGTTTACTAGAGTCAATAATCTAGTTCACATTGCTATGTGATTAACGCCCAAAGAGTACTAAGGTGTGATCATGTTTTGCTTGTGAGAGAAGTTTAGTCAAGGGTCTGCCACATTCAGATCCGTATGTATTTTGCAAATTTCTATGTTTACAATGCTCTGTAAGGAGCTACTCTAGCTTATTGCTCCCACTTTCAATATGTATCCAGATCGGTGTCAAAGCTTGTATGGACGTAACTCTTTACGGCGAACTCTTTATCACCTCCATAACCGAGAAATATTACCTTAGTCCTCTAAGGATAATTTTGACCGTTGTCCAGTGATCTACTCCTAGATCACTATTGTACTCCCTTGCCAAACTCATGGCAAGGTATACAATAGGTCTGGTACACAACATGGCATACTTTATAGAATCTATGGCCGAGGCATAGGGAATGACTTTCATTCTCTCTCTATCTTCTGCCGTGGTTGGGTTTTAATTTTTTACTCAACTTCACACCTTGCAACACAGGCAAGAACCCTTTCTTTGACTGATCCATTTTGAACTTCTTCAAAATCTTGTAAAGGTATGTGCTTTGTGAAAGTCCTATTAAGCGTCTTGATCTATCCCTATAGATCTTGATGCCCAATATATAAGTAGCTTCACCGAGGTCTTTCATTGAAAAAATTCTTATTCAAGTATCCTTTTATGCTATCCAGAAATTCTATATCATTCCCAATCAACAATATGTCATCCACATATCATAAATGCTACAGAGCTTCCACTCACTTTCTTGTAAATACATGTTTCACCATAAGTCTGTATAAAACCATATGCTTTGATCACCTTATCGAAGCGTATATTCCAACTCCGAGATGCTTGCACCAATCCATAGATGGATCGCTGGAGTTTGCACACTTGGTTAGCACCTTTAGGATCGACAAAACCTTTTGGTTGCATCATATACAGCTCTTCTTTAAGAAATCCATTAAGGAATGCAATTTTGACATCCATTTGCCAGATTTCATAAAATGTGGCAATTGATAACATGAATCAGACAGACTTAAGCATCACTATGAGTGAGAAAATCTCATCGTAGTCAACACCTTGATCTTGTCGAAAACCTTTTGCACAAGTCGAGCTTTGTAGATAGTAACACTACCATCAACGTCCGTCTTCCTCTTGAAGATCCATTTATTCTCAATGGCTTGCCGACCATCGGGCAAGTCCACCAAAGTCCACAGTTTGTTCTCATACATGGATCATATCTCAGATTTCATGGCCTCAAGCCATTTATCGGAATCTGGGCTCGTCATCGCTTCCTCATAGTTTGTAGGTTCGTCATGGCCTAGTAACATGACTTCCAGAACAGGATTACTGTACCACTCTGGTGCGGATCGTGCTCTGGTTGACCTACAAGGTTTGGTAGTAACTTGATCTGAAGTTTCATGATCATTATCATTAGCTTCCTCTCTAGTTGCTGTAGGCATCATGGGAATGGTTTTCTGTGATGAGCTACTATCTAATTCGAGAGAAGGTACAATTACCTCATCAAGTTCTACTTTCCTCCCACTCAGTTCTTTCGAGAGAAACTCTTTCTTTAGAAAGGATCCATTCTTAGCAACAAATAGCTTGCCTTCAGATCTGTGATAGAAGGTGTACCCAACAGTTTCTTTTTGGGTATCCTATGAAGACACACTTCTCCGATTTGGGTTCGAGCTTATCAGGCTGAAGCTTTTTCACATAAGCATCGCAAACCCAAACTTTAAGAAACGACAACTTAGGTTTCTTGCCAAACCACAGTTCATACGGTGTCGTCTCAACGGATTTAGACGGTGCCGTATTTAACGTGAATGCAGCTGTCTCTAATGCATAACCCCTAAACGATAGTGGTAAATCGGTAAGAGACATCATAGATCGTACCATATCTAATAAAGTACGGTTACAATGTTTGGACACACCATTACTCTGTGGTGTTCCAGTTGGCGTGAGTTGTGAAACTATTCCACATTGTTTTAAATGAAGGCTAAACTCGTAACTCAAATATTCGCCTCCACGATCAGATCGTAGAAACTTTATTTTCTTGTTACGATGATTCTCCACTTCACTCTGAAATTCTTTGAACTTTTCAAATGTTTCAGACTTGTATTTCATTAAGTAGATATACCCATATTTGCTCAAATCATCTGTGAAGGCCAGAAAATAACGATACCCGCCACGAGACTCAACACTCATCGGACCGCATACATTGGTATGCATTATTTCCAATCAGTCATTAGTTCGCTCCATTGTTCGAGAGAATGGAGTTTTAGTCATCATGCCCATGAGGCATGGTTTGCAAGTATCAAATGATTCATAATCAAGTGATTCCAAAAGTCCATCTGCATGGAGTTTCTTCATGCGCTTTACACCAATATGACCTAAACGCCAGTGCCAAAAATATGTTGCACTATCATTATCAACTTTGCATCTTTTGGTATCAATATTATGAATATGTGTATCACTACGATCGAGATTCAATAAACCATTTACATTGGGTGTATGACCATAGAAGGTTTTATTCATGTAAACAGAACAACAATTATTCTCTGACTTAAATGAATAACCATATCTCAACAAACATGATCCAATCATATTCATGCTCAACGCAAACACCAAATAACATTTATTTAGGTCCAACACTAATCCCGAAGGTAGAGGGAGTGTGCGATGGTGATCTTATCAACCTTGGAATCACTTCCAACACACATCGTCACCTCATCCTTAACTAGTCTCTGTTCATTTTGCAACTCCTGTTTTGAGTTACTAATCTTAGCAACTGAACCGGTATCAAATACCCTGGGGTTACAATGAACACTAGTAAAGTACACATCAATAACATGTATATCAAATATAACTTTGTTCACTTTGCCATCCTTCTTATCCGCCAAGTATTTGGGGTAGTTCCGTTTTTAGTGACCATTCCCTTTGCAGTAGTAGCACTCAGTTTCAGGTTTAGGTCTAGTTTTGGGCTTCTTCATGGGAGTGGCAACTTGCTTGCTATTCTACTTGAAGTTCCCTTTCTTTCCCTTGCCCTTTTTCTTGAAACTAGTGGTCTTGTTAACCATCAACACTTGATGCCATTTCTTGATTTCTACCTTCGCCAATTTCAGCATCGCGAAGAGCTTGGGAATCATTTTCGTCATCCCTTGCATATTATAGTTCATCACAAAGTTGTAGTAACTTGGTGATAGTGACTAGAGAACTCTGTCAATCACTATCTTATCTGGAAGATTAACTCCCACTTGATTCAAGCGATTGTAGTACCTAGACATTGTGACACATGCTCACTAGCTGAGCTATTCTCCTCCATCTTGTAGGCAACGTACTTGTCAGAGGTCTCATACCTCTCGACACAGGCATGAGTCTGAAATACCAGTTTCAGCTCTTGGAACATCGCATGAAGTCTCGGTTCCAAGCCATAAAGCATGGTGCACTAAACTATCAAGTAGTCATCATACCAAGCTTGTCAAACGTTCATAACGTCTACATCTGCTCCTGCAATAGGTCTGTCACCTAGCGGTGCATCAAGGACATAATTCTTCTATGCAGTAACAAGGATAATCCTTAGATCACGGATCCAGTCCGCATCATTGCTAGTATCATCTTTCAACTTAGTTTTCTCTAGGAACATATCAAAAATAAAACAGGGGAGCTATACGCGAGCTATTGATCTATAACATAGATATGCAAATACTATCAGGACTAAGTTCATGATAAATTAAGTTCAATTAATCATATTACTTAAGAACTCCCACTTAGATAGACATCCCTCAAGTCATATAAATGATCACGTGATCCATATTAACTAAACCATGTACGATCATCACGTGAGATGGAGTAGTCTTCAATGGCGAACATATCTATGTTGATCATATCTACTATATGATTCACGTTTGACCTTTCGGTCTCCAGTGTTACGAGGCCATGTCTGTACATGCTAGGCTCGTCAACTTTAACCCGTGTATTCCGCATGTGCAAAATTGTCTTGCACCCATTGTATGTGAACGTAGAGCTTATCACACCCGTCATCACGTGGTGTCTCGGCACGATGAACTGTCGCAATGGTACATACTCAGGGAGAACACTTATACCTTGAAGTTTTAGTAAGGGATCATCTTATAATTCTACCACCGTACTATGCAAAATAAGATGCATAAAAGATAAACATCACATGCAATCAAAATATGTGACATGATATGGCCATCATCTTCTTGTGCCTTTGATCTCCATCTCCAAAGCACCATCATGATCTCCATCATCACCGGCTTGACACCTTGATCTCCATCGTAGCGTCGTGGTTGTCTCGCGAACTATTGCTTCTACAACTATCGCTAACGCATAGTGATAAAGTAAAGCAATTACATGGCGTTTGCATTTCATACAATAAAGTGACAACCATAAGGCTCCTGCCAGTTGCCGATAACTTTTACAAAACATGATCTTCTCATACAATAACGTATATCACATCATGTCTTGACCATATCACATCACAACATGCCCTGCAAAAACAAGTTAGACGTCCTCTACTTTGTTGTTGCAAGTTTTATGTGGCTGCTACGGGCTTCTAGTAAGAACCGCTCTTACCTACGCATCAAAACCACAATGATGTTTCGTCAAGTTTGCTGTTTTAACCTTCAATAAGCACCGGCCATAGTCAAATTCGATTCAACTAAAGTAGGAGAAACAGACACCCAGCAACCACCTTTATGCAAAACAAGTTGCATGTCTGTCAGTGGAACCGGTCTCGTGAACGTGGTCATGTAAGGTTGATCCGGGCCGCTTTGTCCAACAATAGCGCCGAATCAAAATAAGACATTGGTGGTAAGCAGTGTGACTATGATCGCCCACAACTCTTTGTGTTCTACTCGTGCATATCATCTACGCATAGACCTAGCTCGGATGCCACTGTTGGGAAACGTAGCATGCAATTTCAAAAAAATTCCTACGCTCACGCGAGATCTATCTAGGAGATGCATAGAAACAAGAGGGGGAGAGTGTGTCCATGTACCCTCATATACCAAAAGCGGAAGCGTTAGCTTAACGCGGTTGATGTAGTCGAACGTCTTCGCGATCCAACCGATCAAGCACCGAACGTACGACACCTCCGAGTTCTGCACACGTTCAGCTCAATGACATCCCTTGATTTTGATCCAGCAAAGTGTCGAGGGAGAGTTCCATCAGCACGATGGCGTGGTGACGGTGATGGTGAAGTGATCCGCGCAGGGCTTCGCCTAAGCACTACGTGAATATGACTGGAGGCGTAAAATGTGGAGGGGGGCGCCGCACACGGCTTGGAACAATTGATGTGTGTTAGTGGCGCCCCACCGCCATATATAAAGGAGGGAGAGGGGAGGAGGTCGGCCCTAGGCACACCCCAAGTGGGAGGAGTCCTACTTGGGCTCCTAGTAGGATTCACCCCCCTTCCTTTTATCAGAGGGGGAAAGGGGAAAGGAGAGAGAGAGGGAGAAGGAAAGGGGGCGCTGCCCCCTCCCCTAGTCCAATTCAGACTCCTTCCTTGGGGGGGGGGGGGGGGAGGGGCGCCACCCCTATGAGGGCTGGTTTTCCTCCCTCCTATGGCCCATATGGCCCATATCTTCCCCCGGGGGGTTCCGGTAACCCCCCAGATACTCCGATATGTACCCGATACAATCAGAAACACTTCCGGTGTCCGAATACTATCATTCAATATATCAATCTTTACCTCTCGAACATTTCGAGACTCCTCTTCATGTCCGTGATCTCATCCGGGACTCCGAACAACATTCGGTCACCAAATCACATAACTCATATAATACAAATCGTCATCGAACGTTAATCGTGCGGACCCTACGGGTTCGAGAACTATGTATACATGACCGAGATACCTCTCCGGTCAATAACCAACAGCGGTACCTGAATGCTCATATTGGTTCCTACATATTCTACAAAGATCTTTATCGGTCAAACCGTAATGACAACATACGTAATTCCCTTTGTCATTGGTATGTTACTTGCCCAAGATTCGATCGTCGGTATCTTCATACCTAGTTCAATCTCATTACCGGCAAGTCTCTTTACTCGTTCTGTAATGCATCATCCCGCAACTAACTCATTAGTCACATTGCTTGCAAGGCTTATTATGATGTGCATTACCGAGAGGGCCCAGAGATACCTCTCCGGTACTCGGAGTGACAAATCCTAATCTCGATCTATGCCAACCCAACAAACACCTTCGGAGATACCTGTAGAGCATCTTTAAAATCACCCAGTTATGTTGTGACGTTTGATAGCACACAAGGTATTCCTCCGGTATTCGGGAGTTGCATAATCTCATAGTCAAAGGAACATGTACAAGTCATGAAGAAAGCAATAGCAATAAAACTGAACGATCAACATGCTAAGCTAACGGATGGGTCTTGTCCATCACATCATTCTCCTAATGATGTGATCCCATTCATCAAATGACAATACATGTCTATGGTTAGGAAACTTAACCATCTTTGATTAATGAGCTAGTCTAGTAGAGGCTTACTAGGGACACTATGTTTTGTCTATGTATCCACACATGTATCAAGTTTCTGGTTAATACAATTCTAGCATGAATAATAAACATTTATCATGATACAAGGAAATATAAATAACAAATTTATTATTGCCTCCAGGGCATATTTCATTCAGCGATAGAAAAGGTTGATTCTTCGTGGACCCTTCATGGGTGGAGCCCTTCATGGACTCACGCAACCGTTACCCTTCGTGGGTTGAAGTCTCCATCAACATGGATGTACGATAGCACCACCTATCGGAACCACGCCAAAAATCTCCGTGTCTACATTGCGTTTGCACACTCCAATCCCATCCCTTTACTTTCTTGAAACTAGCATGCTTTACTCTTTGTGCTGCTCATACTCTTGCCATGCTTGCTTGAAATGTACTGTGAATGCTTAAACTTGTGCTAAAACTCCACCTCTACTTGAAGAACTTAAAAAAGCAGCCACTTTTTCTTGTTGAGTGTATAATCACCCAAGGTTGTCAGAATCATGATTTTGAATCGGATCGAAGATCCGATGGTAGGATCCCAAATCGTAGAATCTTCACTATCAGGATCGCAGAAACGTAGATTATATGAACTAAAATCGTAGAATTATAGGGTTTAGTTTGGATCATAAAGTCGTAGAATCGTATAAGAGAATCGCGATTATGACAACCTTGTAATCACCCCCTAGACCCCTCTTCTCGACCCTTTCAATTGGTATCAGAGCATTGGTCTCCATTGCTTTGGTTTAATCACCATTGGAGGAAGATGGACGAGTCTACGATTGGGAGTATTAGACATAGAGTGCCTATGCTTGACGGGGAGTTCTATAGTACTTGGAAAATGAGATTCTTGATATTTTCAATGAATATAATTTGAACAAGTATGTTACTAGCCCTTGTGCGCCTCCTATTGATCCGTTACATCCTACCCCCGATGAGTATCTTGACATGACCCGCAATCTTAGAGCTATTGATCTTATCATAAGAGGATTGCCTAGAAATTGCTTGTATGCTTACCTACATTTGAATGTGCTTATAATATATGGAGATACCTTGAGGAACGCTTTCCAAACTATTCCTTGAAAAATCTAGATGAGATTCTTTAAAAGTCCATTGCTTTTCATAAAATGAATCCTAGTGATCCTAAATTTGGTGATAGTCTATTTGAGCTTCGTGACCTTATGCGTGCCAAAGGAGATGTTGGAGTCATTAGTAGCATCATTTCACAAGTCATTAGAATTCATAAAGATGCACATTGTCATGGTCATAAATCTAATGAATCACTCTCTCTGGGTGATGATCAATCAACTGATGATGTTGAACATGGATATTATGATGAGGATGATGATAGTGACTTTGATCTTGATGAGTCAATGAGACACTTTGGTATTATGGCTAACCTTCATGGTTACATGGCTGGAGGAAAGGAATGGGTTCTTGATAGTGGATGTACCGATCACATGACCGGAGACAAGAACATGTTTCGTGAGCTCACTGAAAATGATGGTCCCCAAAAGTATGTCACTTTTGGTGATAACTCAAAGGGTAAGGTAGTTGGCCTTGGTAAGGTGGCCATCTCCAGGATAGCTCTATCCAAAATGTCATGCTCATTGAATCCCTTGGTTACAATCTACTTTCCGTATCTAGACTAGCTGACTTTGGTTTCAACTTCTATTTACTAAAATAGTTTGCCAAATGTTTCGAAGAGATAACCATAATATGGTCTTTACCGGTATTCATAGAGGTAACCTACATATAGTTGATTTCACTAAAAAGGCTCAACCTCGTACCTGCTTAATTGCTAAATCCTCTAAAGGTTGGTTACGGTATAGAAGACTAGGTCACGTGGGTATGCGAAAGCTTGATAAGCTTATTAAAGGTGATCATATCCTTGGTGTTAAAGATGTTATATTTGACAAGGATAGACTTTGCAGTGCTTGTCAAGTAGGAAAATAAGTCGGAGGAAGTCATCCCGTGAAGAACATTGATAATCCCCAAGTGCAAGGAATCATCGTAGCAATTTCCAAAGGTGAAAGTGATAAGTATGGAGTGTCGAACCCACAAGGAGCTAAAGGTAATATCAATATTCTCTCCAGTCCCATATGCCACTGATACGACTCTCCGTTACAATCAACGCTTGCTTCCATCTAGAAACGATAAATAAAACTACATTGTGGGTATGAAGAGGATAGCTTTGCATGGTATCGGAGAACTAAAATATAAAAATCGGTGCCGTTAACATAAAATTAGAATATATTAATATATATATATATATATATACATTATAAATAGTGAGGGTGGAATAATGATGGATCGGTGTGCGGAATTATCCTAGACATTTGTTAACAAAATCGGTAATCATTATTGCAATTTTATATGAGGGAGAGGCATAAGCTAACATACTTTCTCTACTTGGATCATATGCACTTATGATTGGAACTCTAGCAAGCATCCGCAACTACTAAAGGTGATTAAGGTAAAACCCAACCATAGCATTAAAGTATCAAGTCCCCTTTATCCCATACGCAACAACCCCCTTACTCGGGTTTAAGCTTCTATCACTCTAGCAACCCACTATAAGCGAATCATGAACGTATTGCAACACCCTACAGCAGGAATACTTCACGTGTGCGCGGCACGGAAGGCACCATAGGATAGCATCAAAGTAAAACATACAACTCAAACCAATCTAGATCATCAATCAACCCAAAAGACAAAAGAAATCTACTCAAAACATCATAGGATGGCAACATATCATTGGATCATAATATGTGGCATTAAGCACCATGTTCAAGTAGGGGATTACAGTGGGGTGCGGGAGAGTGGACCGCGTAAAAGAGATGAGGAAGGTGATGAAGATGGTGATGTTGATGAAGACATCACCGCGGCGATGGTTCCCCCGGTGGCACTCTGGCGCTACCGAGAGAGAGGGGGGGGGAGAGTATCCCCCTTGCGCTTCCTCCTCCATGGCATCCCCCCTAGACGGGGAGAGGTTCTCTCTCTGGTCCTTAGCCACCATGGTGATCATGACCCCGCCTGGCTTCCTCCTCCACGGCCTCCGGTGATGATGCCCCCTCCGGCAGGGTGCCGGAGAGGGCCTAGATTGATGGCGTTGGTCTCACGTCAAGGGGGTCCACGAGGCAGCGACAAGTCGGGAGCACCCTCCCGGGGGGTAGGGCGCGCCCCCTGGCTTGTCGCTTCCTCATGAAGCTTCTGGTCCAACTCTTGTGCTTTGGGGGTGTATTTTGGTCCATAAAAAATCACCATAAATTTTCAGCCCATTCTGTGAACTTTTATTTTTGCACAAAAAATGACACCAGTGTAGTTCTGCTGAAAACAGCGTCAATCCGGGTTAGTTGTAATCAAATCAAGCCAAAACCATATAAAATTGTTGTAAACATGGCATGGATACTTCATAAATTATAGATACGTCGGAGACGTATCAACATCCCCAAGCTTAATTCCTGCTTGTCCTCGAGTAGGTAAATGATAAAAGAATTAATTTATGAAGTGTGAATGCTAGGATAGTGCATAAGTTTGATCAATGATAATTTCAATCACTTTTTCTAGCATTATTCTATATCCTAAACAGTATCTCTTCTCATAAAACTTCTCGTGAGCAAGTAACAATCTATTCACACGTTAAATTATAGACCATAAAGTTTCTTGAAAACTAACAAACCATATTCTCGGTCACCAAACAATTGCAATTCATCTTATTTTCATGAAGGGTCTATGTAAGAGCTTTGATTTAGCAAATCCCACATACTCAACTATCATACAGTCTTCCATGATTGCTAACACTCAAAGCATATTTTTCGAACAAATAGCATCCATCGAACACAGAGAAAGATAGGGGCTTAATGTTTCGCCTCTCAACTTATTTGCCATATAGATAATTGTCAACAATAATAATTCATGATCAAATATATTTGAATGGCCATATATGCTTGGATCTTTCCCCACCATATGATTCTTGCCAACTAAAGAATAATTGAGGTTGAAATAAGAAGGAATACTATTGACTCTTGCATGAAAGTAAATACCTGAAAGTAAAAGATAGGCCCTTCACAGAGGGAAGCAGAGGTTGTCATGCGCTTTTTAACTTTTGATGTGCAAACCCTTAATGCAAAGGAACGTCACGTTGTATCGCCCTTTGTGATAGCAACCTTTATTATGCAGTCCGTGGCTTTATTTCTTTACCACCACAACTTCGTACGACGCTTATTTTCCCTTACAATAAAAGATCAAAAATATTTAGGAGCATTTTTTTATTGCTTTTTGCACCGACGAGAACTTACTTGAAGGATCTTATTCAATCCATAGGTAGATATGGTGGACACTCATGGCATGAAACGGGGTATAAGGGTTTTGGATGCACAAGTAGTATCTCTACTAGTACAATTTTTTGGCTAGCGAAAGATCCTAAGCAAGCACCACATGTTGGAGGATCCATAACCATATAACTTCTATACAAATATACCCAAACATAACTCATCACGTTGTCTTCCTTGTCAAACTTCAACTAATTTGCTCAAGTTTGAAAATAATTAATGGGGCTCACAATCATAGAATATGTCCAAGATAGTATATTTATATGTGAAATCTCTCTTCCTTCAATATTCTTTCATGAATTGTTCAAGTGACCAATGTTGTGTTTGCTAACTTTCAATAAATTTTACCACCTATACTTCTTATTTGTGAAGTAGTTACTCCCCATGGGATAAGCATATGAAACATAAATAATTTCAGGTTTATTTTATTCAATGCATTCAACCGTTTACTCATAGGATATAAGTGAAGCATGAGAGTAAATGACAAAACTACTCCAGAAAAATATAAGTGAAGATCAATGAGTAGTCAAATAGTTAAATAGCCATGGGAAGACTCTATCTAATTCAAGATTTCAGATCCAATGGTTTTATTCAAACAACAAGTAAAATGAAAATACGCTCCAAGCAAAATACATATCATGTGACGAATAAAAATATAGCTCCGAGTTAGGTATACCGATGGTTTTGAAGATAAAAGAGGGTATGCCTTCCGGGGCATCCCCAAGCTTAGGCGCTTGAGTCTTCCTTGAATATTACCTTGGGGTGCCTTGGGCATCCCCAAGCTTAGGGTCTTTCCACTCCTTATTCTCCTCATGTCGATATCTCACCCAAAACTTGAAAACTTCAATCACATAAAACTTAACGGAACTTCGTGAGATGGGTTAGTATGATAAAGAGCAAATAATTCACTTTGGTACTGTCAAGATAAGATTCATAATTTGTTCTCACACAATGCCTGTCGGCGTTCTGGGAATGGGGGTCCCCAGACTTGCCTGCCTGCGGCCTGCGGCGTGGCTCAAAGGAGGCCCAGCACGGCCCATCTTCATCAACGCAAGCTCAAGACCCTCGCGAGGGGCCAAGCCTCGCGGGGCGGACGACAAGGAGCTTCCTCAGGAACGGCCTCGTCAGGCTGGCTCATGAGGAGGCGGAGAGTTCAAGGCAGGGTACCTCGCGAGGTGCCCATGACGCAAGCCATGACGCAAGCCATGACGACCAAGGGCGCCAGTCGGGCGCCAGCCCGCGCAGCGTCCTCCTTTCCTCTCTGGTGCAAAGGGAGCAAGCGCAGGCGAGAGCATCAAGCAAAGGCATCCATTTCGGTGCAACAAGACCAAGACCAGCCCAACGGCACGAAGGAGTCATTGTGGAGCCCAAGCAAAGGCCATCACCAGAGCCTTTGGCAGGCGAGGACCAACTTTAGTCAGGATAAGTGTACCCGCTGTTCCCCTTCAAAATGTCCAATTGTTGGCGCCCTTCCCGCTCAATATTTGGGAAGAGGCCCAGGGCCTTCTGTGACGCCCGGATAGTTAAGCTACAGTAACCACATACGAATGGAGCCTTGTCATCACGATTAATTTTCTAAACCTCACCTTGATCCAAATCGAACTCGAATTCAAATTCAAATGCAAGTCAAATTATTAAATTTTTAAATAATAAAATAAAAATGTAGGTTGGGTTGCAAAAATTCACTAACTAATGGTCATGAATAATCCAACATTATTTGAATTATTAAAATGCCCTTAAACTATTTTCAAACTGGTCCAAACAGCCCCAAAATAAATCCTTTCATTTTAAACCAAATTCAAATGAGTTCAAATGATCTTCGAACTTTTTGAGGCGATGCAGAATATTGCATAATAATTATTTTGACAAGTTATACATTCGACTAAATTCATTTAGTAACCCAAAGGGATGCAAAACACCTGAGAAAATACAAATCAGAAATAAGAAAAGACTCTCTTTCACTTTAGCCCAACCGCTACTATGCATCGCCCAAATTTCTATGGGGGTCATCCCTTTTCCCTGTACGAGACAGAGGTCGTGGCACACATCCAACCACCATGGCCGTCGCTGGGCATGCGTGTCAGCCATCCTGCGCTTCCCCCGATGGATAAGACGCCATCGACCCCCCTGCGAACCCTAGCTACCTCATTCGTCCCCCACGCGCCGCTCTCTTCCTCCCCCGCATTAGACCGCCGCCACCGTCACCATGGCCGCCGTCGTCTACGTGCTCACTGTCGCCCCCGCCGCCTAGGACCGCGCCAGGAGCCTCGCCGTCGTCCGCCTCGTCCTCTCCGACCACCACCTCGAGCTCGGCGGCACCTCACCGACGGGATCGACGCGTCTTCCTCGCCTACGATGCGTTGCTTGCCCGATCTACCTCACTTTGGAGCTCCTCGGCCCACGCCGGCCGTCCTCCGCCTCCCTCGTGAGCACCACTCCCATTCCCCTCGTTCCCCCTCGATCGTCGCCCGTTCCACCGTAGTTAAAGGTCGCGTGGCTGGGCGCCCATGGTTGTGCTCCGCCGCCTGCTAATCGGCTGTTCCTCCCCCTCGCATGCTGCTCTGCCCGCCTCCCGTGCGCCCTGGCCTCCCCTTTTTGCCGCCTGGCGCGCCCGAGTCAGCGCCCTCGCGCGCATGTCCCCCTGGCCGTGCCCCTGCTCACGTAGCTGCTGCTCAGGCTGCTGCCATTCCTCCTCCTCCTGCTGCTATTCTTAACTGCTGCTGCTGCTACAGTAACATTCAGTTACTGTAGCGCTAGCTAGCTTTTCTAATTCTACGATGAGCAACCCTTTAGACAACCCCTAAACTCTGGCAAAACAATTGTTAATAGGACTAAAAAAATATGGAAAGGTAGTATACTTGACAAACTCCATTTTGTCCCACTGGACCACATCTAGCATTGTGTGTTGTGTGTTGTGTGTGTATGCAGCGTGGTGTGTGTGAGTGTGCCGTGTGAGTGCACGTGTGTGAGTGTGTGTGCGGCCGGCCCAAACTAGTTAGGTCTAATTCAATTAGCTAGACTAGTCCTAGGATTAATTCTGCTGTTTAGATAGTACTACTATCAGTTTAGTGCTAGATTAGCCTAATAGCCTATGACATGTGGCCCCATTCTAATCTAGACACTAATTTAATTTAGATGCCTATGACATGTGGGCCATAACTCACCTTTTGACCAGTCAAAGTAAAATGGTTGACCAGCCCCTCGGGTCCCATTGTCATACACATAGGCTAGGATAACACTAGGTAACAAATGCACATTCTGTCTTCAATTCAATTTAAACAATTCCAGAAAATTCAAAAAATGAATTAAAACTTTGAAAATTAATATAAATAAACTGTAACTCAGATGAAAATACTTTCTACATGAAAGTTGCTCAAAATGATGAGACGATTCCGGATATGCAGCCCGTTCGTCCGCCACACATCCCTAGCATAGCAAACCTGCAACCTTCCCCCTCCGGTTCATCTGTCCGAAAACACGAAACACCGGGGATACTTTCCCGGATGTTTCCCCCCTTCGCCGGTATCACCTATCCCTGCGATAGGTCACCCCTAGCACCACGTATTGCCGCGTCTTGCTTTGTGTTACATTTGATTGCTCTGTTATTTATTGTGTTCCCCCTCCGTTACTTCTTTCCGGTAGACTCCGAGACCGCTGCCGATGTCCGTGTGTTCGACTACATCGAGGATGACCCCTCCTTGCCAATGCAACCAGGCAAGCCCCACCTTTGATCACCAGATATCGCCTATTCTTCTCTATACTGCTTGCATTAGAGTAGTGTAGCATGTTACCGCTTTCGATTAATCCTATCTTGCTGCATAGCTCGTCCTTGCTACTTCTGTTGTTACCTTTACCTGCTATCCTATTGCTTAGTATAGGATGCTAGTGTTCCATCAGTGGCCCTACACTCTTGTCCGTCTGCCATGCTATACTACTGGGCTGTGATCACTTAGGGAGGTGATCACGGGCATATACTATATACTTTACACTATTACATTACCTGTGATACTGTTCGGAGATGGTGGGCTGAAAGGACAAGTGGCTCCATCCCGGTAGAGGTGGGACTGGGTTCCCGACGCCCCCATTTGTTACTTTGTGGCGGAGCGACAGGGCAGGTTGAGACCACCTAGGAGAGAGGTGGGCCTGGCCCTGGTCGGCGTTTGCGGATACTTAACACGTTTAACGAGATCTGGGTATTTGATCTGAGTCTGGCCATTTGGTCTATACGCACTAACCATCTACGTGGGAGTAGTTATGGGTATCCCGGCTTCGTGGTATCACCGAAGCCTTCGTGGACGCCAATGATCGAGTGGCGCTACCGGATTGGAACGTAAGCCTGCTCTTGTATTAAGGGGCTAGTTCCGCTTTTCGATCAGCGTCACATACGCGTCTTGAGGTGTGCTATGGGCGATGGGCCTGCACCTGTCGCTTAGGTTTAGACCGGCGTGCTCTGTTGTGCCTAGGTGGGGCTGCGACGTGTTGATCTTCCGGGGCCGGGCATGACCCAGAAAAGTGTGTCCGGCCAAATGGGATCAAGCGTGTTGGGTTATGTGGTGCACCCCTGCAGGGAAGTTTAATCTATTCAAATAGCCGTGATCTTCAAGAATGTGACGACTTGGAGTTGTACCTTGACCTTATGACAACTAGAACCGGATACTTAATAAAACACACCCTTCCAAGTGCCAGATACAACCCGGTGGTCGCTCTCTCTCAGGGTTACGAGGAGGGGATTGCCGGGTAGGTTTATGCTATGCGATGCTACTTGGAGGACTTCAGCCTACTCTCTTCTACATGTTGCAAGACAGAGGCTGCCAGAAGCGTAGTCTTCGACAGGATTAGCTATCCCCCTCTTATTCTGGCATTCTGCAGTTCAGTCCACTGATATGGCCCTTTACACATATATCCATGCATATGTAGTGTAGCTCCTTGCTTGCGAGTACTTTGGATGAGTACTCACGGTTGCCTTGTTCCCCCTTTCCCCCCTCTCTTTACCCGATTGCTGCAACCAGACGATGGGGCCCAGGAGCCAGACGCCACCGTCGGCATTTACTCCTACTACCCCGGAGTTGCCTACTACTATGTGCAGCCCGGCGTGACGACCGGGAGTAGTTAGGAGGATCCCGAGCAGGAGGCCTGCGCCTCTTCGATCTGTATCCCGGTTTGTGCTAGCCTTCTTAAGGCAAACTTGTTTAACTTATGTCCGTACTCAGATATTGTCGCTTCCGGACTCGTCTATGATCGAGCAGTTGTATTCGAGCCCTCGAGGCCCCCGGCTTGTATTATGATGCTTGTATGACTTATTTATGTTTTTAGAGTTGTGTTGTGATATCTTCCCGTGAGTCCCTGATCTTGATCGTACACGTTTGCATGCATGATTAGTGTACGATTGAATCGGGGGCGTCACACCTTCGCCTATAAATAGGAGTAGCCACCCCCAGGGCAGAGGGATCCGCCCCCGGATGAGATCGGAATCCTCATCAAGAAACCAGTAGCTAGAGCGACTGAACACCACCTAGCAGTTCATCACACCCGCCAAGAACAGACCCTCGCGAGGCTGTTCTTCCTTGTATTGTTCCTCATCTGCCCAAGAGGCAATCCACCACACCACACACTAGAGTAGGGTATTACACCACAATGGTGGCCCGAACCAGTATAAATCTTGTGTCTCTTGTGCTGTTCCGTTTAGTAGTTTAGGTCCCAGCGATTCGGCGAGGTGCGAGACGGTGGAGGGTTGGATCTCCGCGCGCACCCGGTGTTCGAACCTCAAGGGTCTGCTGAACCCGAAATCCGACATTTGGCGCGCCCGGTAGGTGCGCTGAATCTGCTTCGTCGCCTCGTTCTTCCCGACCACCGCAACCATATGCGGCGCTCGTCGGGCACGCGACGAGCGCCGAGCCGCCCTCGCCTCCCATGTCGCCCAGACAGCTCCCGTCGATGGGCGCCCTCGTCGTTCCCCGTCACCTGCCGTCAACGCCGCCACCGGCCCGGCGGGGAACGAGCAGCAAGCATCGTCCCAGCACCCGTCCATGAGGCGGGACGGCCGCACCGCCACACCTTCGCTCACCCCCGCTGGTTCTTCGTCACGCTACGCCCAGCGCTAGCAACCATGGAGGCTGCACTCATCGCGGCAAACGAGCTCCTGCGCTACCGCCCCGTCGACGACGTCTACGAAGAATGGCTCGACCGAGTCGCCGAGCTCGTCCGCGCTGCAGGAGGCGCCCCCGCACCGTCCGTCTCGCTGCACCGCACCCGCCCCGCGCGGGCGATGAAGCTCCCGGGGCGCCTCAGCCGCCTCCTCCTCAAGAAGGCGCCCTGGCCCCAAGGCGCTGCCCTCAAGCGGAACCCGCTCCGCCAGCCGGGCGCTGCAAGAGCGGAGCTGTCAAGAAGTTCCTCGCCCACAAGAAGCTGCCCAGCGCCTCCCGCTCCGCACGTCAGACCTGCGCTGCCCCCAGCCGCGGCGCAGGGAGGCCCGCAAGACCAAGCTCTCTGTCGTCCGAGGCCCCCCGCGGCCACGGCGGGTTGCCGCGCCTTCACCTCCGAGCTGCGCAGCGTCGCGTGGTCCGCCAAGTTCAAGCCAGATCTGCCTCCTCGCTACGACGGCACAGCTGACCCTACGGAGTTCCTCCAGCTCCACGAGCTGGGCATCGAGGCTGCCAACGGGGATGAAAAGGTCATGGCGAACTGGTTCCCCATGGCGCTCAAGGACGGAGCCCGCACTTTGGCTCTGAATCGGCCCCAGGCACGATCTATTCCTGGGCGAGATGCGCACCGCTTCATCGCCAACTTCCGAGGTACTCGCGACCGCCACCGCCGTGAGCGACATGCGCCGAATCAAGCAGCAGCCAGAAACCAGGCAAAAGTACATCCAAAGGCTTCAACAATGCCCGCCTCAAGATCCCCAGGGTAACGGAGGAGGCCATCATCTCTGCCTTCTCCGACGGCGTGCGCGACGTCAAGATGAAGGAGGAGCTGGCGATGCATGAAGATCTGTGCACCTCCTTGGAGCTGTTCAACTTGGCGACCAAGTGTGCCAGGGCTGAGGAGGGGCGCCTCTCCCTCCTCGAGCTGCCTGTCACGGACCCCGAAGAAAAGAAGTCCAAGGCCAAGGACGTGAAGCGCAAGGGGGCTGCCGTACTCATGGCGAACCGGACACCAAGCGAGGCGAAGATCAGCCCGAGTCCTCCAAGGGCGGTCGGTGCTGCGTGTACCACGACCTCCACACCCACAACACCAATGAATGCCAAGAGCTCGGGCGTCTGCGAAGGAAGGGTCGCAGACGCCCAGTGCAGCGGCCGGGGCTACGGCCGAGGAGGAGGAAGGAATGCAGACTGGGAAGACCGCGGCCCGCGCCAAAGGGTGGCGCGACCAACCTCGCGAGGACCGTTGGCAAGACCCGCCTCGCGAGGAGGCTGGAGGATCAGCCTCGTGAGGATCGCCCTGAGGGAACGCATGCCTCCCTTCACCGCCGCCGCCGCCAAGGAGAAATGAGGACCGTCATCGGGGCCAGGGGGCTGGGGCTCCCAGGAACCAGCGTCGATCGCTTTTGCATCCTGGGCGGAGCTCAAGCCCAGCCTCTCAGCGCATTTTCTAGCAGTTCGCCCGCGAAGTGAATGCAGTCCTCCCCAAGCTCGAGGCCACGCGCCCTCTCAGGTGGTCGGCGTGCGCCATCACGTTCAGCTCAGCGGATCAACTCAAGTGTGCGGCCACAGCCGGAGTCCTCCCAATGCTTTGTTCCCCAATCATCGACAGCGCTCGTCACCAAGACCCTCATCGACGGCGGGCGGGACTCAACGTCCTGTCCGTGGAAACATTCAACAATCTTCAAGTGCCTTACAGTCAGCTTCAGCCAACCAAGCCTTTCTCCGGAGTCACCGACGGCTCCACGGTCCCGATCGGGCAGGTCCGCCTTCCTGTCACCTTCAAGGCTCGTGACAACTTCCACACCGAGCTCATCGACTTCGACGTCGCCCACATTCGCCTGCCGTACAACGCCATCCTCGGGTACCCGGTGCTGGCCAAATTCATGGCCGTAACCCACCACGGCTACAACGTCCTCAAGATGCCAGGAAGTGGCGGGGTCATCACGGTGCCACATGAAGAGAGAGAGACGCAGTGTGCTCCACAGAGCGAGCCTTTCAGGCCGCATCGCTAGAAGACCCAGACCACAGCAGCAGGAGGCCTCCCGAGGGCGCACCCAAGAAGAAGAGGACATCGACCGGCTCGACTCCTCAAGAGGCAGGCCCCTCAGGGCCCGCGCCAGGCCAGGGGGAGCCTCCTTCCATCGCATAGGAAAGCGCGCCCGACACCCTCCTCAGGCCGGGCTCGGGGGCTCTCCCCTAGAGGGCCGCCGACCTTGCCAAGATCACGAGGGAGGCGCTTGGGCACCACGTGGAGGCATGCTTAGAAACACGTTTCCCGCAAGCAGGAGCAAGGCAAGGAGGGCCGAACCCTCAGGAGTTTGTCAGCAAGGCCATTCAGGAGCTACAGGAGTCAAGGGTCATGAGGGGCAGCCGCCACCACTGTGGCCCCCCATCCAGGCGAGGATGGTGGGCTGTGCGTCTGCATCGACATGCCAGGGCTCAACCGAGCTGCGTCTCAAGAGCGCCTCTGGCCCTCGCGAGTGTGACGTTGCGAGGGCCCGCCCCACAGCTACGTGCGCATGCCTCACGGCCTGCCAAACGCGGTTCCTGCGCACCAGCATCTCATGAGGGCCATCCTGGAGGCTCGAGAGGTCAGGCACGCCGCAGTCCTAGCGGAGATGGAGATGGCCCCCGAGGAGCCGCCAGCGCCTCCGGATCCTCCCGAGGCCCGGGCCTGGGGCTCATGAGGATCGCTCCGCAGCCCACCGAGTCCGCTACACCAACACCCCTTCGTCCCCAACATCACCAGTGACATCTTTAAGTTTTATTTCCGGTGGGAGGCGACTTCAGGGCCGCATTATTCCTGTGCCGCGTGGGTCCGTCCTGCGGCATGTATCCCTTTTATGTCATGTCATTAGCCTATACTGTTGGGGGCTCACCTCGGGCTGCATCATCCCCAAGCCGCTCGGGCCTGTCCCAGCGGCATGTATCCTTCTTACGTTTTCCTTAGGATTATGCTCTCGCTCCACCATGCTTGTTATTTGGTGCCTTTTCCTGGGTGACGGAATCTTGCACGTTAAAGGGGGGGGTGCCTGAGCATCGCGACTCAGGGCTCCCTCTTGGCTCTCCGGCCCTCACCCTCTGGTCTTGTCCATGGCATCGCGACCTGGCTTGCTGCCAACACGGCCGAGACCAGCCCGAGAGCCGGGACCCGAGGACGAGAGTTTCGTCATCTAACCCAGCTTAGCAGCGTTAAGGGGGTGCCTGAGTATCGTGACTCGGGGCTCCTACCGCTCTCCGGCCCTCACCCTCTGGTCTTGTCCATGGCATCGCGACTGGCTTGCCGGTAATGGTGAGACCAGCCGAGCTGGGACCCGAGGACGTAGAGTTTCGTCATCTAACCCAGCTTGCGCGTTAAAGGGGGGGTGCCTGAGCATCGCGACTCAGGGCTCCTACCGGCTCTCCGGCCCTCACCCTCTGGTCTTGTCCATGGCATCGCGACCTGGCTTGCCAGCGACGGCTGAGACCAGCCCAAGAGCCGGGACCCGAAGACGTAGAGCACCGGCATCTGGCCAAATTTGCAATAACACACTCGAAGATAAGGCCCAGAGCCAGGCGCAACCCGCCTTGAGGTAGGGCCCGGTGAGTCCCGCGCTGGCTCACGGGTGCCTAGATACACCTCGTCCAGCCCTACCGTGCCAGCCACGTGTCAGGGTGGGGCTGTATATGCCCCGGGCTCCTCCCGAGGGGAGCCCTCCCACGCACTGATGGAAGCACCATGCTCCGCTGGCCGACGACATCGCCGAGGAGCAGCTATGCCCGACGCATGCGGAAGCGCTTATGCTCGCTACCTGGTGATAAACAAGCGAGGTGGCCTCCGGTCGCATCAACCTCGAGGAGCCCGAGCTCGATGTCGGCCTCATCGCAACGCCTCCTCGGGGCGCCCGGCGTGAGGGTTACGGACACGGGGCTGCGCTGAGTCACGCCCAGACGACGCCACCCAGCCAAGCCCCCGGGCCTGGTTCGTCGCCGCGTCACTCCCCGAGCGGAGCCAAGGTACGAATGCCGTTTGAGCGTCAAGGGGGACTCCTGAGCATCGCGACTCAGGAGCCTAACTGGTCACGTAGCCCCTCACCCCTTAGTTCCGAAAGGCTAACGGCGGTTGAGGTATGCGCGGGGCCGGGCTCTGCAGACGTAGAACGGTGGATCCGCCCGCGTCTCACCTCCCTACTTGATGTTCGTGCGCCAAGGGGGACTCCTGAGCATCGCGACTCAGGAGCCTAACTTGTCACGTAGCCCCTCACTCCTTGGTCCCGTCCTGGTTTCCGGTCGGGGCTAACGGCGGCTGAGGTATGTGCGGGGCCGGGCTCTGCCGGCGTAGAACATAAGCAAGTAGGAAGCGCAAATTTCAAGGAATTCAAAAGCAAATATTACAGTCCACACTGTTATCGCAATACCAAATGCAAGTTTAAACGCCTCCCGGAGGCATGATACATGTGCAGGAATTAAAGGCGGGGACAGAGCCACAACGGAGTCACTTGTCGGCGGTGGAGCAGCGCTGAGTGGGTTCGCCTCGTGGAGCAGCAGGGCGGCAGCGCCTCGCCCGGCTTGGTCAAGGCCCGGAACTTCCCAACAGAGCCTCCGCGACCCTTCACAGCCTCGGCAGCGGTAGCTGCATGCTCGCCGCTTCAGGCTCTAGCAGGTTGTCCAGTCGACGCTGGATCGCGAAGGTAGATGTGGGTGAGGACCCGTCGATTGCCGCAGAAGACAAGACACGCGCCTCGGCCTCGGCCGTGGGGCCAAGGCCAAGGGAGACATCTTCAAGAGCGCGAACCAGGAAGGGAAGCAGCTTGGCGGGACCATCCTCGGCGCCGGCCAGCGGACTCTCCAGGCCGCTGTCGTAAAGCGTCTTCAGCAAAGAGCGAGCCTTCACCTCCATATCCATGAAGGCCACGCGATCTTCTGCAAGAACCCGCGCGTTGTCGTCCAGCTCGACCTTCCTCGCCTCCAGCTCCTGCTCCAGCACGCCTAGGCGGTCGCGGTGCTTCTTGAGCCTGGCCTCCCGGTCCTTGACGGCCGCCTCGCGAGCCTTCATGATTTCCTCCTGCTCCTGGCGGGCGGGCCTCCTCGGCAAGCTGGTTCTGCGAGCCCTTCAGCTCGCTCTCCGGCGTCTCAGCGACCTTGGATGCTAGCTGCCTCCCCGAGCAAGCATCGTGGGCAATCTTCGCCTCACGGACAGCCTGCTTCTCCTCGTCGCAAGCCGTCGAGGCCTGGACCAGCGCCGCCTGAATCGAAGCATCGGAGCGAATCCAGCCAGAAGCCAGCTCCAAACGCCCAGCCATCAGACGGGGTCGGCGCCCAGAAGATCCTGCCGCAGGCGGTCCAGTCTGGCAACGGCGCGATCCAGAACAGCATTCGAAGGAGCAGCGGTCGGTGGAGTAGGAGGAGAAGACGGCTGCGTGACCACTCATACGCCTCGAGGCGGAACCGGTAGCGCCACGGCAATAAAGTGGAGGCAGCGCCAAGCAAGGGCACCTCGAGTCTCACAGGTCAAGGGGCTGAGCTCGCCCCAGCGGGCTCAGCCCGGCCTCGCGAGGATGCCCGGGCAGGAGAGGCCTGTGCGTCACGATCACCTTCTTTCTCGGGCAGAGGCACCTCCACGATTGGGGCCTCAGGAGCCCCCTTCAGCTTCTTCTCCGCAGGCGCTAGCCTAGCCAAGAGATACAGATATCAAGCCTCAGCGAAAAAGCAAGGAATAGAACAAGAATCAAGCACTTATCTTCATCGTCATGAAGCTCGAGCAACCTCCGGCCGTACTTGAAGCCCGAGAGCCGGCTGCAGGGATCGGCTTCAAGGGGCCCGGGAGCAGGAGGCGCGTCTGCGGATCGCCCCGGGGCCGGGGCGGACCCGCGGGGGACCAGCCCAGTCCGGTCCTTCTTCGGGACCAGGGGCAGGCTTCTGCCTCCCTGCTCATCCTCATCCTCGTCGTCGTCACTCTGGGGGAGGCGGAGAGTGCGGGACCTGCGCCGAAGGGAGGAGCCCTTGACTCCGCCCCCGAATCAACCCCCTCTCCCGGCTCTCTTTCCTCCACCTCTTGTTGGAGTCGGAAGAGGACACGCCCACCAGTCCTCCGGAGCCTCGACGGGCCCGGGCCCGTCCCCATTGAAAAACAGGCATGGGCCCCACTACCTGCTCCCAATCCTCGCAAAGGAACAAGGATGCTGGGCGCCCTCGATCTCGCCACGTCGCCCCCAACCAAGGATCGGAGGACCGCCAGATCCTCGCCGACCCGGGACCACGGGGCTCGAGTGAGGCCTCCACATCGGAAGCGAATCGACGGCGGAGCCAGTTGATGCTCCAGAACTCCCTCGGCAGCGCCGCGGTCAGCTTTCGCCGCCACGGGCGTTGGCCGGCTTCAGATCTGCGTCCATCTTCTCCAAAGCACCAGGCTGGGATCCAAGCTCCACTCGGGACCAGTCATCGGAGCTCACGGGGTGCTCCGTGGGCAGGATCAGCTGAGGGTGGATGCGCCCAGCATCCACCAAGACCCACTTGCTCCTGAAGCCCTCAATCCGCTTCCTAGGGTTTGAAATGGCGATGGCTCCGCCGTATGCGATTTAAGCTTCACAAGACGCTGGAGGCGGAACCACGGGAGGTTCGGAGGGAGAAGTAGTGGCGCAGATTGCCAGAAGAAGGACGGAGTTGGGATGGAGGTGCAGAGCTTGAATGTTGTAGTGACGGAGGACGGAGAAGAAGAACTTAGAAAAGGGAGGCACTAGACTAGCAATGATGGCGCTCACGAAGAACGGGTAGAAGGTACTCCCCCGACCCTCCGGGGCGGCAGAGCCGGCCTTGAACACCTCCGTTCCGTTGACGCCCTGCGCCTCCGCCATCCGGCGCACCAGGGCGAGGCTCGCCCCTGACACATTTGGCGGGTCCAAGGCAGGAGAGTACCAAGCTCCGGCGGGGCTTGGCGAGGCGCCATGACTGGCTAGGGCACGCAGGCGGAGTGGATCTGAAGGTCTTGGAAGCAGAGGAGAGGCGCAAGAAAGGGGATCTAAGCAGCAATCGGAGAAAGTAAAGGAGGCAATGAAGATGCCGCTGTTATCAACCCACGCAGTTGCAGAGGCGCACACGCGTCAATCAACCGCCATGCGGCGCCTAAGGTCAGGCTGTTAGGGGCTCATGACGCTCGCTTCGCCCTTCGCCTCTTTGCTCGGCCAAGTTCGGGCGCCCGTGGGCCAGGCTCTTGTCGGTGTTAGGGAACGGGGTCCCCAGACTTGCTCGCCTGCGGCTGCGGCGTGGCTCAGAGGAGGCCCAGGACGACCCATCTTCATCAACAGAAGCTCAAGACCCTCGCGAGGGGCCAAGCCTCGCGGGGCGGATGACAAGGAGCTTCCTCAGGCACGGCCTCGTCAGGCTGGCTCATGAGGAGGCGGAGAGTTCAAGGCAGGGTACCTTGCGAGGTGCCCATGACGACCAAGGGCGCCAGCCCGCGCAGCGTCCTCCTTTCCTCTTTGGTGCAAAGGGAGCAAGCGCAGGCGAGAGCATCAAGCAAAGGCATCCGTTTCGGTGCAACAAGACCAAGACCAGCCCAACGGTAGGACGTGAGTCATTGTGGAGCCCAAGAAGGCGTCATCACCAGAGCCTTTGGCAGGCGAGGACCAACTTTAGTCAGGATAAGTGTACCCGCTGTTCCCCTTCAAAATGGCCAATTGTTGGCGCCCTTCCCGCTCAATATTTGGGAAGAGGCCCAGGCCTTCTCCTATAAATAGGAGTAGCCACCCCTGTAGGCGAGGATCCGCCCGGATGAGATCGGAATCCTCATCAAGAAACCCGTAGCTAGAGCGATGAACACCACCTAGCAGTTCATCACACCCGCCAAGAACAGACCCTCGCGAGGCTGTTCTTCCTTGTATTGTTCCTCATCTGCCCAAGAGGCAATCCACCACACCACACACTAGAGTAGGGTATTACACCACAATGGTGGCCCGAACCAGTATAAATCTTGTGTCTCTTGTGCTGTTCCGTTTAGTAGTTTAGGTCCCAGCGATTCGGCGAGGTGCGAGACGGTGGGGGGTTGGATCTCCGCGTGCACCCCAGTGTTCGAACCTCAAGGGTCTGCCGGAACCCGAAATCCGACAATGCCTACTATACCATATCATTTCTACAATATATATTGAGCAATATAAGTCATAGAAACTAGTAAACAAGCAAACTATGCATTGAAAATAGAATCTGTCCGAAACAGAATAGTCTGTAATGATCTGAACAACAACCATACTTATGTTACTCCAACAATTCTGAAAAATTCGTACAACGTAGAAAATTTATATATAAATCATCTGTAAAAAATTCAGAATTTTTCGACGCACCAGTAATTTTAAACAATCCTGTCATTGGGCATAAAAATTTCTGTTTTCACACAGAATCAAGTCAACTATCATCCACACTACCCCAAAGGCTTTACTTGGCACTTTATTGAAACAAAAACTATAAAACACGATTACTATAGTAGCTTAATCATGTGAACACACAAAAATAGTAGGGGTAAATATTGGGTTGTCTCCCAACCAGCGCTTTTCTTTAATGCCTTTTTAGCTAGGCATGATATTTTAATGATACTCTTCCAAGCCCGATGATAATTTTATTCATACTCTAAAAGATATAAGTGAATTTCATAGAGTGTTCTACAATTAACATAGATTTACCAATATCCAAGCTCAAAATATATAAGTGAAGCACACAAAGCATTCTATGAAGCCATACTCAAAAGATTTAAGTGAAGCACAAAGAGCATTCTATAAAGCCATACTCAAAACATTTAAGTGAAGCACATGAAGCATTCTATAAATCAATGAAGGACTATCTCATACTAGCATGGTGCATAAAGGAATAGAAAATTAAAATAAACACAATAGACACATATCATGTGAACAAAACAAAAACCGAGGTATACCGATAACTGTTGAAGAATAAAGATGGGATGCGTTCCAGGGCATCCCCAAGCTTAGATGCTTGAGTCTCCTTTAAATAATTACTTGGGGTGCCTTGGGCATCCCCAAGCTTGAACTCTCGCCTCTCCTTATTGCTCTTATATCGATAACTCCTCGATCTTTGAACACTTCATCCACACAAAAACATAACAAAAACCCTCGTGAGATCCATTAGTATAATAAAGCAAATCACTACCTTTAGGTATTGTTGTAAACTCATTCCAATTTTATATTAGCACTATATCTACTATATTCCAACTTCACCATGGTTCATACCCCCTGATGCTACCCATAGATTCATCAAAATAAGCAATCAACACATAGAAAACAGAATCTGTGAAAAACAGGATAGTCTGTAGCAATTGAAAACTTCATATACTTCTGTAACTCCAAAAATTATAAAAACATAGGACAAAATAAACATTTTGCATAGAAGTACTGTGTAAATTTTTTAGAAACTTTTGATGTTCCAGTAAAAAATGTAAATTCACGCACTACAGCCAAAATTTCTATTTTTACACCGCACATAGCAAACAAGCAGTCTAATCATCCTAAAACCAAAACTTGGCACATTGTTTTTATAATACAATGGATATATACAAGGGAATAATTATTTTTGAGAAACTTCCATGAAAAATCTACATTGTTTCCATGAGCATGAACATAAGTGTTCAAGGTCGACCCTCACTTCTCCATTGCATAACCTTCCAATCACTTCTCTTTTTGAAAAAGTTTTAGGCATAAGAGGCAAGTATTTTTTTTTATATTTTGTATTCTTTAATATTTTTTGTTTTTTTCACCCACAATTAAATAAAAAAACAAAAGGGAAACCAAAATCTGCTTAGTGAATAAAGCAAACAAGCACACACGAGAATATCAGCCCTACGCTATTGCTCCCAGGAAATGGCGCCAGAAAAGAGCTTGATAATCCCGAAGTGCAAGGAATCATCATAGCAATTTCCAAAGTTGGAAGTGATAATTATGGAGTGTAGAACCCACAAGGATCTAAAGGTAAGATCAATATTAACTCAAGTCCTATCTGCCACTGATACGACTCTACGTACACTGAACGTTTGCTTCCATCTAGAAACAAGAAATAAAACTACGTTGTGGGTATGATGAGGATAGCTTTGCATGATCTCGGAGAACTAAAATATAAAAATAGGTGCTGTTAACATAAAGTTCGAATATATTAATATATATTATAAATAGCGAGTGTGGAATAATGATGGGTCGTTGTGCGGAATTATCCTTGGCAATTGTTAACAAAATCGGCAATCATTATTGCAATTTTATATGAGGGAGAGGCATAAGCTAACATAATTTATCTACTTGGATCATATGCACTTATGATTGGGACTCTATCAAGCATCCGCAAATACTAAAGATCATTAAGGTAAAACCCAACCATAGCATTGAAGTATCAATTCCTACAAGTGTCTTGGTGGTAACTCGTTCGGATTGGTCATTGTTGACGACTTTTCATGATTTACGTGGGTGTTCTTTCTTGATAATAAATCACAGGTCCAAAAGATCTTCAAGAACTTTGCCAGGAAAGCCCAAAATCAATTTGAAGTGAAGATCAAGAAGGTTCAAAGCGACAAAGGAACAGAGTTCAAGAATACAAATGTGGATACCTTTCTTGAAGAAGAAGGGATTTCACATGAGTTCTTGGCTACGTACACACCTGTGACGCTCCGATAATTTAGCTACATCAATCCCCTGCTAATGATGCAACATCATCATGATTACTGTTGTTAAACTCGCGTTTGTTTGAATCTGGTCCAAATTCAAATTTAAATGAAAGTCATAAATAAAAGTTTTCAAAGATAAAATCTAAAATGTTCAAAGTGTGGCAAATAATCTCTGGTTATTTGTCATGTTGGAACCAACCTATTTTGGATTCCGAAAGTGCCCCTGGAAATTATTTAGTGGTCCAGCAGCATTTAAAATTGGACTTTTGAATTTCTAAAAATGGTTAGACAACTCGTTTTGGCCTCAAACTTTTTGTGAGTGCTAGAAATAATGTGCTTGATTTACGTGACAAGTCTCATATCTATCAAAACTCTTTTAATTTTATAATTTCATAGAAAACAGCCGGTCATTCAGCTGGCCATTATCCCCTAATGGGCCTCGTGGCCCAGCTGGCCATTCAGCTGGTCGGCCAGGCCAGCCTACTTCGCCGCACCCCCCGCCTGGCCTATATGGCCCCTTGTTCGCCGAAACCCTAAATCGCTACCCCCCCCACTCCCCTCGATCCCCTACTCGCTCTTCGCCCCCTCCCTTTCGTCTGGACACTTTCGTCCGCGCCCGAGGGGCCCCAGCGCCCCAGCCTTGGCGCCCATACTCGACGCCGCCCCACCGCCTGCTCCGCCCGCGCCACCGCCGAACATCGCCTGACACCTCGCCTTCCTCCATGGAGCGCCCCTCGCTGGACGCCCTTGCCGCCTCGACGCGCCAGACCTCGCCATCGCCGGATGGCCCCTGCCCCCCCTCGAGCTCGCACGCGACCCCCCTGTGAGCCCCGTCTGCCCTCCTCTCTCCCCGTCGTCGGTTCCGGCCCGCGCCCGTGCTAACAACGCCCCAGCCTCCCCGTCGCGCTCCCGTCTTCGCCCGCGCCTGCCCCTGTATGGCCAACCGCAGTTGCTCGCCGCTCGCGGCCACCATCGCCGCCGCCACTGTCGCGCCGCCTCTGGTCCCGCCCCTCGATCGCCGGCCTCACTAGCGCGGCCAGTGCCTACCCTAGCCACACCATGACCATAGATGGCCCCCTGTGTGCGTGTGTGCCACAGCCAGGACATGGCCTTGTGCCACTGACCATAGGGGCCCACCCCCTGTTTAGAACGAAATAAAAGTAAATAAAATCAATCAATTAATTAATTAATTAGCTAATCAGTTAATTAACTTAATTAAAGTTTGCTTAATTAACTTACATGTAGTTAACCTGCTAATTTACTATTTTAATCTATAATTAGATTGATGAGGCAATGACAAGGGGGCCCCACCCCCTTTTGACCAGTCAAATGTTGACTAGTCAACTAGGACCCCCCTGGACTCACCGTCAGCCTCTTATACATACTGTTGGGTACATTTCTGGGTACCCCTAGCTTTTAGCTATTTAATTTTGAATTAACAATGATTTCTGAATATTGTTTTAAAACTTTGAAAATTAATTTAAAATAAATCGTAGCTCGGATTAAAACACTTTGTACATGAAAGTTGCTCAGAAAAGCGAGGCGAATCCAAATACGCAGTCCGTTCGTCTGCCACATGTCCCTAGCATAGCGAACATACAACCGCCCCCTCCGTTTCATCTGTCTGAAAATCCCAAACTTCGGGAAAACATTCCCCAATGTTTTCCCCCTTCACCGGTATTGTGTAGCCCTGCGTTAGAACACCCCTAGCGTTGCTTATTGCCTTGTCATGCTTAGTATTGCACTTGTTTGCTCTGTATTTATTGTTGCTTCCCCCTCTTCTCTCCAATAGACCCCGAAACCGCTGCTAATGCCACTGTGATCGTCTACGTCGACGACGACCCTTCTTCCCTTTCAGTGGATGTTTTCCCCTTCCAGGCAAGCCCCCCCTTTGATCATCCCGATATCGCCCATTCCATTCTCTCATGCTTGCATTAGATTTTGCTACTATTATTGTTTGCTCCTATTCTGATTCATAGTCTTCTTTTGTAACCGCTCATTGTACCTTACCTACTTATCCTAAACTGCTTACTATAGGTTGGTTGGTGATCCATCAGTGACCTCCCCCCACCTTGTCCTTGTTGCCCCTGCTTCACCGTCGACGGCTCGATCAATGTGATCGACGACCAGAGCCCGACACTTCGCATCACATCATGCCCCTTCTATTGTTCGACTCTGCAGAGCTACTATCGAGTGCTAAGGGTGATACCTCGTAACACACTCCAGATGATAATTCTGTAGTGTAGCTATTCGGTCGTGGTCATCGAGGGTGATTCCTCCTTGACCACTCCCGATACGACTCTGTCGTGCAACCCCTCAAGTGTGAACCTCGAGGGTGGTTCCTCTTACGTTCACCTTGATGATTACATCGAGTGGAATCCATCGAGGGTGATTCCTCGGGTTTTCCTCCTTGATGTTTTGGACCCACGGTTACCCAGACTTTACTTGAGACCATTATTGAAGTTGGGTCGGCCTTGAGTGGTACCCGCGAGTTGATGTGAAAGTCGGGCGGGCCCGTAGAGCACCCGTGAGTTTTCTATGAGGCACAGCCGGGCATTCTGGGCCCCTGCCGTAAGTCCACAAGATGGGGCGACGGGGTCACATTATCGTGAGTCTCTGCTCCTCTCCGCGAGCCCCCAATGCACTAACAGGTTTGGGTATTTGTTCTGAGTTGGCCTTTAGCCTTTACGCACTAACCAGCACGCGAGAATAGTTATGGGCCTCGATGTCGCGGTATCAATCGAAGCTTTTTCACACGTGCAGTTCAGCATTGTGGCACGGTCGGATCGCACCGACCATCTGAGGTGGTGCTGGTATTCACCCTGCACACAATGACCCGGAGTGTAATGGGTGATGGGCCCAAGACGCTGGAGTGCTTAGGATGTAGACCGGCCGGGACCTCTCTGCTGAGCCTAGGTAGGCTGCGACATGTTGACCTTTCGAGGCCGGGCATTGACCTAGGAAAGTGTGTCCGACCAGAGTAACCAAGCATGTTGGGTAACATGGTGCACCCCTGCAGGGAAGTTATATATTCGAATACCGTGTCCACGGTAATGGACGTTCAGACTTGTATCCTGATCTATTACAACTAGAACTGGTTACTTGAGATATGTGATGGATATGTGGCTCCGAGATTGCTTTCTCGCAGGGAGTCGAGGAAGGATCTCTGGGCATTAATGTTACAACATGTTTGTTAAATATAAACTACTATTCTTTACTCTTCTACATGCTGCAAGATGCTTGGATCTGCTTGAAGATGCTAGTCTTCGATAGGCTAGGCCTTGCCCTCTTTTCTGGCATTCTGCAGCTCAGTCCACAGATACATACCTTCCTTTGATACCAATGCATACTTAGTATAGATTTGATGCTTGCGAGTACTTTGGATGAGTACTCACGGTTGCTTTGCTACCCCTTTTCCCCTTCTTCATTCTTTCCGGTTGTTGCAACCAGATGGTGGATCCCTGGAGCCAGATGCCACCACCGACGGATACTACTATATGGAGGCCGCCGAAGAAAAGGAGTAATTAGGAGGTCCCAGGCAGGAGGCCTTGCCGCTTTGATCGTGTTGCTTTTGTGCTAGCCTTCTTAAGGCATCTTTGTTTACCTTATGTCTGTACTCAAATATTGTTGCTTCTACTAACTCTTGTGTATCGAGCTATGTATTCGAGCCCTCGAGGCCCCTGGCTTGTAATATAAAGCTTGTATTATTTTAATTTGTGTCTAGAGCTGTGTTGTGATATCTTCCATGAGTCCCTGATCTTGATCGTACACATTTGTATGTATGATTAGTGTACGGTCGAATCGGGGGCGTCACAAGTTGGTATCAGAGCCGACTGCCTGTAGGAACCCCCCTTTCCAACTCCTTGGCCGAAGTTGAGTCTAGTCTTTGAAAACCTAATTTACTAACATGGCTGTGTGGCTTACGGGCCCATGTCGCCATGGGTGTTATTAGGATCTTTTATTCCTCGTCTATACTCTGGGATTCTGATCTCTCTTCTATTCGGGTTAAATGATTTTGCTAACTCTAACCCTAGGTTCTCGTAAATACGTTCTCCCGGAGAGCCCCTCACTCTATATGATTGCTTGGTGCACCAGAAGACTCTGAAGATACTCTCCGATGTTTTTTCGAGACCCTTGTGCCCTTCGCTTTTGCAATTCTCTATCACTGATAAGTCACTATGGATAACTACATACATTTTCCATTCATACAATCATTCCCCGTTGATCTTGTTATTACAAGATACCCTAAAATTCTCTCTTTTGTTCTGAGAATACTTTGTGCCTACTACCTTGTAGTTCTTTGCCACCTGAATACCCCTACGTATAATTACTCGCGCTTGCCGAGTATCCATTCATCTATCGTTGTTCATGTGTTTCACAAGATACTTTGAAATACCATCCGATCATCCGATATTCCTCTCCAACTGTTGCTCTGCAAATACTTGTCTACTTGCATTATGGATACTTTCCGTATGTCTGGCACTATTTAGTAGTATCCTTTGTCACCATCATTTTGAACATTTGATTCGATATGTTTGTGAATGCTTGCAATCATAATCACAACTAGAATTCTTCCCTTCGGCTCAGGCGTCACCCCGGACATGAGCTGGTGTTCGACAAATCAGACCTTGATTGATTGTCGATCTATGTCTATTCTACTTATTTGACTTTGATCAGAGCCTTTGCTTCTGATCCCCCATTTTGGAAATCATAATTCCCTTTGCATTCGAGCTTAGAATTAGTCAGTTGTTTCTATAATATGATATCCTTGCATTCTTTCTTCTTCTGGTTGAGTACTGATGGCCACATTAGATCCCTTGTGAACCACCAGATCCTTTGTGGGGTTCTATCCGACAGCGTCCTTCATATACAGTAACCTTGTGAGCTTTTCCTCGGATACCTAATGCCTTTGGTAAATTGTATCCCCCTCTCTTGTCAACCATACTCTGCTTTCAAGCTTGAGTTAATTACTCCTGAAGTTGTGATGTATGTTCCTAAGATGCCCCGATGGGTGAATCTATGCCTTCCATAATCTGTGTGAACTAGAAGATTATGCGGGTTATATGTACTAGCGTTTCTTCAAAAAAATCAACGCTACAACTTCTTCGAATGCGATAAGTGAATGGAAGGTTATGCATTGCTGAAGTGGGAGTCGACCTTGAACCTTTGTGTTCATGCCCATGGACCCGATGTGGAACTTAACACGGAAACTTCCTGTAATAATAATAATCCCCTTGTGATTAGTTCATCTTGTGTCTATGTTTGATCCCTTGCAACCGTGGTTTCAACCATACTATTTTTCTTTGATCCCATTTCTCGGACAAGTTGAAGTACTTGTCTTCTGCAGACCATTTCACCCGTCCAACCTCTATTCTGCTCTACCCTCGAGTATTACCCTATGGTATCTCGAGAATATCTCAGAACTATGTAACTTCTTATGAGTTCTTCATCAACTGTAATTTCTCGCCGATTCATATTTTCCACGGGTTCTGAGTTGTTAGACACTCGAGAATATCGATAACTGATTCGAGTCTACACTTCCCTTTCCGTTATTTTGTTTAACCTTTCTTGTAACCTAACATACCTGAGGAGTGATAATTCCCTGCTTATGTAACACCTCGGTGTACAAACTCTGTCAGTAAGACCTTTTTACTATTGTTGATGACATTCCGGTAGCCTCCGATGGACGAGAACTTTGCCTATTGGTCTGCCTCGTCTTAACGAGCAGGAAAATGGTTCTCTTCGCCCCTCGCCCTTGGTACCAACGTTGTTGCCAACATAATTGGCAGGCTATATATCGTCTGACCTGCCTTGCTATCATGACCGTGCAAAATGATTAGCGCCTTCCTGCTGTTAACCCACATGGTGGGCCCATAACCCACAGTTCCACATGATCGAAACTTGACTCTCCTGTACATCCTTGTTTTCCAAAATTGTTCCTCACACTTGGCTTCGCATGTAATTCACGAGCCACCTTCTTGTGATCTGTTCTGGTATCAGATGCAATACTTATTTTCGATGCTCTGAACCCATTTCACACTCTCTTTCAGACATCAAACAATTGTACATCCGCTTGAAGCTTCTGATTGCACCTTCTAGCCTTGCTCTTGATCACTTCCTTGAATTTCAACTTGAGAGATGCCTCTATGCCACATTCACTGAGATAGCCCCTAGGTACCTATCTTCTGTTGAGCTCTGTCCTTCCCGAGTCTTTCCCCCTTACTCCACCCCTTAAATCTCGGGACGAGATTTCTTGTAGTGGAGGAGAATTGTGATGCCCGGATAATTAAGCTATAGTAATTCCCTGCCAACGATGCAACATCATCATGATTACTGCTGTTAAACTCGCGTTGGTTCGAATCCGGACAAAATTCGAATTTAAATTAAAGTCAAAAATGAAAGTTTTCAAATGTAAAATCTAAAATGTTAAAAGTGTGGCAAATAATCTCTGGTTATTTGTCATGTTGGAACCAACTTCTTTTGGATTCCAAAGTGCCCCCGGAAATTATTTAGTGGTCCAGCGACATTTAAAATTGGTGATACGTCTCCAATGTATCTATAATTTTTGATTGCTCCATGTGATTTTTAGGAAGAATATGATCCAGGAGACTTTGACCCTACGTCAAGAAACAAAGGAGGAGGCCACGAGGTAGGGGGGCGCGCCTACCCCCCAGGGCGCGCCCTCCACCCTCGTGGGCCCCCTGTTGCTCCACTGATGTACTCCTTCCTCCTATATATACCCACGTACCCCCAAACGATCAGATACGGAGCCAAAAACCTAATTCCACCGCCGCAACCTTCTGTACCCACGAGATCCCATCTTGGAGTCTGTTTCGGAGCTCCGCCGGAGGGGGCATCCATCACGGAGGGCTTCTACATCATCACCATAGCCTCTCCGATGAAGTGTGAGTAGTTTAGTTCAGACCTTCGGGTCCATAGTTAGTAGCTAGATGGCTTCTTCTCTCTTTTTGGATCTCAATACAATGTTCTCCCCCTCTCTCGTGGAGATATATTCCATGTAATCTTCTTTTGCGGTGTGTTTGTTGAGACCGATGAATTGTGGGTTTATGATCAAGTTTATCTATGAACAATATTTGAAGCTTCTGAATTCTTTTATGTATGATTGGTTATCTTTGCAAGTCTGTTCGAATTATCAGTTTGGTTTGGCCTACTAGATTGATCTTTCTTGCAGTGGGAGAAGTGCTTAGCTTTGGGTTCAATCTTGCGGTGTCCTTTCCCGGTGTGATGGGGCAGCAAGGCACGTATTGTATTGTTGCCATCGAGGATAACAAGATGGGCTTTTTATCATATTGCATGAATTTATCCCTCTACATCATGTCATCTTGCTTAAGGCGTTACTCTGTTTTGCATGAACTTAATACTCTAGATGCATGCTGGATAGCGGTCGATGAGTGGAGTAATAGTAGTAGATGCAGGCAGGAGTTGGTCTACTTGTCTCGGACGTGATGCTTATATACATGATCATACCTAGATATTCTCATAACTATGCTTAATTCTGTCAATTGCTCAACAGTAATTCGTTCACCCAACATAAAATACTTATGCTCTTGAGAGAAGCCACTAGTGAAACCTATGGCCCCCGGGTCAATCTTCATCATATTAATCTTCCAACACAGTTATTTCCTTTGCTTTTATTTTACTTTGCATCTTTATCATAAAAATACCAAAAATATTATCGTATCATATCTCACTCTCGTAAGTGACCGTGAAGGTATTGACAACCCCTATCTTGTTTTGTGTAGGTACGAGGGACTCGCGCGTAGCCTCCTACTGGATTGATATCTTGGTTCTCAAAAACTGAGGGAAATACTTACGCTACTTTGCTGCATCACCCTTTCGTCTTCAAGGGAAAACCAACGCAGTGCTCAAGAGGTAGCAAGAAGGATTTACCGCGCCGTTGCCGGGTAGGTCTACGCAAAAGTCAACATACCAAGTACCCATCACAATCCCTTATCTCCCGCATTACATTATTTGCCATTTGCCTCTCGTTTTCCTCTCCCCCACTTCACCCTTGCCGTTTTATTCGCCCTCTCTTTTCCGGTTGCCTCTTTTCGATCACTTTTCCCTCGCCATATCAGAACCAAAAAGAGTTGGGGTTTCTCTCCCGAGTTTTAGCGCTTTAGACAATCCTGCTATCTTATCTAAACTCATAAATAAAAATACTATGGAAAAACCTGCCGGAATTATCAATGAAAACCTTAGCAATTTTGATTAAGAAGATTCTGGAATATTTCGTTATTTACTCGATGAATCTTTGAAAGATGCTTGGGATAGGCTATTAAGGATCCGGGCTAGCTATGTACCTCAATACCAAATTGAGGTTTACTTAAAAAGCTTTTATGTTGGGTTGCCCGCTTCGTTCAAACAAATCTTAGATTCTATTTTTGAAGAGGGTTTTCTTGAAGGGGACCCCATAGACACCTATGAAAAGATGAAAACTATATTTGAGCACCCCATTAACGAGAAAGTTGAAATCACATCTCTTTGCTTTCTTACCAAAACGAATCTATCAAAGAGATAAAAGCTAGCCTAGATGCCAATTTCCGCAGCATACTTAATCTTTCTTCTACCATTAATGGCCATGTACTTTGTAAAAATAGAAAGATTAATTCCATAGATAACAAGTTTGCTCTCTTTTTCCCTAAAACCAAAGCTGGCAATACCTAGATCTATCCTTGCTTTTATGCCTAGCTAGGGGCGTTAAACGATAGCGCTTGTTGGGGGGCAACCCAATTTTATTTTTATTTTTTTGCTTTTTGCTTATGTTTAGGAAGAAATATTTGATCCAGCCTCAGGTTAGATGTGTTTTTATGTTTTAATTAGTGTTTGTGCGAAGTTAAACCTATAGGATCTTCTTGGATGATAGTTATTTGATCTTGCTGTAATTTCCAGAAACTTTCTGTTCACGAAAATAATTGTTAAAAATCACCAGAACGTGATAAAAATAGTAATTCCAATTGCTTATGATCAATAAACAAAATGTCTAGGTCTTCTTATTTTGGCTGATTTTTTGGAGTTCCATAAGTTTGCGTTAGTTACAGATTACTACAGATTATTCTGTTTTTGACAGATTCTGTTTTTCGTGTGTTGTTTGCTTATTTTGATGAATCTATGGCTAGTAAAATAGTTTATAAACCATAGAGAAGTTGGAATACATTAGGTTTAACACCAATATAAATAAAGAATGAGTTCATTACAGTACCTTGAAGTGGTCTTTTGTTTTCTTTCGCTAACGGAGCTCACGAGATTTTCTGTTGAGTTTTGTGTTGTGAAGTTTTCAAGTTTTGGGTGGAAGATTTGATGGATTATGGAACAAGGAGTGGCAAGAGCCTAAGCTTGGGGATTCCCATGTCACCCCCAAGATAATATAAGGACAACACAAAGCCAAAGCTTGGGGATGCCCCGGAAGGCATCCCCTCTTTCGTCTACTTCCATTGGTAACTTTACTTGGAGCTATATTTTTATTCACCACATGATATGTGTTTTGCTTGGAGCGTCTTGTATGATTTGAGTCTTTGATTTTTAGTTTACCACAATCATACTTGATGTACACAACTTTTGAGAGAGACACACATGATTCGGAAATTATTAGAATACTCTATGTGCTTCGCTTATATCTTTTGAGTTATATAGTTTTGCTCTAGTACTTCACTTATATCTTTTAGAGCATGGTGGTGGATTTGTTTTATAGAAACTATTGATCTCTCATGCTTCACTTAGATTATTTTGAGAGTCTTAAATATCATGGTAATTTTCTTAAATAATCCTAATATGCTTGGTATTCAAGATTAGTAAAAACTTTCTTATGAGTGTGTTGAATGCTAAGAAAAGTTTGATGCTTGATAATTGTTTTGAGATATGAAGATGGTGATATTAGAGTCATGCTAGTTGAGTAGTTGTGAATTTGAGAAATACTTGTGTTAAAGTTTGTGATTCCTGTAGCATGCACGTATGGTGAACCATTATGTGATGAAGTCGGAGCATGATTTATTTATTGATTGTCTTCCTTATGAGTGGCGGTCGGAATGACGATGGTCTTTTCCTACCAATCTATCCCCCTAGGAGCATGCGCGTAATACTTTGCTTTGATAACTTGTAGATTTTTGCAATAAGTATATGAGTTCTTTATGACTAATGTTGAGTCCATGGATTATACACACTTTTCTTCCTCCCACCATTTCTAGCCTCTCTAATACCGCACACTTTTCACCGGTATCATAAACCCACCATATACCTTCCTCAAAACAGCCACCATACCTACCTATCATGGCATTTCCATAGCCATTCCGAGATATATTGCCATGCAACTTTCCACCGTTCCGTTTATTATGACACGCTCCATCATTGTCATATTGCTTTGCATGATCATGTAGTTGACATCGTATTTGTGGCAAAGCCACCGTTCATAATTCTTTCATACATGTCACTCTTGATTCATTGCATATCCCTGTACACTGCCGGAGGCATTCATATAGAGTCATATTTTGTTCTAAGTATTGAGTTGTAATTGTTGAGTTGTAAGAAAATAAAAGTGTGATGATCTTCATTTTTAGAGCATTGTCCCAAGTGAGGAAAAGGATGATGGATACTATGATTCCCCCACAAGTCGGGATGAGACTCCGGACGAGAAAAAGGGAAAGAGGCCAAAAAAATAGAAAAGGCCCAAATAAAAAAATGAGAGAAAAAGAGAGAAGGGACAATGTTACTATCCTTTTACCACAACTGTGCTTCAAAGTAACACCATGATCTTCATGATAGAGAGTCTCTCATTTTGTCACTTTCATATACTAGTGGGAATTTTTCATTATAGAACTTGGCTTGTATATTCCAATGATGGGCTTCCTCAAAATGCCCTAGGTTTTCGTGAGCAAGCGAGTTGGATGCACACCCACTTAGTTTATTTTGTTGAGCTTTCATATACTTATAGCTCTAGTGCATCCGTTGCATGGCAATCCCTACTCACTCACATTGATATTGATGGGCATCTCCATAGCCCGTTGATACGCCTAGTTGATGTGAGACTATCTTCTCCCCTTTGTCTTCTCCACAACCACCATTCTATTCCCCATATAGTGCTATGTCCATGGCTCACGCTCATGTATTGCGGGAAGATTGAAAAAGTTTGAGAACGTCAAAAGTATGAAACAATTGCTTGGCTTGTCATAGGGGTTGTGCATGATTTAAATACTTTATGTGGTGAAGATAGAGCATAGCCAGACTATATGATTTTGTAGGGATAACTTTCTTTGGCCATGTTATTTTGAGAAGACATGATTGCTTTGTTAGTATGCTTGAAGTATTATTATTTTTATGTCAATATTAAACTTTGGTCTTGAATCTTTCGGATCTGAATATTCATATCACAATTAAGAAGAATTACATTGAAATTATGCCTAGTAGCACTCCGCATCAAAAGTTCTGTTTTTATCATTTACCTACTCGAGGACGAGTAGGAATTAAGCTTGGGGATGCTTGATACGTCTCCAACTTATCTATAATTTTGATTGCTCCATGCTATATTATCTACTGTTTTGGAAATTACTAGACTTTATTATTCACTTTTATATTATTTTTGGGGCTAACCTATTAACCGGAGGCCCAGCCCAGAATTGCTGTTTTTTTGCCTATTTTAGAGTTTCACAGAAAAGGAATATCAAACGGAGTCCAAACGGAATGAAACCTTCGGGAACGTGATTTTTAGGAAGAATATGATCCAGGATACTTGGACCCTACGTCAAGAAACAAAGGAGGAGGCCACGAGGTAAGGGGCGCACCTACCCCCCCAGGGAGCGCCCTCCACCCTTGTGGGCCCCCTGTTGCTCCACCGACGTACTCCTTCCTCCTATATATACCTACGTACCCCCAAATTATCATATACGGAGAAAAAAACCTAATTCCACCGCCGCAACTTTTTGTACCCATGAGATCCCATCTTGGGGCCTGTTCTGGAGCTCCGCTGGAGGGGGCATCCATCACGGAAGGCTTCTACATCATCACCATAGCCTCTCCGATGAAGTGTGAGTAGTTTACTTCAGACCTTCGGGTCCATAGTTATTAGCTAGATGGCTTCTTCTCTCCTTTTGGATCTCAATACAATGTTCTCCCCCTCTCTCATGGAGATCTATTCCATGTAATCTTCTTTTGCGGTGTGTTTGTTGAGACCGATGAATTGTGGGTTTATGATCAAGTTTATCTATGAACAATATTTGAATCTTCTAAATTCTTTTATGTATGATTGGTTATCTTTGCAAGTCTCTTGAATTATCAGTTTGGTTTGGCCTACTAGATTGATCTTTCTTGCAATGGGAGAAGTGCTTAGCTTTGGGTTCAATCTTGCGGTGTCCTTCCCAAAGTGATGAGGGGCAGCAAGGCACGTATTGTATTGTTGCCATCGAGGATAACAAGATGGTTTTTTTATCATATTGCGTGAATTTATCCCTCTACATCATGTCATCTTGCTTAAGGCGTTACTCTGTTTCCATGAACTTAATCCTCTAGATGCATGCTGGATAGAAGTCGATGAGTGGAGTAATAGTAGTAGATGCAGGCAGGAGTCGGTCTACTTGTCTCGGACGTGATGCCTATATACATGATCATACCTAGATATTCTCATAACTATGCTCAATTCTGTCAATTGCTCAATAGTAATTCGTTCATCCACCGTAAAATACTTATGCTCTTGAGAGAAGCCACTAGTGAAACCTATGGCCCCGGGTCAATCTTCATCATATTAATCTTCCAACAATTAGTTATTTCCTTTGCTTTTATTTTACTTTGCATCTTTATCATAAAAATACCAAAAATATGATCTCTTGCTGATGTACATATTGTTTGAAGAAGGATTCATGAACATGAAGGTACACTTCCTATACACATCATTTGCTCTGATGCATATAGCCAAGATGCATGTAACTCAATGCTTGCTCTGTCATGCTTATGCATTCACATGTTCTTATATTCTATCTTTACATTATTGCATACATGTAGGGGATCCTATGCATGTTACATGTCTTTCCGAAGCTTTACTTGTTACTCTTCATACCTTTATCTAAAGCTTTGATGTATGTTGTCATCAATTACCAAAAAATGGGGAGATTGAAAGCACAGGTGCTCCCTGGGTGATTTTGGTAATTAATGTCGACATATCTCTTGTTTGACTAATACCTTTACCTAGTGTATTTCAGATAAGTTCAACAATGGCATGGCAAGGACGAGAGGATGTGGGACTCCATCAATATGCTAAGGACAAAGATTGGCAAAAGCTCAAGACTCTTCATTTGTATTTTAGTGATCCAAAATCACATTGAGTCCATAGGAAAGCCAATACTATTAAAAGGGGATGAGGTGTTGCTTAATGGTCTACTTGCTAAAGTGCTTAGTGATATTTCTCCAAAACCCTCAGCCACTTTCTCTTCCAAATATGCCCAAAACTCAAAGTCAAATTCGGCCCCACCTAAATGACCTATCCGGCGCCACCGAGTTCTTTTGACCTAGCTACTACCAGAAACCCTAGCAATTCGGTTACATTGATACGGATCTTGGTCTCACCGAGATGGGCCTGCAAACTCTTTGTTGCCTGTTGCAATTATTTCGGTCTCACCAAAATGTGCAATCAGTCTCACCGAGTTTGCTTGACCAACTCTCTGTTTGATCTTTGCTGAAATTGTTCTCACCGAGATGAGATTTTGCCCTAGCCCTAGCACATCGGTCCAACCGAGTTGTTCCAGTCGGTCCCATAGAGGTTCCTAACGTTCACATTCTGAATTGAATCGGTCTCATCGAGTTCTTCTATTCAGTCTGACCGAGTGGGTCAAATGTGTGTAACGGTTAGATTTTGTGTAGAGGCTATATATACCCATCGACCCCTTCTCCATTTGTGATAGAGCCATTAGAATGTGCCTACACTTATACTACTCATTTTCCGAGAGAGAACCACCTCTCATGTGTTGAGACCAATATATTCCAATCCTACCACAAGAATCTTGATCTCTAGCCTTCCCCAAGTTTCTTTCCACTCAAATCATCTTTCCACCATAGCCAAATCTATGAGAGTGAATTGAGTGTTGGGGAGACTATCATTTGAAGCACAAGAGCAAGGAGTTCATCATCAACACACAATCTATTACCTTTTGGAGAGTGGTGTTTCCTAGATTAGTTAGGTGTCTCTTGGGAGCCACCGACAAGATTGTGGAGTTGAACCAAGAAGATTGAAAGGGCAAGGAGATCACCTACTTTGTGAAGATCTACTCGAGTGAGGCAAGTCCTTTGTGGGCGATGGCCATGGTGGGATAGACAAGGTTGCTTCTTTGTGGACCCTTTGTTGCTAGAGCCCTCCGTGGACTCGTGCAACCATTAACCTTCGTGGGTTGAAGTCTCCATCAACGTGGATGTATGATAGCACCACCTGTCGGAACCACACCAAAATCTCCGTGTCTACATTGTGTTTGCACACTCCAATCCCATCCCTTCACTTTCTTGCAACTAGCACGCTTTACTCTTTTCGCTTCTCATACTCTTACCAAGCTTGCTTGAAATGTATTGTGAATGCTTAAACTTGCGCTAAAACTCCACCTCAACTTGAAGAGCTTAAAAAAAACGGCCACTTTTGCTTGTTGAGGGTCTAATCATCCCCTCTAGACCCCTCTTCTTGATCCTTTCAGAGACTTGTCGGTAACGAGATTGAACTAGGTATGGAGATACCGACAATCGAATCTCAGGGAAGTAACATAACAACGGACAAAGGGAACTATGTATGTTGTCATAAAGGTTCGACCGTTAAAGATCTTCATGCATCCCAACAAACACACCGCAAAAAAGAGTCACATCAAATTTATGTCCAAGAGACCATTGTATTGAGAATCAAAAGCGAGAGAGGAAGCCATCTAGCTATAGCCTACGGACCTGTAGGTCTATGGTGGACTACTCACGCATCATCGGAGAGGCACCAATAAGGATGATGAACCCCTCCGTGATGGTGTTTAGATTGGATCTCGTGGTTCTGGAACTTGCAGTGGCTTGAATTGTGTTTCGTCGACTCCGCTAGGTTTTCCAGAATATTTGGGTATTTATAGGGCGAAGAGGCGGTGCGGGAGGTCTCCGAGGTGGGCACAACCCACCTGGGCGCGCATGGGCCTCCTGGGATGCCCAAGTGTCCTGTGCTCACCTCGTCCCTCCCCTCTGGTACTTCTTTGGCCCACTCGGTGTCTTTTGGTCCAGAAAAAATCTCCAAAAAGTTTTGCTGCGTTTGGACTCCGTTTTGTATTGATTTTCTATGAAGTAAAAAAGAAGAAAAAAAATAGCAACTGACACTGGACACTATGTCAATAGGTTAGTCCCAAAAAATGATATAAAGTTGCTATGAAATGATGGTAAAATATCCAAGAATGATAATATAACAGCATGGAACAATACAACATTATAGATACATTGGAGACGTATCAAAAATCAATACCAAATAGAGACCAATTGGAACAAATTTTTTTGACAATTTTTATTGGACCACAAGACAACCTGGAAGCTTTGGGAGGACGCCAGAAGAGCCATGAGGTGGCCACAACCTTAGGGGGCGCCCGAGGGGGGGGGGGGCGTGCTCACCAAGCTTGTGGCCCCCATGGCACTTCCAACCCTAATCTTTCTTATGTAAATATCTAAATATTCCACTTAGACCAGAGGGCACACCAAAAATACTTTTCCGCCGCGGCTAGTTTCTGTCTTTGTGAGATTCTATCTGGGGACCTTTTTCGGTACTCTGCCGGAGGGGGATTCGATCATGGAGGGCTTCTACATCAACCTTGCCGCCCTTCCTATGATGTGTGAGTAGTTTATAACAGACATACGGGTCCATAGCTAGTACTTATATGGCTTCTTCTCTTTCTTTGATCTTCAATACAATGTTCTCATCGATGTTCTTTGAGATCCATTTGATGTAATCTTCGTTTGCGGTGTGTTTGTTGAGATCCGATGAATTATGGGTGATCAGATTATCTATGAATATTATTTGAGTCTTCTCTGAACTCTTTTATGCATGATTTATATAGCTTTGTATTTCTCTCTGTTCAATTGGTTTGGTTTGGCCAACTAGATTGATTTTTCTTGCAATGGGAGAGGTGCTTTGTAATGGGTTCAATCTTGCGTTGCTCAATCCCAGTGACAGAAAGGGCATGACACGTATCTTTATTGTTGCCATTAAGGATAAAAAGATGGGGTTTGTTCATATTGATTGGATATATCCCTCTACATCATGTCATCCTACTTAAGGTGTTACTCTGTTTTTATTAACTTAATACACTATATGCATCACTACTGCAGGATGGTCCAAACGCGACAGTACAATCAGAGACCCTTCGACCAAACTGTGTGCGATGCATTAACCGCAAACGGTGGTGTAAGAAAACTGTAAAAAATGATACAAAACATTTGTGATGGTAGAGAAATCAAACACGTTCAGATTATAACTGCGTGTGCGATACGTGGCACACAATTCACTCTCATGAACTGTTTGCGATGAGCATAACAACAGAAACAGTCAACCAGATGAAGGTGTGTGCGATATATGGCATACAGTTCACTCAGAGGAACTGTTTGTGATTAGATAACACAACAAAAACGGTCACCCAGATCAAAGGTGTGTGTGATGTACGGCATATAGTTCACTCGGATGAACTGTTTGCGTTGAGCCAAGAGAACAGAAACGGTTCAACTTAACAAGATGTGTCTGGTACAAGGCAAACAGGTGTGTAATCAGAAATGTGTGTGAAGACCGATAATAACACAAACGATTGCTACTGATAATACGTTTGTGTTGTGGGCAAACACGTCCTAGTATAAAATTGTTAGCAACTGATGAATTCATCACCGACGGTTTCCCTATCATGTTCCGTGTGCGATGTGATTGCATATAGAACATCAACATATATCTATTAAGGACATGATTGCACAGCAAAATTAAACATCCAATTACATAGCATTGGGCAAGGAATGTCCCCGCACGCGTCATGCTATAGCTCGTTGTTCCTTCTATGCTAAGTTTCCATTAATTGATGGCACTTTATGAACACGCCACCTTTCCCGCCATTTCCTCATCTGTTTCCCACCGCCACCAAACAATATTGCACATAAACCTATAGGTAGCACGTGACGCACCGAGGCAACAAGCGCAGCCTATAGCGCATCCACCTTTTCCAAGCATGCCAATCCACCGAAGCGCTGCCTTTGCCATCAACCTCCTCGATGAGGAAAACGAGAAGGCGGCATGGCCCGTCGAGGGTGAGGCGCTCCCCGGCAACGCGATGGACGATGCTGTGCTGCACATCATCTCTAGGATTGAGCATACCCTTAGTGCACGACGCTTGAGCGCCGCATATCGAGATAGGCATGTCAGCATCGAGAGGCTGCAGCTCACTGCACAACATGATCAATGGTGTGGTGCACAACAAGCTAGGCATGTCTGTGATGATAGGCTGCGGCTCACCGCACAACGAGACTGTTGGAGTGCAGCAGAGCGAGAGGCGCGATGCGCCACAAAGCAAGAGCGGATCCATTGATGCTTGCCTACTATCGACAGGGTGTTGCAGCTAGGTACAAGGCCCGTGAGTACCCCCATTCCTCGCCAGGAGTGGGCAGAGGCCATCTGCGCCGTACTTGCACGAGAGGCTGGTTGTGTCATACATGCACCGGACACCCGCTGCATCATTCTCCGTGTCCGCGGCACACTCGATGCCAACGCGATTGTCGCTAGGCTCGACCGCCTCCTTGGCCCAGGTGTCCACCTAGGCGCAGTAGAGGAACATGGCCGTCGCATCCTCAACCTGGTGATCTCTAATGTAATACCCAACTTGGAGCTCCAGATCGCGCTCCAGATGTATCGTGAGCGTGTCGACCGCTTGGACGAACGCACCGAAGTTCGAGGCGAGCCGAGGAGCTACCGCAGGCAAAGGCTGCTAGTCATGGACGTGTTCTATTTTGTTGAGTCGTTTCAACGTGGATCGCTATGTATTCACAACAATCATAATATTTCTCTGTTTCAATGTGTGTACTTTGTTTTCCATTCTTATATGTTCTGTTTCAATGTGTATATATATGCTTTCCATTCTGTATATGTGGATGATAACAACTAGATACAAATTAGTATAAGAAAACAGATAGAAAGATGGAATTCATAATTTATATTAATTGTACAAAATATATATAATATCATGACATATACATGATGATACTTAACTACTATGTACAATGCATAAAAATGAAAATGAACAATACTAAAACTAATAATCCCTCCTTACGGGGGCAGTATTCCGGTTGCCCCACGCTAGTAGCTCCCTGGTGCGCGGCGTTTTCCTAGCGCGGAGGCAGTACTCCGCCTCCTCCGCCTCGCGGCGCTTAACGTACCGATCTACCTCTTGCTGGCGGACGTGGGCGAATGATCCTGCCATTTCATTGGGCGCCCACTGGAGCTCCTCATTGGTGGTATGCTGGAGCTTATCGGCCCACCTCCACGCAACGACGAGGTGCCTTGTGCCTTTGGCCTTCCTAGCGAAGTACCTGTCTTCATACATCCCCTCTGCACGTTGACGCGACCGCCACCAAAGCTCCATCGCCTCCTTTTTCTAGGCTGCCTCACGGGATTCACAAGCCACCTGGTACCTAGCTTCCTCCTCCGCCATCTCGTTCTTGAAAGCCACTTGCTTGGCTTTCTTAGTGGGCGACAGTGACTTCGAAAAACAAAGATTGTACTGGCCCCAAAACCACACCAAAGTTGGGGTGGGGGGGGGGGTCCGGCGCAACCCCGTCCGGTGGCGCATAGGGCCTTGTCGCTGCACTTAGACTGAACGTCCTCGGGGGGCGCCACCCCATCAACGAGTGGGCAGATCGGCGGCGCCATGCCAGAGATTTGTGTCTCTCTGTGTGTGTCTGACAGAGAGGGCGAGCGAGGGGAGGATGTAGATGAGAATGCAGACGGGACGAAGTGAGCAAGTTAGTATTTATTGGCGGCCGGAATCTAGATCGATGGGAACAGTACACACGCCGGTCGCCGGAATTTACGAGTACTATAATTTGAATTGCACACGACTCCCGCAGCAAAAGCCGTGTGTGAACTTAATAGCTGACAGTTTCCAATACAGAACCACATCTGATTAATAACCCATGCCACACACCTTCGAAACCTCGAGGCATGAAATAGAGTTCCAATCGCGTGGGGCCCAGTTGTCTTGCTAGATATTTACATTTTCTTTCCGCATAGAAGGCACAAATGCTTATTTTGTGTTACCATGGCACTCCATGCATGTGTCCAAGCCGTGACACCAATATGTTTGAAAATTCCTTCCAATTTACTACACATGGAATTAACTCGCACACAACAAGTACACATGGATGATTTTTCAAACCATTATGGTTAGTTGTTGCATGTACATGTAGTTCAAATTTGAATCACGTTCATTAAATGGCTAGAAAATCACTTAAATGTCTTAAATTGGGTCCAATGACCCCAGAAAATTTTCAAATTTTCACATGACAATTGTATTAGTGCAAGTTAACTGTAGAAATTTTTTGAAGGTCATAAGAGGAAGCTATCACCGATTCGTCATCACACATGCATTGTGCTAAACCCGAGCAAACATTGGGCCAGGCCGGGTTTCAGGCTGGGCTTGTAAAAGCCCAAACTTCATTTCTCAAGCCCGAGCTTGGCCCGAAGCCCGAAATACTCCCTGTTTTCAAGCCCGAGCCTGGCACGAAATCAAGCCCGAAGCGCGGCCCGAATGCTATTTTTTAGTATGCACACGTGTAAGCTCGGCCCGAAGCCCGAAAGCTCGGCCTGAAATACAGAAAAATAGAAGCCCGAGCCCGACCCGAACTATCTTCCGGGCTGCAAAACAAAGCCCGAGCCCGGCCCGAATGTCAAGCCCGACCCAGCCCGGCCCGAATGTCAAGCCCGACCCGGCCCGCCCCAAGTTTTTTGGACCGGGCTCCGGCCGGGTCATCGGGCCGGGCTGCCCATGCCCGGGTTTACATTGTGCCCTCTCGGAACCACGAGCCTTCTAATGAGTTGCCCCGTTTTATGAGGGGTGTGTGTTCAAAGTTTCGCCAAACATGCCAATTGTTTACCTACAACATCTTGGTGCCATGCCATTACATCAAGCAAGGTTTCAGTATGTCTGATCATTTTTTAACTTTTGAATTTAAATGCCATGGCACTCCATTCTTTGTGCCCAAGCCGTAACACCAATATTTTTGGAAGTTCCTTCCAATTTACTATACATGGAATTAACTCGCACACAATTACACATATATGACTTTTTCAACCGTTATGGTTAGCTATTGCATGTAAATGTAGTTCAAATTTGAATTACGGTCATTAAATGTCTAGAAAATCACTTAAATGTCTTAAAAAGGTCAAGTGACCCCTGAAATTTTCCAAATTTTGACATGACATTTGTAACTGTAGAAATTATTTGAAGGCCATAAGACAAAGCTACCACCGGTTCGTCATCAAACATGCATTGTGCCCTCCCGGAACCACAAGCCTTCTAGTGATTTGCTTCGGTTTGTGAGGGTGTGTGCCCAAAGTTTAAATCAAACATACCAATTTTTTACCACACCATCTTCGTGCCATGCCATTATGTCAAGCAAGGTTTCATGTATTTATGATCATTTTGGAATATTTTGGAATTAAAATGCCATGGCACTCGATGCTTTGTGTCCAATTCGTGACACCAATATGTTTGAAAATTCCTTCCAATTTACTGCACATGGAATAAACTCGCACACAAGTACACAAATATGTTTTTTCAAACCATTATGGTTTGTTGTTGCATCTACATATAGTTCAAATTTGAGTTACGATCATTAAATGGCTAGAAAATAACTTATATGTCTTAAAAACGTCAAATGACCCCTAAAATTTTCCAAATTTTGACATCACAATTGTATTAGTGCACGTTAACTGTAGAAATGTTTTGAAGGGCGTAAGACAAAGCTGCTGCCGGTTTGTCATCAAACATGCATTGTGCCCTCCCGGAACCACGAGCCTTCTAGTGAGTTGCTCTGGTTTGTGAGGGGTGTGTGTCCAAAGCTTTGTCAATAAGGCCAATTTTTTTACCACACCATCTTGGTGCCATGCCATTATGTCAAGCAAGGTTTCATGTATTTCTAATCTTTTTTGGAATTTTTCAGAATTTAAATGCCATGGCACTTGATGCATTGTGTCCAAGCCGTGACACCAATATGTTTGAAAATTCCTTCCAATTTACTACACATGGAATTAACTCACACACAAGTACACAAATATGATTTTTCAAACCGTTATGATTAGCTGTTCCATGTACATGTAGTTCAAATTTGAATTACGTTCATTAAATGGCAAGGACACAACTTAAATATCTCAAAAAGGTCAAATGACCCCTGGAATTTTCCAAAATTTTGACATGACAGTTGTATTAGTGCATGTTAACTGTAGAAATTTTTTGAAGGCCATAAGAGGAAGCTATCACCGGTTCATCATCAAACATGCATTATGCCCTCCCGGAACCACGAGTCTTCTAGTGCGTTGCTCCGGTTTGTGAGGGGTGTGTGCCCAAAGTTTCATCAATGCCAATTTTTTTTACCACACCATCTTCATGCCATGCCATTACGTCAAGCAAGGTTTCATGTATTTATGATCATTTTTGAATTTTTTGGAATTAAAATGCCATGGCACTCGATGCTTTGTGTCCAATCTGTGACACCAATATGTTTGAATATTCCTTTGTAACATCCCAAATTTTGGAATGTTAATATAATTAATTGAATTGTTTGTTTGTTTGCTTGAGTGAATTAAACTTGAGTGAAATTTGAACCTTTTCAAAAACTTTTGAATGAGAGGGAATAAAATGACTTTCCCTTCTCCGGTAAATTCAAATTCATCCTATTAAAATCAATGAGAGAAGATGACATGACTTCTTCAACTATAAAGAATTTGAACGGAGTTTTGCAATTTAATTCTTTCAAATATTTGCACTTGCTTCTCTATTTTTCTTCCCGAGAAATACCCGAAAAATAAATTCTTGCAAGCAAGAAAGAGCGGAGGAAAATGACCCTCCAAAATCAGGGGCATTTTGGAAAATATTTGAGCCAAGAAAACCAAAGTTTTTATTTAAAAAATTATTTGCAAAAAGAAATAAAGCCTTTAGGGATTTTCTGAAAACATTTTTTAAGTTATTATTTTGGCCGTGGAATAATGCTCATCATCTACATTTTATTTTTCTGATAATTTTAGTATATAAAAACTCTTTATTCCGAATTGATTTGATTTCCTTTTATTGTTTTAGTTTCCTAATTTTAAAAATAGGAATGGAATCGTTTTATTAGGAAAAACCTGCTGGCCCATTAAGCACTTTCCTATTCTAGCCCAACAAGAGATCATCTCCTTCCTCTCTGTTTCCTCTCACGTTCAGAAGCTTTCCATATCCATGGAGACAGGAATCTCCACCTTCCCGATCTCCCTCGTCTTTCCATCCCAGCGCCTCCCGAGACCGCCTATAAAACCCCTCCCTCTCCTCGTTCCATTTTTCCCATCACCACGCCTCCTGCCCGTAGCCTCCTCGCCACCGTCCTCCTTTTCCTGCCTAGAACGCTCACCAGAGCTCTCTGGAACCTCCCCAAGCGCCGACGCCTCCTCCGCCACCCCACCTGCTTGGCGACCTCGCCCCCTCGGAGCAGCCCTCCACATCGCCGTCTCCTTCCTGCCATCTCTGCCTCACGTCAGGTAACTCCCTTGTTGTTTTTTTCGTTTTCAGATTTATTTCCGTAACAGATTTAGTTCCGTTCTTGTTTAGCTTATAACTTTTGATCTAGAAGTCCAATGATGCTGATTCTTTTTGCGTTAGATCACAATTTTCTTGTAGTTTCCAAAAATATATAATTTGTCTATGTTTGGATTTATAAAAATTGAGTTAGATCAGATTTAAATTAAAGCTTGTTTTGCTTATTCCGGGAGTTTAAAAATAGGTTTTTAATTAATTCTTTTTGCTCCTGGTCTCTAGGAACTTTTTTTATCCAGTAGTATTTAGTATTTTATTTTCAGGTTAATTTAAATTAGGCTCATAGCAAAACAGTACTGTTTTAGTACTCCTTCTGCTTTAGCTTTTTCTTTATTTTTTTTATTAGTTTTAAAGTATTACTGTGTGTCACTATTGACAAAATTAGGTGTGTTTCTGTTAGACAACAGGAGAAAATTTATTTTTATTTTAAAAAATTATTTTCCTTAGTTTTGTATGAAACCTTCTATAGGTCATAGTTAGAGTTTTATAAAAGCTTTTTATTTGTTTCTTTTTGCAAATAAAATTTTATAGAAAAATACTTTCTGTTAAATTAGTTATTTTACATTTTATTTTCTATTAATTTATTAGTTTAGTATTTTAATTATTGTTAAGTTTTTACTTACGGCAAAACTATATTAGATGTTTGTAGCAAAGTCATAGATCTTCGTTAGTAGTTTTTCTTTGTAGTTTTATTTGAAGTTTCTTTTGATTTTGTTTGAGTTTGATTATCAATTTTCCTTGCTGATTAGATTGTTATTTCGAGTGCTAAAATTGTTTGCTAGGATGATTGCTTATGTGAATGCTATGTTTTACTATATAGATTTTCAACGGAGTGACGATTAGTTCTACCAAGTCATTTTTAAACAGCGTTGTTATCTTCATCAAGTATTACCGAGCAAGTTCACTTTGACCATGCTTTCATACCTATGTTTTATTGCATTTAGTGACATCTTTGCAACCACCCCTCGAGAGTGTTATTGAATCCTTGTAGTTGAGTAGTATGCATGAGGTAGGAACCCATCACCTGTTACCAAGCCGGGGCGATATTTTATTTCAATGCTACGCTATAGTAGACGGGTTTGGTATGAGTGCTTTCGTGGAGTGGTGTGAGAATGAAGGATTTCGTCAATGACGACAACTCCATGATGGAATCTGCAAGGACTGCATCTTCAAGACCTCAAGACTTCAAGACTCGAGACAAGAATTCAATACACACTCTTTGGGTGAAGGGCGGTTGGCGGGCACCTGGAGAAACCCGGTGGTTGGCGGGATGCATGGAGAAGCGCCATGACATCTTGCGGAAAGCTTCACCCAGACTCAAAGAGACGGAAGAATACTTCATGCCGGAAGCTTACTGTGCAACCGCAAGTCATTATGGGCTCTGGCTTGGTTGACCTTAGTTGTGACTCTGGCTGGGACGGTGCTAGCAGATGTAGAACTACGGTAGGATTGGATGGAGTACGGACGGTGGTCGGAGGAACTCTTTGGAAGACCATGTTTGGTCATCTTGTTCTCAAACACCACTGAAGTGCGAGAACGTAAAGAGAGGGATCGAATCTTGCGGGTAAAGTGTACAAACCTCTGCAGAGGGTTATAACCTAATCGATTAGCCGTGTCCCGATTCACGGACAATTTGAGCATCCGGACTTGGATCTATCTCGGAACTCTCAACACCGGATTGATAACTTAATTGTGGGCAACATATGATTATTTTGGGCTATGAGACATCGGTTGGCGGAACCATGTCATGATAGAAAACTCCATAGTACAGACTTCATTTATTCCTTTGATGTAGGGAAAATAAAACCAGCTTTTACATAAACAAAACTCGAATCTGAGCCATAAAGCCATACTGCATATAGTATAGTTTATTATCTGTTTTCTCCTATTGTGATCTTGCCGGTACATTCAATGTAATCGACCTACACGGCTGCAACGTATCATGTTGCGTATACTTTCTTCCGACGAGTAAGAATACGGTACAGGGTTACGGTCTACACTCAACCTGCCGATGGCGTTGATGGGACTCCACACCCGTTTGATTGATTCCGCTGAGTATTATGAGGTATATATCATTTTACGTTATTTATACATGTGATTACACTTTGATATATACATTGATGTCTTGTGTGTGCCAAAGATATCGATCCGAGGATGGCAGATACACGTAGGCTTGACCGTCTGAGGTCGGGTCGCTTCTGATGATGGTATCGAGCACATGTTGGCTGTAGAACGTGACCCTAGAAAATGACCTAGTAATATGAAGACCCCAATAGGAATGACCTTTGTTACGTACTACTCTCGTAACACCTGATTCCTTTTACTGAACCTTCCTTATTTCACCCTATAGATGGAGAGCTACATTCTGAACAAAAGAGAACACTACGAGAAGGTTCTTGGAGGCCCCTTCCTTGTGGAGCTACTCAGGCTGCTGAAGTTACCGATACCTGAGATCAAGGCAACTAAGAGGACGTCCAGATCGTGGGGAGTCAAGACCCAAGTTTTTGGTCGTAAAGAAGACCCCAAGACTACAGACATCAGCTTCGGAACTATAAATGGTGATCGTGATATGGGCATCAACACTGCCGTCCATGATGCCATTGCACGTTTATGCTATCGTCATCGTGCTGCACTAAACCCACACTTCTTTGGAAAGATTGGATGGCAGAAGTTTGATGGAGCAACTATTGCCTTGACGGAAGCGCAGAAGATGAAGTTCTCCCCACTTTTAGTGTACAATCAGGATCTGGAACAATACGTCAAGAATCTTGGATGGACCTCCTGGAATCCCTGTTTGACAATGAAGCACTACGAGAAGAGGTCAAGACTCGAGATCAAGGTAAACAAGCTGGAGGAGGAGAACCTCGAGATCTCGAGAATGCGTCGAGAATCGAAGAACAGCAGGACCATGTCTCATGCAAAGGACGTTGAAATCCGAGCTCAAGGAACAACTTCAGGACATACATGGTCGTCATAAGAAACTCCGTGTCGACGGGGAAAATCTAGCGAAGAACCGGAGGAGATCAAGTCCACACGTAAGAAGTTCCAGAGGGACAATGACCAAGTTTCTAATAAATTAGCTTAGTAGTATCCCACCATGAGAGAAATAAAGATGAACGCTTCCTCGATTTAAGTATCGACCATACCAAATTTTGTGGGTGGCGTCTTGTAGAATTGATTGAATAAATGAATGCTTGGTTGCTATTATTTTTGTATGTTTATTGAATGGTTGGATAGATGCGATATTAAATGAAGCTTGTATTTATTTCAACCATGAGAGACGTAAGTTACGGAAGAATGGTAGAAGGCCTTCATATAGAACGACATCGAGGAATTGGAAACTCCGAGCATTGAAGACCGAAGAAATGAGGACTTAGAAACGAAACCATAGTAGAACGGCCCATTACAAACGATAATTTTGTTGATGAGTGGGTAATTGCCTTCTCTTTCTATCTCAACTGCACCCGAAATCTTGAACCCATGGACAATCTGAACACCAAACCTTTACGGAGACAATTGCAACTTCCCATGGAGATACATCCCTTGTTACGAGCACTCCTCTTATCCTACACATGCAGATGACAACCCTTTATGAGTCTTTCCTTAAGGGCCTGAAACGATCATGACCACGACAAGTGATCATGATTACCGAAGATCTTGAAGGACATGATGAAGCATATTCACCTTGAAGGAGATGCAGTCTACAAAGGCTACCCTTCATGCAAAAGGAGTGGAACTTTGGTATGTGGAAGTACACCTCCACCGTTTGAAAGGAGTTTGCCCAAAGATGATGGGGCAGTACTTTTTCATCTCACGTGTGCCACAAGCAACTTTCTTCGATGCTATTCGTGAAGCAGCCATGGAAGCCATACGCCAGATCGGAGAAATACTTGAAGCAAGACTCCGTATACTCCGGAATACCTACGCGAAGTACGTGCAGAGATGATGGTAATGAAGCTCAAGACCACCATGATGAAACAGAAGATTGAAGATTTCAAGGCTCATGTCGCACACTTCCAGTGGGACTGAAGAATCCTCGAGGAGGATAAATAAATAAGTTGGAAGTAATGCCTGACCATACCAAATCATGTGGGTGGCAGCATTTGTAACAAAGTACTTTTGGAATTTGGATTTACGAAAATGATTAAGGATGTAATGAAAGGTTGATATGAAAATAATGATATTTTATGGATAAACTTGTGCATTCTTTGGTCATAGTACTCTGTAAAGCCACAAGATCAATGGAGAAAAAATATGTTATTCACGACGGTCCATAGAAGGAGCTGGACAAAATAAGTTGGAGTTTTGTTCTTGATATGATGGTATGAAGTAACAAAGTACTATTGGATTTAAAGGAGGTGTAACATGAGAGTTACTCCAAGGATGAGTTAAAGCTGCACCAGTGTTGAAGTGGGCCATAACCCACAGGCCCAGGATTTTGATAAGGAACAGATGTAACCTTGATAAAGGAATAAATTTGGAAGAATATGTGATCCAATCAGCCTACGTTTCGTAGGAGGTTACGCAAAAACCTGAGAGTGGTGAAGTAATGATAGATGTTTTGTTTGGCATGCAGAAACCATGGATTTATACGAACTCAGTTCGAGAACAAGAGAAATTCTGCAATGCTTGTGAGTATGCCCAAGTGTTAAAATACGTGATTCGATATTTACATATGTGGTAATGATTCAAGTACGGGATGGATTGGCCCCATACCGGAGACTTCTATCATGAACTATCATATGTTGATGGAAAATCGAGAGCCTTGAAAAACTTAGAAGAGTGTCGACGCGATAAGCCATAAAACCATAAAATGGTAGGACGATGGAACCCCATTACAGTGCAAACTGCTACAAACGTAGGTTATACGGTGAGGTTCGATCCGCACCCGTTTTCTGCAGGAGAAAACCATAAATTGTAGACCACCATGAGTGTTTCGATAGTTGTTTAGAATGGACACAGACCCATCAGCTAAGAAGATCCGGTCTCGGACGAACTTCAACTTTGACGAACCGACCCAAGCTTTTGAGGAAAACTCTATGCTTCCGATGTAAGAGCTTTAATGAAGGAGCTATTGTAAGATATGTGAAGAGACATACATTGTCAGCCCTCCAGAGGAAATATCTGAGTTTATTGGAACCATGACCTTGTTTTTAAGTGTGGTAGCACCCTGTCCTTTCTCGACCAAGACATTTGCTAGAAGACCCCAACCCCTAACCTTTTCTTGCTAGCCTCTTGAATCTCGAGGACGAGATTCATTTTAAGTGTGGTAGGTTTGTAACATCCCAAATTTTGGAATGTTAATATAATTAATTGAATTGTTTGTTTGTTTGCTTGAGTGAATTAAACTTGAGTGAAATTTGAACCTTTTCAAAAACTTTTGAATGAGAGGGAATAAAATGACTTTCCCTTCTCCGGTAAATTCAAATTCATCCTATTAAAATCAATGAGAGAAGATGACATGACTTCTTCAACTATAAAGAATTTGAACGGAGTTTTGCAATTTAATTCTTTCAAATATTTGCACTTGCTTCTCTATTTTTCTTCCCGAGAAATACCCGAAAATAAATTCTTGCAAGCAAGAAAGAGCGGAGGAAAATGACCCTCCAAAATCAGGGGCATTTTTGAAAATATTTGAGCCAAGAAAAACCAAAGTTTTTATTTAAAAATTATTTGCAAAAAGAAATAAAGCCTTTAGGGATTTTCTGAAAAACATTTTTTAAGTTATTATTTTGGCCGTGGAATAATGCTCATCATCTACATTTTATTTTTCTGATAATTTTAGTATATAAAAACTCTTTATTCAATTGATTTGATTTCCTTTTTATTGTTTTAGTTTCCTAATTTTAAAAATAGGAATGGAATCGTTTTATTAGGAAAACCTGCTGGCCCATTAAGCACTTTCCTATTCTAGCCCAACAAGAGATCATCTCCTTCCTCTGTTTCCTCTCACGTTACAGAAGCTTTCCATATCCATGGAGACAGAAATCTCCACCTTCCCGATCTCCCTCGTCTTTCCATCCCAGCTCCTCCCGAGACCGCCTATAAAACCCCCTCCCTCTCCTCGTTCCATTTTTCCCATCACCACGCCCCCTCCCGGCCCGGAGCCTCCTCGCCACCGGCCTCCTTTTCCTGCCTAGAAACGCTCACCAGGAGCTCTCCTGGACCCTCCCCAAGCCCCGACCCCTCCTCCGCCACCCCACCTCGCCCGACCTCGCTCGCCGAGCAGCCCTCCACATCGCCGTCTCCTTCCTGCCATCTCTGCCTCACGTACAGGTAACTCCTTGTTGTTTTTTCGTTTTCAGATTTATTTCCGTAACAGATTTAGTTCCGTTCTTGTTTAGCTTATAACTTTTGATCTAGAAGTCCAATGATGCTGATTCTTTTTATGTTAGATCACAATTTTCTTGTAGTTTCCAAAAATATATAATTTGTCTATGTTTGGATTTATAAAATTGAGTTAGATCAGATTTGAATTAAAGCTTGTTTTGCTTATTACGGGAGTTTAAAAATAGGTTTTTAATTAATTCTTTTGCTCCTGGTCTCTAGGAACTTTGTTTATCCAGTAGTATTTAGTATTTTATTTTCAGGTTAATTTAAATTAGGTTTTTAGCAAAACAGTACTGTTTTAGTATTAGTTCTGTTTTAGCTTTTTCTTTATTGTTTTTATTAGTTTTAAAGTATTTCTTTTTGTCACTTTTGACAAAATTAGTTGTGTTTCTGTTAGACAACAGGAGAAAATTTATTTTTAATTTAAAAAATTATTTTCCTTAGTTTTGTATGAAACCTTCTATAGGTCATAGTTAGAGTTTTATAAAAGCTTTTTATTTGTTTCTTTTTGCAAATAAAATTTTATAGAAAAGTACTTTCTGTTAAATTAGTTATTTTACATTTTATTTTCTATTAATTTATTAGTTTAGTATTTTAATTATTGTTAAGTTTTTACTTACGGCAAAACTATATTAGATGTTTGTAGCAAAGTCATAGATCTTCGTTAGTAGTTTTTCTTTGTAGTTTTATTTGAAGTTTCTTTTGATTTTGTTTGAGTTTTATTATCAATTTTCCTTGATGTTTTGATTGTTATTTCGAAGTGCTAAAATTGTTTGCTAGGATGTTTGCTTATGTGAATGCTATGTTTGACTATATAGATTTTCAACGGAGTGACGATTAGTTCTACCAAGTCATTTTCTGACGTTGTTATCTTCATCAAGTATTACCAGGCAAGTTCACTTTGACCATGCTTTCATACCTATGTTTCAGTGCATTTAGTGACATCTTTGCAACCACCCCTCAGTAGTGTTATTGAATCCTTGTAGTTGAGTAGTATGCATGAGGTAGGAACCCATCACCCTGTTACCAAGCCCGGGACGATATTTTATTTCAATGCTACGCTATAGTAGACGGGGTTTGGTATGAGTGCTCAGGAGTGGTGTGAGAATGAAGGATTTCGTCAATGACGACAACTCCATGATGGAATCTGCAAGGACTGCATCTTCAAGACCTCAAGACTTCAAGACTCGAGACAAGAATTCAATACACACTACTGGGTGAAGGACTGTTGACGGGCACCCTGGAGAAACCAGTGGTTGGCCGGGATGCATGGAGAAGCGCCATGACATCTTGCGGAAAGCTTCACCCAGACTCAAAGAGACGGAAGAATACTTCATGCCCTAAGCTTACCGTGCAACCGCAAGTCATTATGGGCTCGGCTTGGTTGACCTTAGTTGTGACTCTGGCTGGGACGGTGCTAGCGTATGTAGAACTACGGTAGGATTGGATGGGTACGGACGGTGGTCGAGGAACTCTTTGGAAGACCATGTTTCGGTCATCTTGTTCTCAAACACCTCAAGTGCGAGAACGTAAAGAGAGGGATCGAATCTTGCGGGTAAAGTGTACAAACCTCTGCAGAGGGTTATAACCTAATCGATTAGCCGTGTCCCGATTACGGACAATTTGAGCATCCGACTTGGATCTATCTCGAACTCTCAACACCGGATTGATAACTTAATTGTGGGCAACATATGATTATTTTGGGCTATGAGACATCGGTTGGCGGAACCATGTCATGATAGAAAACTCCATAGTACAGACTTCATTTATTCCTTTGATGTAGGGAAAATAAAACCAGCTTTTACGCAAACAAAACTCGACACTGAGCCATAAAGCCATACCGCATATAGTATAGTTTATTATCTGTTTTCTCCTATTGTGATCTTGCCGTACATTCAATGTAATCGACCTACACGGCTGCAACGTATCATGTTGCGTATACTTTCTTCCGACGAGTAAGAATACGGTACAGGGTTACGGTCTACACTCAACCTGCCGATGGCGTTGATGGGACTCCACACCCGTTTGATTGATTCCGCTGAGTATTATGAGGTATATATCATTTTACGTTATTTATACATGTGATTACACTTTGATATATACATTGATGTACTGTGTGTGCCAAAGATCTTGATCCGAGGATGGCATGAGATACGTAGGCTTGACCGTCTGAGGTCGGGTCGCTACAGTGATGGTATCAGAGCACATGTTGGCTGTAGAACGTGACCCTAGAAAATGACCTAGTAATATGAAGACCCCAATAGGAATGACCTTTGTTCTGTACTACTCTCGTAACACCTGATTCCTTTTACTGAACCTTCCTTATTTCACCCTATAGATGGAGAGCTACATTCTGAACAAAAGAGAACACTACGAGAAGGTTCTTGGAGGCCCCTTCCTTGTGGAGCTACTCAGTCACTGAAGTTACCGATACACGAGATCAAGGCAACTAAGAGGACGTCCGGATCGTGGGGAGTCAAGACCCAAGTTTTTGGTCGTAAAGAAGACCCCAAGACTACGTACATCAGCTTCGAACTATAAATGGTGATCGTGATATGGGCATCAACACTGCCGTCCATGATGCCATTGCACGCTTATGCTATCGTCATCGTGCTGCACTAAACCCACACTTCTTTGGAAAGATTGGATGGCGAAGTTTGATGGAGCAACTATTGCCTTGACGGAAGCGCAGAAGATGAAGTTCTCCCCACTTTTAGTGTACAATCAGGATCTGGAACAATACGTCAAGAATCTTCAGATGGACCTCCTGGAATCCCTGTTTGACAATGAAGCACTACGAGAAGAGGTCAAGACTCGTAGACCAAGGTAAACAAGCTGGAGGAGGAGAACCTCGAGATCTCGAGAATGCGTCAGGAACTGAAGAACAGCAGGACCATGTCTCATGCAAAGGACGTTGAAATCCAGAAGCTCAAGGAACAACTTCAGGACATACATGGTCGTCATAAGAAACTCCGTGTCGACAGGGAAAATCTAGCAGAAGAACTGGAGGAGATCAAGTCCACACAGAAGAAGTTCCAGTAGGGACAATGACCAAGTTTCTAATAAATTAGCTTAGTAGTATCCCACCATGAGAGAAATAAAGATGAACGCTTCCTCGATTTAAGTATCTGACCATACCAAATTTTGTGGGTGGCGATACTGTAGAATTGCTTGAATAAATGAATGCTTGGTTGCTATTATTTTTGTATGTTTATTGAATGGTTGGATAGATGCGATATTCGTAGGCTTGTATTTATTTCAACCATGAGAGACGTAAGTTACGGAAGAATGGTAGAAGGCCTTCATATAGAACAAAGATCAGAATTGGAAACTCCCGAGCATTGAAGACCTGAAGAAATGAGGACTTAGAAAGCGAAACCATAGTAGAACGCCCATTATAAACGATAATTTTGTTGATGAGTGGGTAATTGCCTTCTCTTTCTATCTCAACCGGACTCAAATCTTGAACCCATGGACAACTGAACACCAAACCTTTCGGAGACAATTGCAACTTCCCATGGAGATACATCCCTTGTTACGAGCACTCCTCTTATCCTACACATGCAGATGACAACCCTTTATGAGTCTTTCCTTAAGGGCCTGAAACGATCATGACCACGACAAGTGATCATGATTACCCGAAGATCTTGAAGGACATGATGAAGCATATTCACCTTGAAGGAGATGCAGTCTACAAAGGCTACCCCTTCATGCAAAAGGGAGTGGAACTTTGGTATGTGGAAGTACACCTCCACCGTTTGAAAGGAGTTTGCCCAAAGATGATGGGGCAGTACTTTTTCATCTCACGTGTGCCACAAGCAACTTTCTTCGATGCTATTCGTGAAGCAGCCATGGAAGCCATACGCCAGATCGGAGAAATACTTGAAGCAAGACTCAGATACTCCGGAATACCTACGCTGAAATGCGTGCAGAGATGATGGTAATGAAGCTCAAGACCACCATGATGAAACAGAAGATTGAAGATTTCAAGGCTCATGTCGCACACTTCCGGTGGGATCAAGAATCCTCGAGGAGGATAAATAAATAAGTTGGAAGTAATGCTGACCATACCAAATCATGTGGGTGGCAGCATTTGTAACAAAGTACTTTTGGAATTTGGATTTACGAAAATGATTAAGGATGTAATGAAAGGTTGATATGAAAATAATGATATTTTATGGATAAACTTGTGCATTCTTTGGTCATAGTACTCTGTAAAGCCACAAGATCAATGGAGAAAAAAAATATGTTATTCACGAATGTCCATAGAAGGAGCTGGACAAAATAAGTTGTAGTTTTGTTCTTGATATGATGGTATGAAGTAACAAAGTACTATTGGATTTAAAGGAGGTGTAACATGAGAGTTACTCCAAGGATGAGTTAAAGCTGCACCAGTGTTGAAGTGGGCCATAACCCACAGGCCCAGGATTTTGATAAGGAACAGATGTAACCTTGATAAAGGAATAAATTTGGAAGAATATGTGATCCAATCAGCCTACGTTTCGTAGGAGGTTACGCATAAAAACACGAGAGTGGTGAAGTAATGATAGATGTTTTGTTTGGCATGCAGAAACCATGGATTTATACGAACTCGGTTCGAGAACAAGAGAAATTCTGCAATGCTTGTGAGTATGCCCAAGTGTTAAAATACGTGATTCGATATTTACATATGTGGTAATGATTCAAATGCAGGATGGATTGGCCCCATACCGGAGACTTCTATCATGAACTATCATATGTTGATGGAAAATCGTAGAGCCTTGAAAAACTTAGAAGAGTGTCGACGCGATAAGCCATAAAACCATAAAATGGTAGGACGATGGAACCCCATTACAGCAACCGTTGCCAAACGTAGGTTATACGGTGAGGTTCGATCCGCACCCGTTTTCTGCAGGAGAAAACCATAAATTGTAGACCACCATGAGTGTTTCGATAGTTGTTTAGAATGGACACAGACCCATCAGCTAAGAAGATCCTGTCTCGGACGAACTTCAACTTTGACGAACCGACCCAAGCTTTTGAGGAAAACTCTATGCTTCCGACAGAAGAGCTTTTAATGAAGGAGCTATTGTAAGATATGTGAAGAGACATACATTGTCAGCCCTCCGGAGGAAATATCTGAGTTTATTGGAACCATGACCTTGTTTTTAAGTGTGGTAGCACCCCTGTCCTTCTCGACCAAGACATTTGCTAGAAGACCCCAACCCCTAACCTTTTCTTGCTAGCCTCTTGAATCTCGAGGACGAGATTCATTTTAAGTGTGGTAGGTTTGTAACATCCCAAATTTTGGAATGTTAATATAATTAATTGAATTGTTTGTTTGTTTGCTTGAGTGAATTAAACTTGAGTGAAATTTGAACCTTTTCAAAAACTTTTGAATGAGAAGGAATAAAATGACTTTCCCCTTCTCCGGTAAATTCAAATTCATCCTATTAAAATCAATGAGAGAAGATGACATGACTTCTTCAACTATAAAGAATTTGAACGGAGTTTTGCAATTTAATTCTTTCAAATATTTGCACTTGCTTCTCTATTTTTCTTCCCGAGAAATACCCGAAAAATAAATTCTTGCAAGCAAGAAAGAGCGGAGGAAAATGACCCTCCAAAATCAGGGGCATTTTTGAAAATATTTGAGCCAAGAAAACCAAAGTTTTATTTAAAAATTAGTTGCAAAAAGAAATAAAGCCTATAGGGATTTTCTGAAAAACCTTTTTTTTAAGTTATTATTTTGGCCGTGGAATAATGCTCATCATCTACATTTTATTTTTCTGATAATTTTAGTATATAAAAACTCATTATTCCGAATTGATTTGATTTCCTTTTATTGTTTTAGTTTCCTAATTTTAAAAATAGGAATGTAATCGTATTTATAAGGAAAAACCTGCTGGCCCATTAAGCACTTTCCTATTCTAGCCCAACAAGAGATCATCTCCTTCCTCTGTTTCCTCTCACGTTCTGAAGCTTTCCATATCCATGGAGACAGAATCTCCACCTTCCCGATCTCCCTCGTCTTTCCATCCCAGCTCCTCCCGAGACCGCCTATAAAACCCCTCCCTCTCCTCGTTCCATTTTTCCCATCACCACGCCTCCTGCCCGTAGCCTCCTCGCCACCGTCCTCCTTTTCCTGCCTAGAACGCTCACCAGGAGCTCTCCTGGAACCTCCCCAGCGCCGACCCTCCTCCGCCACCCCCACCCTGCTTGGCGACCTCGCCCCCTCGGAGCAGCCCTCCACATCGCCGTCTCCTTCCGGCCATCTCTGCCTCACGTCAGGTAACTCCCTTGTTGTTTTTTCGTTTTCAGATTTATTTCCGTAACAGATTTAGTTCCGTTCTTGTTTAGCTTATAACTTTTGATCTAGAAGTCCAATGATGCTGATTCTTTTTTGCGTTAGATCACAATTTTCTTGTAGTTTCCAAAAATATATAATTTGACTATGTTTGGATTTATAAAAATTGAGTTAGATCAGATTTGAATTAAAGCTTGAATTGCTTATTACGGGAGTTTAAAAAAAGGTTTATAATTAATTCTTTTTGCTCCTGGTCTCTAGGAACTTTGTTTATCCAGTAGTATTTAGTATTTTATTTTCAGGTTAATTTAAATTAGGTTTTTAGCAAAACAGTACTGTTTTAGTATTAGTTCTGTTTTAGCTTTTTCTTTATTGTTTTTATTAGTTTTAAAGTATTTCTTTTTGTCACTTTTGACAAAATTAGTTGTGTTTCTGTTAGACAACAGGAGAAAATTTATTTTAATTTAAAAAATTATTTTCCTTAGTTTTGTATGAAACCTTCTATAGGTCATAGTTAGAGTTTTATAAAAGCTTTTATTTGTTTCTTTTTGCAAATAAAATTTTATAGAAAAAGTACTTTCTGTTAAATTAGTTATTTTACATTTTATTTTCTATTAATTTATTAGTTTAGTATTTTAATTATTGTTAAGTTTTTACTTACGGCAAAACTATATTAGATGTTTGTAGCAAAGTCATAGATCTTCGTTAGTAGTTTTTCTTTGTAGTTTTATTTGAAGTTTCTTTTGATTTTGTTTGAGTGTTATTATCAATTTTCATTGCTGTTTTGATTGTTATTTCGAAGTGCTAAAATTGTTTGCTAGGATGTTTGCTTATGTGAATGCTATGTTTGACTATATAGATTTTCAGCGGAGTGACGATTAGTTCTACCAAGTCATTTTCGACAGCGTTGTTATCTTCATCAAGTATTACCGAGCAAGTTCACTTTGACCATGCTTTCATACCTATGTTTTATTGCATTTAGTGACATCTTTGCAACCACCCCTCAGTAGTGTTATTGAATCCTTGTAGTTGAGTAGTATGCATGAGGTAGGAACCCATCACCCTGTTACCAAGCCCGGGACGATATTTTATTTCAATGCTACGCTATAGTAGATGGGGTTTGGTATGAGTGCTCGTGGAGTGGTGTGAGAATGAAGGATTTCCAATGACGACAACTCCATGATGGAATCTGCAAGGACTGCATCTTCAAGACCTCAAGACTTCAAGACTCGAGACAAGAATTCAATACACACTCTTTGGGTGAAGGGCGGTTGTGGGCACCTGGAGAAACCAAAGTGGTTGGCGGGATGCATGGAGAAGCGCCATGACATCTTGCGGAAAGCTTCACCCAGACTCAAAGAGACGGAAGAATACTTCATGCCCGGAAGCTTACCTGTGCAACCGCAAGTCATTATGGGCTCGGCTTGGTTGACCTTAGTTGTGACTCTGGCCGACGGTGCTAGCAGATGTAGAACTACGGTAGGATTGGATGGAGTACGGACGGTGGTCGAGGAACTCTTTGGAAGACCATGTTTCGGTCATCTTGTTCTCAAACACCACGAAGTGCGAGAACGTAAAGAGAGGGATCGAATCTTGCGGGTAAAGTGTACAAACCTCTGCAGAGGGTTATAACCTAATCGATTAGCCGTGTCCCCGATTCACGGACAATTTGAGCATCTGGACTTGGATCTATCTCTAACTCTCAACACCGGATTGATAACTTAATTGTGGGCAACTTATGATGATTTTGGGCTATGAGACATCGGTTGGCAGAACCATGTCATGATAGAAAACTCCATAGTACAGACTTCATTTATTCCTTTGATGTAGGGAAAATAAAACCAGCTTTTACGCAAACAAAACTCAGATACAGAGCCATAAAGCCATACTGCATATAGTATAGTTTATTATCTGTTTTCTCCTATTGTGATCTTGCCGGTACATTCAATGTCTTGACCTACACGGCTGCAACGTATCATGTTGCGTATACTTTCTTCCGACGAGTAAGAATACGGTGCAGGTTACGGTCTACACTCAACCTGCCGATGGCGTTGATGGGACTCCACACCCGTTTGATTGATTCCATTGAGTATTATGAGGTATATATCATTTTACGTTATTTATACATGTGATTACACTTTGATATATACATTGATGTCTTGTGTGTGCCAAAGAGATCTTGATCCGAGGATGGCATGATACGTAGGCTTGACCGTCACGAGGTCGGGTCGCCATGATGATGGTATCGAGCACATGTTGGCTGTAGAACGTGACCCTAGAAAATGACCTAGTAATATGAAGACCCCAATAGGAATGACCTTTGTTACGTACTACTCTCGTAACACCTGATTCCTTTTCTTGAACCTTCCTTATTTCACCCTATAGATGGAGAGCTACATTACGAACAAAAGAGAACACTACGAGAAGGTTCTTGGAGGCCCTTCCTTGTGGAGCTACTCAAAGGCTGAAGTTACCGATACACGAGATCAAGGCAACTAAGAGGACGTCCGGATCGTGGGGAGTCAAGACCCAAGTTTTTGGTCGTAAAGAAGACCCCAAGACTACGAGACATCAGCGGAACTATAAATGGTGACTGTGATATGGGCATCAACACTGCCGTCCATGATGCCATTGCACGTTTATGCTATCGTCATCGTGCTGCACTAAACCCACACTTCTTTGGAAAGATTGGATGGCAGAAGTTTGATGGAGCAACTATTGCCTTGACGGAAGCGCAGAAGATGAAGTTCTCCCCACTTTTAGTGTACAATCGGGATCTGGAACAATACGTCAAGAATCTTGAGATGGACCTCCTGGAATCCCTGTTTGACAATGAAGCACTACGAGAAGAGGTCAAGACTCGTAGACCAAGGTAAACAAGCTGGAGGAGGAGAACCTCGAGATCTCGAGAATGCGTCGAGGCGAAGAACAGCAGGACCATGTCTCATGCAAAGGACGTTGAAATCCGTAAGCTCAAGGAACAACTTCGGGACATACATGGTCGTCATAAGAAACTCCGTGTCGACAGGAAAATCTAGCGGAAGAACTGGAGGAGATCAAGTCCACACGTAAGAAGTTCCAGAGGGACAATGACCAAGTTTCTAATAAATTAGCTTAGTAGTATCCCACCATGAGAGAAATAAAGATGAACGCTTCCTCGATTTAAGTATCTGACCATACCAAATTTTGTGGGTGGCGATACTGTAGAATTGATTGAATAAATGAATGCTTGGTTGCTATTATTTTTGTATGTTTATTGAATGGTTGGATAGATGCGATATTCGTAGGCTTGTATTTATTTCAACCATGAGAGGCGTAAGTTACGGAAGAATGGTAGAAGGCCTTCATATGGGAACGACATCAGGAATTGGAAACTCCCGAGCATTGAAGACCTGAAGAAATGAGGACTTAGAAACGAAACCATAGTAGAACGGCCCATTATAAACGATAATTTTGTTGATGAGTGGGTAATTGCCTTCTCTTTCTATCTCAACCAGACCCGAAATCTTGAACCCATGGACAACTGAACACCAAACCTTTACGGAGACAATTGCAACTTCCCATGGAGATACATCCCTTGTTACGAGCACTCCTCTTATCCTACACATGCAGATGACAACCCTTTATGAGTCTTTCCTTAAGGGCCTGAAACGATCATGACCACGACAAGTGATCATGATTACCAAGATCTTGAAGGACATGATGAAGCATATTCACCTTGAAGGAGATGCAGTCTACAAAGGCTACCCTTCATGCAAAAGGAGTGGAACTTTGGTATGTGGAAGTACACCTCCACCGTTTGAAAGGAGTTTGCCCAAAGATGATGGGGCAGTACTTTTCATCTCACGTGTGCCACAAGCAACTTTCTTCGATGCTATTCGTGAAGCAGCCATGGAAGCCATCGCCAGATCGGAGAAATACTTGAAGCAAGACTCAGTATACTCCGGAATACCTACGAAATGCGTGCGAGAGATGATGGTAATGAAGCTCAAGACCACCATGATGAAACAGAAGATTGAAGATTTCAAGGCTCATGTCGCACACTTCCGATTGGGATCAAGAATCCTCGAGGAGGATAAATAAATAAGTTGGAAGTAATGCCCGACCATACCAAATCATGTGGGTGGCAGCATTTGTAACAAAGTACTTTTGGAATTTGGATTCTGAAAATGATTAAGGATGTAATGAAAGGTTGATATGAAAATAATGATATTTTATGGATAAACTTGTGCATTCTTTGGTCATAGTACTCTGTAAAGCCACAAGATCAATGGAGAAAAAAAATATGTTATTCACGACGGTCCATAGAAGGGAGCTGGACAAAATAAGTTGGAGTTTTGTTCTTGATATGATGGTATGAAGTAACAAAGTACTATTGGATTTAAAGGAGGTGTAACATGAGAGTTACTCCAAGGATGAGTTAAAGCTGCACCAGTGTTGAAGTGGGCCATAACCCACGGGCCCAGATTTTGATAAGGAACAGATGTAACCTTGATAAAGGAATAAATTTGGAAGAATATGTGATCCAATCAGCCTACGTTTCGTAGGAGGTTACATAAAAACCTGAGAGTGGTGAAGTAATGATAGATGTTTTGTTTGGCATGCGTAAACCATGGATTTATACGAACTCGGTTCGAGAACAAGAGAAATTCTGCAATGCTTGTGAGTATGCCCAAGTGTTAAAATACGTGATTCGATATTTACATATGTGGTAATGATTCAAATGCGGGATGGATTGGCCCCCATACCGGAGACTTCTATCATGAACTATCATATGTTGATGGAAAATCAGAGAGCCTTGAAAAACTTAGAAGAGTGTCGACGCGATAAGCCATAAAACCATAAAATGGTAGGACGATGGAACCCCATTACAGGCAACCGTTGCCAAACGTAGGTTATACGGTGAGGTTCGATCCAGACCCGTTTTCTGCAGGAGAAAACCATAAATTGTAGACCACCATGAGTGTTTCGATAGTTGTTTAGAATGGACACAGACCCATCAGCTAAGAAGATCCAGTCTGACGAACTTCAACTTTGACGAACCGACCCAAGCTTTTGAGGAAAACTCTATGCTTCGACAAGAGCTTTAATGAAGGAGCTATTGTAAGATATGTGAAGAGACATACATTGTCAGCCCTCCGGAGGAAATATCTGAGTTTATTGGAACCATGACCTTGTTTTTAAGTGTGGTAGCACCCCTGTCCTTTCTGACCAAGACATTTGCTAGAAGACCCCAACCCCTAACCTTTTCTTGCTAGCCTCTTCGAATCTCGAGGGCGAGATTCATTTTAAGTGTGGTAGGTTTGTAACATCCCAAATTTTGGAATGTTAATATAATTAATTGAATTGTTTGTTTGTTTGCTTGAGTGAATTAAACTTGAGTGAAATTTGAACCTTTTCAAAAACTTTTGAATGAGAGGGAATAAAATGACTTTCCCTTCTCCGTAAATTCAAATTCATCCTATTAAAATCAATGAGAGAAGATGACATGACTTCTTCAACTATAAAGAATTTGAACGGAGTTTTGCAATTTAATTCTTTCAAATATTTGCACTTGCTTCTCTATTTTTCTTCCCAGAAATACCCGAAAATAAATTCTTGCAAGCAAGAAAGAGCGGAGGAAAATGACCCTCCAAAATCAGGGCATTTTGAAAATATTTGAGCCAAGAAAACCAAAGTTTTTATTTAAAAATTATTTGCAAAAGAAATAAAGCCTTTAGGGATTTTCTGAAAACATTTTTTTAAGTTATTATTTTGGCCGTGGAATAATGCTCATCATCTACATTTTATTTTTCTGATAATTTTAGTATATAAAAACTCTTTATTCGAATTGATTTGATTTCCTTTTTATTGTTTTAGTTTCCTAATTTTAAAAATAGGAATGGAATCGTTTTATTAGGAAAAACCTGCTGGCCCATTAAGCACTTTCCTATTCTAGCCCAACAAGAGATCATCTCCTTCCTCTGTTTCCTCTCACGTTACAGAAGCTTTCCATATCCATGGAGACAGGAATCTCCACCTTCCCGATCTCCCTCGTCTTTCCATCCCAGCTCCTCCCGAGACCGCCTATAAAACCCCATCCCTCTCCTAGTTACATTTTTCCCATCACAACGACCCCTCCCTGCCAGTAGCCTCCTCGCCACCTTCCTCCTTTTCCTGCCTAGAAACGCTCACCAGAGCTCTCCTGGAACCTCCCCAAGCGCCGACCCCTCCTCCGACACCCCCACCCTCTCCGGCGACCTCGCCCCCTACGGAGCAGCCCTCCACATCGCCGTCTCCTTCCTGCCATCTCTGCCTCACGTCTGAGTAACTCCTTGTTGTTTTTTTCGTTTTCAGATTTATTTCCGTAACAGATTTAGTTCCGTTCTTGTTTAGCTTATAACTTTTGATCTAGAAGTCCAATGATGCTGATTCTTTTTGCGTTAGATCACAATTTTCTTGTAGTTTCCAAAAATATATAATGTGTCTATGTTTGGATTTATAAAAATTGAGTTAGATCAGATTTGAATTAAAGCTTGTTTTGCTTATTCCGGGAGTTTAAAAATAGGTTTTTAATTAATTCTTTTTGCTCCTGGTCTCTAGGAACTTTGTTTATCCAGTAGTATTTAGTATTTTATTTTCAGGTTAATTTAAATTAGGTTTTTAGCAAAACAGTACTGTTTTAGTATTAGTTCTGTTTTAGCTTTTTCTTTATTGTTTTTATTAGTTTTAAAGTATTTCTTTTTGTCACTTTTGACAAAATTAGTTGTGTTTCTGTTAGACAACAGGAGAAAATTTATTTTTAATTTAAAAAAATTATTTTCCTTAGTTTTGTATGAAACCTTCTATAGGTCATAGTTAGAGTTTTATAAAAGCTTTTTATTTGTTTCTTTTTGCAAATAAAATTTTATAGAAAAAATACTTTCTGTTAAATTAGTTATTTTACATTTTATTTTCTATTAATTTATTAGTTTAGTATTTTAATTATTGTTAAGTTTTTACTTACGGCAAAACTATATTAGATGTTTGTAGCAAAGTCATAGATCTTCGTTAGTAGTTTTTCTTTGTAGTTTTATTTGAAGTTTCTTTTGATTTTGTTTGAGTTTTATTATCAATTTTCCTTGCTGTTTTGATTGTTATTTCGAGTGCTAAAATTGTTTGCTAGGATGTTTGCTTATGTGAATGCTATGTTTGACTATATAGATTTTCAGCGGAGTGACGATTAGTTCTACCAAGTCATTTTCTGACAGCGTTGTTATCTTCATCAAGTATTACCGAGCAAGTTCACTTTGACCATGCTTTCATACCTATGTTTTATTGCATTTAGTGACATCTTTGCAACCACCCCTCGGTAGTGTTATTGAATCCTTGTAGTTGAGTAGTATGCATGAGGTAGGAACCCATCACCCTGTTACCAAGCCCGGGACGATATTTTATTTCAATGCTACGCTATAGTAGATGGGGTTTGGTATGAGTGCTCAGGAGTGGTGTGAGAATGAAGGATTTCGTCAATGACGACAACTCCATGATGGAATCTGCAAGGACTGCATCTTCAAGACCTCAAGACTTCAAGACTCGAGACAAGAATTCAATACACACTCTTTGGGTGAAGGGCGGTTGTGGGCACCTGGAGAAACCAGTGGTTGGCGGGATGCATGGAGAAGCGCCATGACATCTTGCGGAAAGCTTCACCCAGACTCAAAGAGACGGAAGAATACTTCATGCCCGGAAGCTTACCGTGCAACCGCAAGTCATTATGGGCTCTGGCTTGGTTGACCTTAGTTGTGACTCTGGCTGGGGCGGTGCTAGCGGATGTAGAACTACGGTAGGATTGGATGGGTACGGACGGTGGTCGAGGAACTCTTTGGAAGACCATGTTTGGTCATCTTGTTCTAAAACAACATGAAGTGCGAGAACGTAAAGAGAGGGATCGAATCTTGCGGGTAAAGTGTACAAACCTCTGCAGAGGGTTATAACCTAATCGATTAGCCGTGTCCCAGGTTACGGACAATTTGAGCATCTGGACTTGGATCTATCTCGGAACTCTCAACACCGGATTGATAACTTAATTGTGGGCAACATATGATTATTTTGGGCTATGAGACATCGGTTGGCGGAACCATGTCATGATAGAAAACTCCATAGTACAGACTTCATTTATTCCTTTGATGTAGGGAAAATAAAACCAGCTTTTACGCAAACAAAACTCGAATCTGAGCCATAAAGCCATACCGCATATAGTATAGTTTATTATCTGTTTTCTCCTATTGTGATCTTGCCGGTACATTCAATGTCTTGACCTACACGGCTGCAACGTATCATGTTGCAGATACTTTCTTCCGACGAGTAAGAATACGGTACAGGGTTACGGTCTACACTCAACCTGCCGATGGCGTTGATGGGACTCCACACCCGTTTGATTGATTCCGCTGAGTATTATGAGGTATATATCATTTTACGTTATTTATACATGTGATTACACTTTGATATATACATTGATGTACTGTGTGTGCCAGCATACTGATCCAGGGATGGCACAGATACACAGAGGCTTGACCGTCTGAGGTCGGGTCGCTACATCCTTCCAATTCATTGTACATGGAATTAACTCGCACACAAGTACACAAATATGATTTTTCAAACCATTATGGTTAGCTGTTGCATCTATGATAAGCCACAAGTATAGGGGATCACAACAGTTTTCGAGGGTAGAGTATTGAACCCAAATTTATAGATTTTACACAAGGTGACCCAAAGAATATTTGAAGGTATTAACAGCTGAGTTGTCAATTCAACCACACCTGGAGATTAATTATCTGCAGCAAAGTGATCAATAGCAAAGTACTTTGATAGTTTTAATAATAGTAACAGTAGCAACGGTAACGGTAATAGTGATAGTAGTAATTTTGTAGCAAGTGTAACTGTGATGATAACAATAGTAACTTAGCAAGAACAATATAAGATAAATTTGTAGGCATTGGGTCGGTGACTTGTTGGATGATATTCATCATGAGACAGTTATAACCTAGGGCAATATGCCACTAGCTCCAGTTCATCAATATAATATAGGCATGTATTCCGTAAATAGTCATACGTGCTTATGGAAAGAACTTGCATGACATCTTTTGTCCTACCCTCCCGTGGCAGCGGGGTCCATATTGGAAACTAAGGGATATTAAGGCCTACTTTTAATAGAGAACCGGAACAAAGCATTAACATGTAGTGAATACATGAACTCCTCAAACTACGGTCATCACCGGGAGTGGTCCCGACTATTGTCACTCCGGGGTTTCCGGATCATAACACGTAGTGGGTGGCTATAACTTGCAAGATCGGATCTAGAACATGGATATAATGATGATAACATAAACGGTTCAGATCTGAGTTCATGGTACCCGGGCCCAAAGTGACAAGCATTAAGCATAGCAAAGTCATAGGAACATCAATCTTAGAACATAGTGGATACTAGGGATTAGGCCCTAATAAAACTAAGTTGATTACATGATGAATCTCATCCAACTCCTCACCGACCAGCGAGCCTACGAAGGAATTACTCACTCCCGGTGGGGAGCATTATGGAATTGGCGATGGAGAAGGGTTGGTGATGATGAAGAACGAAGATACCCCTCTCCGGAGCCCCAAACGAACTCCAGATCTGACTTCCTAATGAAGAACAGGAGGTGACGGCCACTCCGTCTCATGGATCGCGATAATATTTTCTCCCTGATTTTTTCTGGAAAAATAGGATTTTATAGCGTCAGTTTCTGGGTCTGCGGGGCCACCATGTGGGGACAACCCACCTGGGCGCGCCCTGGTGGGTTGTGCCCACCCAGGTGCCCCCTCCGGTGGGTCTTGGCTCCGGAAATTCTTGTTTATTGTATAAAAAATCTTCGCAAAGGTTCGTTCCATTCCGAGAAGTTTTATTTCTACACAAAAACAACACCATGGTAGTTCTGCTGATAACAGCGTCAGTCTGGTGTTAGCTTCATTCAAATCATGCAAATTAGAGTCCAAAACAAGAGGAAAAGTGTTAGAAAAAATAGATATGCTGGAGACGTATCAGTCTACATATAGTTCAAATTTGAATTACGATCATTAAATGGCTAGAAAATCACTTATATGTCTTAAAAAGGTCAAATGACCCCTAAATTTTCCAAATTTTGACATCACAGTTGTATTAGTGCATGTTAACTTTAGAATTTTTTTGAAGGCCATTAGACAAAGCTACTGCCGGTTCGTCATCAAACATGCATTTTGCCCTCCCAGAAGCACGAGCCTTCTAGTGAGTTGCTCCGGTTGTGAGGGGTGTGTGTCCAAAGTTTTGTCAATAAGGCCAATATTTTTAGCAGACCATCTTGGTTCCATGCTATTATGTCAAGCAAGGTTTCATGTATTTCTGATCATTTTGGAATTTTTCAGAATTTAAATGCCATCGCACTCAATGCATTATGTCCAAGCGGTGACACCAATATGTTTGAAAATTCCTTCCAATTTACTACACATGGAATTAACTCACACAAAAGTACACAAATATGATTTTTCAAACCGTTATGGTTAGCTGTTCCATGTACATGTAATTCAAATTTGAATTACGGTCATTAAATGGCCAGAACACCACTTAAATGTCTCAAAAAGGTCAAACGACCCTTGGAATTTTCCAAATTTTGACATGACAGTAGTATTAATGCATGTTAACGATAGAAAAAGTTTGAAGGCCATAAGAGGAAGCTATCGCCGGTTCATCATCAAACATGCATTGTGCCCTCTTGGAACCACGAGCCTTCTAGTGAGTTGCTCTGCAGCGTCTCGACGGTCACGCTCCACAAGTTGTGGACGATGGGGTCACTGCGCTCGCGCCCCTCCTCCCATCGCCGGGCACAGCCACAGTAACGGTGCTCGGTCCAGGGTGAGTGACACATCTCCAACGTATCTATTATTTTTTATTGTTCCATGCTATTATATTATGTGTTTTGGATGTTTATATGCTTTATTAAACACTTATATATTATTTTTGGGACTAACCTATTGACCCAGAGACCAGTGCCAGTTCCTGTTTTTCCCTTGTTTCGGTGTTTCGAAGAAAAGGAATATCAAACGGAGTCGAAATGGAATGAAACCTTCTGGAGAAGTTATTTTTGGAAGGAAAGCTACCCGATAGACTTGGAGTGCACGTCAGGAAAGAAACGAGGGAGCCAGGAGGCAGGGGGGCGCGCCCACCCCCTGGGCGCGCCCTCCACCCTCGTGGGCCCCTCGTGGCTCCCCTGACGTATTCCTTTCGCCTATATATATCCATATACCCTAAAACGATCGGGGAACAGAAGAGATCGGGAGTTCCGCCGCCGCAAGCCTCTGTAGCCACCAAAAACCAATCGGGACCACCTGTTCCACCACGGAGGGGGGAACCCTCACCGGTGGCCATCTTCATCATCCTGGCGCTCTCCATGACGAGGAGGGAGTAGTTCACCGTCGGGGCTGAGGGTATGTACTAGTAGCTATGTGTTTGATCTCTCTCTCTCTCTCGTGTTCTTGATTTGGCACGATCTTGATGTATCGCGATCTTTTCTATTATAGTTGGATCTTATGTTTCTTCTCCCCCTCTACTCTCTTGTAATGGATTGAGTTTTCCCTCTGAAGTTATCTTATCGGATTGAGTCTTTAACGATTTGACAACACTTGATGTATGTCTTGCCGTGCGTATGTGTGATGACAATGGGATATCACGTGATTCACTTGATGTATGTTTTGGTGATCAACTTGCGGGTTCCACCCAATGAACCTATGCATAGGGGTTGGCACATGTTTTCGTCTTGACTCTCCGATATAAACTTTGGGGCACTCTTTGAAGTACTCTGTGTTGGTTGAATAGATGAATCTGAGATTGTGTGATGCATATCGTATAATCATACCCACGGATACTTGAGGTGACATTGGAGTATCTAGGTGACATTAGGGTTTTGGTTGATTTGTGTCTTAAGGTGTTATTCTAGTACGAACTCTAGGGCTGTTTGTGACACTTATAGGAATAGCCCAACGGATTGATTGGAAAGAATAACTTTGAGGTGGTTTCGTACCCTACCATAATCTCTTCGTTTTTCTCCGCTATTAGTGACTTGGAGTGACTCTTTGTTGCATGTTGAGGGATAGTTATATGATCCAGTTATGTTATTATTGTTGAGAGAACTTGCACTAGTGAAAGTATGGACCCTAGGCCTTGTTTCCTAGTATTGCAATACCGTTTACCTCACTTTTATCATTAGTTACCTTGCTGTTTTTATAATTTCAGATTACAAAAACCTATATCTACCATCCATATTGCACTTGTATCACCATCTCTTCGCCGAACTAGTGCACCTATACAATTTACCATTGTATTGGGTGTGTTGGGGACACAAGAGATTCTTTGTTATTTGGTTGCATGTTTTTTTTGAGAGAGACCATCTTCATCCTCCTCCCACGGATTGACAAACCTTAGGTCATCCACTTGAGGGAAGTTTGCTACTGTCCTACAAACCTCTGCACTTGGAGGCCCAACAACGTCTACAAGAAGAAGGTTGCATAGTAGACATCAAGCTCTTTTCTGGCGCCGTTGCCAGTGAGGTGAGTGCTTGAAGGTATATCTTTAGATCTTGCAATCGAATCTTTTAGTTTCTTGTTTTATCACTAGTTTAGTTTATAAAATAAAACTACCAAAAAAATGGAATTGTGTTTGCCTCATACGCTTCATCTTTTTTAATATCTTTCGAGAGTATGATGGAAAGGAAAATTGAGCTCAAGTGCTAGAAGAAGAAATCTATAGAATGTTTGGCACTAAATCTTTGAATGATGAGCATGATTGCAATGTTGTTAGTATGAAATCCTTGAATATCCATGGTACAAATGATGATTGCACTAGTTATGATGAAAATGTCTCCTATAAACATGTCAATTTTTGTGGAGTGCATTGGGTTTGCAAGTATACACCAAATAGGGAAGATAGATATTGCAAGAGGCATAAGTATTTAGAAACTAAATTGTTGCAAGAAAGTCTTGATGTTTGTGCTGAAAAATTCAATATTTTTCGCTACCTTCCTGAACTTTGAAATGAACATGGTCATTTAAATCTCCAACGCAAATTGTTTCATGACCGAATCGTATCCAAAAATTGTGATAATTTGATTACCCTTGAGCATCATAAAGAGCTTAGTCTTCTTTTGGGGTATGAGGAAATGAAACGTATAACTGAGGATATTCCAAAGTTTAATCTTGATAGATTTCTTGGTTTTGATCTAGAGAAGATTTATATGTATTGTGAGGTGAATTGCATTGAAAATCCTTATATTGGCAATTACATAAAGAAAATAAAAAAATAGAAGATGAAGAGAATGCTAACGAAAGGGAAGATACTTCCCGATATTCTCCTATTATTTCTTATGATGAATCAGGTAACGAGGAGGAGCCTTCTATTCAACCAATCTCATTAATAAGGAGCTCCGAAAAGAGGATTGAACCCACACATGATGTGGTGAAGAAGAATAAAAGAAAAAGGAAGAGAGGTAAAAGATATCTCTCCCAAATACTGTTGCTCCTATTATCGTTGTGCCTCATGAAAATGAATCAAAAATAATTGTGGAAGATGATGCACTTGATGATGATCTCGTTATGCCTATTGCTTGTGGTGATGATTATGATTGGGAAGATAATGATACTCCTTATGATCTTGAAAATCTTTTTGGCACTTGCTTGGAAGAATATGATAGTTGCTATACTATTGGTGCTATCCATACTATTAATGATGAGAGTGATTATGCTTATGATATGAAAAGGCCCAAGCTTGGGGATGCTATGTTTGATGAAGATGATGTTTTTGAGAATATATTTGCTGCAATTAATGTTTGTCCCAAGCTTGGGGATGCTACGTTTAATGAAGATGATATTTTTAGTCTCTCAAGTTTTGATATGCAAATTTATAATGATGATAGCATGCCTTCTACCTATGATGATTATATTGATGAAAGTGGATTTGGAGAGGTCATGACTTTATTTAGTGATGTATCCACTATTTCGGAAGAGGTTTCAATTGATTATGATGAGAACAAAGTTGCTACTTATGATGATTATTGTGATGAAACTTATGCTATAAAAAGTAGTGATGATTATATTTATAAAACTTGTCATGATTATGATTACCCTTTCTCTGAACATTACTCTTTTAATATGGAAACAATTTATAGTATTCAAGTCTCTTATGGTACTCCCACTATCCCGAATGAGAAGTATTTTGCTTATGTGGAGAATAGTAAAGTTTCTATGCTTGTGCATCATGAAAAGAATGCTTTAGGTTCTGGTTATATTGTTGAATTCATTCATGATGCTACTGAAAATTATTATGAGGGAGGAATATATGCTTGTAGGAATTGCAATAATATAAAGTTTCCTCTCTATGTGCTTAAAGTTTTGAAGTTATGCTTGTTTTGCCTTCCTATGATAGTCGATTGTTGTTCCCATAAGTTGTTTGCTCACAAAATCCCTATGCATAGGAAGTGGGTTAGGCTTAAATGTGCTAGTCATATTCTTCATGATGCTCTCTTAATGTTTCAATTCTTATCTTTTTGTGAGCATCATTGAAATCATCATGCCTAGCTAGGGGCGTTAAACGTTAGCGCTTGTTGGAAGGCAACCCAATTTTATTTTAGTTTCTTGCTTTTTGGTTCTGTTTAGTAATAAATAATAAATCTAGCTTCTGTTTAGATGTGGTTTTGTGTTTTAATTAGTGTTTGTGCCAAGTAGAACCTTTGGGAAGATTTGGGTAAAGTCTTTATGATCATGCTGTAAAAAACAGAAACTTTAGCGCTCACGAGATTAGCTAAAACTTTTTACTGGAGATTGCTATTTAGTTGATTCTTTTTGCAGATGATTACTAGACAAATTCCTCAGGTCCACCAATTTATTTTGGAATGTTTGGACTTCCAGAAGTCTGCATTAGTTACAGATTACTTCAGACTGTTCTGTTTTTGACAGATTCTGTTTTTCGTGTGTTGTTTGCTTATTTTGATGAATCTATGGCTAGTAAAATAGTTTATAAACTATAGAGAAGTTGGAATACAGTAGGTTTAACACCAATATAAATAAAGAATGAGTTCATTACAGTACCTTCAAGTGGTGTTTTGTTTTCCTTCGCTAACGGAGCTCACGAGATTTTCTGTTAAGTTTTGCGTTGTGAAGTTTTCAAGTTTTGGGTAAAGATTCGATGGACTATGGACCCCGATTCTAAGTCACATCGATCTAGCATGTAACACCTCATATCACTTTGCGGCCTCACGCACGGTATTCCCACGGGTGTCGCCTTACCATGGCCCGGGACCATTTGCGCCTTTTGGCTCACGTATATGATAGTGTCGCTGGCATCCATATGACAGAGAACCCAGGCCGACATAACTAGTCGTGAACCCAAAGTGGCACTAACTTACGGGGACAGGCATACATGAAACAACATCGAGCATGTCGGTCATCAGCGTGTGAATCCGGGTTGTAGCAACTGGGCTAACAGGACTCCGGGAATCCGGACTGTAGCAGGCTAGCAGGACTCTGGAAGTCACCGCGTGACATTTCCCCGAAGGGACAGACACAAGAACGATGTGAATCACATGCCGACCAGTCCAAGTGTTCCGGAGCAGTAGTGCTGGGCTAGCAGGACTCCGGTGAACCCGGGCTGTAGCGGACTACCATGGCTCAGTGGAAGCACCAGACTACATTTCCCCAAAACAGAGGCTACCAAGGATAGACAACTAGGTTGTCAGATCCCACACATAGCAATACACGTCACATGTACGCATAGCATGCAAGTTTGTGCTGTACAACATGGCATCACAACATAACTCAAACACATATAGATAAAGGCCCAGAAGAGCCACATAGCATTTAATACAAACATGGGTCTCATGACCCATCATTCAGAGCATACAAGCAACGGAAGCATTACATGTCTGGGTACAGACAACTACAAAAGAAAAAGGCTGAGAAGACTGACTATCTACAAGGCCCACCCAAGGGTACAAGATCGTAGCTGAGGTAACAAGCTATTCGTCGAAGTCCATGCAGAACTACTACTGAGACAGAAGTCTCATCTGCAAAAACATAAATAAGGCAACGTGAGTACAAAGGTACTCAGCAAGACTTACATCAAATCCTATCATACATGCATTAGTATCAAGGAGGCAATGTGGGGTTCAGTTGCAACAAGCCAACTTTGACTCGGTGGCTAACCTATTCTATGACTACGAGTAACTTCTTTGAGGTAAGAAAGCGCACACGAGTCCACTTATCACCATCTCAATACACCACTATGGATTCATTCCCTTCTCCCTACGAGAAGGCCATCCATAGCACTCACACTTGTCTTGAGCGTTTTAGAGTATCCACTTCAACTTGTCTATGTACCACGTAAGCATCCAAGAAGTCCATAACCAAGGACACGTCTATTCGAATAGATCATGATAACCCTGCAGGGGTGTACTTCTTCACACACGCTCTCACCACTTATCACCATGTACACGTCATGTATCTCGGCAACCTTCAAGCGAAAGCCTGGCGAGGGTGTCGGCCACGACCTAACTAACCACACAAGGCTCTAGTCCAGGTTTATCTCCTATTTGGGTTCCATCCGCAAGGAGATCCGGCCGGGGTGTCGCTCACGGCCCCAAACGATGCGAGCAGGGTTCCCAAGCCCACCATCTGGGTGCCACTTGGTACACCGTGCCACCTGTGCCTAGTCTGTCCCAAGCCCACCCTGCCGGGTGCCACTCGGTAGAAAAATAGCACTACGTACAAACACCAGAAACTAGTTGCAACTCCTGGACAGAGATTGAGGTGATTAATAAGTCAAGAGGGGCACTTAAGCATTCCAATGCGTGGTAGTAGCTAGTCATTGGACAACATACATGGAACTTCGATTAGCTTAAGGGCGGTTCGGTGAGACAACCCACCATGTACTCCTACATGGCCTCTCACCGCTACCTTTACCAAATCATGTTCACACACTTAAATCTCAGCATCAGAACATATCATAACACTCCAATCCATTCCCAATGAATCAGACCTGACACAACTCTAAGTAATAGCAGGCATGGCATGGTAGGAACGCAACATGTCTCAATCAACTCCTACACATGCTAGTGGGTTTCAACTATTTACTGTGGCAATGACAGGTCATGCAAAGGAATGGGTTCAACTACCGCAACATAAAGTAGAAGTTGAATCGTTGTTGTCCTAATGCAATAAAAGAGAGCAGGAGCGAGAGAGTGGGATTGTATCGGAATGAACAAGGGGGTTTGCTTGCCTGGTAGATCAACAAGGGGGAACTGCTCCTCAGACAGGTACTCTGGATCGGTCTCCGGAGCAGGGCCTATCGAGAAGGAACGATGTCGGCAATCAATACACAAGCATATGCAACAATATGATGCATGAACATGGCATGAAGATGTGATGTTGTTTGTGTTAATGCATCTAGCATTCTATTTGGAAGAGGTCCATTTGAACAAGGTTTCAAATGCAACTCTTAACTTAAGTCTCTTTAAAAGCCATTAATGTGTTTTCACACATACAACAGTTATAACTTGGTTTTTCATGCATGAAAATGGTACAGATGGATAGATTGCATTTTTCTGATGATTTTTCATATATAAATTACTTCAATCTGAGCTAAGATTGAATTTATATGAATTTTTGACGTTTTGCTAATTTTCTGGAATTTCCTGATTTATTTTAAACCAGAAAATGAATAACTGCATCAGCATGACAGTGGCATGACGTCAGCGAGTCAAACGTGGCTGACCAGGTCAAACCTGACGTTGGGGTCCACACATCAGTGTCACAGGTTAATTAACAGATGGGGTTATTTCTAATCTAATTAACAGATTAGGGCGCCGGGGCCCACTGTCAGTGTCACAGAGGGGGGGGGGGTAGTTAGTGCGGGTTGACTGGTTTGACCGGTGGTTAGTCGCCGGCGAGGCCGAACGCGGCGGAGGGGCTCGGGTTCATCGCTCCGGCGACCATTTGGGCGGAGAAAACCACCTACGCGAAGCCCAGGCTCGTGCGCATCCAGTGGGACATGCGAGAGACCGTGGGGTGGTCGGAGCTCGCCGGAGCAGAGCTCACTGCGGCGACCGGGGCACGACTTCGAGCGGGTGTAGGCTATGGCGCACAGCAGGGTCTGCAGGTGGGTGCGTTCGACTCCTGGGGCTGCAACGAATGCGGTGACGCGCTCGGGGGCAATGGCTACGAGCTCTACCCTCGTTGGCAGCATGGCCGGCGACAGCGGGGTGCGGGCACAACGGCTAGCACAGCTACGGCAAGCGAACAACAAAAGGAAGAGCGGGGGACTGTGCAGCGGCTCACCACGGTGCCAGCAGAGGCGGGGACGAGGCTGGGGGCGCGTCAAAGGCAGCGTGAGGTCGCCAGAGATCTGGGCGGCCGGAGGTAGAAGACGGTGATGACGACGGCGATGCAGAGCGTTCGACGTCGCGTAACTCGGTGGAGAGGAAGAGGGAGTCGCGGAGATGCTCGTGGACTCGTCGGAGAGACGAGGCCGTGGCGGTGGGCGCGACAACAGCGAGCGGCGGAGACGGCTCGTTCGGTGGTGCTCGCGAGAGAGAGAAAGGGGAGGGGATGAGCGCGGCTTAGAGCGAGGGGAGCCGGGGTTGTGTGGCGGCGTTGCGAGGGTCGCAGAGCAAGCGAGGCAGGAGCTGGCGGGCGTGGCCGTCTGTGAGCGTGCTCAGCGTCGTCTGGCCCGCTGGAGATGACGATTGCCGATCAAGGTCAATCTGTTGGGCATTGGGTTGCACTGATGCCCGACTACAGGTAAGTGGCCCAGGTAAGTTCCGTTTTATTTCTGTTTCTATTTTTCTATTTTCTGATAGTTGTTTCTGCTTTAAAAATAATAATACTAAACTAATTTATTATTTTCTGACAATTTTGCAGGGACCTAAGGAATTATTCCCAAGCCCCTCACCAAAATTCAGAACTTTTGGACATATATAAAATATATAACATATATATACCCAAAGCAAATAATTATGCATTAATTCCAAATGGCTAAAATAAATATTTATGAGCTCCTAAATTATTTGTTAGCATTTTACCTCTGACCAATATTTTCAGAGAGCAACATGAACATTTTCCTGGACCTTTTTGGAGCAATTTTTATCTGGGTTATTTCCAGAAATAATTTCTGAGGGTTTCACAAATCCCCATTTCAAATTTAAATGAAATTTAAACATGATGCACACATGAAGGCTAGCCTAGGTCATACCAGAACTAGGGATGTGACAACTCGCCCCCACTTGAAAGAATCTCGTCCCGAGATTCAGGGGTCGACGGAAAGAAAGTGGGATACTCCAGTCGAAGACGGTCTTCTCGCTCCCAAGTAGCTTCTCCCTCGGAATGATGAGACCACTGAACCTTGAGAAACTTGATGTTCTGACATCGGGTGACACGCTCTGCTTGATCAAGAATGCGAATAGGGTACTCTCGGTATGTGAGGTTATCTTGGAGATCAAGCGTTTCGTGGTCCACTCTGCGGATGGGATCCGAGAAGCAACGCCTGAGTTGAGAGACGTGGAAGACATCATGTACTCGAGAAAGATGTGGGGGTAGTTCCAACTGGTAGGCAACCTCTCCTCATTTGGCGAGAATGCGAAAAGGACCAATGTAACGAGGAGCCATCTTGCCCTTGATACCGAAGCGATGGGTTCCCTTCAAAGGGGTAACCCGAAGGTAAGCCTTGTCGCCAACTTCATAAGCCACTTCCTTATGACGACGGTCATACTAGCTCTTTTGACGAGATTGGGCTGTTTTCAAATTCTCACGAATGATGCGAACTTTCTCTTCTGCCTCCTGGATCATGTCCGGTCCAAAGAATTGTCTTTCACCGGTTTCTGATCAGTTCAAAGGTGTTCGACATCTTCGTCCATACAGAATCTCGAAAGGAGCTTTCTTGAGACTGGATTGGTAGCTATTGTTATAAGCAAACTCGTGAAGGAAGACACTTCTCCTAATCCATACCGAATGAGATAACGCAAGCTCGAGCATGTCTTCGAGAATTTGGTTGACCCTTTCCACCGACCACTTGATTGAGGGGTGGAAAGCGGATCTTGAAAGGAAAGATGGGTGCCCATGGCAGTTTGGAAACTCTCCCAGAAATGAGAAGTGAAAAGACTACCACGGTCTGAATTGATCTCTAGTGGAACACCATGAAGTGACACTATTCGAGAAATATATAAGTCAGCGAGCTGACTAGCAGTGATACTCTCCCGAACAGGTAGGAAGTGAGCCACCTTGGACAGACGAACAATGACTACGACGATAGCATTATTCCCTTTCTTGGTCCTGGGAAAGCCGGTGATGAAGTCCATACCAACTTTGTCCCATTTCCACTCAGGAATAGCTAAAGGCTGAAGGGTGCCAGCAGGCCTTTGATGCTCTGCCTTAACGCGACGACAAATGTCACAGTTAGTAATAAACTGAGCGATTTCTCTCTTCATTCTAGTCCACCAGAACCTCTGGCGTAGGTCCTGATACATTTTAGTACTACCGGGATGAATCGTGAGAGAAGATTCATGGGCCTCCTTAAGGATTAATTGTCAAAGATGTTGATTCTTGGGAACCACCAAGCGATTCTCAAAGAAAACAACACCTCGATCATCCATAGAGAAACTTCCACCAACTCCCTTCTTAATGTTTCTCTTAATGCGGATAACACCCCTATCAAACTTCTGGTCAGAAATGATCTGATCCTCAAGGGTAGGTTTCGCCACCAAGGTAGAAAGGAATCCACGAGGAGCAATGTGAAGGTTAAGCTTACTGAATTCCTCATGGATAAGTGGTTGGCCCTGCTACAAAATAAGATTGTTGCAATAGGACTTACGACTTCACGCATAAGCCATGACATTGCCCTTGCTTCGGGTTTAGGTAATCCCTAAGTCGTAATCTGAGATCAACTCCAACCAACGTCTTTGCCTAAGGTTCAAATCTGGTTGGGTGATGATATACTTGAGACTCTGGTGATCGGTGTAGATCTCGCAATGTTTACCAAGAAGGTAATGTCGCCATGTCTTAAGTGCATAGACTACAGCTGCAAGCTCTAGATCATGTGTAGGATAATTATCCTCATGTGGATGCAACTGTCGAGATGCATAGGCAATCACATGACGATCCTGCATAAGAATGCAACCTAGTCCCTGTCGTGAGGCCTCGCAGTAGTTAACAAAGTCTTTAGTGAAATCCGGTGGCACAAGTATGGGAGCAGAAGTCAGGCGTCTTTTCAGTCCCTGTGAAGTTTTTCCCACCTACCGATCTATGCTCTAGCTCCCTAAGATCTGGCGGACGAACTCGACGAACTCACAACACAGAAAGAGACACGGGGTTTATACTGGTTCGGGCCACCGTTGTGGTGTAGTACCCTACTCCAGTGTGGTGGTGGTGGATTGCCTCTAGGGCTGATGATGAACAGTACAAGGGAAGAACAGCCTCCTGAGGTTGAGGAGTTCTTGTGGCTAGGCTCTCGATCGGATTGGATCAAGCTAAGATCACATGCCTCTACTGTGGTGGCTAGCTCTACTTATATAGGCCCTGGTCCGCTTCCCAAATGTTGAGCGGCAAAGGAGCCAACAACAGCGGGCAAATTTGAAGGGGGACAACTAGTACAAGCTATCCTGACAAAAGCGGTATTCGCCTGCGAAAAGCCCTGGGGTGACGCCGCCTTGGGCTCCATGATGACCTCCGCCTTGCCGTCCTCCTGGTCTTGGTCTTGTTGCACCAATATGGCAACCTTTGCCTGATGCCTCGGTACTCTTCGTCTGCGCCTGCCTCCTTAGCACCAAAGAGGAAACAGGGACACTGCACGCACCGGCGCCCGCCTGGCACCCGCCTGGCACCGTTCGTCATGGCTCACGTCATGAGAGCCTCGTGTGGTTCGCCTTGCCTTGATATCTCCACTCCTCGTGAGCCTGCCTGGCTAGGCCACTCCAGAGGAGGCCTTGTGTCGTCCGCCTCGCGAGGCTTGGCTCCTCGCGAGTGTCTTGGATGCCTTGTTGATGAAGATGGTCCGTACGCCCCGCTGCTTAGCTACGCCGTGGGCTGCAGGCTGGCAAGTCTGGGGAACCCCGTTCCCAGAACGCCTACAGTAGCCCCGGGCCCAAGGTGCACTCGGGCTTGGCTTCACGGCGAAGCTGAGGGTCAAGTTCGGAGTGCCGCGGGCCCCAAAAGCTTGCGGCCTCGGTCGACGCGTGGTGGTTGATTGGACGTGGGCGTCTCCGCTTCTCCACGCTGCCTCGGCAACTGCTTGACCTGACAAAAGGCAGGCGCAGGCAGTTCTCACCTTCATTGCTCCTTCCCTGCCTTGCTCCAGATCCCCTTTCTCACCCTTCGCCGCTGCTATCTCCAGATCTACTCCACCCTTGCTCTGCTCCTGTCACCCATGGCGCCGCGCAAGGTCAGGGCCTCGTCATCACCTGCTTGGTATGAGCCGGCCCTCGAGGCGCCCACCATCACGGAGAAGAGCCTCGCCTCCGTGCACCTGCTGACAGCGGGTGAAGGCAACGAGTGGGGGAAGACGGAGCTTTGGCTTGCCTCCGACGAGCCAGAGACCGGGGGAAGCACCTTCTTCCCCTTCTTCTCGAGCAGCGTCGCCGTCGGGTTGGTTCCTCCCTTCTCTGATTTCTTTTATGAAGTCCTCGACCACTACGGGCTGCAGGCATTGCATCTCCATCCCAACTCTGTCCTCCTCCTGTCCATCTTTGCCTACTCTTTGCGACGCGTGCACAGGCGTCATGCCATCCGTGGCGCTCTTGCGCCATTTCTTCTTCCTCCGTGTCCTTTGGCGAGCATATCACCGGATGCGCTAATTTAAATGCGCTTCTTGCAAGGCCAACTCGATCTCGAGCACCGGGAAGAGGGCCGACAACATCCGATCCAAATAGGTCATGATGGATGCTCAGCGCGCCGATCCGCGTCTGGAATTGCCCACAGCGGTGCCTCCTCCCAATGGGGGGTGGCCCAAGGCGGAGCTTGTCGACGAGCGGGCGTCGCTGGTGTTGGGGTAAATGATGACCGACCTGAGGACAGGCAACGCGAGGACGTCCAAGGTGACACGCGCGCCCCCTCTGGGAGCTTGACGAACAGGAAACCAAGACCCGCCTGAGGCTGGGGGACTTGCCTGGTGATGAATTCGACGCTGTCCTGCGCCTCATAGTTGGGGACAACCAAGAGTACCCGGTTAGTGCCTTCCTTCCCCTGTTCAAGCGCAGGGACTGGGAGGAATTCATCGCCTCCAGGACGACTTTTGATGCGCGTGGGCTGGTGCTACCGGCGCTTCCAGTAGCCCCTATGGCGCAGAACCTGGTGGAGGTGTCTTCTGGCAAGTCCCACGAAGAGGGAGAAGGGGAGGAGGACTCGGAGAAGACCCTGGAAGAGGTGGGGGAGACTTCCCCCCTGAGCAAGGCCGAGATTCTCCGCGCCCTTCTTGATAACACCGATGCCGTCGCCCACCAAGGGGAGAGGGAGCAACCTTCCGTCCCGATGAGGGGTAGGTCCTCGCTGGTGACCCGAGGTGCCACCTCCGACCCGATTCCTCCTGGGGCTGGATCCGGTTCTGCGTCCCCTATGCACGGCGCCGCCGGTGTCAGGACACCTGCCACTCAGGTCCCGAAGCTGTCAGGCCTTAAGCTTCTCAAGCGGTCAGTGGAATATGTCGCAGTGGATCGGTAAGTGTCTTAAGCTTCACTTTGTCCCAGCTTGTACTCATCGCTTCCTGATGCTTGCCCTTGGTTGATCAAGCCGGCACCCTCGGCGAAGAAGAGGAAAGAAGACGCAGCGGCCGTACCTCCCGCGGAGAAAGGAGGCAACAACGCCGGCATCTCCCCGGCCCGATCGTCCTCGCGAGGCCAAGAAGAGCGCTGCCGCGTGGAGTCAGCCCCCATGGCCCCGCTGGCCCCGGAGCCGCCGGTACTTGGCGCGACTGCTCCGGAACCCGCAGTCTCCCAAGCCCTGGTGATGATGTCGCTTCCTCCTCCTACTGCGCCTCCACCTCCTGGTTCTTTTGCTCCTGATGCTGTCTTGGAGCGTGCCATTTCGGAGATGACCCAGCTGCAGGCGGATCTCCTGAGCGCAGACCCGCGCTTGGTGGCCACGCGTCTAGAACTAGCCTCTGGCTGGCTTCACTCTGACCTGGCATTTCGTGCGGCGATGGGCCAAGCTGCTGCGGCTTTGGCCTTGGTCTTCTTTTCTTCCGCTCCTACAGCTGGCAGCTCGAGGAGAGAGAGGCGCCCCTCCTCAGCTCTAGCACACTTGGTCGCCAGGTTGAACAGCTCCTGAGAGGTGCAGAGCTCCTCGTGGATAGCCAGCTCTTCCTTCATCTTGACGTCACGAACGCCGTCAGAGAACGCGGAGATGATGGCCTCGTCCGTGACCTTGGGGATCTTGATGTGGGTGTTGTTGAAGCGCTGGATGTACTTCTGGAGGGTTTCTCCTGGCTTTTGCTTGATGCGGCGTAGATCGCCCGCGGCCGGTGGCGATTCACGAGTGCCACGGAAGTTGGCGGATAAGCGGTCGCGCATCTTGTCCCAGGAGGAGATCGAGCCGTGCTGCAGGTTCAGGAGCCAAGAGCGGGCCCCATCCTTGAGAGCCATGGGAAACCAGTTCGCCATGACTTTTTTGTCGCCGTTGGCTGCTTCGATGATCAGCTCGTAGAGCTGCAGGAACTCCGCGGGGTCTGCGGTGCCATCGTAGCAAGTTGGCAGATCTCGCTTGAACTTGCCTGGCCAGGCGACACTACGCAGCTCGAGGGTGAAGGCGCAGCAGCCGGCTGTGGTCGCCGGGGCCCGCTTCGGGGGTGGAGCTTGGTCTCGACGGGGTTCGCGCTGCGCCACAGTGGGCGGTGCGCGGTCTTGACGAGGTGGCGCGGGGAGTGCCGGCGTAGCTTCTCATGGCCGCGGGATTTCTTGGCAGCTTCTTTCTTCACGCGCGGGCGCCGTGCGTGGTGGATCACGCCGCAGAGGTGCACGTCTTGGTGCCAAGGCACCGTCTTGGGGTTGAGGCGGTGGAGGCATGCCATGAGCCCCATCGCCCGCGGCTGGTTGAGGGGGAGGCAGAGAGTGGGACGGGGCCGGAGAGCCCCCTACGGCACGGACGAGCTCGGCGAAGCGGTCGAGCCACTCCTCGTAGAGGTCGTCAACGGGGCAGTAACGCAGGAGCTTGTTCGCTGCAAGGAGCGCGGCCGTGCCTCCATGGGAGCACGGTGCACGTGAGACGAAGAACCAGCAGGGGTGAGCGACGGAGTAGTGGTGCGGCCATCTTGCCGCACCGAAGGATGCAGCGAGGACGCCTGCTGCTCGTTCCCCGCTGGGCCGATGGCGGCGTTGGCGACGGGAGACGGAGAATGACGAGGAGGCCCACCTACAGGAGCCGTCTGAGCGACGTGGGCAGAGAGGGCAGTCGACGCTCAGCTCGAGCACGGCGAGCATCCGCTATGGAAACGACGGAGCGACGGAGCAACGAACTGATGGAAGGGAAAACCACGGCGCACCCCTACCTGGCGCACCAAATGTCGGATGTGGGGTTCCGGCAAACCCTTAAGGTTCGAACACTTGGGTGCGCGCGAAGTCTTTCCCTCCTACCGATCTACGCTCTAGCTCGCTAGGATCTTATGCGAACTCGATTTAACTCACAACACAGAAGATAACCGACCAATGGCTCCCCCACCACCACCCCCACCCCTCCGGCGCTAGGCTCTCCAGCGATCTCCCATCTCAACGACTAAACCCCTCATCCAATCCACCCATCCTCTCCGGCGTCTTGCCCCTATCAAGGAGATTCCCATCTTTGATGGATTCACCATCTGGATCCACCCTTGGCTTGGACTTTTCCAGTGGTTTGGCTTTTGCAGATGCGATCTATGACTCTTTGGGTGTTACGGTGCACCTTGTGGAGGATTCTGGTCATCTCATCATGGTGGTCTCATTTAGTAGGCATGATTTTCGCCTCTCTGATGATTCGGTGGCCGCGGCCTTGGAAGCTGCCCTTGGGGGTTCAGCTATTGAGTTCTTGGTTTCACATATCCAAGGCAAGGTATTCTCCTTCCACATCTCATGCAAAAAAGTTGGTCTTCAAATTTTAGCACTTCGATCTTTTGCGTGTATGCATTTCAAGTGTTATTCCATCTTTGGGGACATGGTGGCCCTAATTGGAGAAATGAAGTTTTAATCTGGAGAAAAGAATGTGATGCCGAATGGATTTTTGTTAGTCCCACAGAGCGTAGATCTACGTTGGGCATGCTGGCCATGCATAAACCGCCAGTCAAATCTGCTCTCAAATCTTCTGGTCAGTCTAGAAAGAAGATCTCTTTTGCTACGTTCCAAACTTATCCTGTGTGCAAGGGATATAGATATCCGGCTACGCAGAATTGCATCCTGACGGCTCTTGATGGGGGTTACTCGGTTTCTTCTCATGAACGTGTTATCATTCATACGCCGCCGGCACCAGAATTGCAATGGAAGGCGGCGTTCCCTCCGATCACCTTCGGTTAAGTGGATCCATCGTTTTCGCCTGCCAAGTCTATCCATGCGGTATCTTCGGCACCTTCTTTGGGCGGGTCTGGCGTGATTTCAAATGTTTCTCCACCTGGCCCGTCATTTAGCTCTGGGCCTCCTCTTGGTTCCATAGGACTTGGGCTTGTACCAGAGCCCATTCGGGATACCCCAATTCCCCCCTATGTTTTATTCCCTGAGCAAGATATTGGGACGAACAACCTGCAAGATCTTAATGTGACTCCAACTACCGAGCCTGGATTTCCTGAGGATGATCTGGAGGGATTTCATTCTATGGTTGAAGATATGGCGTTCCGTTATTGGAAATGTCAAAATTGTTTTTCTATGTCTCATCCTACGGCTGCATGTACCAATCAAACGAGATGTAGATGATGCTTTAAACAGGGCCACGTGGCCAAATCTTGCACCGGATAGGCGCCAGCTGAGGGTTTTAGATGGGTCCCACGCGTCAATGAGGCTACGACTACCAACCCACACCCGTTTTCCTCGCCCGACGCCTCAATTTCCCTCCATGACTCTGCTCTATGCTCATTGAGCAGTCCCATCGAGCGTGCCCTCCTGCAACTACTTCCTCCCAATCGATACCCCCGCCTCTGCAATCTCCAACAATGCCACCACCGTTGCATACACCGCCTCCGCCTCCACCACTTGAACCGCGGACAGAAACCCCACCGCCGCCACCTGCATCGATGGCCAACTTTCCGCTCAATCCCTGGGAGTATGTTCCGCCGGGCTTCGACATCATCGACGACGGCCCTCTTCGTTTTCCGCACACTTTCTATGCCCCTGCCACCGCTCCAGATCGGAGGCATGAAGAGTATGCTATCGCCATCGTCGAGCCAGAGCCACTGCCTGAAGAAATCCAGCTGTACCACAATATGGTGAGTGATTTCGTTGTCAATCAGCTAGGCAGAGATGTGCTTGATGCGCAGCCTTGGATTCAGGGGGTGGGACTGTTCCGTTTTCGTAGTGCTGCATCCCGCTATGTCATGGTGGATCATCCTCCCTTTGATCTAGGCAATGATTGTTTTGTTAGATTTATTCCACATGATGAGGGCACCAACTACAGAGCTACTCAAGGTTTCCGTAGAGGTTGGGTCATGCTTCTGGGTGTTCCTTTAGACTATCGTCGGACACAGTATATTGCGGATGTTGTCAGTACCTTTGGACGTTTTCATGTTTGGCATCAGGATGATCAGATGATGGTTCATACTCTGGCATATGTTTCTTTTCCTGTGCCATCACTTGTCCCTCGTGGAGTGGTTTACCGTGAATATGGAGATTTTGGAGCTGTTAGAGTGTCCTGGTCTGCCCCGGTTTATGTTCTGTCAGCAGATTTTGCGGATGTTCTTCCTGGTGATGAGGATCCGATGCCTTTCAATGGCAATCCGCATCCTCTTCCTTGTTAGATGCAGTTAAATAACCACAATTGGGTTATGCCTGAGTATCCGGAGCTTGGTTGGAATGATGTTCCTCCGTCTGCTGAGAACTTTCAAGCGTCTGCTGAGAACAATCATGCGCCTGTGGATGCTGATATCCCTGACGAGCCCGCCGAAGAGGATGCGCAATCGCAGGAGTCAATGATCTTGCAAGGATATGATGGCTCGTTCAACAATGCTGAAGATTTTGACCTTAATGAGGTGCCTGCTGACCTACCTGAAGATGCTGTGGTGCTGTTTCAACCTCCTGTTGTTGCTCCTCAAGTTCAACAAGCTCCAGTACAGCAAGTTCTTCACATTCGTCAAGTACTCACTGTCTTTGGACCAGTTCTACCACCCGAGATGCAATGGACACGTACATTTTCCAGTATGATGCGGTGTTTTGACACCATTACAATCCCTAAGCCCATGATGCAGCCTTTTCTGAAGTTTCTCATGCTCTCCAACCAGTCCTGGGATTTCTCTTTGCCTGATAACCTGCTTGGATGTCGCTCCTTGTCTGCTCCTTCTGTTAGTCAGGCTACAATATGTTTTTCTCATGTCAAGAGACCGGTGGCTCGTGCTCTTTGTTTCGCTACCATCTCTGACCCTATCACTGAATCTTTTCAGTTCACTGCCACCGCTAAGATCTCCAAGAAAAGGACCCGCAAGTCTGCTGCTAATCAAGTGTTGGTTGAATCTGAAGTTCGTCGCAGTGTGAGGCTCAGTGCTCTCCGAGATGGTTTTCGTCAGGTCCAACATAAGCCAGCTACTCTGCCCCAGGGTTCTCGGTTCAAGAAGCAGAAGAGAGCTCTTCCTGCTGAATCTGCTCCACCTCCAGCTGCGTCAGATAATCTTGAAGCTGAGGTGCCACTACTAGGGAAAAGCCTAGCAGCAGCGCAAGTTTTGGGTGTATCAGTAGCGCGGGTTCCCGCGCCATCGATACGGGCGCCACGACTAACTTGTAGCGATGGCGGCGTGTTGACACACGCCATCGCTATACATGGTTAGTCATGGCGTGCGTTGCAAACAGCGCCATCGCTAATTAGTCAGAAGCGGGTCTTATACCCCGCACTACTGCTATTACTTTCAAAAACAAAACAAAAAATCTCGATCCCGTGCATGCTGTCAATGGCAGCAATGGTAAGATCTAGCGATGAATGGCGTCGCCGGAGGCATAAACGGACATCAGAAGACCAGATCCAGTAGTGGCTGTTGGAGAGGGACCGTTTCTATGGCAGAGCCAGGCCGCGGCGTGGGGCTCGTCTTCCCGACCATGCCAGATAGCTCCGGGTCATCCATGGCGACGACCTGCACGGGCATGGACATGGGAGGGTGAGTCAAACCAGAGGGAGATAGAGAAAAGGAAAACCGAGGGAGAGAGGAAGGTGATGTAGGGAGCAGCGGAGCTAGTCACCGGTGGCGAGGTGCTCCGGTGTGGTGGAGCGGGGCGGTGGCCTCCTAGACGTCGGTGGAAGACCGGCGAGCTCCTAGACGCCGGTGGCGCGAGCGGCGACCTCTTTCGGTGCCATGGAGGAGGATGGGTGCATGGGCAAGAGGTCCATGTGAGAGCGTATGGAAAGTGAGAGGAGAGAGTGGTGGAAGAGAGGAGGGATTTGGGGGAGGAGATGGGGATTCGGCCGAGGATATGGAGACTTCACCTACCTCGTACTTAGTAGTAGCGAGGGGTATAAAATCACGCTACTACTATCAACTTAGTAGTAGCACGGGTTTATACCCCTCGCTACTACTATGGCATGTGTCGGGGGGCACGGTAGAGACCGCTTAGTAGTAGCGAGGGTTAAAAACCCGCGCTACTACTATCAACTTAGTAGTAGTGAGGGTTAAAACCCGCTCATCGCTAATTAGCGATAAGCGCTTCTTTTGTGCCGCTACCGGTGCTAAGATTCGTGTATAAGGTTTTCCCTAGTAGTGTGCCACCACCCACATCTATCTCTCGATCTCCAACAGATTGGGCGCACTGCAGATTTCTCCAAAGTGAAGATCTCTCATGGAGAAGCTTGTAGCTGACCGTCCAAGTCTCACACCAGCAGCAACTCCAATGATAAGTGACAACCTCGGCTGCTTGGGTCCATGGCATCTTTAATAATCGCTATTTTTATTTTCTTTGTTTCATTTGTGTTGAATTATCGTGTGGACTTGGCTTTTGGGTTGGGTAGATCACTGCATGGTCTCCTTCATGCTGAACTTATTTTGGGTTGTAATGAATTGCAACGCGTTTAGAGATTGGAAGGTTCTGTGTTGGAATGTACGTGGCCTTAACTCTGAAGCCCGTCAGTTAGCAGTCAAGCAAAAAAATCGATGAATCTGGGTGTTCGATTATTTGCCTTCAGGAAACCAAATGGATGCATATTGATCAGCGTTTCCTTAGGAAATTTTGTCCGCGGCGCTTTGATAACTTTGTGTATGTACCATCTGCCGGTGCATCTGCTGGAATTGTGGTTATTTGGAATTCCTCTTTCTTTGCTGGAAAGTTAGTTCAAGCTAAACCCTATGGTATCATCGCAGAGTTTCGTTCCATGCACACGTCTGAAGTTTGGACCTTGGTTTCTGTTTATGGTCCTTGTCAGAACCCGGCTCGTGATAAATTTGTGCAATGGTTATACAATTTGGATATCCATTTCGATGACAACTGGTTGTTTGTTGGCGATTTAAACTTTATGCGCTCGTTGGATAATCGCAATTTGCCAGGGGGTAACGTCAATGATATTTTCTCTTTAATGAAATTCTTGGCCATCTGGGCCTTGTTGAACTGCCAATTAAAGGTCGTCAGTATGCTTGGTCCAACATGCAGTCTATCCCTTTGCTAGAGCAGATCGATTGGTTCTTCACATCTGTCTCTTGGACTAATAATCACCCTAATACTTTGGTCTTGCCGTTGGCGCGCACTGCTTCAGATCACGTTCCATGTGTAGTAAATGTTGCAACCTGCATTCCAAAGGCCAAGCTATTTCGTTTTGAGAATTATTGGGTGAATCTTCCAGGGTTTATGGAATGTGTTCAGGATGTTTGGAATAGGCCTTCCAGGAAATCTTCTGCCGCTGGTTCTATCTCTGCCATGTTTAAAGTTCTCAGAGTTACTCTCAAAAAGTGGCATGTGAATCTTTCCAAGATTAAAGCACTCATTGCAGATTGTAACACGGTCATTTTATTTTTTGATGGCCTTGAGGAACTGCATACTCTAACCTGGCCAGAGTTGTATTTTCGCTGAATTGTGAAGTTGCATTTAGAGGAAATTCTTCATTTACAGTTCATTTACTAGAAACAGCGTTGCACCATCCGTTTCATCAAGATTGGTGAAGAGAACTCTAAGTTTTTTCAGGCCATGGCCACAGAAAGGTACCGCAAAAACACCATCTCCTTTATTAAAAATGTTGCTGGAGATGTGGTGACTGATCATCAACAACTTGCTGGAATGTTTTGGTATGAATTCAAAAACCGCATGGGTCACGCTCAAGGTATTCAGATGGGTTTTGACTTGGAGAATCTCCTAGCTAGAGTTGACGGGCTGGAGGATTTATCTAAGCCATTCTCTGAGGTCGAAGTGGATGAGGTTATCAAGCATTTACCTCTTGATCATGTCCTGGTCCGGATGGCTTTACGGGACTTTTCTTAAAGAAATGCTGGCATATCCTCAAAGCTGATTTTTTGGATTTGGTCAAAGAGTTTTATGAGGGCAAATGTAACTTGGAACATTTAAATACATCCTTCATAACTCTTATACCCAAGAAGCTGAGCCCGGAGTTTGTTGGTGATTTTCGGCCCATCTCTCTCGCAAACACTTGTTTAAAATTTCTCACCAAGCTTCTGGCCAATCGTTTACAGAAGGTTATTCTTAGCTGCATTCACCAAAATCAGTATGGTTTCCTCAAATACCGTTCCATTCAAGATTGTCTTGCCTGGTGTTTTCAATATATTCACCAATGTAAAGCTTCAAAGAGACCTATAGTTCTGCTAAAGCTTGACTTCACAAAGGCCTTTGATACTCTTGAGCATACATCCATCCTTAGAATTTTGAAATGCAAGGGTTTTGACGATCGTTGGAGGGGGTGGGTTAATAGTTTGCTATCTTCTGGGTCATCTTCAGTTCTGTTGAATGGGGTTCCTGGCCAGCATTTCAAGTGTTGATCTGGAGTTCGTCAGGGCGATCCTTTGTCGCCACTTTTATTTGTCATTGCCGTGGACTTGCTACAGTTAGTAGTTAACGATACGTGTCGATGCAACATACTTACTTTGCCAATACCCACCAAGTCCAATGACTTTCCAATTGTGCAGTACGCCGACGACACCCTTATTGTTCTGCCTGCTGTTGACTCCCAACTAATTGCACTTAAGGAGATGCTAGAAGTTTTTGCTGTCTCAACTGGTTTGAAAGTTAACTTCAGTAAGTCTTCGATGATCCCTTTAAATATGTCTGATGAGGAGGGCTCTAGACTTGCGAGCTTGCTTGGATGCACTGTTGGTACACTTCCCTTTACCTACCTTGGTTTGCCTATGGGAACAATGAGACCTACAATATCTGATTTGATGCCTTTGGTCGATCGTATTGAGAGAAGGTTGTCAGCTTCTTCTTGCCTCCTCAATCAGGGCAGTAGACTCCAGTTGCTCCAATCCCTCACTCCAATGCCAATATAATTTCTTTGCACTTTGTCGATCCCGCGAGGTATTCTTAAACAGATCGACAGAATTGAACGTCAATGTCTTTGGAGAGGTAATTCGAACACGCCTCGACAGCCTTTGGCATCTTGGGAGCTGGTTAGCAGACCAAATAAATATGGTGGTTTGGGAGTCCTTGATCTGAGTGTGTAGAATGATGATCTTCTGATTAAACATCTTTTCAAGTTCTTTAACAAGATGGATATTCCGTGGGTTAATTTAATATGGGACTCTTATTATCAATCCTCGGCTCCTCAAGCTACCCAAATGTGTGGTTCTTTCTGGTGGCGTGACGTGCTTAAGCTATATGATAAATTTTGTAAACTGGCAATGCCGCAGGTTCATGCTGGCGACTCTGTGGTTTTCTGGCTGGATAAATGGGAAGTAGGTGGCAATCTTGTTATTCTTAAGGATCGGTTTCCAAGACTCCATTCCTTTGTGATTGATGATTTGGTCACTTTATTAAGGATGTCCTTGAGCTGCCTAATTTGACTGATAGCTTCCATCTACCTCTATCTCTGGAGGCTTTCCAAGAGTTTGATCAACTTCAGTCTATGCTCCTTCCTATTGAGCTTGATCCTAATAGTAAGGACATTTGGAGATGGCCATCTAAGTCTGGTCAATTCTAGACCAAGATATATTGTGACTATGCTTTCTCTGGCATTGTGGTTGATCCTATTTTCAAATGGATATGGAAATGCTCTTGCGCTCTCAAGATTAGAGTTTTTGGATGGCTTCTTCTTATGGATCGCCTTAACACAAGGGATATGATGCAGCGTAGGCACTGGATCATCCAGGATGATTCCTGTGTGCTTTGCCAATCTCAACTTCATGAAGATAGAATTCATCTCTTCTTCACATGCAATTTCAGCCAGAGAGTTTGGAACTATCTGGGGATTTCTTGGTAGGTTCAGCCTCATCAGTCAACCTACTCCATGGCTTCTTCGGCTAGAGATGAGTTTGGTTTGCCCTTCCTCATAGAAGTGGTTTTTACTGCCACCTAGAACATTTGGACTCAAAGGAATGGCAAAATCATCAGGAATGAGACACCAAGCTTCAGATCCTGGAGAAGGAACTTTGTACATGATTTAACTCTGTTAACTCATAGGATCAAATGTAAATATAGAGATAAGCTACTATCTTTGGTTAGCCTCCTTACCCTAGATAGTTAGTTGTTATTTTCTCTTGTTTTGTACCTTGGACTGTTTATGCTGAGTTTTAATAAAGCACTGTGAGGCTGTTGCCTTGCAGTATATAGTCAAAAAAAACTCACAACACAGAAAGAGACACAGGGTTTATACTGGTTCGGGCCACCGTTGTGCTGTAATACCCTACTCCAGTGTGGTGGTGGTGGATTGCCACTGGGGCTGATGATGAACAGTACAAGGGAAGAACCGTCTCCTGAGGTTGAGGTGTTCTTGTGGCTAGGCTCTCGATCGGATTGGATCAAGCTAAGATCATATGCCTCTACTGTGGTGGCTAGCTCTACTTATATAGGCCCTAGTCCTCTTCCCAAATGTTGAGCGGGAAGGGAGCCAACAACATCGGGCAAATTTGAAGGGGGACAACTAGTACAAGCTATCGTGACAAAAGCGGTCTTCGCCTGCGAAAAGCCCTGGGGTGATGCCGCCTTTGGCTCCACGGTGACCTCCGCCTTGCCGTCCTCCTGGTCTTGGTCTTGTTGCACCAATATGGCAACCTTTGCCTGATGCCTCGGTACTCTTCGTTTGCGCCTGCCTCCTTAGCACCAAAGAGGAAACAGGGACACTGCATGCACCAGCGCCCGCCTGGCACCCGCCTGTCACCGTTCGTCATGGCTCACGTCACGAGAGCCTCGTGAGGTTCGCCTTGCCTTGATATCTCCGCTCCTCGTGAGCCTTCCTAGCTAGGCCACTCCAGAGGAGGCCTTGTGTCGTCCGCCTCGCGAGGCTTGGCCCCTAGCGAGGGTCTTGGATGCCTTGTTGATGAAGATGGGCCGTACGGCCCGCTGCTTAGCCACGACGTGGGCCACAGGCAGGCAAGTCTGGGGACCCCCGTTCCCAGAACGCCGACAACATATATATATCCAAAGCAAATAATTGTGCATTAATTCCAAATGGCTAAAATAAATATTTATGAGCTCCTAAAATATTTTTTATAATTTTACCTCTGACCAATATTTTCAGAGAGCAACATGAACATTTTCCTGGACCTTTTTGGAGCAATTTTTATCTGGGTTATTCCCAGAAATAATTTCTGAGGGTTTCACAAATCCCCATTTCAAATTTAAATGAAATTTCAACATGATGCACACATGAAGGCTAGCCTAGGTCATACCAGAACTAGGGATGTGACAAAGGAGTGGCAAGAGCCTAAGCTTGGGGATGCCCAAGGCACCCCAAGGTAATATTCAAGGATAACCAAGCGTCTAAGCTTGGGGATGCCCCGGAAGGCATCCCTCTTTTGTCTTCATTCATCGGTAACTTGGAGCTATATTTTTATTCACCACATGATATGTGTTTTGATTGGAGCGTCATTTTATTTTCTTTAGCTTTTCTTGCTGTTTGAATAAAATATCAATATCTGAAATTATTAAATGGGATAGTCTTCACATAGTTGCATAATTATTCGACTACTCATTGATCTTCACTTATATCTTTCGGAGTAGTTTGTCGTTTTATCTAGTGCTTCACTTATATCTTTTAGAGCACAATGGTGGTTTTATTTTGAAGAAATATATGAACTCTCATGCTTCACTTATATTATTTTGAGAGTCTTTAGAACAACATGGTAATTTGCTTTGGTTATGAATTTAGTCTTAATATGATAGGCATCCAAGAGGGATATAATAAAAACTTTCATATGAAGTGCATTGAATACTATGAGAAGTTTGATTCCTTATGATTGTTTTGAGATATGAAGATGGTGATATTAGAGTCATGCTAGTGGAGTAGTTGTGAATTTGAGAGATACTTGTTCTAAAGTTTGTGATTCCCGTAGCATGCACGTATGGTGAACCGTTATGTGATGAAGTCGGAGCATGATTTATTTATTGATTGTCCTCCTTATGAGTGGCGGTCGGGGACGAGCGATGGTCTTTTCCTACCAATCTATCCCCCTAGGAGCAAGCGCGTAGTACTTTGTTTCGATAACTAATAGATTTTTGCAATAAGTATGTGAGTTCTTTATGACTAATGTTGAGTCCATGGATTATAAGACTCTCACCCTTCCACCATTGCTAGCCTCTCTAATACCGCGCACCTTTCGTCGGTATCATACACCCACCATATATCTTCCTCAAAACATCCACCATACCTACCTATCATGGCATTTCCATAGCCATTCTGAGATATATTGCCATGCAACTTTCCACCGCTCCGTTTACTATGACACGCTTCATCATTGTCATATTGCTTTGCATGATCATGTACTTGACGTTGTATTTGTGGCAAAGCCACCGTTCATAATTCTTTCATACATGTCACTCATGAGTCATTGCACATCCCGCACATCACGGAGGCATTCATATAGAGTCATATTTTGTTCTAAGTATCGAGTTGTAATTCTTGAGTTGTAAGTAAATAAAAGTGTGATGATCATCATTTTTAGAGCATTGTCCCAGTGAGGAAAGGATGATGAGACTATGATTCCCCCACAAGTCGGGATGAGACTCCGGAAGGAAAATAAAAAATAAAAAAAAGAGGCCATATAAAAAAGAGAAAGGCCCAAATAAAAAAATGATAGAAAAAGAGAGAAGGGACAATGTTACTATCCTTTTACCACACTTGTGCTTCAAAGTAGCACCATGATCTTCATGATAGAGAGTCTCTTATGTTATCACTTTCATATACTAGTGGGAATTTTTCATTATAGAACTTGGCTTGTATATTCCAATGACGGGCTTCCTCAAAATGCCCTAGGTCTTCGTGAGCAAGCGAGTTGTATGCACACCCACTTAGTTTCTTTGTTGAGCTTTCATACACTTATAGCTCTAGTGCATCCGTTGCATGGCAATCCCTACTCACTCACATTGATATCTATTGATGGGCATTTCCATAGCCCGTTGATATGCCTAGTTCATGTGAGACTATCTTCTCCTTTTTGTCTTCTCCACAACCACCATTCTATTCCACCTATTGTGCTATGTCCATGGCTCACGCTCATGTATTGCGTGAAGACTGAAAAAGTTTGAGAACATCAAAAGTATGAAACAATTGCTTGGCTTGTCATCGGGGTTGTGCATGATTTAAATATTTTGTGTGATGAAGATAGAGCATAACCATATGATTTTGTAGGGATAGCTTTCTTTGGCCATGTTATTTTGAGAAGACATAATTGGTTTATTAGTATGCTTGAAGTATTATTGTTTTCATGTCAATATTAAACTTTTGTTTTGAATCTTATGGATCTGAATATTCTTGCCACAATAAAGAAGATTACATTGATAAATATGTTAGGTAGCATTCCACATCAAAAATTCTTTTTTTATCATTTACCTACTCGAGGACGAGCAGGAGTTAAGCTTGGGGATGCTGATACATCTCCAACGTATCTATAATTTTTTATTGTTCCATGCTATTATATTATGTGTTTTGGATGTTTATGGGCTTTATTAAACACTTTTATATTATTTTTGGGACTAACCTATTTACCCAGAGACCAGTGTCAGTTCCTGTTTTTTCCCTTGTTTTAGTGTTTCAAAGAAAAGGAATATCAAACGGAGTCGAAACGGAATGAAACCTTCTGGAGAAGTTATTTTTGGAAGGAAAGCTACCCGATAGACTTGGAGTGCATGTCAGGAAAGAAACGAGGGAGCCACGAGGCAGGGGGGCGCGCCCACCCCCCTAGGCGCGCCCTCCACCCTCATGGCCCCCTCATGGATCCCCTGAAGTATTTCTTCCACCTATATATATCCATATACCCTAAAACGATCGGGGAACAGAAGAGATCGGGAGTTCCGCCGCCGCAAGCCTCTGTAGCCACCAAAAACCAATCGAGACCCTGTTCCGGCACCCTGCCGGAGGGGGAACTCTCACCGGTGGCCATCTTCATCATCCCGGTGCTCTCTATGACGAGGAGGGAGTAGTTCACCCTCGGGGCTGAGGGTATGTACCAGTATCTATGTGTTTGATCTCTCTCTCTCTCTCTCTCTCTCGTGTTCTTGATTTGGCACGATCTTGATGTATCACGAGCTTTGCTATTATAGTTGGATCTTATGTTTCTTCTCCCCCTCTACTCTCTTGTAATGGATTGAGTTTTCCCTCTGAAGTTATCTTATCGAATTGACTCTTTAATGATTTGAGAACACTTGATGTATGTCTTGCCATGTGTATCTTTGGTGACAATGGGATATCACGTGATTCACTTGATGTATGTTTTTGTGATCAACTTGTGGGTTCCGCCCATGAACCTATGCATAGGGGTTGGCACACGTTTTCGTCTTGACTCTCAAGTATAAACTTTGGAGCACTCTTTGAAGTACTTTGTGTTGGTTGAATAGATGAATCTGAGATTGTGTGATGCATATCATATAATCATACCCACGGATACTTGAGGTGACATTGGAGTATCTAGGTGACATTAGGGTTTTGGTTGATTTGTGTCTTAAGGTGTTATTCTAGTACAAACTCTAGGGTTGTTTGTGATACTTATAGTAATAGCCCAACGGATTGATTGGAAAGAATAACTTTGAGGTGGTTTCGTACCCTACCATAATCTCTTCGTTTGTTCTCCGCTATTAGTGACTTTGGAGTGACTCTTTGTTGCATGTTGAGGGATAGTTATATGATCCCGTTATGTTATTATTGTTGAGAGAACTTGCACTAGTGAAAGTATGAACCCTAGGCCTTGTTTCCTAGCATTGCAATATCGTTTACGCTCACTTTTATCATTAGTTACCTTGCTGTTTTTATAATTTCAGATTACAAAACCTATATCTACCATCCATATTGCACTTGTATCACCATCTCTTCGCCGAACTAGTGCACCTATACAATTTACCATTGTATTGGGTGTGTTGGGGACACAAGAGATTCTTTGTTATTTGGTTGCAGGGTTGCTTGAGAGAGACCATCTTCATCCTACGCCTCCCACGGATTGACAAACCTTAGGTCATCCACTTGAGGGAAATTTGCTACTGTCCTACAAACCTCTGCACTTGGAGGCCCAACAACGTCTACAAGAAGAAGGTTGCGTAGTAAACATCAGTGAGCCATCGTCATCTGGTCGTCCCTGCTACGGGGGTGTTCACGGTGCATGTGCCTCCTCCGGGACTAGCCGACCAGACTGTTGCGCTCGACGGAGCCACTGACCCTCGAGCACCATCGCCGTGCAACCCCGCTGCCCAAGTGGTCGTCCCACAGCTGCGTGTATGCGGCACTAACGTTGTCACCACTGCTGGCACCATCCGGAGCCAGGCGATGGTGCGTTCGACGTCATCAACATCTATGCCAAGCACAACCACGGAGGCCATGGCGCGAGCTCAGCTACTACTGAGGTTTCCACCAGCAGCCGAGCAGATGGATGAATGGCGTACCACCATCCAGAGGCTGCATGGTTTTGCTGAGGCTGGGGGCTCACGACGAGCTGGCCCACCACAACCTCCCCAAGCGACAACAACCGCCCGCACTGCTGGCCGAACGGAGGGGGCTGTTCACACGTTGCAGTCCCCACCACGGCAACCGACGCGGGCGTAGCAGACTCCAGACCCCGACGACGTCTCGATGGCCTGTTCTGATCCTCGAGCACGTCCAGGCCAACGTCGAGCCCCGGAGGAGAGGCGGCGGGGAGACGCGCGTGCCGTCATGGATCGGCGCCCCGACGACCTCCGTCAGACGGACGGGTGTGGCGGTCTCAACGTCGACGAGCCTGCGCTCGGTGTTGGCGGGTGCCTGCCCTTCGAGGTCGGCTGCCCTGCCTTTACACGGGAGCTGCAGCAAGTCTATTGGTCGTCTATTTGCATGTTCAAGCCAGAGATACCTGAGAAGTACGATGGGAGGCTGAACCCGACAGAGTTCCTGAGCATCTACACCATCGCTATTCAGGATGCCGGGGGAAGAGACGAGAAGGTGTTCGCCAACTACTTCCCTTTGGCCCTCAAGTCCAATGTGAGGTCTTGGCTGATGCACCTGCCAGAGAACTCCATTTCGTCATGGGCAGATCTGTGCCACGAGTTCATCGGTGCCTTCACCGGTGGCCACCAAGAGCCCGGCAGGCCCAGCGACCTGCAGCTTCTCCAGCAGAAGGAAGGAGAAACCCTCCGTAAGTATTTACAGAGATTCAGTAAAGTTCATAGAAATATTCCAAATATCCATCCGGCAGGCGTTATAGCGGCCTTCCAGTCTAACGTGCACAACCGTCGCATTCGTTCTAAGATGAATGTGCGGTTGCCCAAGATTGTGAAGGAGTTGTACACACTGGTGGATAGGTGTGCTTGGATGGTGGAAGGAAGGAAGTTTCCCGGAGAGGAGGATTGCATCAATGTTGATTCAGAGGATGAGGATGAATCAACCAGTCAGAGAAAGGGCAGTAATGACCGTGGAAGGATCGGGCAAACCTAGTACCGGAAAGAAGGCCAAGGTTGAGGCCCCCAGCAAGGAAGCTGCCGCGTGCACTGCCTGCTGGGAAGCCGCTGCCACGGAAAAAGTTGGGAAAGGTGATGGGCCGTACTGCAAGATCCACAAGACCAAGGGCCACGACCTTCAAGAGTGTTATCAAGTTGAGCAGCTCGTCAAGAAACAGAGAGCAGAGTATGATAAGCATGATAAGGAGAAAGGTCAGAACGCTGCTGGTGGTAAGGACCGAGGCGGTGAAGCAAATCACCCTGGCAAACCCTTTCGGAACCAAGGAAAACCCGTCAGGGGCCAAGAAAAGGAAATCTATGATGATGTGAGTGATGAAGGGAATGAAGAGGAAACCAGTGAGCAGGAATTTCAGAAGGCCACTGACGCCCTATGCATTGCTGGAGGTGCATCTTTGCACACCTCTCACCACCAACTCAAGCGATGGGCACGAGAGGTCAATGCTGTGGAACCAGTGCCAGAGGCCCAGAAGCTGCTCAAGTGGTCCCACACGCCCATCATCTTTGACGAGGAGGATCACCCTGGCCGCACCATAGCGGTAGGGTGTTTGCCATTGTTGGTCTCCCCAACGATTCACAACCTCAAGGTCACAAAGATGTTCATGGACGGTGGGGCCGGGTTGAATCTGATTTCCCCGGCAGTCATCAACAAGCTTCAGATAGGAGAAGAAGAGCTAGAGGTTACTGACACGTTTCAAGGAGTCAATCCCGGCTGGAGCCATCCCAAGGGGAAGATTACGTTGCCGGTGACATTTGGGGGAGAACTGAACTATCAGACTGAGAAGATTATGTTTGATGTGGTTGCTCTCCACATGCCGTACAATGGGATTCTGGGACGCCTGGCCCTTGCTAAGTTCATGGCAGCATCTCACTATGCTTACAACACTTTGAAGATGCTTGGGCCACCGGGATTCATCACTATCCCATCAGATGAGAAGGATGCAATTATCTGCGTGGACAAGATGTACCGGGATGCTGTCGCGGCAGAGGCTGCGGCAGCAGCAGCTCCCACGAAGGAAAGCAAAGGGAATAAGAAGGATTGTAGGGCCTCCGACAGGGAGTCCGGGAAGCGTGCCCCCTCCGAGTGCACGACACCCGTTGACGACGTGCCGGAGTATTCCAACAACAAGAGATCCAAGGTTGCTGCACCCCCCTATGAAGAAGGTCCCAACAGGGCTGGCTGGCGTTGATGGTACTTTCAATATCAGCGCCACCCTTGATGACAAATAGGAAAGCGCGCCCGTTGCCTTCCTGTGGGTGAATATCAATGCGTTTGCCTGGCAACCATCTGATATCCCCAGTGTTTCCAGGGAGGTAATCAAGCACCACCCTACTGTCTGCCCACATGCCCAACCCGTCAAGCAGAAAGTCTGGAAGCAGGCCTTGGAGCGGCAGCAGTTCATTGCCGATGAGATCAAGAAACTAGAGGCGGGTGGTTTGGTCAGAGCAGTACTGCACCCTACGTGGTTGGCAAACCCAGTGGTGGTCCGGAAGATGAATGGCAAATGGAGGCTCTGCATTGATTTCACAGATCTCAACAAGGCTTGCCCAAAGGACCCATTTCCCTTGCCGCGCATCGACCAGATCATGGACTCCACTTCAGGTTGCGATTTTCTCTCCTTTCTGGATGCATACTCCGGATATCACCAGATCTTCATGTCTAAAGAAGATGAGGAGAAGACATTGTTCATCACTCCATGTGGTACATACTGCTTTGTTCGTATGCCTTTCGGATTAAAGAGTGCCGGGTCCACTTTTGCATGAGCAGTCCAGATTGGTTTTGAGCCACAGTTACACAGAAATATAGAAGCCTTTATGGATGGCATCGTGGTCAAAACCAAGGATAAAACCACCCTTATCCAGGATTTGGAAGAGACATTTGCTAATCTGTGCAAGATTAACTTGAAGCTTAATCAGGAGAAGTGTGTATTCGTTGTTCCCTCCGGCAAGCTACTTGGATTATTCATGTCCCATCAGGGGATTGAAGCCAACCCCGACAAGATCAAAGTCATTGAGCAGATCCAAGCACCAAGGATAGTTAAGGATGTAAGGCGCCTGACGGGATGCATTGCCGCGCTAAGCAAATTAATTTCCAAGTCTGCCGAGCGTGCCCTGCCATTCTTCAAAATTTTGAAGAAAGCAGGGCCCATGAAGTGGACCCTGGAAGCAGATGCAGCTCTGCAAGAATTGAAGGCCTACCTATCATTTGTGCCTACCTTGGTTGCACCCAAACCCCAAGAGCCGTTATTGCTTTACTTGGCGTCAACCAATCAAGTGGTCAGTGTGGCCTTGGTAGCACAGCGAGAAGTGGGTGAGGCAAAAAGTGGCCAGATCACGGCAGAGTCAGAAAATGATCAGAACAACAGTAAGCACGACAACAAGAGCAACCCCAAGGACGCGACAAGGAAGAAAGTGGTGCAGCGCCCAGTATACTTCATCAGCTCCTTGTTACAAGGGGCTAGATCGAGGTATTCTAGCATGCAAAAGTTGATCTTTGGCCTCGTCATGGCCTCAAGGAAACTGCATCACTACTTCCAAGCCCATGAGATTACGGTTGTCACTCGTTTTCCATTGCAAAGGATACTCTGAAACCCCGAGGCCACCGGTAAAATAGTGGAGTGGGCTTTGGAGTTATCCAGCTTTGGTTTGAAGTTTGAGAGCACGTCAACTATTCAGAGCAGGGCACTGGCAGAGTTTATTGCAGAATGGACGCCAACCCCTCATGAAGAAGTGACAGAAACAGCTCTCCCGGGCAAGGAATCACCCCAAGAATGGATTATGTATTTTGATGGTGCTTTTTCTCTACTAGGTGCAGGGGCTGGCGTGATTCTTGTTGCCCCCTCCGGGGAGCACTTAAAGTACGTCGTCCAAATGCACTTTGCCAAGGAAGAAGCCACCAGCAATACAACTGAGTATGAAGGCTCCTTGTCGGGCTCAGGATTGCAGCAGAATTGGGAATTAAGAAGTTGATCATCCGAGGAGATTCATAGCTTATGGTGAGACAAGTCAACAAGGATTATCAAAGTCCATTGATGGAAGCATACATCGAGGAAGTGAGGAGATTGGAGGAGCACTTTGATGGGTTGCAAACAGAGCACGTACCCGTGCGGAAAACAGCATAGCCGATCACCTGTCAAAGTGTGCTGCGCAGAAGCTTCCTATGGAACCAGGAACTTTTGTTCTCCATCTCCCTCAGCCCTCCGTACACCAGCCCCAATGGCCCAGAAAAGGAGAAAGTTGGACTATGGTAAGCCTCTCCTGGTCGAGCCATCCGCCCCCGGTAGAGACCCTGCCGGAAACAACTCCGCACAACCTGCCGGACCACCCCCTCTAGCCGAGCCTATGGACCCTGTGAACGAGGTTGGTGCTCCCGCCGCAGAGGAGGTGCCGCTAGTCCTCGTTGCTGAGCCCCAAGATACAAATTGGGAAAGGCACATCATCCACTTCGTCCAAACCGGAAAATTACCCGGCGACCAAGATGAAGCTGAGAAAGTAGCCTGGAGGGCCAGTATGTATCTGTACAGAAGAAGGCCCAACACTGCGAAATTGAAGTCTGTCTGCCGGGAGGATGGAAAGGAACCGCTGGCTGAGATTCACAGAGGAATGTGCGGCTCACACATTGGATCAAGGGCATTATTTGGAAAGCATTCCGGCAAGGATTCTATTGGCCCACAGCCCTCCAAGATGCAGTTGAGCTCGTCACGACATGTGAAGCCTGCTAGTTCCATTCCAAGAGAGCACACCTGCCTGCCCAAGCCCTTCAGATAATCCCTCTATCATGGCCATTTTCGGTCTGGGGGCTCGATATCCTCGGCCCCTTCCCCCGAGCAATCGGGGGCTTTGAATTCTTGTCCATTTCCATCGACAAGTTTACAAAGTGGCCGGAAGTGACTGCCGTGATAAAGGTGATTGCTCAGTCAGCTATCAAGTTCTTGAAAGAATTGGTGTGTCGTTTCAGAGTTCCGGCAAGGATCATCACTGACAACGGCACCCAGTTCACGAGCCATGTCTTCATGCAATATGTTCATGCCCTCAGATGCAAGATCTCATTCGCTTCTGTGGCACATCCCTGGAGAAATGGACAAGCTGAGAGGGCTAACGCTGAAGTACTTTGTGGACTCAAGACAAGGACTTTCGATACGCTGCAGAAGCACGGCAGGCGGTGTATCGAGGAGCTACCGGTAGTTCTCTGGTCCCTCAGAACAACACCTAACCGAGCTACCGGGCAGACTCCCTTGTCCCTGGTCTATGGGGTAGAAGCAGTTATCCCCATGGAATTCATTTACAGGTCCCCTCGAGTTCTTGCCTACGATGAAGTAGCGCAAGATCAGCACCAGCGTGACGAGGCTTTGCTACTCGAGGAGAACCATCTCTGGGCTGCTACACATGCTGCACGCTACCAGCAAGCCCTGCGTCGCTATCACAACTGCAGGGTTCATGCCCAGTGTTTTGAGGAAGGTGACCTTGTCCTTAGGCGCGTTCAGTCCGCCAAGGGTACAAACAAGCTGTCACCAAAGTGTGAAGGCCCTTACCGGGTGGTATGAGTCACCAGACCTGGCACAGTCTGTCTGGAGACCGGGGATGGCACTCATTTGCAAAACTCATGGAATATTGAGCATCTCCGTAAGTACTACCCGTAAGGCGCGAGGCTACCGGGCACTGCCCGGCAGCCACCCTTTTGTACATGCCTTGCCTCAGCTGCATGTAACCCCTTGTGCAAAGCCGGGGCGATGACCCCGTGCAAGAGAAAATAAAGAAGCGTTGTAGGGGGTCCCAACTAAGATTGCGTGCATGCATGAGCACACCCAGATCACTGCATAAGCATTTCATGAGCATTTGCATATGCATATAGATAGGATTGCATCCTGCATTTATTCTCACCTACATGGAGTTGCAGGTTCCTGCCGTGAACTTGACTTCGACAAAGGATGAGAAGATTGCACGGTACAACAATCCCCGGCAAAGCCAAACAGATAAGTTTACCTCTTGTCCATTAGTGTTCTATAAAGCTATAACTTTGCATGAGAAAACCTCGCCTGTCTTTTGAAACTTAGGTGCTCCAATCTATGACTCGAATGTTGCTTCTGTCAGGATGGTCGCAGTAGCCTTTGATAAAAAGGAGTCAAGGCGGCTGGCCCCTCCGTCTGCTCCCCGGCGTAAGTTGCTCTCCGCGCATTAAAGAGGGTGCCGTCGAGGATATCCTCGACCGAAAGACTCGTTTATTTACATTAAAGAGGCACTCCACCTCTGCATGGACATATACATGCACGGGTTTCTGGCAAGGTTCATCTTTTTCATTCATATGCTAACACAAGTACAAGCATTACAGAACACAAAGATGAACTCGAGAGATTACATTATTTGAATTAAAATTTGGCGATTGCCTACAAGTTTAAGATTGAAAAAAGATAAGTGCCCCGTAATGCCCTTTCTTGTCCCTCTCCTCCTAGGTGCAGCCGTCGAAGGCGAGGGGGGCAAAAGGAGCGCCTGAGCGAAGTCCCGGCCCGCTCTCATCTGGCTCCAGGAGAGGTAGCCCGACGGGAGCGGAAGCACGAGGGAATGCCTTGATGGAGAGCATGGCGGAAGGTGGCCCCGTCAACCACCGTCACCAGGGCCAGCAGGACTCGGCAAGGCTAACGTGCTGCAGCCCGAGAGGAAGCCTGCCAGAGTCCAGCTGGAAGGCTGCTGGAGGAGCCCGACAGCGCCATCTGCACCTCTGCACCCAACTCCTCGGCAAATCACATTGCCGAGGAGGAGATGCAGATGCAGGTGATGGTGCTGCCGCCTGATGAAGATGGCGTGGGCGACAATCAGCTAGAGTCAGAGTCGTCGCTCCTCCGTCCGCTGCCGTCGTCATTGCTGTCACTGTCCTCCTTGTCGCTTTCACTCGAGGAGGAGCTTTCGTCAACAGTCGAGCTCTCTGCGCAGCACCCTAAGCGACCACCAGAGCGCCCAAAGATCTTGACGGAGAGCAGGCCATTCTCCATTAACTTGAATTGGAGAACGCGCCCCTCCGAGAAGCCATGTGCACGGGCAAAGGTCTTCCAGCCGCGGCAAAGATACATCACATGAGGAGCAGGGAAGTCGACATCAACCCTCAAACCTCCATTCCCGCATCCCCTCATGTGCAGCCGCAGACTGCGTGGTTGCTCGAGCTCCATCTCCCGCACAAAGGGAGTTGGGTGGCGAAGGTGACCACACACGGGATTGTACAGCCTGATGACAAATTCCCGGGGTTGGTCTCCAACATGGACTTCCATCGGGGGAAGAGCCGCCGGCAGAGGCACCGCCCCGCCCTCCTCCTCCTCGAGCACCACGATGACCACGACCACGACCCCTTCCTCCTCTCCTTGCGGACGATTCCGCTGTCTCGGGATCCGGGGGAGGAGGGGCGCGCAGTCAAGAAGAAACCCTTGTCGCCGCCGCCGGAACACCACCACGCCCTTGCCCTCGCACCATTGCTAGAAGAGAAGGATCACAAAGGAGAAGGAGAAGTGCTTGCAGAAGAACACTGCCCCTACCCCTTTTATAGGGAAACGGTGCAGGGGGCTAGCCCCTACTACGGGAAACGGCTGCCGCTCTCCTCCAATACGGCCTTCTGCACCTACTATGCTCTAAGGGTCGAGGCCACCCCTCTGCCCCAACCACCGACGCTCGGGTTTCATCCATAGCGCTCCTCCCCGTCTTCCACATCCACCACCTACCACGCCCAATTCATGCGGAACACGTGGCAAGGTGCATGCGGGACAAGGGGCGAGTGGGATGGCAGTTTTCGCCCCGTGATCATGGGGCGAGGAGAATCTGTGGGCCACGATCCAAGTTCTTCCGCGACACCACGCACAACGCGCGGGGAAATCGGAAACCACCCTGAGATCAAGACTAATGAAGCAGCAATGGAGGCCTCAAGGGGCCAACCCCTTCAGCGATTCTACATGTGCACTTATTAGGCCCTACCCCGACGACGCTCAGCAACGCGTTCGGGGCAGGCCTGGGGGCTTTTGTCGGTGCAACAAACCCTGGGTCAGTTATCCAACTGTGCACAGGCATAAGATTAAGATTGAAGCATCAGCTTAAGTCAGGGATTAAGAGATTTTAAAAACTAACATGCAACTCAGAGGGACCAAGATCAAACCAAAAGAGCAAGATATCAGCAAAGGGCCTCCCTTGCCGGGCAGGCGAACCCGGCAAGGGGCGAGGCCACCACCAGAAGCAAGCAACCAAGACTCCCCAGCGGAGCCTGCCGGGGCTCACGGGGGTTGAACCACCCCACCAACCACTCAAACACGACTCACGTCGTCAATCAGTGCGATGTCAAGCCACAAGGTGATTAAGTGACAGCCATTTCCTACAGAAGAAACCCACAGACGACACCCATCCTGCGACGTGTCAAGGGAACAGGCGCGGAGCTGGTAAGATAGCCCGACAGGCCTTGCCGGGCAACCAGTGATGTGACACTAAGCGGCACATTTAATGCACCCTGTCAACCCGCAGAGTTAGGTATGATAGCACTGTTTGCTATCATATCGGTGGATAATGACCACTTTGCCACTGTGGTGACCCCTTTAATCTATAAAAGGAGGCACATGGCACTCGTAGGAGGTGTTAGAAGGTTGGAAAGTTGATGAACCCAGGCCATCATACGCGCGTAGTCGCCACAGCCCTGAGGCAAACCCTGTCGGGCAAGTGTACTATGCATCACCACACTCATTCCACCATAAATCCACCAAAGCAAGAGTAGGGTCTTACACCTCGCGGCGGCCCGAACCTTGGTAAGTTGCTTGTGTGATCTCTGTCGTGCTGCCGTGCACTGATCTGCTCTTTGTGCAATGCGACGTCCCCCCGCCGAACCAGCGAGGGACCACCCGGTCCCATAGGTGGCCGCGGATATCCCGCGACATGCACGCACACAACACTCACACATGCAGCCACGCACACACGCAACACTCACACGTACACACGCAGCCACGCACACACGCAACACTCACACGCACACATGCATGCACACGCCACACAACCAACACACACTCTCACGCTCAAGTGCTCAACCTACACGTGCATGCGCACACATCAGGCCCTGACAAACACATACACAACCAGGTGGTTCCCGCGCAGGGGTTGGAGTCTTGTCGTGCCTGCGCAAATTTGTGTTTATCTGACCTCTTTCCTATGCGAACTAATAGGTGGGACCCACAAGGAACATGGTCAATTTAACTAGTCAACATGGTGCCACGCAGACTATTTGGCCGGTCAACAGAGTGCAATCCGATGTTGAGCGGTGAGCAAGTGACCGTATAATCACCGCAAAACGTATATAGTGACCGTATTACGCTTTTCTATCTGTAGCCCTCCAAAACTACATCTCTACACATTCTCGCATGTTACATCTAACAACTATGCAATAGAGCACTACTACTACACTCTAACACAATAAATCATATGTGTTTTTAGTTTTACTAGATATCATATTGTTACTTAATTATTCAGTTTGCATAAATTAAAATTGCCTTTGAAATGTATGGCCAGTATCATCTACCGCGCGGAAAAATCCCGCCCTTTCCTGTTTAATCGGATTTGTATCGATCGATCGTGCGAAACAGCAAAACTATAGTACTATAGTTCTACAGTACAAGTAACAGTTCACTGGGCCGCCGTGTCGTGTATTCCTCAGTCGTAAGAGTGGAGCGCTCGCTTTCATAAATGTTCTAGTCCCTTTCTCCGACATGTGGGACATCAAGCTACCGGGTCCACGTGCCATACCGAAATACAATGCAGAGCAGCAGGGGTGAAGCACCCCAGTCATGGCACCGACGTAGTAATGAGCAATGAGGCATCAAATAACAAAGCTGCACCTTTCCTGCAATTAAGTTGGAGGGACGAAGTAATAATGCTAAAAAAAGAAGTTGGAGGGACGAAGCAACCATCATTTCACTCGTTGCTGAATCCGCTTCTCCCTCATCTTCTTCAAGTTAACCACGTGTTACTTTTGCTGTTGTTCTGCCTCATGTGGAATGCGGATCGGCTTGGTAAAGCACTGACACGTGGGACCGCATGTTAGCAAACCGCCAGGCCAACGTCCTCTAAAAATAAGAAACCTCCCCCGCCATCCGCGCGGCAAAATCACCTCCTTTTTACTAATCTTGATTCTATAATTTTTTAGATCAATATAATTGAGATTTTTATAGATAGCACATAGGAGCAAAACCAAGTGGTACAGTTAAGGGCATCTACAATGTGTAGCCAAATGTGAAAATAGCTTTTGGCATCGATGGGAACCATTGTGGACGGTGCTGCCAAAGCCAAAAAGTTGGAACGAAGCTCCCTAATTGATTGATTGAAGGAATAGAAAAATGCAACGTCTCTCCTCTTTCTCCCGTGCTTGGACGCATGTACAGTATAGAGCACATAGTCCACTCCCCTGTCCCTTCTATCACAAATCACAAAGCAGTGAGGCGTCAAATCACAAAGTACGGACGAAGCAACCATCATTTCACTCTTTGCTGACTCCGCTTCTCCGTCGTCTTCTTGGAGAAACCACCTCACCACACTAAGCTGGACGGACGACGCTATTGCGTACTAGTACTAGTACATTTATGCGTCCTTTGGTTCAACGGACTTCATTGTAACATCCCAAAATTCTAAATTTTGGAATGTTATAATAAATAGATAGGTTTGTTTGATTGTTGTGTGATTGATTGACTAAAAGTGAGTGAATTCGAAACTTTTTGAAAGTTAAATGAGAAGGAATAAAAGGACTTTCCCAAACTTTCATTTTGCTTTTATGATCCTCGTGAATTCAAATTCTTTTCATCACAAAACCCTGGAGAGAAGATGGCATGACTTCTTCCATTTAATTAAATGACAAGGGGTGTTGAAAATATTTGAATTTCATTTGGAAAATATTTCCAATTCTGGAACTTTATGCAACTCAATGATTTTCACGAGCTAAGATAAAATGACTTCTTCAAAACATATGAAATATGAGTTGGGAGTTTCAAAGAAATTAAATTCAAAGTTCTTTTGAATTTATTTTCAATTTGGAGTTATTTGAGTTTTATTCAAATTATTTTTCCCCAAAAATAAAATATATGGAAAATAGGGTAACATGATTCCCTACGTCAGAAAATTGGAGAGAAATAAATTTGAATTAATATTAGTATTTTTAAAATGATTTTACTGGATTTTGCTAGAGCAGAAGCACTATTTGTTTTATTTGAATTTGTGTGTATTTTAGTTGACTCTAGAAAAATGTTCATCTTGTAGGAAATCTTTTTCTGCAAATTTTGATATATTATATGCCTATATAATTTTTTTACTTTTTTTTCTTTGTCCGGATAAATGTTTTTTAAGAAAAAAAAACTTCTCCCGCCGACTGGGCCGGCCCAGCTCCTGCCAGGCCAAGGCCTAGCCCCAGCGCGCCATCGCCACCGACCCCGGGCAGAGTCCCGCCCGAGCACGCCGGCCGCCGCCGTGTCCGCCCCGGCCTCCTCCTACCCCCTTCCCCAAGCCGCGCCTCCCCTCCGCACCTATAAAAGCGCTGCCCACCCTGTCCTCCTCTCCTCGCCACACCGCCATGGTCGGCCGCCACCGCCGCCGCATCTCACCGCCGCCGTCACGCCTCACCGGAGCCGCCACCACCGACTCTCGCCGCCCAGGCCTTCGCTGCCGTCTCCGCCCATCGCCCTCGACCCCGGAGCCGCCGCCTCGCCCCGCTTCCTGGTCCGGTAATGAACCGCCCCGGTTCCCCGGTTTTTCCTTAGGGTTTCGGTTTTTGTTCAAAACACGTTTTTTTATACAGTTAGTTAAGTAGCGAATGTTTTCTGTTTAGTTAGTTTCGGCGAACGTTTTTGTTCGTTAGCGTTCGGTAACGAACGTTCGTTATTTAGAATTTTTCTTTTTCTGTTAGTTTTACCCAGGGACTTCTTTGTAGATGTTTTATTTACAATTTAGCCCCTGTTCTTCAAACGCTCATAACTTTTTACTCGTTCATCCAAATTAGATGAAATCAACGCCCACTTCTTCATTATGATCCCCTCTATCTAGATAAATAACTTAAAACATGTTTTTTTTACAATTTAAAAATTGAGTTTAGTTCAGATTAGTATTCGAACTTGTTTCATCTGTAACTTGAGTTTTATAACTCCGATTTAGTTGATTCTTTTTGCAAATCGAAGCTCTTGACCTAAACTTTCTGATAAGGCCTAATTCACATAATTTTGGTACTGTTAGAAATTGTTTGATGTTGCAAGAGTTATTTGCTTGGTTTTGATGTTTTCCGAATTGTTTTCTTCGTTCTTTCCGATCTTTTGAGTGATTGCTTATGTGTGGTTACTACTGCTTGCTTACGATAGATTGACCGGAGTGTGACGAGTAGACCTATCAAGAGTTTTGAGTGCAAATCATCTTCATCAATAGTACAGGCAAGTTCACACTTTGATCATATCCCTTTCATACCCAGTTTTATGCATTACTTTCACCCTCAAACATTGCATGAGTAGGATTGATAACATGTGGATATTGGGAAGTAGTTGTTGAGGTAGAACCTATTGCCCTGTTACTATCAAACCCTTGGGAGTTACTTCTACGCATTGCTTATATTGCCATGCTATGCTCGTAGACGTGGTTTGGGTTTTGGTGAATCCATGACAGATGTGAGATTGTTAGTTAATGGTTCAATTTAAGGTGGCAACTTAAATTAACATCTGGGTGGATTGACGCACCTAGGGAACCCAGTGTTGTCTGTTTTTTTGGAAATCCCGGGGTACCCGTGTGATCTTCCTACGGAGCGCCACCCAGGATCAAAGGGAACTGAGATGATTCATGCTAGAAACTTCCGTGTGTAGCCACAAGCTATTATGGGCTCTAGCATAGTTTAGTAAGTTACGTGAAGCTCTTGAAGAGGTAGATCAGCAGGTGGTGGGTTTTGTAGGTTTGGTATGGTCTGCCCGGAGTAAAGAGTTAATGTTTCTGAAAGACTGTGTCTCGGTCATCCGTTTCTCAAACATCTTGTAGTGCGAGAAATCCAACGGAGGCGATCGAGTCTTGTGGGGAAAGTGCACAAACCTCCGCAGATTGTACAATCTAATCATGGTTAGCCGAGTCCCCGGTTATGGACAATTTTGAGTATCTAGTACTTGAGTTATCATATGTATCTCATCACTCTTAATTAATACTGTTGGGATGTTAACTACTTTAATTGGGATTGAGTTGGGGTTATACCTTCTCAATGATGTATCAACCACCATGATAGTTAAATTAAAATCTATTCCTTTGTAGTAGGGAAAAATTGGCTTTTCGCAAAAACTATAACCATAGAGCTTTCCACCCGAATATGCATGTAGTGATAGTTATTATTCATCATTATCCTATGGTGTGAATTTGCCAAGTACATTCAATGTATCGACCCTTTGTGGCTGCAACATCTCATGTTGCGTGATCTTCTGACAGTAAGAGATACGTTAGGGTTATGATTTCTACACTCAACTTTGTCATTTGGTGTTGATGGGAATCCACAACCTTGTTACTTCCGCTATTTGGATTGAGGTAATAGTATTTACGTTATTTATACATGTGATTTACCTCTGTTATAAATCCTAGTAATCGTGGTGTGTCAAAGATACCGATCCAGGGATGACACCTAAGCACAGATACTTGATCCATTCGGGTCGGGTCGCTACAAGATGGTATCATAGCCCATGTTGACTGTAGGATGTGACCCTAGAAACTGGCAAGCCCATAGGAAATATTTCCTCTACAACTTTCTTTTAAAAAGATCTCTTACCTCTCTTCTCTTCTGAGCTTATTCAAATATTCCTTTCTAGTTAGACTATACCCTTTCCCCTTTTTGACCACATGAAGATTCGGCTGATGAGACCACTCGAAGAAATACAAGATATCGGACAACTAAGACTAGTTTGGAATAAAGAGGATTTTTACCGTGCATTACAATGACGGAAACTACAACGGTGAAGACTCCGAAGACTAGGAGAATTTGAAGGCTTTGAAGAATTTCCGGATTTGTATGACCTAGGAAGGCACCCCTTATGGAACTTGGCAGACTATGGAAGCTGTCAATACCCGAGATCAAGGTGTATCGGAGAAAGATCTAACATGGAGCATTAGAACTCAAAGTTTTTGTCAAGAAAACCCTAAGACAGGAGATATCAATTATGGAATGAAAGCTCATGGCAAGAACATGGGCATAGACATGGCTAACCATGGTGTTATTGCCGCCTATGCTATTGTCACCATGCGGAGTTAAGCGTGCAGATGCATGGAAGAATTGGATGGTAGAAGGCTGAAGGAGCATCTGTCAGCGAAGGATGCAGTTTTAACATAGCTGATGCATCACCAGGATCTGGAGTATTACATCAATAATTTTAAGATGGACCTTTAGGAAGCTATATTTGACAAGGAGCATTTCGGGAAGAATTCAGGATCCAGAAACTGAAAATAGCCAAGCTGGTGGAGCAAAACCTCGAGATACCGGAGATTAAATCGAGGAACCGAAAGACAAGAGGACCATGGTTCATGCCAAGGATGTTGAAACCCAGAAGTTTGGAACGCAACTCTGGAAATATTAAAGGATGTCACTAGAGACTTCGCGTCAACAGAGATCTGGCATAGGAACTTGAGAAGGACAAGCATGATCAGAAGAAGCCATCGGAGACATGAACAAGAATCGAAGAGTTGGATGACTTTGAAGATTTATTGACCATTAGAAGACCAAACCCCGTTATACCTGCGTTAGATGTGACGATTGTGAGCTGTCATTTGTTTGATGTTTTTCCGACAGCCACAATAAAACCTGTTTTTTCAAAACTATTGTTTGTATTGTGTGTATCCCTCTCTATCTCTCTTATCCCACCCGAAAACCCATGGACCCAATAGAGAATGAATGGAGATGAGCTTGTATTTTCTCGACCGATGAGTCAATTGGAGACATACCGATGGATTTAGAACATGGAAGATCATATGAAGATTAGCACTATAGCCGGAAAGGATATGACCCAGCATGCCCTTCAGTGCTTTGAAAGAGGTGCTGCTACTTGGTGGAGGATGTACCAAACCATCAATGGATGGCAAGGAGTAACCACTTGGAAGAATTTAAGTTGACTTTGCCTAAGTCTCGGTTTGTGTCCCAGAAGTTGAGGCCTTATGGAAAGGATATGAAAAAAACCTTGTGCATACAAGTTTTGTGGAGAAATAGGACACAACCATAAAGAAAACAAGGACGAATACCCTCATAAGCGGAGGATTACCAAAGGAGTTAACCGAGGATCTCAGGGAACTTCGGTTGGAGATTGTTCCCAAAGGTTTTGTTGCAGCAATGGAAGTTCAGTCTACATTGTTGAGAAAGATCCGTGAAGCTCAGAAGGATGACAAAGAGATTGCTGAGGTAAAAGAGAGGATGAGCAAAGGAAAGGCCAAAGGTTTTCGTAAGGATGAGCACGACACCTTATGGTTCGAGGACCGTGTAAATGTGCCCAATAATGCAAAGATCGTGGAGTTAATACTTCAGAGGCTCATGACTCACCATACTCGATTCGCCTCGAAACATCAAGATGTATTTGAATTTGAAGGAGCGTTTCTGGTGAACTAGTATGAAGAAGGATATTGCGGAGTATGTAGTCGTAGGTGATGTAAGCCAGAGAGAGTAAAAGCAGAGCATCAGAAGCCAGCAGGATTACTACAGCCTATGCCGATACCCGAATGGAAGTGGGATAAGCTTGGCATGGATTTCATTACCGGATTTCCCAGAACCCGAACGGGATATGATTCTATATTGGTAGTAGTTGATTCGCTTGACCAAAGTGGCTCACTTTATTCCAGTGAAAACCACCTATACAAGTGCGAAGTTGGCCAAGATATATTTGACCAGGATCGTATTTCTGCATGGAGTTCCGAGGACCATCGTATCAGATAGAGGAACACAGTTTACCTCAAAGTTTTGGAATCAGCTGCACCAGACTTTGGGTACTAGGCTAGAGTTCAGTACAGCCTTTCATCCGCAGACAGATGGATAGACCAAGAGAGTCAATCAGATTCTGGAGGACATGTTGAGAGCGTGTGCGCTAGATTATGGATCTAGTAGGGATGATAATCTACCTTACGCGGAGTTCTCATACAACAAAATTTACCAAGCCAGTTTGAGGATGACCCCTTTTTAAGCTTTGTATGGGAGAAGGAGCCAGACACCGTTGATGTGGGATGAAGTTGGAGACTGTCAGTTGTTTGGACCAAATGTGATCAAGGAGTCAGAAGAGAATGCTAAGTTTATTTGAGATAGACTGAAGGTAGCTCAGTCCTGGCAAAAGAGTTATGCAGACTCAAAAACGCAAGGAGGTAGTCTATGAAATTGGAGACAGAGCATGTCTTCGTGTGTCCCCTCTGCGAGGAGTTAAACGATTTGGAGTTAAGGGAAAGTTAGCCCCGAGTTTGTAGGACCATACCGAGTTTTGGAGCGTATGGGAGAAGTGGCCAACAAGTTGGAGTCACCCGAAGGACTGTCAGGAGTTCATTATGTGTTTCACGTTTCCCAGTTGAAGAAGTGCCATGCAGAGATGACCAATATTCCCCTGTAAGGACGCTTGACCCTGGAAAGGATAATGATGTTCCACGAAGTGGAGTATGGACTTCATAAGTATAAGTTTTTATCTCGGTAAGTGGGATATCCCACGAGGATGAAGAGATGAGTTACTATTGGATAAAAAGGAGGTGTGATGTTGGAAATATGGATCAATGGAAATTCCATGATGAGCCTGAGTAATCATGTCCTAGTTTGGTGCCAATAGAAGGAAGGGAGATAATACAATTGGATGGATTTTTAGTATGCTAGGATGCTAGGGAGTTGGATGTTGGAATAATGATCAGTTGCCCCGAGGATGTGTTCAAGGTTTGCAAGTGATGAGATGGGCCATAACCCACAGGCCCCAGGACCTGCCAAGAAACAAGCGCATTCTTGCTGAAGGAAAAACCCTGGAAGAATTTACGATTTCATCGATAGACGATTCTATAGGAGTTTACGCAAAACCTGAGAGTTGTTAAGGAACGATAGATGTTTGTTTGGCTTGCAGAATCAATGGATTTATCCGAACTTGGTTCGCCGACAAGAGAAATTCTGCAATGCTTGTGTGGATGACCGAGTGTTAGAATGCGAGATTCGCTAAACCATGTACAAGGTAATGATTTGGGTGCGGGATGGATTGATCTCCATACCAACTTACTCTTATTGTTCGCCTTGCTATATGGGATGGTAAATCAGAGTGACTTACCTATAGTAAAGAGACGACGTTCAAAACCTTGTTTAAACCTTAGAATGGTATAGGTATTTTTTCCCCTTGTACACGACAGTTGTTGCCAACCGTAGGTTATACGGTGAGGTTCAACCCAGACCCATTTCCTGCAGGACAAACCATAAATTGTTGACCACCATGAGATATCGATAATTGTTTAGTATCGGCGCCAGACCCGTCAGCTAAGAAGACCCAGTCTCATAAGAACCATATCAAGATGAAAGGACAGAAGAATTGCGGTAAAGGTTATGCCACTACCGGAAGAGCCCAGAGAAAAAATTTTCCCGAGATCTGAGAAGACTGACACTATCAGGAATAAGGATGGAGTATATGAGTTTTGATGGAACTGTAACAATGCTTCTAAGGGTGGTAGCACCCCAGACCCCCTGTGATGATCGATGGATTTTGAGAAGACCCCCAAACCCTAACCTATTTCTTGCTAGCCTCTCCGAATCTCGAGGACGAGATTCATTTTAAGGGTGGTAGGTTTGTAACGTCCCAAAATTCTAAATTTTGGAATGTTATAATAAATAGATAGGTTTGTTTGATTGTTGTGTGATTGATTGACTGAAAGTGAGTGAATTCGAAACTTTTTGGAAGTTAAATAAGAGGGAATAAAAGGACTTTCCCAAACTTTCATTTTGCTTTTATGATCCTCGTGAATTCAAATTCTTTTCATCACAAAATCCTGGAGAGAAGATGACATGACTTCTTCCATTTAATGAAATGACAAGGGGTGTTGAAAATATTTGAATTTCATTTGGAAAATATTTCCAATTATGGAACTTTATGCAACTCAATGATTTTCACGAGCGAAGATAAAATGACTTCTTGAAAACATATGAAATATGAGTTGGGAGTTTCAAAGAAATTAAATTCAAAGTTCTTTTGAATTTATTTTCAATTTGGAGTTATTTGAGTTTTATTCAAATTATTTTTCTTCAAAAATAAAATATATGGAAAATAGGGTAACATGATTCCCTACGTCAGAAAATTGGAGAGAAATAAATTTGAATTAATTTTGGTATTTTTAAAATGATTTTTACTGGCTCTTGCTAGAGCGGAAGCAATATTTGTTTTATTTGAATTTGTGTGTATTTTAGTTGACTCTAGAAAAATGTTCATCTTGTAGGAAATCTTTTTCTGCAAATTTTGATATATTATATGCCTATATAATATTTTTGTTTTACTTATTTTTCTTTGTCCGGATAAATGTTTTTTTTTAACTTCTCCCGCCGACTGAGCCGGCTCTGCCTGCCAAGGCCCAGCCCAGCCACCATCGCCACCGACCCGGGCGGAGTCCCGCCTGAAGCACGCCGACCGCCGCCGTGTCCGCCCGGCCTCCTCCTACCTCCTTCCCAAGTCAGCCTCCCCTCCCCACCTATAAAGGGCGCCGCCTGGCCCGTCCCTCCTCTCCACGCCAAGGCCGCAGATCAACGCCCGCCGCCGCCGCATCTCACCACCGCCGCCTCGGCCTCGGAGCCGCTACCACCGCCACCACCGACTCCGCCGCCCCGCGCCGCGCTCGCCGCCGTCTCCGGCCATCGCCGTCGACCCTGGAGCCGCCGCCGATCCAAGTCGCCGCCTCGTCCCGCTCGCCGGAGACCGCCGTCGCCGGAACCGCCGCTCAACTCGCCTGTTTTCCCGGTCCGGTAATGAACCACCCCGGTTCCCCGGTTTTTCCTTAGGGTTTTGGTTTTTGTTCAAAACGCGTTTTTTATACAGTTAGTTAAGTAGCGAATGTTTTCTGTTTAGTTAGTTTCGGCGAACGTTTTTGTTCGTTAGCGTTCGGTAACGAATGTTCGTTATTTAGACTTTTTCTTTTTCTGTTAGTTTTACTCACGGACTTCTTTGTAGATGTTCTATTTACAATTTAGCCCTTGTTCTTCAAACGCTCATAACTTTTTACTCGTTCATCCAAATTAGATGAAAACAATGCCCACTTCGTTATGATCCCCTCTATCCAGATAAACAACTTAAAACATGTTTTTTTTACAATTTAAAAATTGAGTTTAGTTCAGATTAGTATTTGAACTTGTTTCGTCTGTAACTTGAGTTTTATAACTCCGATTTAGTTGATTCTTTTTGCAAATCGAAGCTCTTGACCTAAACTTTCTGATAAGGCCAAATTCATAGAATTTTGGTACTGTTAGAAATTGTTTTATGTTGCAAGAGTTATTTGCTTGGTTTTGATGTTTTCCGAATTGTTTTCTTCGTTCTTTCCGATCTTTTGAGTGATTGCTTATGTGTGGTTACTACTGCTTGCTTACGATAGATTGACCGGAGTGTGACGAGTAGACCTATCAAGAGTTTTGAGTGCGAATCATCTTCATCAACAAAGACAGGCAAGTTCACACTTTGATCATATCCCTTTTATACCCAGCTTATGCATTAGTTTCACCCTCAAATATTGCATGAGTAGGATTGCTAACATGCGGGTACCGTGAAGTAGTGGTTGAGGTAGAACCTATTGCCCTGTTACTATCAAACCCCTGGGAGTTACTTCTCACGCATTGCTTATATTGCCATGCTATGCTCAGAGACGTGGTTTGGGTTTGAGTGAATCCATGACAGATGTGAGATTGTTAATTAATGGTTCAACTTAAGGTGGAAACTTAAATTAACATCTGGGTGGATTGAGGCACCTGGGGAACCCAGTGTTGTCTGTTTTTTTGGAAATCCCGGGGTACCTGTGTGATCTTCCTACAGACCGCCACCCAGGCTGAAAGGGAACTGAGATGATTCATGCTAGAAACTTTTGTGTGCAGCCACAAGCTATTATGGGCTCTAGCATAGTTGAGTAAGTTACGTGAAGCTCTTGAAGAGGTAGATCAGCAGGTAGTGGGTTTTGTAGGTTTGGTATGGTCTGCCCGGAGTAAAGAGTTAATGTTTCTGAAAGACTGTGTCTCGGTCATCCGTTTCTCAAACATCTTGTAGTGCGAGAAATCCAACGGAGGCGATCGAGTCTTGTGGGGAAAAGTGCACAAACCTCTGCAGAGTGTACAATCTAATCATGGTTAGCCGTGTCCCCGGTTATGGACAATTTTGAGTATCTAGTACTTGAGTTATCATATGTATCTCATCACTCTTAATTTATACTGTTGAGATGTTAATTACTTTAATTGGGATTGAGTTGGGGTTATACCTTCTCAATGATGTTTCAACCACCATGATAGTTAAATTAAAATCTATTCCTTTGTAGTAGGGAAAATTGGCTTTTCAAAAAACTATAACCATAGAGCTTTCCACCAGCCAAATATGCATGTAGTGATAGTTATTATTCATCATTATCCTATGGTGTGAATTTGCCAGTACATTCAATGTACTGACCCTTTGTGGCTGCAACGTCTCATGTTCCAGGATCTTACGGCGAGTAAGTGATACGTTAGGGTTACGATTTCTACACTCAACTTTGCCGTTGGTGTTGATGGGAATCCACAACCTTGTTACTTCCGCTATTTGGATTGAGGTAATAGTATTTACATTATTTATACATGTGATTTACCTCTGTTATAAATCCTCGAGTACTGTGTGTGTCAGCATACCGATTCAGGGATGACACCTAAGCACAGATACTTGATCCATTCGGGTCGGGTCGCTACATTCCTGGATGCAAATAAGGCGGTTGTCTCAGCTTGCAGGCAGCACTTGCGAATAACTTACCGTGGTCTTCCTCAATGGTGTTCTCCGTCGAACGCACTTCGCCAAACCATAACATTCGAGATATCGTCGACGTCACCGCAATGGGGAAGGAAGTCAAATAGTCACTACGTCCATTTTTTGTACACAAGGCCAGTATATCAAAATTACAATTTGTAGAAGGCCACTAACACTAATCGAGGCAAACTTGATGGGGTTTGCCTCCTACTAGCAACCAAGGACATGAATATAACCTTGCATGCATGCGGAAGTGAGAAGGTTGGTTTACAGGGCGCTGCATTAATCAAGCAATGAGGCGTGAGATGGTTAACTCTTTGAGCTTTGGAGAAAAAATACGCATTAATTGACACGTCAAACGAGGATTTGTATCGATTAATCCCGCGAAGGAAAACCCCGCCTTTATTTTTTAACACTAGTACTCCTACGTATGTACTTGTATCCTGTTTGGGTCTAGGCCTTGCATTGCCATACTTCGCCACACATTTTTGCCAAGCTTGCCTAAAGTTTTCAAAATGAAAAGGAGGTACACTTGCGCACGGTTGTCGCTGTCGCACTGCACACTCACACAGTCGCTCCTGCACGCCACAAACCCAACCAAGGGAACGCACCCTCGCTGACACGTGCTACCGCATTTGATCAAACCAAACTCAGCCGTCCTACCGCTGACACATAATTTCGTTCATACAATATGTTTATCCAACTGCATGTTGGGGAAGATCCGTACGGCCCGTGCCATGGTCTGTTGGGGAAGAAGAAGAGGTGAGGAAGAAGGGTTAGGAGACGTAGGATATTCATCCAACCACCTGAAATGGTCAACTAACCCAAATGATGAAAGTCAGGTGACTTGCATAATTATATGTTTTTACACAACAAAAGATCCCTAAAAACAACAACATAAAAAACTATCACTGCTCGCAGAACGAGACGGCCTTGTCGTCTTTGGCTGCCGACGCGAACCAACCGTAGCTGCCGACGTGTGTCTCCTCACCGTGGTTGTCCTCGGCCTCTAGCTACTTGTTCACGCGGAGCGTGCGGGCACTCTGCACAGACGAGAGCACCGCCTGGTTCAAGTCCATGACGTCCGGTTCCGCCTGCAGGAGGGCCTCGATGGCAGCGGCATCTGTGCGCTCCGCGTCGAGTTGAGCCTGCGCGGCCTGGTTCAAGTCCAGGACGTCCGGTTCCGCCTGCAGGAGGGCCTCGATGGCGGCGACATCCGTGCGCTCCGCGTCAAGTTGAGCCTCCGCCGCCCGGTTCAAGTCCAGTACGTCCGGTTCCGCCTGTAGGAGGGCCTCGATGGCAGCGGCATCCGCGTCCTCCGCGTCAAATTGAGCCTCCGCCGCCCGGTTCAAGTCCAGGACGTCCGGTTCCGCCCGCAGGAGGGCCTCGATGGCAGCTGCATCCGCGCGCTCCGCGTCAAGTTGGGCCTCCGCCGCCCGGTTCACATCCACGACATCAGGTTACGCCTAGAGGAGAGCCTCGATGGCAGCGGCATGCGCACACTCCACGTCGAGTTAAGCCTCTGCCTACCGGTCCTCCTTTAGTATCGCAAGGTTTAACCGCTGGTCCGCCTGCACCATGGGGGTCCCGGACACCGGCACGAAGTCGACGGCTATCATCACATACGCATCGGGGGCCTTCCGCGCCGCGACCTCCACCATGAACATTGGATCGGCTTCCTCCTCCTCGTAGCTTAGCTCCACAGAACTCGGGGATTGGCCCGCCGCAAAGCAAGCTTGGGAACGAAGGTCTGTGGCGCCGACCGCCGCTGTGATTTCTGCGCGGCGCTCCGGCGTCAGCATCTTGTAGTACGTGATGTTGCGGCGCACCATGGATTTCCGGTGAACTAGGGGACGCTTGATGCGGGCTAGGGGATCAAAAGGTGGGGAATGGGCTGGAGAGGAGCTGTGGTTTTGGGGCAGTGGCTGGCGTTGGCCGAGCAGCGAAGGTTCTGGTGTGAATAGTGGTTCCGGTGATGACATGTCAATCGGCTTTGGTTGTACATCGCTCTGGTCGTGTTCGCGTTGCACCCCGGCATGCTAGACCCTCCATATCGCTCATCGAATGGAACACGCTTCGTCTTGCGTTTTCGCTCGCTTGTGGGACCGCAGTTGGGAGCAAACTGACGTCCCTCCCCCTACCCCGCCCGCGTCATTTATACTACTACTTCCTCGTTTTATGCATAGTAAATAAAAATAGAGGGAGTATACTAACTACGGATGAGGATCCCCTGACGTGGCCAAACCCATTGAGTAACTGACATGCGGGCCCAGCAAGCATGGGGCCCGCCAGTAAGTGACCGAAAGGCAGGGTAAGGAAGGGATACCTATGTCAGAGGATCCAATTCCACACTAATCCCTCCTTCCATCTATGCAAGGCCTAATGCAGTTTTCAAGGCTAACTTTGACCAAATGTTAGAGTAATAATATATCACATGCAACTTACACAAAGCATACGGTCAAATTCGTATGTGGAAGGAGCTTCCAATGACATAATTTTCACATTATATATCTCATGTACTATTAATCTTTTCAATAGTCAAAGGCGGTTTTGAAAAACGCCATCATGGTTAATAATGTAGCCAGCTGTTGGCTATAAAGAGATGCCACCTCACTTAGAGCCATCATAAAAAATAATCATATAAGTAATAGGTTGGCTCTTAGAATGGCTATTAGGTTGGCTCTAAGCATTTAATATTTGCATGAGCAAGGTATATGATTGGAAAAAGAGAGTTGCATACATACTATTTTTTCTTGATCTATGTGTTATAGCCGGGCTGTAGAATAAGAGCCCGCTTCACTCTCTCTCCTCTCTTCTCACTCCTCCAAGTAGGATTTTAATGACATGACAAATCTTATAGCCTACTGACTAGGCCTTATTAGACTTGCTCCTAGGCCCTATATAAATGGAAGGAGGGAGTACTATGAGCACTGCATACTCTACTATAGATGTTGTCAGTACTCCACTAGTACTATTGTACAGGGAGCTTAAAAAAGTTACTATTGGACTGGCTATACGTGGCAAAATCCTAGTAGGAAGAGCATGCGCGAGAAGAAGCACATTCACGTGGTTGAAAAAAATTTGGAAACCATCTCTGTTTGAACACAAATCTAGGAGTACGTACGAATCTAACAATATTGATTGGGCGTTGTTGAATGTTGATACTTTTTTTGTAAGTTTGATCAAAGTAGAGATACTTTGACCACACATAAAACTTATATGTAAACTAGAAAGGATCAGAGGGAGTATATTGTACGTTCAAAAGCGAAACGAACATTGAATACCCTTTATATATGATTTGCATATGCTATGATCACCGGTTCAAAATTTTGAATCCACCTTAGGTATCACACATGAACCCACTCGTTCTCTTTCGATTTCATCTCAGGGTCCGGAGATCGAATGAAAGAGGACTAGGGTGGGTACAATACGTCCATTTTGCTTATAACATATGATATACTCCCTCTGATCCCCATAGACCCGCCTGTGGGTCATTTCACTACAAAAAAATACACTTCCGTGACGATACGTGTTTGTCACAGTAGGTCACGTTTTCTATCACGCATGTACATCCATGACGAATTTATGACAGAATCAAGATAGTCATACCTATGCTGTCGTAGAAGTGTTCCATGACATTACCAAAATTATCATCACATCACTGTTCACTTCCATGACGATAAATGCCGCGTCATGGAAGTGCTTTCGTCAAGGGTGACCGACACATGGCATCCACCGTAACGAGTCGCCGTTAAGCTACCGGGTCTGGTTTTGGATCCGATAACCCGCTAACAACCACGACCAATGCCGATTTTCCATGTGTAAAATTCTCATTGGCCGACAGAACCACGTGTCAGCTCCGCGTTGGCACAAGTGTCACTCATCCAATGGGCGATATGCGCCTATGATATGTTGACATGTGGACCGGCCCAAAAGTGGTCCAAAAAGATTAAATGGGCCGACCCAACTAAAGGCCCACAAGATTTTGCGGACCATAATGGGCCAGCCCAGCTAAAGGCCCACGAGATTTCGCCGACCATAGTGGGCCAGCCCAGCTTAAGGCCCACAAGATTTTGAGGACACTAGTGGGCCGACCCGTTAACAGGATGCCATGTTTTGGGCCAAATGTCGGCCCATATTTGATCCGGTCCATTAATAGCCTGCCACGTTCCGTGGACTAATAAAGGCCCATATGAGATCCGGCCCATTAAAAGACTACCTCGTTCTAGGCAAAATTACGGCCCAGATCAGATCCGACCTTTAAGAGGCTTTGGGCTAAATTATGGCCCATATCAGATTTGACCCGTCAACTGGACGCTATGCTTTTGGGCCCACTTGCTAAAGGCCCATTTAGTAATTTGGCCTGATATTAGTTTCGGCCTGTTAAAGGCCCGTTTAACATTTTGGCCCTATATTTATTTCGGCCTATTAAAAGCCCGTACAGTTGGGCCTAACTACGGTCCGGTTTATATCCGGCCTGCTCACATCCGATAATCTGATTGGGCCAAACAAGGGCTGAGACAATTTTGGCTTGTTAATGGCCCGTGATGTGATTGGCACAATCATGGGCTGGGGTCTATTTCGGCCTGCTGCCGGCCCGCGTGAGCTGTTCGGCACGTTTCAGGCCCAACCTACTTTCAGCCTCGTAAAAGCCCATTGAGTTTTCTTGCGAAAATAGGGCCAGCGGCTTACTCGGCGTATTAAAGGCCCGAATCTACTAGTGGGCCAGTTTACATTTAGGCCTGTTAACGGACCAAGATGACTGGGCCCATGATGCGAATCATACATAGTGATTTGCATGACGACCCGATTATGTACCGTAATTTTACGGTTTGGCTGGTTTACTGCGAAGACATGATATATATACAATAAAATAACTACAGCATCGTGAATAAGAAAAAACCTAGACTATACAATAAAGAAATTATGACATATTACATCCACTGGGCATCAAAGTTCGCCACTATAATAATAAAGCACAAGCAGACAACAGATACATACACTGGGCATCAAAGATTGCCACCAGTGCGAATAAACACGCTGACAAAATAATATACAAAACCGACATCACTTCAATAGAGTTCAGGAAAGGTTAGCCTTGCTCAGGAGCTGCAAGGCAATCAGTTGATCAAGCTGATGAGACTGCGCTTGTTTGACACTTATATCCTCCTCATTCTGAAAGATAAACAAGCAGACAGATGACAGGTTTTGCACATATAAGTATCAGTGCTGACAATTCATCACATTTCTTACTGGCGAATAAAGTGACACCTTTTAAAATAGCATTAACACAATATGGTATTGTTTAGGTTAAGACATGGCATGAAATGACATTGTGAAGGAGTTGGCAGCTTCACGACACCACTGGATTACAGATCAAGAACTCATAAGTATCAACGGTTAGTGTGCTGTCAATTTATCCCATTTTGGATTGACAAATAAAGAGATGGTTTAAATAATAGTAGAATGATATGACATTGTTCATAGTTAAGACATTGCAGAATATGATATTGTGTTGTAGTGGGTAGGTTCACCACACCACTGGATTATGGATCAAGAACAGAAGCATACATGTAGTGCAAAAGAAGATCACTTGCTCTATATAGTTTAATTTACATGGTATGAAGAAGGAACTTGGTTGTACAACTGAAAACTTAAATTGAGAAGGACAAACTTTTGTTTATGAACTACATAATAAACTTTAAACATGCAATTTGATGCAAACACCAATAATAAACAGATGTTGCAGATCATGCATAACCAAATATACACAACAAAGTTTGAAGGCTTGAGAAGGACAAACTTACATTATTGGTGAAGACAGGCTCTATAAATCCCTTGTCCATGCTGATGGGGGCGGGGGGGGGGGCAATTCAAGAAGTTTAACACATAATCCTCTTCATAAGCATTGCCTTTATTCTACATTTTGCTAAGAGTAAATATAGATGTGATAATATAAGAAAAAATGGAGAATATTTAAGATAAGATGAAGAGTGATGCTAAATAACCAAGTAGCTATAAATGTAAGTATAGCGATACAGGCAAAAGGTATAGCCAAGAGCAATGCAGAGCTAAACTTCTTCAGTACCATCGGTGTTATCCAACCTTATGGTAAGAGTAAATATAGCTCTGATGTGTAGAAAATGGAGGGCAAAGGAAAATAAGTCGTAGAGTGATGGTACATGAAAACTACCTATCAATATAAGTATACTGATAAAGGATAGCAGGTACTTACAAGAACAATGCAGAGCTAAAAAATTTCATTGGCATTGGATATATTCCAGACTAATGTAACCATTCATACAGATCAGATAATTTGGAGCGAACAATTGATAAGCAAGCTATCATGCATACTGCCGTCACATAATGAACTAGGTATGAATGCAAGTACAGTGATACAGGACAACAGGTACAAACAAGAGCAAAGCAGCGGGAAGCATATTTGCGATATACTGTCGTTCTTTTCAAACTGGAATTCTTCTTTGAGCAGATTTCCTGCAAAACAGATCCATAAGGCACATGCGGAAAAGTAGAACTTCAAATTGTCATGTGATATCATATACAGTACCTCATCCTGGGAACGAGACCAGTGCATAACAAGGTTTTTCCATTCAATGTCTTCTAAATTTAGCACATGAGACTTCACCGGAAATTCGTTTATAGACTTGCCATCAAAGTGTGATTTCCTCAGGTAACACCGATACTTCTACAATGCTTCCTTGAAAAGCGCAAGCAAGCTTTGCTCGTCATGACTATCCAGATTGACCCTGGCCTACTTACAACAATGTAATGTAAATCATTGATGTGTTCAATCAGCAGAAAACAGGAAAATAATCACCATGAATAATAGCACTTACACATAAGTGGGACAGGAAGATGTGAAAATGGTGTTTGTCTTCACTATAATGTTCCCTTGATGGGAATATATGCACGTAGTCCCTAACAACATGAAAGCATTGTATTTTAAACTAGGAATAACTGGAATTGGTTCCAATCTACGGGAATTGGCCGTCTCTACAGTTGGGATAGGTCTTCGGACGGTGGACTTGCTGTACTTTTTGCTGGAGTGGGATTTTTCTATGGTATGGCTAGTGCTATGGCAACTGAAATCTACTAACCTTTTGCTGGAGTGCAGGTCCTGTATGGTGGGGCTAGTGGTGTGGCCAGTGAAGTATGGGTACAGTCTGCTGGAGTCGGTCCTACGTTTTGTGTAACTGGTTGTACAACCAATATAAGTGGGGTGCTATCTGATTTCTCAGGTAGCACCATGTTTTTCAAGGACTTTGCTGGTGCTTCTTCAGGTTCAGCAATCACCCTCTTCCTTTTTGATGTCTGATGCACAAGAACAACATTTGAGTGGGAAAACATGGTACGATGATAGATGTAATATGTATTGATAATGGATGGGCATGGCATCTTGACATATATGATGAGTAAACTAAGCAGGTGGCGGTGCAACAAAGTAGAAGAAATGCAAGACAACATATGCAAGATGCGCAATCAATAAAACATTGCCAAATTAGAACATGCACCTTGATGGGTGAACAGGATAGACCATCTGCCTTTGACTCCTCGAGGTTAGAATAGTCATTAGGATCATATTCTGAACAAGAATCTACAGGTGAGGATCGTATGAGTTTCATTGCATCCAGAATGGCACTCAATGCCTTGGTGCCAATTTTGTAAGTCGTTGTAGTGTTCCACAATATTCTTCTGATTCGTGAATTCTGATATTCACTGTAATTACGTATAATATCTTAGAACCATGAAAACATAAATATTAGTGAGATTATCTTTGTAATGCAGAGGATATTCTAATATAGGGGCGCCCCTGTAAACCCTTGTGTGCTATCACTGGATTTTGATGAGAGAGTTCATGTGTGATGTAATATGGAGCGTGCATTAATATAATCTGGCACAAGTACACAAAAAAGTAGGCTCCAGAAGTAAGGATAGTTGGCAGATGATAGGTTCATAATATACAGTATAGAGAGTTTATTGCCAAACCATGATAACAAGAGCACACAACAACTAGGCAGATCGTAGTGTACATAAAAGGGATACACCATAACCACGATATATAAATCGGGAAAGTGGAACTGGCTGGAAAATACGATGTTGTATTGCCGCTACTAATTGAAAGCCTATCGATCACGTACAGACCAACTCTATCAGCTGTTGGCTGCAGATGTCCCTGCTCCCCTTCCTGACAAGGAACATACTGTACGTACTAAATACACACTAACAAAAGAGGAACATGTTAAAGAACAGAAGAGGAAGCATATTCTTGAGGTTCCTCTTCATTGCATACAATGTTGGTTGCCCACTCATGACGAATCACAGCTCCCAAAGAAATGCAATTCCATGTTGTCTCTCTATATGTGGCCTCATGCATTTGGAAAATCAAGTGGGAGCATTACCTGACCAATTAAATCCGTGTCTCTTAACTAATATCAGTATCATATCACAATCGTATTTGAAGAAGTAAGCTTTGCACTTATGATTGGTGTGTTGTTTAGCTTCAAGAGTGGACTGCTACTAGTGCGACACAAAGCAGCTACACAGATCATAGTGTAGATATAACGGGAAAACCGTAAGCATCAGGAGTAAATCAGCAAAATGGGACTTGCTAGAATATATGTGCTAGTATTGCCGGTACGGCTAGAAAGGCTTCAGATACTAGCTCTTTTCAACTAAAGGTGCGGTACTGTTAATATCAGTGTTACTCCCAAAGGCGGCACAACTCCCCGCATTTCCTTGCTAATCTTATAGGATGCAAGTGGGCAGGCCACTACAAATCCTATTCCTATGTTTACAAAATCCTACGAATCAAAGAGGCCCGAAGAGTTCAAAGTGTCCATCCCAACCGACCGTATAGACCTCTACACTGCAAATGTCCCTGCTCATCTTCACTACAAGGAACATACTATACTACTATCATATTTCCTCCGCTCCAAAATATAAGTCTTTGTAGAGATTTCCACTATGGATCACATACGTATGTATACAGATACATTTTAGAGTGTAGATTCACTCATTTTGCTCCATATGTAGTCCATGGTGGAATCTATACAAAGACTTGTATTTAGGAATGGAGAGTACTTATTAAATAAGAACGGAAGAGGAACATGCTAAAGAAGAGCAAGCAAATTTTGGATAATAAAATGTTAGATTCTTGCGGTGCCCACACATGATGAACCAGAGCGCATTAAGAATGCAACTCCCTGTTGTCTCTCTATATGTGGTGCAAGTGCTTTTCGAAAGTAAAGTAGGAACATTAGCTGACCAATTAAATGTTATCTGTTTTAGTAATATTAGCATCATATCAGATTCGTATTTGAGCAGCAAGTTTGGAATTATGAGTGGCACATTGTTTAGCTTGATGGATTCAGGAGGAGTGCTAAGCAGCTATGATGATGGTACTGAATATAAAGGCATGTCTGCATGAAAGTCGCGTGACTTTTGTCATTTGGGACAGTCGACTATTTCAGGCGGTTGGATGAAGATCCTATGTCTCCTAACCCTTCTTCCTCGTCTCTGACTCTTCCCATACGTAACATCGTGACGGGCCACTCAAACCAACCACCCGACCCCCGCCTCCCTGAACCGCCCCCACCGCATGTGTTCCTCCGCCACCCCCACCCCCACCCCTGCCCCCACCCGCGTCGAGTTTTCTTTGTTTGGCGAGGCCCCACCACCGCCCCCACAACCACCGTCCCCACCTGAGCCCCTTCCTTCACACCGGCTAACTCCGGCAAGCACTCAAAAATTGACTGACCCAATTTTGAAATTTAGTCTACTGTCATTTAAATAGTGTGGAATATAAAAGGGGAAAACCATAAGCATTGCGAGTATAGTGTTGAGTGTGCCATGGCAGATCTGAAGGTACAAACCGGACAAAGGCAACTTTGCAACCAATGTTTGCTTTCAACTAACAAGTAAGTGATGGACAAGAAATCAGAGTAAAGCAGTGGCGATCTATTTTCTTGCAGCGATAAATAAGTTGAGCAGATACGAAAGAGTACCGCCTCTGGTGTCGCGCCGTGTATGCATCTGTTGAGAATTTGACGGTGCTGCGGTAGCGATGGCTGTCGGCAGCGTGGAAGCAGATCTAGGAGGGTAGACGATGGCGGCAAGGAGCGGTGGACGAGACGGTCGTAGGAGCGTTGCCGGCAAGGTGGACGACGGCGGGGATGAAGCGAGAGGACGGGATGCAAGGATCCCGGTCCGAAGCCGTGGATGAGAGAGGTCGATCTCTTGTAATGGACGACGACATCGAGGTATCAGCTCCAGCATGGTGGAGGAAGACGTCGGTGGATGGGGTGGCAGGCAGAGGAGGCTGGGGTGGATAGGGTGTTTTGGCGCCCACGGAGTACGAATGTGGAAATGGAGGGAGAGAGGAAGGGGGAACCATGTCTTCAGGGCGCGCTTGTCTCGAATGCGAGGAAATTTACAAACTTAGTCCCCGTTTAAAATTTCCTACATCACAGCAATATTAGTCGGTTAGGGACAGGACGGTAATCTGGCATACACCGAATATTTGCCGACGAGAGTTTGTTTTGGCGCCCAACATGTATGAATCGGGGAGGGACTCGATTTCGGCCGAGGAGTGTCGGGGAAATGACACCTATGGGATCACAGGGAATCCCTACTACGGTTGATAGGGCGCGGGGCTGTGGAAAGAGCGGGTTTAGAAGATCAACGCGGGGGAATTTTATCCAGATTCGGGCCGCAAGCGATGCGTAATACCCTAATCCTACTTTGGTTTGTTTATCTGGTGTTCTTGGACTAGCTACAAGACGTGCAGGGTCCAAAAAGTACGCCTCGGGCCTCCTTTTATAGTCAAAAGGGGTCGCCACAGTGGCACACAGGAGGTGGAAAGTATGTACTATATAGAAGTCTATCTCTGGTACCATAGGACAAAACGCATTTAATGCGCTGCCAATGTGCCCTCTCACTTTATCGGGGACGACAAAGAAGCTCGTCCCATCTGTTGCCGCTTCGCGTTGCTCCGATGCGCGTCCCCGCCGACGAGGCGTGCTGCGCCACGCTAGCTAGCTGGCTGCGGAACTGGTGCGGTGGCAGAGTCTTCACGAAGATCTGCATGCCACCACGCTGATGCTTGCTGAGTTGGCCTGGAAGCCGCACGCCACCATGTAGGTGCCTACTTAGTTGGTGGGCTGACTGCTGTGTCGAAACGGCGGTGGATCCTCGGTAGGTGTGGGCCTGGCTATGGCTTCGCAGATGTCCCCAGCAAGGATCATCCGGGGTCTTGTGGGTGTCTCCGGCAAGGGTCTTGCCGGGGGCCTTCGTCTTTTTGTTCTCATCTAGATCTGCAGTGCTCTAGTCTTCACAAAGATATGCATGCCACCTATGCAGGTTCCTCCCGAGCCCTGGTTCCAATGTTGTTGATCGTGTCGAAACCTTTTGGCTCGAGAGTGGCAGCCTTGCTGGTGTTGGGCAAGTTGCCCCAGGAAGGCTCTTGCCGGGGCTATGCAGGCCGCCCCGACAAGGCTTCTTGCCGGGGAAAGCCCACCTTGTCCCGTTGCTCCTCGCGCCTCTAGCTTGGCGCTACTCTGGTAGTCTTGTGTCTTTGCTTCCTCTTCTGCCCTGCCAAGTGCGGCCGCAAGTGGGGTTGCGACTGCCCGCGCACAAGTAAAGGGGTACAGAAGGCCCCTACTTTTTTACACCGACGTGAGCCCCCGGGCCTGGGCCACATGTAAGCGCGGAGCGTTATTGGGCCAGGCCCAGAACGGTGCGCGGGCACGCGTGGCAGAGTTTTACTGCAGTAACTCCCTCACCAGTTGTGCTTCCCCACGACCCGCGTTGAATGCGTGACGTGGGGGTCGTGCGTGGGGCGGTCGCTACACGCCTGCATCACGTCATGGTAAATGGTAAAGATGCGGCCCGCGTCTTCCCCATACAAAGGGAAACTGCAGGGGCGCTGCTCATTTACCCTCTATGCCTTTTCCAATTTCGGAAGCGCCATTCCCCTCTTCTTCCTCCTCAAGCGCGCATCCAAGCTTTCACCTCTACTCGCCGCTGCCGCGTCTCCATTGCCCCTGATCCCTCATTTCCTCTCAATCGCCATGGCGCCCAAGACGAGCAAGGGCTAGGGAGCAGCCAAGGACGCCAGGGGGAAGGAGGCGCTGGAGAGCGGGCTGGTCGAGGTGCGGACACAGCGTGCCCTCTTCCCCTCGACGGTCGACGTGTTTACCCTCAAGGATATGTTTAGGCCCCTGTGGGGAAAGGAGACGTCGGGGCATCCCGCCACGCGCGTCATCCCTGCCTCCTGCGCCGAGGCCAGGCCAACGCGGTACCCCTTCTTCATCAATTACTTCTCATGCGGGCTCTGTCCCCCTTTTTCTGATTTCTTCAACGATGTCATGCACACCTTCGGCTTCCATCTTCTGGACCATACACCGAATGTCGTGGCCTGCATGGCCTTCTTCACCCATCTCTGCAAAGGCTTTGCCGAAGTGCTCCCCAGCACAGCGCTCTTCTGCCACTACTTCTACCCTCGCATCCACCCAGGGGGCGCCATCTCTGTGTGCATTACCTGGATACCATGGACTCAGGGGAAGGGTACGTACCCAGAGGGTGCTAGAAGGAAAGGTGGGAAGAGTGACGGGGCCGGTGATGCTGGATTGAGGAGGCAGATCCGCAGGAGTTTTGCCGAGTCCGTTGGGCGCCGCTGGTCCGCAGTGAAGACTGGGGTGATGTTGACGCCAATGACAAGAAGCTCACGGTCGCCACCACAAGGATCCATCGCCTTACTTCGGTCAGGATCACCCTCGAAATGATTGGGGCCGACTTCATCCGCCATCGAATTGCCCCACTACACAACAAGGGGAGGCCGGCCTGAGACTTCAGGAACATGGCCGACATCATGAGGCTCCACCCTGGCTTGAAGCATAATTTTATGGTGTTGTAGCACGCCCATCTTTGCCAGAGGCTCTTCCAGCTCAAGGTGGACGAGGCCGGCAGGGTCGAGAGGACCGACAAGGCCGAGAAGGCTGGAAAGGCCGCGAAGCCGGCAGGGCCGTCAGGCCTGGTGGGTCTCTGTTTGGGTTGCCAACGAGGGTGGTCCTACTGAGCAACAACTCTTACCAGACCGACATCATCGCCATGATGCCGGATTTCAACGCGCATGGCCTCGACCCAACCTGGGACGAGCCAGAAGCAGAGCGGGTGCAGGCGTTCTTCGACACCTTGTCGGAGAGGTATGTTCGCGACGAGCCACTGCTCGTCCACGACACTACCCGAAAAGAGCTGGCATACATTGGTGCCAGGGCGGAGGAGGCGGAACTCACCAGGGAGGTCGGCAGCATCGGCACCATGGATGACGAGGCTGACACGGCCACAAGAGAGAAGGAGCTTGCCGAGTGGGCGGGGTCTGCCAGGGAAGCCAGCGGCGTCAACGCCGGGGCTCCCCTTGTCGAAGACGTGGCCGAGGACTCGGCCGAAGAGGAGACCGAAGCAGATGACTCCTTGGCCTCGGGGAGGAGACGCGTCCTGCGATGGGCCAGCTCCAGCGAGCCGGTCTGGCCCGGCAGGACCATGCAGCAACAGCAGGCCCAGGCGCAACCCATGCGCCAAACGAGGTCCGCTGTGGCAAATAAGAAAGCAGCGGTCGTTGCCTCTTCCTCGTCCAAGCGGTGCGACATATGCCAAGGGATGGCTTATCATGGTGGGAGAGAGTAGAACGTCACCGGTGCTCAGAAGTGGGATGAGTCGTAGACATGAACGCCGGCGTACTTTACCCAGGTTCGGGGCTTTCCTGGGAGATAACACCCCTAGTCTTGCTCTGCAGGGTCTCCGCATGATCAGCAAGGCACTAGTGAGTACAATGGGGCTCCTCGAGCTGTATGCTAGAGGTAGGAGAAAGCAGGGCTAACTTTCTCCTCTCTCTATGTATGAGTCTAGGTCTAACAGGTTGGGAACCCTTTGCATGGGTGCCCTAGGGGTTTATATAGGCCTACCCCCTAGGGGTACAATGGTAATCTAGCCGGGTGTTGGTCCCGGCTGTCAGTGCCTCTAGTCGCCGGCTTCTCCGCTGGCCGCTGGGGCCCGCCGCCTGGTGGGCCCCGCTGACTGGTCTGGTGCGGAGCCGACAGGCCGCCCTGCTGCTTGCGGGTCTGGTCGGTGGCTTGTTACTCTAGCCGCAAGGCTAATGACGCATGCTTGGTCGGGGGGGGGGGGAGTGGCTACAGTCCCGCCGTCTGGTGGGAGATCACTGTAGCCACACCATGTCTCGTCCGGTTAATGGCGCACGGACTCCGAGGGAGGAGCGGGCCGCCTTCTAGAGGCCGGCTTCCCTCGGGTCGGACTGGTCAAGCTTTGCCGTCCTCCGGCCTCTCGCTGCCCAATGGGGCCCGCCGCCTGCAGACCGTACCGACAGGTCGTCGTGGGAGCAGGGCTCTGCCTGACAGGGATGACGTCAGGGGTGGAGTGGCAACAATGCTGCACCGTGCGGAGATCTCCACCTGTACGGGGCACTGTGGCCACGCCGTGCCCTGGATATGGGGCTGATGGGCTATACTGTAGCCACATCCTGTCTTATCTTCTTAATTGGGGCGCAGACTTTTGAGGGCGTCGCGGGCCACCTGCTAGGTGCCAGCCTCTTTGGAGGCCGCCTGCTAGGAGTTGGCCCGTCTCGGTGTCGTCTTCTGGTGCTTGGCCATCTTCTGGCAGCCAGCCGCTTGAGCTAGCCGGATGCCAGAAGGCCGCGCTTCATTCTGGATGCTTGAGGGGCGCAGCCGGCTCAATGTCATGAAATGCTCAGGGACTCGGGTTAGGCTACCCGTGGCCCATTACTCCGACAGAAGTCCACGAAGCTGGTGAGGCGTCGCGGCTAATTAGTCGTGAAGCCTCAGCAGTTTCGTTCTCCGAGTGCTCTTGCTAAATTCTTTGTCTGTCTCCTGGTGTGCCGTCTGCTGGAAGTCGGCCGTGACCAGGCGGCTTCGCCTGATAATTTGAAACGCCAAGGCGGGAATCTGGTGGCGTGCCTGCTAAGCCTCTAGGCCCATCGCCCGCTGTAAGTATGCCATGTGGCGCCAGCTAGCCAGGCCATCCTGCCAGCCCACGTGCGCGATGGGACGCGGCAGCAGGCTGGGCCCGCCACTACCGGGCGTCGGCGCGCGGATCCGCCGCGGCTGAGGCAGTCGGTTGCGATTCCTGCGGATTTACTGCACGCAGTAACTTGCGCAATAATCGTGGGGTCGTGGGGGAGTGGGCGCAGTTAATCCCATGATCCTATGTCCTGCCCCCTCAGCTTCGCAGCCTAGGGGCTATAAGTAGGGGGAGGAGGGGGAGCAGCGGAGCACGCGCGCCCTCCTCTCCCTTCGCCATTTTCTCCCTTCTCTCCCTCTTGCTGCCGCCGCACCTCCACGCTCCGGTGAGGTACCGCTGCAGCTCATCGACGTTGACCCGCTTCGTCCCGGAGCCTCTCGCCCGCCGCAGCCCTTGCCCCTGCTGCCACGCCACCTCTTCGTCGAGCTCGTTCTCCATGGCACGCGAGCGGGTAGGGGATTGGGACGGCTCGGTCGTGATTGACGAGCATCTCGCCTTCCTTCGCGCCACATGGCGGCTGCCCGGCGCGGGCTTCATCAAGGTGTGCGTGCCGCCGGAGAAGGAGATTTCACCGACGCCGCAAGGAGGCGAGCGGGCTATCTTCCGCTCGCACTTCCTCTGCGGCTTCGGCCTGCCGGCGAGTGGATTCTTCCGCTCCTTCCTCGATTTCTACCATCTTCAGCCGCATCATCTGACACCCAACACTGTGACGTTGCTGTCCGCCTTCGTCACGATGTGCGAGGGCTATCTCGGCATCCTCCCCACCATCAAGTTGTGGGGAGCATTATTCTACACCAAACTGGCACTTCCGCCAGGGAGAAGGCGGCCCAGTGCAGTGCCTTTGTCGCGGTGCGCCGTCCGTCGGTGAAGAACGCCTTCCCCGCCATCAAGCTGTCACAGTCGGTCAAACTGTGGTAGAAATCATATTTCTACATGGAGAACGTTGACCCGGCTGTCGACTTCATCAATTTGCCACCCTACGAAGCCGGCCCTCTGGCCGAGCCTCGGGCCAACTGGGGCTACAAGCCGAAGCCCATGTCGGCCAACTCCACCGCCGCCATCAACCGGCTCCGGGTGCTGATTGAGGTGGAAGGCCTCAGGGCGTTCGACCTGCTGGTCGCCTTCGTCGAGCGCCGGTTTCTCCTGCTCCAAGGCCGGCCTCATCTAATCTGTCGGATGAGCGGGTACTGTGACCCGAGCCGGATGTGCACGAGGGACATGCCGATTGCCGAAGTCACCCGTATGGTGAACGAGATCTCCGACCTCAAGCTGTCGGAAGGGTCCTGGAGGTTCGGCAAGCGGTCATACTCCCACGACAATCGCCGCCTGCTGTAAGTTTCTCAACTCTTTCCTCTTTAGTACTTATTTTGGTTTTGGTCTTGGTCTTGGGCAGTCGGTCCTTTGGACGCAGATCTACATGTCTCTGGCGACGGTCGCCATCGTGGGGCCGGGTGGAAACTACCAGCCAGACCGGGAGGTGAGCGATGTGGACGACCCCGACTTGGGGGCGGCCGCCCTGGAGGATGACGCTATAGGCGGCAGCGATCGAGTAGGCGGCTCCGAAGACGGAGGCAGCCTCGAGACCTGGCCCGACGATGATGATGAAGAGGATGTGTCGCGCCATGCGCGAGGCACCGGCAAGGCGGAAGTGGGCCCCTCCATCGAGCCGGATGCTCGAGGCGTCACGCACAAGCGTAAACAGGGAGTCGTCTTGTTAGGTAGCGCGCCAAAGAAGACCAAGAACCCGATCGCCACGACCAGACGGAAGGAGGCCGCTGCGAAGGCGGCCAAGTACCAGAAACTTCCGAAGGCGCTTCCTATGGTGTCGGCGTAAGTGTCTTTTTCTTGTTCTTTCCTTCTTTGTCAATTCTATCTGAGCTTCCTTGCTTTATTTTTTCTTGACTCAGGGCCCCACTCTCTCTTGAGAAGTCGGCCGCTACCTCCGTCATTGGATCGGCGGAGACCTCCGCCACCACCCGGCGAATCGACCCTGCAGCCGACCTCCGGGAGGCGTAGGAACGAAACACGCGGGAGGTGCGCGAGGAGCAGGAAGCCGCCCTCTTGGAGAAGGAGGAGGCGGACAAGGCGGAGGCCGCCGCACTGAAGAAGCTGGCGGAGGCTGAGGCTGACGCCGCAGCAAAGAAGTTGGCTGAAGAAGCTGCGTGCCACCAGGCGCCACTATTCGTCATTCCCCTAAACTCCGCGCCGCCCCCACCAGAGTTCACGTCGCCTACTGAGGGAGCCGGCAATGAGCATCTGGCCATGGAGAGGGATGGCGACGATGTCGTCATGCCGGAGGCGGACGTGCCTCCACCACCGCCGTCTGGAGGAGCGCAGGACAACCGGCCCACTGGCCCGACGGTGCAGCCAGCTGGAGGCGAGATGACGACGGGCCCGGCTCCTGAGGCCCATACACCATCACGCCGCCGAGGCGCGAAAGCGGCTTCAGCGCCACGACCACCTGGAGCCGGCGCTGCGAGCTCATCAGTCCCAGATGCCGACGCAACCAGCGCCGCACCCACTGAATGGGCGCATGGAGGCGGGACGGGCGCCTTAATTTGAGCGGTCCTGGACATCCAGGCCAAACTCCGTGCTGAGGCCACCGCTCTTCAGCAGTGCAACAGGGCGTTCATGGATTCGCGAGCGGCCATTCGGGTATGTTTCTTACTTCTTCGTCCTTGATTCTTGTACTTCTCTGTGGGGGCGCGCCAGCGCACCCACTGGGTGTAGCCCCCGAGTTTCGGGCCGGCTGCTGAGCAGGCGGCTCGGAACTTTAATTGGCAAGCTCCGAGTGCTAACTTCGTCTGATATCTTTATTGTAGGATTATCATAACCTTCGTGCGGCCACCTTTGACTCCAATGTCCGAGAGCTGGACCAACGGACCGCCGACTTGTTGGAAAGCCGGAGTGAGTGTTCGTTTCTTTCTCTACGGGGGCACGCTAGCGCACCCCGCCGGCTGTAGCCCCCGAGATTCGAGCCGACTGCTGAGCAGTCGGACCGGATCTCCCCGGCAACTGCATTTCTTCTTTGCTGATTGTTGACGTCTTTTTCTTTATCTACTCTTGCAGAGGCTAACGCTGTCTTGCAGCAGCAGCTGGGCGAAGCCAACACCGTGTTGCGTGTCAAGGAGGCAGAGCGCAGCGAGCTGGCCTAAGAGCGTGACCGACTGGCCAAGCAACTAGCGGAGCTTCTCCAAAAGGTCCGGAAGGAGGCGGAGGTGAAAGAGTCCAATCTCCTCGCCGAGTTCGAGACCGAACGCTCCGCCTGGGCTGACAAGGAGGCGTTGCTGACTGCCGGCTTCGGGAGGATTGAAGACATGGTTGAAGGTAAGCTTTCTTATTTTTTTTCTTTGAGCTGCCGGTTGCTGATCAGGCCGGCTTCTAGCATCTGACTTCTGGTTTCTTTGCTTTCTGCCTGAGCAGACTTCTTCATCGGCCACTCTGGCGCCACCAACCAGGCCATTGAGGCTTATCATGAAGAGCGGAGGGTGGAAGGTGCGTAGATCGCTGCCGACGCCCCCCGGACCCTTAGCGAACAACTCCTTAGCATCCATGCCCGTCTTCGGACGGCTCATCAGATGTTGCGTCATCTTCAGCGTGTCGGGGAGACGATCTCTGCCCTTTGGCCAGACGTGCCGGCTCCACGCACTCCCGGCCGAACTGTTGACTGGCTGGAGGTGGCGGTCGGCCGACTCGAGGCTTGGAAGGGTTCCTCGGCCCGGGCTGGAGTGCATCGGGCCTTGGAGTTCGTCAAGGCATGGTATCCTGGGCTAAATCTAGCCCAGTTGACCATGTTCCGGCAGGAGGCCCAGGAGGAGCTGGTGGCGGTGGAGCGTGACCTTGTCAAACGGGCGGCGGCGATCGCCGAGTACAGCAACACTAGCATCCTCGTCCCTGAGCTGGCTGAGAATGGTGTTGCGGCGCCACCGGAGTGGTTCGGGCTGAACTCGGAGGACGACGAGGACTCTTCCGAGGTCATCGACTCCAGCTACGAGGGAGAAGACGAGGAGGACGAGGAAAGCGGAGAAGATGCGCCAGAGGTCGGAGCGGATAGCCAGCCTTAGCTTGACATCGCCTCGAACAACAAGCCGCGCTCGAGCGCGCTGACTGCTGCTGGAGGCGACCAAGCGGAGACTGACCAGCCGTCCACTCCAACAATCGGCACCACCGACTCCGCCAACCCGCCGGACCCCTCTGCTGCTCCCTTGGCCGCCGACTTATCTTTATTTTTCCTGCTTTATCAGTCTCGACAAACTTTGTTAAATTTGCACAATTCCACCCATGGGGTGTATTTCAAACTCTGTTGAATGCTGGCCAATGGTCCTTTTGACATGTAAATATTCTTCCACATAAGTTGTGTTTTTGCCGAGTTCCGACTTTCCCTACTTTCTGCTCCTTGGCTTTTTTCCTTTGCCGCCCTCCCTTAGCTGCCATCTTGCCAGCCAGACAGCCGCTCTACGGACTGTGGCTGGGTCAAGTACTTAGCTACTTTGGGAGGGCAAGTACTTAACCGACTAGAGCGCTAGCAAGTTAAGTAGAAACCAGCTGTCGACTGCTCAGCAGTCGGTCGATGAGGCGGGAGGCCGGCTTGAACTATGTACATGCTTTGGGTCCTTAGCCATTTTTCATGTGGGCACCCTTTTCTGCCTTTAACTCCTCGCTTATCGGACGATGCTGCTCATGAAATGCGACTTTGGGTGAGAAGGTTTAGGTGCCGACACACTACTTGTCCGTCTGCAGGAAGCACCACATAGTACAAGGCGGCGAGCCCCCGGGCCGACTGGTCAAACCCGACGCCAGGTGGAAATATGAAATAACACATTCATAGGCATAATATTTATCATATAGATAAAGAGGGTAGCCCCCGAGCTCTTCTTGGGGACCCGGAGTCTTTGTACTTAATACAAAAGGTAGCGTGGTACATACTGCATCAGTTGTAAAATCTTTGAAGGAGGTTTGCATTCCATGGCCTCTCTGTCTCCTTGCCGGAGTCATCTCGTTTGCGTGCTCTGGGCTTCTGAGCATCGATCAGGTAGTAGGAGTCGTTGCCCAAAACTTTGCTGATGATGAAGGGGCCTTCCCAAGGTGCCGAGAGCTTGTGCTGGCCGGCTGTTCGCTGGATCAGCCGGAGCACAAGGTCTCCCTCTTGGAAGGATCTTGGCTTGACCTTCCGGTTGTAGTATCGGCGTAGACTCTGCTGGTAGATGATGGACCGGCCGAGTGCCAACAGCCGGCCCTCTTCCAGCAGATCGACGTCGTCTTCTCATTCTTCTTTGGCCTCCTCCTCAGTGTACATGGTGACTCGGGGGGGAGTCAAATTCTATGTCAGTCGGGATGATGGCTTCGGCACCGTAGACAAGGAAGAAAGGCGTGAAGCCAGTTGACTTGTTTGGAGTTGTGCGCAGGCTCTAGAGGACGGCCGCCAGCTCATCGAGCTAGCAGCCGGCCGAACGCTCCAGAGGCTCAACCAGTCAGGGCTTGATGCCGGACAAAATGAGGCCGTTTGCTCACTCCAGTTGGCCGTTTGACTGCGAATGGGCAACGGACGCTAAGTCCAGTCGGATGCCCTGCGTCGCGCAGAAATGGGCCAAGGCGCCTTTGGCAAAGTTTGTGTCATTGTCGGTGTTGATGTTGTGTGGTATGCCAGACCGAATGGTGATGTCAGCGATGAAAGTCACGGTAGTCGGACCATTCAACTTCTTGATTGGCTTTACTTCTATCCACTTGGTGAATTTGTCCACGGCGACGAGCAGATGAGTCATGCCGCCGCGTGCCGTCTTGAATGGTCCCACCATGTCCAGTCCCCAGACGGCAAAGGGCCAGGCAATGGGGATGGTCTTGAGTGCAGAAGCCGGCAGATGTGGCTTGGAGCAGAACTTCTGGCACCCTTTGCACTTCTGGACCAAGTCCTTGGCATCTTCTAGAGCAGTCGGCCAGAAAAAACCATGGCAGAAAGCTTTGGCAACAAGTGATCTTGAACCCGCGTGGTGACCACACTCGCCTTGGTGGATATCTTTGGGGATTGCTTGGCCTTTCTCCGGCTCCATGCAGCGCTGGTACACACCAGCGACACTGCGCCTCACAAGTTCTCTATTGACTATGGTGTATGCTACTGCCCGAGTTGCACTTTTCGGGCCAAGATCTCATCAGTCAGCAGCTCTTTGTTCACCAGAAAGTTGAGGATGGGCTGCACCCATGACGGTGCTGCTATTTCTTCGACTGCCATGATTGCTACTTGCACGAGGGCGGGTGGGCCGGGAGGCGGCGGGTTGGAGTCGGCTGCCGCTTGTTGTGTTGATGAAGTCCCCGGGTCGACTGCTGCAGTCCCCGGGCCGGGCTCTGAAGTCCCCGGGCCGGGTGCGACTGCTTTAGCCCCCGAGCCGCCTGCCGAAGTCCCCGAGCCGGCCGCTGGGGTCCCCAAGTCGGATCCGACTGCTTCGGGGGGAGCCGGCACGAAGATGGAGTCTGATTCTGGTGATGGCTTGACAGACGGCTTGAGGAGGCGCTGTAGGGCGACGCCGGCTAGTATTGCTTGCCGGGTGGAGCCGATCCGTGCCAAAGCATCGGCTTGCTCGTTGTCGTTTCGTGGCACATGGAGGAACTCGCACCCTTCAAAGTATCCACTGAGTTGCTGAACGAGGAAGCGATAGCTTGCCATATTAGCATCCTTGGCGTCCCAGTCGCCTGATGACTGCTGGATCACCAGGTCAAAATCACCATAGCACAGGATCCGGCGAATGCCGAGTTCCTTGGCAAGCTGGAGCCCGTGTATAAGTGCCTCGTATTCAGCTACATTGTTGGAGGCGGCAAAGTGAATTTGTAGAACATATCAGAGCTTGTCGCCTTTGGGAGAGGAGAGAACGATGCTGGTTCCCAAAGCGGTGCGCATCTTGGAACCATCAAAGTGCATCCGCCAACGGGTGGAGTCCGGCACTGGCGACAGGTACTGGGTCTCGGCCCAGTCGACGAGGAAGTCGGCCAGTGCTTGGGACTGCTATCTCTTGAGCACTGCATTGGTTTTCCCTTGAAGAGGAAAGGGTGATGCAGTAAAGTAGCATAAGTATTTCCCTTAGTTTTGAGAACCAAGGTATCAATCCAGTAGGAGGCCACGCACGAGTCCCTCGCACCTACACAAACAAATAAAATCCTCGGAACCAACGCAATAAAGGGGTTGTCAATCCCTTCACGGTCACTTACGAAAGTGAGATCTTATAGATATGATGAGATAATATTTTTGGTATTTTTATGATAAAGATGCAAAGTAAAATATAAGGCAATAAAAATAACAAAGTGTTGGAAGATTAATATGATGGAAAATAGACCCGGGGGCCATAGGTTTCACTAGTGGCTTCTCTCAAGAGCATAAGTATTAGAGTGGGTAAACAAATTACTGTTGAGCAATTGACAGAATTGAGCATAATTATGAGAATATCTAGGTATGATCATGTATATAGGCATCATGTCCGCGACAAGTAGACCGACTCCTGCCTGCATCTACTACTATTACTCCACGGGTACAGAAGGTTGCGGCGGTGGAATTAGGTTTCTGGCTCCGTATCTGGTAGTTTGGGGGCACGCAGGTATATATAGGAGGAAGAAGTACGTCGGTGGAGCAACATGGGCCCCACGAGGTGGAGGGGCGCACAGGGGTAGCGCGCCCCCTACCTCGTGCCTTCCTGGTTGCTTTCTTGACGTAGGGTCCAAGTCATCTGGATCACGTTCGCTCCAAAAATCACGTTCCCGAAGGTTTCATTCCGTTTGTACTCCGTTTGATATTCTTTTTCTGCGAAACTCTGAAATAGGCAAAAACAACAATTCTGGGCTGGGGCTCCGGTTAATAGGTTAGTCCCAAAAATAATATAAAACTGTATAATAAAGCCCAATAATGTCCAAAACAGAATATAATATAGCATGGAACAATAAAAAATTATAGATATGTTGGAGACGTATCAAGCATCCCCAAGCTTAATTCCTGCTCGTCCTCGAGTAGGTAAGTGATAAAAACAGAATTTTTGATGTGGAATGCTACTTAGCATAATTTCAATGTAATTCTTCTTATTGTGGCACGAATGTTCAGATTTAATATGATTCAAGATAAAAGTTTAATGTTGACATAAAAACAATAATACTTCAAGCATGCTAATCAAGCAATTATGTCTTATCAAAATAACATAGCCAAAGCAAGTTATCCCTACAAAGTCTAGCTATGCTCCATCTTCCCCACACAAAATATTCATATCATGTACAACCCCGGTTTTAGCCAAGCAATTGGTCCATACTTTTTAATGTGCTTCAGCCTTTTCAACTCTTACGCAATACATGAGCGCAAGCCATGGATATAGCACTAAGGTGGAATAAGGTATAATGGTAGGGGTTATGTGGGAAGACAAAAAAGGAGAAAGTCTCACATCAACGAGGCTAATCAACGGGCTATGGAGATGCCCATCAATTGATGTCAATGCAAGGAGTAGGGATTGCCATGCAACGGATGCACTAGAGCTATAAGTGTATGAAAGCTCAAACAAAAGAAACTAAGTGGGTGTGCATCCAACTTGCTTGCTCACGAGGACCTCGGGCATTTTAAGGAAGCCCATCATTGGAATATATAAGCCAAGTTCTATAATGAAATTTCCCACAAGTATATGAAAGTGACAAAATGAGAGACTCTCTATCATGAAGATCACGGTGCTACTTTGAAGCACAAGTGTGGTAAAAGGATAGTAACATTGTCCCTTCTCTTTTCTTTTTTTTTTTTATTTGGGCATTTTCTCTTTTTTATGGCCTTTTTTATTTAGTCCGAGTCTCATCCTGACTTGTCGGGGAATCATAGTCTCCATCATCCTTTCCTCACTTGGGACAATGCTCTAATAATGATGATCATCACACTTTTATTTACTTACAACTCAATACTTAGAACAAAATATGACTCTATATGAATGCCTCCGGCGGTGTACCGGGATAATGAATCAAGAGCGACATGTATGAAAGAATTATGAATGGTGGCTTTGCCACAAATACAGTGTCAACTACATGATCATGCAAGGCAATATGACAATGATGGAGCGTGTCATGATAAACGAAACGATGGAAAGTTGCATGGCAATGTATCCCGGAATGGCTATGGAAATGCCATAATAGGTAGGTATGGTGGCTGTTTTGAGGAAGATATAAGGAGGTTTATGTGTGATAGAGCGTATCATATCACGGGGTTTGGATGCACCGGTGAAGTTTGCACCAACTCTCAAGGTGAGAAAGGGCAATGCACGGTACCGAAGAGGCTAGAAAATTGTGGAAAGGTAAGTGTGCGTATAATCCGTGGACTCACATTATTCATAAAGAACTCATATACTTATTGCAATAATTTATTAGCCCTTGAAGCAAAGTACTACTACGCATGCTCCTAGGGGAAGGGTTGGTAGGAGTTAACCATCTCGAGATCCCGACCGCCACACAAAGGATGACAATCAATAAATACGTCATGCTCCGAATTCGTTACATAACGGTTCACCATACGTGCATCACTACATAAAAAATACACTTCCATGATGATACGTGTTTGTCACAGTAGGTCGCATTTTTTGTCATGCATGTACATCCATGACAAATTTATGACAGAATCAAGATAGTCATACATGTCTTTGTCGTAGAAGTGTTCCATGACATTACCAAAATTATCATCACGGAAGTGTCCACTTCCATGACGATAAATCGCGCGTCACAGAAGTTCTTTCATCAAGGGTGACCGACACGTGGCATCCACCGTAACGGAACACCGTTAAGCTATCGGGTCGGGTTTTGGATCCGATAACCCGTTAACAGCCCCGACCAATGGGGATTTTCCATGTGTAAAATCATCATTGGCTAGAGGAAACACGTGTCGGCTCACCGTCGAGACAGATGTCATCCACTCACTGGACAGAAGGCGCCTATGATACGTCGACACGTGGCACGTCCCAACAAGTTTAAATGGGCCGGCCCAACTAAAGGCCCACAAGATTTTGCGGACCATAATGGGCCGGCCTAGCTAAAGGCGCACGAGATTTTGCGGACCATAATGGGCTGGCCCAGCTAAAGGCCCACAAGATTTCGCGGGCCATAATGGGCTGGCCCAGGTAAAGGCTCACAAGATTTTTGTGTGCAATAATGGGCCGGCCCAGGTAAAGGCCCACAAAATTCTTGCGGATCATAATGGGCCGGCCCAGCTAAAAGCCCATGAGATTTTGCTGACATTAATGGGCTGGCCCAGCTGTAGGCCCACAAGATTTCGAGGACCCTAGTAGGCCGGCCCATTAACTGGCTGCCATGTTTTGGGCCAAATGCCGGCCCATATTTGATCCGGTCCATTAATGTCCTGCCATGCTCCGGGCCTAATTGTAGCCCATATGAGATCCGGTCCGTTAAAAGCCTACCACGTTCTGGGCCAAATTACGGCCCAGATCAGGTCTGACCCTTTAAGAGGTTTTGGGCCTAATTATGGCCCATATCAGATTCGGCCCGTCAACTGGACACTATTCTTTTGGGCCCACTTGCTAATGGCCCACTTAGTAATTTGGCCTGATATTAGTTTTGGCCTGTTAAGGGCCCGTTTAACATTTGGGCCCTATATTAATTTCAGCCTGTTAAAAGCCCGTCATATAGTTGGGCCTAACTACTACCCGGTTTGCATCCGGCCTGCTCGGAGCCGATATCGGATTGGGCCAAACAAGGACCGAGACAATTTTTTGGCATGTTAAAAGCCCGTGATTTGATTCGCATAATCATGGGTCAGGGTTCATTTCGGGCTGCTGCCGGCCCGTGAGCTGTTCGGCACGTTTCAGGCCCAACCTACATCATGATTGCATGACAACCCGATTATGTACCGTAATTTTATGGTTTGGTCGGTCTACTGCGAAGACATGATATATATATACAGTAAAATAACTGCAGCATCGTGAATAAGAAAAAACCTAGACTATACAATAAAGAAATTACGGCATATTACATCCACTGGGCATCAAAGTTCACCACTATGATAATAAAGCACACAAGCAGACAGATTACATACCTTTGGGCATCAAAGATCGCCACCAAGTGCAAATAAACATGCCTACAAAGTAATATACAAAACCAACACTTCAATAGAGTTCAAGAAAGGTTAGCCTATTTGGGAGCTGCAGTATAGCGGTGAGCAAGATGATGAGATCTACTGTTCAACACTTATATCTTCCTCACTCTGAAAGATAAACAAGCAGACAGATGACAGGTTTTGCACATAGAAGTATTAGTGCTGACAATTCATCACATTTCTTACTGACGAATAAAGTGACACAGTTTAAATTTGCATTAACACAATACGGTATTGTTCAGGTCAAGACATGGCAGGAAATGACATTGTGAAGGAGTTGGCAGCTTCACGACACCTTTGGATTACGGATAAAGAACTCATAAGTATCAATGGTTAGTGTCTTTGTCAATTAATCCCATTTCAGATTGGCAAATAAAGAGGCGGTTTAAATAATAGTAGAATGATATGACATTGTTCATAGTTAAGACATTGCAGAATATGACATTGTGCTGTAGTGGGTAGGTTCACCACACCACTGGATTACGGATGAAGAACAGAAGCATACATGCAGTGCAAAAGAAGATCACTTGCTCTGTATAGTTTAGTTTACATGGTATGAAGAAGGAACTTGGTTGTACAACTGAAAACTTAAATTGAGAAAGGACAAACTTTTGTTTATACACTACATAATAAACTTTAAACAAGCAATTTGATGCAAACACCAAAAATAAACAACTGTCGCAGTCATGCCTAACCAAATATATACAACAAAGTTTGAAGTCTTGAGATGGACAAACTTTCATTATTGGTGAAGACAGGCTCTATAAAGGCCTTGTCCATGCTGATGGGGGCAATTCAATAAGTTTACCACATAATCTTCTTCGAAAGCATTGCCTTTATTCTACATTTTGTTAAGAGTAAATATAGATGTGATAATATACGAAAAAATGGAGAATATTTAAGATAAGATGAAGAGTGATGCTACATAACCAAGTAGCTATAAATGTAAGTGCAGCGATACATGCAAAAGGTACAGCCAAGAGCAATGCTGCAGCTAAACTTCTTGATTACCATACTTATGGTAAGAGTAAATATAGATCGATGTGTAGAAAATGGAGGGCAAAGGAAAATAAGCTGCAGAGTGATGGTACATGAACAACTACACATCATTATAAGTACAGCGATAAAGGACAACATGTATTTACAAGAACAATGCAGAGCCTAAAAAAACATTGGCATTGGATATATTCTACACTAATGTAACCATTCATACAGATCAGATAATTTGGAGCGAACAATTGATAAGCAAGCTATCATGCATACTGCTGTCACATAATGAACTAGGTATGAATGCAAGTATAGTGATACAGGACAACAGGTACTAACAAGAGCAAAGCAGCGGGCAGCATATTTGCGATATCATGTCGTTCTTGTCAAACCGGAATTCTTCTTCGAGCAGATTTCCTGCAAAAAAGATCCGTAAGGCACATGTGGACAAGTAGAAGTTCAAATTGTCATGTGATTTCATAGACAGTACCTCATCACAGGAGCGAGACCGATTGCATAACAAGGTTTTTCCATTCAATGTCTTCTAAATTTAGCACAGGATACTTCACCAGAAATTCGTTTATAGACTTGCCATCAATGATTTCCTTAGGTAACACCGATACTGCTGCAATGCTTGCTTGAAAAGCACAAGCAAGCTTTGCTCGTCATGACTATCCAGATTGACCCTCGCCTAGTTACAACAATGTAATGTAAATCATTGATATGTTCAATCAGCAGAAAACAGTAAAATAATAACCATGAATAATAGCACTTACACGTAAGTTGGACAGGAAGATGTGAAAATGGTGTTTGTCTTCACAATAATCTTGCCATGATGGGAATATATGCACGTAGTCCCTAACAACATTGAAAGCATTGTCTTTTAAAGCGGGAATAAATGGAATGGGGTTCCAATCAGAGGAATTGGCCGTCTCTGATCGGGATAAGTCTTGACGGTGGACTTGTCAGTACTTTTTCTTTGGAGTGGGATTTTTACGTGGTACAGTGGTGCTATGGCAAATGAAATCGGTATACCTTTTCTTTGGTGTGCAGGTCTGTGTGGTGGGGCTAGTGGTGTGGCTAGTGAAGTATGGGTGCAGTCTGCTGGAGTCGGTCCCTACGTTTTGTGTCACTTTGGTTGTACAGCCAATATAAGTGGGGTCTTTGTCTGATTTCTCCGGCACCACCATGTTTTTCAAGGACTTTCTTTGGTGCTCCTTCCGTTCGGCAATCACCCTCTTCCTTTTTGATGTATGATGCACAAGAACAACATTTGAGTGGAAAAACATGGTATGATGACAGATGGAATATGTATTGATAATGGATGGGCATGACATCTCGACATATATGATGAGTAAACTAAGCAGATGGCGGTGCAACAAAGTAGAAGAAATGCAAGACAACATATGCAAGATACCCGCAATCAATAAAACATTGCCAAATTAGAACAGGCACCTTGATGGGTGAAAAGGACAGGCCATCTGCCTTTGACTCCCCGAGGTTAGAATAGTCATTAGGATCATATTCTGAACAAGAATCAATAGGTGGGGAGCGTATGAGTTTCATTGCATCCAGAATGGCACTCAATGCCTTGGTGCCAATTTTGTAAGTCATTGCGGTGTTTAGCCTCAAGAGTGGACTGCTGCTAATGCGACACAAAGCAGCTACACGAGATCATAGTGTAGATATAACGGGAATACCTTAAGCATCGAGTAAAATCAGCAAAGTGGAACTTGCTTTGGAATATATGTGCTAGTATTGCCGATGCGGCTAGAAAGGATTCGGATACCAGCTCTCTTCAAGTGAAGGTGTGAATGCTTGTTAATATCAGTGTAACTCTCAAAGGTGACACAGCTCCCCGCATTTCCTTGCTATTCTTATAGGATTCAAGTGGGCTGGCCACTACAAATCCTATTCCTATGTTTACAAGATCCTACAAATCAAAGAGGCTCAAAGTGTCCAGCACAACCAACCGTATAGACCTCTACACTGCAAATGTCCCTGCTCATCTTCAGTACAAGGAACATACTGTACTACTATCATACTCCCTCCGTTCCAAAATATAAGTCTTGGTAGAGATTTCCAGTATGGATCACATACAGATGTATCCAGATACATTTTAGAGTGTAGATTCACTCATTTTGCTCCATATGTAGTCCATGGTGGAATCTATACAAAGACTTGTATTTAGGAACTTAGAGAGTACATATTAAAGAAGAACGGAAGAGGAACATGGTAAAGAAGAGCAAGCAGATTTTGGATAATAAAATGTTGGTTGCGTAGTGCCCACACATGATGAACCAGAGAGCATTAAGAATGCAACTCCCAGCTGTCTCTCGACCATTTCAGGCGGTTGGATGAAGATCCTATGTCACCTAACCCTTCTTCTTCCTCGTCTCTGATTCTTCCCATAAAGAACACCGCACGGGCCGCCGGCCGGACCATCGGCCCCCACCGCCTGTGTTCCTCCGTCACCCCCACCCCACCCCTGCCCCAACCCCCACCCCTGCCCCAACCCCCACCCGCGTCGAGTTTTCTTTGTTCGGCGAGGCCCCACAACCACCCAAGCCCCTTCGATCGCACCGGTGAACTCCAGCGAGCTCTGAAAAATTGACCGACACAATTTTGAAATTTAGTCTACTGTGATTTAACTAGTGTGGAATATAAAAGGGGAAAACCATAAGCATTGGGAGTATAGTGTTGAGCGTGCCATGGCGGATCTGAAGGTGCAAACTGGACGAAGGCAACTTCGCAACCAAGACAAGAAATCAGAGCAAAGCAGTGGCGATCTATTTTTTTGCTGCGATAAATAAGTTGAGTAGATAAGAAAGAGTACCGCCTCTGGTGCAGCGCCGTGTACGCATCTGCTGAGAATTTGACGGTGCTGCGGTAGCGATGGTTGTCGGTGGCATGGAAGCAGATCTAGGAGGATAGACGGTGGCGGCAGGGCGCGGTGGACGAGACGGTCATAGGAGCGGCTCCAGCAAGGTGGATGACGACGTGGATGAAGCGAGAGGACGGGATGCAAGGATCCCGGTCCGCAGCCATGGATGAGAGAGGTCGATCTCTTGTAATGGAAGGCGGCGTCGGGGTATCAGCTCCGGCATGGTGGAGGAAGACGGCGGTGGATGGGGTGGCGGACGGCGGCGGACGGAGGAGGGTGGGGTGGAGAGGGTGGTTTGGCGCCCACGGAGTACGAATGGGGAAAAGGGAGGTAGAGAGGAAGGGGAACCATGTATTCAGGGTGCGCTTGTCTCAAATGCGAGGAAATTTACAAGCATAGCCCCCGTTTCAAATTTCTACTACATCACAGCAACACTAGTCGGTTGGGAATAGGACGGTAATCTCGCATAAACCGAATATTTGCCGAAGAGAGTTTGTTTTTGGCGCCCACCGTGTATGAATATGAATCAGGGAGGGAGTCGATTTCGGCCGAGGACACACTGTGTTTTGGCGCCCACCATGTATGAATCCAGGTGAGAGGCGCGTTTGGGTGAAATCACAAACCTATCCCTATCGAAACCTATAGAAATCCAGCACATAGGCTTTGCGTGGCAGGGATAGGCAGTAGTGATTTCCATCTCGCAGATTTTGGTTTGGTGGTTCTGCGACTTTCCCGGTTTGTTCAAATTTTTGCAGAGTGCATGTTTACCGTGCCAACTCAATTCGAATCCCGTTTGTATTCTATTTTTTGAGCGGGATCCATTTTCAATTGGAATTACATTCTATATACATCATTTTTATATATACTTCTAAAATCACAACACCATTTATACATAAATATGGTTTACAAATGGCATGATCTCAGATTCATAAGGTTGTATCCATCAATTTGGATTTTCAAATATTTGAAACCACTTTATGTTGAAATCCAATGTATGCATTCCTCGCTAACTGTCTCCAATTAATGTGTGTTTCATGCGGGGTTTTTTTTTCTTCTCAAACATGTATAATGTGTTTCACACACGCAACATATAGTGTAATCCCGTTTAGACATTAATTGCATATAAACCATGCATTGTTTGTAATTGAAGAATCTATGGATCACCAATATTGATAAACTATATAACATTACACGTGTGCCCAAATTCAAATGAATATGCATGTTTGATACACCAATTTGTGTTATGATATTATCGATGTCGTGATCTCGGTTTAAATATTTGAATCCCCTTTAATCCAGATATTCGTCTCATATAGCTATCACTCATGCTTATATAGGACTATCTCTCTGGACCTATACGAGTTCATCGTCTCTCATGTATCTCTCGTCCTACCTGTATGTCGACAATGATCTTTTATCTTCGTAACACACTGACGGTACTCTCTGCCTCGACCTTCATCACTCTATCTCTCTCTAAGTATATCTCGCTCCCTGCTATGTGTCTCTAACTATGATTCTCCATGTGGAATCTCTTTCTCTCACACAAACACAAAACTTTGTCTCCCGGGGTCTCATTTCTCTCTACTATTCCCATGTGTGCAACTTGCACCCCTCCCTCTGAGAGACGTCTTTTGCTCCTTAGATATGAGAACCTACGACTCTTCCTCTTCAATATCTCTTTATCACACACAAACACAAACTCTGTCTCCGAGGGTCTCATATTTCTCCATTGTTCTCTTGTATGTCACTCACACACCCCCTCTCTCCCTAGAGATATCTTGCGTTCCCTCATATGTCTCTCTAGCTATCACTCTTGTTGTGAAATATCTTTCTCTCTGGCAGACACAAAACTCCGTCTCTCTGGATCTCATTTCTCTCTGATATCTGTTTGTATGTGACTAACACGCACCCTCTCTCTATCTCTCTCACACCCACACACATAACCCAGCCTTTTGATCCACTCGACTCCTATCCCTAACGCACACTAGCTAGCATCTTTATCTTTCTATTTATCTGTTTCTCCATCAACCTTGTTTCTCGCCCTCACTCTTGATTCCTATCACGCACACTACAGAGGACCCCGCGACACACACACACGCACACACACACACACACACACACCCCACACACACACTAAGACTCCATCTCTCTCTCTCTCACACACATAAACACACACACACACGCATGCACGCACGCACGCCCCCCCACACGCACTAAGACTCCATCTCTCTCTCTCACACACACACACAAACTAAGACACCATCTCTCTCTCCCCCCTCTCTCTCTCACACACACACAAACTAAGACTCCATCTCTCTCTCCTCTCTCTCTCTCTCTCACACACACACACACCCCACACACACACACTAAGACTCCATCTCACACACACATGCTCTAGGCGGAGCATTTGTTCCTACCACCCTTCATCCAACCTTACCCGTATGATAAACAACCACCTTTATTTACTTGCATAAGATGGACAAATTCCACTTTACTTTAGTAGTCAGCAAACTTATCATCTGTACCCTTATAAAAAAACGAGTTGGCCGCGATGGTGTGCCTGCCATCTTGTAATACATACCGTATGATCTATATCTAAGGATAGAAAACAAACTATGATAATTTTACAAAAGATACCCGCACCTCTCTCCACATCATTATCTCCCGCAACCTCATTGCTCAGCAATTAAAAAAGGAATAAGTCTCTGGAACAATCTAGCATGCATGGTGGCCACTGCCGCCTGCCGGCGCTGTCCATCCCCATGCCTCCACCCATTCCGACCACCAGTCACCACCACGCTCCACTCCTCCTCGCCTTATCTCTCATCTTTCATTTTTTCGATGACATTCTCGAGATACAAGTTTTCCGATAAAATTCTCGAGATATCATTAGTTTTTACACATGGGATTACTCCTGCATGGGTCAATCACAACAGGTGTTCTGTAAAAAATGCATACTAATGTTCCATGCAATGCACGAGAATCTTGCTTATAATTATATAACGCAAATCACGAGCAGGAAGTGACATTTTTTTGACACAACCACGTTAACATGGCCACGTAAATCACTAGCTAAAGTAAATACCATTATACTTATATCCCGATGCAAAAGGTTGAGTACATGTCCGAAGAGTAGAGTCGCACACATGCACTCTGTCTCTCGTAATCTCTCACACACACACCGATTCACGTGGCGCCCACTTAAGCGGAACACGTATGTTACAATTTGTGCACCCGCAGTACACGTGATGCTGCACATTTATTTAAGCGAAGGCGAACCCAAACAGTAGCTGCATTTCCCTCCCGCCGCCTCTTCTTTGATGTGCCGTCGCTTTTGGTAGCCATGGGCCGGCCGAAGGTAACAACATACGCCATACTTCCGCCGGAGCATTGCTTTAACATGGAAATTTTAGTGGTCATGCATGCATCTTTTTGTGCTAGCACTCCTATATAAGGGTTGACCGGTCGCTTCCCATGGACATGCGGGGGCGGTGGAAGAGGAAGGAGAAGGGAAGCGGTCTGTGGAGTAACGTTTTTTACCACAATTTCTTAGGAAACTAAGTGCAATAATTGAGTAGTTTTGCAAACTACCAGTACTACACCTGAAACAGTTCAAAACCTATACTCCCTTGCCAGCGCGCGCTTCCCGCGTGAAATGGTCTGCGTCGCCCTGGAGCGTCAGTGCCGTATTAATGCCCGGCCAGAGCGGAGGCGACCTCTCACTGGCGCCGGCTTTGAAGCGGCGCGACGGCCGAGAGAGCGCCGCTTCCCGGTGCACCGACTGCTCCGCGTCGAGGCTGGCCATAGGCCCTGTTTGGATCCATGGGTTAGAGTTAGTTTGAGCTAGTTGGGGCTCAAATAGCCCTAAAGTATCCAAGCATGAGGGTTTAAATTGGAGCAAGTTGCACCGAACCCATAAAAAAACTATCCCACCCAAGAGGTGCTAACTGGAGATAGTTCTCATTGGGACCACTGAAAAATCACTTTTCTCTCTCCATGAAGTGCATTTATTGTCAATCTAACCCTGTCACCCAAACACGTCTTTGGCTACAGTTAGTTTAGGGTTAGTCATGAGTTAGTCTAACCTCTAGGTAAGTTAGAGTATCAAATAGGAGCAGTATAGGACATGCAAGTTGCTCAAAGTATCTGACGAGCAAATTAAATGCGTGAAAGGATTTTTTTCCTTTTGAAAACGGAACGTGAAAGGATTTTTTTAGAATGATCTTGGCATGTCACTAACATGTGATAGTTAACCGACCTCAATAGACGGCAGAAACACCAGCCCGCCACACTTTGATAGAGACGAGGAGGGAGAAGCGATACATGCTGCTGGATTACTAGAGATAGGTGTCGCACGAAAGCCAAGAAATATGGTGATAGCATGGGTTAGCCATGTACTAGTATGATGTAATTACACTGGGATGCCGTGTTTCGTACTCTTCCAGTCCACTGTGGAGATGATTGGTTAATTTTATATCGCTGAATAATATTAAATATTATGAGTGCAGACGCTCCACCACGAGGTTCCTTGCTCCTTCTCGATCGTCCTAATCTATGTTCTTCCACTCTATTTTTTACGTGAGCTTTGTTCATCCTTTTGCCAACACGCCGAGACATCTAGCATCAAGGTGCACGTGTTATGCAACGATCGTTCCATCTATATGAAGAACACGTGGGAATTTGGAACTACGAGACGAACATGTACCCGTGGAGTGGACGTCTGAACCTGAGTAATGTAGCGCAGTAAGTGAAGTAGAAAGGCACAAATGGTATGAACATGCGTGGCATATAGGGTGTGTTTGGTTGCGTTCTCATCTCGGATAGTTGTTCCCTCTTCATGCATGCTCAACTCAACACCCCTCTTCATGCATGCTCTCTTCATGCATGCTTCTAGTGTATTTGTGCTAAACTAGTGTGGACTCATGCACCCTCCATACACTCTAACAAACACCCAAAACTAGGTCGAGAAGGGAACTCTTGGGCGGCATTTGTCTCTTACTACGTACTACCACTAAATGTTGTACGTGCAATGCCTGATGATGTTATGGAGTACGTGCCTAAGTACTCTACTACTACTATATTAGTTGGAGGCACATATTAATTTTTAAATTTGTTTACGTGTATGCACCGAGACCTTCCAACTAGACGTGTCTTCGTCTCCAGGTCGCACTTTGTATCGTTCATACCACTAAGTACTACGACGTGTGGTCTCCGACCGAGAAGTGGAACAAGTGGAGACGCTCTACCATGCTGTTTTTTTTACGCTGGGCTCTACCACGCTGTTCATGTCCCACTCCTTTGGCGTGTGGGACATCCAAAGACGCGTCGTGTTTGGCACCCTTCGTCATAAGAGTTGAAACGCTAGCATTCATCAGAAATAAAAAATAATTATAAATCGGCAGTGATACTATTTTTTTGCGAACCAATCAGCAGTGATACTATACCACGCGGTTTCCTTGCTCCTCGATACCGGAAAGAATACTTCCGTTCGCCAACATGATGGACGTCAACCATCCTGGTCCACTTGCCATGCACGCAGAACTCCAAGGGAGTCACCCAGGTCGTCACGCCGTAGTAACAATGACTAATGAGTCACGGGCCCACTTCCCACTCTGAAGTTCCTCGGACGAAGGAACCATCATGACTTCATTGAATTCCGCTTCTTGAAGAAAACTACTGTACTAGCAGTATTGCTAGCTACAGTAGCTACAGTAGGAATATGAAAATCATAGGAAGTGAGATGACATGCATCTCAATTCCTATAGAGAAAGAGATGCCATTTGATGCTTAGGATAGGAATTTTTCCATTTAGTCTAGGTTAATGTACTAGTAATTTGCTGTAAAAACTACAGTAGTAACTAGTACTAGTATTGGTACATGCTCGTACTCAGACACAGACACACACACTAACTACTAGTACTACTACTTCTCACATACTGGCCAGACGCCGTCGTTCTCCTTCCCGGCTTTGTCGGCGACACCCCACCGTGCTTGGATCTCCGCCGACCTCTCCACAGCAGCGTGTGCGTCCTTTTCTTTCTTGCGGCGGCGGGCCTCTCTTTTCTTGAGTGCTTTCTGACTTTTCCGCTCCCTCTGTGCGGCTTTGGCCGCCTCTTGCTCTACAGCCCATTCGGCCTTGGCATCTTCAAATTCCTCCCACATAGTTGTGAGGTCGCGAGCGGCGATGAACTCGGCACGGCGGGATGCCATCGCTTCCCTACCATTTTGTGTGTGCGGTCGTGGCGGCGAGGAACTTCGGCGCGGCGGATGCCATCGCTGCCTTACTAGTTAGTGTCTTGGTAGCGGTGGCATGAACGATGCTTGGTGAGAGATCTGGGTGGAGTGGCGGACAACCGTATAGTGCATTGCTTTGTCAAGAGCTCAAGGACGTAAGACAAAGCAAATTTGGATTCCCCTTCAATCCTGGTCATTTATTACCGAGTAAAATGCATTGGCGGTCATCGAACTTGTCTTGATAGCTCACTTTGATCATTGTATACGAGATATGGTGATTATACGGTCACTGCCTCAACGTATAGCTCCGTATTTGTTTGGTTGACCAGTCAAGCAGTCCGCATGCGCCTCATCAGCTCGTGTTCTTTATCTATCTATCTATGCGGGCCTACCTGTCTTGAAGAAAGAAATAAAAACCAAAATTATGCGTATGTGACATTACTGTTTAGACATTTGCTGGAGGCCTCCGCGAACAGCGAGCATGTATTCACCTGGCTCAACACCAACGGTCATACTCGTGACTCGGCGCCTTGCTCATGTATATCGTCCATCACAACGACAATCTATAAAACAACCTAGCTAGAGAGGGTACTATGGTGCGGAGTATGTACTATTGTGAGCAACCGATCATAGTGCCACTGCACACGAGTGTGTGTCTGATCGATTCGTCCATTATTCATAAGTTATGTATGGTTGTGTGGTGTCTAATGGTGGTCATCGAATGCTAGTTGGCGATAAGAGCGGTTGCATGGACGTCTGGTTGTCAATACGTGCCGCATACGCTTCAAAGGCTCGTCATCCATGAGTTCACATTTTACCACCACGCCAGCGTCTGACCGCCCTGGCCTACCGAAACCCCTTCCGTCGCTAGCGAGCGCTTCCCGCCTGAAACAATCACCGCCTCTCCAGAATGTCAATGCCGCATTCACCATCCTTAACTGCAGGTGCAGTTGGTGTGTCACTGACATGCGGGCCTGATGCCCGTTGGGCCCACATGTTAGTGAGACAACGGACCTGCGGTTAAGTCACTCAAGCAGCGTCTGCATTCACGCCCGACGCGACCTCTCACTGGCGTCGGCATTGCAGCAGCGCGCCGGCCGAGAGAGCGCCACCTGCGCGGCATCCCGGTGCAAGCGACTGCTCCGCGTTAATGACACCACGGCTGCTGACGAGCCTACTCCGCTGACAGTCGTCCATCCGTCTGCCGTGGCTCATTGCCATTCGCCCACTATATTAACTTGAGAGCCCCAGCTCCCATCCATAGCCAAAGAACCACACTCATTCTCCTCCGGTCCCTTCCTTTTGTTGGTACCACTCCAGCCATGGCCTCCGGGCACTCCAAAGATCTCTTGGACGTACTGTTGCAGGAGCAGACGAAGGACATTGGTGGCTCGGCTCTGGGCGCGCTTCAAAGCTCTCTTGGACGTACTCTCGCAGGAGCAGACGAAGGAGATTGCTGGCTCCCCCCGGCCGCCCTCCGCCGCCACGACCACGAAGTCGGCGCGCTTGCGCGGGCGCAACCTACAGCGAGGAAGAGTAGTACACGGTAGGTCGCCACCGCTCTGGTCCTAGGAAGGCCACCGCTCCTCCACTCAGTCGACGCCAAGCTTGGTGGGATAAAAATCGGCGGCCGATTAGCCGCTTGATGGAGACGTGGAGGCGGAAATCTTCATAACCTTGTGCTCCGGAGGAGGAGGTTATCGAGGCGGATAAGGAGGAGGCAAAGGCAATGGCTGGCTTTCTCGTGTTCATGGCCGGACATGGTGGTCGGGGCCCGGCGATCGTTTAGATTAGGTTTCTGATGAGGTTTTAGTACGGTTTGTGCGAAATATGTAATGAATTTCATCCAGTTTATAGGAAAAATTCTCGAAATGTAATGAATTTCATCCGGTCAATTTGAAATTTGCTTTGTTTGCACGAATTTCGTCCGGTTAGTTCATATAGTTGTCGAAAGGTGTGCGGGCAGCATCGGATGGCATCCATCAATGTCCTCGGACAGATGCAGGTGTAAATTTGTGGGCCAGCGCTGGAGATGCCCTAACTATCATGCTATAATCGCTAACAATCCTCCATTATTTGGTAGGGAACAGTTATCACTTGATCAACATCTGATCCGCTGTGTTTCGCACACCTCCGGCGTAAGAGTGTAAACTCTTGCTTACATAAAAATGGAGCAAGTGGACGGCACTGTAGCACGTCATATCACTCGAACTAGCCCGCCTAACGAGCGGGAAAGCACCGCCCTCGTCATTTTGTTCTGGATTTCTATCAATCGATCGCACGAAAATGTTACCTTCGCAAGTTCTAAAGGAAAAGGCGGCACATTTATTTAATCGCAGCTGCCGCAACCCCGACAGTCCGGCTCGCACGCCGCTCACCAGAGGGGACACGCGTTGTCTTGCAATTTCACTGACATGTGGGACCGCAATTGAATAAACCGTCGATAGCCGAAATCTAATCGCTCGACGGGCGTCGGCTAAGAAGAGAGAAACGGGGGAGGGAGAAGAGATCGCCCGCCCGCCGCGCACGGACTCCAAGAAATATATGGTGATAATGTGAGGTGGGCCATGCTGGAGTCCGGACCACTTCCGGAGCCCGCTCTCACCGCCCTGTGTCGGTGTACTAGAGTAGGGGTACCCTAGTATCCCGTACTTGTGCACAGACGATTCTGACACCAGCAGCAGGGTTTGCCTCGTCACCGCCAAGATCCTCCGTGGCTCCTTTGGAGCCATTCTAGAACAAAGTATTTGATTAAGAAGACAAGGCCCGGCAAGAGGAGCTTGCCGGAAGGCCACTCAAGGCATGCAGAAGACAAGGCCCGGCAAGAGGAGCTTGCCGGGAAGGCTCGGGCGCCGACAAGCCTCCGGACGCGACAAGGATTCGGCCGCGGCAAAGGCGCTTGCGACAAGCAACCTCTCTCCATCTCCGCTCCAGCTCATCCAGCAACGTGTCTCCATGGGACCATTCCATGCGCGTGTGTCGAGAGGCTGTGCAGCCAGCGGAGAGCAGCGATAAGCGGCGCTGAAAAGCTTGCCATCGTGGCGAGCGGTGGCGCGCCTGACGGTCTCTGTTGCACTGTTTGGGCGACACTGATGGGCATTTATTGCTTTTGTCCCTTACCGTCAGAGTTAGGTGTTTTGCACCGTACACTGTTCGAGTAGGTGTACCATTTCCTGTTTTTACATTTGTACCCTCGCCTATGTTGCCACCTGTCGGAGACCCCTTGAGCATATAAAAGGAGGCCCATGCATAGCGTGAGGAGGTTGGGTTCATTCGACTCACTAGAGACCAGATACGCTCACGCTTAGGTTTTGTAGCTCGCCGGCTCCCTAGCAAGAACACAATACATCAAACAAGCAGCAGTAGGAGTTTTATCTCTCCGGAGAGCTCCGAAGCTGGGTAAACTGCTCGTGTGCCTCGCCTCGATCCGCTCTTCATGCGATCTCCACCCCCCTCCGAACCACAAAGGGGCCTGGTCCGCCGGCCCCATAGGTGTTCGTGGGTACGATCAGCCTCCCCGACACCCTGGCCCCTCAAGACGCCAGCTGCCCGCCGCATGCATGCATAGCAAGTAGTACTCCTTATGTGGAGGAGAGAGAGGCATTGAAAAATTCAAGAAGTGGGCTCTCCAAGAGCCCGTCTCTACACGTGCTCCTAGGTATAAAAAAATAATTCTAAAAAAAGGCATAAAAAACAATTGTGTCTTAAAAAAAGAAAGTTAAAAAACATTTGAGAGGAATAGATAGAGAGAAAGTGAGAAAAAGCTGTAACCTGGGCATTACATGAGGAAGGAGGGAGTGGTGCACATGCCAAGTTCACTGGGCTGCCGTGTTTCACACTCCTCCGTTGTAACAGTGGAGACAATAGCTTTCATCAAAAATAAACAATCAATACTTGTTGCTCGTCCTCTATATCGGAAAGAATACTTTCAGTCACCGACACGTGGGACGTCGACCATCCTGGTCCACCTGCCATGCACAAAATTATCCTGGTCTACCCCGGTCGTATCGCAAGCCCAACCTTTCCCACTGTAAGTTGTTCGGAATAGGGAACCATCATGACTTCGTTGAATTCCGCTTCTTCAAGAAAACTTACTGTACTCGCAATACTGCTACCACATGCGAAGACGGGACGGAACTGTACCACGTCATATCACTGAAACCCACTAGGCCAAACTAGCCCGCCTAGGTCATCTATTTTGGAACGGAGGGAGTACGTCTCTGCACTGCTATGATTTTGTGTTGCACGTTCTCTGTATTTTGCTACCATTTTCCTACCCTATGAACCAAATGAGGCCTGAATGTATGTCGACTATTGTCTGATCGATCGCTACGCCTACAATTTTAGGAGCTAGGGCTATTGGTCAATCGACGAGGGATAAGTATAAGCATACATGAGCTCATCAGCCCCAACGTTTATCTTCAAGTGAGTGTTTTGCAAGTACTATAGCTCGCATAAAGTAGCTAGCCTACTAACACCAAGAATCATCAAACAAGCCCTGCTGATATGATAAACAGTTCAAACTTACATCTAAGCATGCCATATATTACATCAAAAGCTAGTGAGGATACATCTGTTTCTATAACTCGGAGAGGGTTCGCATGATTCACTATCAAACAAAAGTAGCAAGATCCGCCCACACAAGACAGTGCACTAGCCCTAAGATGGTTTGATAACACACATCGTTCTGGTAATTAAACACAGGGCAATGCAAACTACCCTGAAGGATTAGCGCAACCAACTATTTCTTATCATCGATCTCTTGGGAAATGACCACAGCACAGACAGCGGCATGGGAATCGATTTCTGGGGCGATGTCCGCAGGACTGACTGCGACATCGGAATCGATCTCTGGGGCGATGTCCACAGGATGGACAGCGGCATCGGGATTGATCTCCGGGGCGATGCCAACAGGACGGGCCACGACATCGGAATCATCAAGGACGTCCACCGGCACCTGCACAACCCTAACATATTAGCAAGCACATTGCAAATAATCAAAAACCACAACTATGGTAATAAGCCATTATTTTTTACCTTGTGCAGCTCACCGGGGGATCGCCCGTTTTTCCAATTATGAAGCATGGCTAAGTGATCCTACTCACATTGGACCCAGTGCTCAGGTAGTTTGGCCTATAGTAGGGCAAGAAATATTGAATGGTGATGTAGGCGGGCGTTTCCGAGGAATCCAAATAACCTCTGGGTTTTTTTCAGCTTTGGCGAGCATCCCCTCCGGGGGCCATCTCCTCGTCCTCGATGGGGGCCATCACCTTGCCAGGGGAATACTACTTCTCAACGGCGACTATCTCCTCAAACTCGGTCTTGAGCCTCACATAGGTGGCAATCAGAGTTCCTAGGCTAGGCACGGTGGGGCCCTTGCTGTTCTTCCAACTTTCTTTGAGGAGTTCGTCCGCCAACGTCCTCAACTCTTGGGCCAGTGCTTGTTTCTTGGAGTTCTTCGTCTCCATGGGTTGGCCCGCCAACATGGTCAACTCGTTGGTCGGTGCTCGCTTCCCGGAGATCGCTGTCTCCAGTGGGTTGTCCGCCGGCAACTCTTTGCCTAGTGCTCCAGGATCCATCAATGAACTGACAAACAAAAAGCAATCGAAAGGAAACCACAATCGCAATGAAAATGGAAAAATAATAGGATGTGAGAATCGGTCGATTGCTTCATAAAAGAAGATTCTTGGAATGAAAATATAGCAGCATAACTGATTCACCCACCTTTCCTTCGTCGGTACAGAAGAAAAATGGCAGAAGTGAGTAGCCTGTAGTGAGGTTTTCTTCAAGAAAGGGAAGAAAGGGCTTGAACGAGCATTCTAGTGAAATGATGGTTGCTTCGTCCAGTCCAACTTGGAGGCCACCTTACCACTGCTGGTAAAGGTGTGGTTTTTGTGATATGACAGGTCATGACGGCCACACTGGGGTGACAGGTGAGTCTCGACTGTAGCACCTCGCTGTGATTTGGTGGATGGCACGCGGGCCCGGATGCTTTGAAATGTCCCGCTTGTAGATAGAGCGGATAGTCATATACTCCCTCCTTTCCGGTTTATAAGGCTCAATTCAAAAATCTCACCAACCAAGGTAGCTGTTGAGTGGTGGAATACTTTTTGTAGTTTGCAAAAGCACTCAATTAATGCTCTTGTTTTCTTCAGAAAAGTATGTTTACCAATGCATTAATTGCAATGCATGCATGCATAAATTACATGCATTGGTCAATTTTCTCTTAATACTTGCATGCAATGATTTAATGCACCTTGAAATCTGGACATGTAATGGGAAACAACCAAATTGAGCCTTATAAAATGGAAAAACTAAAATTTTGAGATAAGCCCTATACTCCCTCCTTTCCGGTTTATAGGGCTCAATTCAAAAATTTCACCAACCAAGGTAGATGGTGAGTGGTGGAATCCTTTTTGTAACTTGCAAAAGCACCCAATTAATGCTCTTGTTTTCTTCAAAAATTTATGTTTACCAATGTATTAATTGCAATTCATGCATGCGTAAAGTACATGCATTGGTCAATTTTCTCTTAATACATGCATGCAATTATTTAATGCACCTTGGAATCTGAACTTGTGATGGGGAACAACCAAATTGAGCCTTATAAAATGAAAAAAACTAAGATTTTGAGATAAGCCTTATAAACCGGAAAGGAGGGAGTAGGAGTGCTCAATATTGTGCACGGCGACCAAGGCGGAGAGGAAAATGAGAGAACTACGTAATTAATGCATGAGTTTAATTAGGGTAGTTTTGTAAAGTACGAGATACATTCCTCCAATCGCAAAATGCCTTGGTTCATGAGATTTGAGATTTGAGCTCTATAAACCGGAAGGGAGGGAGTACTGCACACGGTGTAGTCTAGTCACTTGTTGAAATATCTAGAAAGGCAAATACTCCTTTCCGGTTTACAGGGCAATACTAGTCCCTCCATCTAGGTGTGTAAGTCATCTTGACTTGTACTAGAAAACAAGTAAGTGTAATTACCCCTAAACAATAAAATATGTTGACATGGGGAGGAACATATTTACTAGTTATATCATCTGCAATTGCCTGAATCTCAAGTCGTTCCTCAAACCAATCATATACTTTATTGAGATAGGTAACTAACCCGAGTCCCCCTCTAAGAGCCGTATATGAAAATTTCATCTCGTACGGCTCAAGCAGAAACACAAAAATTTTCAACGAATATTAGAAAAAAGGTTACGAAAACCAAATAGTCCCAAAACACTTAGGCGCGGTGCATTAACTTCTACCTTGTTTCTTGTTTCTTGACATATCAACCAATAAGAGATGAGAGGTGTGCATGCTTTTAATGACTTGCAATGGCTAGTTCATTGCATGCAATGCTATTAATTAGCAAATAAACATTGGTGGCCCCAGGAGGAAATGGTGCTAAGCGCGTGGACCTATGCAGAATGAGTATCAACCAATGGATAATGGAGTTTAATTGTTAAACAATAGCAATTTTGTCTCATGCAAGAGCCTGGCTAGTAGTCCAAGGAACTGCACCACGCGAGCGTTCCCAACTGCCATGTTCGGGTTGCGCTTGGCTCTTCGCCTCTTCGAGAAGACGAACAATGATGTTACTCCTACTTCTACTTACTGCTCCTGCCTTTGCCTCTATGACAGGTGGGCCCAACAGGTGGTTGGCTCTCCTGTCATGCAGCCAAAGGCAGGTGCAGTTAAGGCACCGGAGCTCAGTCCGCGAGGGAGAGGGCGTTGTAGTAATCAAATGTCTCGGTTTGTACGAGTTGACGAAGATAGGGGTTGCTTGCTAGGGTTGCTCACTACGTATATATAGGCCGGAGCCTCTGCGCTTGCTTGCTAGGGTTGCTCTATTCACACACTCTCATCCTCTCCAGATCTAAACAAGATAGGGGTAGTAACACTGTCTTTCTCCCTTCAAAAAACACTGGCTTTCTATCCTCACCGCTGGTTACAGATCCAGACGTATCCCCCTCCGCCGATGAAGGGGAGGAGGGGCAGCGTTTAGGTCGTCGTCGATAGTGAGGGAGGAGACCCGCTGCCGTCCGCACCGTTATCTTTGGCCGAGCGTCGGCGCGGGAGGTCCTCCGATCCCTTCGTCGTTGCCTGTGGGCGGATCCGGCCTCCCGCCGCCCACCTATCCACATCCCGACGACCTTCATGTATATCTTCGTTTGAAACCGCCTTAGCTCTACTTCCCCAACTCACTACGTTGCTGCATGTGCATCATTTTCTACCTCTCAGCCCCTCTCGATCGGATGGTCCAACGTCACATTTTTTCTTCTATTGTTAGAGGTAAAGCTACTTCATGGAGTCGAATCTTGTACTCCCTCCGTTCGAAAGTACTTGTCATTGAAATGGATGTATCTATATGTATTTTAGTTCTAGACACATCCATTTTGATGACAAGTAATTCCGGATGGAGGGAGTACTTGGTTCAAACAAGAAATAAAGTGGGGGTGGAGGAATTTAGTATGTACATCGTACTTGGTACAAACAGGAAGGAAAGGGGGTGAAAGTAGTACAGACTAGTCATCCAACCGGTCTCTTGGTCGAACAGGGAAATATAGGGGTAACGTTGTACACAGTGGTATGACCAGGACTAGATTTTCTATCCACACATAGGAGTAGGTGGCTAGATTGAACAAAAATGGGACCAACCCAGATATGTTTCTTGGATGTTTGTTTCTCGGGGCAACAAACTATGAGTCACCACTTTATGCCCCTATTTACGTACATGGTGCTTTGGATTTTGGTGCACCTTGTCCCATGCCCTTATACCAAATATTTAGGCTCCGTTCGGAATAAAGGGGCATAAAAGATAGGTCTTGATGAAAATAGAGGAATAGGAAAGGAATGTAGGTATAAAACTATGGAACAGCGAACCAGAGGAAACTCTCAAGAGAATGTGTTCGGATGGACAACGAAATGTACAGATTTTTTTTAGAGTAGCATGCTTGGCAGTATGAGATGCTATTTGTTTATTCAGCTGCACAGTGACTACTCTTGTCCTCACCTCACGTACCACACATAGGTTGATTTTTTTATTCTGGCAACACAACACAGCAACCTGTCTAACGCATGGCAGCGAGCGCCTGCCTCGGGCTTCCGCCCAAAAAATGAGCAGCGTGTGGATGTTTCTAATCCTATGGAATCAGTACTACCAGACCAGCTTTCCTATGAAACACTATTCACCTTTCCCGTGTTCCGAACGGTTGGAAGGGAAAGAATACCGTAGGAATTGTGTTCCTTTGAAAATCCTGCACCAAACCTGTGAACCGAACGCAGCCTTAGCTGTTCTTAATCTAATGTCCCTCGTAAAAATGAAGCCATGCCACTGTTATAAGCCATGACAAGTTTAGCCAAAAGTTTTTGCCTGTAATTGTTTGAGACTCTGACTGTTTCCTCTGTGCCTTTTTGTGCAAACAGGATATCCAATTCACACAGTTCTTTGTTGTGACCTTTTGGTGCACTGCACGAAACTCTTCTTAAAAGAAGTGACTTTTGTGCTGTTTAACTGGAATGTCAGAATGGAACAGTTGATTCATTTTGGGGGAACTGCACAAAGGGAGATCTGTGTTCCAATCCTCATCATCCATATTGGCACCATAACCTTCCTTTAGGTAAAAATGATATTTAATGCATGTGTTCATCTCTATTTTCCGACTGCCATGAGAAATTAATGCTGTTTTTACTAGTACACTTGTACTCCCTCACTGACAAAACCAATTCTGAATTAGAAGGCCAATCATGTACTTGGTTTCACCAACCGTGAGGAGAAAAAAGCGAGCATGAAGAGGAAGAAGAAGAAGAATAAACAGTGCCAAGGTGATCTTGCTGAAGCCAGAGGCCTCAGTCGAGGCCATTCAAGGGCTCCGACAATGACTACCTTACATGTGAGACAATCCTCCAGGGAGCCCTTCCACTTCTGCTGTCTCACTTAATTAATTAGGAGTACTTAAGTACCACTAATTTATTACTGCCTAATTTTCCTGTTGGAGTTAAACACATCTTTAGTAGGACCCTATGCCGAATCATGTACGTGTGTATGTTTGGCTATGGAGGTGAATCATGTGGTGGAGCAGGGAGGGAATATTATTAGTGTCATGACATATTAGTGCTATTGTTTTGCATGTCAATTTATTGCCATTGGTTCAATGAGGCAATGTTTTGCATATTGTCCATCATGAATTTGATGCTACTGTTTGAGTAATATGCTAATGTCTTCCTATCCTTTCTCACTAAGCTAATGAAGGTTTCACCTTGTTCCTACTTGTGCAAACAGGGATCATGTTGTGCCAATCATACATTTTAATGTAACTACACAAGACAATACAATGAATCAGTATCCCAGCCAGTTCTTTAACTCTGCTGGAATTTCTTGATAATCTTTTGATATAATCTCAGCACTGGTAAACAAGAGTGATTTCAACCATACATTTGAAGTGCACAAAAATATATACTATTGTGTGATTCCAGTGAGTGCTTTATCATCTCTTACGGGACTACATGAATAAGCTTTTTTTCCCAGGTTGGTACGGGCCTAAGGCCTTCATCCATATTAGTTTGTTGTCATCTCTATTTGTATCATGCTACTGTCATGAGAAACTCCTTTATCTTTGGACGTTAAAGTTTTGCAACCCACGATAAATGGCAATGCTTTGAGTGTTGAATTGAGCTAATTGGCACTGATTAAATAAACTAATACCTCTCTTTAAGCAAGACTACTATGTTGCTAACTTTACCCATTAAGATAATGAGGGTGCTTCTATTTGTTACTGTATGTTTCATCAACTAGTCCCACTATTACAGTAATCTCACTCTCTCAATATATGTGCCAACAGGGATGCTCGATTTTGGTGGAACTGCACAAAAAATTTGGGTACTTCATTGCCTCGACAACTTTCGTCCTTTCCTGTCAGTCGCTAAACTCCACATGCTTTCTTCCTTTGCTGTCAGTTGCTTGGCTTATCTCGGCTTCCAGTCAAAGGAAATAGTAATTGATATGCTACCTCACACAGGTTGGTACTGGTCTTTATCCTGATTATTGTGCCTGTCATATGTATTGGTAATTTGGCATTGTGCTACTGTTTGCCGATTTCATAAAGGAGTAATTTGGAGCCTGAACTCGGAGGCAAATCATTACATCGGGTGATTTCAGTAGAACTGCACAAAATGATCAGATGGACAGGTACTTATGCTGCTGCTATGTACTCCAAAGTTCACTCATACAAGCATCAATGTTGACAAGAAGTGCCTATATTCATTCGAGTATCAACCAAGCGTCAACCAATTGTCAAACTCAAGTATTAGGAGAGTGAACGCATAAAAATATTGCTTGGTGCATAGCCCAGAAAAACACAGTCCAGTCTTTGGTCCCAACTTGTGCCTTTTGGTTATCGGCATATATGGTAGTGAACTATATGGCATGGAGTCTAAAGATTCCAGACAAGTTGGTTGACGCGTATATTCATCTGGCACTTAATCAGTATGCATGCCAAGGATGCTCCATTTTAGTTGAACTGCACAAAAAATTTGGGTGGTTCATTTTCTCAACCGCCTCCTTTCTAAATGCGCAATGTAGAATTTTGGCGAGATATAGGACCAAGATGAGCCAAGAACTAGTTGGATGAAAGTAGTGGCCAAGTTTCTCAAACCTCCCTCGCACGAGGCCACTATTTGAGGATAAACCTACAAGCAAAGTTCAGATTATGCATGCTGCCTCTTATGTACTCGAAAGTTTACTCGTACAAGAACTAATTTTAGCAAGAAGTACCTCCGATTGAACACCATTTACCAGTCTGTACCCTAGGTAATTAAAGTTTGTCCATGGATCATATTGAATGTGATCTCAATCATCTGGATGCATAAACATACTGAACATGTGTATATCTGAATTTTTTTGTGAATTATGTATGAATATTGTCGTGTGATTTATCAATCATTTGGATGCATAGATATGATGAGCTTGTGTATATATGAATCTTTTGAGTTTTTGATAGTGAATGTTGGCTATGAATATGAATGTGTCCTGTGAACCTGAGTTTGATATGAATGTTTACCTTTTCTTTTGTATTTGTGTGTGAACTTGTTAGTATGCCTACTGTGGGGTATAAAACGCATGTCTCCTATAAAAGTAATGTTGTTTCCAATTTATGTTTTCCCTTCTAACAACATTATATATATTTATATTATTACTTTTATCATACATTTTATAGAGACTTATATATACATTATAAAAATATCCCATGTGTTATTAACTTATAAAAGTAAATGTTTAACGGAAGTTGGCAAGGAAAATCCTGGTTGTTTTTGACTCACAGGCAAGGAAAATCCTAGTGATTGCGTACAAAAGCTTGCGAATATTTTAAGGCCAATTTAACAATAACGCGCTAATTTCTTAATTATATATATATATATATAATGTGCCTCTCCGGTTTATTCTTTGATATTAATTGCTCCTTCTAACATAACATTATATATATCACGAGCCCACCTAATACGTGTATTTCAAGGAAGTGCATATGGGTTGGGATTTCTTAGAAAATATAAATGGGCCTGATTGACGTGAAATTAGTTGTTCACCCAGCCCAGCAAATGGACTGTACATTCTAGAAAACATGGGTTAAATATATGCCACATTTTGCGGTGACATGTGGGCCAATAGGTCGGAAGCCTCACGCAGGCGTTGTCAACTTGGTCAAAAAATGGTTGTGTCATCCACAGCCATTGGATTTATATCCAACGGCCGGCATGCACCTTCAATCTCTCGTCTTCTTCCTCCAGCGTCGCCGGGACCGCCTGGTCCGGCCTCCGGCGGCTAACGGCTCTGCTTAGCAGGAATCGCTGCGAAGCGCTACCCCACCGCCGGCTAGGCTATCCCTCCACCCCTCGACACCTCCTGTTATTCTCCACAGACTACAACCCCACGCCGCAACAGAACCAGTTATAACCCTTCTCCTCCTCTCAATCTGTGACTCCACTGCCGCGTTTTCCCATCTCCGAGTCGTTCCCGTCCGGGGCCTCGCCGTCGTCCACCGCCTCGCTGCGTTCGGTGCGGCGTGGTCAACAAACGAGAGTCATCGGAAGAGGACTGTACGTGGAGAGCCTGACGGCTGGGACCCATGAGGTCCATGGTCGCACGCAAGGAAAGTTCCTCCTTATTAAGCTGAAAAAAATGTTTCCTCCACGGCGGTGGAACCCACGGTTGTATCTTCGCATGGAAGGAAGTGCCTCCTTGTTTTGTGAAAAATTTATTCATCCCGTTGACAGGTGGGACCCGTCGATTTGGTGGATCGACTTGTGGTCCTACTAAGCGGGCGATGTCTGTGGTGTCTTTGCCGCGCACCGAACTAGTGAAGTTTCCACTCCTCTCCATCTGCGACTCCACTGCCCGTCTTCCCCATCTCCGGTCGTTCCGATGCAGGTGCGCTCGACACGGTGTGGTCAACATGGTCAACAACCGAGAGTCATCGGAAGATGACTGTACGTGAGAGGCTGACAGTGGGGACGCACCACGCCCATGGACGCATGCATGCAACAGAACGCTGCGAGGTCAACGCGGTCAAGGAACGACTTCCATCGGAAGTATAGGGGCCGTTTGGTTTGCTAGCTGTCCATGGGTGGATGGGGGATAGCCATATTTTGGGATGATACCAGCCGTTTGGAAGAGAGGATACGGTGGATATGGGCAGCCATGTTTAGAGAATATTTGGTGTAAAACCTGGTTGACGAGAGCCGTCATATTCTCGCGGACGAGGGCAGCCACTCGCGTTCTCCTCACTGAAACGTTTTCCCCATCTCCCACCTCCTGAACAGAATCCTTTCGCCCTGCTCGCTCTTGAACGAAAATAGCGACAATGGCGGCGTGTGGGATTTTTGATTGGGTGGTGGCACAGTTGAGGAAAGGCGGCGGTCCCTCTCCCTTCTCTCCTTCTCTCCTACCCGCTAAAACGACATGGTCGTAATTTGTGAGCTCTGACAGCTCGCGTCGACACCAGGCGTATGGGGGCTTGTGGTGGACAAGACGGCGAGGAAGGAAGTCGATGGAGAGAGCTGGGTGGTGTGGCGGTGAGGGATGGGCCTGGGATGCTTCTTCTCATATGAAAAACAAGTTCATGCTTCATCTGTATGTGGTTAGGCAGGCCAACACCAACAAGAGCACTGAATATTCAGAACAAATGATCATCTTGTTCGTGAATAGAACAATAACAATGTTCTTTACGTTGGCAGAAGCGGGGCTACTGTAAGTGCAACATGTGTGTGTGTGTGCGCTTTCACAAATGTACATGTTGTTTAATTTTTTGAATAATTTTTATAATAACAACATGTTTTGGTTTTGTTTCCTTTGTTATCGGATAGTTGATATAAGATTTTTCTGAAACAACATATTTATCTTCGAATGGAATTATACCTATTTATGAAACAACATATTGCATGATTGCATGTAACAGAGGTAATCTCACAACTCTAAGAAAAAGGTCAACACGAAAAAATGTATTTTGTGAAAAAAAACGTTTGCCCCCTGACTGCTGGGACCCACCTGACGGGCCACTGTATTTCGCGAAAAAACGTTACCCCCGCTGCCAGCTCGGACCCACCGGAAGTGCCTCCTTATTACGCACAAAAAAATGAATAATCCCCCGGCTAGCTAGGACCCACCTTGGTGGGAGGCCGACTTGTGGGCCTACTAAGTTGACGGGGACGATGGGCTTTGTCAACTTAGTCAATATGAACGATTCTAGCTCCAGTGACTGTACGATGTCCATCCAACGGCCGTAGTGCTTCTTCAACCTCTGGTCTTCTTGCTCCAGCCGCCCAAAGCAGCACCGGTCGTGCCGCATCCTCCTGCCTCCCGTGACCGGCTGTGCTGCCGCGGAGGCCTCATCGCCCCCTACTATTCCCACCGCTGGCCAGGCCCTGTGGCGACGGCAGCCTCACACCGCAGCCGAACCAGTGAATCCTCGTACTCCTCTCCGCACGGGCTTCCACTGCCGCCTCTTCCCCGGCTCCGCGTCATCCCCTTCCTAGGCCTCGCCATCGTCCACCACCGTGGTGCTCTCCGCGCGGCATGGTCAACGTGGTCAAGGAATGACTTCCATCAGAAGAGTACTGTACGTGGAGAGGCTGACAGCTGGGTCCACGGCCACAACCCAGTTTTTTTGTGATTTGCCAAGTAAGTCACTTTGTCAGGCCTGTTGGGCTGCAAATCTTTCAAGACGAGGAGAGATTTCATTCGGCTGGCCGAGAAAATGGACCATCAGTAATGAGAAATGGGTTGTACATTTTTAACACACATCAAACTGGCGATTAGTTCCAAATATCTTTTTTTTCATTTCAAGATTTTAAAATACATTAATTTCTATGCGTGGAGAATTTGTTGGATTTTATATTGATATACATTTATTTTTAAAATCAGTTTGAATGTGAGTCGAAATTTCGGGATTAAAAATAGTTCGGACCACACCGAAATATGCAAAATTTCGTATAATTTTTTAACCGTGGCCACAATATGGGCTGTAATGCTAACAAAAAGAATATGGGCTCCAAAAAAACCTTAAGAATTAGCAAATGGGCTGTAAATTATTAGAAATAATGGCATATGGGTTGTATGCTATTTTCCACAGATTTGAGGCTTTCCTAAAAAAAAGGTTGACGGACAAGCAGTGACTGTTGGATGTCCATCGAATGGTTGTCGTGCTTCTTCAATCTCTGCTCTTCCTGCTCCAGCCGCTCAAACAAGTGCCGGCGAGACTGCCTGCTACCTCCTCCCCACGACCGGCTGTGCTGCCGCGCAGGCCTCACCGCCCCACCGTACTCCCATCACTGGCCTAGCCATCCCTACTGTTGTTCTCCGGCGACGGCAGACGAACCAGGAAACCCTTGTACAGTCGTACTCCCCTCCGCGTGGGAAACAGCTGCCGAGTCTTCCCTGCCTGCGTGTCGTTCCCTTCCTAGGCCTCGCCGTCGTCCACTGCCCTGGTGCTCTCGGCGCGGCTTGGTCAACGTGGTCAACGACCGACATGCATATGTAGTGGACTGTACGTGGAGAGGCCGACAGCTGGGTCCATGGCCGCACGCAAGGAGATGCCTCCTTATTACGTGCATAATAATGATTCCTCCACCTGACATTGGGGACCCACTGAAAGGGCCTCTGTATTTCGCGAAAAAAATGTTACCGCCGCTGACATCTCGGACCCACCAGCTATATCTTTGCACGCAAGGAAGTGCCTCCTTATTACGCACAAAAAAATGAATACTCCCCCTGTTAGCTGGGACCCAGTATAGTGGCAGGCTGAATTGTGGGCCTACTAAGTTGACGGGGACGGAGGGCTTTGTCAACTTAGTCAATATGCACGATTCTAGCTCCAAAGGACTGCAGACGATGTCCATCCAACAGCCGTACTGCTTCTTCAACTTCTGGTCTTCTTTCTCCAGCCGCTCAAACCAGCGCCGGTCGTGCCTCGTGCTCCTGCCTCCCGTGGCTGGCTGCGATGTGGCGGAGGCCTCACCGCCCCCTACTATTCCCACCGCTGGCCAGGCCATCCCTTTACTCACTCACACCCCCTGTTATTCTGCGGCGACGGTAGCCTCACACCGCAGCGAACCAGTGAACCCTCGTACTCCTCTACACGTGGGCATCCACTGTCGTGTCTTCCCCGGCTCCGCGTCATCCCCTTCCTAGGCCTCGCCGTCGTCCACCGCCCTGGTGCTCTCGGCGCGGCGTGGTCAACATGGTCAAGGAACAGCTTCCATCAGACGTGGACTGTACGTGGAGAGGCTGACAGCTGGGGACACGGCCGCAGCAAGGAAGTGCCTCCTTATTACGTGCAAAATAATTATTCCTCCACATGACAGCGGGGACCCACCGGACAGGCGACCATATTTCACGAAAAAAATGCTTCCCCCTGACTGCTGGGACCCGCCAGCTACATCTTCGCACGCAAGGAAGTGCCTGACAGTCGGGACCCACCTAGTCGAAGCGTACGTAGCGTTGTCATTCTGGTCGCGAACGATGCGTACATATATACCGGGTGGATGTAGAGGCGTGCACGCGCCGTAGTAGAGGCGCGTGTCGTAGTAGAGGCGCGCGCGTAGCATGTACACGTCGTGCACAACGGCGAGGGTGCAAGAAAGAAATCTGACCCGCGTATGTGTACATACGGGCGGGGTCTCGAACGCCTACTCGCGCATACGTACGGCGAGGGCTCGTGTACATGGCTGGGTCGGAACGGAGAAACAGCGTCATCTCTTGTTCATGGGGAGGCAACGAAATGCGTCGTGTTCATGGGGAGGCAACGGAATGCGTCGTGTTCATCGGGAGGCAGCGAAATGCGTCGTGTTCATTGGGAGGCAACGGAACGCGTGGTAGCCATGGTCGTGTTCATCGGGAGGGCTTGGACGGAACAGGCGATGGAAACGAGGCCTGGCGTACCGCAAAACGGAGGAAACAGACCTCCTACGGTCGAAACGGGGGTCCTGTTGATCGGGAGGGGTGTGGCGTACCGCAAAACGGACGAAATGGACCTCCTACGGTCGAAACGGGGGTCCTGTTGATCAGGAGGGGTGTGGCGTACTGCAAACGGACAAAACGGACTTGTGTTGGAGCGCTACGGTCGAAACGGGGGTCTTGTTCATCGGGGGAGGTGTGGCATACCGCAAAACGGGACTCCACGGGATACTGTTCATCTCCACCGTCGACCTCCTCCAGCCTCCACGGGCTCCAGTTCATCCAGCCTCCACGGGCTCCTGTTCATCCAGCCTCCACTGCGCGCTACTCCACCAGCTACTGTCCACCCCTCCACCGTCTACTGTTCATCCAGCCCTCCACACCACGCGGTCCTGTTCAACCACCCCTCCACGGGCACCCCTCCACCGTCTATTGTTCATCTAGCCCTCCACACCACGGGGTCCTGTTCAACCACCCCTCCACGGGCACCCCTCCACCGTCTACTGTTCATCCAACCCTCCACACCACGGCGTCCTGTTCATCCACCCCTCCACGGGCACCCCTCCACCACACCACGGGGTCCTGTTCATCCAGAGTTTACGCCACCGCTCACTGTTCATCCACCCCCCCGGCAACGCTCACTGTTCATCCAATCGATCGGCTTCAGTTAGCAGCAGTAGCGAAGGAATCGCTCGATCGGGTTCAGTTCACAGCCATCGGTCGATCGCTCGGGTTCAGTAACGCCTAGCCTACATTTCAATCGCTCGGGTTCAGTTCAGTTAGAGCTAACGCCCCTTTACAGCAGCCGCGTGTCACGAGAAAGCAGCGCATCGCTCGGCCCCCGACCTCCCATCGTAACTGGGAACTCCCCGAAATTTTCCTCCCCCTCGCTTCTACCACGGTTTTTTCCGTCATGGACGGCCCAAAGAATGTCATGCAGCTGCATCTCCGGCCCGCCCAAGATGAAAAGCCCATTTTCTGTCATGATTTTTTGTCATAGAAGTAGGAGCCCACCACATCTATGACGATACCGGGTTTTGTCACAATTATCGTCATAGAAGTGTCATATGTATGACAGAAAAAAAAATCGTTCAGCCCAAAATGTCACGGATGTGTATTTTTTTTGTAGTGCATGCTACGGGAATCACAAACTCCAACACAAGTATTTTTCAATTCCACAATTACTCAACTAGCACAACTATGATATTACCACCTTTATATCTCAAAACAATTATCTAGTATCAAATTTCTCATGATATTATAATTAAAGCAAATTGCCATGCTGTTTTAAGACTCTCAAAATAATATTAGTGGAGCATGAGAGATCAATAGTTTCTATAGAACAAATCCACCGCCGTGCTCTAAAAGATATAAGTGAAGCACTAGAGCAAAACTATATAGCTCAAAAAATATAAGTGAAGCACATAGAGTATTCTAATAATTTCCGAATCATGTGTGTCTCTCTCAAAAGGTGTGTACAGAAAGGATGATTGTGGTAAACTAAAAAACAAAGACTCAAATAATATAAGACACTCCAAGCAAAACACATATCATGTGGTGAATAAAAATATAGCTCCAAGTAAAGTTACCGATGGAAGTAGACGAAAGAGGGGATGCCTTCCGGGGCATCCCCAAGCTTTGGATTTTAGGTGTCCTTAGATTATCTTGGGGTGCCATGGGCATCCCCAATCTTAGGCTATTTCCACTCCTTGTTCCATAATCCATCAAATCTTTCACCCAAAACTTAAAAACTTCACAACACAAAACTCAGCAGAAAATCTCCTGAGCTCCGTTAGCGAAAGAAAACAAAACACCACTTCAAGGTACTGTAATGAACTCATTATTTACTTATATTGGTGTTAAACCTACTGTATTCCAACTTATCTATGGTTTATAAACTATTTTATTAGCCATAGATTCATCAAAATAAGCAAACAACACACGAAAAACAGAATCTGTCAAAAACAGAACAGTCTGTAGTAATCTGTAACTAACGCAAACTTCTGGAACTCCAAAACTTCAGACAAAATAGAACGACCAAGACAATTTGCCTATTGATCGGCAGAAATTGGAATTAATATTTTATTACATTCTGGTGATTTTTAACAATTATTTTCGTGAACAGAAAGTTTCTGGAATTTTCAGCAAGATCAAATAACTATCATCCAAGAAGATCCTATAGGTTAAACTTGGCTCAAACACTAACTAAAACATAAAAACAAATCTAATCAGAGGCTAGATAAAATATTTATTCCTAAACAGAAGCAAAAAGAAAAAAACTAAAAAATAAATTTGGGTTGCCTCCCAACAAGCGCTATCGTTTAACGCCCCTAGCTAGGCATAATAGCAAGGATAGATCTAGGTATTGCCATCTTTGGTAGGCAATCCATAAGTGGCTCTCATAATAGATTCATAAGGTAATTTTATTTTCTTTCTAGGGAAGTGTTCTATGCCTTTTCTTAACGGAAATTGGAATCTAATATTCCCTTCCTTCATATCAATAATTGCACCAATCGTTCTAAGGAAAGGTCTACCAGGAATAATAGGACATGAAGGATTGCAATCTATATCAAGAACAATAAAATCTACGGGCACATAATTCCTATTTGCAACAATAAGAACATCATTAATTATTCCCATAGGTTTCTTAATGGTGGCGCAAGGTGCAAGTTTAAAGAGCAATCATCAAAATCACGGAAACCTAGAAAATCACACAAAGTCTTTGGAATCGTGGAAACACTAGCACCCAAATCACACAAAGCATAGCATTCATGATTTTTAATTTTAATTTTAATAGTAGGTTCCCACTCATCATAAAGTTTTATAGGGATAGAAACTTCCAACTCAAGTTTTTCTTCATAAGATTGCATCAAAGCATCTACGATATGTTTGGTAAAGGCTTTATTTTGACTATAAGCATGTGGAGAGTTTAGCACAGATTGCAACAAGGAATACAATCTATCAAAGAGGAATTATCATAATTAAAATCCTTGAAACCCAAAATAGTGGGTTCATTAATATCTAGAGTTTTTATCTCTTCAATCCCGCTTTTACCAATTTTTGCATCAAGATCTAAAAACTCTGAATTTTTCGAACGCCTTCTAGGTAAAGGTGGATCATATTTAGTCCCATCATTATCAAGATTCATATTGCAAAACAAAGATTTAATAGGGGACACATCAATAAATTTTAGATCTTCATCTTTATTTTCCCAAAAAAATCCGGCTTAGCGGCCATCTTATTAACTAAGGTGGTCTACTTATCTGAAACTTCAGCTATTAACTTCTCAAGATGAGCAATCTGAGATTTCAAACCATCAAATTCTTTGACATATCATCGATCTCTTTATTCATATAACCCATAAAGCTTTTTTGTTCCTTAAGCTCGTTTCTAAAGAAATTATTATGCTCCAATTGTAAGACCATAAAACTCCTAACGTTGCTTTTGATCTCTTCTAACCTTTTAGGTGAAGGTCACCAAATCTAGGTAGAGCCATCGTGACAAGCAAGCGATCCAACACATGAGCAAACAAGAAGCACACGAAAAAGAGGTGAACGGAAAAGAGACGGCGAATAAAACGGCAAGGGTGAATTGGGGGAGAGGAAAACGAGAGGCAAATGGCAAATAATGTAATGCGGGAGATAAGGGTTTGTGATGGGTACTTGGTATGTTGACTTTTGCGTAGACTCCCCGACAACGGCGCCAGAAATCCTTCTTGCTACCTCTTGAGCACTGCGTTGGTTTTTCCTTGAAGAGGAAAGAGTGATGCGATAAGCAGCGTAAGTATTTCCCTCAGTTTTTGAGAACCAAGGTATCAATCCAGTAGGGGGCCATGCACGAGTCCCTCGCACCTACACAAACAAATAAAATCCTCGCAACCAACGCAATAAAGGGGTTGTCAATCCCTTCAAGGTCACTTACGAAAGTGAGATCTAATAGATAAGATGAGATAATATTTTGGTATTTTTATGATAAAGATGCAAAGTAAAATAAAAGGCAATAAAAATAACTAAGTGTTGGAAGATTAATATGATGGAAAATAGACCCGGGGGCCATAGGTTTCACTAGTGGCTTCTCTCGAGATCATAAGTATTACGGTGGGTAAACAAATTACTGTTGAGCAATTGATGAAATTGAGCATAGTTATTAGAATATCTAGGTATGATCATGTATATAGGCATCACGTCCGACAAGTAGACCGACTCCTGCTGCATCTACTACTATTACTCCACACATCGACCGCTATCCGGCATGCATCTAGAGTATTAAGTTCAAAAGAACAGAGTAACGCTTTAAGTAAGATGACATGATGTAGAGGATAAACTCATGCAATATGATATAAACCCCATCTTGTTATCCTCGATGGCATCAATACAATCGTGCCTTGCTGCCCCTACCGTCCTTTGGGAAAGGACACATAAGATTGAACCCAAAGCTAAGCACTTCTCCCATTGCAAAAAGATCAATCTAGTAGACCAAAGCAAACTGATAATTCGAAGAGACTTGCAAAGATAACCAATCATACATAAAAGAATTCAGAGAAGATTCAAATATTGTTCATAGATAAACTTGATCATAAACCCACAATTCATCGGTCTCAACAAATACACCGCAAAAGAAGATTACATTGAATAGATCTCCACAAGAGAGGGGGAGAACATTGTATTGAGATCCAAAGAGAGAGAAGAAGTCATCTAGCTAATAACTATGGACCCGAAGGTCTGAGGTAAACTACTCACACATCATCGGAGAGGCTATGGTGTTGATGTAGAAGCCCTCCGTGATTGATGCCCCCTCCGTGAACTCGGAAGAGGCTCCAAGATGGGATCTCACGGGTAGAAGGTTGCGCGGTGGAATTAGGTTTTTGGCTCCGTATCTGGTAGTTTGGGGGTACGTATGTATATATAGGAGGAAGAAGTACGTCGGTGGAGCAACATGGGCCCCATGAGGAGGAGGGCGTGCCTGGGGGGGGGGGGGGGGTAGGCGCGCCCCCTACCTCGTGCCTTCCTGGTTGCTTTCTTTACGTAGGGTCCAAGTCCTCTGGATCACGTTCGTTCCAAAAATCACGTTCCCAAAGGTTTCATTCCGTTTGGACTCCATTTGATATTCTTTTTCTGTGAAACTCTAAAATAGGCAAAAAACAACAATTCTGGGCTGGGCCTCCGGTTAATAGATTAGTCCCAAAAATAATATAAAAGTGTATAATAAAGCCCAATAATGTCCAAAACAGAATATAATATGGCATGGAACAATCAAAAATTATAGAAACGTTGGAGACGTATCGGGGACTTGATGGCGGTGCGAGGCTAGTAGTAGATGGTGTAGGGGCCAAATCTATGGCCCATTTGGCCACTCGGCCCGAAGAATCTCGGCAAGTGGAGCAGTGCAGGCAACAGTGATTGGGTGCTCTTGAAAGTATGGCTTCAACTTCTTGGCGGCGAAATGCACGCCGTAGCACATCTTCTGATAGTGGGGGTAGTTCTGCTTGGAGGCTGACAACACTTCACTTAGGTAATACACCGGCCTGAAAGTGCAACTATCCCTAGGTGGTTTTGGTAATTCATAACAACATATAGCTCATTGAGCTAATTCTATTCCAAGACTATTATTTCAGGAAAGCTCAATGAATGGCATGGCATGGATGATGAAAGTGGATCCCTCAAAATACTAAGGACAAAGGATTGGCTCAAGCTCAAAAGCTCAAGACTCTTCATTTTACATTTTAGTGACCCAAGATCACATTGAGTCTATAGGAAAAGCCAATACTATCAAGAAGGGATGAGGTGTTGCTTAATGAGCCTCTTGCTTCATGTGCTTAGTGATATGCTCCAAAACCCTCAACTACTTTCCCACATCCACAAATGACCTAAACCTAAAGCCAAAATCGGTCACACTGATTCTTTCTATCCAGCGCCACCGATTCCAAAAGTCATAGCCACTGCCACAAACCCTAAGCAAATCGGTCTTACCGATAGGGATCTCGGTCTCACCTCTAAGGGGGGATCTCACATCTAGGGGGAGCTTAACTCTAAGAATTGAGTCAAAGCAACTCTAATGGTGTGAACACATTAATGCATTATGTAAAAGTGGTAACCCCAGTTGAGCTTAAACGATGAGTATGACCCATGATCCAATGTTCTCATTTGACTCCTAAGTCAATATACTCATATATAGATGACCTAGTCATTGCCAATTGCTTGATAGTTGCTAAAATTGGTTGTGCATGCTTTGCCACATATTTCAATTGCCATATTATTGTGTGAGCATGTTGGTGCATATTTTACTCATTCAAGGACATCCACTTGTTGTTTTGTTTGTTTGGATTCTTTTCTTTGTGCCAAGTGGATGGACAAGAATGCCTAAGAACCTTCTTTAGCTATCTATGATTTTCTCGTCTCAAACTCTATTCATGCTACATCACAAAAATTGATCAAGTCAGATTCGAACCACTCTGTGTGAGGAGCACTCGGAGTCCGCGATTCGTCATAGACTTAAACTTCCAAAACCTCTTAGTGATTCTCGGTCTGACCGATCCTTCCATTTCGGTCCTACCGAGATCATCAAGTTGATCTGAGTTTTCAATCTCGGTGCAACCAATTTGAACTTTTCGGTCTCACCGATTTGCATGCTTGAACACGATTATGCATCTCGGTGCCACCGAGTTGTTCCACTCGGTCACACCGACAGGGTCGAGCTATATATAGCCACGGGCAAAATTTTGGAAATTTCTCCGAAACCCTTCGCCCGCGCAACAGCTCGCTCTGCCATCGTGGTCTCCGGATCGTCTCCTCATCGCCAGCAGCCTCCTGTCGCTGGTCTCCGCCGCCGTCAACGGATTTCGTCCCCGCCGTTGCCGCCGTAGCAAGTCCACCGCCAAGTTAGGGTATGGACTTAATCTTTGTGCTATCCACGTCTGATTCCTGGCACATTGTTTTCATATTGATTCTTGCCACGATTGAAACTCATCTATCCATCCAAAGTAGTTCATAGATTAGATGTGATTCAAATTTTTAGGTTTAGGTTTCCGCCGAAACCATCTCGGACCCACCGAGTTGAAAAACTCAGTCTCACCGATTTGGCTTATGCCATTGCACTAGTGACTCTCGGTCTAACCGAGAATTACTAATCGGTGCAACCGATTTGAGAATTCTGTGAAACCCTAGCAGTCTCGGTACCACCAAACTGAAACTCGGTCCAACCGAGATCATCAGTTTAGGTTCCAAAACTGCTTCGGTATCACCAAGTTTGGAAATCGGTGGATCCGAAATGCTTTATGTGGAAAACTAAGACTGAACTTTTGAGTCATTCTTTTGCAAAAACCTCTGCATTTTGTGATGCTCATCTTTTCTATCTCATCTATAACTCTTCACAGGGTCAGCAGTCAGCTTTTGCAGTATGTCTGATCAAAGTGACAGCCAGAACAGGTTAGAAGAGCAGATGGACTTGAGTGAGGGCACTAGTCCCTCAACTTCAGATGAAGGGAGCAGAAGTACTCCTAGCAATTTGCCTAAGGTTGCAACTAGGCAAAGGAGGAAAAGAACTTCAGATTCAGAGGATGAAGATTATAGAGCTGAGGAAGATGAGGCTATCTCCACGAAAGTGGTGCTCAAGAAGGAATATGGCTCAACAAAGAATGCAAAGCCAGGCATGAAGATCAAAAGGCCTGCAGGAAGACTACCAGTGTCCAAAGCCAGAGTGTCTACACAAGCTTCTTTGGAAACTCAACCCAAAGAACCAGCTGCTGTTGAAGGGAAGAAAAGAAAGGAAAGGGTCAAGATGACCATGGCCAGAGTTATTGGGAAACCTTCCATGATGGAAGAGGAAGAGCCTCACGCACCGGCTCCAAAGGCAGCAAAGCTTATGGGTGATGCTATTAGATCGTGGGCTGCCACATCTAAGCCCAAGGAAGCACCCAAACTGCCCCCAAGGCCAAGTCTGCACCAAAGAGGAATACCAGGAGTATTCCAAATTTGAGAAGAACAAGGCCCCAGTGCCTGAGGATGCTGATGAGGAAGATGAAGAAGGACAAGTTCTAAGGAAGCTCAAGCCCAAGATACCAGACCACAATGATGCCCATCCTGTGGCTGAGGACATGAGAATCAGGAAGGATTCAGGGCGGAGGATATGGAGGATGGAAGATCCATATGCTTCAAGGAGAAGAACTGCTGTTGACTACAAGTTCCACACAAAGGAACATCAGGACTTCTATGAAACAATTCTGCTGGACAAGAAGCCCATAGTTTGTGAGATGAGGTGGGTTGACTGGTATTTCATGAAGGAGAATGAAGAGCACTATCCTGGAGTGCAAGACAGCTTTATTGCTTGTGGAGTTGCAGATTTTGTTGGGCAAAAGCTCACAAATTGGAATGATGAACTTATCATCCAGTTCTACTCCACACATTTTTACCCAGATGGAAGAATTGTTTGGATGTCTGAAGGTACAAGGTACCAGTCAACTGTTGAAGAATGGGCAAAGCTGATAAATGCCCCAGAGGAAAATGAGGATGACCTAGACATTTATGCAAAGAAGAAGATGGGTCACAATTCAATGGCTCACATGTACAAGGAAATTCCGGACAAGGCATTAGGAACTCACAAGTTTGGATCAGTTCACTTTTCTGGCCAAGGTTGCCAACCATAAATTGGATTCTAAGGCACACTTTGTTGCCCAACTCTGGTGACCATAACATGATCAGAGGGCATGCCATCAACATGTTGCATGTGTTTGATGTGCCACATGAGTTCAAAGTCATGAGCCTGATCATTGAAACAATCAAGAGGAATGCAGCAGCTCAGAAGAGGAGCTGTGGATATGCACCTCAGATTCAAGAATTGATAAACTCAAAGATGGGCACAGGAAAATATCAGTTGGATAAGGAACACTTTTCACTTTATCCAGACTTTGAGGACAATGAGGTTGTCATGAAAGAAGATGATCCACAATCAGTTCAAGCTCAGGAGAAGAAGGAGAAGGCAAAGAGGGAGAAGGCTGCCAAGATGCCAACTCAAGAGGAGGCATCTGAGTATTTCTTGAAGAACAAGCGAGGAGCAGCTCGGATACTTGATAGCATCAACCTTGAGGATAAAGAAGGATTGGCCACCCTCACTCAAAATCAGGAGAGCACGGAGAGAATCATAGAACAAAAGTTATATAACTTAGATGTGAAAGTAACTGAGATTCGATCTGCGGTGGAGGAACTACAAGATGACATGCAGGAGAGGAAGGGCAAAACAACAAGCGATGCATTTGCCAGAGTGCCTAGAGCCCAGAGGTCATCTGTTGTGCCAGTTTCTGACACAAGAGCAACTTCATCTGCACCAGCTACAGCCTCAGTGCCACCAGCTCCAGCATCTACATCAGCTCCAGCTCCATCTACTTCAACTGAAGCTTTCGTCCTCGGCGTTATCTGGACTCCACCACCTGAAGATCAAGCCTGAGAGTCGATCTAGCACTATGCATTTTCTATGAACTTTTTGGTAACTTGTTGCCAAAGGGGGAGAAAATGTATAGATCATAGGCTTCGAGAGAGAGAGAGAGTGTTGCTTTTGTTCTCTCTTGCTTTATTTGGTGGTTTTTCAATCTTTGGTTGCTTTTGATTGAGATACTATGCTATGTTTGTGAGACATTGATGATCATGTGTTTGATCATAAGCTACACTTATGCATGCTTGATATTATTCTATCTATCTTATGTGATCACTCACTATGCCTGGTGATGAGTGCATGTATTCATTGTTTATTATTTTGAGCGCTCCACCAAGATGTATGTGACATGGAAGAGTAACCCACGAGCCTAATTCATTGTGCATTTGCAGTCCAAAGCAAATCTAAAACTATGCAAAATTTAGGGGGAGCTCTTGCTTATCACATACTTCTCAAAGTGACGATGTTATTTAAATTTTATTATCATTTGTCGAAGCTTTGATCTATATGTTGTCATCAATTACCAAAAAGGGGGAGATTGAAAGTGCAACTATCCCTAGGTGGTTTTGGTAATTCATAACAACATATAGCTCATTGAGCTAATGCTGTTCCAAGAGGAAAGCTCAATGAATGGCATGGCATGGATGATGAAAGTGGAACCCTCAAAATACTAAGGACAAAGGATTGGCTCAAGCTCAAAAGCTCAAGACTCTTCATTTTACATTTTAGTGATCCAAGATCACATTGAGTCTATAGGAAAAGCCAATACTATCAAGAAGGGATGAGGTGTTGCTTAATGAGCCTCTTGCTTCATGTGCTTAGTGATATGCTCCAAAACCCTCAACTACTTTCCCACATCCACAAATGACCTAAACCTAAAGCCAAAATCGGTCACACCGATTCTTTCTATCCGGCGCCACCGATTCCAAAAGTCATAGCCACTGCCACAAACCCTAAGCAAATCGGTCTTACCGATAGGGATCTCGGTGTCACCGAGATGGGGTTGCAATCTCCCTGTTTCCCTTCGTAACGTTTCGGTCTAACCGAAGTGAGCGATCGGTCCCACCGAGATTGCAATGTAAACTCTCTGTTTCCTTTTTGTAAGATTTCGGTCTCACCGAAAAGAGCAAATTGGTCCCACCGAGTTTACCTGACCAACTCTCTGGAAAGCTTATTACCAAATCGGTCTCACCGAGTTTGTGTAATCGGTCTTACCGAGATTACGTTATGCCCTAACCCTAACCAGATCGGCCTCACCGAGATGCATGTCAGTCCCACCGAAAATCACTAACGGTCACTAGGTTTACTAAATCGGTCTGACTGAGTATAACGATTCGGTCCCACCGAGTTTGGTAAATTGTGTGTAACGGTTAGATTTTGTGTGGAGGCTATATATACCCCTCCACCTCCTCTTCATTCGTGGAGAGAGCCATCAGAACAAACCTACACTTCCAACTTACCAGTTGTGAGAGAACCACCTACTCATGTGTTGAGGCCAAGATATTCCATTCCTACCATATGAATCTTGATCTCTAGCCTTCCCCAAGTTGCTTTCCACTCAAACCCTCTTTCCACCAGATCCAAATCCTATGAGAGAGAGTTGAGTGTTGGGAAGACTATCATTTGAAGCACAAGAGCAAGGAGTTCATCATCAACACACCATTTGTTACTTCTTGGAGAGTGGTGTCTCCTAGATTGGCTAGGTGTCACTTGGGAGCCTCAGACAAGATTGTGGAGTTGAACCAAGGAGTTTGTAAGGGCAAGGAGATCGCCCGTGAAGATCTACCACTAGTGAGGCAAGTCCTTCGTGGGCGGCGGCTGTGGTGGGATAGACAAGGTTGCTTCTTCATGGACCCTTCGTGGGTGGAGCCCTCCGTGGACTCATGGCCGTTACCCTTCGTGGGTTGAAGTCTCCATCAACGTGGATGTACGATAGCACCACCTATCGGAACCACGACAAAAACATCTGTGTCTCCAATTGCGTTTGAATCCTCCAAACCCTTCCCCTTACTTTCTTGCAAGTTGCATGATTTATTTTCCGCTGCCTATATACTCTTTGCATGCTTGCTTGAATTGTGTGATGATTGCTTGACTTGTTCTAAAATAGCTAAAATCTGCCAAACTATAAAATTGGGAAAAGGTTAAGTTTTTATTGGTCAAGTAGTCTAATCAACCCCCCCTCTAGACATACTTCAAGGTCCTACACGGCCTCTGGACTGGTAATGCTTTGCCGTCTTCCTTGCGCTCCACAACTATGGCTGTGCTGACCACCCGGCTGGTGGCGGCGATGTAGAGAAACATGGGTTCCTTAGCAGCCGCAGCCGCCAGGACAGGCGGAGTGGTCAACATCTTCTTGAGATGGAGAAAATCTTCATCTGCCTTATCATTCCACTCGAAAAAAGTGGTCTTCTTCATGAGCTGGTACAGGGAAAGAGCCTTCTCGCCCAGCCGACTGATGAAACGGCTGATGGATGGCAAGCAGCCGGTGAATTTTTGCACATCCAGCAGTCGGGTGGGTACCTCCATACTCTCGATGGCCTTGATCTTCACAGGGTTGCACTCTATGCCGTGCTCTGAGACTAGGAAGCCAAGAAGCTGGCCGACTGGTACTCCAAAGACGCATTTTTTCGGGTTGAGCTTGATCTAAAAGCGGCGCAAGTTTTCAAAGGTTTCCTTGAGGTCTTCTAGCAGCATGCCACACTTCTCCGTCTTCACCACAATGTCGTCCACATAGACGTGGGCGTTCTTGCCGAGTTGCTTAAGGAGACACTTCTACATGCAACGCTGAAACGTGCTGCCGGCATTCCTCAAACCGAACGTCATGGTCAGGTAGCAGAAGGCTCCAAATGGTGTGATGAAGGCGGTCTTCAGCCTGTCTGCCGGGTTCAGCTTGATCTGATGATACCCTGAGTATACATCCAGAAAACTCAACAGCTCGCATCCGGCTATGGAGTCTATCACTTGGTCTATTCTTGGCAAAGCAAAGGGATCTTTGGGGCAAGCTTTGTTGAGGCTAATATAATCGATACACATGCGCCACTACTTATTCTTCTTCAGCACAAGGACTGGGTTGGCTAACCATTCTGGGAAGAACACTTCCATGATGAAGCCGGCTGCTAGAAGCCGGGCTATCTCTTCCACAATGACTCTTCTCTTTTCTTCTGACAGGCGGCGCAAGGGCTGCCTGACTGGCTTGGCATCAGGTCGTACATGTAGCTTGTGCTCGAAGAAATCCGTCGGAACACCCGGCATGTCCTTAGGAGACCATGCAAAGATGTCCCGATTCCCACGGAGGAAATAGACGAGCTCACCTTCCTATTTGCTGTCAAGATTTGTGCCTATGACTGTGTGCCTCTCCGGGTGCTCCGGGTCCAAGGGTATCTTCTTTGTTTCTTATGCCAGCTTGAACGAGATCTCATCTTCCGACTCCTTGGGGTTTGCGACATTTCTGGCTGCTTTCCTGCCATTGCCACAACCCGGTCAAGGAGCCGCTTCTCTGCTGCAATCACGAGGGACTCGGCTAGCCAGCTGCTATCTGCCGCACAGGCGGACGACTTCTTGTAGTCTCCGACTATGGTTAGGATTCCCTTGGTGCTTGGCATCTTCATGTTGAGGTAAGCATAGTGGGGGACCACCATGAACTTGGCCAGAGCAGGCCGGCCAAGTAGCGCATGATAGGGGCTCTCAAGGGCAACCACCTCAAACCAGACTGGCTCTCGGCGGAAGTGATCTTTGTCTCCGAAGAGGACATCTATCTGGATCTTGCCGATTGTTGAGTAGGAAAGGCCAGTAACTATGCCATGGAATACAGTCCGACTGGGCTGAAGCTGCTTCTGCTTGATTCCCAACTTCTCCATAGTGTCACGGTATAGGATGTTGATGCTACTGCCGCCATCTATCAGGACTCGGGAGAAGCGAGGAGCCCGCCTCTCTGTTGCAAAGGTGGCATCTAAGACCAAGGCATAAGAACAAGGAGAGGGCATCACCTCTGGGTGGTCATCTCCGCTCCAACTGATAGGCTTCTCAGACCAATGCATGAACTCGGGGGTCCCTGATGCTACTGCATGTATTTCTTGCTGTCGTTGCCATCTGCTTGCCTGTCGTCGGCCACGCTGGTGAACACAACATAAGCTCCATGCTCCTCGGGATACTCATCTTGTATCGCGCCGACTGGTCGAACCGTCAGTTGCTGCGGAGGAGGAGGCGGCGGGCCGGCAGGCGGAAGAGGCAGGAGTCCGTCACCCTTGGCGATTCTGGTGAGCCAATGGCATTTTCGAGTGGTGTGGTTGGATGGCTTCGCGCCGCTGTGAAACTTGCAGGGTGCATCGAGAGTCTGCTCGTATGAGAAGGAGGGCAACCAGGTGGGCTTGCCGCCCTTCTGACGCTTCGGAGGAGGCTGCCCTTCCGGCTGCTGGTCTTCAACTGTCGCCACCTGCCGGCTTGTGGAGGCCGCCTGCATGGCCTTGCGCTTGTTGTCATTCTGTTGCTGACGCCGACTGGTGTCACCAGCCGGAGTCCGAGGAGCTTGAGGAGCTACTTTGCCAGATGCGTCGACTTGGATCTCCGCCTTCATGGAGGAGTCGGCCGTGGCGTACTTGTCTGCTATGATCAGTAGTTCGTCGAGGGTCGCCGACTCATTGCATAGAAGCCGGACTTGAGGAGGGTGCCTTCTCGGCACCCGGCAGTGAAGTACTCGATGGCCTGCACCTCGTGCACGCCCTCGCAAGAGTTGCGCAGCTCGACCCAACGTGTGAGGTAGTCGCGAGTCGATTCGTTGGGGCCTTGGACGCACAAGGTGAGCTAGCGAGGTTTGGGCGGCCGCTTGTACGTGCTGGTGAAGTTGCGAATGAAGGCTTTGGTGAAGTAAACCCAGCTGTTGATGCTGCGGGGCTTCGGGATATTCAACCATGTCCGGGCTGTGCCCTGGAGCATGAGCGGGACATACTTCACGGCAACTCGCTTGTTGTCATACGCTATGCTGACGGCCGTGGAGTAATCGACCAACCTGTCTTCCGGCTTCACGGAGCCGGTGTACTTGGGCGTATCTCTCGGGAGCGTGAACACTTTTGGGAAGGGCTCATCTCGGATTCGGGGGCCAAAACAAGGCGGACCCAATGCGTCTTCTTCTTCTAGCGCCAGGGATCGGTTGAGGCGGTCGATCCGGTGGCGGGCATCATTCTCTCCGACTCCTTCCCGGCGGCCAAGGCGGTCGCCGAGTGTCGGGTGGTCAACAGGCGGCGGGGAAGCGCGCCTCTCCCTGCGAGGGGGAGGGGGAGGCGGATAGTCTCCCCATCGTTCCACTGCTCTTTGGCGGCCGTCTTGGTCGCGCTCGATGGTGACGCGAGTCTGGCTGCGGCTGGCAGCCGGCTCCTTGTCTCTTCTATCGCGGACGCCACCAGTCGGTGTCTGGGATGTCGCGCCTTGATCTCGGCGAGGAGGCGGGTCGTCGTTCCGCCGGTTGGGCGCTTCAGTGCGGCTGTCGGCCTCTTGCTGCTCAGCAGCCGCATCAATGAGCCGCTGGACGCGCTCCGTCATGAGGCGACGCTCTTCGCCCTCGAGCTTGTCCAGCTCATCATCTACCGCCTGGGCAGCTCGTATATTCTCCGCGGGTGTGTCGTAGAAAGGGGTGATCTGCCCCGAACATGCTGGCAATGGCCGCGCCGCGCAACCGGACAGTACCGATGCGGCTAGGCCCGCAAGGAGCCAGCGTGCCGCCAACGGCGCGGTCCATCTCGCGCTGGTATGCCTCTAAAAGGCGTCTCATGCTGGCGAGCTTCTTCGCGCTTTCGACGAGTTGGACGCAGTGTGCTTGTAGCATCTCGGCATCGGCATCTTCTGGGATCGGCGCATTCAGGTATTGCAACGCCGCCTCGAGCGGGCCTCGAGCACCGTCCCCGCCCGAGCGCTCGCCATGGCTGATGACAAGCACCTCTGTGATGGTGCTTCCGTCGTTGTGCTCGCGAGGAAGCGGCTCATCGTAGACCACCACGTTGGTGGGGAACTCGTCGAGCGATGCCGTGTGGGACTCAACAAGTGATATGTCTCCGTCGTATCTACTTTTCCAAACACTTTTTCCCTTGTTTTGGACTCTAACTTGCATGATTTGAATGGAACTAACCCGGACTGATGCTGTTTTCAGCAGAATTGCCATGGTGTTACTTTTGTGCAGAAACAAAAGTTCTCGGAATGACCTGAAACTTCACGGAGCTTGGGAGGCGCGCCTGCCCCCCTGGGCGCGCCCCCTGCCTCGTGGGCCCCCTGGTACTCCACCGACCTCAACTCCAACTCTACATATTCACGCCCGGGGAGAAAAAACCCAGAGAGAAGGATTCATCATGTTTTATGATATGGAGCCGCCGCCAAGCCCTAATCTCTCTCGGGAGAGCTGATCTGGAGTCCGTTCGGGGCTCCAAGGAGGGGAATCCGTCGCCGTCGTCATCATCAACCATCATCCATCACCAATTTCATGATGCTCACCGCCGTGCGTGAGTAATTCCATCATAGGCTTGCTGGACGGTGATGGGTTGGATGAGATTTATCATGTAATCGAGTTAGTTTTGTTAGGGTTTGATCCCTAGTATCCACTATGTTCTGAGATTGATGTTGCTATGACTTTGCTATGCTTAATCCTTGTCACTAGGGCTCGAGTGCCATGATTTCAGATATGAACCTATTATGTTTTCATGAATATATGTGAGTTCTTGATCCTATCTTGCTAGTCTATAGTCACCTAGTATGTGTTATGAGCCGTCAACCCCGAAGTGACAATAATCGGGACCACTCCCGGTGATGACTATAGTTTGAGGAGTCCATGTATTCACTATGTGTTAATGCTTTGGTCCGGTACTCTATTAAAAGGAGGCCTTAATATCCCTTAGTTTCAAATAGGACCCCGCTGCCACGGGAGGGTAGGACAAAAGATGTCATGCAAGTTCTTTTCCATAAGCACGTATGATTATATTCGGAATACATGCCTACATTACATTGATGAATTGGAGCTAGTTCTGTGTCACCCTATGTTATAACTGTTGCATGAATAATCGCATCCGGCATAATTCTCCATCACCGATCCAATGCCCACGAGCTTTTCACATATTGTTCTTCGCTTATTTACTTTACCGTTGCCACTGTTACAATCACTACAAAACTATCACTGTTACTTTTGCCACCGTTACCGCTATTATCATACTACTTTGCTACTAAATACTTTGCCGCAGATATTAAGTTATCCAGGTGTGGTTCAATTGACAACTCAACTGCTATTACTTGAGAATATTCTTTGGCTCCCCTTGTGTTGAATCAATAAATTTGGGTTGAATACTCTGCCCTTGAAAACTCTTGCGATCCCCTATACTTGTGGGTTATCAAGACTATTTTCTGGCGCCGTTGCCGGGGATCATAGCTCTATTCTTTGAGTCACTTGGGATTTATATCTGCTGGTCACTATGAGGAACTTGAAAGACGAGAAAACAAAAATTTATCCCTCAACTACGAGGGGAGGTAAGGAACTGCCATCTAGCTCTGCACTTGATTCACCTTCTGTTTTGAGTAAGCTTGCGACACCTAAACCTGCTTCTGCTATTAATTCTGATATGTCACATGTTATTGATGATGCTTATGATGAAACTACTTCTATGCTTGATACTACTGTGCCACTAGGTGAATTTCTGGATGAACAACTTGCTAGGGCTAGAGAGAATGAAATCATTGAAACTGATAATATTGATGAAAGTGATGATGAAGATTCTCCCCCTAGATATGAATTGCCTGTTGTGCCTGAGGGTTATGTTATGGATGAAGAAACTGCTAGAGAATTTCTTGCTTGCAATGATAAGAATGATCTTAAGAAATTATTAGCTAAGCTGGAATAAAAATCTTTGAATGCTAGAATGAAATATGATCCGGCTTATGCTACTTCACCTATCTTTGTTACTGATAAGGATTATGATTTCTCTGTCGATCCTGAGATAATTACTTTGGTTGAATCTGATCCTTTTTATGGCTATGAATCTGAAACTGTTGTGGCACATCTTACTAAATTAAATGATATAGCCACCCTATTCACTAATGATGAGAAAACTCGCTACTATTATATCCTTAAAATATTTCCGTTCTCATTAAAGGGTGATGCTAAGACTTGGTTTAATTCTCTTGATCCTGGTTGTGTGCGTAGTCCCCAGGATATGATTTATTACTTCTCTGCTAAATTTCCCTGCTCATAAGAAACAAGCTACTTTAAGGGATAATTATAACTTTGTGCAAATTGAAGAAGAGAGTCTCCCACAAGCTTGGGGGAGGCTTCTCCAATTACTTAATGCTTTGCCTGATCATCCTCTCAAGAAAAATGAAATACTTGATATCTTTTATAATGGACTAACCGATGCTTTCTGAGACCACCTGGATAGTTGTGCTGGTTGTGTTTTCAGGGAAAGAATTGTTGATCAAGCGAAAATTATATTGAATAATATGTTGACTAATGAAAATAATTGGACACTTCCTGAACCAACTCCTAAGCCAACTCCGAAGAAAATGGGTATTCTATTTCTCAGTCCTGAAGATATGCAAGAGGCAAAGAAATCCATGAAAGAAAAAGGTATAAAAGCTGAAGATGTTAAGAATTTACCTCCTATTGAAGAAATACATGGTCTAAATTTATCGCGTGTTGAAGAGATTCATGGTCTTGATAACCCGACACAGGTAGTAAAGGTAAATTCTCGCTATAGATATGATAAAGCTGAAATCCCGCCTACTAAATTTACTAGCCAATGCTTAGATGAGTTTGGTGGAAAACGACACCTATGGGATCAGAAAAATCGCTACTACGGTTGCCGGGGTGCGGGGTTGTGAGAAGAGCAGGATTAACAGTCAACACAAGGATCGTTTACCCAGGTTCGGGCCCCGAGGATGCGTAATACCCTAGTCCTGCTTTGGTGTGTACTTGAGAGAGTTCTTGAGCTCTCGAACTAGCTATGGTGGCTGCGTAGTCCAACAGAGCCGAATCCCTCTCCATTATGCCATGGACCTCCTTTTATAGTCAAAAGGGGCTGCCACAGTGGCACACAGGAGGTGGAAAGGTCTATAGTACTGCGAGCTTATCGCCCGTATTACAGGACGACGCATTTAATGCGTATCTTAGGTGCCCCTTAGCTTTATCGGGGACGGGGATGAGGCCCGTCTCATTCTTCGCCGCCTCGCCTTGCTTCGACACACGCCCGGGCCAGCGATGCATGCGGCGCCATGTAGGCAGGCAGGCAGCTGATGTGGCGTGGTGGTAGGGTCTTCACGAAGATTGGCATGCCACCACGCAGGTGCTTGCTGAGTTGGCGTAGAGGCCGCCGTCGCCACGCAGGTGCCTGCCCAGCTGGTTGAGCTAGCAGCTGCTTGGGGACGGCGGTGGAGTCTTGGTCGACGCGGGCCTGGCTGTGGCCCCACTGATGCCCTCGGCAAGGTCCTTGCCGGGGGCCCGGCAAGGGCCTTGCCGTGGCGTTCCATTCGTCCCTGGAAAGGCGCTTGCGGGGGGTCTTGTGGATCTCCTCGGCAAGGATCCCGCCGAGGGTCACTGTCTTCTAGTCCTCAGCTGATCTCATGTATTTATGATCTTGACAAAGATCTGCATGCTACCACAGAGGTGCCTCCCGATCCTTGGTTCCAATACAGCCGTTGGCGACGCTTGGCACCCTTGGGCTCAAGGGTGGCTCACTCTGTTGGCATCGGGCAAGTTGCCCCGGCAAGCTCTTGCTGGGGCCGCGGAGGCTGCCCCGGAAAGGGCCTTGCCGGGGGAGTACACCTCGCCCTCTTTCTCTTTGGTGTTTCTGACCATGGTGTTGTCTTGGTTGTCTTGGCTTCTCTCCGGCTCCCCCTGATGTAGGGTGGAACCCTAGATGGCCGATCTTTCACGAAAGGAGCGGATCCCTACGAAGAACGCAATGAACACGAGGGGAAACACGAGGGAAACACGAGGAGAACACAAAATAAATCACTCAACCAACAAGAATAGATCACACATGCGCTAGATCGATGAACACAAAGGTGAGATACAAGATCCAAAGTCAACAACGGACGATACAAACGGTAACCGGGTCTTCTCCTTGATGAGGTATTGATGGGGGCCACCCAAGAGGGGGTCTTGAATTGAAGGTGATCTTCTCCGAAGAGGGGCCGCAGTCTCTCTCAAGGAGGAGATCCGTAATGGATGAGCAAAGCTCTATCTCAACTATGAGCTAAACCAATGCTAACCCTAGAAAGAGGAAGGGGATGGAGTATATATAGTCTAGGGGGCGAAGAGGTACATGGGCCTCGGCCCTTTACTGTGCGCAGACAGGTGGAGCCGGATGTCCGGGCGTCGGGCCGGATGTCCGGGCCTTCAGGAGGTGCCGGATGTCCGGGCTGGCGGCGATAGCTTCGGGTGCGCTCTGTGATGGGCGCCAGATTTCCGGGCTGGGGCCGGATGTCCGGGCTTGCGGGAGGGGCCGGATGTCCAGGGCCTGGCCGGATGTCCGGGTCATGTAGCACTTTGGCGGCTGGGCTGCTGCTGTTGTTGACATCTTCAGGGGCGGGATGTCCGGGGTCTTGGCCGAATGTCCGGGGCCTGGAAGGTGAACTTGTCTGTTTCCGTTGGTCCTCTTCGTCCATGGACTTGGCGGCTTCTCCGTCTTGACGTGCATCTTTGTGAGGGTCCTCTTGACACCTGATCATGCATAGCATATCGGACTTAGGTAGTAGCCATGTCTCGAGTGGATCATATGTGATATCACTAAGGAAGGAAGTCACCTTGTTCTCGAGAGCTCTAGCTCGTGCTCGTGTCATGGGTCCTCTTGGATCTTGATGAGACGATGGTAGGTCCATGGGGATGATCATGGGATGCTCCGCATCACCTCCCCTCTGAAATGCCTAGTGTGGCCATGGCGCGCGGCTCCGACTGCCCGTGCACAAGTAAAGGGGTACAAAGGTGTGCCCCTACTTTTGTACACCAACAATAATTTTATGGTTAAGCAAGAAGATTTCAATGCTTATTTTCGTAGACAATTAAAACGCAATGCTTATATGATTGAACACTTGAGTGATTATATGTCTAGAGTTAAAGGTGAACTTCAACTCATTAGTAAACATGCTTCTATGGTTAACACTCAAGTAGAACAAGTACTTAAAGCTCAAAATGATTTTCTCAATGAATTGAATAGTAAGAATAATGACTTTGTTGTTAGAGTTGCAACTAGAGGGGGTAAAGTGACTCAGGAACCTTTGTATCCTGAGGGCCACCCTAAGAAAGTTGAATAGGATTCTCAGGGAAATAATGTTGATACACTTGGTCCTTCTAAGAGGAATAAAAATAAAAATGATAGGACTTTGCATGCTTCTAGTGAACCTGTTGTTGATACACCTAAGAATCCCAATGATATTTCTATTTTGATGCTGAAACACAATCTGGTAATAAACATGAACCTAGTGATAATGTTAATAATGATGTTCATGTTGATGCTCAACCTAGCAATGATAATGATGTAGAGATTGAACCTGCTGTTGATCTTGATAACCCACAATCAAAGAATCAACGTTATGATAAGAGAGACTTTGATGCTAGGAAGCACGGTAAAGAAAGAGAGCCATGGGTTCAGAAACCCATGCCTTTTCCTCCCAAACCATCCAAGAAAAAGGATGATGAGGATTTTGAGCCCTTCGCTGAAATGATTAGAACTATCTTTTTGCGTATGCGTTTTACTAATATGATTAAAATGAATCCTTATGCCAAGTATATGAAAGAAATTGTTACAAATAAAAGAAAGATACTGGAGGCTGAAATTTCCACCATGCTTGCTAATTATACTTTTAAGGGTGGAATACCAAAGAAACTAGGAGATCCAGGAGTACCCACTATACCATGCTCCATTAAAAGAAACTATGTTAGAACTGCTTTATGTGATCTTGGAGCAGGTGTTAGTGTTATGCCTCTCTCTTTATATCATAGACTTGATTTGAATAAGTTGACACCTACTGAAATGTCTTTGCAAATGGCCGATAAATCAACTGCTATACCTGTCGGTATTTGCGAGGATGTGCCTGTTCTGGTTGCAAACGTTACTATTTTAACAGACTTTGTTATTCTTGATATTCCCGAGGACGATAGTATGTCTATTATTCTTGGTAGACCCTTTTTGAATACTGCAGGGGCTGTTATTGATTGCAACAAAGGCAATGTCACTTTTCATGTTAATGGTAATGAGCATACGGTACACTTTCCGAGGAAACAATCTCAACTCCACAGTATCAATTCTATTGGAAAACGTCCAACTATTACTATTGGAGGTTTTGAATTTCCTCTTCCTACTGTCAAAAAGAAATATGATATTATTATTATTGGGGATGTTCATATCCCCGTTGAGGTAACCTAGTGCTATTCGAAATTCTCCGGTTTCATGCGATTCGGAATGAGTTTGTTAACAAGAATTGATCAACCTTGTTAGTGGATTCCTTTTGATGAGCATGAGATGGATGAAGTTAGAAAAGCACAACCTTCTGTACCCTCCTTTTACTTTCTTTTATTTAGATTAAATAAAGTAAAAATAGTATTTTTCTGTTAGTTTTCTGAATTATCCGTGCAATAAAAAATATACCAAAAATAAAAGTTCTCCTAATGCCCCGAAATTGAAATATGATTTTTCCTGGAATATTTGAGAATATCTAGCACTGAGAACACAACAGGGGGAGCAAGCACCTGGCCACGAGGGTCCAGGGCGCGCCCACCCCCTGGGCGCGCCCCCTGTCTCGTGGGTCCATGGTGGCTCCCCTCCACTTATTCCAGCCACCACACACTCCTTCTTCCTCCCAAAAAAAATCACCAACCAGCTCAAGCACGAGTTCTAGCTCATTTTGCTGCGATTTTTGATCTCCTTGCTCAAAGCTCCACTCACAAAACTGCTTTGGGAGATTGTTCCTTGGTATGTGACTCCTCCAATGGTCCAATTAGTTTATGTTCTAGTGCTTTATTCATTGCAAATTTTTTCTGCCTAGGTGACCCTGTTCTTGAGCTTCAATGTCAAATTTATATGGTCCCAAGTAGTTCTAATGCATGATATAGTCTCTAGGCACTTGTGGGAGTAGTTGCTGTCAATTTTGTTGAGTTTGGTTCACTTTTATTTGAAGTTACTAAAAATTTTAGAAATGATGAAGAGATTTTTGAGGGGTTCTTCGAGCCGAAGCTCGAAGGATAAGCAAAGTGAAGAAGAAGAGAGGCCCAAGTATAATCTCCCTCGCACCACGGAAGTTCGGCCGTGTGAATGGCCTTGTGATGATTTCTTGAGAGCAGCCGGGACTTATGATGATTTTTATGAATTGGCTGAGAATGCAGGCCTCACCGACTTCCTCCGCGACCAATGTGAACAGTGTCTCTTACTCACTAATATCTTTGTGCAAAATTTTCATTTCCATGCGAGGAGGTCACCACCTTCGGTGGATTTCTATTTATACGATGAGTATAAGGAGATGCCCCTCTCTGAATTTTGTGAGGTTTGCAAGTTGCCTTTTTCGGGCAGCGTAGAGGAACCACATCGTGACGATGTGGAGGGGTTTATTGATACAATTGCTATAGGGGAAACTAGGAAGGTTTCCGATGCAAGAATTACTAGCATACATTTTCCTGTCCTATGTTACTTTGCAATATTTGCTAGTAGATGCTTGATTGGTTGCGGAAACTGTGGCAACCTAAGTGCCCCTGATATTGTTCTTTTGTGCCATGCCCTGTTTCGTGATGACACATTTAGTATGGGCGCTATTGTTGCAAAGCGGTTAAATCTTAACCGTACTACGGACCCCATCTTGGGGGGTATCTTCACCTCGCGCCTCGCTGCATACTTTAACATACCTATTAGGCATTATGAGAAAGAAGAAAAGTTGTTGCCTCCTGTTTTTCTAGACTACAAGAGTATGGTTGCACATGATTTCATTGTTAAAAATAGGAGAAAGGAGCTTAACTATAGACTGATATTTGATAAATCACCCTGAGACTATTACTTTGCCTACTCCTTCCTTGTTTGACTTATCTGCAGGCAGGTACCTTGTTCCGCAGGAGGCCATTCACGCCTACCAGAACACCACATCACCTACAGAGCCAGATCCTGAACCACAATTTGTTCCTTCACGCCAGTCTTTTTACCAGTGGGATCCGGAGGAGATGGCCAACCAGTGGCAACCTGAGGCTTCATCTCAGTACGACTCCAGTTACAACTTCGGATATCCGCCAGTCCAGCCGTGGCAATAGACCAACTTAGGCCAAAGGCCTAAGCTTGGGGGAGTACGTATTTCTCACCGACATTACAATTATGTTCACACACTCATGATAGTTGTCGGTGCTCATACGTTTTCATTGTACTATCCATGCTAGTTTATTTTCCTTTTTATGCTTTCTTCTCGTGTGGTTGATAAACTTCAAGAAAAACAAAAAAAATTAGTTGTAGCTTTTAGCTAGTTTACTTTCTTGCTGTAGTAGTAATAATTAAAAGAAACCCCAAAAAGATTTCTAGTTCTTCTTTTGCTTGTTGGGAGCTTTCCCGTGTAAACAGTTTTATTTCTTTTCTTTGGGGGTCGAAAGGAGAAGACCATAATGAAAATGTTGAAGTGGCTCCTATATGCATTATTGTTGATTTAACCAAGAGCCCATATTGCCTTGTCTTCTCCTGTTTATTGAATGCTTGCAGATTCCAGCTTAGTCCAATGCACGTGCACTATTATTATTATTATTATTATTATTATTATTATTATTATTATTATACACATCGTTCGGTCGTGCAAGTGAAAGGCAATTATGATGATATATGATGGACTGACTGAGATGAGAGAAGCTGGTATGAATTCGACCTCTCTTGTTTTTGTAAATATTATTAGTTCATCGTTCCTGATTCAGCCTATTATGAATAAACATGTTTGCAATGACAATTAGAGATTATAGTTGCTTATGTCATGCTTAATTAGCTAGGAGTTTATAATGGTTTACCTTGCATGCCAACATGCTATTAAAATGGTTGTGATGTGGTATGATTGGGTGGTATCCTCCTTTGAATGATTTAAGTTACTTGACTTGGCACATGTTCACACATGTAGTTGAAACAAATCAACATAGCCTTCATGATATTTATGTTCATGGTGGATTATATCCTACTCATGCTTGCACTGAATGTTCATTAATTTTAATGCATGTTCATGACTGTTGTCGCTCTCTAGCTGGTCGTTCCCAGTCTTTTTCTAGCCTTCACTTGTACTAAGCGGGAATACTGCTTGTGCATCCAATCCCTTAACCCCCAAAGTTATTCCATATGAGTCCACCATACCTTCCTATATGCGGTATCTACCTGCCGTTCCAAGTAAATTTGTATGTGCCAAACTCTAAACCTTCAAATGAAATTCTGTTTTGTATGCTCGAATATCTCATGTATCAACTAGGGCTGTATGTATCTTCCATGTTAGGCGGGTTATTCTCAAGAGGAGTGGACTCCGCTCCTCACTCACGACAAAATTGCTGGTCACCGGGATGCCCGATCCCATGCTTTATGCAAACCAAATCAAAATAATTGCAAACAAAACTCCCCCAGGGTTGTTGTTAGTTGGAGGCACTCATTGTTTCGAGCAAGCCATGGATTGATGCTTGTTGGTGGTGGGGGAGTATAAACTTTACCATTCTGCTTGGGAACCGCCTATAATGTGTGTAGCATGGAAGATACCGCCATCTCTTAGTTGTTATGTTGACAATGAAAGTATACCACTCAAAATATTATTTACCTCTATTTCAAAAATCGAGATCTGGCACCTCCACAAATCCCTGCTTCCCTCTGCGAAGGGCCTATCCATTTACTTTTATGTTGTGTCATCACTCTCTTATTAAAAAGCACCAGCTGGAGAGCACCACTGTCATTTGCATCCATTACTATTAGTTTATATTGCGTATGAATGGATCTCTTTTACCATGAATTACAATGTTTAGTCAGCCCTTGATCTTTAAAGGTGCTCTGCATTTATGTTTTGCGGTCTCAAGAAAGGGCTAGCGAGATACCATCTTGTTATATCATATTATGATTGTTTTGAGAAAGTGTTGTCATCCGAGATTTATTATTATTGCTCGCTAGTTGATTATGCCATTGAGATGGGTAAACATGAGACCTAAGTGTTATTGTGAATATGGTTAGTCATAATCTTTGCTGAAAACTTGAATGCTGGCTTTACATATTTACAACAACAAGATCAAACCGAGTTTGTAAAAGTTTTTCTTTATCACTTTCAGTTTATCAACTGAATTGCTTGAGGACAAGCATAGGTTTTAGCTTGGGGGGTTGATATGTCTCTGTCGTATCTACTTTTCCAAACACTTTTGCCCATGTTTTGGACTCTAACTTGCATGATTTGAATGGAACTAACCCGGACTGACGCTGTTTTCAGCAGAATTGCCATGGTGTTATTTTTGTGCAGAAACAAAAGTTCTCGGAATGACCTGAAACTTCACGGAGATTATTTTTGGAAATAATAAAAAATATTGGCGAAAGAATCAAGGCCAGGGGGCCCACACCCTGTCCACGAGGATGGGAGCCGCGCCTGCCCCCCTGGGCGCGCCCCCTGCCTCGTGGGCCCCCTGGTGCTCCACCGACCTCAACTCCACCTCTATATATTCATGTTCGGGGAGAAAAACCCCAGAGAGAATGATTCATTGTGTTTTACGATACGGAGCCGCCGCCAAGCCCTAATCTCTCTCGTGGGGGCTGATCTAGAGTCCGTTCGGGGCTCCAGAGAAGGGAATCTGTCGCCGTTGTCATCATCAACCATCCTCCATCACCAATTTCATGATGCTCACCACCGTGCGTGAGTAATTCCATCGTAGGCTTGCTGGACGGTGATGGGTTGGATGAGATTTATCATGTAATCGAGTTAGGTTTCATAGGGTTTGATCCCTAGTATCCACTATGTTCCGAGATTGATGTTGCTATGACTTTGCTATGCATAATGCTTGTCACTAGGGCCCGAGTGCCATGATTTCAGATCTGAACCTATTATGTTTTCATGAATATATGTGAGTTCTTGATCCTATCTTGCAAGTCTATAGTCAACTACTATGTGTTATGAGCCGGCAACCCCGAAGTGACAATAATCGGGACCACTCCCGGTGATGACTATAGTTTGAGGAGTCCATGTATTCACTGTGTTAATGCTTTGGTCCGGTACTCTATTAAAAGGAGGTGAGGGAGTCCCGGATTAGGGGGTGTCCGGATAGGCGAACTATAACCTTTGGCTGGACTCCTAGACTGTGAAGATACAAGATTGAAGACTTCGTCCCGTGTCCGGAAAGGACATTCCTTGGCGTGGAAGGCAAGCTTGGCGATACGGATATGTAGATCTCCTCCCATTGTAACCGACTCTGTGTAACCCTAGCCCTCTCCGGTGTCTATATAAAACGGAGGGTTTTAGTCCGTAGGACGAACATAAATCATACCATTGGCTAGCTTCTAGGGTTTAGCCTCTCTGATCTCGTGGTAGATCTACTCTTGAACTACCCATATCATCAATATAAATCAAGCAGGAGTAGGGTTTTACCTCCATCAAGAGGGCCCGAACCTGGGTAAAAACATCGTGTCCCTTGTCTCCTGTTACCATCCGCCTAGACGCACAGTTCGGGATCCCCTACCCGAGATCCGCCGGTTTTGACACCGACATTGGTGCTTTCATTGAGAGTTCCTCTGTGCCGTCGCCAACAGGAAGGATGCCTCATCCCGTCTTTAAAGACGACACTGTTGCTAAAGGAGATTTGGCTATCGGCCAAACTCTCCGGCTAGGCGGTTTTCTTATGACCGCCTGTTCGGCCGCAATCTTCACGTCAACTCGGAACTCGCCGAGCAGTTCGATCCGACGGAGCTCTCTTCCTTAAACGAGCTCCTGGATCGCATCGCCGCCCTGGGAGTCGCTACAGACTACGATCAGATTGGGCCTAAACCCGATCTGAGAGTTATTAACTCTCCCAGGTCACCCATCACGTTGCCGTGGTGGAGGAACAATGCGGCGGCCCTTCATCTATCATAAGGACTAGCTATGTGCGGATTCCCAATCCCTCCAAGCCAGATACCCACGGAGGGGAGGACGACACTCAAGACCTGAACTTAGAGTCAGGCAACGGGCTAGATTCATTGGACAACATCCAAGAATCCAAGCTTCCGATTACGGAAAATCCTTGGCCCTTGAGCCTCAGATTGGGTGAGGTTTTGGATCTAATTGCACCCACCCACCCGAACATAGGCGATCTATCCAAAATTAGGCAAGAGCTCGAGGAAACAGTACATCATTACTGGGCCAGATTCCTCCTGGTTATGAACAGGATAAAGGACTGCCGTGAGGAAGACACAATTTCATTCTTCTACAATAATTGCACCGACAAGGGAATCCTCAATGCCATAGGTCGCCGTGAAATTACACGCTTTGCTGACTTGGCGTCCATAGTACGAAAGTACTGTGCGATGGAAAGCGCCTGGAAAACCGAAGTAAGATTTTGGGACAATCCGCCTGAATACAAACCCAGTCCGGAATAAAAGGGTGCATTATCGCCAATCACCGGGTTAAACACCAAAAACAAAAAACCCCTACGGGCATGGAACCGTCTTTGGAGGGATGTCTCAACGAACCCTGTAAAATTCATAGTACAGAGGGCGCCACACCAACTCATAGCCTTAGAGCATGTTGGATACTCCGGCAGGTGGCCAAAAGTGGCGAAGAGCTTCTAACCCCAGCATCCACAGAGCAGCAGCCCAAGGATACCAGTACGGTATTAACAGTCTTCGAGAGTTTCGCATCAAACAATATGTGAAAACGAACACTCCGCAGCCTTGCCGAAGTCTACCAAGTAGCAACAATAAATCCATGGAGTAACACGGCTATTACCTTTAATGCCAGTGATGAACCTAAATTCCGAATAGCCCGAGCACCAGCAGCATTGGTCCTCAGTCCAATAGTGGACGGATTTCGCCTTACCAAGGTACTCATGGACGGTGGCAGCGGATTGAACCTCATTTGTGAGGAAACCCTTTGAAAAATGGAAATAGTCTGGAGCCGCATTGAGCGAAGCAGCACAACCTTTAGAGGAATAATACACAGTCGGGAAGCGTCTTTGCTGCAGGAAAAATCACACTGGATGTGGTGTTCGGCACGCCGGATAATTACAGGTCCGAGGAGGTCACGTTCCAAGTGGCCCCGTTCAGCAGCAGATACCACGCTCTATTAGGGCAAGAGGCATTCACAATTTTTCAAGCTATACCCCATTACGGGTACATGAAGCTCAAAATGCCCGGGCCTAATGGAATAATAACTCTTGCTAGTGACCCGGACATAACACTCTGCGCCGAAAATAAGACAGCTGCACTAGCCCTTGAGGCACTATCCGAAGCCCTAGCGGCCGAGGAACTGACTGCGCTGCGCTCCACGGTGAACAAGGACGATGTGATACTGATAAAAGATCCAAGTCCACCTCCTTTAAACCAGCGGACGAAATAGTAAAATTCCAAGTCCACCCAACGTACCCTACAAAAACGGCCTCCATCGGGGCACAATTAAACCCTGATGTAGACGCCGCACTACGAGAATTCCTGCGCAAAAATTGGGACATTTTGCACGGCACCCTTCGGACATGCCAGGAATCCCACGCCGGCTGGCCGAGCACAGCCTAAACATCCTAAAAGGATTCAAGCCAGTTAAACAGGCTCTTTGGCGTTTCTCCGAACCTAAGAGACAAGCCATGGGAGAGGAGCTAGCCAAACTATTGGATGTCGGATTCATCAGAGATATAAAACATCCGGACTGGCTAGCAAACCTTGTGATGGTACCAAAGAAGGACAAATCCTGGCGCCTATGCGTCGATTTCAAGGACCTCAACAAGGCTTGCCCAAAGGATCCCTTCCCCCTCCCCTGCATCGATCAAATTATCAACGCTATCGCAGGACACGATTCATTGTGTTTCCTCGACGCATACTCCGTCTACCATCAAATCAAGATGGCAGAGCCTGACCAAGCCGCAACGGCATTTATCACCCCATACGGCCCATTCTGCTTCAACACAGTGCCCTTCGGGCTCAAAAACACCGGCGCAACATATCAGCGCATGATTCGTATATGTCCGGCAAACCAGATCGGCAAAACAAGGAGGCATACGTAGATGATGTGGTCGTCAAAACCAAGCATGTCGAAACTCTAGTAGACGACTTGAGGCTCACATTCGATAATCTTGAACATATGACATCAAGCTTAACCCGGAAAAATGCATTTTTGGCGTACCGGAAAGCTCTTGGGCTTCATTGTATCCGGTAGAGGAATTGAAGCAAACCCAGCCAAGATCCGAGCTCTGTCACAATTGGATATCCCAAAGGACCTCAAACAAATACAAAAATTGACTAGATGCGTGGCGGCTCTAAGCCGCTTTATCTCCCGTTTGGGAGAAAAGGCATTACCCCTCTATCGCCTCCTCCGGGGCACCGAACACTTCGAGTGGACGGATGCCGCCACGGCCGGACTCGAAGAAATAAAAGCCATATTGGCAACAAACCTGGTCCTGGCCGCGCCCAACATGGCGAACCAATGCTATTATACATCGCTGCAACTCATCAAGTTGTAAGCGCGGTGCTCGTTGTCGAACGAGAAACGGAGGGACACAAGTTTCCCCTTCAAAAACCAGTTTACTACGTGTCCACTGTCCTCACTCCATGCAAGTCACGGTATCCGCATTATCAAAAGATAGCGTACGCGGTGTTCATGGCATCCCGGAAGCTGCGACACTACTTTAAAGAGTGTTCGATAACAGTAGCCTCCAAAGTACCTCTTGACGACATTATAAACAACCGTGACGCGACGGGCCGGATTGCCAAATGGGCCATTGACCTCCTCCCGTTCGACATAACCTATAAGCCACGGCGAGCCATTAAGTCGCAAGTTTTGGCCGACTTAAATGGCGAATGGATCAAGCCGAACTCCCTAAAGAGTACGACACATATTCCAACTGGATCATGCACTTCGACGGCTCCAAAATGTTGGCTGGTCTGGGGGCTGGCGTCGTTCTGACGTCCCCAACAGGAGATACAGTTCAATACATACTCCAGATAATGTATACGGACTCCAACGACGCAGCCGAATACAAGGCCCTTCTACATGGTCTCCGGATGTCAGTATCCATGGGCATTCAACGCCTAGAGGTGCGCGGGGATTCGGACCTCGCGATATCCCAAATAAATGGAGACTTTGATGCCAAGGATCCGAAAATGGCTGCTTACCGCAACGCCGTCCTAAAAATGTCAGCTCGGTTCAAAGGGCTCGAATTTCACCATATAGCTCGAGAAAACAATCAGGCAGCAGACGTCTTGGCACGCATTGGCGCAAAGCGCGATGCCGTCCCCCCCCCCCCCCCCAATATCTTCTTAGAGAGGCTCTTCATGCCATCGGTAGTATGGGAAGGGGAGTCCGGAAATAATAGCCCGGACCCAACAACACTGCCTAACACCGAACATTCTGACACAACTGGAGGCTCTGCCAACGAAGTAACATCTTCATCCCATGTAATAATGGCAGTCATTGCCCCGTGGGTGGAACCATTCCTAGCCTACCTAACCAGGCATGAACTTCCCGAGGACCAAAACGAGGCACGCTGCATAGTGCGGCGATCTAAAGCCTATAAAGTCCATGAGGGAGAGCTTTATAAGAAAAGCACGACCGGAGTCCTTCAAAGGTGTATCTCGGAAGAGGAAGGGCGGAATCTTCTGGCTGAAACTCATGCCAGACTCAGCGGGCACCACGCCGCAGCCCAGGCCGTTGTAAGCAAGGCCTTCCGTACATGATTTTATTGGCCGACGGCCCGGGCAGATGCTTAGGACTTAGTCCAACAATGCGTCGGTTGCCAGCTCTTTGCTAATCAAAGCCACATGCCACCCACCGCCCTCCAAACTATACACATCACCTGGCCCTTCGCGGTCTGGGAGCTTGACATGGTTGGACCCCTTAAAGGAGGAACCCACAAGCAAAAATACCTACTGGTCATGGTGGATAAATTCACCAAATGGATAGAGGCCAAGCCTGTTAAGACGGCAGAATCCGGACCGGTGATAGACTACATATCAGGGGTCATACATCGTTACGGCGTCCCCCACAGCATCATCACTGATAATGGCACGAACTTCACGGCCGACGAGGTCAAACTTTGGTGCAAAAACATGGGCATCAAGCTCGACTATGCTTCAGTCTATCACCCTCAAACTAACGGTCAAGTCGAGCGAGCAAATGGTCTAATCATGAGCGGCATCAAACCCAGATTAGTGCGGTCCCTCAAGGAATCTAACACGCCTTTGGGTAGAGGAGCTCGACTCCATACTGGGGCTGCGGACCACGCCGAATCGCACCACGTTCACACCATTCTTTATGGTATACGGCGCAGAGGCAGTTACGCCTGCGACATAATTCATGACTCACCTCGCGTGCGCATGTACGAAGAAAGAGAAGCCAAGCTCGATTGACAGGACAGTTTGGACGCCTTGGAGGAGGAGCGTGACGTGGCAAAAGCCCGTTCCGCATTCTATCAACAGCAGGCTCGAAGATATCAAAGCAGAGAAGTACGGGCCAAAACTTACAATGTTGGCGAGTTAGTTCTACGCCTGCCGGACAAGAAAAAGGACAAACTCAAGCCCAAATGGGAAGGTCCCTTTATTATCGACCAAGTCCTGACCGGTGGAGCGTACTGTCTGCGAGATGCATCGGATAACCGACTCGAGCCGAACCCATGGAACGCAGCCCGTCTCCGAAGATTCTACGCCTAGCGCCGGATTCTGAGTTCGTCTCCTTCCTCTGTCTATTTTTTACACATTAGTTGTCTTATATTTCTCCCCTTCTCCCTCTTTTTCTCTTATAGCTTTTAAAGGCTCGTTCGTGCATTGTTCGCACACACTTGACGCGCTATCCACGCTCATTATACCTGGGGGCTTCTTTAACAGAAGCTTATTTGTACGGGCTTCATGCCTAACACATGTGTAACGCTTCCGCATGTACCTTTTATTCACCATTATATGCATCGATATGAATTAAGTTTTGGCCAAGCTGGGTTGCCTGGCTCCTTTGCTTACCCCTACTTTCCGATTGTTCGGCTAGGTCGTAAAGGGAGCACCTCTGCGATTGTTACTGTCGGGTCAGCCGGATGTGTACCTCAGACTGGGTGAAGCCGAAAGCTAGCGTTCTTAAGGGAATATTCGGTAGGTGAACTAAAGATGATTTCTCACTTATTTATTTATCTGCCCCTAGATGCTTTTCTACTCTTTTCGTAGTCCGGACATGCACTTTAAGGCATGCCTCCCAGGGAAAGGAACCCCTAATGGAACTATTCTCCCTGGAAGATGTTTCTTACTAACCATGTAATATAACATTACTAGTTGGGCACTTGTCTGTTCAAGCACTAATGACCCCTACGCCTGGTCTCCACGCATGCCCTGGTTCTTACATAACCGTGAGGGTATTCGGACACACTCCGGACTATAGGGTCCCGACGTTGAAGCGAAAAGGTCCGCCATGACAAACGATCTACAATCCGGCTAGAAGGCATTTTTACATGTCATCTTCAATTACATAGTCAGATTGACTGGGTATATTCCTCCTCAATACCATCTAATTGGCTGTCTAGTTCACAGTCCTGTTGGGAATACTTTGCGGCCAATTCTACTTGGTCATACACTAAGCTCATAGGGATCTCCTTCCCATCGGGCCCCACAGGTCCGACCTCGGCCATGTGGTTTGGGTCAGCCTTCGTGTACCACGTCTTCACCATGGCCCAGGCCTTCCTCACGCCTTGACGGCACGCCGATATCTTCCATAATCAGAAGCACCGCCGCGCTCCCTTAAGCCTCTCTGCAAGCTCTCCAAGGCCTTCGGCAGGAGAGGATAGCCACAAGGCTGGCGACGCCTTTCATCACCTGCCGAACTTCGTTAAATGCGGTTGTAAGAGCTCGAAGAAGGTCACCCGTAGAACCGGGCATTTCCTCCATGGGGCGACACAGTGAGCATACCTACAGATATAACTCGTTAGTCGACTTCCTCGCCGAACTCTTTTCAAAGTTCGTTCAAGCACTTACTAAAAATGCCGCGTCAAAGCTGCCGATTCTCCTTCATGGAGTCCGGCCACCGGGCACGAACATCCTTTAGTTCCTCGCCCAGCTGGGTGTTGGCATCTTGGAGATTATTCTTCTCCTACCTCACCCTCGTAAGCACGCTCTCCCCGGCCTTTAACTGGAAGAAGAGTTGTTGCTTGTCCGGATCTACTCCGGCGCCATCTGCAATGATATTGTCAGATTTACACACACACCGCACTTCACAACATACTTATATTTCAAAGCGTATATTACCAGAGGGGGTCTCCTTGGCCTCCCCTGCAGCGGCTAGTGCGGCCTCAAGTTGGGCTTTGCACTCTTCCAGCTCCTGGGACAGTTGGGTATTCTTTTTGTAAGATCCTGCATAACAAATGATCCTTAAATCAGTTATTCTAACTATTTCAAGTCTCGGGGCTCTTGGTATATATACCCATCAAATTTTCTCACCCGTATGTCTTTCACATACTGCTCCGTGGCTCTGGCTAGACCATTTTGAGCGGCACGGAGGTGCGCATCTCCCGAATTGAAGGCATCCAATGCCTCTTGGGAGAAACATGCGTCACGAAGAACTGTCTGGCGACGCCTGTGATTCATGGCACTCTCCACCTCGGAATTGGTGGCAGATAGTCCATCGGCATCCTCTGTTGGAGGAGTGTCTGATGCACGCCTCGTGTTCGCCTCCGCTTCTGGACCTGGCTTTGGAGCCTGGCTGGTGGAGGCTCGATTGGCAGCCTCGCCGGATATAGTCCGGCAAGCGCTCTTTTTCCTGAAGGGAGCACGAGCATTGGTATACCTTCCGGGAATAAAACCTAGGTATAAGATGGCACGCCATACCGTTGCACCAGCGTCTCAATCCGGACCGCACTTCTTTTCAGCCTGCTGGGACTTGCTGCCCCTTGTTGGCTAGCCACCGCAGGCTCGGCCTTCCGCCTCAAGGGCTCCCCCTGCAAAACACCATTGATATACGGTGAATAAAAATAAGCACGGATGAATCATTTTCAAAGTATTGGGACTTCGGTCTCAGTTACCTGTGAGGCGGGAAGTATTCCGGGGTAATCGGCCATAATGGCGACCAAGGCATTGTCGATGCTCAGTTGGTAAAATACCCCATCGATCAACTCCACGGAGATGTCCGGATCCTCTTGGGAGGCGGATCGAGGACCGTTCGGATCCTCGGGTTGTGGAGGAGGGTTGTTTATATCCTTTACGGCCCGGCGCAATTCCCGCGTCGAAATCACAAGATAAGGTACTTAACTATGGGAATATGGAACGGATGGGCAAAAACAAGTGTCCGCTTACCCAGCTTGGAGGATTGTACATAGAAAATCCGCCCTGTGGATTGACGCGTAGGAACTCCTCCTCTTCTCTCTTGTACAATGCGGACAAGGCCTTCGTCAGAGCGAACCGATCCCGACCCCTTACGGCCGCAGCGGGTGGCATCATCCTCCCGTTGAAATCCCACATGGGGTGGCCTCTATCTTTGAAGCGGCTGCACCCCCGCGCATAATGCAAGTGGCCATGACCCGATTATGGTCGATCCGGAATGAGCTAACAACCTTATCCGGCTCATCAGGTAGAGGATATCCTTGTCATTTTCCCTCTGAGGGCTCCGTGGACGCCAACTTAGGCGCTTCTTCAAGGGAGCATTATTGAACTCGGGGAGGCCGATCCGAACAGGGTCCGGCAGAGGGACATCTTCTATATAAAACCATTCTGAAGGCCAGTCTTCGGACGCCTTCCTTGGGGTTCTGGATAGATATCCGGTCCCGGCGATGCGCTATAGTTCGGCTCCGCCCACTTGATATATCAACCCCTCCAGAGAACGGGGCACAAGGCAGAATAGCTTCTTCCACAGCGCGAAATGAGCCTCGACGCCCAAGAACAGCTCGCAAAGGGCTATGAAGCCCGCAATATGCAATATGGAGGCAGGCGTAAGGTTGTGCAGCTGGAGGCCTTAGAAATCCAGGAGCCCCCGGAGAAACGGATGAATTGGAAATCCGAGCCCTCTTATTAAATAAGGGACAAGGCATACCCGCTCTCCTATGAGGGATTGGAGACACTCTCCGCCTGCTTTCCGCCATTATAGGTGGCGAGTCCGGCTCGAACCGGGACCATGAAGGCTGGGGGAAGAAATCCCTTGGTTTGGAGCGTCACTAGCTCATTGTGTGGGACGGAACATCTCTCCCAATCTCCAGTCAAGGTCGGGAGGGCGAGAGCAGGCTGCGTCGGTACCGGCCATGATGGAATGGATTTACAGCCGGATGCGCTCCGATGAATGCTCGCGAAGGGAAGATGGTGTGATTCGGATCTAAATTCTCGTCTCTTTTATAAGGCAGCTTATTTGCGCAGCTAGGGGGGTAAAAGTAAAAACACCCTGGCTTTTCGCATTCATTTGACATGTGGAAGACGGCCATTATTGGGCGTGGAAGCCAAGGAGCACAATATTCACGAGAAGCCGGACACTATTCAACAGGTACACAGAATTTGGAGAAGAACCCGCCTTGCAATGCCGAAGACAAATCTGCGTGCCGGACTCATCGTCATTGAAGCCTGGTTCGGGGGCTACTGAGGGAGTCCTGGATTAGGGGGTGTCCGGATAGCCGAACTATAACCTTTGGCCGGAGTCCGGGACTATGAAGATACAAGATTGAAGACTTCGTCCCGTGTCCAGAAAAGACTTTCCTTGGCGTGGAAGGCAAGCTTGGCGATACGGATATGTAGATCTCCTGCCATTGTAACCGACTCTGTGTAACCGTAGCCCTCTCCGGTGTCTATATAAACCGGAGGGTTTTAGTCCGTGGGATCTAACAACAATCATACCATAGGCTAGCTTCTAGGGTTTATCCTCTCTGATCTCATGGTAGATCTACTCTTGTACTACCCATATCATCAATATTAATCAAGCAGGAGTAGGGTTTTACCTCCATCGAGAGCGCCCGAACCTGGGTAAAAACATCTTGTCCCTTGTCTCCTGTTACCATCCGCCTAGACGCATAGTTCAGGACCCCCTACCCGAGATCCGCCGGTTTTGACACTGACAGGAGGCCTTAATATCCCTTAGTTTCCAATAGGACCCCGCTGTCACGGGAGGGTAGGACAAAATATGTCATGCAGGTTCTTTTCCATAAGCATGCATGACTATATTCGGAATACATGCCTACATTACATCGATGAATTGGAGCTAGTTCTGTGTCACCCTATGTTATAACTGTTGCATGAATAATCGCATCCGGCATAATTCTCCATCACCGATCCAATGCCTACGAGCTTTTCACATATTATTCTTCGCTTATTTACTTTACCGTTGCCACTGTTACAATCACTACAAAACTATGACTGTAACTTTTGCCACCGTTACCGCTACTATCATACTACTTTGCTACTAAATACTTTGCCCCAGATATTAAGTTATCCAGGTGTGGTTGAATTCACAACTCAACTGCTAATACTTGAGAATATTCTTTGGCTCCCCTTGTGTCGAATCAATAAATTTGGGTTGATGTCACAGCCCTAGAATACCTGAGTGAAATAGTTGCATCTGCACTCTGATACGTCTCCAACGTATCTATAATTTTTGAATGCTCCATGCTATATTATCTACTGTTTTGGACAATATTGGGCTTTATTGTCCACTTTTATATTATTTTTGGGACTAACCTATTAACCGGAGGCCCAGCCCAGAATTAATGTTTTTTCCCTATTTCAGTGTTTCGAAGAAAAGGAATATCAAACGGAGTCCAATTGACCTGAAACTCCACGGAACTTATTTTTTGACCAGAACAAGCCCACGGAGTATAGGAGTTGCACCAGGGGAGTCCCGGGCTGCCCACGAGGGTGGGGGCGCGCCCACCCCCTAGGGCGTGCCCCCCTACCTCGTGGATAGCCCGGAGGTCCGCCGACGTACTTCTTCTGCCTATATATCTCCATATACCCTAAAAACTTCGGGGAACAGAATAGATCGGGAGTTCCGCCGCAAGCCTCTCAGAGCCACCAAAACTAATCGGGACCTGTTCCAAGACCACGGAGGGGAGGAACCCTCACCAGTGGCCATCTTCATCATCCCGGCGCTCTCCATGACGAGGAGGGAGTAGTTCACCCTCGGGGCTGAGGGTATGTACCAGTAGCTATGTGTTTGATCTCTCTCTCTCTCTCTCGTGTTCTTGATTTGCCATGATCTTAATGTATCGCGTGCTTTGCTATTATAGTTGGATCTTATGTTTCTTCTCCCCCTCTACTCTCTTGTAATGGATTGAGTTTCCCCTTTGAAGTTATCTTATCGGATTGAGTCTTTAATGATTTGAGAACACTTGATGTATGTCTTGCCGTGCGTATCTGTGGTGACAATGGGATATCTTGTGATTCACTTGATGTATGATTTGGTGATCAACTTGCGGGTTCCGCCCATGAACTTATGCACAGGGGTTGGCTCACCTTTTCGTCTTGATTCTCCGGTAGAAACTTTGGGGCACTCTTTGAGGTTCTATGTGTTGGTTGAATAGATGAATCTGAGATTGTGTGATGCATATCATATAATCATACTCATGGATACTTGAGGTGACATTGGAGTATCTAGGTGACATTAGGGTTTTGGTTGATTTGTGTCTTAAGGTGTTATTCTAGTATGAACTCTAGGGCTGTTTGTGACACTTATAGGAATAGCCCAACGGATTGATTGGAAAGAATAACTTTGAGGTGGTTTCGCATCCTACCATAATCTCTTCGTTTGTTCTCCACTATTAGTGACTTTGGTGTGACTCTTTGTTGCATGTTGAGGGATAGTTATATGATCCAATTATGTTATTATTGTTGAGAGAACTTGCACTAGTGAAAGTATGAACCCTAGGCCTTGTTTCCTAGCATTGCAATACCGTTTACGCTCACTTCTACCACTTGTTACCTTGCTGTTTTTATATTTTCAGATTACAAAAACCTATATCTACCATCCGTATTGCACTTGTATTACCATCTCTTCGCCGAACTAGTGCACCTATACAATTTACCATTGTATTGGGTGTGTTGGGGACACAAGAGACTCTTTGTTATTTGGTTGCAGGGTTGCTTGAGAGAGACCATCTTCATCCCTCGCCTCCTACAGATTGATAAACCTTAGGTCATCCACTTGAGGGAAATTTGCTATCGTCCTACAAACCTCTCAAGATTTGGCGGTCCAACAACGTCTACAAGAAGAAGGTTGTGTAGTAGACACAAAGCTCTTTTCTGGCGCCGTTGCCGGGGAGGTGAGTGCTTGAAGGTATATCTTTAGATCTTGCAATCGAATCTTTTTGTTTCTTGTTTTAGCACTAGTTTAGTTATAAAAGAAAACTACAAAAAAATGGAATCGTGTTTTTCTCATACGCTTCATCTTTTTAATATCTTTCGTGAATATGATGGAAAGGAAAATTGTGCCGAAGTGTTAGAAGAAGAATGCATTAAAATGTTTGGCACTAAATCTTTGAATGATGAGCATGATTGCAATGTTGTTAGTATGAACTCCTTGAATATCCATAGTACTAATGATGATTGCACTAGTTATGATGAAAATGTCTGTAACGCCCCGGATTCGATGCGCCAGGTGTCTTCCAATTATTCGCCGTCTTTGCCATGTCATGTGATTGCGTGTTGCACTTTGCCATGTCATCATCTGCATTTCTTATCATGTCGTCATGTGCATCGCATTTGCATACGTGTTCGTCTCATGCATCCGAGTATTTTCCCCGTTGTCCGTTTTGCAATCCGGCACTCCTATGCTCCTCGGTGCCCTCTTTTACCTCTTTTCGTGTGCGGGTGTTAAACTTTCTCGGAATGGACCGAGGTTTGTCAAGCGGCCTTGGTTTAGCACCGGTAGACCGCCTGTCAAGTTTCGTGCCATTTGGAGGTCGTTTGATACTCCAACGGTTAACCGAGTAACCGTAAAAGCCTCTTTTGTGTGCAGCCCAACACCCCTTTCAAAGTGCCCCAAAACCCAGCAAAATCCTCTCCATGCTCTCGGTCGTTCGATCACGATCGTGTGGGCGAAAACCGCACCTCATTTGGACTCTCCTAGCTCCCTCCACCTATAAATATGTGCCTCCCGTCCAAATTCGCGGATGATTCCAACCTAACCCTAGCAGTCTTCCTCCTCGCGCCGCCGGACATGTCCATCCGCGCCGGACATGTCCGCCGGACACGTCGCTCCGACGAATCAGCCGCCGCCACCTCAGCGCCGCCGCCTCCGCGCCCAATAGGAAGCCGCCACCTCACCCGCCCTCCTCTCTCTCCTCCCGCGCCCCGCCCGGCGCGAGGCAACCCGCCCGAGCGCCGCGGCCGCCGCGCCGCCCGACTCCCGCCGCGCCCGCTTTCCCGCCGCCCGGCCGCCCGTGCCGCCGCCCGGCTCGCCCTCCGCCGCCCTACGCCCGGCCTTTCCCGCCGCCTTGTATTCCCGGATCCATGGCCGCCCGCGCCAGGTGCCGCCGCCGCCTCAACGCCCGGCACCGCGCGCCCTCGCCGGGCGCGCCGCCCAGCCGCCCGCAGCTCCCGGCCGCCCGTGCCTCCTCCTCCTCCGGCCGCGCCCCGCCTCCTCCTCCGTCCGCCGCCCGGCCTCCTCCCTTGATCCGTGCGGCCCGCCGTCGTCGCCTCGCCGGAGGAGCTCGCCGGAGCTCTCTCCGGCCGGATCCACTCGGGATGGACGAGATCCACCCACCCGGCGAACCAAACGCGTCGTCCGACCTTGGATCTCTCTGTCCCGCTCGTCCCCGTCCAATTTCTCCCGGAGGTTGTTTTTTTCACTGTCCCTGAGTTTTTCATCATATGTACCCATGTTCATCGCATCATAACTTGCTGCATACTGCTCCGTTTCGTGCGTGTAATATGTCAAATTGCTCGTCTCAACAAGTGCTGCATTTAATTACATTGAATCATGTTCTTTTGAGTTCATCTTGATGCCTGAATCTTCGTTGCAAGAGTGCTACATGATGTTAATCTGCTGAAACTGTTATAACTTGATGATTTGTCATTTTTGCCATGTTTGATGTGTGCGTCCTATGAGCATGAGTTCTACATGAGTTTTGGACTATGTCATGCCATCTTTCAAGTGGTGCCATTCATGTATTTTTTTGGGTATTGTAGTGAGTGCATCAAGCTTGTTAAGTAGGGTACTTGCTGTTGCTGTTTTGCTAGGCTGATTCTGCTATATTTTGTTGCTATGTAAACCTGGTGCTACAAGTCATTCTATGCATAATCTGGAGATGTTCACTAAGGATGTTTTGTTATTCATGTCATGCTATATCCATCCATGCCCCTTTTTGCATTTATATCTTGCTGTAGCTTGTTGTAATCTTGCTCCAAAGTTGCTATATCATGTTGCTGTCAGCCTGTTAACATTAAGATCAGTTTTGCCATGTGTTTTGCTAGTGATCCATGCACCCTATGAACTTGCTCTTGCCATTCTTAGCTTCATTAACATGTCTTCTTACTATGAGTTGCCTTGCCATGCCATGTATTGCTCTGTGGTGAGTGGTTCAAGCTCACCAACATGCCTACTTATTGTTGTTCCTGCCATGTATGAATCTGTCATATAACTTGCTATGTTTACATGGCTGCCATCATATTTTCTGTGCCCTTTTGGCTCATGGTCAGTAAAGGACTTTTGTTCTATGCAATTAGTAGATTCATGCCATGTCTTTGTTTGCCATGATAAGTTCCTGTAACATGTTGTTTGATAGCTCTAAACATTGTAACCTGATGTTATTTCTGCTAAGCCTGAAACTGTTATTATTTGCAATCTTGCCATGTCATTTTGAGCATGTTCTATTGATTTCTGGAGATAGCTCAGTGTGCATGTTTTGTCATGCTTTACCTGTACATCATGCCCATGCCTTTTCTTTTCATGTTGGGGTTCTGTAGCATGTTGTTTTGATGCTTGCAATATGCCTAGTTGCTGTTTTGGACAAATTGTTGTCATGACTTGTATAGGGTGTGTTTTGAACCGTTGCTCCGTTTTGAGTGTGCTCTATGTGAAACTTGCTTAGAATTGCATGTAGCTTCATATTATCATGTTGCATCCTCGTTTTGGTGTGTTTGCGTGATGTTTGTATGCATTTTGCATCAATGCCATGTTTGACTTGTGTTGCTCATATCTTCTAGACCGTAGCTCCGAATTAAATGAACTTTATATGTAACTTGACTAGAATCTCGTGTAGATCATCTTTGTGCATCTTAACTTGCTGTTTAAAAACTTGAACATAATGTTTATTCAGATCTGGACCAATTTTGAAATTTGCATATGATGACTTACCGGAATTGTTATATGTTGTTTCCGGCCTCATTTAAACTTGTTTTGAGGTGTTGTTCTTGTTTGCATCATATTTTGCCGTGAGTAGCTCCATGTAGCCTTGTCATGCATCATGCTTGTTGTGTATCATGCCTTGTTCATGTGTGGTGTGTTTACTATGTTGTGTGCTTCTTCTTGATAGTTCCCGTTTTGTTGCGATCGTGAGGATTCGTTCGTCTACGCTTGGTGCGTCTTCGTGGCTTCATCCGTTCGTCTTCTTCATGGACTCGTTCTTCTTCCTAGCGGGATTTCAGGCAAGATGACCGTCACCTTGGATCTCATTACTATCATTGCCATGCTAGTTGCTTCATTCTATCGCTATGCTGCGTTATCTATCACTTGCTGCTCAAGCCTCCCAAATTGCCATGAACCTCTAACCCGTTGTCACCCTTCCCAGCAAACCGTTGCTTGGCTATGTTACCGCTTTGCTCAGCCCCTCTTATAGCGTTGCTAGTTGCGGTGAAGATGAAGATTGCTCCATGTTGGATTATGTTTATGTTGGGATATCACAATATCTCTTATATTATTAATGCATCTATATACTTGGTAAAGGGTGGAAGGCTCGGCCTTATGCCTGGTGTTTTGTTCCACTCTTGCCGCCCTAGTTTCCGTCATATCGGTATTATGTTCCCGGATTTTGCGTCCCTAACGCAGTGGGGTGATTTATGGGACCCCCTTGACAGTTTGCTTTGAATAAGACTCCCCCAGCAAGGCCCAACCTTGGTTTTACATTTGCCTCACCTAGCCCTTTTCCCTTGGGAGTCGCGCTCTCAAGGGTCATCTTTATTTTACACCCCCCGGGCCAGTGCTTCTCCAAGTGCTGGCCCAAACCGAGCAATGTCCGGCGCCCCCTGGGCAATCAGGGTCTATGCCAACCCGACGTCTGGCTCATCCGGTGTGCCCTAAGAACGAGATATGTGTAGCTCCTATCGGGATTTGTCGGCACATCTGGGCGGCTTTGCTGGTCTTGTTTTATTACTGCCGAAATGTCTTGTAGCCGGGATTCCGAGACTGATCAGGTCTTCCTGGGGAGAAGGAATATCCTTCGTTGATCGCGAGAGCTTATAATGGGCTAAGTTGGGACACCCCTGCAGGGTATAAACTTTCGAGAGCCGTGCCCGGTTATGTGGCAGATGGGAATTTGTTAATATCCGGTTGTAGTAAACTCGAAGTAAACTCTTCTAAAATACACCAACCGTGTGTGTAACCGTGAGTGTCTCTTTTCGGGGTGGATCGAGAGGAGAACACGGTTTCTGGGTTATGTCTGACGTAAGTAGGAGTTCAGGATCACTTCTTGATCTTTGCTAGTTGACGACCGTTCCTTTGTTTCTCTTCTCGCTCTCATTTACGTATGTTAGCCACCATATATGCTTAGCCGCTGCTGCAACCTCACCACTTTAACCCTTCCTTACCCATTAAGCTTTGCTAGTCTTGATACCCATGGTAATGGGATTGCTGAGTCCTCGTGGCTCACAGATTACTACACCACCAGTTGCAGGTACAGGTTTGCGATGATCATGACGTGAGAGTGATGTTTGCTTGTTTCGGAGTTCTTCTTCTGCTTCTTCTTCGATCAAGGGATAGGTTCCAGGTCGGCAGCCTGGGATAGCAGGGTGGATATTGTTTGAGTTTCTGTTTATGGTTCATCCATAGTCGGATGTTGATCTTGTATGTTGTATTGTTGTATTCATGTGACATTGTATGTATTGGATGTATCCCCACTATTATGTAATGTTGATGTAATGATATCCACCTTGCAAAAGCGTCTTCAAGATGCGCTTCTATCCTTGGTGGGACCTTCGAGTTCCTTTAGGATAGGGTCGCATCTTGGGCGTGACAATGTCTCCTATAAACATGTCAATTTTTGTGGAGTGCATTGGGTTTGCAAGTACACACCAAATAGGGAAGATAGATATTGCAAGAGGCATAAGCATTTAAAAACTAAATGGTTACAAGAAAGGCTAAATGTTAGTGCTGAAAATTTAAAATTTCTTAGCCATACTTCTGAACTTTGCAATGAACATGGTCATTTAAATATAAAATTCAAATTGTTTCATGATCGAATTGTGTCCAAAAATTGTGATGACTTGATTTCCGTTGCACATTATAGTGAACTTAGTTTGCTTTTGGGTTATGAAGAAATGAAATGTCAAACTAAGATTATTCCAGAATATAACCTTGAGAAATTCCTGGATATTGATCTAGAAGAAATTTATATGTATTGTGCGGTGAATTGCATTGAAAATCCTTATATTGCCAATTACATAAAGAAAATAAAACACATAGAAGATGAAGATAATGCTAACGAAAGGGAAGAGACTTCCCAATATCCTCCTATTATTTCTTATGATGAATCAGGTAACGAGGAGGAGCCTTCTATTCAATCAATCTCATTAATATGGAGCTCCAAAAAGAGTATTGAACCCACACATGATGTGGTGAAGAAGAAGAAAAGAAAAAGGAAGAGAGTTAAAAAGGTATCTCTCCCAAATAAGTTTGCTCCTATTATTGTTGTGCCTCATGAAAATGAATCAAAAATAATTGTGGAAGATGATACACTTGATGATGATCTCGTTATGCCTATTGCTTGTTGTGATGATTATGATTGGGAAGATAATGATACTTCTTATGATCTTAAAAATCTTTTTGGCACTTGCTTGAAAGAATATGATAATTGCTATACTATTAGTGCTATCCATACTATTAATGATGAGATTGATTATGCTTATGATATGAAAAGGCCCAAGCTTGGGGATGCTATGTTTGAAGAAGATGGTGTTTTTTATAATATATTTGCTGAAATTAATGTTTGCCCCAAGCTTGGGGATGCTACATTTAATGAAGATGATATTTTGAGCCTCCCAAGTTTTGATATGCAAAGTTGTTATGATGATAGCATGCTTTCTACTTATTATGATTATATTTATGAAAGTGAGTTTGGAAGAGAGTTCACTTTTGGAAGTAATGATCCCACTATTTTGGAGGATGTTGAATCTTATAATATTTATGAAAGTGGATTTTGAGAGGTCATGACTTTATTTAGTGATGTATCCACTATTTCGGAAGAGGTTTCAATTGATTATGATGAGAACAAAGTTGCTACTTATGATGATTATTGTGATGAAACTTATGCTATAAAAAGTAGTGATGATTATATTTATAAAACTTGTCATGATTATGAGTACCCTTCCTCTGAACATTACTATTTTAATGTGGAAACAATTTATAGTATTCAAGTCTCTTATGATACTCCCACTATTCCGAATGAGAAGAATTTTGCTTATGTAGAGAGTAATAAAATTTCTATGCTTGTAGATCATGAAAAGAATAATTTAGGTGCTGGTTATATTGTTGAATTCATTCATGATGCTACTGAAAATTATTATGAGGGAGGAATATATGCTTGTAGGAATTCAAATAATACCAAGTTTCCTCTCTATGTGCTCAAAGTTCCGAAGTTATGCTTGTTTTGCCTTCCTATGCAAGTTGATTCTTGTTCCAATAAGTTGTTTGATCACAAAATCCCTATGAATAGGAAGTGGGTTAGACTTAAATGTGCTAGTCATATTCTACATGATTCTCTCTTTATGTTTCAATTCTTATCTTTTTGTGAGCATCATTGAAATCATCATGCCTAGCTAGGGGCGTTAAACGATAGCGCTTGTTGGGAGGCAACCCAATTTTATTTTAGTTTCTTGCTTTTTGGTTCTGTTTAGGAATAAATAATCCATCTAGATTATGTTTAGATGTGGTTTTATGTTTTAATTAGTGTTTGTGCCAAGTAGAACCTTTGGGAAGACTTGGGTGAAGTCTTTATGATCATGCTGTAAAAAAACAGAAACTTTAGCGCTCACGAAATTAGCTTCAACTTTTTACTGGAGAGTGCTATTTAATTGATTATTTTTGCAGATTATTACTAGAAAAATTCCTCAGGTCCACAAATTTATTTTAGAATTTTTGGAGTTCCAGAAGTTTGCGTTAGTTACGTATTACTACAGACTGTTCTGTTTTTGACAGATTCTGTTTTTCGTGTGTTGTTTGCTTATTTTGATGAATCTATGGCTAGCAAAATAGTTTATAAACCACAGATAAGTTGGAATACAGTAGGTTTAACACCAATATAAATAAATAATGAGTTCATTACAGTACCATGAAGTGGTGTTTTGTTTTCTTTTGCTAACGGAGCTCACGAGATTTTCTGTTAAGTTTTGTGTTGTGAAGTTTTCAAGTTTTGGGTAAAGATTTGATGGACTATGGAATATGGAGTGGAAAGAGCCTAAGCTTGGGGATGACCAAGGCACCCCAAGGTAATATTCAAGAACAACCAAGAGCCTAAGCTTGGGGATGCCCTGGATGGCATCCCCTCTTTCGTCTTCGTTCATCGGTAACTTTACTCGGAGCTATATTTTTATTCACCACATGATATGTGTTTTGCTTGGAGCGTCATTTTATTTTATTTAGCTTTGCTTGCTGTTTGAATAAAATATCAAGATCTGAAATTCTTAAATGTTAGAGAGTCTTCACATAGTTACATAATTATACAACTACTCATTGATCTTCACTCATATCTTTTGGAGTAGTTTGTTGTTTGCTCTAGTGCTTCACTTATATCTTTTAGAGCACGGTGGTGGTTTTATTTTGAAGAAATAGCTGAACTCTCATGCTTCACTTAGATTATTTTGAGGGTCTTAAATAGCATCGTAATTTTCTTAAATAATCCTAATATGCTAGGTATCCAAGAATAGTAAGAACTTTCTTATGAGTGTATTGAATACTAAGAGAAGTTTGATACTTGATGATTGTTTTGAGATATGGAGATAGTGATATTAAAGTTGTGCTAGTTGAGTAGTAGTGAATTTGAGAAATACTTGTGTTGAAGTTTTCAAGTCCCGTGGCATGCACGTATGGTAAACGTTATGTAACAAATTTGAAACATGAGGTGTTCTTTGATTGTCCTCCTTATGAGTGGCGGTCGGGGACGAGCGATGGTCTTTTCCTACCAATCTATCCCCCTAGGAGCATGCGCGTAGTGCTTGGTTTTTGACAACTTGTAGATTTTTGCAATAAGTATGTGAGTTCTTTATGACTAATGTTGAGTCCATGGATTATACACACTCTCACCCTTCCATCATTGCTAGCCTCTTGATTGCAGTGCATTGCCCTTTCTCACATTAAGAGTTGGTGCAAACTTCGCGGTGCATCCAAACCCCATGATATGATACGCTCTTTCACACATAAACCTCCTTATATCTTCCTCAAAACAACCACCATACCTACCTATTATGGCATTTCCATAGTCATTCCGAGATATATTGCCATGCAACTTTCCACCATTCCGTTTATCATGACACATTCATCATTGTCATATTGCTAGCATGATCATATAGTTGACATAGTATTTGTGGCAAAGCCACCTTTCATAATTATTTCATACATGTCACCCTTGATTTGTTGCATTCATATAGAGTCATATCTTGTTCTAGTATGAGTTGTAATCATTGAGTTGTAAATAAATAGAAGTGTGATGATCATCATTTTCTAGAGCATTGTCCCGATTGAGGAATAAAAAAGAGAAAGGCCATAAAAAAGAGAAAGGCCATAAAAAAGAGAAAGGCCATAAAAACAAAAGAGAGAAGGCCCAAAAAATGAGAGAAAAAAGAGAGAAGGGACAATGCTACTATCCTTTGCCACACTTGTGCTTCAAAGTAGCACCATAATCTTCATGATAGAGAGTCTCTTGTTTTGTCACTTTCATATACTAGTGGGAATTTTTTATTATAGAACTTGTCTTGTATATTCCAACGATGGGCCTCCTCAAGTGCCCTAGGTCTTCGTGAGCAAGCAAGTTCGATGCACACCCACTTAGTTTCTTTTGTTGAGCTTTCATACATTTATAGCTCTAGTGCATCTGTTGCATGGCAATCCCTACTCCTTGCATTAACATCAATCGATGGGCATCTCCATAGCCCATTTATTATCCTCGTTGATGTGAGACTATCTCCTTTTTTATCTTCTCCACATAACCCCCATCATCATATTCTATTCCACCCATAGTGCTATGTCCATGGCTCGCGCTCATATATTGCGTGAAGGTTTATAAGTTTGAGATTACTAAAGTATGAAACAATTGCTTGGCTTGTCATCGAGGTTGTGCATGATGAGAGCATTCTTGTGTGAAGAAAATGGAGCATGACTAAGCTATATGATTTTGTAGGGATGAACTTTCTTTGGCCATGTTATTTTGAGAGGACATAATTGCTTAGTTAGTATGCTTGAAGTATTATTATTTCTATGTCAATATGAGCTTTTATCTTGAATCTTTTGGATCTGAATATTCATACCACAATTGAGAAGAATTACAGTGAAATTATGCCAACTAGCATTCCACATCAAAAATTATCTTTTTTATCATTTACCTACTCGAGGACGAGCAGGAATTAAGCTTGGGGATGCTTAATATGTCTCCAACGTATCTATAATTTTTTATTGCTCCATGCTATATTATCTACTGTTTTGAACAATATTGAGCTTTATTATCCACTTTTATATTATTTTTGGGACTAACCTATTAACCGGAGGCCCAGCCTAGAATTGTTGTTTTTTGCCTATTTCAGTGGTTCGAAGAAAAGGAATATCAAACAGAGTCCAATTGACCTGAAACTCCACGGAACTTATTTTTGGACCAGAAGAAGCCCACGGAGTACCGGAGTTGCACCAGGGGAGTCCCGGGCTGCCCACGAGGGTGGGGGGAGCGCCCACCCCCCTAGGGCGCTCCCCCCTACCTCGTGGAGAGCCCGAAGGTCCACCGACGTACTTCTTCCGCCTATATATCTCCATATACCCTAAAAACTTCGGGGAATAGAATAGATCGGGAGTTCCACCACCGCAAGCCTCTATAGCCACCAAAAAACCAATCGGGACCCTATTTCGGCACCCTGCCGGAGGGGGGGGAACCCTCACCGGTGGCCATCTTCATCATCCCGGTGCTCTCCATGACGAGGAGGGAGTAGTTCACCCTCCGGGTTGAGGGTATGTACCAGTAGCTATGTGTTTGATCTCTCTCTCTCTCTCTCTCGTGTTCTTGATTTGGAAAGATCTTGATGTATCGCGAGCTTTGCTATTATAGTTGGATCTTATGTTTCTTCTCCCCCTCTACTCTCTTGTAATGGATTGAGTTTTCCCTTTGAATTTATCTTATCGGATTTAGTCTTTAATGATTTGAGAACACTTGATGTATGTCTTGCCGTGCGTATCTGTGGTGACAATGGGATATCACGTGATTCACTTGATGTATGTTTTGGTAATCAACTTGCGGGTTCCGCCCATGAACTTATGCATAGGGGTTGGCACATCTTTTCATCTTGATTCTCCGGTAGAAACTTTGGGGCACTCTTTGAGGTTCCATGTGTTGGTTGAATAGATGATCTGAGATTGTGTGATGCATATCGTATAATCATACCCACAAATACTTGAGGTGACAGTGGAGTATCTAGGTGACATTAGGGTTTTGGTTTATTTGTGTCTTAAGGTATTATTCTAGTACGAACTCTAGGGCCGTTTGTGACACTTATAGGAATAGCCCAATGGATTGATTGGAAAGAATAACTTTGAGGTGGTTTCGCACCCTACCATAATCTCTTCGTTTGTTTTCCACTATTAGTGACTTTGGAGTGACTCTTTGTTGCATGTTGAGGGATAGTTATATGATCCAATTATGTTATTATTGTTGAGAGAACTTGCACTAGTGAAAGTACGAACCCTAGGCCTTGTCTCCTAGCATTGCAATAACATTTACGCTCACTTTTACCACTTGTTACCTTGCTGTTTTTATATTTTCAGATTACAAAAACCTATATCTACCATCCACATTGCACTTGTATCACCATCTCTTCACCGAACTAGTGAACCTATACAATTTACCATTGTATTTGGTGTGTTGGTGAAACAAGAGACTCTTTGTTATTTTGTTGCAGGGTTGGTTGAGAGAGACCATCTTCATCCTATGCCTCCTACGGATTGATAAACCTTAGGTCATCCACTTGAGGGAAATTTGCTATTGTCCTACAAACCTCTGCACTTGGATGCCCAACAACGTCTACAAGAAGAAGGTTGTGTAGTAGACATCACACTCAGGCATCATGTCTAAAATTTCTGAAAGTTGAATTGAGGTTAGTTGAAACCCTCAGAAATCACTTCAGAAATAATCAACATTAAAATCTTTTTAAAGAAGTCCAAGAAAATGTTCCTCTTAGTCTCTGAAAATATTGGCAAGAGGTAAAACTCAAAACAATATTTTTGGAATCTCAGAGATATTTATTTTGGGCCTTTGAATTAAATCAATAACATATTTGAGTTGAATTTATTTCTGTTATATAAGAAGTAAAGTTCAAATATTTTTGTAAGTTTGATGTGAGCTTGGACTAGCTCCCTGAGCTCACATAAAAAAATTACAGAAAGTTTTAAAATGGTTTGGTTTCTAAATCAAATCAAAACAAAGAAAGAAAAATAGAAAACAGAAACAAATAAAAGAGAGAGAGAGAGAGAGAGAGAGAGAGAGAGTTACCTGGCCTTACCTGGCTGGCCTAGGTCCTGTGCAGCTCAGCTGGCGGCCTAGCCCGCCTGGCTACCTCCTCCTGTCGTCTTCCTCCTTGCCAGGAGGACGGGCGCGTGCCTGACGCGCTCGCACCGCCATGCGGACACCTCCAGCATGCTTGCTTGCTGCTGGAGACGGCCCCGAGCGCCACGCACCCCGTGGCTCCCTCTCGACTCTTCCCGCGCCCACGCCCCTCCTCTGTCTCTCTCTCCAGCGAACGCCCGAGCGCCACCATCGCCACCGTTCGCCATAGCCGCAGCCATCGAGCTCCCCGCGACCGCTCTCCACGTACATAGGCACCGCAGCCACGTCCTCGACCTCTCCACCGAGCCATGGGACGACGGACACGTCACAACATCGTCCCCGTTGTCTTCATCGCCGCCTCTGCCCGGTGATCGCCGTCGCTCGATTCATGTCGTCCAGTGCTTCCCCGGCCTCGCCCTCGACTCCGTTCAGACCGCGGTGAGCTACTGACCATTCTCCCTCTGCCTCCCTGCTTGCTCCCGTCCTCTAGCCTCCGCCCCGAGATCACTCGAGGCCGCCGTCCGCCATGGCCGGCGAGCCCTTGCTCCTGAGCCCCTCCACCCCAGCCAGTTGCTTCGGCGTGCTCCTCTTGCCCCGTAGGTGCTGCGTAGCACCTCTTTCGGCTGGCCCTCGAGCCACAGCCCCACGCCCAAGGACAGTCGTGCTCCGGCCGCCGCCCAAATGCTCGTCGGCATCACTTCCATCCCCACGAACAACCACTCACACCGTTGGATGCGGCACATCCCCAAGGTCCCGTAGAACCCACCCGCGCGACGAATGGTCGCCGGAATAGCAAATTCGGCGTGCCTCCGCCGTGTTGTAGGTTCGTCGGCGATTAGCTGCCGGCTAACCATGCTATTATGGCTAATTACCTTGTTTAGTTAACCCCTAGACACTTACAGCCGGGAGCCACCGGTTCAATTAACAGGCTAACCAAATTAGTTAGAGTTAATCTAATCCGGTGCACCCACGCGTCAGCATTGACTTTGCTGACATGGCATTTGACTGGTCCCACCTGTCTGTGAGTCTAACTAGCCCTAAGTCACTGACCAGTGGGACCCGCACATCGGGTTTGACCTGGAGCGGTCCTGTTGACTGGCTAATGTCACAGTGACGTGGTGCTGACTTAGTAATCTATTTTCTGGGATTTTAAATAAATCAGAAATGATTTATTTATTTCAAAAAATATCCAAAACTTCTAAAATTCATAGAAAATAAACTGTAGCTCAGAATGAAATAAATTATATATGCAAAATGATCAGAAAAATCCAATCTATCCATCTGCACTGGTTTCATGGATGTTAAAGCAACTTAGCCCTGCCTTCTTATATCAAAACATGTTAATGCACTTTGGAAATTCATAGTTTGAATTTGAATTTGAACCTTTGGTTCAAATCAACTCAAACCCTTCTGTTGCTAGCTGCATTAGCTCAAATCACAGCATCTTGCCATGTCATGATCATGCATCATATTGTGCATTGCGTTGATTGTGTCCTTTCTCTCTTTGTCGGTGGTTGTTCGATGACACCGATGAAGAGCTATACTATCTTCAGAAGTGCCAGGCAAGCAAAACCCCCTTGTTCATTCTAATACAATCCCGCTCTCTCGCTCCTCTCTCTTTTACTGCATTAGGACGACAACGATTCAACTGTTACATGTTGCGGTAATTGAACCCTTTCCTCTGCATGACATGTCATTGCCACAGTAAATAGATGAAACCTACTAGCATGAGTGGGAGTTGTTTGAGCCCTGATGTGCCTACTCATTCATGCTTGTTGTCATGCCTGCTATTGCTTAGAGTTGAGTCAGGTCTGATTCATCGGGGATGAATCGGAATGTGGTGAACATGTCCTACTATTGAGAGCTAAGTGTGTGAACACGATTTGGTAAAGGTAGCAGTGAGAGGCCATCTAGGAGTACATGGTGGGTTGTCTCATTGAAACCGTCCTCATGAACTGAGTTCTGTGTTTATGATCCATGAACAGTTACTACCACACATTGGGATCCTTAATTGACTCTCTCGACTTATTAATTGCCTTGATCTCTGTCCAGGAGTTGCAACTAGTTTCTTGTGATTGTAGGATATGTGTTGGAGGCCGTGCGTAGCGCTGACCCTAGGGGTGGGCTATGATGCGGTAGATAAACTGTGGCCCAGTGTACCGAGTCGCCCGTTTGGTGTCTCGGGGACCCTGCACACATCGTTTGGGGCTGTGAGCGAAACCCGGACCGGATCTCCTCGCGGATGGAACCCGAATAGGCGATAAACCTGGACTAGAGACTTGTGTGGTTAGTCAGGTCGTGGCCGTCTCCCTCGCTAGGCTTCCGCTTGAAGGTTGCCGAGATACACGACGTGTACATGGTGGTAAGTGGTGGGAGCGTGTGTGAAGAAGTACACCCCTACAGGGTTATAAATGATCTATTCGAATAGCCGTGCCGTGGTAAAGGACTTCTGGGTTGCTTGTACAGTTCATAGACAAGTGAAAGTGGATACTCTAAAATGCGCAAGATAAGCGTGAGTGCTATGGATGGCGTTCTTGTAGGGAGACGGGAGCGGGTCCAGAGTGGTGTATTGATCTGGTGAATATGTGGACTCGTGTGCGCCGCCTCAAAAGAGTTACCTGCAGTCGTAGTTCAGGATAGCCACTGAGTCAAAGCTGGCTTGCTACAGTTAAACCCCACCACCCCTTTGTTGATACTGATGCATATGTAGCTAATTCTGATGTATGTCTTGCTGGGTACATTTGTACTCACGTTTTCTTAATTTATGTTTCGCAGAGAGACGTCAGTCTCACTAGTAGTTCCGTGTGGACTTCGACGTTTAGCTTGTGACCTCAGCTATGATCTTGTACCTTGGGAGGGTCTTGTAGATAGTCAGGCTTCTCGGCCTTCTTAATTTGTAGTTGTCTGTACTCAGACAAGTTAAGCTTCCGCGTGTGCTTGTTGCTTGTATGCTCTGTATCTTGGGGTCATGAGACCCATGTTTGTAATACTTGGCTCCTCAGAGCCTAATGAATAAACACTTGAGTCGTAGAGTTATGTTGTGATGCCATGTTGTATTTACACATATCGAGTATACTGTTTGTATGGTTGAAATGCTTGGTATGTGTGGGATCCGACAACCTAGTTGTTTATCGTTGGTAGCCTCTCTTATGGGGAAATGTAGTCTTGTGCTTCCATGAGCCATAGTAGTCCGCCACAGCCCGGTTCACCGAGTCCTGCTAGCCCAAAGACTATCGCTTCCGTAACACTTGACTGGCCGGCATGTGATTCACCTCGTCCCTATGACCGTCCCTTCGGGGAAATGTCACGCGGTGACCTCCGGAGTCCTTCCTAGCCTGCTACAGCCTGGGTTCCCGGAGTCCTGTCAGCCTAGTGCTACAGCCCAGATTCGCACGCTGCTGACCGACATGCTCGATGCTGATTCATGTATGCATGTCCCCGTAAGTTAGTGCCACTTTGGGTTCACGACTAGTCATGTCGGCCCGGGTTCTCTGTCATATGGATGCTAGCGACACTATCATATACGTGAGCCAAAAGGCGCAAACGGTCCCAGGCCATGGTAAGGCGACTTCCGTGGGAATACCGTGCGTGAGGCCGCAAAGTGATATGAGGTGTTACAGGCTAGATGGGTGTGACTTAGAATCAGGGTCCTGACAAATGTTGGTATCGAGCCCAATGCCTCAGAGGATTACCAAGCCAAACTGGTCGAAGTTGAGTCTACAAATGCTTTAGTCATATAAGGGAATTGTTTGTGGAAGGGAACGTAAGGCTCTTTTTACTCCTTTACCTTATGTCCTCTGATCTGAGTCACCCTCTTCTCTGCTACAGGGATAAAGAACTAGGCTTCTCATCTTTCTATCAGGATCACGTGTTACTAATCTGTAGACTCATAGGATTGTTGGTCTCAAGCCTCAGTTCAGTTTCTACTACTTCCATGTGTTGACAGTTGATCTTGGAACCTTGATATTGTGATTCTAAGTGGTTATGCCACCATTTTTGCAGGATATCTCAAATCTTTTTAAGCATTTACAGCCGTTGTGCTGTCCGAGTTATCCCAGGTCTCTAAATAGTCTGACGCATTTGCAAATCCCTTCTTTCCGTTTCCGATGTTCCTTGGGCCAGATTAACCACACTAATAGCCGAGTTGAGGCACTCCGTTGCCTCGACGTATATGTTGGAGTTATTATTATGACCCTAGGTGTCTTAGAGAAACACTTAGTAATGTAGCAATGCTTTACGTCCCCTGTGTGATGATTCTGGCCATTATTCTCGAAAGCATCCCGTGATGCCATTTAGTTAGTAGGCATTCTATTTCTGTGTTCTTGAACCCAAGATTCACTCTACTTAATTCGTGTAGCTAGTGTTTTACTCATTCCTTTAGGATATTAGTAACCTTTGCAATAGTCCTCGAGGTTCGTGGTATTTCCTTCTTCCAATACCATGAACTACTTATGGCAGAAGTTCCTTGTTGAACCAAAACATCACAATAAGATTGCTCTTGATGAGTTCTCCATTCTGCATTGTGAATCTGCCAGTCCTACCTTTCTGCATGGATTATCTGGAAGAAATATGTTGAACTTGTTTGACATACTAAATCTATGCATCCGGAACTCAGAAAATCGTATGTTCCTTTGAGTTGTCCCTCTGTTTTCTGACCTTCGTCTATCCAGTGATAATCAAGAGTATGCGTGCATTCGTTCATCGATGCCTATTATTTTTGTGGTCCATCAAGCCATTCTATTCTGGAATGACTAGGAGAAACAAACTCCAGCACCTCATCCATTTCTTGGACTGGTCAAAGTAGTTGTATTCCGCAGATCAAAATGCCAATCCAGGTTTTGTTCTGTTCTACCTCGCAGTATTACCCCCTTTATGTCAGGATTGTCATGGGAATTGCACCATCTCCTATGAACCTTTGATATAGTGATACCTCTCGCCATCATCGTTCATTCCTCGGTCCCGTGTTGTTGCAACCAGAATGCCGACAAGTGAACAATGATGTGTGAAATCTATACTCCTAGCAACCGTGATGCTTGGTAGTTAATGGACATTAATATCATTCTTAGCGTGTTGGTTATCGAATCACTATTCTAGGATTGATCGTGCTACCTTGTCCTTATTTCTGGTGCACTCCTCGATCTTTGAGATAGGGTTGAATCCCTTGCTCTTTTGATCATATTGTCTTGCCCTGAAAAGCAAGATTGTTCTCGAGCTTAGTAACATATCGGTGGTTCATGATTTTCCGAATATCTTCTCGGAAGTGTTATCAGGTTGTTCCCTGAACGCTATGTTGAGCTCGTGATCAAATTGGTTTCTTGTAAACCACCCCTTCTCCAAGAATCTGTGTTGGATATCCCTAAACTAGTTGGTTAAGCTAAACAACAACTTGGAGAGTTGGAAGATAAATACTTTATCCGACTTAGTTAATTCCAAAGGGATATCTCTTTGTATACGTGTGTTGAAGAAAGATGGTACCTTTCAGTGATTGATCTCCGTGACCAAATGCTGGATCTATTGTCTTGTCCAAACTTTGATTTGAGTGTGGGTTATTCTCAAATCAACACAGAACCAACGATATTCATAACATTGTCTTACTCGTGGTTGCTTCCTCGAGCATACACCATTGTATCTTTTGGGTATGACCAATGCTATCACCTTATTCACATGATTGTGGAATTCCATTTATATGGAAACCTGGATGAATTGTTGTTGAGCCCATCGACCACATTCCTATCTTCTCCATGATTTGTTGGACATTAAGCTAGTGTTGGAAACTTTTATAAGCATTATCTTCATGTCCCGTTCATGAAGCATATGTTTGGATGAAAGAAGTGACTTCCTCTAATTCATGTGCACTTGATGCAAGTTGCCGCCGTGAGTTTGAGAAAGATTGTTTTTGTTCCCTCTGGTACCATCCCAAGTCAGTCATGCATGTGTGAAGTATGCTATGGTTTGACAGGCTCGCTACCTACATTCCATATGTATCTCCTAGTACACCAAGCCACTGATTGACTTGTTCAAGAAACACGGAGTCTGTTCTATGGTTAATCCTTTGGACTTCCACGCGTGGAGACTTCAATATCCTTGATGATGGTTCCCCACCTGAACTCGATAGTGTTCTATTATAAGACTTCTACATGGCCATGCTTGTCTTGGATAGTGTGTTCACATGTATGTAGCAGAACCAGCTCATGTTTGGGAGCTTGCTATCGTAGCTCATTTCCCAAGAATCTCGCAACGTCATCACGTCGGTTTGTGTTGCAAACTTTCTTTTCCAGACATACTGTCTGAAATATCTTGTTACCAACTAGATCTGAATCTCAGGCCGATATGATGGTTGGAACTTTTCCAAGATCTATGATGTAGGTCCCGACAAGGTTGATGTTTTGGCCGACACACCTAGCCGAAAGATCTATCATTGTAGTATCTTGATTGAGATATTTGACCATCTTCACCATGAGGATCTCGTGCGACTTATCTAGAAGTTGTTCCTTATGGATTTTGTGCTTACGAAGCCTGACCTATACTTGATGGCCATGTTACTGCTTTTATGCATGATTGTGATATCTAGTACATCAAGGGGAACATTAGAAGTGGAGTGCTAAATGTCTCTCGGTCGATTATCTAGATTTCGTTTCCTTGGCATCGCTAAGATGAAATCTGAGAAAGTGTTGTCTCCCTTTGTATCTGCATCCTCCACCCCTATTCATCGTGGTAGTATGGAGTGTTGCCAAGATCTTGTCATAGATGTTGGTAAACCCCTAATGAATATGGAAATGCTCAAGTTCTTGAGAGCATGCTCAGCCACTGGGTTATATCCTCGGCATCATCTAGAATGTGCTTTCCGTTTGCTGAGTTGTCTTATAACTCTAGTTCTCTCTCCATCCCGGGTATGCCATTTCTCCAAACTCATACAAACGATCATTTGTGATTTTCCTTAGGATGGTTTAGAGAGTTTCAATGATCTATGCATCAAAAGTAATTCTTTTTGCCACTTAAGGGAATAATTATACGGGTCACTTCCCCTAAGGTGCCTTGTTATGAGATCATGGCAATTATCTTCTCGCTACTTTGAAACCCTTCACTCTTACCTAAGCGTGGCATTGTTGCCTACCAATCTGAACCTTCGTCATCAGCCTCTTTCCATCACTCCTCATATGTGTTTGTGTCTCAACTCAAGAGACATTTCTACGTCTCATTCTGTGAATTGATCTTGTGATCATTAAGTTGATCCATCCCTGTAGAGTTATCTTGCTCTTTTGTCCTCGTGTTGGGTGAAGATCTCGCAAGCAAAGATGCCAAGATCAATATGACGCAAGGAGTCGACATCTTTAAGAAGGGAAGTTGGATCAAGAAGATTGTGTTAGTTTGTGCCCCCTCTGTCTTCTTACCTCACGTCTTGAATCTCGGAACGAGATTCTTGTTTAGTGGGGGTGAGTTGTCACAGCCCTAGAATACCCGAGTGAAATAGTTGCATCTGCACTCATGCATCATGTCTAAAATTTCTGAAAGTTGAATTGAGGTTAGTTGAAACCCTCAGAAATCACTTCAGAAATAATCAACATTAAAATATTTTCAAAGAAGTCCAAGAAAATGTTCCTCTTAGTATCTAAAAATATTGGCAAGAGGTAAAACTCAAAACAATATTTTTGGAATCTCAGAGATATTTATTTTGGCCCTTTGAATTTAAATCAATAACATATTTGAGTTGAATTTATTTCTGTTATATAAGAAATAAATTTCAAATATTTTTGTAAGTTTACATTTGACCTTGGACTAGCGCCCTGAGCTCACATAAAAAATTTACAGAAAGTTTTAAAATGGTTTGGTTTGTAAACCAAATCAATAAAAAGAAAGAAAAATAGAAAACAGAAACAAATAAAAGAGAGAAAGATTTACCTGGCCTTACCTGGCTGGCCTAGGTTCTGTGCAGTCCAGCCCGCCTGGCCACCTCCTCCTGTTGTCTTCCTCCTTGCCAGGAGGATGGGCGCGTGCCCGACACGTGTGCACCGCCGTGCGGCCACCTCTTGCATGCTTGCTCGCTGCTGGAGACGGCCCCGAGGGCTATGCACCCCCTGGCTCCCTCTCGACTCTTCCCGCACCGATGCCCCTCCTCAGTCTCCCTCTCCCGCGAATGCCCGAGCGCCACCCTTGCCGCCATTCGCTATAGCCGCAGCCACCAAGCTCCCCGTGACCGCTCTCTGCGTACATAGGCTCTGCAGCCTCGTACTCGACCTCTCCATCGAGCCACGGGACGACAGACGCTCCACAATGTCGTCCCTGTTGTCTTCATCGCCGCCTCTGCCCGGTGATCTCCGTCGCTCGATTCGTGCCGTCCAGTGCTTCCCCTGCCTCGCCCTCGACTCCAGTCGAACCCCGGTGAGCTACTGACCATTCCCCATCAGCCTCCCTGCTTGCTCCCGTCCCCAAGCCGCCGCCCCGAGATCACTCGAGGCCGCCATCCGCCATGGCCGGCGAGCCCTTGCTCCTGAGCCCCTCCACCCCAGCCAGTTGCTTCGGCGTGCTCCTCTTGCCCCGTAGGTGATGCGTAGAACCTCTTTCGGCTGGCCCTCGAGCAACAGCCCCACGCCCAAGGACAGCCGTGCTCCGGCCGCCGCCCAAATGCTCGCTGGCATCGCTTCTAGCATCCCCACGAACAACCACTCACACCGTTGGATGCGGCGCATCCCCAAGGTCCCGTAGAACCCACCCGCGCGACGAATGGTCGCCGGAATAGCAAATCCGGCGTGCCTCCGGTGTGCTGTAGGGTCGTCGGCGATTAGCTGCCGGCTAACCATGCTATTAGGGCTAATTACGTTGTTTAGTTAACCCATAGATACTTACAGCCGGGACCCACCGGTTCAATTAACAGGCTAACCAAATTAGTTGGAGTTAATCTAACCGGGTGGACCCACGCGTCAGCATTGACTTTGCTGACGTGGCATTTGACTGGTCCCACCTGTCTGTGAGTCTGACTAGCCCTGAGTCACTAACCAGTTGGACCCGCACGTCAGGTTTGACCTGGAGCGATCATGTTGACTAGCTGATGTCACAGTAACGTGGTGCTGACTTAGTAATCTGTTTTCTGGGATTTTAATAAATCAGAAATGATTTATTTATTTTAGAAAATATCCAAAACTTCTAAAATTCATAGAAAATAAACCGTAGCTCAGAATGAAATAAGTTATATATGAAAAATGATCAGAAAAATCCAATCTATCCATTTGTACTGGTTTCATGCATGTTAAATCAATTTAACCCTGCTGTTTATATCAAAACACGTTAATGCACTCTGGAAATTCATAGTTTGAATTTGAATTTGAACCTTTGGTTCAAATCAACTCAAACCTTTCTGTTGCTAGTTGCATTAGCTCAAATCACAACATATTGCCATGTCATGATCATGCATCATATTGTGCATTGCATTGATTGTGTCATTTCTCTCTTTGCCGGTGGTTGTTCCCCTCGGTAGACGTATGTTCTTACGATGAGTTCGATGACACCGATGAAGAGCTATACTATCTTCAGAAGTGCTAGGCAAGCAAAACCCCCTTGTTCATTCTGATACAATCCCACTCTCTCGCTCCCGGTCTCTTTTACTGCATTAGGACAACAACGATTATGCTGTTACATGCTGCGGTAGTTGAACCCCTTTCCTCTGCATGACCTGTCATTGCCACAGTAAATAGATGAAACCCACTAACATGAGTAGGAGTTGTTTGAGCCTTGATGTGCCTACTCATTCATGCTTGTTTTCATACCTGCTACTGCTTAGAGTTGAGTCAGGTCTGATTCATCGAGGATGAATCGAAATGTGGTGAACATGTCCTACTGTTGAGAGCTAAGTGTGTGAACACGATTTGGTAAAGGTAGTGGTGAGAGGCCATGTAGGAGTACATGGTGGGTTGTCTCATTGAAACCGTCCTGAGGAACTGAGTTCTGTGTTTGTGATCCATGAACAGTTACTACCACACATTGGGATCCTTAATTGACTCTCTTGACTTATTAATCACCTTGATCTCTGTGCAGGAGTTGCAACTAGTTTCTGGTGTTTGTAGGATATGTGTTGGAGGCCGTGCGTAGCGCTGACCCTAGGGGTTGGCTATGATGCAGTAGATACACCGTGGCCCGGTGTACCGAGTCGCCCGTTTGGCTCGGGTACCCTGCACACATCGTTTGGGGCTGTGAGCGAAACCCCGGCCAGATCTCCTCGCGAATGGAACCCGAATAGGCGATAAACCTGGACTAGAGACTTGTGTGGTTAGTTTGGTCATGGTCGACTCCCTCGCCAGGCTTCTGCTTGAAGGTTGCCGAGATACACGACGTGTACATGGTGGTAAGTGGCGAGAGCGTGTGTGAAGAAGTACACCCCTACAGGGTTATAAATGATCTATTCGAATAGCCGTGTCTGCGGTAAAGGACTTCTGGGTTGCCTGTATAGTTCATAGACAAATGAAAGTGGATACTCTAAAATGCGCAAGATAAGCGTGAGTGCTATGGATGGCGTTCTCGTAGGGAGACGGGAGCGGGTCCATAGTGGTGTATTGATCTGGTGAATATGTGGACTCATGTGCGCCACCTCAAAAGAGTTACTTGCAGTTGTAGTTCAGGATAGCCACTGAGTCAAAGCTGGCTTGTTGCAGTTAAACCCCACCACCCCTTTGTTGATATTGATGCATATGTAGTTAGTTTTAATGTAAGTCTTGCTGGGCACATTTGTACTCACGTTTACTTAATTTATGTTTTGAAGAGAGACGTCAGTCTCACTAGTAGTTCCGCGTGGACTTCGATGTTTAGCTTATTACCTCAGCTACGATCTTGTACCTTGGGAGGGTCTTTTAGATAGCCCGGCTTCTCGGCCTTCTTCATATGTACTTGTCTGTACTCAGACAAGTTAAGCTTCCGCATGTGTTTGTTACTTGTATGCTCTGTATTTTGGGGTCATGAGACCCATGTTTGTAATACTTGGCTCCTCGGAGCCTAATGAATAAATACTTCAGTCCTAGAGTTATGTTGTGATGCCATGTTGTATTTACACATATCGAGCATATTGTGTGTATGGTTGAAATGCTTGGTATGTGTGGGATCCGACAACCTAGTTGTTTATCCTTGGTAGCCTCTCTTATGGGGAAATGTAGTCTTGTGCTTCCATGAGCCATAGTAGTCCCTTCTGACCCGGTTCACCGGAGTCCTGCTAGCCCAGCACTACTGCTCCAGAACACTTGACTGGTCGGCATGTGATTCACCTCGTTCTTGTGTCTGTCCCTTCGGGGAAATGTCACGCGGTGACATCCGGAGTCCTGCCTAGCCTGCTACAGCCCGGGTTCCCGAAGTCCTGTCAGCCTAGTGTTACAGCCCGGATTCACACGCTGCTTACCGACATGCTCGATGCTGATTCATGTATGCATGTCCCCGTAAGTTAGTGGCACTTTGTTCACGACTAGTCATGTCGGCCCGGGTTCTCTGTCATATGGATGCTAGCGACACTATCATATACGTGAGCCAAAAGGCGCAAACGGTCCCGGGCCATGGTAAGGCGACACCCATGGGAATACCGTGCGTGAGGCCGTAAAGTGATATGAGGTGTTACAGGCTAGATCAGCGTGACTTAGAATCGGGGTCCTGACAGTTGAATACTCTACCCTCGAAAACCGTTGCGATCCCCTATACTTGTGGGTTATCAACAAGCATCGGGTCGGTGGAACCAACTGACTCCAAGTCCATAGAAGGCTCGCTGACGACGTGGAGCTGGTCGAGGAGGCTGACCAGGCGGCTCTCGGGGCCATCTGTGTCTGCGTCAGATGCGGGCTCGTCGAAGAGGCAAATCTCGCCAACAAGATCGGCGAGGCAGCTCGCCGCGCAGGTGACCTCCGTGTCGTGCAGCGCGTTGGCACAGACGTCGTCTGGCATGCCATGCTGGCTGCGCTCACAAGGAAGGAACAGGGTTCCCGTCCAGAGCAGGTCTCTGGACGATGGTGTACCTTGCCTTTTTTAAACGATGGGCGCCAAATGTCGGGGGTTGGGTGCGACATATGCCAAGGGATGGCTTACCATGGTGGGAGCGAGTAGAACGTCGCCGGTGCCCGGAAGAGGGATGAGGCGTAGACATGAACGTCGGCGTACTTTACCCAGGTCCGGGGCTCTACTGGGAGATAACACCCCTAGTCCTGCTCTGCAGGGTCTCCGCATGATCATTAAGGCACTAGTGAGTACAATGGGGCTCCTCGAGCTGTATGCTAGAGGTAGGAGAAAGCAGGGCTAACTTTTTCCTCTCTCTATGTATGAGTCTAGGTCTAACAGGTTGGGAACCCTTCGCATGGGTGCCCTGGGGCGTTTATATAGGCCTACCCCCAGAGGTACAATGGTAATCTGGCCATGTTGGTCCCGGCCATCAGTATCTCTGGTCGCCGGCTTCTTCGCCGGCCGCTGGGGCCCACTGCCTGGTACGCCCCGTCGACTGGTCTGGTGCAGAGCCGACAGGCCGCCCCTACTACTTGCGGGTCTGGTCGGCGGCTTGTTAATGTAGCTGCAAGGCTAATGACGCATGCTTGGTCGGGGGGGGGGAGTGGCTATAGTCCCGTCGTCGGGTGGGAGATCACTGTAACCAGACCATGTCTCGTCTGGTTAATCGCGCATGGACTCCGAGGGAGGAGCGGGCCACCTTCTAGAGGCCGGCTTCCCTCGGGTCCGACTGGTCAAGCTCTGCCGTCCTCCGGCCTCTCGCTGCCCGATGGGGCCCGCCGCCTGCTGGCCGTACCAACAGGTCGTTGTGGGAGCAGGGCTCTGCCTTACAGGGATGACGGTAGGGTGGAGTGGCCACAGTGCCACGTCGTGCGGAGATCTCCACCTGTACGGGGCACTGTGGCCACGTCGTGCCCTGGATATGGGGTGATGGGCTATACTGTAGCCACATCTTGTCTTATCTTCTTAATGGAGGCGCAGACTTTTGAGGGCGCCGTGGGCCGGCTGCTAGGTGTCGGCCTCTCTGGAGGCCACCTGCTAGGAGACGGCCCGTCTCGGTGCCGTCTTCTGGTGCTTGGCCGTCTTCTGGCAGCCGGCCGCTTGAGCCAGCCGGATGCCAGAAGGCAGCGCTTTATTCTGGATGCTTGAGGGGCGCAGCCGTCCCAATGTCTTGAAATGCTCAGGGACTCGGGTTAGGCTACCCGTGGCCCATTACTCCGACACCCCCCTTCGGATGGCGACGGTGGCCCGGAGGCTAATTTTGATCTTGGGTCCTTTAGCCCGAAGAGGAAGAGGAGGCCGGCGGAGGAGGATGAGTACGTATCTTGCCCTCCATCATTTCTGACCCTCCGCCTGTGCCACCTTCTCTGACTTATTTTTATCTTTGCAAGGACACGGAGACACTGGCCCAGAGGGTGGCGAAGAGGGCCAAGGCTTCGATGGGCGACAAGCGCTCGGCGAGCACCCCATGCACGCCGGCGTTGATTGTGATTATCCTGGACACCAGCCTTCGGCGCAACCCCCACTTTAGCCCCCAGCGTGAGTTCATTACTCATTCCTCATTGACGGGCATTGGGATGCGATTCCTTGATGCTGACCTTGCCGGACTCGCAGGAGGAGAGCGGCAGCAGGAGGAGCCGCCGAGGGCCACCCCCAACATGCCACCCCCATCGACCACACCGCCCAGAGGGGTGTCCCCGGCAAGGGCACCAACCACCGAGCCCACGCGCATGGAGGAGGAGGAGGCGAACTTGGGCGGCGGTGGCTCCATCCCGGCAACGAATGTTCGCGGGGAGGGGAATACTTCCTCTTAGCTCGGCACGAGTAAGTGGCCTGCCTCCTACTTCTCGTTGTCTTTGCTATGTGACATTTTGTTTTTTACTTTGTTCTGAGCCTTGGCCTTGGCCTTGCCTCATCTTCCCTTGCGGTTTCCAGACCCTCCCTCGATGGACCAGGAAGATATCGACACCGTCATCGAGGAGGTCACTAAGGATGCTGAGGCCGAGGCTGACAAGATTGCGCCGAGGAGGCCGCGAAGACCGCCGCTGAGGAGGCCGCCAAGGGGCCTGCCAGGGAGGCCGGCAAGGCCGCTGCCGTAGAGGCCGGCAAGGCCGCTGCCGAGGAGGCCGGCAAGGGGCCTGCCGGGGAGGAGGTGGCTGAAGACAAATCTTCCTCCCCTATAGCCCCCACCCCAGGAAAGTACTTGAAGGCGGGCGACGACCTGTTCGTCCACCTGGCAGGGACGGCGAGCACCAGGGCGCCAGCCGAAGGGGAGGTGTTCGATGACGAGGCGCTTGCCACCGCCGGGCTCCAGGTTGTCAATGAACCAATCACTGGCGGTGGCGGTTCCCAAGAGGAGCAGCTCCTCCGAGCCATGAGCGTCAACTTCCAGAAGCTCCAAGCGCTCCACCGTGCACGCCAAGACAAGGTGAAATCCAGGATGGCTGCGGTGGACAAGGCGGAGGCAGATTTTGAGGAGCGCATCACTCAGATGCAAACCTGGTTTGGTGAGGCCCGGGATGAACTGAGGGCCGCCCAGGGTAAGCTGGAGGAGCGCAAGAGAGAGCTCATCCTGAAGCAGGCCGACATCAAGAAGGACCTGGAGGCGGCGAAGGAATAGGCCACCAAGGATGAGGCTGCCCGGCTACAGCAGCAGGTTTCACTGGATACCCAGGATGAAGAGTTTGCCGCCCGGGAGCAGGCGCTTGCCGCCACGCTCCATGGCAAGGATGAGGAAATTGAGAAGACCGTTGCGCAGAGGACCTAGGAGCTGGAGCAGAAGCACAAGGACGCACTCAATGCTCTGGCCCTGGACCACGCCGGCAAGGTGAAGGAGCTGGATCTGGAGCGGGATGGGCTGAAGAAGGAGGTCTTGGAGCTGATGGAGGAGAGGGATACGGCCAACCGCGCTTTGGTGGATGCGCAGGCCACGGTCTCCGACAAGGCCAAGCTGCTCTCCGAGGCCAATGGCTCCATCAACGATCTGAAGCTAAAGGCGGACGGCTTGTAGGGGACGCTCTCAGAGGTCAGGGCCCGGGAGGAGACCCTGACCAAGGCCCTCGAGACCGAAAAGCGGGTGCGGAGTGATGACACCACCGCCCACAAGGAATATGTGGGCAGCGTCAATCTCTGGATCAGTCGTCTCGTCGACGTTGCAATGAGGCTCACCGCGCAGCTAGCCGCTATGGGTCTGCCAGATGTCAGGTACTCCCAAGAGCCGAACGTGAGCCCCAATGCCAGGCTGACCCTGTTCTTCGAGGGGGTCCTCGAAGCCCTGGTGCGGCTCCGCTCCAATCGAGCAGTTTATCTGGCCAATGAGTCCCGGAGGCTCTGCCGGGGTGCCCTGACCAAGGTGCTCACCAAGGTGGCGTTCTGGCCCAGCGTCGACTTCGCCGACGCGCTGGACAGCTTTCCGGAGGATGCAGACCTCACGGCGCTCGAGGAGTGTATCGAGCCCATCATCAGCTGCATCGACGGAGTCAAGAGGGTGGAGGGCCAGCGCCGAGACTAGGCACCCCGTTTCTCATCGCCGCTGTGAGTTCATGACCAAGACAATTTTATATTAAGTTAGAACCCTAGCAATTATTGATGTAATATAACTCTACAGTACTTTTAAAATGATGCATGTTATCTTCCTGTTCGAGCCTTCCTTGTACGTACACACCCTGCGCTTAGCTGGATAGGTCTGCCAGCGCGTAAACCCATACTATGGCGATTTGAGTACGGATCCTTAGCAGCCTGCCGGGGGGCGCTTGCTGCTGGGCGAGCCATCTTGCCGTCCTCAGCGCGGCCGCTTGAACTGTTGAGCGGACTCGAAACTAAACAAGGGCGTTGCCAACGGCGGGCAAGCGACCTTGCCGTTCTCAGCACGGCCGCTTGAACTATTGAGCGGACTCGAAACAGGACAAGGGCATTGCCAATAGCGGAAGGGTCCAATTGCATGCAGGTTTTCCATACAAAGAGCAAGATCTTTTGAGGAGAATAACCTTATATTAAGAAGAATTGCTCAAAGTTTTGCGTGACTTAGATTTTCGTGGCCAGGCAGATGGTTGTTTCAGCTGCGGACGGCGCCAGAGTGCGGCTGATCGACGTCGCCTTCTCCTCTCGAGCCGTCACGACAAAGGAATCAGTGAGTTGACTCCAAAACCGGACTTCCACAGCTCGCGCCCCCTACCTGGCGCGCCAAAGATGCCAGGGAAACGACACCTATGGGATCACAGGGAATCCCTACTACCATTGACAGGGCACGGGGCTGTGGAAAGAGCAGATTTAGAAGATCAACGCGGGGAAATTTTTATCCAGGTTCGGGACGAAAGCGAGGCGTAATACCCTAATCCTGCTTTGGTGTGTTTATCTGGTGTTCTTGGACTAGCTACAGGACGTACAGGGTGCAAAAAGTCCGAATTCTTCCTTAGTATGCCTCGGGCCTCCTTTTATAGTCGAAAGGGGTCGCCACAATGGCACACAGGAGGTGGAAAGTATGTACTGTATAAAAGTCTATCTCTGGCACCGTAGGACAAAACGCATTTAATGCGGTGCCGACGTGCCCTCTCACTTTATCGGGGATGGCAAGGAAGCTCGTCCCATCTGTCGCCGCTTCGCCTCGCTCAGACGCGCGTCCATACTGACAAGGCATGCTGTGCCACGCTGGAAGGTTGGCTGCTGAACTAGTGCGGTGGCAGAGTCTTCACGAAGATCTGCATGCAACCACACATGTGCTTGCTGAGTTGGCCTGGAATCTGCACGCCGCCACGCAGGTGCCTACTTAGTTGGTGGGCTGACTGCTGTGTCGGAATGACGGTGGATCCTCGGTAGGTGTGGGCCTGGCTGTGGCCCTGCAGATGTCCCTGGCAAGGGTCTTGCCGAGGCCCCGACAACGGTCTTGCGGGGATCTTGTGGGCGTCCCCGGCAAGGGTCTTGTTGGGGGCCTTCGTCTTCTGGTTCTCATCTAGATTTGCAGTCCTATGGTCTTCACAAAGATCTGCATGCCACCTATGCAGGCGCCTCCAGAGCCCTGGTTCCAATGTTGTTGATGGTGTCGGAACCTTTGGGCTCGAGGGTGTCAGCCTTGCTGGTGTTGGGAAAGTAGCCCCAGCAAGGCTCTTGGAGGGGCTATGCAGGCCAACCCGGCAAGGCTTCTTGTCGGGGAAAGCCCACCTTGTCCCTTTGCTCCTCGCGCCTCTGGCTTGGCGCTGCTCTGGTAGCCTTGTGTCTTTGCTTCCTCTTCTGCCCTGCCAAGTGAAGGAAATATGCCCTAGAGGCAATAATAAAGTTGTTATTTATATTTCCTTATATCATGATAAATATTTATTATTCATGCTAGAATTGTATTAACCGAAAACTTAGTGCATGTGTGAATACATAGACAAACAGAGTATCACTAGTATGCCTCTACTTGACTAGCTCATTGAATCAAAGATGGTTAAGTTTCCTAGCCATAGACATGAGTTGTCATTTGCTTAACGGGATCACGTCATTAGAGAATGATGTGATTGACTTGACCCATTCCGTTAGCTTAGCACTTGATCATTTAGTATGTTGCTATTTCTTTCTTCATGACTTATACATGTTCCTATGACTATGAGATTATGCAACTCCCAAATACCGGAGGAACACTTAGTGTGCTACCAAACGTCACAACGTAACTAAGTGATTATAAAGGTGCTCTACAGGTGTCTCCAATGGTGTTTGTTGAGTTGGCATAGATCGAGATTAGGATTTGTCACTCTGATTGTGAGAGAGGTATCTTTGGGCCCTCTCGATAATGCACATCACCATAAGCCTTACAAGCAGTGTGAAAATGAGTTAGTTGCGGGATGATGCATTACGGAACGTGTAAAGAGACTTGTCGGTAATGAGATTGAACTAGGTATTGAGGTACCGACGATCGAATCTTGGGCAAGTAACATACCGATGAAAAAGGGAACAACGTATGTTGTGATGCGGTTTGACCGGTAAAGATCTTCGTAGAATATGTAGGAACCAATATGAGCATCCAGGTTCCGCTATTGGTTATTGACTGGAGATGAGTCTCGGTCATGTCTACATAGTTCTCGAACCTGTAGGGTCCGCACGCTTAAAGTTCTGTGACGATCGGTATTATGAGTTTATGTGTTTTGATTTACCGAAGGTAGTTCCCTGTCCCGGATATGATCACGGACATGACGAGGAGTCTCGAAATGGTCGATACTTAAAGATTGATATATTGGACGGCTATATTCGGACACTGGAAGTGTTCCGGGTGATTTTGGAGAAAACCGGAGTGCCGGAGGGTTACCGAAACCCCCTCGGGGAAAGATTGAGCCTACATGGGCCATAGGGAAGAGGGGAGGCAGCCCACAAGGGGCATCCGCGCCCCCTTCCTATAGGGAGTCTGAATTGGACTAGGGAGGGGGGAGCCCCCCCCCTTCCTTCTCTTCCTCTCATTTCCCTCTTTCCCCTTCTCCTCCTAGTTGGACTAGGAAAAGAGGAATCCTACTCCTACTAGGAGGAGGATTCCTCCCCTCCTTGGCGTGCCCTAGGGCCGGCCGGCCTTCCCCCTTGCTCCTTTATATACGGGGGCAGGGGGCACCCTAGAACACAACAACAGACATTGTCTTAGCCGTGTGCGGTGCCCCCCTCCACCATAATCCAACTCGGTCAAATCGTTGCAGTGCTTAGGCGAAGCCCTGCGCCGGTAACTTCATCATCACCATCATCACGCCATCGTACTGACGAAGCTCTCCTTCGACACTCAGCTGGATCGAGAGTTCGTGGGACGTCACTGAGCTGAACGTGTGCTGATCGCGGAGGTGTCGTACTTTCGGTACTAGGATCGGTCGGATCATGAAGACGTACAACTACATCAACCGCGTTGTCATAACGCTTCCGCTTTCGGTCTACGAGGGTATGTAGACAACACTCTCCCCTCTCTTTGCTATGCATCACCATGATAGATCTTGTGTGTGTGTAGGAATTTTTTTGAAATTACCGTGTTTCCCAACAGTGGCATCCGAGCCAGGTCTATGCGTAGATGTTATATGCACGAGTGGAACACAAAGAGTTGTGGGTGATAATAGTCATACTGCTTACCAGCATGTCATACTTTGATTCGGCGGTATTGTTGGATGAAGCGGCCCGGACCGACATTACGCGTACGCTTATGCGAGACTAGTTATACGGACGTGCTTCTCACACAGGTGGCTGGCGGGTGTCAGTTTGAAAGGATCGAGAAGAGGTGTCTAGAGGGGGGTGAATAGACTCTAATCAAGAAAAGTTGCAGTTTTTAATTCTTTATGTTGATGAGGAGGTTTAGTACAAGTTTAAGCATTCACAATACATATCAAGCAAGCATGCCAAGAGTATATGAGTCGCGGAAAGTAAAGCATGCAAGTTGCAAGAATGTAAAGGGATGGGATTGGAGTATGCAAACGCAATTTGGAGACACGGAGATTCTTTATCCGTGGTTCCGATAGGTGGTGCTATCGTACATCCACGTTGATGGAGACTTCAACCCACGAAGGGTAATGGTTGCACGAGTCCACGGAGGGCTCCACCCACGAAGGGTCCACGAAGAAGCAACCTTGTCTATCCCACCATGGCCGTCGCCCATGAAAGACTTGCCTCACTAGGGTAGATCTTCACGAAGTAGGCGATCTCCTTGCCCTTACAAACTCCTTGGTTCAACTCCACAATCTTGTGGAGGCTCCCAAGTGACACCTAGCCAATCTAGGAGACACCACTCTCCAAGAAGTAACAAATGGTGTGTTGATGATGAACTCCTTGCTCTTGTGCTTCAAATGATAGTCTCCCCAACACTCAACTCTCTCTCACAGGATTTGGATTTTGTGGAAAGAAGATTTGAGTGGAAAGCAACTTGGGGAAGGCTAGAGATCAAGATTTATGTGGTTGGAATGGAATATCTTGACCTCAACACAAGTGTAGGTGGTTCTCTCTCATAAAATATGTGTTGGAGTGTAGGCATGTTCTGATGGCTCTCTCCACGAGTGAAGAGTGGGTGGAGGGTTATTTATAGCCTCCACACAAAATCTAACCGTTACACACAAATCACCAAACTCGGTGGGACCGATTCAAAGAAGATCCCATCGGTGAGATCGAATTGATTAGGGTTTCTGGCAGTGGCTATGTCAACTGAACTCGGTGGCGCCAGATAGAAAGAATCGATGGGGCCGAGTTTGACCTTTTGGTTTGGGACATATGTGGATATGAGAAAGTGGTTGAGGGCTTTGGAGCATATCACTAAGCACTTCGAGCAAGAACCTCATTAAGCAACACCTCATCCCTTCTTAATAGTATTGGCTTTCCCTATAGACTCAATGTGATCTTGGATCACTAAAATAGAAAATGTAGAGTCCTGAGCTTTGAGCTTGAGCCAATCCTTTGTCTTTAGCATTTCTAAGGGGTTCCACATCCTCTAGTCCATGCCACTTCATTGTTGAACTTATCTGAAACATACTAGGTAGAAGCATTAGTTCAACAAGAGATATGTTGACATTAATTACCAACATCACCCAGGGAGCACTTGTGCTTTCAATCTCCCCCTTTTTGGTAATTGATGACAAGATACATCAAAGCTTTAGATAAAGATATAGAGAATAACAAGTAAAGCTTTGGAAAGACATATAACCTGCATAGACTCCCCCTATATGTATGCAATCATATAAATACGGAACATAGGAGCATGTGAATGCATAAGCATGACAGAGTCAGCCATGTGTTACATGTATCTTGGCTATATGCATCAGAGCAAATGATGTAAATATAGGAAATGTATCTTCATGCTCATGAGTCCTTCTTGCAAACAGTATGTACAACAGCAAGAGATCCTCATACACATGACTGTGATGCCTATACTTACCTTGTGGTCGTGAGTTGGCTTAGGAAGGAATGAACCTGAGTAAACAAGGTTAGATAACACAGATACATCTACTAGCCAAAGCAAACAAAAGAAACCACAAGAGTACCAAGACTGGGATGACATGTAGAGAGTGAGTACTGAGTACTCTATTGGATATAGACATGTCCCCAAAGGTAAATATGTGCAATGAATTCAAGGATTTCCTTCCCTTAGATGTCTTGCTCCCCCTGAATCTTGCATGGGATATTGGGAGAAGATAGGGAACGGAAAATCAGAGGAAAGAAAAATAAATAGAGCTAATGCTAACAATCAAATATGAACATGTCTTTCCCCTCTTAAAGACATGTGACTTCTCTCCTCTTGATCACCAAGCATCTGGGGTTTTCTTACACTCTCCCCCTGAGTATTCTCTCTTTAAGCTTTGGTGTGATCTCTCTCTCCCCCTTTGACATCAATTTCCAAGAAGGGCTCTTCTGGATCTTTACTACAAATGGGTTTGGTCCTTGAGTCACAAAGCAAGTTGAACGTGATGCTGGTAGAGGACAAGAATCATTGAGTGGAGCTGGAGCAGAAAGAATGCAGAAACAAGTGGCAAACTGTCTTTTCTGCAACGAAATCGGTAGCACTGAGTTGTGGGCTTCGGTGGCACCGAGAGAATTCGGTTGGGCCGAAGAAAACAAACCGGTGTGACCGAGTTCATCAAAGTGAAAACACTTGTCACCTTAGCTCACTAGGCAATTAAGATCTCACAAGGATTTGCAAGGAATTAGCTGAAAGATTTGCAATGAATTGGATGCAGAGAATGCAGAACACACGTAAACAGAAAATAAATCTAGATGAAATTTTTTTTTTGAAATGGAAGGGGAAATAAATATGCAAGAAACAAATGCAATGTGGCACCCCGGCTCAGAGCGACCAGTTTACCCTGCATTGCCAGCCCAGAGACCATGTCTTCTGGCAACACACAACATCTTGGTACAGAAAACAACCGCTTTATTGATGCTAGCAGATCAGAGTTTATATTACAACAGATGTCGAGGCCAAGCGGCACACACGGTGCGGCTGAACAATATGTACATTATTTTGTGAACATAAAGGGGCCTCGATCATGACAACTACGCGGAAGCGGAACAACGTCTTAGTGGAAGCTCCATAGCACAGGGACACTGATGTGGACACGATCTAGACCCGGACAACACTCCTCTCCAACTAGACTTTCCTGAAATCTGGCATGATACGCCGGGTCAGTACATTGAATGTACTTGCAAGCTCACAACAGGCATAATCATAATGACAAACAATATCATGATAATTAACCAATTAATAATAATGCAACACCATATGTCCAACATGTTGTGATCATACTCGAACGTCCCTCGGGACGGACTTACCAACCGTGATCATTTATGGATCACAAACAAATCACCATCGTGATCTTGACAAGAGTAACTCGTGATCCTTACGTCGATCACAACCACGACCAATATTTGGTCTCGAACATCTCGATGGCCTTTCCGCCATCATCAATAGTGCAAAGTTCATAACTTAGTGTGCAAATTTATTAAACGTTGACTCATGGTGGGACCTACTACGAGGCGTCTGTGACAGTGGACTCGGCTATCGATAGATTATACACTCTGCAGAGGTAGCACACTGTACCCACACCACGAAACCCATGGCCTTGCACTCCCATTCGGGTGGACCAACGGCATTCCGACAAAACCCCTCCATTGCCATGACACTCTCCCGGCCACTCCGACCCAATCCCTAACGGGCTAGTCCTGGGTGGCCCCGTGTCTACCAAAGACACAGCGACCACCGTTGTAGCCAAAACGATCCCACTCGGGGACCCGGTACCATAATCTCAACAACGGGCACACAAGATTATGCCTACTTACCGGGCCAGGGTAAGCATGCCCAGAACCTTCCCTAGTTGGAGGCACTGACCAGAGGCATGTCAATGGACCGAATCAAGGCCTTCCCACAAAGGCAAATGTGGTTGCACTAGGAGAAACTCGATTCGGCGGCACCATAACCCAGTCAACGATATATTCAAGTTGAGTTATATTCAGGTTCAGCTTAAAATGAAAAATGACCGGTGTCATGGCATGCCATGAAATGCAATACTACACATGCATCACATATTAACGAAAATGACTGAGGTCAACCATATTCACACTAAGCATAAACATCAACAACTTATATTACTTTCCTGGTCAGGGTAACTCTCACTTTAACAAGATATTTTGTAGCAAGTTTTATTATTTTTCTCATGCAAGAAAATAACTTCGATTAATTTCTCATATGCATAGCAAAAATTATACTATCATCACCACAAGCAAATCCTAATTACTTTACCAACCAAGTTAGGTTCAAACATTCTGTAAATCAAGCAAAATGGCTAAACAAGCACCTAACAGAATATTTTCTAGCAAATTTTACTATTTTATTTGTGCAAGAAAATAACTTGAAGTAATTACTCATATGCATAAGAAATCATTTTATCATTACCACAAGTAGATCTTAGCTTCTTTACTAACTAAGCTAGTTTCAAACATTCTGTAAATCAAGCATAATAACTAACAAACACTTAACAGAATATAGATAACATAATAGTTATTTAAATGCATGGATTAATCATTTCATTCAAGTAAGAAAATCATAAATATTGAAATGACATCATGAAAATGTTGTTGTGGTTTGCCTTAGTGCAGATGAGGTTCACAAGCCTTCTGGTGATCCTCAAGACAAGCCTCACCCTTTGAAAATATTTTCAAATACAAGAAGGAGATATTAAGAACACTTCTGAAAATCACCAGAAAATCTAGGCAACACAGAAAAATCTCATTTTTTGTTGAGCTGCTAGATTTCTTTGCAAAGAACACAATGCAAAAAGAATCAATTCATTTGGACTTATGGTTGAAAGTTATGGCTGTTTGAAGCTTTCTGTAATTTCAAATGAATTTGAATAAAAATAAAACAAACTGGGGGGTGACGTCGAAGGCGTAAAGCCCAGGGGCGCCACCACTCGTACCGCTTCGCGCGCGTACAGAGTGGCTGACTAGTGGGCCCTGCTAGTCAGGTGAGGAGGAGGGGGAGAAGGAAACTGAGGAGGTCGTGGCTTCGCCGGAGCTCTCCCCAGCGACGAGGGCTCCTTGGCCAAGAAGAGAGGGAGGGATTGAGAGAGGGGACGGAGGCACACCTGCCCGTACCCGTAGTGTAGCTAGGAGTGGTCGGACGGCATCGGAATCGACCTTGCAAGCGGAGGAAGAACATGGTGGTCGCTGGAGATGAGGAAGACGGTGAGCAGAGGCAACTCCAAGAGGTCAGAACAGCTTCACCGACGAGAGGCAGAGGCTCTGGAAGGGTCGCCCTGGCCTGAGAGGGGCTGGAGCTACCGCGATGACCAGAGGGGATCGCCGGCTAGCTCGAGCTCAGGGACGGTGGCTCGCGGCCTGCCCGGCCGGTCTACGGTTGCCTATGTGCTAGAGGAGTGGGTGGGAGTGGTGGATGGTGCTCGAGGAGGCTAGGGGCAGCTCCATTTATAGGCGAGCGAAGAGGGGGGTTTCAGGCTCCGCCGGTGGACACCTGTCCACGGCACCCGGCGACGAGCGGCATCAGTGAGAGGGGGAGAAGGCGACGCAGCTCACGCGGCGACTGTTGGCGAGCGGGGACGAGCACAGGAGCGAGGAGAAGGCGACGAGCACAGTGCGCTCCGAACTGTTGTGTTGGCCGGACCATGCCCGTGCTTGCGGCGGCGAGCTCCGGCATCGACGAGCACCAGGGGGAGTTAATGGTGTTGAGATGAGGATGGTGGCGAAGTTTGGCACTCTCGGGCAGACGGGGGAAGTGAGCACGCGCGAACAGAGCGCTCGGCGGCACTCAGAGCGCATCGACACGCAGGCATGGCATGGTGGACACGCGTGGTCACCACGCGAACCCTTCCCTCAGGCCAGCCTACGTCCAAAAATCATGTTTGGCTTGTTGTTCGTGGTGGTTTTGAAGTTTACCACGCTTTGGTTTGGATTCAGGTGCAGTAGAGGAGTTTTTATAAGCCAAGTAAGTTTCTGATCAGTAACTTTGGGAGGTTATTAAGGTCAAATGGCTTGGAGTTGGGGGCTATGCTTTGGAGGTTAGCCATGATCTACTAAGGTGAAGATGCACAAGAAAATCCAGGCACAAGTGAGCAAGTAAAATGGTAGTTGCTGTAGGAACCACCATTTCTGTCCAGAACAGAAAATATTTTCTGTAGCAAAAATATTCCAAAAAGTGATGAAATATTTTTCCTCAGGAAGGTGTCCTAGAGTTCAAAGAATATTTGTGAATTATCTCAGATTTTTCTAGGCCATAAAAATTGGGGTTGCTTTGAAGCATATTGAACTAGCTAGGGTTTTGAGAGGAAAATGAATATTTTTCATTTAAGAAAAATATTCCAAAGATTATTTTGGGGTGGATCAGAAGGGAAATGATGATTAGGGAGGGACATGAAGCACTTGGGTGAAAGCCAGGGATACCCATGTGTTTAAGTCCATATGAAAAGATTCAAAAATTCCGAATTTTAGAATAACTCCAAATGGAAATCAGGTAAATAAGAGGTGGCAAAAACCATGCTATCACAAACCTCCCCCACTTAGAATGAATCTCGTCCTCGAGATTCGGTTGCTTGGGAAGCACTCTAGATAATTAGCCTTAGGAATTCTTCCTGCTCCAAAGTTGATTCTGATTCTGTGTGATGCTACCACTGAACTTTGTAGAATTTTCTTACTTTACTGCGAGTGATCCTTTCCATCTGATCCAAAATTCTAAACGGTGGTTTTACATCACGGTTCCCAGAGGCACAAAGTGAGTGGCTGCCCCCGAGTTTCGCTCGGGCCCTCCGTCACAGTTGGCGTCTTGGACGGACGTAGGACGTAATTGGGCGCCACCGGTGATATACCTCTGCTGAGAATCGCATCCGGGAGCTTCTTGAGAGGGACATTAACCTTGTCAGCATAATGCAAGCGATGTAAATCCGACGGATGTTGCCGTGCCAACGCCGGCCTCTCCGGATGTGGGAGTTCAATCCGGAGGGTCCGCGGACTGTCAAGCACTTCTTCGGCTTGAAGCTCGAAGAGATGTACAAATTATTCTTCGGATGGGAAGTAGTGTGTCCGGATACCACCGAGGATGCGGGCCTAAGCTACAGTCGCCTAGATACTCAAGTAAGTAGCCTTGATACCGGACACCCTGTTTTGTATTTGTCATGATTGTTTATTCTGAAAATCATCCGCGTCCAGGAATGGCTCAGCAAGGCGGAGAGAATCAGGTGTCCGGCGCCACTTCCCGAAGGCTCGCCCGCCCCCACCATGGCCAAGATGCTCGACCGGGTACTGAGCAGAATTCCCTCGGGGAAATACAAGGGGAGGAACAAAGAAACCGAACCCCACATGCTACGCATCTGAACCGGGGGAATTGTTACCTCCCCCAAGGAGGATAGTCGGGGAGGGGAGGCTAAAGCCTCCTCCCTGCGTGGGAAGAAGAGGGCCGCCTCCGAAGATTTGGAGGCACGGATGCCCAAATTAGGGAAAAAGACATCCCCAGGGGGCCTTGCCCTGACGGGCACCCTCACCGCACCATGCCCTCCAACGGGCCAGCCCTCCACCGAGCTATAAGTTAATCTTTAATTCGAAGGTACTGCGTTCCTCCTAGATCAATAACCAGGATTCGTCTTTCGCAGTCCGGCTAGCGGCCCTTCTCAACAGAGTTCGTCTTCGGGGGATCTTCCTCCGGAGATGATGGAGAGTGAGACCCCACCTACCTCTCCGGCTCATGAAGCGGGCGACACTGAGGTGTCGTCACGGAGGAGTCCGGATCTGCCGAAGCCGGAAGCCAATGTGTTAGCCCCCCTGAGCCCAGAGCGTCTGGCTCCCACGAGGGGCGATGGGGAGGGTCCAGTACAGTTCGATGTCCAGCGGGACGTACTGACAGGCCTACTGGAGCGAGCTGCGCTCTCGGAGGAGCACCGCTCATTAATGAGCGTCGTGCTCAAGAAGATTTTGTCCGCTACAAGCGGTTTGAATGAAGCATTTACAAGTCTGCTCAGAGGCTTTGAGGTATGTAATGAAGAATACACCGTTTTTGGCTATGAGGCATGCGTTAGGTGTGCTCCGCATAGATAGTAGCCCCTGAGACTCTGGTTGCCCGCCCTAGGCGGCAAACGGGGGATCATAAATTAACGATTGCATCAGAATATGTGCGGTACTGCGGTCCGGCCGCCGACCAGTCCGTTGAAGTTTCCGAACTGACCAGGCAGATTCGATCGATTGGCGCATATATCACGCTGGTGAACGAGCGGCTGGACAAATCACAAGGTATGTGCTCTGCCTTCCTTTGTATAGGAAAATATGGAGGCGGCATGATATTAATGTAATATGTTCGGACTGCAGATGGTGTTGCTGCCGTGGAGGCCCTGAGGGCAGAACTTGTCCAAGCCAAGGAACAAGCTCGGGTTAGCCATGCGGCTGCCCTAAAGGCGGCCTAAGAATTGAGACCCGAACAGGCTGCTCATCGCCGAAGCGAGGAAATGATAGCCGAAATGGCTGTGGAGTTAAAAAATGCCGTTGACCGGTATGAGCTCCTTGAAAAGGAGCATAAGGATAGTTTGGCCGAGCTGGACAAGGCGCGTAATGCCACCAAGGAAATATGTACCACGCTCAGGGGTGCGCGGGAGGAACTTCAATAGGCCGGTAAAATCACGACTGGAGGCTCCTACTTGCTACGAACGAAGTTTTTCGGTCTGAAGTACGCTCCCCTGGATGGGCGCTGGAGTCCTGCGGACACGTATGCTGATTTGGCGAAGAGTACGGCTGACGCTGCCAAGTTCTTCGAGGATCATGTTGATAAGGAAGTGGAGAAGCTTTTCTGTTCGGAATTCATTGCTCCCACTCGCCCGCTGCCTTTAAGGGACAAGATGGCTGCTGTAGCGGAGCTTCACAGGCTGTCAGGTCTTGCAATGCGATCTGTGATAGACCATCTTTGGCTGAAAGGGCCTAAGCCGGACAGTTACTTTGGCATGGTGCAGCAATACTTTGGGGCCGTGCCTCGGATCGATACCATGAGGAGGTCAGCGTGCATAGAGGGTGCACGAATGGCTCTTGCCCGCGTTAAAGCCTATTGGACGGATATGGAGGCCACCTGTATAGCGACCCAAGATCCGGCGGGGGGCAATATTCGGCGAGAGCACTACTTGGCGCAGTCACGAAGGTGCCCGCCTAATAGAGGCGCAGTGCTCGAAGAATGTCTTATTCGAGTGATGAATCGAATCATTGTAAGAACAATGTTATTTTGGTTATAAGGCTATATTTATACTTTTTGCCCAAAAGTATTATTGTGTCCCCTGTGCGGCCGTTTACATATATACATATATATGAATGCGTAAACCGAAAGATAGCAGTTGTCGACTTCAGCCCCCACGCAAACAATGCGGGGGTGTTTGCAAAAAATATGCTTAATCACACTTGATCCAACGTCTTGGTCCATGAAGGAGGTGATCGCACGTCGAACTAGGCAACCGGACTATATAGCTGTAACACTTTCGCTTACCCATGGGAATCTAATGTTGGGGCTACTATGTAGCCCTGGTACATTCAGCGTGCATCCGAATACGGTAGCGTGTGTACATGACCGAAAGCGGTCCTTCGTTAATCTGGAGGGATCCTAAAGATTCCGATAGGTCTTCGAGTGGTTGAACAGGTCTCTCGCTGTATCATGACGGTAAGTTTTCGGCTTTCTCTACCGAGGTGCTCGTCCGAATAACCGGGCACAATGTCCTTGATAGTTCTCCTTTGGCCACCTTAGCCGATAATAACGGAACGTAAGGCGGCAAACCCAGGAGCCGGGCAAACCCAACATTTGACCAAAGACATGATTCGGAGCTTCTGCATATAAGGCCAAACTCGTGACGCCGAACACTCCCGAAGGTGTTCGGACTTTATAGTAGACGATGGACTCAAGAATGCCCATTCATTATAGACCCTGTGTTTCGAGGTACGTGTGTTAATCTGTCGTGGCAAAATGCCAAATATGGCATTATCCTCTGTGGGTATGGAACCCATGGGATGGTTAAAGAACAAGAGGCAATAAAAAAGGTTTACACAGGGGCTTAATCTAAAAAGAAACCTGTTGAACGGGGCCCTGCTGCACGTCTGCGCCTTTATCTCCATTGTGCCGTATCCTTGAAGGGTATCGCGCGAAAGTTGTATGCGGAAAAAGGAAACTCATAGGAGGTTACAACGTTAGTACGCATGGATAAAAGTGTAAGCCATTGGCCTGCCAATAAGGTTGAGCCAAGTGTGGGGCTTTATTAGGTAGTTATAGCCCCTCGTATCCGCTATAGGATTACATATACGGTGCCCTGGTTCGATCTGGGCTACCGGACTCGTCTAACCGTGTCCCTGGTATTAACGACCGGTCATATTTTTTGATGTTGGAGGTCACTTATAGTCCGGCCGCGAGGGCCGTCGCGTGTTCCTCTACGCGAGACGAGCACTCTGTTATACCGCTAACGGTGATGACACCACGTGGACCGGGCATCTTGAGTGTAAGGTAGCCATAGTGCAGCAATGCGTTGAAACGGGCGAAGGCCGTTCTTCCAAGCAATGCATGATAGTTGCTTTGGAAGGGTGCGATGATGAAGAGCAGCTCTTCGCTTCTGGAGTTGGCTGGAGAGCCGAATGTTACCTCCAGTAGAACGGAGCCCCTGCTATGGGCTTCAACGCCTGGTATCACCCCTTCAAAGGTGGTGTCGCTTTGGTTAATTCTGGATGGGTCTATCCCCATCCTGCGGATAGTGTCCTCATATATTAAATTGAGACTGCTGCCGCCATCCATGAGGACGTGGTGAGATGGTATCCGTCGATTATTGGGTCAAGCACCAAGGCCTCTGATCCTCCGCGCCGAATACTAGTTCGGTCGTCCAAGTTATCGAAAGTGATCGGATAAGGCATCTAGTGGTTTGGTATGAGTATGATGGGCTCGATATCGAGCTTGGCTCTATGTGCGCGTTCGTGACTTCTCATGGATGTGTGAGTCACGTGGATCATGTTCAACGTTTTAACCTCTGGCGGGAATTTTTTCTGTCCCTCAGTGTTCTGCTGGCGAGGTTCATCCTCATCTTCACTTGGTGTATCCCTTCCCTTGTGTTCGGCATTTAATTTGCCGGCCTGCTTGAAGACCCAGCACTCTTTGTGCGTGTCGTGCGCAGGTTTGTCAGGGGTGCCATGAATTTGGCTTAGTCTGTCTAGGACTCTATTCATACCGGACGGTCCCTCTTTACTGCCTTTAGATGGCTTATTTTTCTGATTAGGTCGAGAGCCCCTGAATCCGACATTAACCATCGTGTTATCCGGGCTCTCTTCCTTGTTTTGGCATTTGTTTTTATGACGTCGTGGCTTCCCGTTGCCATCCCTTATTTCGGATGTGCTGGGGTCGCTGGTGCCTTTATGGGCTAGCCAGCTATCTTCTCCCGTGCAAAAGCGGGTCATAAGGCTTGTCAGGGCTGCCATTGTCCTTGGCTTTTCTTGGCTGAGGTGTCTGGCGAGCCACTAAATCCACAGTACGTGTTTGAATGCCGCTAAGGCTTGACATCCTGGACGATAAACAATTTTATTCTTCTTAGTGAGGAATCTGTTCCAAAGCTTGCGGGCGGATTCTCCGAGCTGTTGGACTATGTGAGTTAAGTCGTCAGCATCCGGAGGCCGGACATAGGTCCCTTGAAAATTGGCCCTGAAAGCGTCCTCGAGTTCCTCCCAGCTCCCAATTGAATTTTTGGGGAGGCTTTTCAACTAGTGCCGAGCTGGTCCCTTCAGTTTGAGGGGGAGGTATTTGATGGCGTGAAGGTCATCCCCATGAGCCATATGTATGTGCAGGATAAAGTCCTCGATCCAGACCCCTGGGTCTATCGTTCCGTCGTATGCCTCTATGTTCACAGGTTTTATGCCATGTGGAAATTCATGGTCCAGTACTTCATCGGTAAAGCACAGGGGATGAGCACCCCCTCTGTACCTGGACGTGCTGTGGCATGCCGTCGGCTGTTGTTGTGTTCGGTGTTTATTCCGGACTGGTATTCGATTGGCGTAATCGTTCTGGTCACCATAGTCCCTTGCTGGGGTGCGTCCTTTCGATCCATAAATGGGCCTGGCCGTGCCGGCTTTCTTATTCAGGTGTTCACGAGGATCGTGCGCGACGTCGGTAGCCGCTTTGTTGTGGTTATGAAGTGGTACAGCTTCGTCGTCGAATTCTGGCAGTAGCTTGCGTTCTGGATAGCTATTTGTATGGCGATCATCGCCGTATCTTTCTTCAGTGTCTAGCACTTTATTCCATCTGCGGTTGAGCGTTTCCTGTGCAGCTTTGAGCCGTTGCTTCTGCTTCTTTAGACTTCTTGTGGTGGCCATAAGCTTTCTGTGGAGGTTATCTCGTTCCACGTGTTTTTCCGGGATTGCATCATTATCGGGACAGTTTTCCTGTGCTGGTTCGTTTTGATTACCTCGTCCGTCGGGATCATTGTCCTCGGGCGTGTGCTCCGAACTGTGTTCAGGGTGACCTGGTTCGTCCTGCTCCATCGCTGGGTCCGTATGGTCGTTGTTGCCTTTGATTGTAGTATCAATCCCTCTGGCGTTCTTGTCACTATTTTTACTGTTGCTGGACTTAGAACGGCGTCTGCACCGTCGCTTTGGCTTTTGTCCGGGGATTTTATCGTCCGGATTGTCGCCTTTGTCCTCTTTGGGCGTATCCACCATGTATATGTCGTGTGACGAGGGGGAAGTCCGGCGCCCCATAGATTCTGAATCTTCTCCGGCATTGTCGTCCATACCGTCGATGTCTTCGGAGTCAAAGTCAGGCACGTCGGTTAAATCATCGACCGTGGCAATGAAGTGGGTGGTGGGTGGGCAACAAATTTCTTCGTCGCCTGCTTCCCACTCGAACTGGACATAGTTTGGCCCAGAAATTTGTGTCAAAGAGAGAGTTTTCAATGAGTTCAGCATGTCGCCAAAGGGCGAGTCTTTGAAAGATGTCATGCGGTGAACTCCATTACCGGAGCCCAACCTGGCTCGACCGGCTCGGGAGTGCACGGACCGGACTCAACATCCGGATACGAATTCGGGGGTCCGGAGTCATAGGCCACCGCAAAGGTAAGGCCCGTCTTCGGCTCCACCGCTGATGATGTGTGACCTAGGGGGCGGGGTCCATCCCTCCGTCCTTAGGCAGCGCAGCCTGCTCCGGATCTAGGTCCGGGGAAACTACGGGGGTGATACCCCGAGCATCGTCCGATGGTAGGTCTAAGCCGTGCTCGTCGTGACCGTCCGGTGCTCCTGGCATAGGCCCAAATCCATGGAAGATCAAGTCCCCGCGGATGTCCACCGTGTAGTTCAGGTTTCCAAACTTGACCTGGTGGCCAGGGGCATAGCTGTCGATCTGCTCCAGATGGCCAAGCGAGTTGGCCCGCAGTGCGAAGCCGCCGAACACGAAGATCTGTCCGAGGAGGAAAGTCTCGCCCTGGACAGCGTCGTTGATGATGATTGAAGGAGTCATCGAGCCTGACAGCGACGGCACAGAGGAACTCTCAATGAAAGCACCAATGTCAGTGTCAAAACCGGCGGATCTCGGGTAGGGGTCCCGATCATGCGTCAAAGGCTGATGGTAACGAGGAAGCAAGGGACACAGATGTTTACCCAGTTCGGGCCCTATCGATGGAGGTTAAACCCTACTTCTGCTTGATTAATATTGATGATATGTGTAGTACAAGAGTAGATCTACCACGAGATCGTAGAGGCTAAACCCTAAGAGCTAGCCTATGATGGTATGATTGTAATTGTGATCAGCCTTCTAAGGACCAACCTCTCCGGTTTATATAGGCACCGGAGAGGGCTAGGGTTTACATGGAGTCGGTTACAAGGAAGGAAATATAATATCTGGATCGCCAAGCTTGCCTTCCACACCAAGGAAAGTCCCATCCGGACACGGGCCGAAGTCTTGAGTCTTGTATCTTCATGCTTCAATAGTCCGGACGTTGTACACAGTCCGGCTGTCCGGATACCCCCTAATCCAGGACTCCCTCAACGGCCCATAAATCTGGTGGGCCATTTGTTGTCGGACCTGAGTTTCGGCCTTTTAGTGGCCCATTTAAGTGTTGGGCCAATTTTCTGGCCCGGTGTCACTTTCAGCCTGTTGACGGCCCATAAATCAGTTGGGCCATTTGTAGTCGGACCTGAGTTTTGCCTTTTAGCGACCCATTTAAGTGTTGGGCCAATTCCCGGCCCTGTGTGCCTTTCGGCCTGTTAACGGACCATAAATGAGTTGGGCCATTTGTAGTCGGACCTTAGTTTTGGCCTTTTAACGGCCCATGCCCTTCATGGTCCAATACCAGCCCAGTTTCTCTTTCGGCCTGCTAAAGGCCCACAACCTGATTGGGCCATTTACAATACGACGACTTTCAGCCTCTTAGCGGCCCATGGTCTTCATGGTCTAGTACAAGCCCGCTGTCTCTTTCGGCCTGCTAAAGGCCTACAGTATAGTTGGGCCATATGTAGCCCAAACTTAGTAACAGCATGTTAACGGCCCGTGAAATAAACTGGGGCCACCTATTGCCCGCTTCGATGTCGGCCTGTTAACGACCCCGGAGGTAAGAGGGACGACCATTAACTTTCGGCCTAGTAACGGCCCATTAACTTAATGGGCCCACTAAAGTTCGTACATGTTTTAGGCCAAATTAGATAATTTGAGCCCATTACGACGAGCAATTATGCACGGGACCAAAACCGATCACGCAAAGGTACGACATACAGGGAATAACGTTGCACATCCAAAGCATATACTACAGAAATTACATCCACTTTGGGCAATCAAAGATTGATGCGGTGCAAATAAATGAGCAGTAACCTAACCATCTACAACGTCACAATCTGCAACCTCAAAGATGATGACGCCCATAAGCATGTGGGCAAGTTCTTTACGCTTTGCTACTTGTCTCTGAAAACATTGATCGGTTGTTGTGTCATACGACTCTGCACCTCTGATTCATCCACCATTTCCATCATTGCTTCAGCCATTAATTCGTTCACAAACATACATTTATTCCGTTGCATTCGAGACAGAGGATCTTGAGCAGATTCAGATGGCGATTTTGGCGAGCTTGTATTATTGATAGTGGAGAGTGTCTCAAACCCTTTGCATCATAACATAAATTAGGACGGAAACCAAATAGATTAATCATGAGTTATTGCCATATTACGGCCTAGATTTCTTTGGAAAGAAACAATGGGGTTGCCTTGCTGTTTTCAGAGTTTCTCTTCTTATCTTCAGCAGCCTGCACAGAATTAACACACTAGCATTGCTATCATTGGCCAAGTCAAATAATAGGAAAGCAACATTGACACAACAAACGTTTGGGCAACTAGCCTACACCAAATTAACACAATATGGCACAGCTATCATCAGCCAGGTAAGGTAGTACGAAAGAAACAATGACACAATGAATGAATGGGCAACCAGAGAAGCACTACAATTCGTTAATATGCGTGATATGACATAGTAAATTCATGCAACCCAGTATGCAAAACTACCAGGCAGTTTTCCTTACAAAAATCAACATTGGCGCCTTTAAAATTTTGCTACAACTAATTTTAGATTAGATAAAGGTTAGATTCACTCCGATTAACAAAATACACGTTGATGTAAAAATATAGTGATATACAACAGGTACTTACATCAGCATTGGAGTATAGAGAATTCCCGCAAGATATTTTCCTCAAATACGATCCCAATGGAGGAAGTCTTCTATCGTTTAACCTTATTTTCTAAAAGAGAGATGGGTAAGAAACATGTAGAAAATATGATCAGAATGCTATAAAATTTCATGATGCGAGGATACGCTGCAACGCTTCTTAGAATGGAGTTGACATTCTTTTCTTTGAATGGAGCGGACTAGTTCTTTGTACTTTGGAATCTGCTTATTATCGATTGGGACTTGGGTTTCTCTATCTTTGGAAGCAGTATCTATGAAAAATGGAGTTGGTTTATTATCTCCTGGCGTTTGGATCTTTTGCAAAGACCTGGTTTGTAACCCATCAGATTCTAACATAGCTGTCTTCCCCTTGCATGCCTTATATAGAAGAATGGTGATTCAGTTATAAAACATGCTACAATAGAGATGGAATAGGTATTGAAGAATATAAAGGCATGACATATTGACATGTATTCCCTCCATCCGGAAATAAATGGACGGGTCTAGGCGTATTTCAGTTCTAGATACATCCAGTTTTATCCATTTCTGCGACATTTAATCCGGACGGAGGGAGTATGATGTAAGAGCTAGGGATACGACAAGACAACACAGTAAAAAAACACAGAAAAACCCACTGTAGAACCAAAGTATTCAAACCCACTGATATGAGATAGTACACCCATGCAGCTCAGGATGCAAAACTACGAGCGATTTTCCTTACAAAAATCAACATTGTGGCCTTTAATCATACATTTTGCTACAACTAAATTTAGATCAGATAAAGATTGGATCCACGCCGATTAACAAAATACATGCTGATGTAAAAATATCGTGATATACAATAGGTACTTACATCTACATTGGAGCATAGAGAATTCCTGCAAGAATCTTTCCTCATAAACGATACCATTGCAGAAATTCTTCTATCTGTTAAGCTTATTTTCTAAAAGAGAGATGGGTAAGAAACATGTAGAAAATATGATCAGCATGCTATAAAATTTCATGATGCAAGGATACGCAGACGCTTCTTAGAATTGAGTTGACATATTTTTCTTTGAATTTGGAGCGGACTAGTTCTTTGTACTTTGGAATCTGCTTATTATCGGTAGGAGTTGGGTTTCTCTGTCTTTGGAGCGATATCTATAAAAACTAGAGTTGGTTTATTATCTCCTGGCGTTTGGATCTTTTGCAAAGGCCTTCTTTGCAACCCTTCAGATTCTAACATAGTCGTCTTCCCCTTGCATGCCTTGTATAGAAGAATGGTGCTTTTATTACAAAACATGTGACAGTAGAGAGATGGAATAGGTACTGAAGAATAGAAAGGCATGACATACTGACATGTATTCCCTCCATCCGGAAAAAAATGGATGGGTCTAGGCGTATTTCAGTTCTAGATACATCTTTTTTTATCCATTTCGGCAACATGTAATCCGGACGGAGGGAGTATGGTGTAAGAGCTAGGGATACGACAGGACAACACAGCAAAAAAAACTAGTTGAGTGTAAAACTATATGCTAGCGGAATACGTATAGAAATAACTAAGGCAACATACACGTGTATGATTGGGAAAATAAGATGGCATTGCAACAGAGCACTAGAGCAGCACTTCAATGTAAAAAAACATGGTATGGCAGACAGATGAAGTACATACCGATGAATAACAATGCATAAGATATTTAGAAGCATGATGTCCAAATTAAGCAGATGGAATTGCGATAGAGTAGAATGACAGTACTTGAATTTGACAACATGTTATCATGAATGGAATAGGTCTTTGAAAAGCAGGAAGGCATGACATATTTACATGCATGATCAGCATGCTAAGCACATGGCATTGCAACAGAGTAGATACACTCTAGGAAATTATATGCATGTTGTACCCATATCATAGGCCAAGTTAGAGCAAGGACCTTGTGGGGTGAAGAGGATTCATCATCTTTCTGCAAGTCTTCAAGAAGCGCCTTTACGTGTTCCATCATATTGGGTACCATTGACATCAAGTTTATTGGCCTTTACATTGCTCCATGAGGTTCTTGTGGATATATCAGTGTGTGCAATTATATCTGACATGCATGGACGACAACTAGTAGTTAGATTTATTGAAATGAGTGCACATGGGAGGCGACATAAATAGTAGGACTGGGGTTAACTAGCAGCAACAGGTCTCATAAACTAAAGGGAGAACATGATGAAAGCTGCCGAATATGTATCGTTTGTACTCGAGATTAACTAGATGGCACACAAAAGTATTGAAGAACAACATAGGTAATACTAGAAGTGGTATAATACTATAATCACCAGCCTGTGGGATAGCATTGGTTGATGGATGATAACTATGGAACAACATTACCTAAAGAACAAGTATCTTAACTGAGCTAGGGAACAGCGTGAACTCCTGAATAAGACCTGTAAGAGATCAGCATGAATATACAATGAAATGTGATGATCTATTTTCCGTGCTTAGATGAATAACAAAGGCATAAATGTTGCACACAAGTAAGATGAGGGTACAACCTATCTGGCTGCCATCCATAGGACCGAGAATCATGTGCTGACTTGTCGATGGCCCTGCAGTTGTTGTGGCTGTCCATGTCGGGCACGCGCATTCGATGCAGGGAACTGTTGAGTGGGGACTGTAGCTCCCTTCTGGTGTATGCTTCCCTTGTTGGAGCATGTACGGTGAGTTAGAAGACGGTGTGTCTGAAGATGCAGATAACGCATAATGTTAAGAACGACATATCTCTTTGATCCGAAGAAATACACTAAGAGATCAACAGCAAGGTATGAGAGTGGTCACACGTCTGTTGACTGAAGACTAAATTGGGGTCACACGGTTTTATTTTATTTTGGTCTTTGTCTGATCTCGCGGATGGCTTGATGGCTGTCTTGTGCCTCCGGTGACACTTTGTTCGGAATCTTCCCGAAGAACCGGTGACCAACGGCAGAGCAGCCTGCCTCCGCCGTCTATGGCCCGGCCAAAACCCCCGCTCCCGCCGCCTTTGCCGTGGTTGCGCCGCCCGGGCCAATCCACAAAGACTCCCCGTCATCCAGATCCGGCGGCGGCAGTACCTTCAACCCACGCAACTCTAAAAGATAGCCATCTAAGCGCTGCTTCCGCGGCGAACTTGCAGCCCCGCACCCTTACGTTAGGCACCAGCTAACCGGCAGCCTAGGAGCTCCGCTGCCTCGAGGGGTGCTGCTTCCCATTGGGAATCGATTGGCCCAGAATAAAAATTCAGACACTTGACGCCTAAATAAAGTGATTTCAGATGAGGGTGCGACCTAGCTGGCGGCATGGTCAAGTAGGCAGGTCCAGCTGCTGAGTCGGTGAGGCCGGCGCGGTTGCGGTGGTGACCGGTGGCAGGGAAAGAGCAATGTCGCCACGGTCGACGGCTACGCGGAAGCAGCGCCAGGACTCTGGACGGATCCAAAGTTGGAGCCGCTCCGGCACCATGAATCACGGCGGGGGTGAATCGACTCCGGTACGGTTCACGCGGCCGTCGTCGAGGCAGCACCAGCAGCATGGAGTAAGAGGCACACGGCCCAGTGCACGACGGCAATTGGACAACGTCTTCGGCATTAGGGAGGCGGCTGTGAAATTGGTGCGGTGGAGGCGCCATGGAGGTGGGGCTGAGGTTTTTGCGGCTCGGGAGAAGGGAGCTTCCCGGGGAGAAGGTGATTTGGCGCTCACGAGGTGAATGGGGGCGGGCGGGTGGGGGGATTGGGAGGGGAGTGGAACGATGTCTTACGGACGCATTTGTCTGAAATGTGAGGGGGAGTTACAGTTCTACCCTTTCCTATAGGCTTCTCGGCTTGGGTCGTGTCTTGAGGGTCGGGGATAGTAGAGTAACTTTGCTTCTCCCCAAATAGTGGGCGGGAGCGATTTCGGGCGAGGAGGGCGTGTTGAACTACAGTGGGCGCGAGCGATTTCGGGCGAGAAGAGCGTGTTTTGAAATAGTGGGCGCAAGCTATTTCGGGCGAGGAGAGGGTGTTTTGCCGACAATGGTTTATGAATTATTCGGCACATGTCATTTCGGCCGAGGAGAAGGCGTGCTTGGATGAAGTTACGAACCTACCCTCGATGTACAACGGGCCAATTGATGCGTGTCCCACATAGGACGGTAATTTCGCGTCTCCCATTTATTTGCTCGGGTGAATTCCACCGACCAGAGAGGATGTTTAACGGTTCGTTCAAATTTTGGGAGAACGAGCTTCCACTTTACCTTACCAAGTCGATTCGAATCAAATTTTGAAATATTAGCTTGCCACTTCTTTTTTAGATGGAGAGATGATGCTTGGGAGTAATGTGTTTTTACATGCTCGTTGCTAGCGATTTACTATATGACAAATAGTTGACCCACTCAAAAACGCGAATCAAACCCAAAATGAAATATCTCGATTCAATGAACTAGCTCGTTCAGTAGGTCAAAATAGTGAACTAAATCCAAAATTCAACACCTCAATCGAGTAGCATCTTGTACATTGTTATAGTACTCCATGAACATGTTGAAAGTCAAATTAATGAACTTGTTTGATATACGCATATATCCGTTCATGTGTGGATTGCAGACAACATGTTCTCCAATTTAAATATTTGAATGCAAGTTTATATCAAAACATGGTTTATATCAGTCTTTGATGCATAAAACGTGACCTCCCCCTCTCCCGGACTCCTATTCTCTCTCTCTCTCTCTCTCACTCTCTCACCGACAATATTCAATTCTGTCGCACGCATCCAACACAAAAACCTTGTTGGTCCCTCTCCCTTTCTCTCTCTCTCTCTATCTCTCTCTCTCTCTCTCTCTCTCTCTCTCTCGCTCTCTCTCTTTGTGTGTGTGGGGGGGGTCTGTCTAGTTCTCATACATATATACACCAAATATATGTCTCGCTACTTTTACACTATGTATGATACTCTAGCTAGTCCAAGCTAGATATCTTGGGTGCACTCATCGTACGCACACAAATTCCTTGGATCTTTGCCCTTAACTCTATCACGCACCACTATGTCGTCTCGGAGCTCTCCCCCCCTCTCTCAAACTCTCCGTCCACCTGGGTCACACATACACATGCATATCTCACTAGCACTCGATAGGCCCATCTAAAACTCTATCTCTCTCCCTCGTTCTCTCTCCATCTCACACGCACACACACACACACAATCTCATGCCCAGTAGCCAAGTATGATGGTCTCTCACTCAATTGTAGGCACACGCAGTCCCCCCTATATGTATATGACTAGCTAATCTTAGTCTCCATCACAAACATGTGCATGGTCTATCTCGATTTCTCTCGGGACATCTTTATATCGCGCACGCACTCCCTCGATCTCCCACCCATATAGTCCCCTCACGATCTCGAGGGGATCTCTCTATCACAAACACACCCTCTCTCCCTCCCCATGCGTCCATGCCATCCATGTGTCCCTCTCGACCTTTTTTCCTTGTTGGCGGACCTCTATTGGACATGTGCTACGGGTGTCTCTCTCCGTTGCAAACAATCACACACTAGCTATCTTCGTGTATCTCCTCGCCTCGCTTTTCCATCTCGGAGATGCATGTGTGATATGTTTGCATAAGAAACGAAAAAACACACTCTCTCTCTAATTTATCATTTGTTGTCGCTTTCTCTTTCACACACATACTCTTTTTGCACACTTACTCATTCTCCTTCACACGCACTTGATCTATCTCGACTGAGGCACTCTCCTCCGTCCATAGCACATAGATTTATTGAAAAGTCAAACATCACAAAGTTTGACCATGTACGTGGAGAAAAAGAATTACATCTAGTACGGCAAACATATACCATTAGATTCACCATGAGATGTAGTTGTGTATGATGTATCTTTGGTATTGTAGATATAAATAACATTTGCGTAAACCTGATCAAAGTTTCCAAAGTTTGACTTCTAAAAATTTACATGCACCTTTGCATTATCGAGCGGATGGAATATCTCTTTCCCTCTTAGCTATCGGCGCACCACTCAGCCTTATCGGGCTCCACAATCTCTCTCAAACTTTATTGGTCAGTTTGGTTCGTGACCTGACCCTCATGCCTTGATGGCGGTACTGCTGGTGTGGACGTGAGATGTAAAATATTTCAGCCTGGCCAGGCTTGTGAGGTCTTGAAGTGTTTGGTTCATGCAGGCGGGCAAAGCATCAACGTCCCATCAATCAATCCATGCATCAATTATTTAATGCTAATATCCATCCATGTTGTTGTTAGCCTCGTGGCATACGACCGAGCATGGCGAGCGTTCAAAATCGGTCGCTTGGGCCAGGCTACTTGTAGTGTCTGGAGTTCATCCAGGCTAATTAAAGTGCAAGGGAACCCAGCCCAGGCGGGCTTTCTTTTTCACAGGGTAGAAACCAAACAAGCGTCCATGAAATCCAGCCACAACCCCAGGCCACGCAAAAAATGCTCACGACGCAAGCCAAACTGGCCATATATCTCCCTGGTTCACACATACACATGTCTCGCTCGCACTATACATATAGACCCATCCAACACTCTTCGCCCTTGTTCTCTCTCCATGTGACACGCACCCCCCTAAGTACCATAATCCCTCACTCCATCATAGGCTCTGTTTGGATCCATGGGTTAGAGTTGGTTTGGGTTAGTCTGGAGTCAACTAACCAAAAAGATCCAAACAGGAGGGTTAGTTTAGGTTAGATGCATCTAACCCATCCAAAAAAACTAACCCATCCAAGAGGTGCTTATTTGGGTTAGTTCTTCTCGGGACCACTAATAAACACTTTTTTCTCTCGCTCTCCCCGCAGCAGATCCCTCCCCACTTCCTCGAAGCTTCTCGTCCTCTCCCTCCCTCCCTCTCGCACCACCCGTGAAGGTGCCTCGCCGTATCCGCGCTCCATCTAACCCTTCCATCCAAATGTTGGGTTCTACGGTAGGGTGCGTCGACTGCAAATTAAAAATTCCTACGCGCAGAACATCCAGGAACATGCTACGGGAGATGGATCATAGTTCGTTACCACTAGGCAGCGCGATGCCGTGCAGCGGAAGAAGAGTTGGGGCAGCGCGTCTGCGTGGATCGTCTCCTCCTCGTTCGATCTCCCTCGAGCGGCCGGTCGTCCGATCCCACGTACGAGTTCGCTGGAGTGGCGCAAGTGCATCACCTCTAACGGTATCCGCGCGTGCGGGAGGAACGTCGTGCGGCGGACTTCTAGGTCCGATCACACAGTCGGCAGCGAGTGGAGGTGGCTATTCGCAACACATGCAAACCCTAGTCGCGGCCGAAGCGATCAACTGCACAGTGTGCCGCACCTCCACTTTATATAGGCGTCCGTCATGGGCTCAACACTTGGGCCTCGCACGGACCCTAAAGCCCAAAGTCTATTCGGTCACGTTCCTAGTCCGATTCGGATCACATCCGACCGGTGTCCTCTGAACTGACCTCATAGGTTCCTTCCCTTAAGCGCGCGACCCCTTAGGTTCAAGTCGGCTTGGTCACGATTCGGATCACCTCCGACCATGCGGTTGGTAGCGGCCTCTAGCAAGGCGTGCCGACCACCAGCGACGATGAAGCTGGTTAAGCGAACACAGCCTGGCGTGTCACACTTCGCTCCCTTTGCCGCCACGATATATGTTGTCGGGCTCAAAGGCGAGACTGTCATCCTTGTGCTAACCCGACCTCTTTCTCGTTCGGTGATACCGACCACAATCCGGATTATCTCATAATCCTTGTCGCATGGCCATGCTATTCCTGGTCGATCACACGAGGGGCCCAGAGTATATCTCTCTGATCGGAGGGCAAATCCCATCTTGCTCGACCGTGTCTCGCGCATGGGACTGGACAAACCCGAAACCTACCTTTGTAACTACCCGATCCACGGAGTAGCGTTTGGTCAGCCCAAAGCAAGTCTGTCACCATCCAGAGTACATGTGTCACTCGTGTCTTAGGACATAGAGCATTATGTTGTACTAGAGACTCACAGATGACATATCGTTGCGTCTCATAGTTGGGTCTGTCCGACTCGAGACCTTATCTCGACTTCGGATCCGACTATGTCGAATCCAACCGGACATTTCCAAGTCCATATTATCCGGTTAGCATCCAATGCTCCATGGCTAGTGAGACCAAGCCATCGACCGTGTCATATGCCGATCTAGTCATTACGCGTCCACACAGCCCTTTTGACTAGGGACCTTTTAGGACAGTCATCATACAATGCATAGTCCCACAAACAAGTCACATACTTGGCGATACACATCATTGATAATGTCCAAGGACTATCTTTATTCATAAACACATAGGAAATATCATTATACATGATTGCCTCTAGGGCATATCTCCAACAGTCTCCCACTTGCACTAGAGTCAATCAAATAGACATCGAATGCCCATAGCTCTAACGTGCCCCTCGTGCTTGGGTTGTGGAAGCGGCTTAGTCAACGGATCTGCAAAAATTGCATCCGTGTGAAATCTTGCATAACTCTACATCACCATTCTTTACGATCTTTCGTATCAGGTGATATTTCCGGTCTATGTGTCTGACCTTGTGGTGATTCCTCGGCTCCTTGGCTTGTGCGATGGCACCAGAATTATCACAATAAAGGTCCAACGGTTTCACCGAGGCTGGGAAAATACCAAGATCATCCAGTAAAATGCCGGATCCAAACACCTTCCTTTTTAGCTTCACAAGCCGCAATGTATTCGGCTTCGTGGTAGAATCGCCACCGTATCCTGCTTGGAACTCATCCAATTACCTTTGCTCCTCCGTTCGGGATGTACACGAATCCGCATCGTGATCGACAATCATCACTGTCGGTTTGGAAACTAGCATCGACGTAACCCCTTACGACGAGCTCTTCCTCACCTCCATAAACAAGGAACATCTCTTTAGTCCTTTTCAGGTACTTCAAAATAGTCTTTACCGCTGCCCAGTGACTCTCACAGGTTGGCACAGTATCTACTTGTTAGGCTTATTGCAAAAGCAACATCAGGCCTTGTACATATCATGGCATACATGATGGATCCGATTCTTTGAGGCATACGGAATCCTACTCATCCTGCTTCGCTCATCGGATGTCGAAGGACTCGAGTCTCGCTTAGCCTTATACCATGTGAGAGCGACAAGAACCCTTTCTTCGCCTCACTCATGTTGAACCGCTTCAACACTTTATCTATGTACGTGCTCTGGCTTAAGCCGAGCAGCCTCCTCGATCTATCTCTATAGATCTTAATGCCTAAAATATAGACTGCCTCACCAAGGTCCTTCATCAAAAACTTGCCATTCAATGATTCCTTGACCGAGTTTAGCATCGAAACATTATTTCCAATCAGTAGTATGTCATCCACATACAAGATCAAAAACACTATGGAGCTCCCACTTAACTTCTTGTATAAACAAGAGTCCTCTTCGCTTTTGATGAAACCGAGATCAGTGACGACTTCATCAAAATGAATGTTCCAACTCCGAGATGCTTGCTTCAACCCATAAATGGATCTCTTGAGCTTGCATACCTTACTAGTGCTAGTCGGATCGACAAAACCCTCGGGTTGTATCATATACACGTCCTCGGTTAAATTTCCGTGAAGGAAAGTCGTCTTGACATCCATCTGCCATATCTCGTAATCGAAATATGCAGCTATAGCTAGTATGATCCTCACCGATTTCAGCATCGCTACCGGCGAGTAAGTCTTGTCGTAGTCAATTCCTTGAACTTGTCCATAACCTTTAGCGACAAGCCGAGCTTTGTAGATCTGAACATTTCCATCCACATCGGTTTTCTTCTTAAAGACCCATTTGCAAATAATGGCGATTCGCCAGTGGCGGATCAACCAAATCCAGCACTTGATTCTCATCCATGGATTTTAACTTTCGGATCTCATGGCCTCCAGCCATGCCTCGAATCTGGGCTCACCATCGCTTCGCATATGTGGCCAGCTCGTCGCTTTCTAGCAACAATACATCACGCACTCTGCGCATCTCTCCGACCTTCGTGGTTCGGTGCCGCTTCCACTACAGGTTCCCCGACCGACTCGGTATGATCTCATCACCCGGCCGAGCCGTCCCCGAGTGGTCCTCGAATTTCTTCGAGTCGAACCGTCCTCCCACTGGCCTCCCGACTGAGAAACTCTTTCTCAAGGAAAACCCCGTTTCGAGCAACAAACACTTTGTTCTCTTCCCGGTTGTAGAAGCTATATCCCAAGGTTTCCCTCGGATATCCCACGAATATGCATTTATCCGACTTGGGTGTAAGCTTGTCTGACATAAGTCGTTTGACAAATGCTTCACAACCCCAAATCTTTGGAAAAGACAAAGCGGGACTCTTCCAGTCTACATCTCATCACGGTGTCTTGTCTACGGATTTTGATGGTACCCTATTAAGTGTGAAAGCTGCAGTTTCTAGAGCGTATCCCCAAAATGACAAGGGTAAATCCGATTTGCTCATCATAGACCGGACCATGTCCAACAAGGTCCTATTCCTCCGCTCGACACGCCCGTTTCTCCGTGGCGCGCACGGAGGTGTGAGCTGAGGTACTATACCTCGACTTTTCAGATGATCATCGAACTCTGGCTCATGTACTCACCTCCACGATCAGATCGCGAAGCTTTATAGTCTTGCCGAGCTGATTCTCAACCTCGTTCTCAAACTCTTTGAATTTTTCAAAGTCTCCGACTTGTGCCTCATCAAATAGATATATCCATATCTACTCAAGTCATCGGTAAAAGTCACGAAATCGATAGCCACCTCTGGCAGTTGTGCTCATTGGACCACACACATCACTTGTGTATAAGCTCCAACAGCTCGGATGCCCTCTCGCAACTCTTTGCGAAAGGAGACTTAGTCATCTTGCCGAGCAAGCATGATTCACATGTCTCGAACGATCCGAAGTCGGACGGGTTAGGAGCCCATCATCATGGAGCTTCTTCATGCATTTCAGACTAATGTGTCCAAGCCGGCAATGCCAGAAGTATGTCGGATTTATCTCATTAGGCTTATGCCTCTTGACATTTACGTTATAGACTGGTTCCTGTTCTAGATTCAATATAAATAGCCCATCAACAATGGGTGCATAGCCGTGGAACATACCATTCAAAAATATCGAACAACCATTGTCCTTTAAATTGAATTCATAACCACGACTCATCAAACATGAGGCGTAAATAATGTTCGACTAAGTGCAGGAATGTAATAACAATTATTCAATTCCATAATGAATCCGGAAGGAGCTGGAGCTGCATCGTGCCGACCTCCAACGCAGCAACTCTTGCTTTGTTGCCGACCACGATGTCAATCTCCCCTTGTGCCACATGCCTAGTTCTTACCAGCCCCTGCATCGAGTTGCAAACACGAACAACCGATCCGGTATCAAATACCCAAGAGCTACTAGGTATGTCAGCAAGGTAAATGTCTATAACATATGCAACAAGTGTACCTTTGCCTGAAGAAGCATTTCTGGCCTTCTTGCCATGCTCTGCAAGCCACTTGCTACAGTTTCTCTTCCAAAGGACCGGTCTCCTTGCGGTGATAGCAAAGCGGTCTTGAGCCCGGTCCAGACTTGGTAGCGGCGGCGAGAGGTTACCATCTCCGTGCCCTTTGCCTTAGCCTTTTTCTTGGACCAACTCTTCTTGAACTTAGCCGATTTACGCACCATTAACACTTGATGCGTGCCTTTCTTAATATCCTGCTCTGCCACCTTGAGCATCCCATGCAATTCGGTGAGCTTCTTATCCATGCCATGCATATGATAGTTCGAGATGAACGTCCCATAGCTGGGCGGAAGAGAACCCGTAACAGCATCGATGAGCCAGCTCATCCAAGAGCGGGAAGCCCAAACGATCCAAAGCTTGCACATATCCGATCATCTTGATCACATGTGGGCTTAGTGGATCACCTTCCTTCAACCTGCAATCCATCAAGGATCGCCAGACGTTGAACCTTTCGGTCCTAGCACGTATGCGAAACATGCTCTTGAGACTCTCGATCATATCGTAAGCCTCAACGTTTTGAAATGTCTGTTGCAAATCGGGCTCCACACAAGCCGACATCAGACGGTGATCTCCGTTGATTTCATCAACAAGTTTCTGGTAGGCATTTTTAGCTGTGGCACTAGCATTATCAGCAGGTTCCTCTGGAAGTGGACCCTCTAGAACATGTTCCTTTTTATCGTGCTTGAGAACAATTCTCAGATTTCTATACCAGGTGGTAAAGTTTGTTCCACTTAGTTTATCCTTTTCCAAAATTGATTTCAATGCAAAATTGGGTTGAGCAGGTGGTGCCATTGATCTACAACAGAAAACATGCAATCACTAAGCAATGTGTTTATGTAGAGTAATTCTAGCCTAAACAGAAATACTCCCACTGAGTCAGCATCCCTCCGCAAACTCCCAGTGATTCAGGATCCGACTAGCGCATGCGACTAGTTAGCTTTAGCATCACTACTAGCCAACATACCTATTCGGTAAGCAACTCCTTGCTAATCGCATCTCTATACGACTCCTGTTGATCGGGAAGGTATCTCATACCCGGCCCCAACCTTCTTTGCCACAAGGCCCAAAACCATTTTGATAGCCTTGTCAAGTTAACTTTGATGCGAAGGCAGGGCCGTGTCCGACACGAACCCTTCAGTTCAAGGACACCCAGCAGCACCCCAATTTTATGAGCCCACTACTAGACGTACTTGACATGCGAAGGTGCAACATCGGGGATGGCAATTCACTTGATATTCATGAGGGATCTTTCTACCATTCTAACATGCATAGAAACAAAGAAGCATAACAATCACAAATAACACATATTGTGAAATAGTATGGCTCCTTCATGGACGTTCTTCTAGGTCGGCTCCGACTCCGATGACCATCTACGAACTCCATCTTGTTTGTCACCGGGGCGTAAGCCGCCAACCTGATCTCTATTATCCAACTATTACAACTAGTAATGAATTTTACATAGAGTCACAAGTCGACCGCAGGTCGTTATACAATATAATGACAGCACTTTGGCTCCTGCCGGCTGACAAACATGACACGCAGGCCACGTATAAATTACACACATGCATCACATACACATGAGCCATACTATTCACATCAAACCTGCAAAACAAAGTTATGCATAGAATCGCATTCTACCGGTTTGTGTGTCGGGTACGGAATACACGGCGCTACGCACACGGCAGCGCCCCTCGCGGGTGCGGGCAGCGCCCGACGTTTTCAGAAATCACAGATCACATCTGAACTCCGATCACGCCGAATTCTCTGATCTGACCAATCTTATCGATCATCGCGAATCTGATTCGGATTTACGTTTCACTGTTAACCCCGATGGCGGATGACCGACCGGTAGGGGTAGATCGTGTCACAACCTCATCGATCCCGATTTACAGAAAACATAGCCTCAACGATCCCCATGTGCGCTTGATCATATCAACCGTGCACATATCCGATCTCTTCAAGGACAACAGATCTCATCTGGCCTCCACATATCTAATATGCATACGATCTGAATCCAAATCCTATAACAGAGGCTCGATACCACCGCTGGGTTCTACGGTAGGGTGCGTCGGCGCAAATTAAAAATTCCTACGCAGAACATCCAGGAACATGCTATGGGAGATGGATCACAGTTCGTTACCACTAGACGCCAAGCAGCGTCGGCAAAGGAAGAAGAGTTGGGGCAGCGGCGTCTGCGTGGATCGTCTCCTCCTCGTTCGATCTCCCTCAAGCGGCGGTCCTCCGATCCCACGTCTGAGTTCGCGGAGCGGCGCAAGTGCACCACCTCTAACGGTATCCGGCGTGCGGGAGGAACGTCGTCTGCGGCGGACTGCTAGGTCCGATCACACACGGTCGGCGAAAGTGGAGGTGGCTATTCGCAACACATGCAAACCCTAGTCGCAGCTACCAAGCGATCAACTGCACGAGTGTGCCGCACCTCCACTTTATATAGGCGTCCGTCGCGGGCTCAACACTTGGGCCTCGCCGCAGACCCTAAAGCCCAAAGTCTATTCGGTCACGTTCCTAGTCGATTCGGATCACATCCGACCCGGCGTCCTGAACTGACCTCATAGGTTCCTTCCCTTAAGCGCGCGACCCCTTAGGTTCAAGTCGGCTTGGTCACAGTTTGGATCACCTCCGACCTGTACGGTTGGTAGCGGCCTCTAGCAAGGCATGCCGACCACCAAGCAGACGATGAAGCTGGTTAGGCGAACACAGCATAACGTGTCACACTTCGCTCCCTTTGCCGACGATATATGTTGTCGGGCTCAAAGGCGAGACTGTCATCCTTGTGCTAACCCGACCTCTTTCTCGTTCTAGTGATACCGACCACAATCCGGATTATCTCATAATCCTTGTCGCATGGCCATGCTATTCCTGGTCGAGATCACACGAGGGGCCCAGAGTATATCTCTCCGATCGGAGGGGCAAATCCCATCTTGCTCGACCGTGTCTCGCGGCATGGGATCGACAAACCCGAAACCTACCTTTGTAACTACCCGATCCACGGAGTAGCGTTTGGTCGGCCCAAAGCAAGTTTGTCACCATCCAGAGTACATGTGTCAGCTCAGGTCTTAGGACATAGAACGTATGTTGTACTAGAGACTCACATATGACATATCGCTGCGTCCCATAGTTGGGTCTGTCCGACTCAGACCTTATCTCGACTCGGATCCGACTATGTCGAATCCGACCAGACCTTTCCAAGTCCATATTATCCGGCTAGCATCCAATGCTCCATGGCTAGTGAGACCAAGCCATCGACCGTGTCATATGCCGGTTTAGTCGGCTGGCGTCCGCACAGCCCTTTTGACTAGGGACCTTTTAGGACAGTCATCATACAATGCATAGTCCCACAAACAAGTCACATACTTGCTGATACACATCATTGATAATGTCCAAGGACTATCTTTATTCATAAACACATAGGAAATATCATCATACATGATTGCCTCTAGGGCATATCTCCAACACCAAACACATCTTTACTTAGAGTTAGTTCAGGGTTAGTTCAGGGTTAGAATCTAAATCTAACCTCTAACTGAGTTAGAGTATCCAAACAGGGCCATAGGCGCAAGCACTCCCCCCCCCCTCCTCCTAAGTATGATTATCTCTTACTAGCCATCAGGAACACACGTATTGTCTCCTTCCATCCATACGTCTATCTTGATATCTCTCGGGGCATCTTCTATCGCGCACACACCTTGTCACTCGATCTCCCACCCATGTAGTCCCATCACGTTCTCTAGGGGAACTCTCTATGACAAACATACACTCTCTCCTCCCCATGTCTGCATTTTCTCCGTACGTCTCTCTCGACCTCTCTCCCTTGTTTGTCAGACCCCTCTTGGCCACGTGTTAGGGGTCTTCCTCTCTCGGTTCCAAACAACCACACACTATCTCCTCACCTTGCCTCTGTTGTCGAAGATGCATGTGTGATATGTTTGCATAAGACAAGCACGCCTTTTCTCCACTTTCATCGTGTGTTGTCCATGTCTCTTTCACACACGCACACACACTTTTTTCACTCACTCTCTCTCTCTCTCTCTCTCTCTCTCTCTCTCTCGTTAGGGACTCTGTCACGTCCATAAGCATATGGATGTTTTGAAAAGTCAAACCTCAGAAAAGTTTGACCAGGTACATGTGGAGAAAAACATTTACATCTGGAACAATCATTATATTCATCACAACATGTACTTACTTCATACTATCATTTATCTTTGGTATTGCAGATATAAGTAATTTCTTTATAAACTTAGTCAAAGTTTCAAAAGTTTGACTGAAAAAATGTTGTAACTACATTATCGAACAGAGGGAGTAGCTCTTTCTCTCTCTCTCTCTCTCTCTCTCTCTCTCTCTCTCTCTCTCTATTCTATCTCTCATGGGCCTCCCCTCTCACTCGAACTCTCTATACCAACGGATTATAAGCTCACTGTGCCAGCGTATAGCTCCGTATATTGTTTAGTTGACCGGTCAACCAATCCACATGCTGCGTTGTCAGCTCGTGTTCTGTATCTTGGTGTGCTGGCCCATGTGGCAGTGGGTGAAAATAAGTAAACTAGAGGGCAAACTTCTTACAGCGAAAGGGCCTTTTCGCGCACAATTCACCACTTGGCGGCGGCATGCATGCAGAAGGGCCTTTTCGCGCACACCTAGCACACAACACACACCATCACTGCGTGTACACGGCGTCGCCGCCGGTTGAGATGGACGGCGAGGCAGCCAACAAGCGAGAGGCCGCCGAGCCAAAATCGCATCCGGCGAGCCTGGACTTCATCAGCAGCCTCCCCGACGACATGCTGCTCGTCATCATCGGCCTCCTCCCCACCAAATCTGCCGTGCGGACCGCCCTGCTCTCCCAGCGGTGGCGCCCCCTCTGGCGCTGCGTCCCCCTCAACCTCACCGTCGACAGCTGCCTCTGCGATGGGGATTGCAAACGCATGGCCGCAGTCTCCAAGATCCTTTCATCGCACCCTGGGCCAGCCAGACGCCTTGACATCCACATGTTCAGTACCAACTGCAAGGTCCAACCCAAGTTCGACGAGTGGTTCTTATCCCCCGCCCTAGATCAGCTCGAGGAGCTCAGCTTTGAAGCTGGACGATGTCGCTCTCTGCCGCCATCCGCGCTCCGCCTCACGCCAACGCTGCGCCGCGCCAGCTTCAGCTCCTGCTATCTTCCCCAGATTAATGCCGCGCCCGCCCTTCTTCTCCCTCAACTCAAGCAGCTCGACCTATTTGACGTTGTCATCTCGAAGAAGGCTATGGAGCACCTGCTCCACAGCTGTATCAAGGCCGAGTACCTTCGTCTTGAGCAGATCCACGGGTTCATTAGCCTCCACATCGCCTCGATGAATCTCCGATGGATTTATGTGTCTTCTTGGCCCGCAACAAGACATCAATTGGGAAGAGATCACTCCAGCTGTTCCACGTTATGGTCATTGAGAATGCGCCTTTCCTTGAGAGATTGCTTGTATCGGATCTAGAAGGTCCAACAAAAATCAGGGTCATTGACGCGCCGAAATTAACAGCGTTGGTGTACTCGTCTGCCAAATTCTCTGAACTCTTTATTGGATCCGTAATCGTTTAGGTACAACACTCATCTTCTTCTCCGTCTTCTTGAAATTCACATTTTTAAATTTCTTCTTGATGTATTTATGACTGTCTTCCATAAAATGATTCCCACAAGCTTGACCCAGTCCATGCGCACAGTGAAGATCTTAGCACTATCTATCGGGCCAATCTGGATCAAGTTGTTGGATTCCTTACATGCTTTCCATGCACGGAGAAGCTACTCATCGAGGTGAAACTTCTTTCCTATTAGTAAACAGTAATCACAACGTAGCTCAATTTTTTCGTAATTTTCCCAAATTAGGATGACAAGTGTAGTGTTCAAAACTACATCTACGCATTGCAATCGAAAGAAATGTTTTTAGTATTTTTTCTCACGTGATCACCTGCATCATTTTTATGTCAGTACTACTATAGTAGCCTAGGCTAGTCATAGTGGAAAGTAACTTAGACTACTCCAAAGAACTCTATGGTTACCCTAAGGGCAAGTACTACCTCCGTCCTAGTTTACTCTTCCAATTTTGTAGTATCAAAATTTGACCATAGATTTAATCGACAAAATGTTAATGCATGTCACTAAGAACTATATCGTTGGATTCGTATTTGAACATAATTTCAAATGGTGTAATTTTTAGTGACATGCATTGGCATTTTCTTAGGTAAATCTATGGTCAAAATTTCATACTAAATACGAGGTAGTATTCCCTCCATCCCAAAATTCTTGTCTTACATTTGATTAGATACGGATGTATCTAACACTAGAATATAACTAGATACATCCGTATTTAGACAAATTGAAGACAAGAATTTTGGGATGGAGGGAGTACAAAAGTGGGCTATGTAGGCCAAAACACGTGCCAAATTCACTTGTGATGCATTTGGCATCGATGCCCCTCCATTGCTCACCTGGTGCCCCAATCTGGATCACCTAGTTTGCTCTGGTGCCAAATTAACTCACACAATGAAAAAACACTGCATGGGAGAGAGAGGAGAGTGAGAGGCTGGTGTAGTTGGTTTGATTGATTTGTTTATACATGTGGGTCTGTGTGCACAGCGGTGCCAACTCTCTCACATCGCGAGAGCCAAGCCAAAATCTTTTGATTTGACATCGATGCGTATTATGTGGCATACGTTTGCGAAATATGGCATCGGCCACATAGTGGAAGGCAACAAATGCCCAAGCTCTTCACGTGCTCCTAGTTAAATGAGAGGAAACAGAAAGATAGAGAGAGAGAGAGAGAGGAAAAGAGAGAGAGAGAGAAAATATCACTAGCCAACCAACTCTATCGTATGAGCGAATGATATTGGCACCTCTTGATGACACGACAATCTTATGCAGCCAGCTTCTCTAATATGTTCTCTTCTTTTGCAGATAAAAAAAGACCCGAAAGTGAAAAATGTGATGCACTATAACAATCTCATCGAATGCCTTGATCTCCATCTTACAAAAATTGTTTTGATCGACTACCGAGGCAGCACATCTGAGATTAAATTGGCTGAGTTCTTTGTTCTGGAGGCAAGTGTGCTCAATGTAACGAGGTTTGGAGTTCTCTGGCGCAACAATGATTGGCGTGCTGATCACCGCAAGCGTCTAAGCCTAAATGACAAAGTCTCCGCAGAAGCTGAATGTGTTTTTGAAACATCAAGTGGCCAGAGACTCGAAAACTTATTTGCCCATTAGTGACTTGTCAGGGCGGTCGCTTTTAGTTTGTACGATAACACTGCATCCACCTAAAGTAACGAAAGTTCTTACGTAAACTTCCTAGTAATTCCCTCTTCCTAGATGCAGCATTACTCCTAACATTTGCAATATCACTTTGAAACTTGTAATATTGCCGTGTCCTATTCCTGCATTTTCAAAATCCTGCGAATCAAACAGGTCCTGAGTTGGTGATGATGTTGTGCCTCCCATCTTTCACCAATAGCCGTCGGATCTAGATCTGACGCATACAAACCAAGCTTCTCCATTTTTTGCAAAAAGATGCCCGCACTTGTTCCCTATTTACAAACAACTCATTGTCTCTCACAATCAGCCTTATCTCCTCCCGACAACATCTAGAAGTCCGTGGAAAAATCTGGCGCGATGGCCGCTGCAGGAGCCGTCCACCCCCAATCTTGGTGTTCCGTGCAATGCACGGGCATCTACGCACGGGAAATTATGTCGAACAGGGCTAGTTGTAAGCAGGCTAGCTCTACAGCCATGATGATAGTGACTGTAGACGGTGAGGCTGACTATGGTATGCCGAACACGGCGCCTATACTTAGGTGTCATCTCTGAAAGCAGGCTCTTGTCACTTCACTGTGAGGAGCAGCACGTAATAATTTGACCAATGGGTAGTACAGTGCTAGTACTCCTAGGAGTACTACATTGGTAGTACTACTACTCGTACTAGTAGCACCACCGTCTGGATTTAGGAGTACTACCACGTCCATCTGGATTTTAGTATTTGACACATACACAAAAAATGTACTACTCCCTCTGTAAATAAATACATGGTTTTTTATTCCTATCGGCGAGAGAACTTAATGTTTTTTTGCTAACTAGACTACTAATAGGATTACATGCAATCAACTAAACACTGCATGTCATGTTTGGTAGTCTCAAGTCATTCAAAGCATGCACGGCCCACATCTCTCATTGGTTGATATGTCACGAAATAGGAAACAAGGAGGGAGTTAATGCACCGTGCCTAAGTGTTTTGGGATTATTTGGTTTTCTTAATGTGACTTACACAACATTTTTGTTTACATGCATTAACATTTTATTAGTTAAATCAAAGGTCAAAACTTTGCGCAAAATGCGAAGGGGACCAATAAACCAAGAACATCAAACTTCTCTCGTTTGGCCCCAACTAGAGGTCCGGTGAGATGACTATACTGCACCGCACGGAGGGGGCGGCTTCATTGACTTCACGGCAATCGCCTTTGGGTGAATGACACGTGGGCCCTGGGTGGTTGGCCCACCTATCATACAGCCAAAGGCAAAAGTGAGAGGGCCGAGGAGTAGTACGAAATCCCACGCACCTCGCACTCCTAACCATGGGCAAGAGTGATCACTTTACGAATCGCAAGATCGATTGACTACTACCTCCGTCCTGGTTTATTAGTCTCCTTTGTAATTTGTGCTAAATTTTGACCAAAGATTTAACTAACAAAATGTTGATGCATGTCAACAAAAATTATATTTTTGGATTCAGTATTTGAACATAGTTTTCGGTGATATAATTTTTAGTAACATGTGTAAACATTTTGTTAGTTAAATCAGGTCAAAATTTGACACGGATTCCAATGGGGACCAGATAAACAGGGCGGAGGTAGTAGAAGCTAAGCTAGACCCATGGAGGCGATGAGCGCGAGCATCACCGGCTGTGCTGTGATGGTCCACGACGCCGGCCTGCGTCCCGACAACGAGGAACGCCTCCAGTAGTATTGCTTGAGGCCGCCGAGGCGAGGCTGCTTGGACGACAGCTTCGTCTCCTTGTTCGATGAGGTCCTCGTCGGTTTCCTCGACAAGTTCACCGTCATCAAGAAGCTTGCGAACGACTTTGACGTAAGCCTCCAGCCGACGCGCCCAGGCTCTGCGATGCCCGCCACCCTCAACGGCCACTATGGTGACAGCCTCTTTGGCCTTTGGTGGCCCTGCGCTACTGCCGTCGCGCGGAGAATGTCCACCTCGAGGTCGCGCTGCCAAGAAGCGCCTCGGGCGCAAAGACACCATCGACGTAATCACCCACGTCTACGCGCATGCAAGAGGAGGACGATAGGACGCTGGCCTTCTTGGACCGCAGGGCAACCATGGACGGCACTGTTCAGAAACACGTTGAGCTCGCCGCCAACGCCGCTGCTCCTCACACGTCGGTTGGTGACCCGACGCACTAGGGAGTGAGGATGTCGTTGATGGATCCGTATGTACTTTATCTTTCCGTCAAATCCATGTAGTAGTATATGATAGTACTATAGTAATTATCTTACCTTTCGCATCAACTTCATAATTTTTGTACGTACTCCATGCATGAACGTCGCCAGAAGCAAACTTCTCATTACTCTAGGCAAAATCGTTATTTTATATCTATCGATCGCGCCATGGAGCAGAACCAAATTTTACAAGTTACGAGTTCAAAAGGAAAAGCCTGCCGTGTTTGCGTCGCACCCCCACACGGTTGGTCCGGCACGCCGCTCAAGCGGGAATACGTGCGGTGTTGCATTTTCACTTACAAGTGGGACCTTAGTTGAGCAAACCGACTATCGGCAAACCCCCACCCCGCACACTGCGCGATGGCTGAGAAAACAGGAGGGAGAAGAGATGGCTATAGCACGGACTCCAAGAAAATTGGTGTCGGATGGGACTCGTGTGGGTGGCGTGTGCCGTACTGCTAGACGTGAATGCTAGTTATGGCCCATGCCACCCCACTATATCGAGCCTATATCAAGGTACGTAAAACAAATTTCCTGCAGCCCGTGCTCAGCACTCCTATATCTCTCTTCTCAGCCAGCCAGCGGACGCGCAGAGCCCATCGTCTGTTTGCTCACATGCGGTCCCACATGTCAGTGAAAGCGCAAGAGGACCCACTGAACCTGCACATCTTTCACCTCAACGTGCTGGTGATGAAAAACAAATCCAAGAAAGATCTTCGATGGCCGCTTTTGGAGTTACTCAAGAGTAGTAAGATTCTATTTACATTTTAACCCAAGATGCACATCTCGTGGCTTCAACTACCACTCTATTTTCTTTCATGACACGACCTGGATGCTGGATGTCCCACGTGTCGGCGAAAGGAGGAAGAACCCGACAAATCTTCGGTTGTGCTCTCGGATTAGACTAGTTGTGCTAACTTAAAAAAATTATTGTGTACTCCCTCCGTTCCAAAATACTTGACTTCCATTTGTCCAAAAATGGATGTACATATATACTAAAACATGTCTAGATACATATATATTTTGACAAATAGAAGGCATGTATCGTGCAACGGAGGGAGTAGAATGGATGCAAGTTTTTGTATTGGGAAGAAGAGTACATCCATATATTGATAGAGCGCAATTTAGTAGATGTTCTATCACTTTTAGCTAGCATAGAGGCTATAGATGAGATTAGTGCACTTGTTGATACTCCTACTTGGTATGCGTGTTCTTTGCTTAGGCCTTGAGAGAAAAAACGGACCGGAGGGAGTACTAGAATAGAGGCTAGACATGAGACTAGATGTGAGGAAGCAATGTCTACTTCTTTACACTCGAAGAAGAAAGAAGCACGCAAGATCGAACCTCCGCAGATCAACAATGAATGCATCGAGAAGGCACTAATCCAACTTACAGGAGTAGTAAAATGTATTCTAGTGGTTCTTGTTTTCTTTGGTCTTGCTTTTCTAGTCAATATTATCGTTGGAGTTCATGTAAAACGGAGGTCCGTTTGGGGTCGTCGTTGCGATTGGCCTTACAAGTGGGACCGCAGCTAAGGAAACCGACTATCGGCAAACCCCACCTCGCCCCTTGGCGATGGCTGAGTTAGAGAAATGATGAGGTTGAAGAGATTGCTCTAGCACGGACTCCAAGAAATATGGTGTCAGATGGAAGTTGTGCTGGTGGTGTGTGCTGTACTCCTGGACATGAATGCTTGTTCTGACCCATGCCACCCTACTACTCCTACTACTTACTATATAGTACTACTACTAGTATCGAGGATTCGAGGTGCTGGTTACGTAGTACAATATGGCTACAAGATAAAACACCGCACAACGCTGTGAAGCATGTGAAGCTAGTACAAATAGTGTACTACTATTGTTGATTGGCCTCATCCGATAACCTATTGCAATGCACGTACAATTATGTATTCGTAAAATATGTTTTTGCCTCGTCGCACCACTCACTCACTGAAGCAACTCGAAAGCCATTCATAAATTTAGTAAGTTTATCACAGGCATATCATTTTATTACATACAACAGGTCATCAACCCACATCGACAACGAGGATACATTATAAATACTAAAGTTTTCACCATACAACAAATAACAAGCAATGAAATGAACTTCAACTCAACCATTCCTCGGCGTTGGAAACGCTTGCTTTGAACCACAAGTGATTCTCTCGATGGGCCATCCATTGTCGATCCGAGACCAACGCAGATCGATCATCCAGGCTGAAGCAGCCTACTATATCAGTACTAGGGTAGGGAACCACCCAAATGTCCGAGATATAGACACAGTTGCTTCTCATAAATTGTAGTAACAATGTGTCAACAGCAGTTGGATCGCCGTTCACCATCATTGGATAGTTTTGTCCAAGTAAGAGCGAGTTTTCTCCAAGACTGTCAATTACATGCAGGAGAAGGAGTTGGCGCTAGCACACTAGTATCCATCCCGAATACCATGCAACGGGTGTTTGGAATAGGTCCGGAGAGTGCGACCATGGGAGACTAGACCTGCTTCCTTAGCAGTAACATCATCAGTGGGCTGTAAACACACGAGAAGAGGTGATCCATCGGAATTAGTTGCCAGGTGCCAAATAGTATATGGGCGCTGCTCGTCCTCATGCTCGTGATCATCACCATCATCATCTCCCCCTTGGTTATAAAAATCTTCAAGTATAGGTGGTGGAATGTTCACAGGAACTTGGAAACACAAGAAGAAGGTTAATTAGTAAGGCTGGCCATAGTGGGGGTAACATAAGTAGTATCATGCACTTGGACTCGCAAACATGCTTATGAGGCAGGCAATTAAGGAAGAGAGAGATGGTTATAGTAAGATAGGTAGATACCGTAACATAATAAATGTGATGCTACTATGTGTCATGCATGGCGATAAATGAGACCACCTATGATACTAATCTAAGATACTATGCACTAAAGGGAAACTTGCTAACCCGCATGCATGTGGATGAAACAATTATAATTACGGTGGAAGACAAACGTACCGAAACAACGAGGATGCCATGCAAAAACAGTGCCATGAGTGGTGGCAGCAAACACAAGGCCCTCGTATTGAATTGCATCATAGTACTCATCCGTGTACAGAAACTGATTTTTGAGCAATATCCATCCAGTCAAACCACTGAGGACGGCAACAAGCTTGTCAAAGATAGCAACAACTTCATAGTTGTTATAATTCCAAGAGCAGTTGGGGACTTGAGAAATTGCTATCTTCCATAGAAGACAGTCACCATGATTGTATTTGAATGTGCGTACAATACCGGGGTGCTCAACCTCTGGGCAGTCTGCTGAGATTTTTGGAAGTGGAACCCGGTCACGAGTGTACACATTCACAAGTTCCCACTCGCATGCTTGGACCCAATGTAAACAACCCAATCTCCTTTTACTTTGCCCAAGCCTTGCCCTCAGCGATGGCATCTTAACATCATACGTATCATTATCAAGCGGCATCAATTTGCATGTATGCGAGGCCTCCGTCATGACGGTGCCAGTCATCAGGGTCACGGCAAAGAAGATAGGGGAGATCAAACCGCTCCTTGACTCTTTGGTTCCTTGTAATGATGTTATTAGTTGAGTCGAGAATGGGCTTGAACGAACCTGCCATGCTAGACGAGGTGATGACGTCACACCGATCAATGAGTTCCTCCACCACGTCATCTTTCAGATCGGGGCAAGAATGACGGGTCAAGTTTCCGGCCCTATTCCTCCATGGAGAAGACGATCGAACAATGGCGAAGAAAGGGTGAAGGGCTGAAGGAAAATGGAGGAGGGAGAGGAAGAGCGTCTGACAACAGTTCCAAATCAAGAGGGAAAGGCGAAGAGTCGGTGGACGGTTGCCAGTTTGCCATGGTTCACGAAGGGGCGCCCCGGCCTACACGTCGGTTCGGAAATACTCCTACTACTCGCCGTCGTCTCACTGATTTGTGGAACGGGACCACATGTCAACGAAACATGGTGTGTAATTTCTCGTGCAAAATGCGATTCGCGCGTTGGCCCGAGGTGCCGCATTAGTTATCGACCTTTATTTTTTTAATGGCGTGCTGCTCAGTTTTGAAGCACGACAAACCGCATGCTTGTCTGCAGAGAAAATATAAACTACTCTATCACTACTCCACCTCCAGTACTAGTAGTATCAAGAAGATATATAGGCTGGAGCTTCAGCGCTTTCTTGCCAAGGGATGCCCACTTGCTTCTCACACTACCACCCTCTCTCTAGATCTAAAAAAGACGGCCCCTCTCTCCCTCCTCACCGGTGGTCACAGATCCGCCGGGGAAGAAAAGGGCGTGCAGCATTGACGCACTCGTCGTCGGCGAGCGAGGTCACGCACTGACGACAAGGCCGTCCACTCAGACCTAGCGCCCGCGCGGGATGGCCTCCGTCCCCAAGCTCGCTGCCATAGTGTGTGCGGAGGATGACGACCACGAGCGAAGCCACTTCCCGCCGACCCTCAGGTATGCTACCTCTTTTCGAACCATACCCTTGTTATATTACCCCATATGGCACGTCGTTGCATGTGGATCTTTTTCCACTCCACCATCTTCCCAATTTGCTATCCTCTGCTCTGCTGGCCACGCAGACGAAAACCATATTTTCACTATTAAAGGAAACCCTACTTCATGCAGACTAATGCATGTCTGGGTTGAATAAGGAAAGGAAGGGAGACTGTACTGTCCAAGAGAGTAGGCATCAAACCTGCATCTAGGTTGGAAAGGGGAAAATCAGTAGCTAAGGAACGAGTCTCGTGTCTCTTGGTTGAAGAATGGTAGAAAGGCATGACAACGCAATAGAGGATGACCAGGTCGATCGGTTTGTTATCCTCACATAGGAAAAAGGTGGCTAAAGAGAACAAAAATGGGACGTAATCCACATATGTTGCCTGGATATTTGTTGCTCTGGGCAACCATACCTCCCTCACCACTCTGCGTCCGCGGAGGTACTTTCAGATCTTGGTGCGCCTAATCGTCCGAATGGGCCTCCCATGCTCTTATTGCCACTTTTTTTGCTGTTAGTATAACGCCAGCAGTCAAGTCGAGCAATGCTACTGCTAAAGTGATGCCACATTTAACTAATGCCGCTCTCAGTCTAATGCCATAGATAAATTTAAGCAGTGCCATTTAATGTCGCTGGATCATTTTAGGGTCAGCTGTTGATTGTGGTTGTATTAAAGATTTTTCAGCTAAGGCATTCTAATGTTGTTGCACAGCCAGTATACCAACGATGAAACTTGTTACTACTTTGGATTTTTGCACTGTTAATGCTTATAGATTACATACCTCACTTTCATGAGATAAGTTAATGTTTTGTATAGTGTCACCAAAATGCCAAGGCGCTGATGTCATTTTATTTTGGTTAGACTGCACAGACAATTATGAAGACAAGAGGAAAGGTCAAGAGTGGGCACCTCCTCCTCCGGCTGTTCTCTTGATTCGTTCAATCAAGTTTTTATGTTTGATCGATTATCAAGATTGGGATAGCAATTTTTAAGGTCCCTCAGGAGTTCGAAATGATATTTACCTTGGAGGTACATGGTTTGCAATTTTTTATACTATCATCGATTAATAATGCTAGTTACCTTGAGACTTACGTATTTGGTTTAATGCTCATGCACAGCTCGTATACCAATTTTGAAACTTGTTACCTTTACATTTTGTATTGTTAATTCTTATAGAAACCTTCCAGTGCTAGAGTTTATTGAAATCTGTTCAGTAAAACCATTGTACTGTACCCTGTAATAAACTAACTACTCTACTGTTGCACTACCAATGGATTAGTGTATATTTGTAGTATTCGAATGGTGTTGCATTAGCGGATGGACATAAATAAAGTGTGGCAAGTTTTCCCAGATATGTGCTCAAGAAAACTACTACCTGTTTTTCTAAATATTAGACGTTTGGGTACTTTAAATTGAACAGAAAATGTCTTATATTAAGGAACGAGAGGGTGTAGAGTTCACTCAAATTATCCCGGTAAAGCTAGTCACACCTTTGTTAAAATTAATGTTCATTATGTTATCGGAGGAGGTCTCAGATGTTTGTCTCTAATGCCTGTCTACTACATACCCGACATCATGATGTAATGTTAAGTCATTTCCTTTTGTACAGTGTCACTAAATTGGCAAGGCGGTGATGGCATTTTATTTTAGTAGAACTACACAAAATTTGCTTAAAAGAAGAGGAAAGGTTAGGAATGGCTCAGTTTTTCAGAAAAAACTGTGTATGCCTTCCTGACATCAGCCGCGGTTGCTTTATTTATTCCTTCAAACAGGTGATTAGAAACAGTCTTGCTACCTTTTCCCATTAAGAAATTGGAATGCTTATATTTGTGAGTCTATGCTTCAACTAGTGCCACTTTTATAGTAATCACACTTTGAATATCTATGCAAACAGGGATGCTCGATTTTAGTGGAGCTGCACAAAAAGTCCAACTGGTTCAACATTAGGTGCATGTTTTTTTCCAAACCTTTATATCCAATTGGTTGCACTATGAGTTGTTCATTACGAAGCTACATGGTTTGCTACTATCTTGCTACTCTTTTTGTACTGTCATTAGATAGTAATACTAGTGGTTTGCATGTGAATTTATTGGCAGGGTGGACCTACATTGGGGGTGCAGGACAGGATTCAATGATTGGATGCTCAATTTCGGTTGTATCGATTTCACCTCTTCCATCACTGCGAACATGGTGTGGTATATTTTTACTAACTGCTTGATATTTGTGCAGACAGAGATGTTTGCCCGTTGCTATTTGGCAAACAAACAAAGTGTCCGCAATTTTGGTTGAACTGCACAAGAGAATAGTATAGTCACTGCATGCAGTGCCATTTGAAAATAGACACAAAGATTGGATAGTCACTTCATGGACTGCAGAAAATTAGTACCGTACTATTCTTGGCCAACACTAGGTGCTTCATTTCTTTGGTCTGATTATACAATGGGCATCATTTTCCCTAAGTTAAAGTTTGTATTCCGAAAATAGTCTCGCGGTGTGATCGAGAGAAGACCAAATAATATTGCAGTGGATGTTCCTCCATCACGTGTGGTTCATTCTCATGGTTCCAGCTGTTGGTGAAACCCCTTACGTTTGCAAGAGGAATTGTAGACTTCACAAACAAATTTGTCTTTCGATGCATCTTGAATGTTGGCCCAGAGAAGCATCCATGTTAGTAGGAAGAACAGATGTTTTTTCTAGATCTTTGCTTTTGGAGCTACATATTTCTATATGATCTGTGATTCATTGAGATGCATTAACATGTTGATCTTATATATGGGAATCGTACTAGTTAGTTTTAGTTGCGACGCAAGATCCGAAGTGGCTGATCTTTGCTTTTGGAGCTACATATTTGTATATGATCTATGAATCATTGAGATGCATTAACAGTTACTTATTTATGTCCGCTCAGTGTTTACAAGTTACTGATCGGTCACTAGCTAGCCTACAAATGCGCTCCTGGCAGCTTTATTTACTATGCAAGATGCGAAGTGGCAGTTTTTTTAATAAAAATGCCTACCTCTGAAGAAACTGACAAGCTACACTATTGATCCTACACGGATAAAAATGCCTACCTCTGAACAAACTGACAAGCTACACTATCGATCCTACACGGATAAATAGCGGATCACGCACGTACTACCTCCTTTCCGGTTTGCAGGGCTCAATTGAAGAAACGACCTACTCGATCCTACACGACTAAATATCAGATCACGCACGTACTAGTACCTCCTTTCTGGTTTGCAGGGCTTAATTCAAACCTCTCAACAACCAAGGTACTCCCTCCGTCCGAGTTTATTAGTCCCGTGAGCAAAGCAGCAAGACCAAGGCATGGCAATAATTAACGGCATGCAGAAGTTTAAGCCTAATTAATTACAGCGGTTTAAGTGGCTGCATGCGTGCCCTCGGCTGCAACTCGTTGCATGCGCTTCAGCGTCTTGCCTGCGGCGACTTACGAGTGCTGCATGCAGCCAGCCGTAATTAAGGCAGCTAACTGATGCGAAAAAAGATACGCTTTAATTGTTGCGGTCTTTTTAAATCCGTGAAATCATTATTGACAAGGAGGGAGATGATTTGAGTGCACTCATTTGACCGCCATACCGGCGTGCGACCCAGACGGGACGGGACGACACCGTCATAATTTCAGTTTTCCTAGTTTTCCACGGCAAGCTGGCGCGCTAAACCATTATGCATTGAATTCCGATGACCGTCGCGCTACCTTCCCCCTATAAGTACTGTTTCCCGGCCTTCTCCAGTGCCACCGTGACCCAACTCTCCATATCCTCATAAGCCCCTTTACCGCCCGGCGTCGCTTGCCACGTCCGCCAGTTTCTCCGCCCGTCATGCGGTAGGCGACGCCGAGGCGGTCACCACCGGAACTAGTGTTCGGTTTTCACCGGAAAGGCGACGGAGGCGGAGGCATTCTATCTGTCCTTAGATGGCAATGCGCGGTCGAGGAGTTGTTGGAGCGCGACCGCATGGCGGAGGAGCAGGAGTTGTTGGAGCGCCGACCGCTGGCGGAGGAGCAGCGTATCGCCGATTTGCGCCGCCAGCGGACATGGAGCAACAGCGGCGCACCGACGCTCTGAGTGGTGAGCAGAGCGCCCGAATCGGGCCGACTACGTGGAGGCCGGGCGCTCGGCAAATAGCCCAGAGGCTGTCGAGCACGCACGCGTTCATGGCGCTGATTTTACTACCAGCTCGTCGGTGGGTTTCCGCTTGAAGCGAAGCCGGTGGACCACGCCCGGCATGGAAAGGGCCAACGCAGCGCGAAACGCAGCTTCTATCGCACCTCTGGCAAGTCCGAGGCGAGGCGCAGGACGCCGGTGCCGGCGTTTAGCATGTACCGCCGGCATCGTCTAGTTAGCTAAGAGTAAGTTAGTACTTGTCTAGTGGGAGTAGATAGTTAACTTGGCTATGATGGTTGTCAACGTGGAAGTTCGATTACTCTATATGTGGATCGGACCTTTTACTTTGTTACGAATGTTGAACTTTCCGTTTGAGCGTATGGAATGGGCTGTTATTTTTTAAATGGGTTGTATTTGTCCTCCACGGGTTTAGAGGCTGACTTGTGGGCCTAGCAAGTTGACACGTACACAATCAGGAGATGATTGTGCGTGGAGAGGATGACAGCAGGGACCCGCCAAGGTCATGGCAGTATTCAAGCAAGTGCCTCCTTATTTCAAGCCAATAAAAAAATTGCTCCTCCTAGTGAATTTCTGACATCTGTGTCCCATGCCATTGTCAACGTAGTCAATAAACGAGAGAATTGCACAACCAGCGGCTGACACCAGGGACCCAGCAGCTCACCCAGTTATTTTTGTTTTGGGTTAGTTTGATAAATGCCTCCGAGAAATGCCACTGCAATTTCAAACTTTGAAAAATGCCATTTCATGCCATTTCTAGTGGCATTTTTTGAAGTCTGGCGTTTTTCAAAGTTTGCAAACTGCAGTGGCGTTTTTCAAAGTTTGCAAAAATTGCAGTGGCATTTTTCAAAGTTTGGAAATTGCAGTGGCATTTTTATGAATCGCCATAATTGGAGTGGAATTTATCTAATTTGTTTTTCAGACGAAAGCAGGGTGTCAAATGGGCTGTGCGGGACACTCTGGCCTGTCTAGACAGCCTTTTCTTTTATGTTTACCCATCAGACCGGTAGTAGTTTTTTCTTTTTGAAAATGGCTAGCCCAGTTTTTTGTGATTTGTCAAGTAAGTCACTTTATTAGGCCTATTGGGCTGCAAATCTTTCAAGGCGAGGAGAGCTTCATTAATTTGGCCGAGAAAATGGCCTATCAGTAATGAGAAATGGGTTGTACATTTTTAAAACACATCAAACCGGCGATTAGTTTCAAATATCTATTTTTTCATTTGGAGATTTTAAATTGCATTGATTTTTATGCGTGGAAAATTTATTGGATTTTATATTGATATACATTTATTTTTAAAATCAGTCTGAATGTGACTCAAAATTTTGGGATTAAAAACAGTTCAGACCGCACCGACATATGCAAAATTTCGTATAATTTTTTAACCACGACCACAATATGGGATGTAATGCTAACAATAAGAATATGGGCTCCAAAAAAACCCGTAAGAATTAGCAAATGGGCTGTAAACTATTTGAAATAATGGCAGATGGGATGTATGCTGTTTTCCACAGATTTGAGGCTTTCCACAGATGGCCTGTATACTGTTGGATGTCCATCCAACGGCCGTCGTGCTTCTTCAATCTCTGCTCTTCCTGCTCCAGCCGCTCAAACAAGCGCCGGCGGGACTGCCTGCTCCCTCCTCCCATGGCCGGTTTGTCTTTGCCACGCAGGCCTCACCGCCCACCGTACTCCCATCGCTGGCCTAGCCATCCCTCTACTCACCCACACATGCTGTTATTCTCCGTGACGGCAGACGAACCAAGAAACCCTCATACTCCTCGCGTGGGAAACAAGCGCCAAGTATTCCCGGCTCTATGTTGTTCCTTCCTAGGCCTCGCCATCGTCCCACCGCCTGGTGCTCTCGGTGCGGCCTGGTCAACGTGGTCAATGAACGACATCCATCGGAAGTGGGACTGCGTGGAGAGAGGCTGACAGCTGGGTCCACGGCCGCACGCAAGGAAATGCCTCCTTATTACGCGCAAAATAATGATTCCTCCACCTGACATCTGGGACCCATTGAAAGGGCCTCTGTATTTCGTGAAAAAAACATTACCGCCGCTGACAGCTCGGACCCACCAGATATATCTTCGCAAGCAAGGAAGTGCCTCCTTATTACGCCCAGAAAAAAGAATACTCCCCCTGCTAGCTGGGACCCAGTATAGTGGGCCTACTAAGTTGACGGGGATGAAGGGCTTTATCAACTTAGTCAATATGCACGATTCTAGCTCGACTGACCGTACGATGTCCATCCAACGGCCGTAGTGCTTCTTCAACCTCTGGTCTTCTTGCTCCAGCCGCCTAAAGCAGCGCCGGTCGTGTCACCGCTTCCCGCCTCCCGTGGTCGGGTCAGGTTGCCATGAGGCTTCACCGCCCCATACTACTACTTGCATTGGCAGAGCCATCCCTCCACTCCACTCACCCACACCCCTGTTATTCTCTGACAGACGGCGCCGCCGAACAGTGAACCCTCGTACTCCTCTCCGCGTGGGCATCCACTGCCGCGTCTTCCCCGGCTCCGCGTCGTCCCCTTCCTAGGCCTCGCCGTCGTCCACCGCCGTGGTGCTCTTGGCGCAGCGTGGTCAATGTGGTCAACGACCAAATTCCATCGGAAGAATACTGTACGTGGAGAGGCTGACAGCTGGGTCCACGGCAGCCGCAAGGAAGTGCCTCCTTATTACGCGGAAAATAATTATTCCTCTACCTGACAGCAGGGACCCACCGGACGGGCCACCAATATTTCGCGAAAATAAGTTTGCCCCTGACTGCTGGGACCCACCCGGCAGGCCACCGTATTTTGCAAAAAAACGTTCCCCCTGCTGTCAGCTCGGACCCACCGGAAGTGCCTCCTTATTATGCACAAAAAAATGAATACCCCCTTCTAGCTGGGACCCACCTTGGTGGGAGGCTGACTTGTGGGCCTACTAAGTTGACGGGGACGGAGGGCTTTGTCAACTTTGTCAATATAAACGATTCTAGCTCCAGTGACTGTACAATGTCCATCCAACGGCCGTAGTGCTTCTTCAACCTCTTGTGTTCTTGCTCCAGCCGCCCAAAGCAGCGCCGGTCGTGCCGCATGCTCCTGCCTCCCGTGGCCGGATGTGGTGCCACGGAGGCCTCACCGCCCCCTACTATTCCCACCGCTGGCCAGGCCCTGCGGCGACGGCAGCCTCACACTGCAGTCGAACCAGTGAACCATCGTACTCCTCTCGGCGCGGGCTTCCACTGCCGCGTCTTCCCCGGCTCCCCGTCGTCCCCTTCCTAGGCCTCGCCATTGTCCACCGCCCTGGTGCTCTCGGCATGGCGTGGTCAACGTTGTCAAGGAAGGACTTCCATCGGACGTGGACTGTATGTGGAGAGGCTGACAGCTGGGTCCACGGCCGCAGCAAGGAAGTGCCTCCTTATTACGCGGAAAATAATTATTACTCCACCTGACAGCGGGGACCCACCGGACGGGCCACCGTATTTCACGATAAAAACATTTCCCCCTGACTACTGGGACCCACCAGCTACATCTTCAGACGCAAGGAAGGGCGTCCGGGCAAAAAAACCCAAAACGATTCGCCCCCCTGACTGCTGGGACCCACCAGCTACATCTTCAGACGCAAGGAAGGGCGTCCGGGTAAAAAAAAACCCAAAACGATTCGCCCCCCTGACTGCTGGGACCCACCAGCTACATCTTCGCAGGCAAGAAAGTGCCTGACAGTCGGGACCCACCTGGTCGAAGCATACGTAGCGTTGTCATTCTGGTCGCGAACGTGTACGTACATACTGGTCGTTGTAGAGGCGCGCACGTGTCGTAGTAGAGGCACGCACGTAGCATGTACACGTACATACAGCGGCGAGGGTGCAAGAAAGAAAATGCGGCCATGTACGTACATACGGGCAGGGTCTCGAACGCCTACTCACGCATACGTACATGGCTGGGTCGGAACGGAGAAACAGCGTCGTCGTCGTGTTCATGGGGAGGCAACGGAATGATCGTGTTCATGGGGAGGCAACGGAATGCGTCGTGTTCATCGGGAGGCAACGGAACGCGTGGGAGCCAATCGGCTGGGTTGGAACGGAATGTGTGGTCATGTTCATCGGGAGTGCTTGGACGGAACAGGCGATGGAAATGAGGCCTAGCGTACCGCTGGCGGAGAAAGCGGCCTTGTGTTCGACCGCCACGTTCAAACGGGATCCTGTTCATCGGGAGGGGTGCGGCGTACCACAAAGCGGAGGAAGCAGAGCTCCCTACGGGCGAAAGCAGGGGTCCTATTGATCGGGAGGGGTGTGGCGTCTTTGCAAAAGCGGAGAAGCGGACTTCCCTACCGTCGAAGCAGGGTCCTGTTGGACGGGAGGGTGTGGCGTACCGCCAAAGCGGATGAAACAGACTTGTGTTGGAGCGCTTCGGTCGAAACGGGGTCCTGTTCGCCGGGAAGGGTGTGGCGTGCCATAAGCGGAACTCCACGGGATACTGTTCATCTCCACCGTCGACCTCCTCCGGCCTCCACGGGCTACCGTCGACCTCCTCCGGCCTCCACGGGCTCCTATTCATCCAGCCTCAACCGCGCGCTTACTCCACCGCCATCTTGTTCAACCACCCCTTCACGGCGCCCTCCACCGTCATCGCTCATCCATCCCTCCACACCACGGTTCTGTTCAACCACCCTCCACGGCCACCCTCCACCGCTTCATCGCTCATCCAGCCCGCCACAACAAGGGTTCCTGTTCATCCAGAGGCAACGCCACCGCCCACTGTTCATGCAACCCCCCCCCCCCCCGCAACGCTCACTGTTCATCCCAGAGGCAACATCGATCGGCTTCAGTTAGCAACGGTAGTGAAGGAATCGCTCCATCGGGTTCAGTTAACAGCCATCGATCGATCGCTCGGGTTCAGTAACATGTAACTGCGGTAATCGCCGGGTTCGATTAGAGCCCAACGCCTCGCTTCGGGTTCGATTAGAGCTAACGCCTCGCACACGCAGCAGACGTACAAGAGAAAGCAGCGCATCGCTCGGCCCCCGACCTCCCACCGTAACTGGGAACTCCCCGAAATTTTCCTCCCCCTCGCTTCTACCACGGTTTTTCCGTCATGGACGACCCAAAGAATGTCATGCAGCTGCGTCTCCGGCCCGCCCAGGATGAAAAGCCCATTTTCTGTCATGATTTTTTGTCATAGAAGTAGGAGCCCACCACATCTATGATGATACCGGGTTTTGTCACAATTATCGTCATAGAAGTGTCATATGTATGATAGAAAAAATTTCATTCGGCGAAAAATGTCACGGATATGTCTTTTTTTGTAGTGTCATCGGCTGAGAGATGATGCACTTGCCCAGTAAAGTTTTGCTGGGTTGGGCATGACTCTATAAAGTTGACTTGTGGCATGAATAGGCCATTCGCCTTGTTGTTCTTGGGGCACTGTCTGCCATAATTTCTGTTCTGCCCACAACTGAAGCAAGAATTATTGCGCTGACGCTCCTCATGCATTGGGTTGGTCACGACATTCTTGACTTGAGTGGTGGTCTTGTTAACATTTTTTTGCCAATTTGGCATGTATTCCACCTGAGTCTGCTGCCAGGTACGAGCCTTTTGCACTAGTTGTCCATCCTTCTTTGGCTCAAACTTGCGCTTGTGGTCGTTGTTAACAGGCCTATAATCTCATATAAGCTTGTGCTCCCATTCAGCAATGAAATCCTTGTTCACTAGTGTTTGAAAATCTGGGAAATCAAACATACTGAGAGTACACCGGAGTTGCGGATTTAAGCCTCCAAGAAATCTGTCAATCTTCCTTTCTTCGGTGGCCACGTCATAAAGGGAGTAACGGGCCAGATGATTAAATTTTTGCAAATATTCAACCACCGACTGACTTCCTTGGATGAGTGCAAGAATTTCACGCTGCTTAGTCTTCATAACTCCAGTAGGGATATGATATTTCCGGAACTGATCCTTAAATTTTTCCCAGGTGATTTCTTCATCAACAGGCCACATGGCTTTTGCATTTTCCCACCATATGACAGCAGCGCCTTCAAGGTAATGAGTTGCAAATGGAACTTTATCATTTTCTTCAGTACGAGCAATCTCAAGCTTTTTCTCAATGGTACGCAACCAATCGTCTGCATCCAATGGGTCAACAATCATTGAAACTGGGTGGCTTGGTCCTTTGAAAATCGACAGCTTTGAGTAATGGTATTACGATTTCCATTCTGTCCAAACATAGCTTGCACACTTCTTAATATTTCAATCAGATCATTGTTCCTTCTTTCCTCAAACATACGCAGAATTTGCTCGGTGGAGGGCGGATTTGGCGGTGGAGGTGGTGGCAGAATGTACGGCTCGGGAGAATGTCCTGCCTGTCGTGCGGAACGACGAATAGGAGTTCCCTCACGAATGTTGCTACTGCTGCCTCCCCGCGCCATCCTATTGTGGATTTTTTCCAAGACAACGCAATCGAGATGAGAAACATCCAAGAATAAATTTGGGGAAAAGCCAGCAACAAATCCCAGAAGAAAACAAAAGAGCGAAGAAAACACGGCGAATAAAGTCCCAACATAATTATACATAGACTCATACATGAAAGATAAACAACATGCCAGGTTCAACTACTCTCATACATGCAACGAAACATCATGACTCATGCGACTACATCTGTAAATCATCCGGACAACTGCGAATACTCAGAGGTACTACTCCGCTGCTGGTGCTGCGGTGTCCTCCACTGAAGCGGACTCGGATCTTGAACTGACGAGGTTAACGGAAACCTCCGGGTTAAAGGTAACATGACGGCGCTGCCTCGAGCGGTCTCCCTCAGGGGCAGGGGTAGGATGAAGCATCGGGGCTACAGGAGTAGTGAGAAGTGAAACCCACTCGGCAGGAGCACTGAGAGGATTCACGGCCGAGATGCGCGTGCTACTCGGAGGAGTAACCGGCAAAATAGGGGAACTAGGACTTACTGGAATATACGGAGTAAATCCCAGAGAAGATGGAGCAGTGACAGATCTAGTAGAGACTAAAGCAGCGGCTAAAGCAGTACGGGCACGAGTCAGCTCTCGAGCCAGCTCGTGGATCAAAATATAGCTAGCGGTAACATATCGAGCAAGGTGGCTAGCAACACTATCAGACTCTGGATCAATGATAGGGAAACGGACACGACCATTGTTGTGCAGAGAAGGATAGTAGTAGAAACCTGGGTTGTTATGCATTCGGACCTCGTTGTAGCGAAGCTCAACGAGGACCTCGAATGCGACAAACTGGACAGCCTGAGAAGCGATAGAGGCGTAACCGCTCCGAGAAGTACGAGTGTAAGAGCCGGAATCGGAACTGGTGCGCAGAGTAACCACTGCGTGATACTCATACACTGAGTCTGCTAGACGCTCCCGGTACACATGATAGACTTGGTCATCTCTGAGAGGGTACAGCCGACGCCACACGTTGCGAAGGAGGTGCGGTGATGTGTACGGCATCAGTTGCAACTGGCACGGATACGGCACCGGAGCCATCTACACTCACAACCATTAGCAGGTTAGCATAAAAAATAAATAAACCAAATGCCTGCAATGCAACAACCAGCTATAACTGCTACCAGCACTCAAACTAACTCGTGTCTAGCATCCAGTTAACACGCCGTAGTCTACCGTGGCCTACAGTCAGCGCGGCTCTGATACCAAGCGTTGTGGCACCCCGGCTGAGAGCGACCGTGTACCACCCGACCCGAATGGATCAAGTCTCTGTGCTTAAGTGTCATCCCTGGATCGGTATGCTGACACACACAGTACTTGAGGATTTATAACAGAAGTAAATCACATGTATAAAGCATAAAATACTATTACCTCAATCCAAATAGCGGAAGTAACAAGGTTGTGGATTCCCATCAACACCAACGGCAAAGTTGAGTGTAGAAGTCGTAACCCTAACGTATCATTTACTCGTCGTCTGAAAAGTCTGCAACATGAAACTTTGCAGCCCGAAAACGGGTCAGCACATGGAATATGCTGGCAATGTAACACATAGAGAGTAATGAAAGAATAAGCTATACTACATGCATATATGGCTGGTGGAAAAGCTCTATGGTTATAAGGTTTTGCGAAAAGCCAATTTTTCCCTACTGCAAAGGAATAAATTTATTTAACTATCATGGTGGTTGTGAAACATTGAGAATGGTTGACAACATCCTCAATCCCAATTAAAAGTATTCATTAACAAACCCAACAATATTAATTTAGAAGTAACATGATGAGATTCACATGATATCGGAATACTAGATACTCAAGATGTCCATAACAGGGGACACGGCTAACCATGATTAGTTTATACACTCTGCAGAGGTTTGCGCACTTTTCCCCACAAGACTCGATCGCCTCCGTTGGATTTCTCGCACTACATGATGTTTGAGAAAGCGGATGACCGAGACATAGTCTTTCGTAAGCACTAGCACCTTACTTGTGGGTAGACCGGTACACCTACTTTCCCCTACATCTGCTAGTCTAGCCGTAAGAGTTCGCACAACTTAATCAACTATGCCAGAGCCCATAATGGCTTGTGGCTGCACACAGAAGTTTCTAGTTTGAATAATCTCATGATCCCTTTGAGCTTGGGTGGCGGTCCAAAGAAATACAGGCAAGTCCTGATAGAAACCAGGTGCCTCAATCCACCCAGATGTGTGTTTAAGTTGCCACCTTAAATAAACCATTAATTAACACTCTCACATCTGTCATGGAATACACTCACCCAATCCACGTCTACTAGCATAGCATGGCATAATAAGCAAACGTAGAAGTAACTCCCAAGGGTTTGATAATAAAGCAGGTAATAGGTACTACCTCATCTACTTCCCATCCCACAATTTAATTAGATCCTAATCATGCAATGTTTGAGGATAGATCTAATGCATAAAAAGCGGGTATGAGAAAAGATATGATCAAAGTGTTACTTGCCTGCAATGTTGATGAAGATGAGTCGCTTTTCGAAACTCTTGATAGTTCTACTCGTCACACTCCGGTCAATCTATCGTAAGCAAGCAATAGTAACCACACATAAGCAATCACTCAAAAGATTGGAAAGAACAAAGAAAACAAATCAGAAAACATCAAAACCAAGCAAATAACTCTTGCAACATAAAACAATTTCTAACAGTACCAAAATTATGTGAATTTGGCATTATCAGAAAGTTTATGTCAAGAGCTTCGATTTGCAAAAAGAATCAACTAAATCGGAGTTACGAAACTCAAGTTATGATCAAACGAAGTTCAAATTCAAATCTGATCTAATTCAAATTTTAAACTTTCAAAAACATGTTTGAGTTGGATTACTGGAAAGAGGGGGTCGTAATGAAGAAGTGGGCGTTGGTTTCGTTGGATTTGGATAAACGGATAAAAAGTTATGAACGTTTGAAAATTGGGGACTAATCTGTAAAATAAAACAACTACAACTAGGTCTCTGGCAGAAAAATAAAATAAAAGAAAAACTAAATAGCGAGCGTTATTGCGAGAAACCTATAAGACGAAAACCGTTCGCTACAAATACTAAACTAGCAAACGTCCACTAATTAACCTAACTAATAAATAAAACCGGTCTTTAAAAAAAACCAAAGAAAATCTAAAAAAAACATGGGTCAGTTTTATACCGGTTTGCGGCGGTTCGGAAAACCGGTGGTTCGCGGACGGATCGGACCGGCGTGCTCCGGCGAGGCGGCGCGGGGCTCCGGCGGGCGGCTCCGGTCGGAGGAGGAGACGGCGAGGCGCACGGGAGAGGCGCGGCAGGCGGCCGATCTGGCGCCAAGGCCGAGGCGGCGGTGGGTGCGGTAAAGGCGGCGGCGGAGTGGAAACGGCAGCGGCGAGATGCAGCGGTGGGGTACGGTGATGGGGCGGCGGCGGAGCGGCAACGGCGGTGGCGAGATGCAGCGGTGGGGGCGAGGAGAGAGAGGGCGGCAGGATCCGGGGCTCCGGTTTTATAGGAGACCGGGGCGGCGCGGCGTGGAGGAGGGGGCAGGAGGCGGCGGCGTGAGTCCAAGGCTGAACGGCGGCGGTGTCTCCGCAAGACACGCGAGGTAGGCGGCGGCGGTCATGGGTCGGCGGGGTCGGCATGGCCTGGGGCCGGCCCAGTTCGGCGGAAGTCTTCTTTTTTTTAAAACAGAGATAAAAAATAATAAAACCAAAGAAATAAAAATATTATATAGGCATATAATATATCAAAAAATTTAGAAAAATATATTCTACAACATGAACATTATTCTAGCTTCAAATAAAATACTCACAAATTCCAATAAAACAAAGAGTGCTTCTGCTCTAGAAAAATCCAATGAAAATCTTTTTGAAAAATACCAAAGTGAATTCAAATTTATTTCTCTCCATTTTTCTGATGTAGGGAATCATGTTAACCTATTTTCCATATATTTTATTTTTGGAGAAAAATAATTTGAATAAAACTCAAATAACTCCAAATTGAAAATAATATTCAAACGAACTTTGAATTTAATTCTTTGAAACTCCCAACTCATATTTCATATGTTTTGAAGAAGTCATTTTATCTTCGCTAGTGAAAATCATTGAGTTGCATAAAGTTTCAGGATTGGAAATATTCTCAAATGAAATTCAAATATTTTCAACACCCCTTGTCATTTAAATAAATGGAAGAAGTCATGTCATCTTCTCTCTAGGGTTTTGTGATGAAGAGTATTTGAATTCACGAAGATCTGAAAGCAATGGTGAAAGTTTGGGAAAGTCCTTTTTTCCCTCTCATTTAACTTTCAAAAATTTCGAATTCACTCACTTTTAGTCAATCAATCAAACAATCAACCAAAACTATCTATTTGTTTATAACATTCCAAAATTTAGAATTTTGGGATGTTACAAACTACCACCCTTAAAATGAATCTCGTCCTCGAGATTCGGAGAGGCTAGCAAGAAATAGGTTAGGTTTGGGGTCTTCTCAAATCCATCGATCATCAGGGGGGTCTCGGGTGCTACGACCCTTAGAAGCATTGTTACGGTTCCGTCAAAGCTCATATACTCCATCCTTATAGTTGACAGTGTCGGTCTTCTCAGATCGTAAGGATAATTCCTTCTCTGGGCTCTTCCGGTAGTGGCATAACCTTTTCCTCAATACTTCTGTCCTTTCCTCTTGGTAAGGTTATTCCGAGACTGGGTCTTCTTAGCTGACGGGTCTGGCGCCAATTCTAAACAACTATCGTTATCTCATGGTGGTCAACAATTTATGGTTTGTCCTGCAGGAAATGGGTCTGGGTTGAACCTCACCGTATATCCTACGGTTGGCAACAACTGCCTTGTACAGGGGGAAAAATGCTTATACCATTCTAAGGTTCAACAAGGTTTAATATCGTCGTCACTCTACTATAGGTAGGTCACTCAGATGTACGATCCCATATAGCAAGGCGAATAATAAGAGTAAGTCGGTATGGTGATCAACCCATCCCGCACCCAAATCATTACCTTGTACATGGTTTAGCGAATCTCGCATTATAACACTCGGTCATCCTCACAAGAATTGCATAATTTCTCTTGTCGACGAACTAAGTTCAGAAAAATCCATTGATTCTGCAAGCCAACAAATATCTATCGTTTCTTCACAACTCTCAGGTTTTGCGTATACTCCTATAAGATCGTCTGTCGATAAAATCCTAACTTCTTCCAGGGTTTTTCCTTCAGCAAAAATGTGCTTGCTTCTTGGCAGGTCCTGGGGCATGTGGGTTATGGCCCATCTTATCACTTAAAATCCTTGAACACATCATCTGGGCAACTGATCATTATCCCAACATCCAATTTCCTGGCATACTTAAAATCCATCCAATTGTAATGTCTCCCTTCCTTCTATTGGCACGAAACTAGGACATGAGTACTTAGACTCATCATGGAATTTACCTTGATCCATATTTCCAACATCATACCTCCTTTATATCCAATAGTAGTTCATCTCTTCATCCTCACGGGATATTCCCACATACCGAGATAAAAACTTATACTTATGATGTCCATACTCCACTTCGTGGAACATCGTTATCCTTTCCAGGGTCAAGCGTCCTTGCAGGGGAATATTGGCCATCTCTGCATGGCACTTCTTCAACTGGGAAACGTGAAACACATCATGAACTCCTGACAGTCCTTCGGGTGACTCCAACTTGTTGGCCACTTCTCCCATACGCTCCAAAACTCGGTATGGTCCTACAAGTCATCGGGGTTAACTTTTCCTTAACTCCAAATCGTTCAACTCCTCGCAGAGGTGGCACACAAAGACATGCTCTGTCTCCAATTTCATAGACTACCTCCTTGCGTTTTTTAGTCTGCATAACTCTTCTGCCTGGACTGAGCTACCTTCAGTCTATCTCGAATCATCTTAACATTCTCTTCTGACTCCTTGATCACATTTAATCCAAACAACTGACGGTCTCCAACTTCGTTCCACATCAACGGTGTCTGGCTCCTTTTCCCATACAAAGCTTCAAAAGGGGCCATCTTCAAACTGACTTGGTAGCTGTTGTTGAATGAGAACTCCGCGTAAGGTAGATTATCATCACACTAGGTCCATAATCTAGCGCACACGCTCTCAACATGTCCTCTAGAATCTGATTGACTCTCTTGATTTATCCATCTGTCTGCGGATGAAAGGCTGTCTTGAACTCTAGCCTAGTACCCAAGTCCGTGCAGCTGATTCCAAAACTTTGAGGTAAACTGTGTTCCTCTCGATGGTCCTCGGAACTCCATGCGGACATACAATCCTTGTCAAATATATCTTGGCCAACTTCGCACTTGTATAGGTGGTTTTCACAACGATAAAGTGAGCCACTTTGGTCAAGCGAGTCAACTACTACCCAGATAGAATCATATCCCAATCGGGTTCTGGGAAATCCGGTAATGAAATCCATGCCAAGCTTATCCTACTTCCATTCGGGTATCGGCATAGGCTGCAATAATCCTGCTGGCTTCTGATGTTTTGCTTTTACTCTCTGACATACATCACATACAGCTACATACTCGGCAATATCCTTCTTCATACCAGTCCACCAGAAATGATCCTTCAAATCCAAATACATCTTGGTGTTTCTGGGGTGAATCGAGTATAGCGAATCATGGGCCTCCTAAGGTATTGACTTCCTAATCTCTGCATTATTGGGTATATGTACACTATCCTCAAACCATAAGGTGTCGTGCTCATCTTTACGAAAACCTTTGGCCTTTCCTTTGCTCATCCTCTCTTTTAACTCAGCAATCTCTTTGTCATCCTTCTGAGCTTCACGGATCTTTCTCAACAATGTAGACTGAACTTCCATAGCTGCAACAAAACCTTTGGGAACAATCTCCAACCGAAGTTCCCTGAGATCCTCGGCTAACTCCTTTGGTAATCCTCCGATTATGAGGGTATTCGTCCTTGTTTTCTTTATGGTTGTGTCCTATTTCTCCACAAATCTTGTATGCACAAGGTTTCTTCACATCCTTTCCATAAGGCCTCAATTTATGGGACACAAGTTGAGACTTTAGCAGATTCAACTTAAATCCTTTCCAAGTGGTCACTCCTTGCCATCCGTTTGATGGTTTGGTACATCCTCCACTAGGTAGCAGCACCTCTTTCAAAGAACGGAAGAGCATGTTGGTTCATATACTTTCCAGCTATAGTGTTATTCTCCATATGATCCTCCATGTTCTGAATTCATCGGTCCGTCTCCAATTGACTTATCGGTCCAGAAAATACAAGCTCTTATCCATTCATCCTCTATGGGGTCCATGGGTTTGGGGTGGGATAAGAGAGATAGAGAGGGATACACACAATACAAACAAAAGTTTTGAAAAGACAGATTTTATTGTGGTATCGGAAAAACATCAAACAAAATGACAGCTCACAAACGTCGCATCTAACGCAAGTATGTAACAGGGGTTTGGTCTTCTAAAGGTCAATAAATCTTCAAAGTCGTCAAACTCTTCAAGTCGTGTTCATGTCTCCGATGGCTTCTTCCGATCATGCTTGTCCTTCTCAAGTTGTTATGCCAAATCTCTGTTGTTGTGAAGTCTCTTAGTGACATCCTTTAATATTTCTGGAATTGCATTCCAAACTTCTGGGTTTCACATCACTGGCATGAACCATGGTCCTACTGTCCTTCAATTCCTGACAAATCTCCTGTATCACGAGGTTTTGCTCCTCCAGCTTGGCTACTTTCAGCTTCTGGGTTCTGAGTTCTTCACCAAATGCATCCTTATCAAATACTGCTTCTTGTAGGTCCATCTTAACTTCTGATGTAACACTCCAGATCCTGGTGATACACCGGCTAAGGTTAAATCTTCATCTTGCTGATAGGTGCTCCATCAGCCTTCTACCATCCAACCCTTCCATGCATATGCATGCTTAACTCAGCACGGCGACAATAGCATAAGTGGGAGATAACATCATGGATAGCCGTCTTTCTGCTCTTTGTCATTTCCATGAGCTACCATTCCATAGTTGATATCTCATGCCTTAGGGTTTCCTTGACCAAAAACTTTGAGTTCTATGCTCCATGTTCCGGTCTTTCTCCGATACACCTTGATCTCGGGTATTGATAACTTCCATAGTTTGTCAAATTCCATAAGCTTAACCTTCCTAGGTCATAAAAATCTGGGAATTCTTCAGAGCCTTCAAAATCTCCTAGTCTACGGAGTCTTCAACAGTTGTAGTTTCCATTTACCCAGTAAAATCCTCTTCATTCCAAATGGTCTTAGTTGTCTGATATCTTATCTCCTTGGAGTGGTCTCATCGGTCGAATCTTTGAGTGGTCAAAAGGGCAAAAGGGTTATGGTCTCACTAAAAGGAAATACTTGAATAAGCTCAGAAGAGAGGAGAGGTAAATGATCTTTTTGAAAAATGAAGTTGTAGAGAAAATCTTTTCCTATGGGCTTACCAGTTTCTAGGGTCACGTCCTACAGTCAACATGTGCTCTGATACCATCTTGTAGCGACCCGACCCGAATGGATCAAGTCTCTGTGCTTAAGTGTCATCCCTGGATCCGTATGCTGACACACACAATACTCGAGGATTTATAACAGAGGTAAATCACATGTATAAAGCGTAAAATACTATTACCTCAATCCAAATAGCGGAAGTAACAAGGTTGTGGATTCCCATCAACACCAACGGCAAAGTTGAGTGTAGAAATCGTAACCCTAACGTATCACTTACTGTCAAATGCGAAAGGTCGCAACATGAAACGTTGCAGCCCGAAACGGGTCAAGACATGGAATATCTTTGGCAATGTAACACATAGAGAGTAATGAAAGAATAAGCTATACTACATGCATATATGGCTGGTGGAAAAGCTCTATGGTTATAAGGTTTTGCGAAAAGCCAATTTTTCCCTACTGCAAAGGAATAAATTTATTTAACTATCATGGTGGTTGTGAAACATTGAGAATGGTTGACAACATCCTCAATGCCAATTAAAAGTACTCATTAACAAACCCAACAATATTAATTTAGAAGTAACATGATGAGATTCACATGATATCCAAATACTAGATACTCAAGATGTCCATAACCGGGGACACGGCTAACCATGATTAGTTTATACACTCTGCAGAGGTTTAGCACTTTTCCCCACAAGACTCGATCGCCTCCGTTGGATTTCTCGCACTACATGATGTTTGAGAAAGCGGATGACCGAGACATAGTCTTTCGTAAGCACTAGCACCTTACTTGTGGGTAGACCGGTACACCTACTTTCCCCTACATCTGCTAGTGTACCCGTAAGAGTACGCACAACTTAATCAACTATGCCAGAGCCCATAATGGCTTGTGGCTGCACACGGAAGTTTCTAGTTTGAATAATCTCATGATCCCTTTGAGCCTGGGTGGCGGTCCGAAGAAATACAGGCAAGTCCTGATAGAATACACTCACCCAATCCACGTCTACTAGCATAGCATGGCATAATAAGCAAACATAGAAGTAACTCCCAAGGGTTTGATAATAAAGCAGGTAATAGGTACTACCTCATGTACTTCCCATCCCACAATTTAAATAGATCCTAATCATGCAATGTTTGAGGATAGATCTAATGCATAAAAACTGGGTATGAGAAAAGTTATGATCAAAGTGTTACTTGCCTGCAATGTTGATGAAGATGAGTCGCACTCAAAACTCTTGATAGTTCTACTCGTCACACTCCGGTCAATCTATCGTAAGCAAGCAATAGTAACCACACATAAGCAATCACTCAAAAGATTGGAAAGAACAAAGAAAACAAATCAGAAAACATCAAAACCAAGCAAATAACTCTTGCAACATAAAACAATTTCTAACAGTACCAAAATTATGTGAATTTGGCCTTATCAGAAAGTTTATGTCAAGAGCTTCGATTTGCAAAAAGAATCAACTAAATCGGAGTTACGAAACTCAAGTTATGATCAAACGAAGTTCAAATTCAAATCTGATCTAATTCAAATTTTAAACTTTCAAAAACATGTTTGAGTTGGATTACTGGAAAGAGGGGATCGTAACGAAGAAGTGGGGGTTGGTTTCGTTGGATTTGGATAAACGGATAAAAAGTTATGAACGTTTGAAAATTGGGGACTAATCTGTAAAATAAAACAACTACAACTAGGTCCCTGGCAGAAAAATAAAAATAAAAGAAAAAAACTAAATAGCGAACGTTCACTGCAGAAACCTATAAGACGAAAAACGTTCGCTACAAATCCTAAACTAGCAAACGTCCACTAATTAACCTAACTAATAAATAAAACCGGTCGTTAAAAAAACCAAAGAAAATCTAAAAAAACATGGGTCGGTTTTATACCGGTTTGCGGTGGTTCGGGGAAAACCGGTGGTTCGCGGACGGATCGGACCGGCGAGCTCCGGCGAGGCGGCGCGGGGCTCCGGCGGGCGGCTCCGTCGTCGGAGGAGACGGCGACGGGAGAGGCGGCGCAGTGGCGGCAGGCGCCATGCGGCCGGAGGCGGCGGTGGGTGCGGTGAAGGGCGGCGAGATGCAGTGGGGTGCAGTGAAGGGCGGCGTCGAGCGGCAACGGGCGGCGAGATGCAGCGGTGGGGGCGAGAGAGAGAGGCGGCGGGATCCGGCTCTGGTTTTATAGGAGGCGGCGGCGTGGAGGAGGGGGCAAGGGAGGCGGCGGCCGGCGGAGTCCGCGTCGCGAACGGCGGTGGTGTCCCGCGCGCATACGCTAGGTAGGCGGCGGCGGTCATGGGTCAAGGGTCGGCTGGTCCGGGCCGCCCAGCCAAGTAAGTCTTCTTTTTTAAACAGAGACAAAAAATAATAAAACCAAAGAAATAAAAAATATTATATAGGCATATAATATATCAAAATTTTCAGAAAAATATTTTCTACAGCATGAACATTATTCTAGCTTCAAATAGAATACTCACAAATTCCAATAAAACAAAGAGTGCTTCTGCTCTAGAAAAATCCAATGAAAATCTTTTTAAAAAATACCAAAATGAATTCAAATTTATTTCTCTCCATTTTTCTGATGTAGGGAATCATGTTACCCTATTTTCCATATATTTTATTTTTGGAGAAAAATAATTTGAATAAAACTCAAATAACTCCAAATTGAAAATAATATTCAAAAGAACTTTGAATTTAATTCTTTGAAACTCCCAACTCATATTTCATATGTTTTGAAGAAGTCATTTTATCTTCGCTCGTGAAAATCATTGAGTTGCATAAAGTTTCAGGATTGGAAATATTCTCAAATGAAATTCAAATATTTTCAACACCCCTTGTCATTTAAATAAATGGAAGAAGTCATGTCATCTTCTCTCCAGGGTTTTGTGATGAAGAGTATTTGAATTCATGAAGATCTGAAAGCAGTGGTGAAAGTTTGGGAAAGTCCTTTTTTTCCCTCTCATTTAACTTTCAAAAATTTCGAATTCACTCACTTTCAGTCAATCAATCAAACAATCAATCAAAACTATCTATTTATTTATAACATTCCAAAATTTAGAATTTTGGGATGTTACACACCGGTTTACCCTGCATTGCAAGCCAGAGACCATGTCTTCTGGCAACACACAACATCTTGGTACAGAAAACAACCGCTTTATTGATGCTAGCGGATCGGAATTTATATTACAACGGATGTCGAGGCCAAGCAGCACGCACGGTGCGACTGAACAATATGTATATTATTTAGTGAACATAAAGGGGCCTCGATCATGACAACTACGCGGCAGCGGAACAACGTCGTAGTGGAAGCTCCATAGCACAGGGACACCGATGTGCACACGATCTAGACCCGGACAAAACTCCTTTCCAACGAGACTTTCCTGAAATCTAGCATGATACGCCAGGTCAGTACATTGAATGTACTTGCAAGCTCACAACAGGCATAAACATAATGACAAACAATATCATGATAATTAACCAATTAATAATAATGCAACACCATATGTCCAACATGATGTGATCATGCTCGAACGTCCCTCGGGATGGACTTACCAACCGTGATCATTTACGGATCACAAACAAATCACCATCATGGTCTTGACAAGAGTAACTCGTGATCCTTACGGCGATCACAACCACGGCCAATATTTGGTCTCGAACATCTCGATGGCCTTTCCGCCATCATCAACGGTGCAAAGTTCATAACTTAGTGTGCAAATTTATTAAACGTTGACTCATGGTGGGACCTACTACGAGGCATCCGTGACCGTGGACTCGGCTATCGATAGATTATACACTCTGTAGAGGTAGCACATTGTACCCACACCACAGAACCCATGGCCTTGCACTCCCATTCGGGTGGACCAACGGCATTCCAAGGAAACACCTCCATTGCCATGACACTGTCCCGTCCACTCCGACCCAATCCCCAACGGGCTAGTCCTGGGTGGCCCCGTGTCTACCAAAGACACAACAACCACCGTCGTGGCCAACTCGGGGACCCGGTACCATAATCTCAACAACGGGCACACAAGATTATGCCTGCTTGCCGGGCCAGGGTAAGCATGCCCATAACCTTCCCTAGTTGGACGCACCGACCAGAGGCATGTCAATGGACCGAATCAAGGCCTTCCCACAAAGGAAAATGTGGTTGCACTGGGAAAAACTCGATTCAGCGGCACCATGACCTAGTCAACGATATATTCAAGTTGAGTTATATTCAGGTTTAACTTAAAATGAAAAATGACCGGTGTCATAGCATGCCATGAAATGCAATACTACACATGCATCACATATTAACGAAAATGACTGAGCTCAACCATATTCACACTAAGCATAAACATCAACAACTTATATTACTTTCCTGGTCAGGGTAACTCTCACTTTAACAAGATATTTTGTAGCAAGTTTTATTATTTTTCTCATGCAAGAAACTAACTTTGATTAATTTCTCATATGCGTAGCAAAAATTATACTATCATCACCACACGCAAATCATAATTTCTTTACCAACCAAGTTAGGTTCAAACATTCTGTAAATCAAGCAAAATGGCTAAACAAGCACTTAACATAATATTTTCTTGCAAATTTTACTATTTTATTTGTGCAAGAAAATAACTTTAAGTAATTACTCATATGCATAACAAATCATTTTATCGTTACCACAAGTAGATCTTAGCTTCTTTACCAACTAAGCTAGTTAACATTCTGTAAATCAAGCATAATAACTAACAAACACTTAACAGAATATAGATAACATAATAGTTATTTAAATGCATGGATTAATCATTTCATTCAAGTAAGAAAATCATAAATATTGAAATGACACCATGAAAATTTTGCTGTGGCTTGCCTTAGTGCAGATGAGGTTCACAAGCCTTCTGGTGATCCTCAAGACAAGCCTCACCCTCTGAAAATAATTTTAAATACAAGAAGAAGATATCAAGAACACTTCTGAAAATCACCAGAAAATCTAGGCAGCACAGAAAAATCTCATTTTTGGTGAGCTGCTAGATTTCTTTGCAAAGAACACAATGCAAAAAGAATCAATTCATTTGGACTTATGGTTGAAGAGTTATGGCTGTTTGAAGCTTTCTGTAAATTCAAATGAATTTGAATAAAAATAAAACAAACTGGGGGCGTGACGTCGAAGGCGTAAAGCCCAGGGGCGCCATCACTCGTACCGCTTGGCACGTACATAGTGGCTGACTAGCGGGCCCCGCTAGCCAGGTGAGGAGGAGGGCGAGAAGGAAACAGAGGGGGTCGAGGCTTCGCCGGAGCTCTCGCCGGTGACGAGGGCTCCTTGGCCAAAACGAGAGGGAGGGATTGAGAAAGGGGACGGAGGCACACCTGCCAGTACACGTAGTGTAGCTAGGGGTGGTCGGGCGGTGTCGGAATCGACCTCGCAACCGGAGGAAGAACGCGGTGGTCACCGGAGATGAGGAAGACGGCGAGCAGAGGCAACTCCAGGGGCTCCAAGAGGTCAGAACAGCTTCATCGACGAGAGGTGGAGGCTCTGGAAGGGTCGCCCTGGCCTGAGAGGGGCTGGAGCTACCGCGACGACCAGAGGGGATCGCCGGCGAGCTCGAGCTCGAGCTCGGGGACGACGGCCCGCGGCCTGCCCGGCCAAGCTATGGTTGCCTACATGGTAGAGGAGTGGGTGGGAGTGGTGGATGGTGCTCGAGGAGGCTGGGGCGGCTCCATTTATAGGCGAGCAGAGAGGGGGGTTTCGGGCTCTGCCAGTGGACACCTGCCCATGGCGCCCGGTGACGAGCGGCGTCAGTGAGAGGGGGAGAAGGCGATGCAGCTCACGCGGTGACTGTTGGCGAACGGGGACGAGCACAGGAGCGAGGAGAAGGTGACGAGCACAGTGCGCACCGCACTGTTGTGTTGACCGGACCGTGCCCGTGCTTGCTGCGGCGAGCTCCAGCGTCGGCGAGCGCCAGGGGGAGTTAATGGCGTTGAGACGAGGATGGTGGCGAAGTTTGGCACGCTCGGGCAGACGGGGGAAGCGAGCACGCAGAAACAGAGCGCTCGGCGGCACTCAGAGCGCATCGACACGCAGGCATGGCATGGTGAACACGCGTGGTCACCGCGTGAACTCTTCACTCAGGCCAGCCTACGTCCAAAAATCATGTCTGGCTTGTTGTTCGTGGTGGTTTTGAAGTTTACCATGCTTTGGTTTGGATTCAGGTGCAGTAGAGGAGTTTTTACAAGCCAAGTAAGTTTCTGATCAGTAACTTTGAGAGGTTACTTAGGTCAAATGGCTGGGAGTTGGGGGCTGTACTTTGGAGGTTAGCCATGATCTACTAAGGTGAAGATGCACAAGAAAATCCAGGCGCAATGGAGCAAGTAAAATGGTAGTTGATGTAGAAACCACCATTTCTGTCCAGAACAGAAAATATTTTTTGTAGCAAAAATATTCCAAAAAGTGATGAAATATTTTTGCTCGGGAAGGTGTCCTAGGGTTCAAAGAATATTTGTGAATTATCTCAGATTTTTCTGGGCCATAAAAATTGGGGTTGCTTTGGAGCATATTGAACTAGCTAGGGTTTTTGAGAGGAAAATGAATATTTTTCATTTACAAAGATTATTTTGGGGTGGATCATAAGGGGAATGATGATTAGGGAGGGAAATGAAGCACTTGGGTGAAAGCCAAGGATACCCAAGTGTTTAAGTCCATATGAAAAGATTCAAAAATTCCAAATTTCAGAATAACTCCAAATGAAAATCAGGCAAATAAGAGGGGGCAAAAACCAGGCTGTCACATGCAAGAACTTAGAGAAACACTAGAGAACTTCATCTGGAAATGGGCGGCGACAAGGTCACCTATGTTAGAGTATATTGACTTAGGAGTCAAGTGAGGGCACTTGATCATAGGTGACACTCATCATTTAAGCTCAAAATGGGGTTACCATTTTTCGTTTAAGCATCTTGATGTATTCACATCTTGTTGAGTTGCTTTGCCCCATGATTTGGAGTAAAGCTTCTTTAAGATGGAATAACATACCTTGGGTGGTGGTGTTGATCTTGATCATATAGTTGAACTTGTGTGGGTTGCTCAAGGTTGATGTAGCTCATCAAGAGTTGGGAGCACCACTTAGAATTTGAGTTCATCTACCTACATGGGTTAGTTTTGCAAGGAAGAGCACTTGTGTATCCAAAATGACAATCATAAAATTTAACATAGAATTTTACAAAGGATATATTTGAAGGGTTTTGTGCTTCCTTGTTTTCAACCACCATTGTGTAGAGACTTGGTGATGTAGAAATTGCTCAACATATGAGTGAGTTGCAATTCATGGATTTAGATTCATCCAAGTACCTACAAGGGTTAGATAGCATGCAAGGGTGCAAGAATATCCAAGACATATAGATAGCATCATGAAAGAAATATCAAGGTTTAGTCAAAGGCTCATGCCTTGCATGTATCCAAATGGAGTTCCTACTCCAAGTTTGAAGCATCAATGATGTTCAGTTCACCTCTCAACGGCAAAAGACTTTCTCATCAAGCGGTTTGGTGAATATATCCGCTAATTTCTGATCGGTGCGAACATGCTTAAGATCAATGTCCCCTTTGGCAACGTGATCTCGAATGAAATGATGACGAACTTCAATATGCTTAGTTCGAGAATGTTGCACGGGATTGTGAGAAATCTTGATAGCACTTTCATTGTCACAAAGCAATGGAACATGTTTCACATATATCCCATGATCTTTAAGAGTTTGGGTCATCCAAAGTAATTGAGCACAACATGCACCAGCGGAAATGTATTCTGCTTAGGCGGTGGATAAGGATACCGAGTTTTGTTTCTTGGAGGACCAAGACACAAGAGATCTACCAAGAAATTGACAAGCACCCGAAGTGGACTTTCTATCAACCTTTTCTCCGGCATAGTACGAATCAGAGTAACCAACAAGATCGAAAGAAGACCTCTTAGGATACCAAATGCCAAAATTTGGTGTGTGGATTAAGTATCTCACTATCCTTTTCACAGCCTTAAGATGACACTCTTTAGGGGCCGCTTGATATCGTGCACACATGCACACACTCAGCATAATATCGGGACGAGAGGCACATAGATATAACAATTAACCAATCATAGAGCGGTTAACTTTTTGATCAACCGGTTCGCCATCCTTAGTCAAGTCAAGATGTCCACTAGTAGGCATGGGTGTGGACATACCTTTGCATTCTTGCATATTGAACTTTTTGGATAAGTCCTTGGTGTACTTTGTTTGAGAAACAAAGATACCTTCCTTAGTTTGCTTGATTTGCAAACCAAGAAAGAATTTGAGTTCACTCATCATAGATATCTCACACTTCTCCCACATTAGCTTTCGAAACTTCTCACTAAAATGAGGGTTAGTCGAACCAAATATAATATCATCAACATAAATTTGGCACACAAATAGTTCTCCATTAACCCTTTTAGTAAAAAGAGTAGAATCTATTTTTCCAATTTCAAAGCCTTTATCAATGAGGAACTTGGTTAAGCATTTATACCACGCTCTAGGAGCTTGTTTAAGACCATAAAGGGCTTTGTGAAGTTTGTAAACATGATTAGGTTTCTTAGGATTGACAAAGCCGGAGGTTGCTTAACATAAACTTCCTCCTCAATTTCACCATTTAGAAAAGCACTTTTAATGTCCATTTGGTACAAGGTGATATCGTGGTGATTAGCATAAGCAAGTAAAATGCGGATGGACTCAAGTCTAGCAACGGGAGCATATGTCTTACCATAGTCCATACCTTCAACTTGAGTGTAGCCTTGGGCGACTAGGCGTGCTTTGTTGCGGACGACTTGACCATATTCATCTTGCTTGTTGCAAAACACCCATTTGGTATCAATGATGTTGTGGTTGTTGTCGGGCTTCTCGACCAATGTCCACACTTGGTTTCTCTCAAAGTTTTGTAGATCTTCATGCATAGCGTTAATCAAATCCGGATCTTCCAATGCTTCTTCAACCTTCATAGGTTCAATGCTAGAGATGAATGAATAATGTTCACAAAAGTTAGCCAAACGAGTTTTAGAGCGAGTTATTCTTCCGGTTTGGATATCATTGTAGATTTGCTCGACGGGATGGTCTTTGGCGATTCTTGCTCGAACTCGTGGGAGCTTTGGCTTGGCTCGAGGTGGAACATCTTCTTCATCTTGTTCTTTTTCTTGGTCTTCTTCATTGTTGACGTTGTCATTTTCTTGTCGTGGTGGGGAAGGAGGTTGTTGATGTTCATCTTGGTGTACTTCCTCGTTTTCTTTGTCTTGGTGTGTCCCACTTGTGGATACTTCCGTATCAATTCTTGGTTCACCTTGTCGTGAGGTAGAAGCTTCCACTTGGACGGATGAGGTACTCTCCTTCACCTCCGTTGGATGAATCTTGCCAATAGACAAGTCTTGTATAGCTTCCGAAGGGTCTTTGTCTCCTACATCAATTGGAAATTGCTCTACTTGCGAGCTGTTAGATTCATCAAACTTCACATCTACCGTCTCTTCAACCTTTCGGGTGAAATTGTTGTAGACACGGTAAGTGTGACAGTTTGAGCCATAACCAAGTAGGAAACCTTCATGAGATTTAGGAGCAAATTTAGAACGACGATGCTTATCAAGAATGTAGCACTTTGAGCCAAATACTCGAAAATATCCAACTTGGGGTTTGTTACCGTTGAGGAGCTCGTATGCCGTCTTGCCGAGTAGCTTGTGAAGATACAAGCGATTTGTTGCATGACAAGCTGTCTCAACCGCTTCCGCCCAAAAGTGTTTTGGAGTCTTGTACTCATCAAGCATCGTTCTTGCCATCTCAATAAGAGTCTGGTTCTTTCTCTCAACAACTCCATTTTGTTGAGGCGTGTACATAGCCGAGAACTCGTGTGAGATCCCTTCATCATCAAGAAAGGTATCCACATTTGCGTTCTTGAACTCCGTTCCATTGTCGCTCCGAACCTTCTTGATCTTCATATCAAGTTGATTATGGGCCTTCCTAGCGAAGTTTTTGAAGATCTTTTGGACCTGCGGTTTGTCATCAAGAAAGAACACCCACGTAAATCTTGAAAAATTATCGACTATGACTAGTCCGAATGAGTTCCCACCGAGACTCTTGTAGGCATTGGGACCAAAGAGATCCATGTGAAGTAGCTCGAGTGGTGTTCTCGTGGTCATGATGTTCTTCATGCGATGACTTCCTCCAACCTGTTTTCCTGCCTGACAAGCACTACACAGTCTATCCTTGTCAAATATAACATCTTTTACTCCAAGGATATGATCACCTTTAATAAGCTTATCAAGATTTCGCATGCCCACATGACCTAGCCTTCTATGCCACAACCAGCCTTTAGAAGATTTAGCAATTAAGCAAGTTCTAGGTTGAGCCTTTTTAGTGAAATCAACAATGTAAAGATCACCTCTCATTATACCGGTAAAGACCATTTTATGATTGTCTCTTCAAACACTTGGCAATCTATCTCAAGAATAGGACATTGAAACCGAAATCAGCAAGTCTAGATACTGAAAGTAAATTGTACCCAAGAGATTCAACGAGCATGACATTTTGTATGGAGCTATCATGTGAGATGGCCACCTTACCTAGGCCAACCACCTTACCCTTTGAGTTATCACCAAAGGTGATATACTTTCGAGGGCCGTCGTTTTCAGCAAGCTCACGGAACATGTCTTTATCTCCGGTCATATGATCACCCATTCCTTTCCTCCAGCCATGTAGCCGCGAAGATTTGCCATAAGACCAAAGTGTATCATCGCATCATCAAGATCATAGTCACTATCATCATCCTCATCATAGTATCCATGTTCAACATCATCTTGTGATTGATCAATTCCTAGAGAGGGTAATTCATTAGATAAATGATCATTCCTATGGTTATCTTTATGAATTCTAATAGCTTCGGAAATGATGTTGCTAATGATTCCAACATCTCCTTTGGCACGCATGAGATTGGTAAGCTAAAATAGACAATCACCAAACATAGGATCACTGGAATTCATCTTACTCAAGGCAATCGACTTATGGAGAATTTCGTCTAAATTTTTGAAGGAATAATTTGGAAATCGTTCCTCAAGAAATATCCAAATAGTATAGGCACAATCAAGAGTAGGCAAACTAGCAATCAAATTTTTGGGCAATCCTCTAATGATAAGATTGATAATTCTAAGATTGTGAATCATGTTAAGATCCTCTTCGGGTGAAGGATGCAAAGGATCGATATGAGGTGCACAAGGGCTAATAATGTACTTGTTCAAACGATATTCATTGAAAATCTCAAGCATTTCATTTTTCCACTGATAGAAGAACTCTCCATCAAGAATAGGCACTCTACGTCTAAGACTCCCCAAAGTAGACACATCCATCTTCCTCCAAAGGTGTTTAAACCAAGGCAATGGAGACCAAAGCTCTAATACCAATTGAAAGGATCGAGAAGAGGTGTCTAGAGGGGGGTGAATAGACTCTAATCAAGAAAAGTTGCAGTGTTTAATTCTTTATGTTGATGTGGAGTTTTAGTACAAGTTTAAGCATTCACAATACATATCAAGCAAGCATGCCAAGAGTATATGAGCAGCGGAAAGTAAAGCATGCAAGTTGCAACAATGTAAACGGATGGGATTGGAGTATGCAAACGCAATTTGGAGACACGGAGATTTTTTTTCCGTGGTTCCGATAGGTGGTGCTATCGTACGTCCATGTTGATGGAGACTTCAACCCACGAAGGGTAACGGTTGTGCGAGTCCATGGAGGGCTCCACCCATGAAGGGTCCATGAAGAAGCAACCTTGTCTATCCCACCATGGCGCCGCCCACGAAGGACTTGCCTCACTAGGGTAGATCTTCACGAAGTAGGCGATCTCCTTGCCCTTACAAACTCCTTGGTTCAACTCCACAATCTTGATGGAGGCTCCCAAGTGACACCTAGCCAATCTAGGAGACACCACTCTCCAAGAAGTAACAAATGGTGAGTTGATGATGAACTCCTTGCTCTTGTGCTTCAAATGATAGTCTCCCCAACACTCAACTCTCTCTCACAGGATTTGGATTTGGTGGAAAGAAGATTTGGGTGGAAAGCAACTTGGGGAAGGCTAGAGATCAAGATTTATGTGGTTGGAATGGAATATCTTGACCTCAACACAAGTGTAGGTGGTTCTCTCTCATAAAATATGTGTTGGAAGTGTAGGCATGTTCTGATGGCCCTCTCCACGAGTGAAGAGTGGGTGGAGGGGTATTTATAGCCTCCACACAAAATCTAACTGTTACACAGATATCACCAAAGTCGGTGGGACCGATTCAAAGAACTCGGTCAGACCGATTTGGTTCATAATGTGAACGTTTGGCATTTCGGTGGGACCGAATGGATCAACTCGGTGGGACCGATATGCTAGGGTTAGAGTAAATCCTCATCTCAGTTTGACCGATTACTCAAACTCGGTAGCACCGATTTGGGTAATAAGTGAAACAAAGAGTTGGCCAAGTGTCAGCGTTCTGGGAACGGGGGTCCCCACACTTGCCTGCCCGCGGCCCACGGCGTGGCTAAGCTAGCGAGCCGTACGGCCCATCTTCATCGACAAGGCAATCAAGACCCTCGCGAGGGGCCAAGCCTCGCGGGGCGGACAACGCAAGACCTCCTCAGAAGCGGACTAGCCAGGCAGGCTCACAAGGAGCGGAGATATCAAGGCGGGGCAAACCTCACGAGGCTCTCGTGACATGAGCCTTGACGACCGACACCAGGCGAGCGCCAGCGCGCGCAGCGTCCTTGTTTTCTCTTTGGTGCTAAGGAGGCAGACACAGGCGCGGAGTACCGAGGCATCAGGCAAATGTTTCCATATCAGTGCAACGAGACCAAACTAGCAGGACGACAAGGCAGCGATCACCGTAGAGCCCAAGACGGCGTCATCACCAGAGCCTTTAGCAGGTGAAGACCACTTTTGTCAGGATAGCTTGTACTAGCTGTCCCCTTTCGAATTTGCCCGCCGTTGTTGGCTCCCTTCCCGCTTATTATTTGGGGAGAGGACCAGGGCCTATATAAGTAGAACTAGCCACCACAGGGGAGAGAGAGTTCTCATCCACATGTCCACGGAGCACAAGAACACCTCAACCTCAGGAGGTTGTTCTTCCCCTTGTACTGTTCATCATCACCCCAAGAGGCAATCCACCACCACACACTGGAGTTGGGTATTACACCACAATGGTGGCCCGAACTAGTTTAAATCTCGTGTCTTTCTATGTTACGAGTTCGTAGAGTTCATCCTTGAGATCTTAGCGAGCTAGGGCGTGGATCGGTAGGAGGGAAAGAACTTCGCGCGCACCCCAGAATTTGAACCTTAAGGGTTTTGCCGGAACCCCACATCCGACATTTGGCGCGCCAGGTAGGGGTGCACCGGAGCTTCCTCTCTGCCAATCAGCTTGGTGACGCTTCGTAGCCACGATGTCCGGCGACCCAAGGGCTGGCTCCGATAGCGGGGCAGCTTGTCCAGCCCGGGCGGTGACACCTGCCCATGAAGACCTCGACACCGCGCTCCGGCGGCGCATGCGCTGCCCAACACTGCCAGGCACGCGCGGCGCACCCAGGCATCGTCCACCCTCACTCCATGACAAGTGCGAGCAGCTGCAAGGGCAGCAAGCCACGCCGCAGCGATGGTGCCACACTCGCGACGGGAGCAGGCAAACATGCGGGCAGCACTCACAGTGGCGAGAGAGCTGCTGTGGTGCCGGCTGATGGAGAGCGGCCGGGACGCGCTGCTAGATGCGGCGGCCTCGGGAGCGCCGCCCTTCTGCTATCGGCTCCCTTCTCAGGACATAGCGGGGTCTCATGGAGGGCCTCGCCGCAACCCCACGCCGTTGGGCGCGCATGGGGGCTTCGTCAACACCATTTCGGGTGGCGGCGCCGGGGGCTCCGCCGCCCCCATACCGCCCGCGACAAGCACGGGCACAAGCGTCGCCCCCCATGGTCCGAGCGAGATGCCGTGCTACTATCCTCAGGACATTGCGCTGGGTCGGGCAACATGGAGTGTGGGGCACTACGGCGAGGTGTTCGGGGTAACAGCCCCGGAAGCCTACGTGCCCTGGATGATGGACCAGGAGTATACACCGGAGGACGACCACGGCATGCTCCTCGGAGAGGATTGGGAAGAAGGGGCGCTAGGAGTGGAAGCCTTCCAGGAACCGACGGAGGACCGCAACGATCGCGCCAGCAACAACGACTACAGGGTACCGCTAATCTCTTAGGAGCAAGCTTACGCTAACCAAGGGCTTCCAGTCAACCAGGTTACAACCTCGGCAGACCACCCTGGCGCAGCGACGCCTCTCCCGCTAGGGGAAGCTAGTTGGGGGTTGCGTGGAGGGAGCCAGTAGCAGGGCCCCTCCCCGCGTCGCGTGAAGCCGGGCGACACCCGAAGGTAGGCCCTCTGCCGGGGAGGCTTCGACGACCCTTCCCCCGGCAGAGGACCTGTGGTCGCCGAGGGCACCGCTGGCGTCCCCTTTCCCCCCTTTGTGCCGTCCAGGTTGCCAGTCGGCTCAAAGGTGGTCGAGGGTGGCACAAGGCGGGGCCCTCGTCTGGCAATATGAAGCAAGGCCGGTACCTATGAAGAAGGCCCAGTGCCTGTGAAGCTCGGCGCCCGTGACACTCTCACGTAATAATGAGTTGGGGCTGTACACGCCCCGGAGTCTCAGCGGTTCCGGCCTCAGGCCCTGGGGCTCCCTCCCACACCTAGTGGCAGCACTTAGCTCCGCGCTGGTGAGAAGGCTTGAAGACCAGAAGACTAGAATAGGCACCGGACGCGGCCTTTCATTTTGGATCTCTTTTTCTATAGCCTTGCTTTCTGGATCTGGATTTGAGTTGAAGTCGAGTTTTTATCGATGTGTGCGGGGGTGCCTTTTTCTCGTTCGAGCAATTTCTTGCTTTCTGAGTTTCGTTTTGCCTGGGACTCATGTCCATCACCTTCCCCTCACAAGCCCCTCACGAAGCGGATCGCATGGCACACGCTGCGTCGAGCCGCGTTAACGCTACAATTGGTGCTTGCCTCTTACGGGGCCCCTCCTGACGGGTCGACAAGGTCCGCAGGATTCTCAGAAACTCGTCGCCTCACGACCCAGCTCGAGGCTGGCATTGGCTAAGGTAACCCACGACGGAAAACTCACCCCTGGACTCACGAGTTCGCGAGGGCACATGCTCAATACCGTGTAGGAAAGTAAAGGCTGCAACTTGCTTACATGAGGGGCTCCCCCTCTCAAAATGCTCTTACAAGTTTTTCAAGGGCCGCGCCCGAGTTTTTGCGTACAGGATGCAAGGACAGGAGAACATGGGATCAGCCAGATATGTCACTCGCTGCATCACCCTCGGACGCGTCACTCGCATCATATTCGTCTTCGCCAGCACCGTCACCGCCTTCAGTGACGCCTTCATCGCCGTTGTCAACCACGTCGCCTTCGTCTGCGACGACCACCACCGCGTCGCCATCAGAAGCGAAGGCTCTGACCAGCGCATCCACGTTGTCCTCCACCCATCGTGCCAGGTCACCCCGGACGGCCTGTGACACGGGGGCAATGGCGGCGTCAAAGTCGAAGTGAGGAAAGGTGTTCTCGAGGTGGCTAAAGACGCGAGAGAACGCGCGCCGGAGCATGCCCCGGCTTATCTCTTCCACGAGCTGACGAGCCCTGTCAGACCGGGTTTCTAGGCGCGTCACCACGTCGGTGAACAAGGTCAGGTAGCTGGCGTAGTCATTCGAGCGGGGGTGCGGCGCATTCTCATCGCAGATGTGGCCCAGGGCAGTATTAGCCCTGTTCCGGAGATCCTGAAGCATGGGGGCGTGCTCGCGCTCCAGCGTCCGCCATTGGAGCACTTCCTCCCTGTTTTGTCGTGTGACGGCCTCGGTGATGTCAACCCGCTTCCGAAGAGAAAGAAGCTTGGCGCGGGCAGAGGCCAAGTCCGCCTGCACCATGACCAGGGCGGCGGCCGTGGCCTCCCTACTCCTCTCTGCATCGTCCAACCTGGGCCTGAGGGCAGCGGCCCTACCCACATCCTCCGTCCCTGCGAGCTTCAACTTCAAGTCATACCTGCCTTCCAGATCGGTGCGGACCTCGGCCACCCGGCGGTCGACTTCTTCCTGTACCTTGGGCTCGCGAGCCCCAACGGCATCCTCTGCTTCAGCAACCTGACGTTCCCTCGTCTCCAGTCGCTCAAGCTCAAGGCTGCGTTCCAAGGCTTCTAGGGCCAGCGCCTCCTCGCGCTTCCGGACGTCCTCCTCCTCGGCTGGCATCCCCCGCAGTGACGCAAGAGCAGCTCTGTGTGCCTCCACCTTCTGCTCGAGGGATGCGCTCAAGGCCTAGAGATCCCACGCACGCTTATCCGCAGCCTCACGACGGCGGTCAGCCTCGCGAGACTCCTCCGAGGCTCGGGAGCAAGCTTCGCGGGAAACCTTGAGGGAAGCCTCGACCTTCGCGTTCTCAAGATCACACTGGTAACGGCCAAGGTTAATATCCACCCTTAGCTTGCGCCGTTCCTCCACCCGCCGAAGACCCTCCGCCTCAAGGCGCGAGTCAACGCCCGCGAGCTCTTCACCAAGTCGGCTCATTGCGCCCATTGCCTCTTGGAAGAGCTCATGACGAACTATGCTCCGCCTGCGCTCGAGCTCGAACGCTCGGCCCACCTCGTCCTCCACCTCGGGGGCTGCGGGCGAGGCATCAAGCAGCACACCACCTCTCGGCAGGGGGCTGGGGGTTGGTGCTGTACCAGGCGTCAACTGGCCCTCACGAGGAGTCCAAACCAATCGGGGCTCGCTGCTTGAAGAGCAGCCGAGGATCGAGGCCAACCAGCTACTACCCATGACCAGAGGAGGGGTCATGGGAACGCCCACCAAGCACCACGCCAGATCATGGGGGAGGGGCGACGAAGCCAGCGCGCCACGAAGGCAGGAGCGCTCCTTCAACCAACCCCGCTCCAAGGGCGGAAAAAGACTCGGGACGCTCAAGGCCGATGGGGGAGTCGAGGAAGGAGGAGGCCGTAAGTAAAGCATGCAAGTTGCAACAATGTAAAGGGATGGGATTGGAGTATGCAAACGCAATTTGGAGACACGGAGATTTTTTTTTCCGTGGTTACGATAGGTGGTGCTATCGTACGTCCATGTTGATGGAGACTTCAACCCACGAAGGGTAACGGTTGTGCGAGTCCATGGAGGGCTCCACCCATGAAGGGTCCATGAAGAAGCAACCTTGTCTATCCCACCATGGCCGTCGCCCACGAAGGACTTGCCTCACTAGGGTAGATCTTCACGAAGTAGGCGATCTCCTTGCCCTTACAAACTCCTTGGTTCAACTCCACAATCTTGATGGAGGCTCCCAAGTGACACCTAGCCAATCTAGGAGACACCACTCTCCAAGAAGTAACAAATGGTGAGTTGATGATGAACTCCTTGCTCTTGTGCTTCAAATGATAGTCTCCCCAACACTCAACTCTCTCTCACAGGATTTGGATTTGGTGGAAAGAAGATTTGGGTGGAAAGCAACTTGGGGAAGGCTAGAGATCAAGATTTATGTGGTTGGAATGGAATATCTTGACCTCAACACAAGTGTAGGTGGTTCTCTCTCATAAAATATGTGTTGGAAGTGTAGGCATGTTCCGATGGCTCTCTCCACGAGTGAAGAGTGGGTGGAGGGGTATTTATAGCCGCCACACAAAATCTAACCGTTACACACAAATCACCAAACTCGGTGGGACCGATTCAAAGAACTCGGTCAGACCGATTTGGTTCATAATGTGACTGTTAGGCTTTTCGGTGGGACCGAATGGATCAACTAGGTGGGACCGATGTGCTAGGGTTGGGGTAAATCCTCATCTCGGTTTGACCGATTACTAAAACTCGGTAGGACCGATTTGGGTAATAAGCGAAACAGAGAGTTGGCCAAGTGTCGGTGTTCTGGCAACGGGGTTCCCCAGACTTGCCTGCCTGCGGCCCACGGCGTGGCTAAGCTAGCAGGCCGTACGGCCCATCTTCATCGACAAGGCAATCAAGACCCTCACGATGGGCCAAGCCTCGCGGGGCGGACAACGCAAGACCTCCTGAAAAGCGGACTATCCATGCAGGCTCACGAGGAGCGGAGATATCAAGGCGGGCAAACCTCACGAGGCTCTTGTGACGTGAGCCATGACGACCGACAGCAGGAGGGCGCCATGCGAGCGCCAACGCGCAGCGTCCTTGTTTCCTCTTTGGTTCTAAGGAGGCAGGCGCAGGCGCGGAGTACCGAGGCATCAAGCAAAGGTTTCCATATCAGTGCAACAAGACCAAGACCAGCAGGACGGCAAGGGGGAGATCACCGTGGAGCCCAAGACGGCGTCATCACCAGAGCCTTTAGCAGGCGAAGACCACTTTCGTCAGGACATCTTGTACTAGCTATCCCCTTTCGAATTTGCCCGTCGTTGTTGGCTCCCTTCCCACTCATTATTTGGGGAGCGGACCAGGGCCTATATAAGTAGAACTAGCCACCACAGGGAAGAGAGAGTTCTCATCCACAAGTCCACAGAGCACAAGAACACCTCAACCTCAGGAGGCTGTTCTTCCCCTTGTACTGTTCATCATCAACTCAAGAGGCAATCCACCACCACACACTGGAGTAGGGTATTACACCAAAATGGTGGCCCGAACCAGTATAAAGCTCGTGTCTTTCTGTGTTACGAGTTCGTCGAGTTCGTCCTTGAGATCTTAGTGAGCTAGGGCGTGGATCGGTAGGAGGGAAAGAACTTAGTGCGCACCCCAGAGTTCGAACCTTAAGGGTTTTGCCGGAACCCCATATCCGACACCAAGCAAACTCGGTGTGGCCGATTGCATATCTCGGTGGGACCGAAATTATTGCAATAGGAAACAGAGAGTTTGCAAGCCCATCTCGGTGAGACCGAATTGATTAGGGTTTCTGGCAGTGGCTATGTCAACTGAACTCGGTGGTGCCGGATAGAAAGAATCGGTTGGGCCGAGTTTGACCTTTTGGTTTGGGACATATGTGGATATGAGAAAGTGGTTGAGGGCTTTGGAGCATATCACTAAGCACTTCAAGCAAGAACCTCATTAAGCAACACCTCATCCCTTCTTAATAGTATTGGCTTTTCCTATAGACTCAATGTGATCTTGGATCACTAAAATAGAAAATGTAGAGTCCTGAGCTTTGAGCTTGAGCCAATCCTTTGTCTTTAGCATTTCGAAGGGGTTCCGCATCCTCTAGTCCATGCCACTCCATTGTTGAACTTATCTAAAACATACTAGGTAGAAGCATTAGTTCAACAAGAGATATGTTGACATTAATTATCAAAATCACCCAGGGAGCACTTGTGCTTTCACAGTTTCTCCAACTTTAGTTGAATCGAGTGTGGCTACGCCCGGTCCTTATTGAAGGTTAAAACAACACACTTGACAAAAAATTGTTGTGGTTTTTGATGCGTAGGTAAGAACGGTTCTTGCTCAGCCCGTAGCAGCCACGTAAAACTTGCAACAACAAAGTAGAGGACGTCTAACTTGTTTTTGTAGGGCATATTGTGATGTGATATGGTCAAGACATGATGCTAAATTTTATTGTATGAGATGATCATGTTTTGTAACAGAGTTATTGGCAACTGGCAGGAGCCATATGGTTGTCGCTTTATTGTATGAAATGCAATCGCCATGTAATTGCTTTACTTTATCACTAAGTGGTAGTGATAGTCGTAGAAGCAATAGTTGGCGAGACGACAACGATGCTTTGATGGAGATCAAGGTGTCAAGCCGGTGATGATGGTAATCATGATGGTGCTTTGGAGATGGAGATCAAAGGCACAAGATGATGATGGCCATATCATATCACTTATATTGATTGCATGCGATGTTTATCCTTTATGCATCTTATTTTGCTTAGTTTGGCGGTAGCATTATAAGATGATCTCTCACTAAATTTCAAGGTACAAGTGTTCTCCCTGAGTACGCACCGTTGCGAAAGTTCGTCGTGTCGAGACATCACGTGATGATCGGGTGTGATAAGCTCTACGTTCACATAAAACGGGTGTAAGCCAGTTTTGCACACGCATAATACTCAGGTTAAACTTGACGAGCCTAGCATATGCAGATATGGCCTCGGAACACTGAGACTGAAAGGTCCAACGTGAATCATAGAGTAGATATGATCAACATAGTGATGTTCACCATTGAAAACTACTCCATCTCACGTGATGATCGGACATGGTTTAGTTGATTTGGATCACATGATCACTTAGATGATTAGAGGGATATCTATCTAAGTGGGAGTTCTTAAGTAATTTGATTAATTGAACTTTAATTTATCACAAACTTAGTACCTGATAGTATTTTTGCATGTCTATGTTGTTGTAGATAGATGGCCCGTGCTGTTGTTCCGTTGAATTTTAATGTGTTCCTAGAGAAAGCTAAGTTGAAAGATGATGATAGCAACAACACGAACTGGGTCCGTAACTTGAGGATTATCCTCGTTGTTGCACAAAAGAATTACGTCCTGGACGCACCGCTAGGTGCCAAACCCACTATAGGAGCAATGCCAGATGTTATGAATGTCTGGCAGAGCAAAGTTGATGACTACTCGATAGTTCAGTGTGCCATGCTTTACGGCTTAGAACCGGGACTTCAACGGCATTTTGAATGTCATGGAGCATATGAGATGCTCCAGGAGTTGAAGTTAATATTTCAAGCAAATGCCCGGATTGAGAGATATGGAGTCTCCAATAAGTTCTACAGCTGCAAAATGGAGGAGAATAGTTCTATCACTGAGCATATACTCAAAATGTCTAGGTATAACAATCACTTGATTCAACTGGGAGTTAATCTTCCTGGTGATAGTGTCATTGATAGAATTCTTCAATCACTACCACCAAGCTACAAGAGCATCGTGATGGACTATAATATGCAAGGGATGGATAAGAAAATTCCTGAGCTCTTCGCAATGCTAAAGGCTGCGGAGGTAGAAATCAAGAAAGAGCATCAAGTGTTGATGGTCAACAAGACCACCAGTTTCAAGAAAAAGGGTAAAGGGAAGAAGGGGAACTTCAAGAAGAACGGAAAGCATGTTGCTTCTCATGTGAAGAAGCCCAAGTCTGGACCTAATCCTGAGACTGAGTGCTTCTGCTGCAAAGGGACTGGTCATTGGAAGCGGAACTGCCCCAAGTATTTGGCGGATAAGAAGGATGGCAAGGTGAACAAAGGTATATGTGATATACATGTTCTTGATGTGTACCTTACTAATGCTCACAGTAGTACCTGGGTATTTGATACTAGTTCTGTTGCTAATATTTGACTACGGATTAAGTGAAGATTTGCTAAGGACGAGGTGACGATGCACGTGGAAAATGGTTCCAAAGTCGATGTGATCGCAGTTGGCACGCTACCTCTACATCTACCTTCGGGATTAGTTTTAGACCTGAATAATTGTTATTTGGTGCCAGCGTTAAGCATGAACATTATATCTCGATCTTGTTTGATTTGAGACAGTTATTCATTTAAATCAGAGAATAATGGTTGTTCTATTTATATGAGTAATATCTATTATGGTCATGCACCCTTGAAGAGTTGTCTATTTTTGTTGAATCTCGATAGTAGTGACACACATATTCATAATATTGAAGCCAAAAGATGCAGAGTTGATAATGATAGTGCAACTTATTTATGGAACTGTCGTTTAGGTCATATTGGTGTAAAGCGCATGAAGAAACTCCATTCTGATGGACTTTCGGAACCACTTGATTATGAATCACTTGGTACTTGTGAACCGTGCCTCATGGGCAAGATAACTAAAACTTCGTTCTCCGGAACAATAGAGCGAGCAACAGATTTGTTGGAAATCATACATACTATTGTATGTGGTCTGATGAATATTGAGGCTCGCGGCGGGCATCGTTATTTTCTCACCTTCACAGATGATTTGAGCAGATATGGGTATATCTACTTAATGAAACATAAGTCTGAAACATTTGAAAAGTTCAAAGAATTTCAGAGTGAAGTGGAAAATCATCGTAACAAGAAAATAAAGTTTCTATGATCTGATCGTGGAGGAGAATATTTGAGTTACGAGTTTGGTCTTCATTTGAAACAATGTGGAATAGTTTCACAACTCACGCCACCCGGAACACCATAGCGTAATGGTGTATCCAAACGTCGTAATCGTACTTTACTAGATATGGTGCGATCTATGATGTCTCTTACTGATTTATCGCTATCATTTTCGGGTTATGCTTTAGAGACGGCTGCATTCATGTTAAATAAGGCACCATCTAAATCCGTTGAGACGGCACCTTATGAACTGTGGTTTGGCAAGAAACCCAAGTTGTCGTTTCTTAAAGTTTGGGGCTGCGATGCTTATGTGAAAAAGCTTCAACCTAATAAGCTCAAACCCAAATCGGAGAAATGTGTCTTCATAGGATACCCAAAGGAGACTGTTGGGTACACCTTCTATCACAGATCCGAAGGCAAGACATTCGTTGCTAAGAATGGATCCTTTCTAGAGAAGGAGTTTCTCTCGAAAGAAGTGAGTGGGAGGAAAGTAGAACTTGATGAGGTAACTGTACCTGCTCCCTTATTGGAAAGTAGTTCATCACAGAAATCTGTTCCTGTGACTCCTACACCAATTAGTGAGGAAGCTAATGATGATGATCATGTAACTTCAGATCAAGTTACTACCAAACCTCATAGGTCAACCAGAGTAAGATCCGCACCAGACTGGCACGATAATCATGTTCTAAAGGTCATGTTACTTGACCATGACGAACCTACGAACTATGAGGAAGCGATTATGAGCCCAGATTCCGCAAAATGGCTTGAGGCCATGAAATCTGAGATGGGATCCATGTACGAGAACAAAGTGTGGACTTTGGTTGACTTACTCGATGATCGGCAAGCCATCGAGAATAAATGGATCTTCAAGAAGAAGACTGACGCTGACGGTAACGTTACTATCTACAAAGCTCAACTTGTTGCGAAAGGTTTTCGACAAGTTCAAGGAGTTAACTATGATGAGACATTCGCACCCGTAGCGATGCTTAAGTCTGTCTGAATCATGTAAGCAATTGCTGCATTTTATGATTATGAAATTTGGCAAATGGATGCAAAGACTGCATTCCTGAATGGATTTCTAGAAGAAGAGTTGTATACGATGCAACCTGAAGGTTTTATCGTTCCAAAGGATGCTAACAAAGTGTGCAAGCTCCAGCGATCCATTTATGGACTGGTGCAAGCATCTCGAAGTTGGAATAAACGTTTTGATAGTGTGATCAAAGCATATGGTTTTATACAAACTTTTGGACAAGCCTGTATTTATAAGAAAGTGAGTGGGAGCTCTGTAGCATCTCTAATATTATATGTAGATGACATATTGTTGATTGGAAATGATATAGAATTTCTGGATAGCATAAAAGGATACTTGAATAAGAGTTTTTTAATGAAAGACCTCGGTGAAGTTGCTTATATATTGGGCATCAAGATCTATAGAGATAGATCAAGACGCTTGATTGGACTTTCACAAAGCACATACATTGATAAAGTTTTGAAGAAGTTCAAAATGGATCAAGCAAAGAAAGGGTTCTTGCCTGTGTTACAAGGTGTGAAGTTGAGTCAAACTCAATGCCCGACCACTACGGAAGATAGAGAGAAAATGAAGGTCATTCCCTATGCTTCAGCCATAGGTTCTATCATGTATGCAATGTTGTGTACCAGACCTGATGTGTGCCTTGATATTAGTTTAGCAGGGAGGTACCAAAGTAATCCTGGAGTGGATCACTGGACAGCGGTAAAGAACATGCTGAAATACCTGAAAAGGACTAAGGATATGTTTCTCACTTATGGAGGTGACAAAGAGCTCGTCGTAAATGGTTACGTCGATGCAAGCTTTGACACTGATCCGGATGACTCTAAGTCACAAACCGGATACGTGTTTATATTGAACGGTGGAGCTGTCAGTTGGTGCAGTTCTAAGCAAAGCATTGTGGCGGGATCTACGTGTGAAGCGGAGTACATAGCTGCTTCGGAAGAAGCAAATGAAGGAGTCTGGATGAAGGAGTTCATATCCGATCTAGGTGTCATACATAGTGCATCGGGTCCAACGAAAATATTCTGTGACAATACTGGTGCAATTGCCTTGGCAAAGAAATCCAGATTTCACAAGAGAACCAAGCACATCAAGAGATGCTTCAATTCCATCCGCGATGAAGTCAAGGAGGGAGACACAGAGATTTTCAAGATTCATACTAATCTGAATGTTGCAGACCCGTTGACTAAGCCTCTCTCACGAGCAAAACATGATCAGCACCAAGACTCCATGGGTGTTAGAATCATTACTGTGTAATCTAGATTACTGACTCTAGTGCAAGTGGGAGACTGAAGGAAATATGCCCTAGAGGCAATAATAAAGTTGTTATTTATATTTCCTTATATCAAGATAAATGTTTATTATTCATGCTAGAATTGTATTAACCGGAAACTTAGTGCATGTGTGAATACATAGACAAACAGAGTGTCACTAGTATGCCTCTACTTGACTAGATCATTGAATCAAAGATGGTTAAGTTTCCTAGCCATAGACATGAGTTGTCATTTGATTAACGGGATCACATCATTACATAATGATGTGATTGACTTGACCCATTCGGTTAGCTTAGCACTTGATCGTTTAGTATGTTGCTATTGCTTTCTTCATGACTTATACATGTTCCTATGACTATGAGATTATGCAACTCCCGAATACTGGAGGAACACTTAGTGTGCTACCAAATGTCACAACGTAACTGGGTGATTATAAAGGTGCTCTATAGGTGTCTCCGATGGTGTTTGTTGAGTTGGCATAGATTGAGATTAGGATTTGTCACTCCGATTGTCGGAGAGGTATCTCTGGACCCTCTCGATAATGCACATCACTATAAGCCTTGCAAGCAATGTAACTAATGAGTTAGTTGCGGGATGATGCATTACGGAACGAGTAAAGAGACTTGCTGGTAACGAGATTGAACTAGGTATGAAGATACCGACTATCGAATCTCGGGCAAGTAACATACCGATGAGAAAGGGAATGACGTATGTTGTCATTGCGGTTTGACCGATAAAGATCTTCGTAGAATATGTAGGAACCAATATGAGCATCCAGGTTCCGCAATTGGTTATTGACCGGAGATGAGTCTCGGTCATGTCTACATAGTTCTCGAACCCGTAGGCTCCGCATGCTTAAAGTTCTGTGACGATCGATATTATGAGTTTATGTGTTTTGATGTACCGAAGGTAGTTCAGAGTCCCGGATATGATCACAGACATGACAAGGAGTCTCGAAATGGTCAAGACATAAAGATTGATATATTGGACGGCTATATTAGGACACCGGAAGTGTTCCAGGTGATTTCGGAGAAAACCGGTGTGGGGGTGGGTTACCGGAACCCCCCCCCCCCCCCGGGGAAAGATTGGGCCTACATGGGCCATAGGGAAGAGGGGATGCAGCCCACAAGGGGCAGCTGCTCCCCCTCCCTATAGGGAGTCTGAATGGACTAGGGAGGGGGCGCGCCCCCCTTTCCTTCTCCTCTTCCTCTCCTTTCCCTCTTTCCCCTTCTCCTCCTAGTTGGACTAGGAAAGGAGGAATCCTACTCCGACTAGGAGGAGGATTCCTCCCCTCCTGGCGCGGCCTAAGGCCGGCCGGCCTCCCCCTTGCTCCTGTCTATACGGGGCAGGGGGAACCCTAGAACACAACAACAGACATTGTCTTAGCCGTGTGCGGTGCCCCCCTCCACCATAATCCACCTCGGTCATATCATTGCAGTGCTTAGGCGAAGCCCTGTGCCGGTAACTTCATCATCACCTTCATCACGCCGTCGTGCTGACGAAGCTCTCCTTCAACACTCAGCTGGATCAAGAGTTCGTGGGATGTCACCGAGTTGAACGTGTGCTGATCGCGGAGGTGTCGTAATTTCGGTACTAGGATCAGTTGGATCGTGAAGACGTACGACTACATCAACCGTGTTGTCATAACGCTTCCGCTTTCAGTCTACGAGGGTACGTAGACAACACCCTCCCCTCTCGTTGCTATGCATCACGATGATAGATCTTGCGTGTGCGTAGGAATTTTTTTGAAATTACTGTGTTTCCCAACACCAAGCGCGGCTGCAAGTGGGGCTGCGACTGCCCGCGCATAAGTAAAGGGGTACAGAAGGCCCCTACTTTTGTAAATCGACAAGGAGACACTGTGTTTTGGCGCCCATTGTGTATGAATCCGGGTGAGAGGTGGTTATGTCACGTTTGAATGCAATTACAAACCTACCCCTATCGAAACCTATAGAAATCGAACCGATAGGCTTTGCGTGTCAGGGATAGGCAGTAATTTCCATCTCGCAGATTTTGGATTCGGGCAGTTACTGCGAATTTCCCTGCTTCGTTCATATTTTTGCAGAGCAAGAGAGCATGTTTACCGGGCCAACACAATTTGAATCCAGTTTGTATTCTATTTTTATTCGGGCAGGATCCATTTTTGATTGGAACAAAATTCTATATACATCATTTTTTATATATACTTTCAAAAGCACAACAAAGAATTCTGCTCCTTTATATGTATAATATGATTTACAATTACAATGATCACAAAATCATAAGGTTGAATTCAAAAAAATTAAACCAAATTATGTTCTACTAAAATGTATGGATCAGTAATATCTACATATTAAATGACATAGATGCGCGTGAATTCATATGAGTATGCATGTTTGATAGATCAATATTGGTTCGAGTATGAATTACATGTATCATCATCTCGAATTCAAATATTTGAATCCCTTTTATGTTGACTCCTTTGACGCCCATCTCTCTCGCATGCTCCTTCATGTAGCTATCACTCTCTTTTCTCCAGCTCACCCGCACGCTCACTTCATGTTTCTCCTATCTTCGCAAACATAGTCTCTCAATGTCTCCCTTGAGAAGTGTCACACTCTCCCTATCATTATACATTACACGGTTTTCATTATCTCTCACGTCTCTACTGTTCTCTGGTATCACTAGGTACCTAAGCTTTCTTTTTCACCGCCACACACACAGTCTCACTCGTCTTTCACTTTGTCTTTCTCTCTATGGGGTTCTCTCACACACCCTATATATCTCTAGATATGACTCATACCACTAAAATTACTTTGTCATGCAGACACAACATTTGTTGCGGTCTCGTTTCCGTCTCCACCCTAGTTATAAAACTGACATTATTCATTTGTTTACCGATCAGACAAACTCCCCCTCCCTCTCTCTCTCTCTCTCTCTCTCTCTCACACACACACACACACAACTCCTGCTTCCACTCCCCTTCCCGACTACCGTCTCTCTCTCTCTCTCTCACACACACACAAAACTCTCACTTTCGCACTCCCGACTCGTATTTCTCTCACAAACATTTATCGACTAGCCTCTAGATAGGTTTATACACCCGCACACTCGTGCTTCCACTATCGCGTACATGTCTCTCTCGCGCTCCTTGTATCTATGTAGATTTTTCTTCCCTTCTTGAGACACGCCCTCTCTATCGTGCACACACACACTATCGCCTCATTTTAAGCTGATACCTCTCGCACGCACACTCTTTGTGTATTTGTCACACATGCACTCCGTCCTCCTCCTCTCTCCCTCTCTCTCACACACATGGGCTTTTTGCAACAACTAGCAAAATGCCCATGCTTTGCACGGAACATCAAGATACATTTGTATGAGTAGCTTATCTTGTGGGAGAAAAGGATGAATGAGGGAAAGCCTTATTTGCAAATGTGGAGAGGGGCGTGGGTATCTTTTTGCAAAATTGCCATAGTTCCTTCCTATCCGTCAGATATAAATTGGACGGCCTATATTGCAAGATGGCAGGCACACCATCATCACCAACTCTGTTTTTTATCTATACTCTTATAAAAAGCATAGTCGGTGATGATGGTGTGCCTGCCATCCTGCAATATAGGCCGTCCGATCTACATCTAACGGATAGGAAGGAAACTATGACAATTTACCCGAACTCCTCTCCACATTTGCAGATAAGGCCTTCCCTCGTTCATCCTTTTCTCCCACAAGATCTTGATGTTCCGTGCAACGCACGGGCATCTTGCTAGTAAGAGTAGAAATTAGAGATATACCACTTCTCGAATCTTGAAACCAACAACATTCCTCCCTTATCTAAGCAAAACCGCCAAAGGAATATATTTTGAGTGAAACATAACATATTTTTAGTGATATACGTATTTCAAAACTAGACTCTTTTTTCTATCAAATAGGTGAATATGTATTAGTCTACTTTGATCGTGTGGCAACACATTGGCACATTGCTAGTAGTTATTACTACTGTATAATTTTTTGGACACTAGACAAACGGTGGAGTACATATATGAAGAGAAGAAGCGCACGCACGCAGTCGGTCTCTCGCTGTCTCGCACACATGAGAGTTACGTAAAGGCAACTTTAACAAATAAACCCTAAAACCCTAGGTGCACGATTGCTGCATGCACAGGTACCGGGTACGTGGTGGAGCGCACCTATGTAGGAATAGTCAGCTCGCGTGATAATTTGATCCGTAGGAGTTGATGGTCGGGACCACAGGTGAACGACCTAGAGGCGGTGGCTCGCCAGTTGCCACGGATCGAGTAGCCATGTTGAAAATATCATTTTTTTAGCGGGGTAAGAGTTCCGATTTTCAATGGCGCGTTATAAGTACTAAGTAGTTTTTAGAACGATTGGTATGGAGCGAAAATAGAATTCATAACTGCTATCTCCTTGGCGTATGGTTGTATGGGTTTATGATGCGAGATATTGAACCTAGTAGTTCTAGGGCAAATACTATGGTTTAGATGTTGGTTTTCAGTAATGAAAATCGGAAGGGGAAACCCTTCTTTGATAAAAAAAACTACTACCTCCGTTCTGGTTTACTAGTCCCCATCGTATTTTGGGTCAAAGTTTGTCCACGAATTTTACTTGTAAAATGAGAATGGAAAACGAGATTTTGTTATACCCAAACAAAAAAGGACTAGACGGAGTGATTGCTCTAACACGGACGCGACCTCTCATAGCGAAGGCATTGAACCGGCACGCCGGCCAAGAGGGCCCCACTCGCTGCAGGCCCGGATGAACACGCCTCCTCGCCGCATGCAACCAGCTTCAGACTGCCCCGCCTGCCTCCATTGAATCCGCGCGTGTGCCGGCAACACGTCCTTCCGCGAGCCGGCCGGCATTTTAGAACACAAAAAATGACCAAAATATAATTAATTACGCATGGTCTTGACTTGTTGTGCTCGCACTGGTAGTAGGAACTAGAGGTTTTTCTTTATTTATAACTCTCCTCACATTTTTTTGGCTTCAAAGTGAATCATGGTTGTAGACATTATCTATGAATGTGCAGATATCTGTGAACATGAGTTTGATGTGGAAGTGGAACTTGGAATGTCGGGCTTGCGCGTGAACTATACCATCTCCAATGCTTCGCCTGTTATTGTTTGGAAAGTAATTGTTGTTATTACATGACCCAAAAAAATTTATTTTGTGCCACATCAGTAGATGCACGGACATCACAACAGACATGTTGACTCGATAAACATTTGAACCTAGCTATTATGAAGGAAAAATTTGTATTGACATCCGTTTTAGATAGCAGGAGACACCTAGCCTGCTCTGCCTCTGCTAGCTTATTTCTAGCTTCTTCCATCTCTTCTTTGGCTTGGGTGTAGAGAGCATCTGATTGCTCTTTTCGCTTCTTCAGGAACTCAGCTACATTCTCAAGGGCTACTGCATGCTTTGTTTTAGCCTTTACTAGAGCCACGAGGACATGAACAGTTGACGACTCCACCTGGCTTGTGTGTAATCCAGCATCATCTCGGAATTTGCACCTTGTGTCTAATCCAGCACAATTAGGGAACTGGCACCTTGTGTGTAATCCAACCTCATTTTGGAAACATGATCTCGAGGTTGACCATACTTCCCTCCTCGCAGGAACTGCATCCTGACATGAAGTTACTTCTTTTTTAGATCAATACTTAGAGCAACCCAGATCCATTTAGTAGAGGCCAGATAAACAGGACTCGGAGAAGTGAATTCAAAAGGAAAAATATATAAACAGACTACAAGGTGAGAACACCCACTTCCTACATCAAGCTAAAAACGAAAGCATCAGGACGATTAAGACTCTTCTATTACACATCAAAGAACACGAGCCTAAGAGAAACAAAAACTATAACATATACACATCGAAGAACACGAGGCTAAACGAAAGTAATTGAAAGGGTGTTACTTACCAAAGCTCGTTTACTGAGTTCGTGCAGCTCCTCTTTAACTTGCCACGCACCTTGAAGATGTCCCCAATATCCCGTGTTTGGTCTTCATTGCTCCTCTGCATGTTCGCACTCGTGGTTTTAAAATCTCAACATGGCAAGAAAAATATACTACTCCCTCTGTCCCATAATATAAGAACGTTTCTGACACTACACTAGTGTCAAAAATGTTCTTATATTATTGGACGGAGGGAGTAGTAATACTCATGCATCTTGTGGGCAACATTAAAGCACTCGTCTGCCATGTTAGAGCATCTCCAACATAAGTGCAACGCGCGGCGCTTTAAAAAAGCGTTTACAATGCTGAGATTGAGAAGTAGAGATAGGGAGTACAGACTAGAGAGTAGAGACATAGATAGTTCTCAGCATAGATATAGCATAGATAGATAAAAAAATAGATTGTTCAACTACTCCTCGTTGTCCGACTCCTCCTCGGTGATGTCCTCCTCCGATATCTCCATGTAGGCTTGAAGATACCGATCGTCATCGGATTCCCAGGGCGACGCAGCTCCTAGCCTCATGTTGAATTGAGCGTCCGATTTTTGCGTACGCTTGTCCTCGCGATAGGCGGCTCACTCCGCCCTCCTCTTCTCCCTCTCCGCCCTCCTTTATGCGTAGAACTCGCGCTCGTTGATGATGTCCTGCGGGAAGCATTTGTGCCACAGCGCCATGGCTTCCTCGTCCATCTCAGTGATGCCGAGATGGTGCTCCCGCCTCCAGTTGTCGCGACGATCCTCGTCGGTTATAAGCCACGGCAGAGGCGCGAGCTCCTGCGCCCGCTCCCACGTCGGCACATTGGGGAAGTTCAATGTTCTATGAGGCCACCGGAGGCGCCACGCCGCCGCGTCGTACCCGCGGGCGGCCTCGTTGGCAGTGTCGAAATTGCCGAGGCCGAGGCGCGTCCCACGGAACTGGATCTCGACGAAGAAGCCGCCAGAGGGGTGCGCGCGGATGCCGCGGTATCCCCAAGTTTCCCGGCGATGGAGCGGCATGGTGGCGCGGCGGCGGCGAGGCGAGAAAGAAAAGGGAGAGAGCGGTGGTGAGGCGCAGAATGGTGGCGAGGCGCAGAGCGGGGAGAGAGCGGTGGCGAGGCACAGAACGGGGAGAGAGGGGTGGCAAGGCACAGAGCGGTGGGAGGGCGTTGGATTTTATAAAGCGCGTCGGACGCCACGCGCCAAAACTAGCGCGCGCCCGGCCGCTTTTTTCCCGCGTGCGCGCGATCCTTTCCCGATGTCCGTGCTATCTCTACTCTCTTCTCTAATGTTATATTTATTTTATATTTTATATTTATCTCTACTTCTCTACTCTCTAATCTTTTAAAAACAGAGTTGGTGATGATGGTGTGCCTGCCATCCTACAATATAGGTCGTCCGATTTATATCCGACGGATAGGAAGGAAACTATGGCAATTTTGTAGAAAGATACCCACACCCCTCTCCAGATTTGCAAATAAGGCCTTCCCTCGTTCATCCTTTTCTCCCACAAGCTAAACTACTCATACAAATGCATCTTGATGTTCCGTGCAACGCATGGGCATCTTGCTAGTTGTAAAAAACTTTCCATCATTTGCCACACTACTGGTTGTAGATGAAGAACCTACCCATGCACAGCGCGATACAGGAGCGACGCACAATTACAAGTTGATATTCTGTTGGACAATGGAGGCTATAACCAATTACTTTTACGGAAACAATAGCAACTAGGAAATTTGAGGTAGGTATGAACAAAATTGGAACTACACATGTACTGCACTACTGCTAAGTGATTCAATACACACATTACCAATCGAGGAGGAGAACGATGGTCGCGACGGCCTCTGTGCATCATGGTCGGCAACGGGAGTTAGTTCATTGTCCACGACGCTGGTGCTTCTGCGCTTGGCGTCGGCTTCCGGAAAGCAGATCCGAGACCGTGGAAGACGATGCCGGGGAAGAGGCTCCATGTTGATACGTCTCCAACGTATCTATAATTTTTTATTGTTCCATGCTATTATATTACCTGTTTTGAGTGATTATGGGCTTTATTATACACTTTTATATTACTTTTGGGACTAACCTATTAACCGGAGGCCCAGCCCATATTGTTGTTTTATTGCCTATTTCAGTATTTCGAAGAAAAGGAATATCAAATGGAGTCCAAACGGAATGAAACCTTCGGCATCATGCTTTTTTGGAAGAATATCATCCTGGAGACTTGGAGTTCAAGTCAAAAGATCCTCAAGGAGGCCAGGAGATAGGGGGCGCCCCCCCCCCCCTACTGGGCGCGCCCCCTGTCTCGTGGGCCCCTCGAGGCTCCCCCGACCGACTTCTTTCGCCTATATAGTCCCACGTACCCTAAAAACATCCACGGAGAAGATAGATCGGGAGTTCCACCGCCGCAAGCCTCTGTAGCCACCAAAAACCTCTCGGGAGCCTGTTCCGGCACCTGGGAGGGGATCCCATCACCGATGGCCATCTTCATCATTTCGGCGCTCTCCATGACGAGGAGGGAGTAGTTCACCCTCGGGCTGAGGGTATGTACCAAGAGCTATGTGTTTGATCTCTCTCTCGTGTTCTCTCGTGTTCCCTCTATGGCACGATCTTGATGTATCCCGAGCTTTGCTATTGTAGTTGGATCTTATGATGTTTCTCCCCTCTACTCTCTTGTGATGAATTGAGTTTCCCTTTGGAGTTATCTTATCGGATTGAGTCTTTTATGAGAACACTTGATGTATGTCTTGCCGTGCTTATCTGTGGTGACAATGGGATATCATGTGCCACTTGATGTATGTTTTGGTGACCAACTTGCGGGTTCCGCCCATGAACCTATGCATAGGGGTTGGCACACGTTCTTGACTCTCCGGTAGAAACTTTGGGGCACTCTTTGAAGTACTTTGAGGTGGTTTCGTACCCTACCATAATCTCTACGTTTGTTCTCCGCTATTAGTGGCTTTGGAGTGACTCTTTGTTGCATGTTGAGGGCTTGTTATATGATCTATCTATGTTATTATTGTTGAGAGAACTTGCACTAGTGAAAGTATGAACCCTAGGCCTTGTTTCCTATCATTGCAATACCGTTTACGCTCACTTTTATCATTAGTTACCTTGCTGTTTTTATTATTTCAGATTACAAAAACCTTTATCTACCATCCATATTGCACTTGTATCACCATCTCTTCGCCGAACTAGTGCACCTATACAATTTACCATTGTATTGGGTGTGTTGGGGACACAAGAGACTCTTTGTTATTTGGTTGCAGGGTTGTTTGAGAGAGACCATCTTCATCCTATGCCTCCTATAGATTGATAAACCTTAGGTCATCCACTTTAGGGAAATTTGCTACTGTCCTACAAACCTGTGCACTTGCAGGCCCAAGAACGTCTGCAAGAATAAGGTTGCGTAGTAGACATCAAGCTCTTTTTTCAAGCGCCGCTGTCGGGAGGTTAGTGCTTGAAGGTATATCTTTAGATCTTGCAATCGAATCTTTTCGTTTCTTGTTTTAGCAATAGTTTAGTTTATAAAAGAAAACTATAAAAAATGGAATTGAGTTTGTCTCATATGCTTCATCTTTTTAATGTCTTTCGTGAAAATGATGGGAAGGAAAATTGTGCTCAAGTACTAGAAGAAGAATTACATAGAATGCTTGGCATGAAATATGTGAATGATGAGCATGATTACAATGTTGTTAGTATGAATTCCTCGAATATCCATGATGCTAATGATATGCAAAGCCACAAGCTTGGGGAAGCTATGTTTGATGAAGATGATATTTTTTTGTCCCCCGAGCTATGATGAGCAAATTTACTATGATGAAAGCATGCCTCCTATCTATGATGATTATTGTGATCACACGTATGCTTTAAATAATAATTATAACCATGAAACTTGTCATCTTGATCTTAATTTTCAATCATATGATAGTTATTTTGTTGAGTTTGCTTCCGCTACTATTCATGAGAAGAAATTTGCTTATGTGGAGAGTAGTAAAATTTCTATGCTTGTAGATCATGAAAAGAATGATTTAGTTGCTGATTATATTGTTGAATTCATTCATGATGCTACTGAAAATTACTCCCTCCGTCCGGAAATACTTGTCATTGAAATGGATGTATCTAGATGTATTTTAGTTCTAGATACATTAATTTTCATCCATTTTGATGACAAGTAATTCCGGACAGAGGGAGTATTATGAGATAGGATCATATGCTTCTACATATTGCAATAATATCAAGTTTCCTCTCTATGTGCTTAAAATTTTAAAGTTATGCTTGTTTTACCTTCCTATGCTAGTTGATTATTGTTCCCATAAGTTGATTGCTCACAAAATACCTATGCATAGGAAGTGGGTTAGACTTAAATGTGCTAGTCATATTCTTCATGATGCTCTCTTTATGTTTCAACTCCTATCTTTTCTGTGAGCATCATTGAAATCATCATGCCTAGCTAGGGGCGTTAAACGATAGCGCTTGTTGGGAGGCAACCCAAATTTATTTTAGTTTCTTGCTTTTTGGTTCTGTTTAAGAATAAATAATCCATCTAGCTTCTGGTTAGATGTGTGTTCATGTTTTAATTAGTGTTTGTGCCAAGTAGAACCTTTGGGAAGACTTGGGTGAAGTCTTTATGATCATGCTGTAAAAAACAGAAACTTTAGCGCTCCCGAGATTAGCTAGAACTTTTTACTGGAAAGTGCTGTTTAGTTGATTATTTTTGCAGATGATTACTAGACAAATTCCTCAGGTCCAGCAATTTATTTTAGAATTTTTTGATTATCAGAAGTTTGCGTTAGTTACAGATTACTACAGACTGTTCTGCTTTTGACAGATTCTGTTTTTCGTGTGTTGTTTGCTTATTTTGATGCATCTATGGCTAGTAAAATAGTTTATAAACCATAGAGAAGTTGTAATACAGTAGGTTTAACACCAATATAAATAAATAATGAGTTCATTACAGTACCTTATGTGGTTGTTTTGCTTTCTTTCGCTAATGGAGCTTATGAATTTTCTGTTGAGTTTTGTGTTGTGGAGTTTTCAAGTTTTGGGTAAAGATTTGATGGACTATGGAAAAAGGAGTGGCAACAACCAAGAGCCTAAGTTTGGGGATGCCACGGAAAGCATTCCCTCTTTCGTCTTCGTTCATCGGTAACTTTACTTGGAGCTATATTTTTATTCACCACATGATATGTGTTTTGCTTGGAGCGTCATTTCCTTTTGTTAGTATTTGCTTGCTGTAATTTAGAATAATTTTTTGCATCTTTAGTTTCAATAAAAAAAAGGTCAAGGATAGCCTTTACCATGCTTATTTTGCTAGTATACATGTTGCTGTTAGAAAACAGAAAGTTTACCTCTGTTGCAAAAATTCCTCAGAAAAGTTAGAGAATGGTATAATGTTGAAACTTTTTGCATATTGAACTCTGATAAATTTATTACAGTGGGAATTTTAGTTCATAATTTTTCGAGTCAGGGAAGTATTGATACTCTTGCATTCTTTATAGACTGTACTGTTTTGGCAGATGTCTGTTATGTTTGCATTGTTTGCTTATGTTTGCTTGTTTAATGGTTCTATTTGAGGATAGGAGTGTTAAATATGCAGAGGCATTTAGTATTCAATGTTGAATAATAATTTAAGTGATTTTTTACATAGAAAATGATAAGGTTTTGCATTGGTTTATACAAACCTCTCTCACGAGTTCTTGTTGAGTTTGTTGTGGATGAAGCTTTTGATAAAAAGAGAAACCATGATATGGGAGGAATTAAGGAGACACAAAAGTTCAAGCTTGGTGATTCCCAAGGCACCCCAAGATAATATTTCAAGAAGTCTCAAGCATCTAAGCTTGGGGATGCCCCGGTAGGCATCCCACCTTTCTTCTTCAACAACTATCGGTTAGTATCGGTTGAGCCTAAGTTTTTGCTTCTTCACATGAGTTGTGATATCCTTGCAATGTCATTTTGTTTGTTTTTCTTTCTGTTTGAATACAATACCAAGATCTGAAATTCTTTAATGAGAGGGAGTCTTCATATAGTTGCACAATTATTCGACTACTCATTGATCTTCACTTATATCTTTCGGAGTAGTTTGTCATTTGCTCTAGTACTTCACTTATATCTTTTAGAGCACAGTGGTGGTTTTATTTTGAAGAAATAGATGAACTCTCATGCTTCACTTATATTATTGTGAGAGTCTTAAATAGCATGGTAATTTGCTTAATAATAATATGCTAGGTATACAAAAATAATAAAAGCTTTCTTATGGGTGTGTTGAATACTAAGAAAAGTTTGATGCTTGATAATTGTTTTGAGATATGGAGGTGATAATATCAAAGTTGTGCTAGTTGAGTAGTTGTGAATTTGAGAAATACTTGTGTTAAAGTTTGTGATTCCCGTAGCATGCACGTATGGTGAACCGTTATGTGATGAAGTCGGAGCATGATTTATTTATTGATTGTCTTCCTTATGAGTGGCGGTCAGGGATGAGCGATGGTCTTTTCCTACCAATCTATCCCCCTAGGAGCATGCGCGTAATACTTTGCTTTCATAACTTGTAGATTTTTGAAATAAGTATATGAGTTCTTATGACTAATGTTGAGTCCATGGATTATACGCACTCTCACCCTTCCACCATTGCTAGCCTCTCTAATACCGCGCACTTTTTCGCCGGTATCATACACCCACCATATATTTTCCTCAAAACAGCCACCATACCTACCTATCATGGAATTTCCATAGCCATTCCGAGATATATTGCCATGCAACTTTCCACCGTTCCGTTTATTATGACACGCTCCATCATTGTCATATTGCTAGCATGATCATGTAGTTGACATAGTATTTGTGGCAAAACCAATGTTCATAATTCTTTCATACATGCCACTCTTGATTCATTGCACATTCCGGTACACCGCCGGAGGCATACATATAGAGTCATATCTTGTTCTAAGTATCGAGTTGTAATTGTTGAGTTGTAAGAAAAATAAAAGCGTGATGATCATCATTTTTAGAGCATTGTCCCAAGTGAGGAAAGGATGATGGAGACTATGATTCCCCCACAAGTCGGGATGAGACTCCAGACGAAAAATAAAAAAAAGAGGCCATAAAAAAAAGAGAAAAGGCCCAAATAAAAAAATAAAAAAATATAAAAAATGAGAGAAAAAGAGAGAAGGGGCAATGCTACTATCCTCTTACCACACTTGTGCTTCAAAGTAGCACCATGATCTTCATGATAGAGAGTCTCCTATGTTGTCACTTTCATATACTAGTGGGAATTTTTCATTGTAGAACTTGGCTTGTATACTCCAATGATGGGCTTCCTCAAAATGCCCTAGGTCTTCGTGAGCAAGCGAGTTGGATGCACACCCACTTAGTTTCTTTTGTTGAGCTTTCATATACTTATATCTCTAGTGCATCCGTTGCATGGCAATCCCTATTCACTCACATTGATATTTATTGATGTGCATCTCCATAGCCCGTTGATACGCCTAGTTGATGTGAGACTATCTTTTCCCTTTTGTCTTCTCCACAAGCACCATTCTATTCCACCTATATTGCTATGTCCATGGCTCACGCTCATGTATTGCGTGAAGATTGAAAAAGTTTGAGAATGTCAAAAGTATGAAACAATTGCTTGGCTTGTCATCGGGGTTGTGCATGATTTAAATACTTTGTGTGGTGAAGATAGACCATAGCCGACTATATGATTTTGTAGGGATAACTTTCTTTGGCCATGTTATTTTGAGAAGACATAATTGCTTTGTTAGTATGCTTGAAGTATTATTATTTTTATGTCAATATGAACTTTTGTCTTGAATCTTTCGGATCTGAATATTCATATAACAAGTAAGAAGAATTACAATGAAATTATACCAACTAGCATTCCACATCAAAAATTCTGTTTTTATCATTTACCTACTCGAGGACAAGCAGGAATTAAGCTTGGGGATGCTTGATACGTCTCCAACGTATCTATAATTTTTGATTGTTCCATGCTATTATATTACCTGTTTTGAATGATTATGGGCTTTATTATACACTTTCATATTACTTTTGGGACTAACCTATTAACCGGAGGCCCAGCCCATATTGCTGTTTTATTGCCTGTTTCAGTATTTTGAAGAAAAGGAATATCAAACGGAGTCCAAACGGAATGAAACCTTCAGCATCGTAATTTTTTGGAAGAATATCATCCTGGAGACTTGGAGTTCAAGTCAGAAGATCCTCGAGGAGGCCAGGAGATAGGGGGTGCCCCCTACTGGGCGCGCCCCCCTGTCTTGTGGGCCCCTCGAGCCTCCCCCGACCGACTTCTTTCACCTATATAGTCCCACATACCCTAAAAACATCCACGGAGAAGATAGATCGGGAGTTCCGCCGCCGCAAGCCTCTGTAGCCACCAAAAACCTCTCGGGAGTCCGTTCCGGCACCCTGCCGGAGGGGTCCCATCACCGGTGGCCATCTTCATCATACCGGCGCTCTCCATGACGAGGAGGGAGTAGTTCACCCTCGAGGCCGAGGGTATGTACCAGTAGCTATGTGTTTGATCTCTCTCTCTCTCATGTTCTCTCTCGTTCCCTCTATGGCACGATCTTGATGTATCCCGAGCTTTGCTATTGTAGTTGGATCTTATGATGTTTCTCCCCTCTACTCTCTTGTGATGAATTGAGTTTCCCTTTGAAGTTATCTTATCGGATTGAGTCTTTTATGAGAACACTTGATGTATGTCTTGCCGTGCTTATCTGTGGTGACAATGGGATATCATGTGCCACTTGATGTATGTTTTGGTGACCAACTTGCGGGTTCCGCCCATGAACCTATGCACGTGGGTTGGCACACGTTCTTGACTCTCCAAAGAGAAACTTTGGGGCACTCTTTGAAGTACTTTGTGTTGGTTGGATGAATCTAAGATTGTGTGATGCATATCGTATAATCATGCCCACGGATACTTGAGGTGACAATGGAGTATCTAGGTGACATTAGGGTTTTGGTTGATTTGTGTCTTAAGGTGTTATTCTAGTACGAACTCTTTAATAGATCGATCCGAAAGAATAACTTTGAGGTGGTTTCGTGCATACCATAATCTCTACGTTTGTTCTCCGCTATTAGTGGCTTTGGAGTGACTCTTTGTTGCATGTTGAGGGCTTGTTATATGATCTATCTATGTTATTATTGTTGAGAGAACTTGCACTAGTGAAAGTATGAACCCTAGGCCTTGTTTCCTATCATTGCAATACCGTTTACGCTCACTTTTATCATTAGTTACCTTACTGTTTTTATTATTTTAGATTACAAAAACCTTTATCTACCATCCATATTGCACTTGTATCACCATCTCTTCGCCGAACTAGTGCACCTATACAATTTACCATTGTATTGGGTGTGTTGGGGACACAAGAGACTCTTTGTTATTTGTTTGCAGGGTTGTTTGAGAGAGACCATCTTCATCCTACGCCTCCTACGGATTGATAAACCTTAGGTCATCCACTTGAGGGAAATTTGCTACTGTCCTACAAACCTGTGCACTTGCAGGCCCAACAACGTCTACAAGAAGAAGGTTGCTTAGTAGACATCACATGTACGAGGACGGCGGCGGACCGGCTCTAGTGCGGCGTACGAGGTCGTATGAGGCATATGCGCTGCGGTGGACGAGTGCGCAGATGTAGAAGGGGAGGAGCACAAAGGCTGTGGTGCCGTGGAGAAGTCTATTTTGCGGTGGGAATAGAAAATGGGGAGTATTCAGGTGTACTACTCTAGGTGCCAGGGTGGGGTTGGCTGGGTAGGGTGAACCTGAAGTTACAAAAACAGCCCCCTACCAAGCTTCATCCGTAGGCCTATTCCGAAGGCTATGATGGTAACTTCGCACTACTCCAATCAGGTCGCGGGAGATTTTCCCGCCGACCTCAAAAAATTTGTGACACTGAACTCCCAGTGTGGCGCCTTGGGTGATTGGGCTAAGCAACTAGCAAGAAGTACTAGTAACTACTAGTACTCCCTACGTTTTTATTAACTCTGCATATTAGGTTTGACCGAAGTCAAACTTCCTAAAGTTTGACCAAGTTTATAGAAATATATAAACATTTACCATAAAAAATATGTATGATGTGAAAGTACATTCAATAATGAATCTAATGGTATTTATTTGTTATTGTATATGTTAATATTTTTTGTTATAAACTTTCTGAGAGTTTACGAAACTTGACTTTGACGAATGCTAATAAGCGTCTTAAATAAAAACGGAGGGAGTACACATTTGTTTTCTTAGTTTGTAGTGAATTAATCATTTGTTGTAATTGTGAAATAAATATATTAGGCTACTGACTTCGAATGTAATGGTCTATACAATTCAATAGTTACAATAGGTGTTGAATTACAAGATGTATACGAGGTCTATAGTACTTCACAATATGCTCAAACTCACATAATCCCAGGCAAATGATAATCTAAATGCATTTCATTGTTATTACTTTGTAGGATGCAACAAAACCAACCATAACTCTACATCATCCATTATAAAAGCAACATTTTGAACACATCCCAATGTGTGAATGAAACGTGTAGAGAGAGCTTGCGAAGATGGAGCAGATAGGGCGGGAAAGATTGTATGTATGTGGACGAGAGAGTATGAGACAAACCTAACGAGAGAGAGAGAGAGAGAGAGAGAGAGAGAGGATGAAGTTAGGTCTGTGAGAAAGTTGGGGACATGTAATATACGTGAGATGTGTGTGCATCCGAATTCTGTACACGTGAAAGGAGAAGAGACAACAGGTTTGATGAAAGAGCTAGAAAAACATGGAAGAGAGGGGAAGGATCTCGTGGGTTGAGGGATTGATAATTTTGTGCGGGGGAGAGAGGGATTGGTAATTTTGTGCGGGAGAGAGAGGGGGGAGTCAGTCAGCCGTCGTCACATCATCCTGCTTCCAAATGGCCTCGCATTCTCTAGTGCAGTGTGGTCGCCGTCTTCGATCTCCTCGATGCGCTCTTTGAAGATTGAGTTGTTGTGCATGCTGGGGTGCAGAGAAGCACAAGTGAGAGTGGTCGCCATATAACCTTGGATGGGGATGAATTGTGTGCTCGGGGGAGGGGGGTGTGTGTGCGGTGTGTGTGTGTGTGTGTGTGTGTGTGTGTGTGTGTGTGTGTGTGTGTGTGTGTGTGTGTTTGTCAGATATTGAGAGAAATCAAACCTATGGAGATAAATGTGTGTGTATGTGACGGAAAGCTACATGCTAAATAGGGTTTTCATGAAAAGATTGTGCGTGCGAGATAGAGAGCGATGTGTGGGCCTTGAGATGGGCTGGGGCCGGGTGAGGGTGTCAAAATGTGTGCTTTGATGCATGTGTTACAAGCAATCGTGCGAGGGGTGGACGAATCGAGAGAGATGGTTGTTGTGTTACGGATGCTCCTCTCTCTCTCTCTCTATCTCTATCTCTCTCACACACACACATACACACACTCAAGAAAAATAGAAGACTGTTCTCTCATGTATACACAACGTATCAGAATCTGTCTATGTCTCACTCATGCATGATCATTTGCACATTCACACCTCTCCATGTCTCTATCACACCCACACCGTCTCCACATTGTTCTTCCGCCACAACACACATATGGACACATACACACGTTCTCTCTCTGTCACACACACAAAATCAGTATTAAAAAAAACTAGGACGCACCTAAAACGTCCAAATCCAAATAAGCACGAACTGAAGCTAAATTCAAATATATGGAAATATTGTAGCGTCAAGAACTTCTCCAGGAAAAAAAGTTGAGTAATATTAGGGAATTGTTTTCACACACACACAAAAAGGTGAAGGAAATATGCCCTAGAGGCAATAATAAAGTTATTATTTATTTCCTTATTTCATGATAAATGTTTATTATTCATGCTAGAATTGTATTAACCGGAAACATAATACTTGTGTGAATACATAGACAAACAGAGTGTCACTAGTATGCCTCTAATTGACTAGCTCGTTGATCAAAGATGGTTATGTTTCCTAGCCATTGACATGAGTTGTCATTTGATTAACGAGACATGAGTTGTCATTTGATTAACGGGATCACATCATTAGGAGAATGATGTGATTGACTTGATCCACTCCGTTAGCTTAGCACTTGATCGTTTAGTATTCTGCTATTGCTTTCTTCATGACTTATACATGTTCCTATGACTATGAGATTATGCAACTCCGTTTACTGCAGGAACACTTTGTGTGCTACCAAATGTCACAACGTAACTGGGTGATTATAAAGGTGCTCTACAAGTGTCTCCGAAGATACTTGTTGGGTTGGCGTATTTCGGGATTAGGATTTGTCACTCCGATTGTCGGAGAGGTATCTCTGGGCCCTCTCGGTAATGCACATCACTATAAGCCTTGCAAGCATTGTAACTAATGAGTTAGTTACGGGATGATGTATTACGGAACGAGTAAAGAGACTTGCCGATAACGAGATTGAACTAGGTATCGAGATACCGACGATCGAATCTGAGGCAAGTAACATACCGATGACAAAGGGAGCAACGTATGTTGTTATGCGGTTTGACCGATAAAGATCTTTGTAGAAAATGTGGGAGCCAATATGAGCATCCAGGTTCCGCTATTGGTTATTGATTGTAAACGTGTCTCGGTCATGTATACATAGTTCTTGAACACGTAGGGTCCCCACGCTTAATGTTTGGTGACGATATGTATTATGAGTTTATGTGTTTTGATGTATCGAAGGTAGTTCGGAGTCCCGGATGAGATCGGAGACATGACGAGGAGTCTCTAAATGGTCGACACGTAAAGATCGATATATTGGACGACTATATTCGGACATTAGAAAGGTTTCGAGTGGTTCGGGTATTTTTCGGAGTACCGGGGAGTTATGGGCATACGGGGGAAGAAGTATATGGGCCTTATTTGGCTTTAGGGGAGAGAGAGAGGCAGGCTGTGCGCCCCCCCCCCCTATGATTAGTCCGAATTGGACTAGGGGGAGGGGCAGCGCCCCCTCCTTCCTTCTCTTCTCTCTTCCCCTTCCTTGTCTCCTACTCCTACTACTTGGAAGGGGAGGAATCCTACTCCCGGTGGGAGTAGGACTCCTCCAGGGCGCGCCATAGGGGCCGGCCCTCTCCCTCTCCTCCACTCCTTTATATACGTGGCTAGGGGGCACCCTAGAACACACAAGTTGATCTGTTGATCTATTCCAGCCGTGTGCGGTGCCCCCCTCCACCATATTCCACCTCGATCATATCGTAGCGGTGCTTAGGCGAAGCCCTGCGTCGGTAGCAACATCATCACGTCATCGTGCTGACGGAACTCTCCCGTGAAGCTCTACTGGATTGGAGATCGCGGGACGTCATCGAGCTAAACGTGTGCTGAACTCGGAGGTGCCGTACGTTCGGTACTTGGATCGGTCGGATCATGAAGACGTATGACTATATCAACCGCGTTGTGCTAACGCTTCCGTTTTTGGTCTACGAGGGTACGTGGACAACACTCTCCCCTCTGGTTGCTATACATCACCATGATCTTGCATGTGCGTAGGAAATTTTTGAAATTACTACGTTCCCCAATAGTGGTATCAGAGCCTGGTTTTATGCGTAGATGTTATATGCATGAGTAGAACACAAGTGAGTTGTGGGTGATACAAGTCATACTGCTTACCAGCATGTCATACTTTGGTTCGGCGGTATTGTTGGATGAAGCGGCCCGGACCGACATTACGCCAGACGCTTACGCGAGACTGGTTCTACCGACGCGTGCTTTGCACACGGATGGTCAAGGTGTCAGTTTCTCCAACTTTAGTTGAACCGAGTGTGGCTACGCCCGGTCCTTGAGAAGGTTAAAATAGCACTAACTTGACAAACTATCGTTGTGGTTTTGATGCGTAGGTAAGAACGGTTCTTGCTTAGCCCGTAGCAGCCACGTAAAACTTGCAACAACAAAGTAGAGGACGTCTAACTTGTTTTTGCAGGGCATGTTGATATGTGATATGGTCAAGACATTATGCTATATTTTATTGTGTGAGATGATCATGTTTTGTAACTGAGTTATCGGCAACTAGCAGGAGCCATATGGTTGTCACTTTATTGTATGCAATGCAATCGCCCTGTAGTGCTTTACTTTATCACTAAGCGGTAGCGATAGTCGTAGAAGCATAAGTTGGCAAGACGACAACGATGCTACGATGGAGATCAAAGTGTCGTGCCGGTGACGATGGTGATCATGACGATGCTTCGGAGATGGAGATCACAAGCACAAGATGCTGATGGCCATATCATATCACTTATATTGATTACGTGTGATGTTTATCTTTGATGCATCTTATCTTGCTTTGATTGACGGTAGCATTATAAGATGATCTCTCACTAAATTTCAAGGTATAAGTGTTCTCCCTGAGTATGCACCGTTGCGAAAGTTCTTCGTGCTGAGACACCACGTGATGATCGGGTGTGATAGGCTCTGCGTTCAAATACAACAGGTGCAAAACAGTTGCACACGCAGAATACTCAGGTTAAACTTAACGAGCCTACCATATGCATATATGGCCTCAGAACACTGAGACCGAAAGGTCGAGCGTGAATCATATAGTAGATATGATCAACATAGTGATGTTCACCATTGAAACTACTCCATCTCACGTGATGATCGGACATGGTTTAGTTGATTTGGATCACGTGATCACTTAGAGGATTAGAGGGATGTCTATCTAAGTGGGAGTTCTTAAGTAATATGATTAATTGAACTTTAATTTATCATGAACTTAGTCCTGGTAGTATTAGCATATCTATGTTGTAGATCAATAGCTCGCGTTTAGCTCCCCTGTTTTAATTTTGATATGTTCCTAGAGAAAAACTATGTTGAAAGATGTTAGTAGCAATGATGCGGACTTGGTCCGTGATCTGAGGTTTATCCTCATTGCTGCACAGAAAAATTATGTCCTTGATGCACCGCTAGGTGACAAACCTATTGCAGGAGCAGATGGAGATGTTATGAACGTTTGGCTAGCTTAATATGATGACTACTTGATAGTTTAGTGCACCATGCTTAACGGCTTAGAATCGGGACTTCAAAGACGTTTTGAACATCATGGACCATATGAGATGTTCCAGGAGTTCAAGTTAATATTTCAAGCAAATACCCGAGTTGAGAGATATGAAGTCTCCAACAAGTTCTATTGCTAAAAGATGGAGGAGAATAGCTCAAGCAGTGAGCATGTGCTCAGATTGTCTGGGTACTACAATCGCTTCAATCAAGTGGGAGTTAATCTTCTAGATAAAATAGTGATTGACAGAATTCTCTAGTCACCATCACCAAATTAGTAGAACTTCGTGATGAACTTATAGTATGCAAGGGATGACGAAAACGATTCCCGAGCTTTTCATGATGGCGAAATCGATGAAGGTAGAAATCAAGAAAGAGCATCAAGTGTTGGTGGTTGACAAGACCACTAATTTCAAGGAAAAGGGCAAAGGGAAGAAGGGGAACTTCAAGAAAAACGGCAAGCAAGTTGCTGCTCAAGTGAAGAAGCCCAAGTCTGGACCTAAGCCTGAGACTAAGTGCTTCTACTGCAAAGGCACTGGTCACTGGAAGCAGAAATGCCCCAAGTATTTGGCGGATAAGAAGGATGGCAAAGTGAACAAAGGTATATTTGATATACATGTTATTGATGTGTACCTTACTAATGTTTATAGCAACCCCTCAGTATTTGATACTAGTTCAGTTGCTAAGATTAGTAACTCGGAACGAGAGTTGCAGAATGAACAGAAACTAGTTAAGGGCGAGGTGACGATGTGTGTTGGAAGTAGTTCCAAGATTGATATGATCATCATCGCACACTCCCTATACTTTTGGGATTAGTGTTGAACCTAAATAAGTGTTATTTGGTGTTTGCGTTGAGCATGAATACGATTTGATCATGTTTATTGCAATACGGTTATTCATTTAAGTTAGAGAATAATTGTTGTTCTGTTTACATGAATAAAACCTTCTATGGTCATACACCCAATGAAAATAGTTTGTTGGATCTCGATTGGAGTGATACACATATTCATAATATTGAAACCAAAAGATGCAAAGTTAATAATGATAGTGCAACTTATTTGTGGCACTGCCATTTAGGTCATATTGGTGTAAAGCGCATGAAGAAACTCCATGTTGATGGGCTTTTGGAATCACTTGATTATGAATCATTTGATGCTTGCGAACCATGCCTCATGGGCAAGATGACTAAGACTCCGTTCTCTGGAACAATGGAGCGAGCTGACTTATTGGAAATAATACATACTGATGTATGCGGTCCGATGAGTGTTGAGGCTCGCGGCAAGTATCGTTATTTTCTGACCTTCACAGATAATTTGAGCAGATATGGGTATATCTACTTGATGAAACATAAGTCTGAAACATTTGAAAAGTTCAAAGAATTTCAGAGTGAACTGGAAAATCATCATAACAAGAAAATAAAGTTTCTATGATCTTATCGTGGAGGAGAATATTTGAGTTATGAGTTTGTCCTTCAATTAAAACAATGTGGAATAGTTTCACAAACTCATGCCACCTGGAACACCACAGCATAATGGTGTGTCTGAATGTCATAACCGTACTTTATTGGATATAGTGCAATCTATGATGTCTCTTACCAATTTACCACTAATGTTTTGGGGTTATGCATTAGAGACAGCTGCATTCACGTTAAATAGGTGTGACACTCCAAAAATATTCTTTTGGTTTTCTTCAAAAAATGTGTTGGATTTGAAGGTCTTCTAAACCCTTCCAAAAATCTCTCTCAAAAACTTCTTCCCTCTAGCAAGGATTTTATTTTGGCATCTCCTTCAACTCTGGTGTTTGTTTTTTTTTTACTTTTCTTCTGATTGCTCTCTTCTCAAAATTTCAAAATTTTGGATTTCTAATTTTTCTTTTAAAAAGAAAACCCTAGGAGTTTTACATCTTCTCCAATATTGAAACCGCTCATGATTTTTACCATGCCCCATATGGTAAAATCTTCCTAAAATCTCTCCTTCCACTTTGGGGCAATCCAAACATTCTGTCTCAACAAGTTCAATCCTTTTCTGAATTTTATTTCATTTATTTCTACTCCCAAATCTTTTCATCCATTATTTTGAGCCTAGGTGATTTGCAAAGCAAGTACCTAAATGCAATTGAGCTTTGACCTCAAACCAACTCCCCTGGATAGTCCTTGGTACCCACAACCTAGAACAATCAAGATCCATTCGTCTTCTTTTCAAAAATTTCAAATTTCAGTCTCTCCAAGTTTGGACCAGATTTGTCAAATTTGGTGAAATTCATATCTTCTCTGCTCCAAAAATTCCACAAAAATTCAGGCAGCCTCTGGATGCAATGAGAGGCCCCTCCACCAAAAATCAGCTCAAGGAGAAACTCCCACATGCCAAAATTATTCTGTCGAACACATGGTCGGCACTGTTTTCTTGCAATTTCAGAAATATTCAAAAGTTTCAGAGTTCAGTGTCGTTTCTCCTCGTCAGAATTCAGTCACGCGTCGATAGTGCACTTGGCACGTTGCTCACCGTCCCTCTTCTCTGTCCGGAGCACCACACGAGCGCTTGGCTCATTCCTGGCATCGGTGGCGCCCTGGCCCAACATCGCCGGCGTCTTCTGCGGCGTCGGGACCTCCCGTGGCGGTCGACAGAAGGCACCACCCCAGCCCAACGCCGTTCTGCGCCGCCCATCTCTCCCTAGCGCTCCGCGTGGCTCATGCATGCCGCACGACCGGCGGCCGCTGCGGGTCTCGGCAAGCACGTAACGTGCTCCTTCCGCCGACGGGTCGTGCCTGCTCCGTTCCGTCGAGCATGCCCAAAGCACCCAATCACGACTCGCTTAGCATCCAAACTGAATCGGTTGACCTCCACGATGGCCCTCAACCCTAAAACCACCCGACCAATACCTGCGCGCCGTAACACTCGCCGGACTTATCCATTCACGGCAACCGCCTCGGGCCATCTATAAATAGCACCCCCCGAGCTTGCTCTCGCCCTCGCACAACTCCACCACGTCACCTGACCCCGCCTAGCCACTGGAAGAGCCCCGAAGGGCCCTTCTTCCTCGACTCCGGCCAACTCCGTCCGCCTCGGGCTCCGGCAACGTTCTCTTCGGCGAGAACTCCTCCACCGCCCTACTCCTGCCCGTAGCCTCGTGGCACCACTAGGAGGCTAACCCCCACCTCAATTTAACCGCCGCAGCACTCTCCGACGAGGCCCACGACCACCCGAACCACCGTCCGCCGGAGCAAGCGCTGCAGTCAACGTGGTGCTCGCCGGCGACCACCACCACCACCCACCAACGCGGAATGGCGCCCTGAGCACGGAGGTACCTTCCGATCTCCCTACCTCACCGTGGATCGCCGCCGGCGACCACCGCGGCTCTCGGGCACCGTCGTGCTCTGCCGCCTCTTTCAAATATTCAAACCTGACGAGTGGGACCCGCTCGTCAGCCTCTCTGTTGTTGTTGTTTTTTGAACCGTTTTCTGAAAGCGTACTCTGGCAAATATGCTTTCTACTCTGAACCGTTTTTCTGCACTTTTCTGCTTAGGCCCCTGAGGGTTTTCTGTTTCATTACATTCCCTGTGAATGGACTAACCCGCTTATTGCCATGTGAGGAATATTTTTCGTGAGCACCATTTCTTGTCAGTTATGTAAAATGAATTATAAGCCCTTTCTGCAATGTCGCTCAGACGTCCGACTGCGACATTGTTATTATTTAATTTTGTTATAAGCCCTTTCTGTGATGTCGCTCAGACGTCCGACTGCGGCATTGTTATTATTTAATTTTGTTATAAGCCCTTTCTGTGACGTCGCTCCGACGTCCGACTGTGGCACGCATGTCTTTTCTTTCAATATAAGCCCTTTATGAGGTGTCTCTTAGACGCTCGATCGCGTGGCATGTTTTACTTATTTGTTCACCCTTCGAGGCGTCGCTTCAGACACCCGATCGGTTTTGAGTTTATCTTCTTTGGGTTTTCGAGCGGACTACCGCCGATCCCCTTTTTACTTACTTATGTTACTGATTTGATAGCACATTGTTATAAATCAATCATGTCGCATTCATGCATACATTTGTTATATTTTGTCCGAATCGCCTTGCGAGTACTTTCAAAGTACTCACCGGCTTGTTGATTTGGCGGATGTCGACGAAGGCAATCTCATCGATGAAGAGTTCGATAGCGAGTCCGACGCCTAGAGGAATCCCGGTCGGTCTCGTCGACCCTGGATTAGTCATTGTGATATATCCGCTTCGCTACCCAAATAAATTCATCGAGCCTCACCTCGGCCGATGAGCCGCCAAAGGTAGTAGTCTTTTATCCACCCCTAATCGTGTGATTCCACCAATCACCCATATCTCGAGTCAGTAGTATTGCCACCCCACACCATTGTGTCATATCCGCCATTATGTATAATTATTGGTGTGTTTGTAATAATTGGTTGGGCATCTTCAGCTCGATCCTGTAATATTCTAATGCTACTGGCTTATTGTATCAAAGTTTTGTCTACCGGTGTGGAGGATTTTCCTCATACTGGGTTTCATAGGTCGGTTGTTCAATAAATATTTTTATTGGAAAACCGGTCGTGACAAGCTTGGTACCAGAGCCAGGCTGACTGTAGGAAGCCACTAGGTGCGATCGCTAATCGGTTATTAGCGTAATAGAGCTGTTTATTATTTTTCAAATGTAGTAAATTTCGATACCGGCATAAATTTATGATTTGACTACTCAGGATTTTTGCCTACTTTTGTAGATGGTCGGCAACGATCATGAAGTCGCAGATGTTCGCCAACATGCTCGATGGGTTCGCTGCTTCTCTCCTTCATCGTCCAAGTCGCGATGGGGCCAGCTGTGCGCCCAGTCTTCTCACTCTCTCAGCACAAGATCAATGACCGTCTAACCATGCACCAAGCCGCGGTGCAATTCATGGGAGGGCGTATTGAGTTACGCCGCTTCCGGTTCTTGGGGAGAGCCATGCCCACGGAGAAGCATGCACTGCAGATGGCAGCCCGTGAGGCAATAGCTCGTCTCAGGGACATCCTTCCTTCAATGAAGACTCATCGTTACCGCTACCTGCCATGTCACGTACCATATACCTGCCACTACGCGTTCTCTTGCCCAAGAGGAGAACGGGACGAAGCTTTTGAGATGCTCATCGAGTATCTTCGGGCTTTGGAGGCAGCCTTCGACAACCTGGTGGACGACTTTGTAGCTGCCCGCATGGACTCAGTCCATGGTCATGCCGCCAACAGAGGGAGCTCCTGCGCGCCGCCAAGACCGCCACCGACTTTCGCCTCACATCAGCATCGCTTGCTCCCTACCGCCTCACCACTACTCGTCAGCCTGCCTACCATGGAGGAGTTCCACCATGTCATTGCGCCTACTCCGGTTCGCTCAAGACCACCCCTCGTGCCCGCTCATGTTCAAGTTGTCTCCTGCAGGCACCTGTTCCACCAACTCAGCGCAGCACCTCACGCCTGGAGCCTATCACCGAAGAGGAGGTTGAGTCCCCAGCCTCACTACGCCTCACCCTTGGCAGGCCAAGGGAAATCCTTACCATCTCCGACTAAGTACGCTTAGCCGCCATGCGATGTACCGACTTGTACGATATGTTTATATGTACATAAGCTATGAGAAGTAGCTTGTTTGTGCATCATGTAGGAACTGGAGGAGTGCACTAGCCTAAATAACATGTCGGGATTATGTACGCATATCCTGAGTGATGTATTGTATGATTACTGCTTGCGTGTAAGATATGTAATGAGCAGTCCTTCTCCGTGCGCAAACGTTTATTCTCTTGAAAAATTTTGGAGCATTTGCGACTTTTTCCGTCCTCTTGAATTTATTATTTTTGCGACTCAATTTATTTTCTTATGAGTGCTTCAAAATACATCCCCAGAGTGAACCGTGTCTCGTCCTTGGACGCGCTCCATGCCAACTCCGACAGAGGAAAATTATGGCACACCCCCAGGCAACAATTTCACACAGGGGCAGACAAGTCAACAGGACAGTGAAACGGCACTTTCCCAAATGTGCCTTCTCTATGAACAAAGTCAGCAGCAACATCAGGAAATAATGAACCAAGTCATCAATATGGGGAATCACCGTGGACGATGTCAAGACAATCAAAGTTATCTGAACTACGTAAGACACGTCCCCAAACTTTTTCTCACACCGACAAACCTCTTGAAGCCAAGACTGGCTTCGAGACATGGAAAGAAAGTTAATTATTGCCCAGTGTTCAGATCCTGAGAAAGTGCTTTATGCTCCGCACTATCTCACTGGAGCAGCCGCATCATGGTGGGAAAATTTCCTACACATGCACCCCAACGAAAATAATATAACATGGGAGGGATTTAAAGAAGGTTTTCGTGGGGCGCATATTCCTAAGAGTCTTATGAGGATCAAAAAGAGAGAATTTGATGACCTCAGGAAAAGGATAATGACGGTGTCGAGGATACAACAGTCGATTTACTCTTTGTCTCGCTACGCCAACAAGGAGCGTATGTCGGAAAACAAAAAGATGGAGAAATTCCTAGACAGTCTGACACCCGCGCTTAAATGCCAATTGGTCGTACACACCTTTCCAGATTTTAAGACGTTGATGGATAAGGCCATTACCTTGGAAAATGAGAGACGCAGCTTAGAAGATTTTCGCAAGCGGAAGAGGGACCAGACTAATCACGCCCAAGAACCACCGCAAAGAAGACATATGTTCGTAAAAACTGGACACCCAAACCCACTACAAGCGTCTCACGCCCAATCAAGAATTTCCATGCAAGGGACAAGGAGTTCACATACCACCCAGCAAGCGTTACATTACGCTTAGGAGAAGAAGGGCACTATGCCAAGCGGTGCCCCAAGCCAAGGAACTTCGACCCCAAAGCCGAACAACGGAGGCAATAATTCGCGCCAAAGCGCAACAATTTCAACCCAAATAACAACCACAGGAAGGGTCATCTGAACCACGTGACCAAAGAGGAAGCACAAAATGCCCCGGATATCGTACTCAAGACGTTTCCGTCAACACAATACCTGCCATGGTTTTGTTTGATTACGGAGCTTCTCACTCATTCGTTTGAAAAGTTTTGCCTTGCAAAATAATTTTTCGATGCTTCCATTGGAAAAATCTATGGTCGTCAAGTCAAATGGAATTAAGCAAGTTACCCAGAGTTACTGCCAGGGTGTGGTTATCGAGTTTGAAGGATTGAAGTTTCACGCAAATCTTATCGTGTGGGAAAATAAAGGACTGGATGTCATCTTAGGGATGGATTGGTTAACCACCAACAAAGGTTTTATTGATCGCTTCAACAGGACCGTAATACTCACCCACCACCACGGGAAGACCATAAAGGTTTCAGCCAAGGAAAGAAAATATCCCGACAACCGAGATTGAACAAGGTGGATATTTCTGAATTGAGCAAGGTTCCAGTAGTGTGTGAGTTTCTAGATGTATTTCCCGAAGAGCTACCAGGCATGCCACCAGACCGAGAGATAGAATTCAGCATTGAGCTAGCACCCGGAACCGCTCCCATATACAAGAAACCATACAGAATGGCACCATCCGAATTGGTAGAACTGAAGAAGCAAATAAAGGAATTATTGGAAAAAGGGTATATACGAGCCAGTTCCTCACTTTGGGGTTCACCAATTTTGTTTGCCAAAAAGAAGGATGGAACACTAAGATTGTGCATAGACTATCGAGCACTAAACATGGTCACAATCAAGAACAAATATCCGATGCCACGAATAAATGATTTATTCGACCAACTTGCTCAGGCCAAGGTGTTCTCGAAGATTGACTTGAGGTCGGGATACCATCAACTGAAAGTGCGAACCGAAGATATTCCCAAGACAGCTTTCACATCCAGATACGGATTATATGAGTTCACCGTAATGCCATTCGGACTAACAAACGCCCCGGCATATTTTGTTCACCTCATGAACAAAGTATTCATGAAGTTCATGGACAAGTTTGTTGTGGTATTTATCGATGATATTCTGGTATACTCCAAAACACCAGAGGAGCATGCTGAACATCTCCGAATTGTACTAGGAGAACTCAGGAAACATCAATTGTATGCTAAATTCAGCAAGTGTGAATTTTGGTTAAAGCAAGTAGGTTTTCTGGGCCACGTACTGACCCAAGAAGGTATCACCGTAGACCCGGAAAAGGTCAAGGCCGTACTTGGCTGGAAGCCACCAGCCAGCGTGACGGATGTACGAAGTTTCTTAGGAATGGCAGGATACTACCGAAGATTTATTAAAGGATTCTCCACCATAGGAAAGCCAATGACGCAACTACTCAAGAAAGACAGGAAGTTTGAATGGACGGAAGCTTGCGAGAAAAGTTTCCAAGAACTGAAGAGGAAACTGACGACAGCACCAGTATTAATTGTGCCAGATATACACAAAAATTCTGAGGTATTTTGTGACGCATCTCGAAAGGGCCTCGGCTGCGTATTACTGCAAGAAGGCAAGGTTGTCGCATATGTTTCCAGACAACTTCGCAAGCATGAGGAAAATTATCCTACTCATGACCTGGAATTAGCAGCAGTTATTCATGCACTCAAGGAATGGAGACACTTTTTACTTGGAAATCGTTAGAAATATACACGGACCACAAAAGCCTCAAGTATATTTTCACACAACCAGAACTCAATTTACGGCAACGATGCTGGTTGGAATTGGTAAAGGATTATGATGTTGGAATCCACTACCACCCAGGCAAAGCAAATGTTGTAGCAGATGCTCTGAGTCGGAACCCCAGTCCGAACAACGACAGCATGCCAAACTTGAGACCTGAATTCCAGCAGGAATCGCTAAGCTCAATCGATGGTGGTCACCGAAGGCGATTGTGTCAAACTTAGAGCTACAGCCTACCCCGATAGAGAAGGTTAAAGAGGCTCAACGTGGACACCCCAAAGATTGAAGGCATAAAACGGAAGATGAATTTGGGCAAGGCCTCGAATTAGGTATCGATGAGCAAGGAATATTGTGGTACGGGAATAGGCTTTATGCGTGCAAATATCCATGACCTTAAACAGCAAATCCTGGCTGAAGGCCACACCGCTCCGTATTCAATCCATCCTGGAGGAACAAAAATGTACAAAGATCTTCAGGAAACATTTTGGTGGCATGGTACAAAAAGAGACATAGCCACGTTTATTGCATGTTGTGACTCATGTCAACGCATCAAGGCCGAGCACCAGAAACCGGACGGGCTATTGCAACCAAATAAGATACCCGAGTGGAAATGGGACGAGATTGGAATGGATTTTATTGTTGGACTACCTCGGTCACGACACGGACATGATGCCATATGGGTCATCACTGATAGATCGACTAAAGTAGCACACTTCATCCCCGTGAAGACAACCCACACCACTCGAAGCTTGCTAGGCTCTACCTTTCCCATATCGCTCGCTTACATGGAGTCCCAAAGAAAATAATCTCGACAGAGGCACTCAATTCGTCTCCGATCTTGGGATCACTTACAACAAGCTCTGGGAACTCAGCTGGCATTCAAGACCGCATACCATCCCTGCATGATGGGCGGTGAGCGAGTAAACCAAATTCTAGAAGATATCTTTGAGAGCATGTGTCCTCACCTATGGGACCAGTTGGGAAGAGAGCTTACCATACGCAGAATTCGCATATAACAACAGTTATCAGGCCAGCCTGCAAATGGCACCATTTGAAGCTCTATATGGGCGAAGATGTCGTATCCCGCTAAATTGGTCGGAAACCGGAGACAACCATATCTTCGGCCCAGACCTGCTCAAAGAGGCTGAAGATAAGGTCAAGGTGATTAAGGACCGACTCAAGATAGCCCAAAGTCGACAGAAGAGTTATTACGATCAGAAACATCGTGGAGTCAATTTTGAACCCGGTGAATTTGTGTACCTACGAGTATCCCCTATGAAAGGCCTGCATCGATTCAAGATAAAAGGGAAGCTAGCACCAAGATTCATCGGACCATTCTGCATAGTGGCACGAAGAGGCACGATAGCCTACCGATTAGACTTACCCAAGAATTATCCGACATCCACGACGTATTCCACGTCTCCCAATTGAGGAAGTGCGTAAGCAACCCACATAAACAAGTACCCCATAAAAACATTGACGTGCAGCGGACCTTACATATCGGCGATCCAATAAAAATCTTGGAAGAGTCTCAAAGGAGAACCCGATAGAAAAATATCAAGTTCTTCAAAGTTCAAGGAGCAACCACACCGAAAGTGAAGCCACTTGGGAAAGAGAGGATTTCCTTGGACGGAGCACCCACATTTATTAGAGGATCATTTGGAATCTCGGGGACGAGATTTTTCCTAAGGGGGTAGGTGTTGTGACACACCAAAAATATTCTTTTGGTTTTCTTCAAAAACTTTGTTGGATTTGAAGAAGGTCTTCTAAACCCTTCCAAAAATCTCTCTCAAAAACTTCTTCCCTCTAGCAAGGATTTTATATTGGCATCTCCTTCAACTCTGGTGTTTGTTTTTTTTTTAACATTTTTTCTGATTGCCCTCTTCTCAAAATTTCAAAATTTTGGATTTCTAATTTTTCTTTTAAAAAGAAAACCCTAGGAGTTTTACATCTTCTCCAATATTGAAACCACTCATGATTTTTACCATGCCCCATATGGTAAAATCTTCCCTAAAATCTCTCCTTCCACTTTGGGGCAATCCAAACATTCTGTCTCAACAAGTTCAATCATTTTCTGAATTTTATTTCATTTATTTCTCCTCCCAAATCTTTTCTGTCCATTATTTTGAGCCTAGGTGATTTGCAAAGCAAGTACCTAAATGCAATTGAGCTTTGACCTCAAACCAACTCCTGGATAGTCCTTGGTACCCACAACCTAGAACAATCAAGATCCACTCCTCTTCTTTTAAAAAATTTCAAATTTCAGTCTCTGCAAGTTTGGACCAGATTTGTCAAATTTGGTGAAATTCATATCTTCTCTGCTCCAAAAATTCCACAAAAATTCAGGCAGCCTCTGGATGCAATGAGAGGCCCCTCCACCAAAAATCAGCTCAAGGAGAAACTCCCACATGCCAAAATCATTCTGTCGAACACCTGGCCGGCACTGTTTTCTTGCAGCTTTGAAATATTCGAAGTTTGAGGAGTTCAGTCGCTTTCTCCTCGTCAGAGTTCAGTCACGCGTCGACAGTGCACTTGGCACGTTGCTCACAGTCCTTCCTCTCTGTCCTGAGCACCACTCGAGCGCTTGGCTCATTCCTGGCGTCGGTGGCGCCCTGGCCCAACCTCGCCGGTGTCTTCTGCGGCGTCGGGACCTCCCGTGGCGGTCGACAGAAGGCACCACCCCAGCCCAACGCCGTTCTGCACCGCCCAGCTCTCCCTAGCGCTCCGCGTGGCTCATGCATGCCAGTGCACGACCGTGGCACCGTGCAGTGGCCCGGCAAGCACAGAACATGCTCCCTGCCGCCGACGGGTCCGTGGCGCTCTGTTCCGTCGAGCATGCCCAAAGCACCCAATAACGGCTCGTTTAGCATCCAAACTGAATCAGTTGACCTCCATGATGGCCCTCAACCCTAAAACCACCCCGACCAATGCCCTGCGCCGCCGTAACACTCGCCGGACTTATCCGTTCACGGCAACTGCCTCGGGCCATCTATAAATAGCACCCCCGAGCTTGCTCTCGCCCTTGCACAAGTCCACCACCTCACCGACCCGCCTAGCCATCGGAAGAGCCCGAAGGGCCCTTCTTCCTCGACTCGGCCAACTCCGTCCGCCTCGAGGCTCGCAACGCGTTCTCTTCGGCGAGAACTCCTCCACCGCCCTACTCCTGCCCGTAGCCTCGTGGCACCACTAGGAGGCTAACCCCCACCTCAATTTAACCTCCGCAGCACTCTCCGACGAGGCCCACGACCACCCGAACCGCCGTCCGCCGGAGCAAGCGCCGCCGTCGACGTGCTGCTCGCCGGCGACCACCACCACCGCCCACCAACGCGGAATGGCGCCCTAAGCACGGAGGTACCTTCCGATCTCCCTACCTCGCCGTGGATCGCCACCGGTGACCACCGCGGCTCTCGGGCACCGTCGTGCTCTGCCGCCTCTTTCAAATATTCAAACCTGAGGGGTGGGACCCGCCCGTCAGCCTCTCTGTTGTTGTTGTTTTTTGAACCGTTTTCTGAAAGCGTACTCTGGAAAATACGCTTTCTACTCTGAACTGTTTTTCTGCACTTTTCTACTTAGGCCCCTGAGGGTTTTCTGTTTCATTACAGATGGGCCCTTGGAAAAAAAGTCTTATAAGTTTTTAACATAAAGGAATTTTTGAGTGATTTTTTTCGGTCCTCTTAAAAATTTTGTCTAGTTTTTTTATCATATTTATTTGAAAAATATTTGGATTACTTTTCTGTACTTCGGTATTTACGTTAGCTGCAGTGTTTTAGTACCATAGATACCGAAGGAGGTGACGGAACCGCGAACTTCACCGAGCTAGACCCCGACTACTCCGAACCAAGCAAGCAATGTTTGAACTTTTGATATGATGAGTGTTTTGGCATGTTTGCATTATTTTTTGTATCATGGCACGTTCATGAGCATCTCGATGAAAGTTTATCTCGTAAGAGTTGAGGCAAGTGAGTTTCGGAAAATCCATGAGTTGTTGGAAACATGTTGCATGGCCATGAGTTGGCATGAGTATGGGTAAGATGGCTGTGTTGTAGCATGCCAAAGTTATGCTAGATCGTTGACCCAGGTCAACATAAATCAGTCAAATTCCGTCCGTCTCCCCTTTCAGATTACCACCTGTTTCCGCAAGGGATACGGCTTAGTAAGTTGCAAACCACTTCTGGTACACACCAAATCGAGAGGCGGGATGAGGGTTCCATGGCCCTGATTAAAGCCTTTCATCCGGTCAGGGGCATGGGTGTTTCCGGTTGGGACCGAGAGGGGCACCCTTAGAGTGCGCCAGAATAAATTTGATCCCATGCTATTCGAGATTGTGATCTCCCGTCTCAAAGTTTTTCTTGAACGCTGTCTAGGGTGATTCCCGCAACGTGAGGTATGATGGGTGTGTCTTGGTTAGCTGTGTTTCCTCCGAAATACCGTAAACAGAACTAGTCCTTCGTGACTACGGAAATCCGTTGGCTGTGGACAAATTTTGGTACAAACTCTGCAGAGTCAAAATTCTTGAATTTCATCTTATCCATGTCCGAGTATCGTGTTCACCTTATCTTGTCAAGTGTCAGTCTCGGTGACATAAACTCCTGAGAACCATATGAGTGTTAAATATTTATTCCCTGTGAATGGACTAACCCGCTTATTGCCATGTGAGGAATATTTTCCGTGAGCACCATTTCTTGTCAGTTATGTAAAATGAATTATAAGCCCTTTCTGCGATGTCGCTCAGACGTCCAACTGCGGCATTGTTATTATTTACTTTTATTATAAGCCCTTTTCGCGATGTCGCCAGACGTCCGATCATGACATTGTTATTATTTAATTTTGTTATAAGCCCTTTACGTGATGTCGCTCAGACGTCCGATCATGCATTGTTATTATTTAATTTTGTTATAAGGCCTTTACGTGACGCCGCTCCGACGTCCATCGCGGGCACGCATGTCTTTTCTTTCAATATAAGCCCTTTATGAGGTGTCTCTTAGACGCCTCGATCGCGTGGCATGTTTTACTTATTTGTTCACCCTTCGAGGCGCCGCTTGCATAATTCGATCGGTTTTGAGTTTATCTTCTTTGGGTTTTCGAGCGGACTACCGCCGATCCCCTTTTTACTTACTTATGTTACTGATTTGATAGCACATTGTTATAAATCAATCATGTCGCATTCATGCATACATTTGTTATATCTTTTGTCCGAATCGGTCTTGCGAGTACTTTCAAAGTACTCACCGCTTGTTGATTTGGCCAGATGTCGACGAAGGCAATCTCATCGATGAAGAGTTCGATAGCGAGTCCGACGCCTAGAGGAATCCCAGTCAGTCTCGTGCGACCCCTGGATTAGTCATTGTGATATATCCGCTTCGCTACCCAAATAAATTCATCGAGCCTCACCTCGACGCTCGATGAGCCGCCAGTGTAGTAGTCTTTTATCCACCCCACTGTGTGATTCCACCAATCACCCATATCTCGAGTCAGTAGTATTGCCACCCCACACCATTGTGTCATATCCGCCATTATGTATAATTATTGGTGTGTTTGTAATAATTGGTTGGGCATCTTCAGCTCGATCCTGTAATATTATAATGCTACTGGCTTATTGTATCAAAGTTTTGTCTACCGGTATGGAGGATTTTCCTCATACTGGGTTTCATAGGTCGGTTGTTCAATAAATATTTTTATTGGAAAACCGGTCGTGACAACAGGGCACCATCTAAATCCGTTGAGACGACACCATATGAACTGTGGTTTTGCAAGAAACCAAAGTTGTCGTTTCTTAAAGTTTGGGGTTGTGATGCTTATGTGAAAAAGTTTCATCCTGATAAGCTTAAACCCAAATCGGAGAAATGTGTCTTCATAGGATACCCAAAGGAAACTGTTGGGTACACCTTCTATCACAGATCCAAAGGCAAGACATTTGTTGCTAAGAATGGATCCTTTCTAGAGAAGGAGTTTCTCTCGAAAGAAGTGAGTGGGAGGAAAGTAGAACTTGATGAGGTAACTGTACCTGCTCCCTTATTGGAAAGTAGTTCATCACAGAAATCTGTTCCTGTGACTCCTACACCAATTAGTGAGGAAGCTAATGATGATGATCATGTAACTTCAGATCAAGTTACTACCGAACCTCGTAGGTAAACCAGAGCGAGATATGCACCAGAGTGGTACGGTAATCCTGTTCTGGAGGTCATGTTACTTGACCATGACGAACCTACAAACTATGAGGAAGCAGTGATGAGCCCAGATTCCGCAAAATGGCTTGAGGGCATGAAATCTGAGATGGGATCCATGTATGAGAACAAAGTGTGGAATTTGGTTGACTTGCCCGATGATCGGCAAGCCATAGAAAATAAATGGAGCTTCAAGAGGAAGACGGACGCTGATAGTAGTGTTACTATCTACAAAGCTCGAATTGTCGCAAAAGGTTTTCGACAAGATCAAGGTGTTGACTATGATGAGTTTTTCTCACTCGTAGCGATGCTTAAGTCTGTCTGAATCATGTTAGATATTGCTGCATTTTATGAAATTTGGCAAATGGATAAACAAAACTGCATTCCTTAATGGATTTTTTAAAGAAGAGTTGTATATGATGCAACCAGAAGGTTTTGTCGATCCTAAAGATGCTAACAAAGTGTGCAACGCTCCAGCGATCCATCTTTGGACTGGTGCAAGCCTCTCGGAGTTGGAATAAACGTTTTGATAGTGTGATCAAAGCATATGGTTTTATACAGACTTTTGGAGGAGCCTGTATTTACAAGAAAGTGAGTGGGAGCACTACAGCATTTCTGATAAATATATGTGAATGACATATTGTTTATCGGAAATAATGTAGAATTTTCTGGAAAGCATAAAGGAGTATTTGAAAGGGGTTTTTCAAATAAAGACCTGGGTTAAGCTGCTTACATATTGAGCATAAAGATCTATAGAGATAGATCAAGACGCTTGATAAGGTTTTTCAATGAGTACATACCTTGACAAGATTTTGAAGTAGTTCAAAATGGAACAGTAAAAGAAAGAGTTCTTTCCTGTGTTACAAGGTGTGAAATTGAGTAAGACTCAAAGCCCGACCACAACAAAAGATAGAAAGAGAATGAAAGTCATTCCCTGTGCCTCAGCCATAGGTTCTATAAAGTATGCCATGCTGTGTACCAGATCTATTGTATACCCTACACTGAGTTTAGCAAGGGAGTACAATAGCGATCTAGGAGTAGATCACTGGACAGCGGTCAAAATTATCCTTAGTGGAATAAGGATATGTTTCTCGATTATGGAGGTGACAAAGGTTAAATCGTAAAGGGTTACGTCAATGCAAGTTTTGACACTGATCCAGATAACTCTAAGTCTCAATCTGGATACATATTGAAAGTGGGAGCAATTAGCTAGAGTAGCTCCGCGAGCATTGTTGACATAGAAATTTGCAAAATACATACGGATCTGAATGTGGCAGACCCGTAGACTAAACTTCTCTCACAAGCAAAACATGATCACACCTTAGTACTCTTTGGGTGTTAATCACATAGCAATGTGAACTAGATTAATGACTCTAGTAAACCCATTGGGTGATGGTCACATGACGATGTGAACTATGGGTGTTAATCACATGGTGATGTGAACTATTGGTGTTAAATCACATGGCGATGTGAACTAGATTATTGACTCTAGTGCAAGTGGGAGACTGAAGGAAATATGCCCTAGAGGCAATAATAAAGTTATTATTTATTTCCTTATTTCATGATAAATATTTATTATTCATGCTAGAATTGTATTAACCGGAAACATAATACTTGTGTGAATACATAGACAAACAGAGTGTCACTAGTATGCCTCTACTTGACTAGCTCGTTGATCAAAGATGGTTATGTTTCCTAGCCATTGACATGAGTTGTCATTTGATTAACGGGATCACATCAGCTTAGCATTTGATCGTTTAGTATTCTGCTATTGCTTTCTTCATGACTTATACATGTTCCTATGACTATGAGATAAAGCAACTCCCGTTTACCGGAGGAACACTTTGTGTGCTACCAAACGTCACAACATAACTGGGTGATTATAAAGGTGCTCTACAGGTGCCTCCAAAGGTACTTGTTGGGTTGGCGTATTTCGAGATTAGGATTTGTCACTCCGATTGTCGGAGAGGTATCTCTGGGACCACTCGGTAATGCACATCACTATGAGCCTTGCAAGTATTGTAACTAATGAGTTAGTCGCGGGATGATGTATTACGGAACGAGTAAAGAGACTTGCCGGTAATGATATTGAACTAGGTATTGAGATACCGACAATCGAATCTCGGGCAAGTAACATACTGATGACAAAGGGAACAATGTATGTTGTTATGCGATTTGACCGATAAAGATCTTTATAGAATATGTGGGAGCCAATATGAGCATCCAGGTTCTGCTAGTGGTTATTAACCGGAAACGTGTCTCGGTCATGTCTACAAAGTTCTCGAACCCGTAGGGTCCGCACGCTTAACGTTCGGTGACGATTTGTATTATGAGTTTATGTGTTTTGATGTACCGAAGGTAGTTCGGAGTCCCGGATGAGATCGGGGACATGACGAGGAGTCTCGAAATGGTCGAGACGTTAAGATTGATATTTTGGACGACTATATTCAGACATCGGAATGGTTCCGAGTGGTTCGTATTTTTCAAGTACCGAGGAGTTACGGAATACGGGGAAGAAGTATATGGGCCCTATTGGGCTTTAGGGAGAGAGAGAGAGGCAGGCGCGCTTCAATGACTAGTCCGAATTGGACTAGGGGGAGGGGCGGCGCCCCCTCCTTCCTTCTCTTCTCTCTTCCCCTTCCTTGTCTCCTACTCCTACTACTTGGAAGAGGAGGAATCCTACTCTCGGTGGGAGTAGGACTCCTCCAGGGCACGCCATAGGGGCCGGCCCTCTCCCCCTCCTCCACTCCTTTATATACGTGGCGAGGGGGCACCCTAGAACACACAAGTTGATCTGTTGATCTATTCCAGCCGTGTGCGGTGCCCCCCTCCACCATATTCCACCTCGGTCATATCGTAGCGGTGCTTAGGAGAAGCCCTGCGTCGGTAGCAACATAATCACCGTCCTCACGCCGTCGTGCTGACGGAACTCTTCCGTGAAGCTCTGCTGGATCGGAGTTCATGGGATGTCATCGAGCTGAACGTGTGCTGAACTCGGAGGTGCCGTACGTTAGGTACTTGGATCGGTCGGATCGTGAAGACGTACGACTACATCAACCGCGTTGTGCTAATTCTTCCGCTTTCGGTCTACGAGGGTACGTGGACAACACTCTCCCCTCTCGTTGCTATGCATCACCATGTTCTTGCGTGTGCGTAGGAAATTTTTGAAATTACTACGTTCCCCAACAAAAGGTTCGGTGGATGTCCTTCGAGCGCGACACGGTGATGCACCGATCGATCGACCGCGCGGCCACGGTTCACGCGCTTGCACAGGATTCCGTATCATGGATGTGGTAACTAATATAAGCGCTGCCTCATCTAATGTTTACATGTACTAGTACGGTCTTCTTTGAAGTTTGACCAACCCTATACAAAACTAAACTAAGTTCCCATACGCGCACTCATCAATATGCCTCCACCGCAATTGTGCATGCCGGCGCCCGCCTGCTCCGGCCAACCATTTCTCGCCCATCACCGCCGTGTCGCCGCCATCCCTGTGCCATGAAGTCGAAGGCTCGCCCGCTCACGTCGTCTGCAGTCCCTCCTCGCTATGCCGCCGCGCTGCCAAGCACGCGAGCAACCGGTGGAGCCGCGTCTATGCACGCAGCGTACGCAGAGGAGGACGAGCGCGTGCTCCAGCATGCCGGTGAGGAGGAACTAGTGTGTCATTGTCGTCTCCGCCCACGCGGAGGAGGCATGCATGGTGGTTGTCGCAGCGGAAGCCGGCCGCGCCCGCGCCGAGCCCGCAAGCCGGGTGCGGACACAGAATATACCTTCGAGACCTTGAATTCCACGTGGATCCTGCAATCTGAAGGAGCAATTTGGGTCAGTCGACTCTTGTGAGCCGTTGGATGCAACATGGATGGCTAGAAGGGGTTCTTCAACCTCCGAAATTGATGCACTGCTCATCTTCTCAGCCCGTCACACGCCTAACCGCCTACCGCCACCGCCCCGCCCTCCCCGAAACATCCTGCCACCGCCATGCTCCCCCCAACCCCTCCATCCGCTTAATCCCGGGCACGATCCATTTTTTCCGGCGAACTGCATTCCACACCCAACACTCATAAGAGAGATCATGGGCACCCTGCCGCCCTAATATAGATACTGGGGTAGCTTCTCTGCCGTCTTCTTCCTTCGCTCCGTCAAACTTCTTTCACAAATCGACTGACCCAAATTATACTACTAGTACGAACGTATTAATTACATTAGGAACACGAAGATACGAGCAGTAGTACCAACTCCAAGAAGAACAGTAGTAAGACATAGTACTAGTACTACTGTACGTACTAAAGAGTTAAAATAACGAGAAAGAACATAAAGTTAAAATGACGAGAAAGAGCATAAACATAGTTCTGCTGGGGGCTCGGCACAACACACCCCTAAAATAAAACTAAGCAACTAGTCCGCTTCACACTGCAGTAGAACCAGCATGAGCGACGGCACTGCCACCTTACTCAGAGTCCGAGTCCACGTCCTCGACTTCGTCCTCGTCCCTCTTCCTCTTCGTCGACGCTTCTTTTCTTGAACCGGACACTGGGCTCTGCTTCTTCATCCAACCATTGTAGATATTTGAACAAAGGTAGGCATCCATTGCTGCGTACAGGATGTGATCTTCATCTGTTGTCTTCGACTCCCATGCATGATGAAACTCGTGGTGAGGTTTCTTCAGTTTAGTGTACGAAGGATCAATCATGGCTGCTGCCAGGGTCAGCATTGAAGGCTGAGAGGAGGACACCAGGCTTGCCTTCTGGAGGTCGAAGGGCTAGCCTACGACGAGGCCTATCCGACCCAGGACATCCATGCCGTTCCTAAAGTCTACAGTAACGAATTTCACTCTTTTGTCCTTGATGTAGTTCTTAAAATCCTGGCTCAACATCGGCATGGCATATGTGGTAGACAAAGCACACGTTATTTACGCAAACCTGGATCACGGCGGGCTTCTTCTTCTCTGCCTCCTTTAGAATCTTCTCTCTTTCCAGGACTATATTGTACTCAACATCTAGCCCAGTGACCCACTCATCCTTTGAACTATTGAACATGCGTAGGAAGCGAGCAAGGCATGCTTTCATCGTTGCGGATCCACGGGTGTAAATGACGATGAACTCATCGTCGTTGATAGCTCTAACCTGGTACTCAGCGGCGACCATGGAGATTTGGGAGGCCATGGATTTTGGAGGAGGGTTAGGAGAAGTTGAACTGGTGTAATGTGAAAGGACAGGATGACTGGGAGCAAACTATTGTAAGGTAGAAGATGGGGACGAGTAGGGCGTGCAAACGGCGTGGGGTTGTTGGCTTGCCCAGTGGATAAACGGCTGCAAGCCCCCAAAGAGTTATTGAGTACTATGCAAGACCCACTAGATGTCATGTCTACTAGACCCATATCATAGGCCTGACGGTATAGCTTCTGCTTGTTCGCACGCCATGCCGGCGCATGGATGTAACTTCACATAATTTTGTCAACCGTCGCGCCTCCCATGACCTTCACCTCCCTCGCGCAGTCGCGCCCTTTGAGACTTCGACCGGCTATAAATGAGCAATTTTTTGCCTACTCCGCATGCATGATACTCCCTCTGGTCCTTTTTACTTCCGTCAACCGTTTGCAAAGTTTTTGACCAAATTTATACTAAAAATATCAATATCTACAATACTGATTATAATGAGTATAAAACTACGTTTTATAATGATTATCAAAATATTGATTTGACATTGTGAATGTTGATGTACATTTTTCTATAAGTTTGGTAATAGTAGAGGTACATTGACTTCAGACAAAACTTAAATGCACAATGCGCACTAGTTCCTCCGCTCAAAGCGTGCCATGTCCTATCTAGTCATCACAAAGAAGGTTAGCTATTAGAGTACTACTACCTCCCTTCTACTCCTAGTTTAAAGGGCTCGATTCAAAAATTTCACCTACTCTTACCAAGATAGAGGCGGTGGAATAGTTTTTGGAGTGGTTTCTAGAATCTGGACTCGATCTTCAGAATCTTCGCCGCCGGCGGCAAGAATGCAAGGAGATGAACCAGAAAGGAAATGAGGCTGGAATGAGTAGTTCCGTATTTTATACTGTGGCAGAGGTGGGTAAATATCTGCTATACCTCCAGTGACAAGGCCATGTCTCAATGCGCACACATCTCAGTCGTTGGTTCCAACTAGTTCGAACGGCTCACGTTGTCCAGAGGCAGACACACCATCACCACAAACTGAGATTTTTATAGGAGTATAAGTAATAAATATATATAGTAGAAAATAGAGATAGGAGTCGAGATAGAGGGTAGAGATTAGTCAATATTCTCTTTAGGCTACTCATAGTAGAAAGTATCATATACTAGTATCATGTGCATGATACTAGTGTATGATACGGGACTACCTTTATAGTGCCATGTATGACACAAAGTAGCAAAGTATTTAACATGATACAAGATTCTACCTATATTACTCTAACCCCCCTCTATTCTTTAATTCTTTGTCACATCAGCATGTTTGCTATTTCAGTGTGCATGATACAAACTATTAAGATACCACATTACCACCACTATGACCAGCCTTAATCATCGCATGCAATAATTTAGTGCACCTTGAAATCTGAACGCCTGCTTGACTCTCCTTCTCCCTCCGGTAGTCCCACCACTCCACCCGTGTGGAAAAATTCGGCATGCATGACTCTCCTCTCCCCGCGCTCGTCCAATCCATTGTGACCAGCAATATTTCCACCCCTTCCCTCCCCCATAATTTACTCCAACAAATATGCTCACTTAGTTGTTACGTTAATCACACAACATATCTTACGGGACGCTGCTTCAGTTACTTAACTGCAGGTGCATTGGGTCACTGACATGTGGGCCCAACAGGCGTTTGGCCGACATGCCAGTGACGCAACTGGACCTCCAGTTAAGTCAGTTCAGGTCCGTCCATATCTTACATAGGTGTGCCATTGCTCGCTATAAATACTGCGGCTCCCACGGCATACGGAAGAACGTTCACGTTCATCGCTATCTCCTCCCCCTCCCTCTCACGTCAACCACCATGGCATCGCCCCTGCCAAGCCCTAGGCACCCCTCGCTGCACCACGCAGACGGTCACGCGTCGCCGTTCCGTTCCTCGCCGCCACTAGTCAAGGAGGACATGTCGGTGTTCCGCTCCTCGCCGTGACGCGTCGAGGTGGACGCGTCGGCGTTCCCAATCCTGCCAGCACGCGCGCTGGAGGACGCGCCGGCTCCCTACTACAAGGAGAACACCGCACCACCCGCTAGGCCCCCCCAGCCTTGAGGAGCTTTGGGAAGAAATGGATGTTGCCTTGTGGGAGGCTTTGCCTCCGGCAGAGCGCGCCGAAATAGAGGCGGAGAAGAAGGCCGAGGAAGAGAAGCGCGCCGCGGGGCAAGCTGCCTGGCAGGCCTATGTCGCGTCCGAGAGAGTCAGGCAATTGGCTCTTTGGTAGAAGGCTGTTGCGAGGGCCGTGAGGGTGGCGGAGGACGTCTCTGCCAAAGCCCTGAGTGCAGTCGGGCCCAAGCGCCTCATCTACGCTTGGCGGTACATGGACCGGGTGCACGCTTCCAGTGAAGAGGAGTACCTGTTGGCGCCGGATCACCACACCAGTGAGATCACGCTCGCCCGCCGGCAAGCTGCCAATCAGCACCTGGCGAGTTGCGAGGCTGAGGAAGAGGCGTTGTGTTGGCACCTGGGAAACGGCTGCGCACCAGGGCACTCGTGGCGTGCCGCAAGCGCTCATGCGAGCGTCGTGGCTTTTATTAGGAATATAATTTAGTTCCATAAGGCGATCTCATTAGTTTTGGGACGCAAATGATAAATCTCGAACGTTCGGGAATTATTAGAGTCCTTAATTAAGTATATATAAAAGGAAAAGTTTGGAAACCTTGTGTATTCGTACGCATTTTGTAAGTACGTGCATATAGCACAAACTTTACTATATACTATCGCACTACACGTCTCTCTCTATATATGCTTGCAGACTGTGCTACTCCCTCCGTCCAGGTGAATAAGTCATGTTTGGTTGTGCACCGTGACCAAGAAGGAGGGAAGACTTATACACCTAGACGGAGGGAGTACTACTATTACTTATGTACGTGCAAATGCACGTTTTAACATTACGATGCTGTTTTTGTAAAAGTAGAAAAACAGCACTAGTCAAGCTTGTGAAACGATTCAATGCAAAACAAATGCAAAAATGCTCGTTTGACTGTTTACTTTTAGCTTCCTTCTATGTGGTTATTTATGTATCGTACTTTGTACGGAGTATCTCACTGGTCGGGAAGGCATGAAATTCCCAAACCGCTTCCTACACCCTGTATCGAATTTTTTGCCTAACAAGCTGTGCTGTGTTGGAATTCCAACTTGAGTACTACTACTAGGAGTACCAGGGGCCAGTTCTTTTAGGATTATAGATTAGTAATCCCATAGCTACTACCTCTGTCCTCGTTTATTGGTCCCCATTGTAATCTGTGTCAAATTTTGACCATAAATTTAACTAATGAAATGTTTGTGCATGTCACATGCACTAACATTTTATCAGTTAAATCTTTGGTCTAAATTTAGCACAAATTACAATGGCGCATTTAATAAACCAGGACGAAGGTACTAGTAGTACTTTAGAAGCCCAAATAAATGAGTGAGGCACCTTAATGTTACTCTCCACTGTGACTAGTCTTATGGGAAAAGCTAGGGAAGAGACGGCTTATTTTTTAAGCCGCCAAAAGAACTGGCCCTAGGAGTAGTAGCTAGGGATCGAGTGTGCAAGATGAACCGGAGAAAGTAAATGCAGAGAGATGAAATGCAAAAAAGACAGAGGAATGTGATGGTTGCTTGTCCGTTTATTTTACCAGGCCACTTATTACTGGGAGTGGTTGGGTTTTGTGATATGACAACTTTACTACCGTGCCACGAGTGGGGTGAGACTCCCATGCAGCGCCGCCTCTACACTAGTACTACATCGGTCGTGGTTTATTAGTCCCCCATTGAATTTGACTGAAGATTTAACTAACAAAATGTTAGTGCGTGTCAACAAAAACTATATCGTTGGATTCGTATTTGAACATAGTTTTCAATGATATAATTTTAGGTGACATGCATGAGCATTTATCGTACTATATATAATGTTAGTTAAAATTTTGGTCGTACTAATCTATAGTAAGGTGCCCGTGCGTTGCACGGAACAGTGAAATGCATTGATCGGGGAGTTTTTTATTTTGACAAAGGATGTGGGGGTCATCTCATGTGTAACGGGTATCGATAGGTTTCTCTGGATATTATTTCATCTCCAGAGCTCACAAATATCCGGGTGAAATAGATAAAAAAAGTATCTTTTGCAAACAAAAGCGTTAACCTGTTCAACCTGCATCCAAAACTTGTGAAGAAATAACACTTATTGTTCTTTGCAAGAAATGATCTTTAAGAATTAGTTTTTGAGTATCGATTATTATACATGTTGGCTACAGATGACATGGCACTTTCTTATAGTCAACAGTTGGCTATACTATTAAGTATTAACCATGCTCTTATACACCTAGACGGAGGGATTAAATTGGGATGATTTGGAAGGGGGCAGAGGAGATGTAAGAAATGGTTCATCATAAGTCATTCACCAGTACTGTAGTAAAAATTCTCAGTTAATCTCATAAATGGCAAGTGAGAACTCTAATGGAGCAAAAGCATACATGGATGATTCTAGACTAAACCATAAATGAATAAACTTTTATTCAAGCGTGATACTCTAATAGAGCAAGATCATGCATAGAAGGTTCTATACTATATTAATAAGTAGTCTCCACATGCTTAGACAGCGGATTACATTGAGCAAAGACTAATGATCATCATTTAACTTAGTAATGCACATGTCTGGGTGAACCTCCTTGGAGTCCCTGTGCACCATGTTGGGGGGGGGGGATCATACCATGCGTCTTCCATGTCCACATCGGCGGGAATGTCCCAGCTCAGCACAGTCCTAGTCAGCGTCATGGAGCGGGTGTGGGCGCCCACGTACATCTGAGGGGCAGTAACAGTGAGCATGCATCCGCACATCGGCCTCGTGTCAGTGTCAGCGTCAGCGGCATCGCCCCTGACACAAACTATAGAGACGGGGCGGCGGCCTCCACGGGCCTCGCCGGTGCCCATGATCAAGAGGAAGACGTTGTCGTCCTCCTCCAAGACTAGCAGGCGGCAGTGATCCTCCAGCGACTTCGGCACGGCGAACGGGTAGCACGTCTCGTACTTGATGTTCTCCGCCAAGGTCCAGTAGTGATCGTCGCACGCCTGCGTGAGGTGATGCACGAGGTCCGCCGGCGAACCCCAAAACGGCATCTGGCACTCATAGCAGTAGACGAAGGGCTCCTTGGAGGCATCGACCATGCCGTCCATGAAACGGGAGTGGTTGTAGGGTCGTTGCGCCAATTGAATATATGAGCAAGTTACTACGAGATTTAGTGGGAATAAGCACAAAATAAATCATGACGACTATAACAGAGATTAAACTAATCATGTGGACTAGCATAGTAGATGAACAGATCGAATCTAGGATACAGACTAGAAACATGAATCCTACAACGATTTCAAACAGGAAGGACAGAAACACATATGATGCAACGGGAGCAACACCGTTGGCATTGAGGTTGTTGCCCATGTCGTTGAGGAAGAAGTTGCCGAGGTCGGGGAACAAGTCGTCGTCGGTTAAGTCGTCGCTGCCAGCAGTCACGAGAGTGTGCTCCCCAAATTTCAACAGCGCCCACCGAATGGAGCGCAGGAGGGAGTGGTATGAGGGGACGTTGTGGCATGAATGGAGCGCAGGAGTAGCACACGAAGCAGTAGATGGTGCTCCTCCCTAGTCTCTATCTCTACTCTTATCTCTATCTCTAATACTCTTCTTTCTTTTCTATAATATACTAGTAGTTGTCAAATCGAATAGTACTGCGTCGCCCGCTGCATGCCCGGGTGAACATGCCTCCTTGCCTCCATCAAACGCCTCCGCTAAACCCGCATGCAAACCAAGAAACCTACTCTGGCCCGCGGGAGGAAATTTGTCGTTTGTCGTTGGATAATAATAGAGTCACGTCCAATCCATTTGAGTTAATTGCGTGTACGATTCTCCCTCTACAAAAAGTTAATTGCATCCTTAATCTTGTATTTTAAGTACTCTGTGGGTTCCATTGTCAGTATTGTGTACATGACTTGCAGGCTGGCTACAGATTCGTACAGAAAGTTAAAAAGAAACAAATCCATCCTTAATCTTGTATTCTAAGTACTCTGTGGGTTCCACTGCCAGTACAGTAGCGAAAGAAGTATATATTAAAAAAATATAAAAAGCTAAAGTTTAGGACAGAATTCGAACTCAGGTCATCGCGCTGCGAGCATCCGGCCCGGACCAGTACACCAGGTGTTCGTTGCGGACGATGCAAGAGATAAACCTTTATAGCAATGAGCCCGTCCGTTGCAACGGATCCAAAGTAGAATAATACATATTCACAAATTTGAAAGAAAACAGTTTATTCTCAATATACGTATCACTAAAAATATCTTATGTTTCACTCCAAATATATTCTTTGGGCTGTTTTGATGAGGTAAGGGAGGAATGTGGTTGGCTACAGATGACATGGCACTCCAAAAAATGCATCTTGATGTTCCGTGCAATGCACGTGCATCTTGCTAGTTTTTTTGCATATAATTCCAAACACCATGTAGACACGGTCTTTGACCATTTTACAACTATGTTAGTATCATTGTTAGTGGTCAGTCGGTGCAAGTTATAGCCTCGGGTGTTTTAACCTTTTTTTAGTAATGATATCTGGCGACTATTCGCCACGAGCTCAATCCTGGCGAATCCCATGTAACCGTCAAATTTCAATCCGACGGTGGCCTATTTTTAAGCCATAGTATTTGACAAAACCGCCATCTTACACACGTACTGTAACTACGTCGCGGGCGTTTGCAACTGACATGTCTGCCAGCGAACGTTTGCTGGGGATTAGAGTTAGCACCCATGGCGGTTCGTAGTCGTTCCACGCTTGGGCATTGAAGTTTGTAACTATTTTAGATTAGAATAAACTAATCCTCCGGTGTTAGTAGTAGAGCAGAGTCCTACTCCACTGCTACTCTACTCAAGCAAGTTAGGGCATAGTAGTAGGTACTGTAGGGAGTACCAGTAATGTGATCACTCAAGCAAGTTGTCTGGCATCGATATGACCCTACGTTGCTGGTATATGTCTCGTAAGTCAAGCGGCGTGCTGTAGTCATCATCACCTGTCCACTTCCCACAGCACATATTCGCTTCTCCATCTTTGTCCGCACATAATCGTCCAATCTTCCATCCCCGCTAAGGTGCCTCCCCCTATTCCGAAACCCAAGCACTAACAATGGCAGAACCGAGCAGCGTCCGCCGAAAGAGTGGTTGGAATTCGCTCCCCACAGAGGTAATCAAGCTCATTGTTTCGCGTGTGGACAATCTCAGTACCATGCCGTTCGCCGCGTGCTCGTCGGGGCTATACCGTTTACTCAAAGCCCTCTGGCCGGAGCTTTTTAAGCCAGCTCCTTGCTTGCTGATGCCGCCTGATCTTCAGGAATGGCATGCCACGCAGCATAACGATCGTAGGGTGGCGAGCATCAACCCCCTTGACTGCGATCCGATCCCCGTCACCCTCAACTACATTAACGGTATGTACTGTTGGAAATATGCCCTAGAGGCAATAATAAATTAGTTATTATTATATTTCCTTGTTCATGATAATCGTTTATTATTCATGCTATAATTGTATTGACCGGAAACAGCAATACATGTGTGGATACATAGACAACACCATGTCCCTAGTAAGCCTCTAGTTGACTAGCTCATTGATCAATAGATGGTTACGGTTTCACGACCATGGACATTGGATGTCATTGATAACGGGATCACATCATTAGGAGAATGATGTGATGGACAAGACCCAATCCTAAGCCTAGCACAAAGATCGTAGTTCGTATGCTAAAGCTTTTCCAATGTCAAGTATCATTTCCTTAGACCATGAGATTGTGCAACTCCGGATACCGTAGGAATGCTTTGGGTGTACCAAACGTCACAACGTAATCGGGTGACTATAAAGGTGCATTACAGGTATCTCCGAAAGTGTCTGCATTGGGTTGGCATGAATCGAGATCGGATTTGTCACTCCGTAAACGGAGAGGTATCTCTGGGCCCACTCGGTAGGACATCATCATATTTTGCACACTGTGCCCAAGGGGTTGATCACGGGATGATGTGTTACGGAACGAGTAAAGATACTTGCCGGTAACGAGATTGAACAAGGTACGGATACCGACGATCGAATCTCGGGCAAGTACAATACCGCTAGACAAAGGGAATTGTATACGGATCGATTGAGTCCTTGACATCGTGGTTCATCCGATGAGATCATCGTGGAACATGTGGGAGCCAACATGGGTATCCAGATCCCGCTGTTGTTTATTGACCGGAGAACGTCTCGGTCATGTCTGCATGATTCCCGAACCCGTAGGGTCTACACACTTAAGGTTCGATGACGCTAGGGTTATAAAGGAAGTTTGTATGTGGTTACCGAATGTTGTTCGGAGTCCCGGATGAGATCCCGGACGTCACGAGGAGTTCCGGAATGGTCCGGAGGTAAAGATTTATATATGGGAAGTCCTGTTTTGGTCACCAGAATGGTTTCGGGTTTTATCGGTAACGTCTGGGACCACCGGAGGGTCCCGAGGGTCCACCAAGTGGGGCCACCAACCCCAGAAGGTTGCGTGGGCCAAGTGTGGGAGGAACCAGCCCCAAGGGGCTGGTGCGCCCCACAAGAGGCCCAAGCGCAAGGGAGAGTGGGAGGGGCAAACCCTAGGGCAGATGGGCCCTAAGGCCCATCTAGTGGGCGCCTCCTCCCCTCCCTCTTGGCCGCCCCCTTGAACCCATCTAGGGCTGCCGCCCCTCTAGGGGTGGGAACCCTAGAGGGGGCGCACCCTCCACCCCTTCCCCTATATATATGAGGCCTAGGGGGCTGCCCATGACACATGAGAGCCTCCCTCTCCAGGCGCAGCCCTGCCTCTCCTCCTCCTCCTCTCCCTTGGTGCTTGGCGAAGCCCTGCGGGATTTCCACGCTCCTCCATCACCACCATGCCGTTGTGCTGCTGCTGGATGGAGTCTTCCTCAACCTCTCCCTCTCTCCTTGCTGGATCAAGGCGTGGGAGACGCCACCGGGCTGTCACGTGTGTTGAACAGCGGAGGTGCCGTCCGTTCGGCACTAGGATCTCCGGTGATTTGGATCACGACGAATCTGACTCCTTCAACCCCGTTCTCATGAACGCTTCCGCTTAGCGATCTACAAGGGTATGTAGATGCACTCTCCTTCCCTCGTTGCTAGTCTCTCCATGGATAGATCTTGGTGACACGTAGGAAAATTTTGAATTTACGCTACGTTCCCCAACAAAGGGCATCATGAGCTAGGTCTATTGCGTAGATTCTTTGCACGAGTAGAACACAAAGTAGTTGTGGGCGTTGATTTTGTTCAATATGCTTACCGTTACTAGTCCAATCTTGTTTCGACGGTATTGTGGGATGAAGCGGCCGGACCGACCTTACACGCATTTCCACGTGAGACAGGTTCCACCGGTGACATGCACTTGGTGCATAAGGTGGCTAGCGGGTGCCGCCTCTCCCACTTTAGTCGGAACGGATTCGATGAAAAGGGTCCTTATGAAGGGTAAATAGCAATTGGCATATCACGTTGTGGTTTTGCGTAGGTAAGAAAGCGTTCTTGCTAGAAACCCATAGCAGCCACGTAAAACATGCAAACAACAATTAGAGGACGTCTAACTTGTTTTTTCGGTATCTTTGTGTGATGTGATATGGCCAAGAAGAATGTGATGAATGATATGTGATGTATGAGATTGATCATGTTCTTGTAATAGGATTCACGACTTGCATGTCGATGAGTATGACAACCGGCGAGCCATAGGAGTTGTCTTTATTTATTGTATGACCTGCGTGTCATTAAACAACGCCATGTAATTACTTTACTTTATTGCTAACCGTAGCCATAGTAGTAGAAGTAATAGTTGGCGACAACTTCATGGAGACACGATGATGGAGATCATGATGATGGAGATCATGGTGTCATGCCGGTGACAATAATGATCATGGAGCCCGAAGATGGAGATCAAAAGGAGCAATATGATATTGGCCATATCATGTCACTACTATATAATTGCATGTGATGTTTATTATGTTTATGCATCTTGTTTACTTAGAACGACGGTAGTAAATAAGATGATCCCTTACACAAATTTCAAGAAGTGTTCTCCCGATCGGTATGCACCGTTGCTACAGTTCGTAAACTTCTAAGCACCACGTGATGATCGGGTGTGATGGATTCTTACGTTCACATACAACGGGTGTAAGACAGATTTACACAGCAAAAACACTTGGGGTTAACTTGACGAGCCTAGCATGTACGTACATGGCCTCGGGAACACAGAGACCGAAGGTCGAGCATGAGTCGTATAGTAGATACGATCAACATGAAGATGTTCACCGAGTCGACTAGTCCGCCTCACGTGATGATCGGACACGGCTTAGTTGACTCGGATCATGTAATCACTTAGATGACCGGAGGGATGTCTATCTGAGTGGGAGTTCATAAGATGAACTTAATTATCTTGAACATAGTCAAAAGACCTTTTGCAAATTATGTAAAGCTCGCGCTTTAGTTCCACTGTTTAGATATGTTCCTAGAGAAAATATAGTTGAAAGATGAAAGTAGCGATTATGCGGACGTTAGAAAGCTTATGTCCTTAATGCAACGCTCGGTGTCTTTGAACCCCAAACGTCGTTTGTGGATGTTGCGAACATCGGACATACACATTTTGATAACTACGTGATAGTTCGGTTAAGCGGTTTAGAATTGAGGCACCAAAGACGTTTTGAAACGTCATGAACATATGAGATGTTTCGAGGGCTGAAATTGGGATTTCAAGCTCGTGCCCACGTCAAGAGGTATGAGACCTCCGACGATTTTCTTAGCCTGCAAACTAAGAGAGAAAAGCTCAATCGTTGAGTTTGTGCTCAGATTGTCTGAGTGCAGTGATCACTTGAATCGAGTGGGAGTTAATCTTCCTGATGAGATAGTGATGTTTCTCCAAAGTCATTGCCACCAAGCTGCTAGAGCTTCGTGATGAACTATAACATATCAAGGATAGAGATGATGATCCTTGAGGTATTCGCGTTGTTTGACATCACGAAAGTAGAAGTCAAGAAGGAGCATCAATTGTTGATGGTTGGTGAAACCACTAGTTTCAAGAAGGGCAAGGGCAAGAAGGGATACTTCATGAAGCGGCAAATCAGTCTTTGCTCTAGTGAAGAAACCCAAGGTTGAACCCAAACCCGAGACTAAGTGCTTCGTAATAAGGGGAACAGCCATCGAGCAGCATTACCCTAGATACTTGGTAGATAAGAAGGCTGGCAAGGTCGAAAGAAGTATATTGGATATACATTATGTTAATGTGTACTTTACTAGTACTCCTAGTAGCACCAGTGGTATTAAGATACCGGTTCGGTTGCTAAGTGTTAGTAACTCGAAATAAAAGCTACGGCATAAACGGAGACTAGCTAAAGGAGAGGCGACGATATGTGTTGGAAGTGTTTCCAATTTTGATGTGATCAAACATCGCACACTCCCTCTACCATCAAGATTAATATTAAACCAGAATAATTATCATTTGGTGTTTGCGTTGAGCATAGACATGATTGGATTATGTCCATACATAATCTGATTATTCATATAAGGAGAATAATGGTTACTCTATTTATTTGAATAATACCTTCGATGGTCTTGCACCTAAATAAATGGTTTATTGAATCTCGATCGTAGTGATACACATTTTCATGCCAAAAGTATAAGATAGTAATGATAGTGCCACTTACTTGTGGCCTTTGCCATGTAAGTCATATTGGTGTAAAAGCATGAAGAAGCTCCATGTTGATGGATCTTTGGACTCACTCGTTTTGAAAAGTCCGAGACATGCAAACCATGTCTGCATTGGTGTATACGCATGATGAAACTCCATGCAGATGGATCGTTTGGACTCACTTGATTTTGAATCACTTGAGATATGCAAAACATACCACATGGGCAAGATGACCGAAAAGCCTCGGTTTTCAAGAAGATGGAACAAGATAGCAACTTGTTGGAAGTAACACATTTTGATGTGTGCAGTCCAATAAGTCTTTGAGGCATGCAGTGAATATCATTATGTTCTGACTTCACAGATGATTCGAGTAGATGTTGAGTATATTTACTTGATGAAACACAAAACTGAATTATTGAATGGTTCAAGTAATTTCAGAGTGAAGTTTAAGATCTTCGTGACAAGAGGATAGAATGTCTATGATATGATCATAGAGATGAATATCTGAGTTACGAGTTTTGGCACACAATTGAGACATTGTGCAAATTGTTTCACAATTAATACCGCCTGGAACACCATAGTGTGATGGTGTGTCCGAACATCATAGTTGCACCTTATTGGATATGGTGCGTACCATGATGTCTCTTATCGAATTACCACTATCGTTCATGGGTTAGGCATTAGAGACAACCGCACTCACTTTAATAGGGTACCACGTAATTCCGTTGAGATGACACCGTATGAACTATGGTTTAGAGAAACCTAAGCTGTCATTTCTTAAAAGTTTGGGGCTGCGGCGCTTATGTGGAAAAGTTTCAGGTTGATAAGCTCGAACCCAAAGCGGATAAAATGCATCTTCATAGGACACCCAAAAACAGTTGGGTATACCTCCTAATTCAGATCCGAAAGCAATAGGGATTGTTTCTTGAATCGGATCCTTTCTCGAGGAAAAGTTTGTCTCGAAAAGTTGAGTGGGAGGATGGTGAAGACTTGATGAGGTTATTGAACCGTCACTTCAACTAGTGTGTAGCAGGGCACGGGAAGTTGTTCCGTGGCACCTACACCAATTGAAGTAGAAGCTTATGATAGTAATCATGAAGTTTCGGATCAAGTCACTACCGAACCTCGTGGGGCGACAAGGACGCCATCGCTTCGTGAGTGGTACGGTGATCCTGTCTTGAAGGTCATGTTGCTAGACAACAATGAACCCTACGAGCTATGGAGAAGCGATGATGGGCCCAAATTCCGACAAATGGTTAGAAGCCATGAAATCCGAGATAGTATCCATATATCGTAACAAAGCATGGACTTTGGTGGACTTGCCGTTGATCGGCAAGCCATTGCAATAAATGGATCTTTAAGAAGAAGACGGACGTGGACGGTAATGTCACCTTCTATGAAGCTCGACTTGTGGTGAAGAGTTTTCACAAGCTCAAGGAGTTGACTACGATGAGTTTTTCTCATCCGTAGCGATGCTTAAGTCCGTCGGAATCATGTTAGCATAAGCTGCATTTATGAAATCTGGCGAGATGGATGTCAAAATGAGTTTCCTTACCGGTTTTAAGTAAGGAAAGGTTGTATGTGATACAATCGAGAAAGTTTTGTCGATCCTAAGGATGCTAAAAGGTATCTTTGGCTCCAGCGATCCTTTCTAAGGACCGGAGTAAGCATCTCGGAGTTGGAATGTGCGCTTTGATGTGATGATCAAAGATTTTGGGTTTATACAAAGTTTATGAGAAACTTGTATTTCCAAAGAAGTGAGTGGGAGCACTATAGAATTTCTGATGAGTATATCAGAAATGATGTAGAATTTTCTGGAAAGCATATAGGGTTATTTGAAAGGTGTTTTTCAATAGAAAACCTGGATTAGGCTACTTGAACAATAAGCATCAAGATCTATAAGATAGATCAAAATGCTTAATAATACTTTCAAATGAGCACATACCTAGACATGATCTTGAAGGTGTTCAAGATGGATCAGTCAAAGAAGGAGTTCTTGCACGAGTTGTAAGGTATGAAGTTAAGAGTTAAAAGCTCGACCACGGAAGAAGAGACAAAGGGCGAAGGCCGTCCCCTACGCTTCTCGTAGGCTCTATAGTATGCTATGTCATGTACCGCACTGTAAGTGTGCCTTGCCATGAGTCGAAGAAGGGGTACAAGAATGATCCAGAACGGATCATTGGACAGCGGATCAAAATTATCCTTAGAAGAATAAGGAAATATTTCTCGATTATGGAGGTGATAAAGAGTTGGCGTAAAGGGTTACGTCGATGCAAGCTTTAACACCTATCCGAAAGTGACTCGAGTAGCAAACCGGATACGTATAGTGGAGCAACCATTTGGAATAGTTCCAAGTGGAGCGTGAAAGCAGCATTTACAATATGACATAGAGAATTATGCGAAGTACACACGGATCTGAAAGGTTCGAGACCCGTTGACTAAAACCTCTCTCACAAGCAAAACATGATCAAACCCCGAACTCATTGAGACTTAATCACATGGTGATGTGAACTAGTTTAAGACACTAGTGAACTCTTTGGATGTTGGTCACATGGCGATGTGACCTATCGATCGTTAATCACATGGTGATGTGAACTAGATTATTGACTCTAGTGCAAGTGGGAGATCTGTTGGAAATATGCCCTAGAGGCAATAATAAATTAGTTATTATTATATTTCCTTGTTCATGATAATCGTTTATTATTCATGCTATAATTGTATTGACCGGAAACAGCAATACATGTGTGGATACATAGACAACACCATGTCCCTAGTAAGCCTCTAGTTGACTAGCTCATTGATCAATAGATGGTTACGGTTTCCTGACCATGGACATTGGATGTCATCGATAACGGGATCACATCATTAGGAGAATGATGTGATGGACAAGACCCAATCCTAAGCCTAGCACAAAGATCGTAGTTCGTATGCTAAAGCTTTTCCAATGTCAAGTATCATTTCCTTAGACCATGAGATTGTGCAACTCCCGGATACCGTAGGAATGCTTTGGGTGTACCAAACGTCACAACGTAATCGGGTGACTATAAAGGTGCATTACGGTATCTCCGAAAGTGTCTCGGGTTGGCATGAATCGAGATCGATTTGTCACTCCGTAAACGGAGAGGTATCTCTGGGCCCACTCGGTAGGACATCATCATATTGTGCACAATGTGACCAAGGGGTTGATCACGGGATGATGTGTTACGGAACGAGTAAAGAGACTTGCCGTAGCGAGATTGAACAAGGTACGGGATACCGACGATCGAATCTCGGGCAAGTACAATACCGCTTAGACAAAGGGAATTGTATACGGGATCGATTGAGTCCTTGACATCGTGGTTCATCCGATGAGATCATCGTGGAACATGTGGGAGCCAACATGGGTATCCAGATCCCGCTGTTGTTTATTGACCGGAGAACGTCTCGGTCATGTCTGCATGATTCCCGAACCCGTAGGGTCTACACACTTAAGGTTCGATGGCGACGCTTAGGGTTATAAAGGAAGTTTGTATGTGGTTACCGAATGTTGTTCGGAGTCCCGGATGAGATCCCGGACGTCACGAGGAGTTCCGGAATGGTCCGGAGGTAAAGATTTATATATGGGAAGTCCTGTTTTGGTCACCGGAAAGGTTTCGGGGTTTATCGGTAACGTACCGGGACCACCGGGAGGGTCCCGGGGGTCCACCAAGTGGGGCCACCAACCCCAGAAGGTTGCGTGGGCCAAGTGTGGGAGGGAACCAGCCCCAAGGGGGCTGGTGCGCCCCCCACAAGAGGCCCAAGGCGCAAGGGAGAGTGGGAGGGGCAACCCTAGGGCAGATGGGCCCTAAGGCCCATCTAGTGGGCGCCTCCTCCCTCCCTCTTGGCCGCCCCCTTGAACCCATCTAGGCTGCCGCCTCTAGGGGTGGGAACCCTAGAGGGGCGCACCTCCACCCCTTCCCTATATATATGAGGCCTAGGGGCTGCCCATAACACACGAGAGCCTCCCTCCAGCGCAGCCCCGCCTCTCCTCCTCCTCCTCTCCCATGGTGCTTGGGCGAAGCCTGCTGGGATTGCCACGCTCCTCCATCACCACCATGCCGTTGTGCTGCTGCTGGATGGAGTCTTCCTCAACCTCTCCCTCTCTCCTTGCTGGATCAAGGCGTGAGACGCCACCGGCTGTACGTGTGTTGAACGCGGAGGTGCCGTCCGTTCGGCACTAGGATCTCCGGTGATTTGGATCACGACGAGTACGACTCCTTCAACCCCGTTCTCATGAACGCTTCCGCTTAGCGATCTACAAGGGTATGTAGATGCACTCTCCTTCCCCTCGTTGCTAGTCTCTCCATGGATAGATCTTGGTGACACGTAGGAAAATTTTGAATTTCTGCTACGTTCCCCAACATGTACTGGGTCGGCATGAACATGTCTCGGATGGTGCTCGTCGACGGTCGCGGCAGCTGGATGCTCATGGAGGTCTACACCCGGCGATTGATCCCCCTTCCTTCGGTTAACACTGCACTGCTTTGGCACCGCGGCCCAGAATACTCGGAATCTTACAGTAACCAACATGATACCAAGTTTGATTTGCTCAAGGTTGTAATATGCCAAGTGCCCACAAGATCTGTGAATTATAAAGACTTCAGGCTAACTGTGTTCTTCAACCGCGGTCTCGCCTATCTGATAGGTCATTGCGGTAAGTGGATGAATCTGCACGTCCATCACCGAATCATACATCCTCCATGGTTCTCTGATGCCATTGAACACAAGGGCTTCATTTATGTTGTCGACTCCTTCTATGGCTGGACGTATTGCTGGCCTACTCCGGTCATCGCTACAAACGGTCACATAAAGAGTATGTTACTTTCCTATGATATGATGATGGCTTGCTTATATTACTGTCAACATTTACTAAAAAAATGCATGCTCCTAACATGCTGTTCTTAAGATTGACTACATTAAGAGCACTTTTTTATTTGACTCCAACTTGATATTATGTTGTAGGCCGCCTGGTGTCCCTACCCTTCCTAATCCCAGAACCTTCCAAAGAAAAGCGGCATGGCAGTTGTAGGTGGTTCCTGGCTCGACGAACGACATTTAATGATTTAATGATCGTTATCGCTCGCATCGCATCGGACGTGTTGCTTCGCGGAATACAATCATAGTCACTGCAAGGTCTTTGAGCAGGATCCCAGCTTCTCTGGGCCTTCAGGAATTTTTGACTGGAGGCTGGTAAGTAGCATTAGCACACGCTCTCTGTTTCTCGGACTGAATTATCCGATTAACCAGGAGATAACCGACGACAAGGATCATGATGGCAGCGCGGTTTCGTTCATTAGGCAAAAATGTGTGTACACAGCGTATCATGCGTCTCTGCATGCGCCATACCCTGATATGTGCTGCCACGCTCTGTAGCCCAAAGTAGGAGAGAGGGTCGCAAGTATCAGACTTCGACCTGCTGGCTCGAGTTTCCCCCGCCAGGCACCCATCTGGTTCAAGCCGTCAATCAATCTCCACAGCTTAATAAATAGTAACATCTAACTGAGCCAGTTAGTTAGATGCGTACACTTGGTGTAGTAGGATCTTTATTTAGTTTGATGCATACACTTGTTCTTTTTTGGTAGCCCTTTTGTAATGATGGCTGATGTTGCGTCTTTACTCTTCTGGCCTGCTTACTACTTCTGTTACACCCCCAACCCTGGTTGATACTGCTGTTGTTTTCAATGTACAATCAGTAGTATATTTCATTTGTTGGTTGAACAAATGTGTTGTTAGAAGGACAAAACAATGTTTTGGAAGTCGTTGCACAGTCAGATCCTTTAGTGCCCCGTACCGTACGTAGCGCATACTATTTTTGATACGGAACACATTTTCCACTTGTTGATAACATGCAGCCCACTGATGAAGGCCCAATAAAGGAGCACATAATTAACTAGAAGGGAGGCTCTCACATGAATCTGGCCCAGGTACATGCTCATGGTCCCCTAAACATAAATAAATAAATAAATAAATAAAAATGCTCATGCACCAGTTCTTTAAATTCACGATTTAACAGGAGGATATTATTTCCTATGATAGTGTCGTTACATTTAGTCGATATTATTCTTAGGCAAAGATACCGACCAGTCTTCTTTCTCCCACCATTTTCTTCCTACAACTAGCGGACCCATGCAAATCATAGTCAACGTCGTAAATAGTTCCGGTCCATTTTTATTTTTCAATAAGAATGTCCAACCCAGCCCAGCACATTGGCGACATCACTTTACCCTCTGCCTTGAGTGCGCTGCCACATGGCCTCATTGTCCGCCTGTCGGCATAGTGAATCGGGAGAGGATCAGAAGTTGTGAGTATGTGATGCGGACCCACCAGGTCCACTGCCGAACACAAGCAAGCACCTCTTTTACTACTCATATGCACCCCTCTTTTTTACTCTAATCCACCCTGATGATATCTGGGACCCACATCATTTTTAACATATAGTTAATTAACGACAAAATTACACAACTTTTTTTTTGAGGATTTGTTCGAAGGAGCAGACTATAAACTGGGTTGTGCAGTCTCTGTGGCTCGTCTAACAACATGACCAGCCCATCAATTTTTTCTTTGGAAAATAGGTAGCCCACTATTTCTTTTTCAAGAATACCCAAGCTAGGCCTATTTGTTTTCTCTGATTTACTAGGCTGCAAATCTTTCAAGACGAGGAGGGATGCATTCCGTCCTGGCCAAAGAGTATGGTCAGTATTTGTTAAAAGTAATATCAAAGGGGTTGAAAATTCCAAAAAATGTAGCAAATGGGAAATTAGTTTCTTTTTTGTTTTTGTTCACTGATATTTTATATTTCATTGGATTTTAACATGACATAGTACTAATTTATTTTTAAATTTCTTTTGGTATGGCTACTAATTTTTGGATTAAGAGTATTTTGTTCCCAGCAAAAATTAGCGAATTTTCAAAATTTCACACATTTTTAGTTCAATTTTTTAACCCTGGTACTGAACAGAAAAATGGACAGCAATTCTAAAAATGGAAAATGGGGTGCAATAAATTTCATATGAATTAGAAAATGAGTAAAAATTATAAAAAAATAATAGCAAATGGGTTGTACACGCCATAGATTTTGAGGCTGGCTTGTTTACGCAAAGCTTTGTCAGTCAACACTTGATTCTAGCAGCAGTGACTATTGGATGTCCATCCAACGGCCGACGTGCTTCTTCAATCTCTGATCTTCCTACTCCAGCCACCTAAACCAACGCCGGCGAGACTGCCTGCTCCCTCCTCTTGTGGCCCACTGTGATGCCGCACAGGCTTCACCGGCCCACCCTATTCCCTCCGCTGGCCTGGCCGCACGCAATCAATTGCCTCCTTATTACGCGAAAAAAATGATTCCTCCCACTGACATCTGGGGCGTACCGGTTTGGAGGCTGACCTGTGGGCCTATTAAGTTCACACATATGCAGGGCTTTGTCAACTTAGTCAACAAACGATTCTAGCAGCAGTGACTGTTGGATTTGAATCGAACGGTCCTGCTACTTGTTCAATCGCTGCTCTTCTTGCACTAGCCGCACAAACCAGCGCCGGTGAGACCGCTTGCTCCTGCCTCTAGTGGCCGGCTGTGCTGCCGTTGAGGCCTCACCGCCCCCTACTACTCCCACCACTGGCCAGGCCCTACGGCGACGGCAACCTCACACCGCAACCGAACCAGTGAACCCTCATACTCCTCACTGCATGGGCATCCACTGTCGCATCTTCCCCGGCTCCGCATCGTCCCCTTCCTAGGCCTCGCCGTTATCCATCGCCTTCGTGCTCTCGGCGCGGCGTGGTCAATGTGGTCAATGAGCGACTTCCATAAGAAGAGTACTGTACGTGGAGAGGCTGACAGCTGGGTCCACGGCCGTAGCAAGGAAGTGCCTTCTTATTACACAGAAAATAATGATTCCTCCACCTGACATCCGGGACCCACCGGACAGGCCACCGTATTTCGTGAAAAAGAACGTTTCCCCCTGACTGCTGGGACCCACCAGCTACATCTTCGCACGCAAGGAAGTGCGTCCATGTTACGGGAAAAAAATGATTCGCCCCCTGACTGCTGGGACCCACCAGCTACATCTTCGCACGCAAGGAAGTGTCGGCGATACGGGACCCACGAGTAGAAGAGTACGTGGCGTTGTCATTACGGTCATGAGCGATGTGCGTACATCTTTGGTCGATCGATGCGTATGCGGCTGCAGCGATGAACCGTGGCCGTGTAAGGAAGGGCATGTGTCGTAGTAGAGGCGCGCACGTAGCATGTACACGTACGTATAGCCAGGGTGCAAGAAAGTAAATACGGCGACGTACGTACATACGGGCGGGGTCTCGAACGCCTACTCGCACATACGTACGGCCAGGGCTCGTGTACATGGCTGGGTTGGAACGGAGAAACTGCGTCGTCGCCATGTTCATCGGGAGGCAACAGAATGTGTCGTGTTCATCGGGAGACAACGGAATACGTCGTGTTCATTGGGAGCCAACCGGCTTGGACGGAACAGCCGATCGAAACGAGGCCTGACGTGCCGCAGAACGGAGGAAACGGCCTTGTGTTCGACCGGTCACGGTCGAAACGGGATCCTGTTCATCGGGAGGGGTCTGGCTGTAACGACCCGAGACCGACGCTCCGGACACCTTCCATGTTTTTCCTTATCGTCGGGTGTTTTTATTTTTTTGCCGCATTCATCATGGCATCTTTTGCATTGCATCATGTCACTAACTCTTTGCAACTCAAATAAATAAATTATATAGATCTTCGATCCATTTAAATCGAGGGAATTCACATGGTGTTTTCTCTTTATAACATATCCTCCCAATATTTAGGGAGCTATATTAAACCATTCCATTTGCTTGGAATCACCCATAACACATATGCACCGTTCTTCAAATTTCCTTTTATCCAACTCAACTTCATTTCTTCCTTTGGGGCCTTTTAGTAAAATTGAGTTCCAATGTTACTTTACCCATAAATGTTCCAAATCTGCCCATAAATCACATCTATTATGTAGGCTCACCTCCTATAATTTCAACCCATTTGGAGTTCATTTGAATGTTCCGAAATTCAATTTTATCGAGTTAAATTCAACACATGTGGATTTGACTTCCTCTAAATATCCTCAGGCCATTTTTGTCAAATTCCTCGTATTTTTGCGAGTTCAAGAAAATAACACCCCCCCCCCCCTGCCCAAATTCTTTGTCTAGCCCCTTTCTTTCCTCTCCCTTTTCCTTCTTTGTTATTTTTTTCGTCTGCTATGGAGAGAAGCCTAGCTGGCCACTTGGGCCTCCCAACCAGGCCGGCCCATTTGCTCCTGGAGGCCCAGTTGGACCTCCTAACCCTAGGCCCCGACCCCCTCCCCTCGATCTCTCCCTCAGCCCGCCGCCTCCTGCTCGATCCCCTCTCCCTCTCCCTCGATCACTCGCGTCCCTCTCCTCCCTCGTGCCACCACGACGCTCAGGAGAGGAGCCCCTGCGCCCGATCCATGGCCTCTCCCTTCCCCCGTCGCCGTTTCTCTCCAGCTCCGCCTCTCCCGCGCCCTTGCAGACGCGTGCGAGCACTGCTGCTGCGGTGGTCGTTGCAGGTCTCCAGCCGCCCCACCGGTTCCTCGGTCGTCGCCGGAGGGTAGCCGACCCCCGTCGCCCTGCCATCTCTCTTCCCTGCTCTCGCTATCTCTCTGCTTCTCTAACCCGCAGCTGCCGATGCCATCGTTTCCTCTATTGACAGGAGTCCGTCCATGGCGCCGCCCCTTCCCCGCGCCCGATCTGCTCCAGCCGCCGCCGGCTTCTTCGCTGCTGCTGCTGTTGTTTTGCTTCTGCTGCTGCACCTCCGGCCGTCCCCGTCATCCGCAGGCCTCCTCACCCGGTGCTCCTGCCCTTCTTCCCTACTGTGCCTCCTGCACGACGCCTCCCATGCTCGCTGCTGCAAGCTTTGCCTCGCCTCCATCACGTCCGTGACTGACCCTCTTCGTTGTTCCGCCAAGACCACCTAGTAGTTGTTTCATGTCACTAACTCTTTGCAACTCAAATAAATAAATTATATAGATCTTCGATCCATTTAAATCGAGGGAATTCACATGGTGTTTTCTCTTTATAACATATCCTCCCAATATTTAGGGAGCTATATTAAACCATTCCATTTGCTTGCAATCACCCATAACACATATGCACCGTTCTTCAAATTTCCTTTTATCCAACTCAACTTCATTTCTTCCTTTGGGGCCTTTTAGTAAAATTGAGTTCCAATGTTACTTTACCCATAAATGTTCCAAATCTGCCCATAAATCACATCTATTATGTAGGCTCACCTCCTATAATTTCAACCCATTTGGAGTTCATTTGAATGTTCCGAAATTCAATTTTATCGAGTTAAATTCAACACATGTGGATTTGACTTCCTCTAAATATCCTCGTGCCATTTTTGTCAAATTCCTCGTATTTTTATGAAGTTCAAGAAAATAACACCCCCCCTGCCCAAATTCTTTGTCTAGCCCTTTCTTTCCTCTCCCTTTTCCTTCTTTGTTATTTTTTCGTCTGCTATGGAGAGAAGCCTAGTCGGCCACTTGGGCCTCCCAACCAGTGGCCCATTTGCTCTGGAGGCCCAGTTGGACCTCCTAACCCTAGGCCCCGACCCTCCCTCGATCTCTCCCTCGGCCCGCCGCCTCCTGCTCGATCCCTCTCCCTCTCCCTCGATCACTCGCGTCCCTCTCCTCCTCGTGCCACGACGCGCTTTCGGAGAGGAGCCCTGCCTTGCCCGATCCATGGCCTCTCTCCCTTCCCGTCGCCGTTCTCTCCCGGCTCCGCCTCTCCGCGCCCTTGCAGGCAGCGTCTGGCTCTTCTTCTTCTGTGGTCGTTCTTGAGTCTCCAGCCGCCCCGGTTCCTCGGTCGTCATGGGAGGGTAGCCGTCGCCATCTCTCTTCCCTGCTCTCGCTATCTCTCTGCTTCTCTAACCCTTGTTGCCGATGCCATCGTTTCCTCTATCGACAGGAGTCCGCCCATGGCGCCGCCCTTCCCATGCCCGTCTGCTCCGGCCTTGCCCGGCTTCTTCATTCTTCTTCTTTGTTGTTTTATACCTGTTCTTTGCACCTCCGGCCGTCCCGTCATCCGCAGCCTCCTCACCGGTGCTCTGCCCTTCTTCCCTCATCAGTGCCTCCTGACGACGCCTCCCATGCTTTCATTCGCAAGCTTTGCCTCGCCTCCATCACGTCCAGTGGATCGACCCTCTTCGTTGTTCCGCCAAGACCACCTAGTAGTTGTTTCATGTCACTAACTCTTTGCAACTCAAATAAATAAATTATATAGATCTTCGATCCATTTAAATCGAGGGAATTCACATGGTGTTTTCTCTTTATAACATATCCTCCCAATATTTAGGGAGCTATATTAAACCATTCCATTTGCTTGCAATCACCCATAACACATATGCACCGTTCTTCAAATTTCCTTTTATCCAACTCAACTTCATTTCTTCCTTTGGGGCCTTTTAGTAAAATTGAGTTCCAATGTTACTTTACCCATAAATGTTCCAAATCTGCCCATAAATCACATCTATTATGTAGGCTCACCTCCTATAATTTCAACCCATTTGGAGTTCATTTGAATGTTCCGAAATTCAATTTTATCGAGTTAAATTCAACACATGTGGATTTGACTTCCTCTAAATATCCTCAGGCCATTTTTGTCAAATTCCTCGTATTTTTGCGAGTTCAAGAAAATAACACCCCCCCCCCCCTGCCCAAATTCTTTGTCTAGCCCCTTTCTTTCCTCTCCCTTTTCCTTCTTTGTTATTTTTTTCGTCTGCTATGGAGAGAAGCCTAGCTGGCCACTTGGGCCTCCCAACCAGGCCGGCCCATTTGCTCTGGAGGCCCAGTTTGACCTCCTAACCCTAGGCCCCGACCCCCTCCCTCGATCTCTCCCTCGGCCCGCCGCCTCTGCTCGATCCCTCTCCCTCTCCCTCGATCACTCGCGTCCCTCTCCTCCCTCGTGCCACCACGACGCCTTTCAGAGAGGAGCCCTACGCCCGATCCATGGCCTCTCCTTCCCCGTCGCCGTTTCTCTCGGCTCCGCCTCTCCGCGCCCTTGCAGACGCGTCTGGAAACCTTCTTCTGCTGCGGTGGTCGTTCTTAGTCTCAGCCGCCCCACGGTTCCTCGGTCGTCGCCGGGAGGTAGCCGACCCCGTCAGCCTCGCCATCTCTCTTCCTGCTCTCGCTATCTCTCGCTTCTCTAACCCGCATGCCGATGCCATCGTTTCCTCTATTGGACAGAGTCCGTCCATGGCGCCGCCTTCCCATGCCGTCTGCTCCGGCCGCCGCCCGGCTTCTTATTCTTCTTCTTTGTTGTTTTATACTGCTGCTGCACCTCCGGCCGTCCCGTCATCCGCAGCCTCCTCACCCGGTGCTCCTGCCCTTCTTCCCTCTCATGCCTCCTGCACGACGCCTCCCATGCTCGCTGCTGCAAGCTTTGCCTCGCCTCCATCACGTCCGTGACTGACCCTCTTCGTTGTTCCGCCAAGACCACCTAGTAGTTGTTGGACTCAAGGACCATCAAGACTGAGACCGCCCCGAACCACGTCGTCTCGCCGGATCGTCATGATCATCTCGGTTTTCGCAAGTACATCTACGCCCGAAGACGTTGGATGCGCCAAGTTTCAGTACGACATGCACTACTACTGTCGCTGAGGGTTTGGTCAAGTTCAACTACATCGACTACGTACGGTGATGACCCCGGACATCTATGGAGAGTGTACGACTAGACCGTGTACAACTACCATCGCCGAAGGCCGTCGAGTGAACGACTACCCACGCCGTGTATTTTACCAAGTTTGATGACGACCTGCTAATAACTTGGATTCGCCAAGTTCCACTACCGTCGCCCCCGGGAACCTTGGATGCGTCAAGTACCTCTTTGAAACGAACGTGTACATGACTTTCATGAATGACTATTTCCCTCGACGAATTCGACCCACTTTGAAAATGCACGCTTTGAAGGTATAACAACTGAGACGACCGCCATGAACGAATACATGTGTGTTGTATGAGATGCTCGTGTTTGCATCGTGCCCGGGTTGTCATTGCACGTTACTCCTCGTTTGCCATGTCGACGACCCGTGGGAACCCGGTAACCGGGATCACCCCATCATCTTTGCATGCCACACTCACATCTACATGTGCTCTTTTCCACCGGTATCTCCATGAGCTACCGGAACTGATATGTTACCGTGGCATCATTTTCGGATTCGTCGCCGTGGCACCCTTCCTTTCCACCTCGGTGACCAATGCTTCATAACATGCTCATGTCAACATTTTCATAAAATGGCATAAAACTTGCATATGTCATCTGCATCATGATAACAACATTTAAATGTTTAAAATTGTTGTTTGCATTAAATTCAAAATATGCACATGGGGATTTATCGAAATTGTTGTTTGTTGTTCCGGCCTTATTAAAACTTGCCTAGATAGTTAGTTTACTTATGTTCCACCTCTTGCCATGTTTATCAACATTTAATATTGTTGGGTACATAATGGAAAAAACTAAATAATTAAATGTGGTGTTTCGTCAATATGCAACTCGTTGCGTATGGAGCTCCACTTAACTTGTAGTATTGTTTGTTGCACTTTGCCATGCCATGCCTCATTAAACCGGACATGTATCATACTTGATTGTGCATCATGCCATGATTATGCTTGTTGGTTTACCATGTTGTTTTCTTCTTTTCGATTGTGCTTCTTCTCGATAGTTCTTGTTTCGTTGCGAGTGTGAGGATTTGTTCGACTACGTTGCTCGCCTTTTTCATGGATTCGGTCTTCTTACTAGCGGGATTTCAGGTAAGATGACCATTGCCCTGGATATAATTACTATCTTTGTTTTGCTACTTGTCTCGATGCTATCACTATGTCGCGCTACCTATGACTTGTTTATAAGCCTCCCAAATTTCCATGATAGCCTATAACCTTTTCCACCAACCTAGCAGACCGTTGTTTGGCTATGTTACCGCTTTGCTCAGCCGCTCTGATAGCGTTGCTAGTTGCAGGTGCAGTTGCAGGTTATTCAATGTTGGGACATGGATATCATGAGATATCACAATATGTATTGTTAAATTAATGCACATATATACTTGGTAAAGGGTGGAAGGCTTGGCCTTTTGCCTGGTGTTTTGTTCCACTCTTGCCGCCCTAGTTTCCGTCATACCGGTGTTATGTTCCTGATTTTGCGTCCCTAACATGGTGAGGGTTTATGGGCCCCTCTTGACAGTTCGCTTTGAATAAAACTCTTCCAGCAAGGCCCAACCTTAGTTTTACCATTTGCCTAATAACAACTAAAACTTGCATAGGGACTTTCCGGACCCCGAGGACTTAATCAACCCCTCGGGCTAGTGCTCCTCATGAGTGTTGGTCCAAAATGGCAGTGGCCGGGGCCACCAACGGGTGTGCCAGCCGGAAACTTAGCCAATCTAATCGTGGCCTGAGACGAGATACGCGCGGCTACTATCAGGGTGTCGGCACGTCGGGAGGTCTTGCTGGATTTGTTTTCCATTGTCCAAATGTCTTGTGCACCGGCATCCCGAGTCTGATCGGATGTCCCGTGATGGTAGATTGTTTCCGCGGATCGTGAGCTTGTCATGGGCTAAGTTGGGACACCCCTGTAGGGTTAAACTTTCGAGAGTCGTGCCCTGCGGTTATGTGGCACATGGGAATTTTTTAATATCCGGTTATAGCGAACTTGAAGTAAACTCAACTAAAATACACCGACCGCGTGCGAAACCGTGACTGTCTCTTTTCGGGGAAGTTCGAGAGGAGAACACGGTTGGTTATGTTTGAACGTATGTAGTTCAGGATCACTTCTTGATCATTATTAGTTTGCGACCGTTTGCGTAGTTTCTCATCTTACTCTTGTACTCGTAAGTTAGCCACCATACATTGCTTAGCCGCTGCTGCAACCTCACCACTTATCCTTTCCATATCCATTAAGCTTTGTTAGTCTTGATACCCATGGTAATGGGATTGATGAGTCCTCGTGGCTCACAGATTACTACAACAACAGTTGCAGGTACAGGTAATGCGATGGTTCTGATGAGAGAGCAATGTTTGATTTTGGAGTTCTTCTTCTTCGATCAAGCGATAGGTTCTGGGTCGGGGAGCCTAGGATTAGCAGGGTGGATGTCGTTCTTCTTTTTTCATTTGGTTTCATCCGTAGTCGGATCCTGCTCTTCTATATGATGATTGCTATGTATTGATGAACTGTTGTATTTATGTTGTAGCTTGTGGCGAGTGTAAGCCTTTATCTTGTGTTCTCATCTATTCAGTACATGGTATGTTGTAATGATATCCACCTTACTATGCGCTCGAAATGCGATTGTGCCCCGATCATGAATTCATCACGTGATTGGGATAGAATCGCATCTTGGGCGCTACAAGTTGGTATCAGAGCCTTACCGACCTTAGGATCCCCCTTGATTGATCGAACCACTACCGTTGTTGAGTCTAGAAGAAAACTATTTTGAGTCAAGTTATATATCGGAGGGTAGGAATTCTTTTTACTCCTTATCCCCTTCATCGCTCTCGTGAGGACTCCTCACGTATATGTTTTGACTTCACTCTCCTCTTTTTCACTCAAATTCTTTTAGGATCACGCGGGTATTGTGCAATCGTTCCGATATCATTGTGACGGGAATTCTGTCTTGGTGCCTCCGGACATTTAGGGGTTGTGGCAGTGTCCCGGGGAGTTGAGCTCCAAGGTGTTTTTGTCACAGTGCTTATCGTTTCAGTTTCGAATACCAGAGTACTACTAGAATCAGAAGATTTCTCGTCCGCCCCATCTTTGCCGTCAGCTAGCTGACGGCAAAGAATGGCTTTGCCATCAGCTAGCGGAAAGCCGATGGAAAAGAGGCAGCGGACGGCAAAGGAAGGCTTTGCCATCAGCCAGCATTTTGCCGTCCGCTAGCCGACAGCAAAGCTTCTTTGTCGTCCACTAGCTGACGGCAAAGAGGGTGTTGGGCCCACTTGCTGGTAAGCCCTAACGGGCCCCTCTTTGAAGTCCGCCAGCGGACGGCAAAGGCGATACGGACGGCAAAGCTGAAGGAAATATGCCCTAGAGGCAATAATAAAGTTATTATTTATTTCCTCATATCATGATAAATGTTTATTATTCATGCTAGAATTGTATTACCCGAAAACATGATACATGTGTGAATACATAGACAAACATAATGTCACTAGTATGCCTCTACTTGACTAGCTCATTAATCAAAGATGGTTATGTTTCCTAACCATAGACATGTGTTGTCATTTGATTAACGGGATCACATCATTAGGAGAATGATGTGCTTGACTTGACCCATTCCGTTAGCCTAGCACTTGATCGTTTAGTATGTTGCTATTGCTTTCTTCATGACTTATACAAAGTTCCTACAACTATGAGATTATGCAACTCCCGTTTACCGGAGGAACACTTTGTGTGCTACCAAACGTCACAACGTAACTGGGTGATTATAAAGGTGCTTTACAGGTGTCTCCGAAGGTACATGCTGGGTTGGCATATTTCAAGATTAGGTTTTGTCACTCCGATTGTCGGAGAGGTATCTCTGGGCCCTCTCGGTAATGTACATCACTATAAGCCTTGCAAGCAATGTGGCCAATGAGTTGGTTACGGAATGATGCATTACGGAACGAGTAAAGAGACTTGCCGGTAACGAGATTGAACTAGGTATTGGATACCGACGATCGAATCTCGGGCAAGTAACATACCGATGACAAAGGGAACAACGTATGTTGTTATGCGGTTTGACCAATAAAGATCTTCGTAGAATATGTAGGAGCCAATATGAGCATCCAAGTTCTGCTATTGGTTATTGACCGGAAACTGTTCTAGGTCATGTCTACATAGTTCTCGAACCCGTAGGGTCCGCACGCTTAACGTTACAATGACAGTTTTATTATGAGTTTATAAGTTTTGATGTACCGAAGGTTGTTCGGAGTTCCGGATATGATCACGGACATGACGAGGAGTCTCGAAATGGCCGAGATATAAAGATTGATATATTGGACGACTATATTCGGACACCGAAAGTGTTCCGGGTGATTTCGGAGAAAATCGGAGTGCCGGAGGGTTACCGGAACCCCCCGGGAGAAGTAATGGGCCTTATGGGCTTTAGTGGAGAGAGAGAGGCAGCCAGGATGGGCCGCGCCTCCCCTCGGCCCGAATTGGACTAGGAGAGAGGCGGCGCCCCTCTTCCCTCTCCTCCCTCTCCCCTTCCTTTCCCCCTCCTAGTAGGAGTAGGAAAGAGGAGTCCTACTCCTACTAGGAGGAGGACTCCTCCTCCTGGCGCCCCAAGGGCCGGCCGGCCTCCCCTTGATCCTTTATATACGGGGCGGGGCACCCTAGAACACACAAGTTGATCTTCGTGATCGCTTTCTTAGCAGTGTGCGGTGCCCCTCCACCATATTCCACCTCGGTCATATCGTTGCGGTGCTTCAAAGCGGTTACCGCATCGGTAGAACATCATCATCGCTACCACGCCGTCAGGTCGACGGAACTCATCCCCGACACCTGCTAGATCGGAGTCCGGGATCGTCATTGAGCTGAGCGTGTCTTTGAACTCGGAGGTGTCGTACGTTCGGTACTTGGATCGGTCGGATCGTGAAGACACACGACTACATCAACCGCGTTGTCATAACGCTTCCGCTTACGGTCTACGAGGGTACGTGGACAACACTCTCCCCTCTCGTTGCTTTGCATCACCATGATCTTGCGTGTGCGTAGGAATTTTTTTGAAATTACTACGTTCCCCAACTGTGACGCCCCCGATTCAATCGTACACTAATCATACACGCAAACGTGTACGATCAAGATCAGGGACTCATGGGAAGATATCACAACACAACTCTAAAAATAAAATAAGTCATACAAGCATCATAATACAAGCCGGGGCCTCGAGGGCTCGAATACAAGTGCTTTCGATCATAGGCGATTCAGCGGAAGCAACAATATCTAAGTACGTACATAAGTTAAACAAGTTGCCATAAGATGGCTAACACAAAGCCCCAGGATCTGGTCGAAAGAAGCGCGGGCCTCACCGCACAGGATCCTCCTAACTACTCCCAGTCGTCGTCGGCGGGCTGCACGTAGCGATGAAGCACCTCCGGGGTAGTAGTCGCCATCGACGGTGGCGTCGCTCCTGGGCTCCATCGTCTGATCGCAGCAATCGAGTAGAGATAGGGGAAAAGGGGAACAAGGCAACCGTGAGTACTCATCCAAAGTACTGCAGCGAGGAGCTACACTACATATGCATGGATATATGTGTAAAGGGCCATATCGATTGGACCGAACTGCGAGAATGCCGTAATAAGAGGGGATATCTAATCACAGTCAAGACTACGCTGGCAGCCTCCGTCTTGCAACATGTAGAAGAGAGCGGACTGAAGTCCTCCAAGTAGCATCGCATAGCATAATCCTACCCGGCGATCCCCTCCTCGTAACCCTGAGAGAGAGCGACCACCGGGTTGTATCCGCACTTGGAAGGGTGTGTTTTATTAAGTATCCGGTTCTAGTTGTCATAAGGTCAAGGTACAACTCCAAGTCGTCACATTACCGAAGATCACGGCTATTCAAATAGATTAACTTCCTGAGGGTGCACCACATAACCCAACACGCTTGATCCCATTTGGCGGACACACTTTCTCGGGTCATGCCCGCCGGAAGATCAACACGTCACAACCCCACCTAGGCACAATAGAGAGGCCAAGACGCCGGTCTAAACCTAAGCGCCGCAGTGCAGGCCCATCGCCCTTAGCACACCAAAGACGTTGCGAGGGCGGCGAAAGCGTAACTAGCCCCTTAATACAAGAGCAGGCTTACGTTCCAATCCGGCGCGCGCGCTCAGTCGCTGGCGTCACGAAGGCTTCGGCTGATATCACGACGCCGGGATACCCATAACTACTCCTGCGTAGATGGTTAGTGCGTATAGACCAAATGGCGGACTCGGATCAAATACCGGATCTCGTTAAGCGTATTAAGTATCCATGACGCCGACCAGGCGGGCCCACCTCTCACCTAGGTAGTCTCAACCTGCCTGCCGCTCCGCCACAAGTAACAATGAGGGCCGTCGGTACCCAGGCCCACCTCTACCGGGATGGAGCCACCGTCCTTTCAAACCCCCATCTCGAACAATATCTCGGGTAATGTAACGATGTAAAGTATATAGTATATGCCCGTGATCACCTCCCAAGTGATCACAACCCGATCAATATAGCATGGCGGGGCGGACAAGAGTGTAGGGTCATTGATGGAACACTAGCATCCTATACTAAGCGATGGGATAGCGGTAAAGGTATCAACAATAGTAGCAAGGACAAAGCTATGCGAAGATAGGATTAATCGAAAGCGGTAACATGCTACACTACTCTAATGCAAGCAGTATAGAGAAGAGTAGGCGATATCTGGTGATCAAAGGGGGCTTGCACGGTTGCTCTGGCAAGAGAGAATTCGTCAACTCCGTAGTCGTCTTGGGCAGCAGCGTCGGTCTCGTAGTCTACCAGAGAGAAGAGGGGGAAGAAACAATGAATACCATGCAAACAGATGCATCTCGAGCATGACAAGACAAGTAACGGTGCTAGGGATGCCCTAACGCGGTATGAGGTGATACCGGTGAAGGGGGGAAGCAACCGGGAAGTATTCCCGTGGTTCCGTTTTGAAGCAAGAAGGCCGGAGGGGGAAAGTTGCGAGTTCGATAGGTTAGGGGGTGTGGCGGACGAACGGGTTGCGTATCCGGAATCGTCTCATCGTTCTGAGCAACTGCCATGTTAAAAATAATTTAATCCGAGTTACGGATTAAAATATATGATTTTCTAAAGATTTTATTAATTTCTGAGATTTAATTAATTATTTAAATTAATTCAAAAATGGATATATGACATCAGCATGATGTCATGCTGATGTCATCAATCAATAGGGTTGACTAGTTAACCTGACGTGTGGGTCCCAACTGTCATTGACTGTTTAGTTAATTAGGACTTAGCTAATCTAATTACTGTTTAATTAACTAACTAGTTAATTAGATTAATTTAAATAGGATTAATTAACTTAATTAATTCACTAATTAATTATTAATTTTATTAAGTCATTTTTATTTTATTTTATTTTATTTTATAAAACGTCATGGGGCGGGGCCCCCTTGTCATAGGCCCTAGGGGCCTTATCGAAGTGAGCGTTATGGGCGCCACGGTCAGCGCAATGAAGTCGCCGTTTAGCGTCTGCCCAAGCTGGAGGCGCCGGGCGCGTGGTTACGAAGCTTTGCCGGCGGGCCGTGGAAGGGCGGGCGCTTCTTAGCGCCGATGGCGTGGTCGCGCCGAGCAGAAGGACAGGGGACGGCTGGCCGGAGTGCACGGCGGGGCGACTCTGGGCGGCGCCGGCAGAGGATAGAGCCTGGTTGGTCGATCGGCGCGGAAGGTGACCCCGAGGGGCGGGCGATCAAAGCAAGCCACGTCAGGGCGCGTGGCTGTGGGATCATGGGTCGCGCGAGGGAGAGGGGAGGAAGAGGCTCACATCGAGCCTGTCGTTGTCTGTCAGCGTGCTTGGGAGGGCCTGAGGTAGAGGCGGCGTCGATGGAGTCCGCGAGGAGGAGTCGAGGAGGAGGACGGCGAGGTCGAGGCGGCGTTAGGCGAGGGAGATCCGATTGAGGGCGCCGCCTGATCCAGTGGGACGCCATGGCGCGGAGGAGGGCTCTGGTGTGGTGGCATCGCGGGGAGGACAGAGAGGCCAAGGGCGGCGGCGACCGGTGACAGAGCCCAGCGGCGGGGCGCGGGGTCGGGCGCCGAACGGCACGGCCGTTGCCCCGATCCAGTGGGGATCGAGGAGTGGGTGAGCGAGGGGAGTGGGGATGGGAAGTGGCGACATGGGGGTGTCGGTTAGGGTTTGGTGCCCCCAGGGGGTTATAGGCCGAGGAGGAGTGGGCGGCTGGCGGGCCTGGTTGGGCCGAGGCCCAATTGGCCTGGGGGTTTTCTTTTCCTTTTTTTAGTTTTCTTTTCTGTTTTTGTGTTTTCTTCTCTTTTTATTTATTTTCTTTTCTGTTTTAAGTCATTTTAAAATATTTAGGCATTTTCTAAAAAGGAGTCCTCTTCACTATAATTACCTATGTAATATTAGGCACTACCCAGACATTTTTGTTTTAACTTTTGAAAAGTTTGATGATTGACATTATTTAAATTTCTGGATTTGAAAAGTTTTGATCCAACGCGAAATTAGCAACAGTAACCGGGGTGACATGGCACCATTCGCAGGGTATTACTGTAGCATAATTATCCGGGCGTCACAATTCTCCTCCACTACAAGAAATCTCGTCCCGAGATTTATGAGGTAGTGAAAGGGGGGAAGGTTTGGTAACAAATCTAGCGGGTCTTCTCATGCTGGCTTGCTCTTCTCGAAGAGGCCGGTCCAATACATTGATGTCTTCATTTCTGCTTGAGTTATCATGATGAAGTCGGCGTCCTTTCTTCGGGAACTCCATCGTACTTACGAAAGAATAAAGGGTGGGCATTACGGGAGAACGGACCTCGGCAAGGTTGACTATCGAATTCGACAACATCGAGGAAGGTGGCGGAAAGTAACTCTCGAATCGAAACTTAAGAAACTTATCAAGAGCAAAGTAAGAAGGTGCAAAATAGAAGTTTCAAGCGCATAGGCAATCGTTCGTTGCCTGAAACGAAGTGTGAAAGGTGTTCAGAGCAATGGGAATAGGTATTGCGTATGATACCATAATAGATCACTAGGCAGGTGGCCCGTGAATTACATACGAAGTCAAGCGCAGGAATAACTTTGACAATAGGTTGTACAGGAGAGTCAGGTTTCGATCATGTGGAACTGTGGGTTATGGGCCCACCATGTGGGTTTAAAGTAGGAATGGCGCTGACATCTTGTACGGTTATGATAGCAAGGCAGGTCAGAGGGTAGTCTGTCGATTATGTCGGCAACAACATCGGTACCAAGGGCGAGGGACGAAGAGAACCATTTTCCTGCTCGCTAAACGAGGCAGACCATTAGGCAAAGTTCTCGTCCATCGGTGGCTACCTAAATGTCATCAACAATAGTAACAGGGTCTTGCTGACAGAATTGTACAACTGAGGTGTTTTACATAAGCAGGGAAATATTACTGCTCATATCAGATAGATCACAAGAAAGGTTAAACCAAACAATGAAAGGAAAATATGATTATCATATTAAACAGAACAATGGAAGGTAAAATGTGTTTAAACACATATTTCAGGGGTATATCCTTTCCAAGGACAAGCAGAGCATGATATTCATGACAGGGTATAACGTAGAGAACCCTTTAGGTAAGGGGAGAGAAATTACATGACATTACCCATACAACGGTGTTTGGATAATTGAGCAAGATACATTTAGCATTGGGCTTCAAATGTTCTTGTTGAAAATTGGAGTACCCCAGAGATGCTTCGAGATAGCATTGACATGGTCCTCCAGCAAAGGTCAGACTTTGGATGCACGAAGGATCCATCAGGAACAACTTGTAGAATAAGTTTTACAATTTCCTCATGGAAGAATGGATATCCTTGCTAAAAGGAAGCTATAACAACAGGACCTCCGGCCATGTGTGTTTGGCACGACACCACCTTACCGGGTCACATAAAGACCAATGTTATAACTCTTGGAAATATGTTCCAACCATCATATCCGACCGAGATTCAAATCTAATTGATGTCAGAATAACTCAGACTTAAGATGCCTGAGAAGAAAGGCGCAACACAAATTGTCGAGATGGCATTGTAAGATTCTCGGGAAATGAACTATGGGAGCGAGTTTCAACACAAGAGTTCATCATTTAAACCAAAGAGAGGATGACGGGGTAGCTGATGGAGTCAGTGACAATCCTTGAGATTTCCAAAAAGGTGGCAATTATGTGAACAAGGAGATAGCATTTGTCAGATCAAATGGTATAATGATGTATGCTCGAGGAAAACATACACAATTAACATTGGTTGAAATGTGCACCCGAATATGGACTTAGGTAGCACAAACAATGTTAGAATGGCGATTCGATAACCAATAGTCTAAGAATGAAATGTTGACCATTAACTTCAAAGCAATAAGGTTGCTAGAAGTTTTTTTTAATTACTAGTCCATCTGTCGGTATTCCTGTTAGGAACAACACGGGGACCAAGAAAAGAATGGTGATGGTGAAGTATCACTTATATCAAGAATTCTCAAGAGGTGGTGAAATTCTCACAGCCTTCTTGATATATAAGATGGTAATACTCCAAGGTAAAGAAGAACAATGCTGGGTAGCAAGGAACTCAGGGTATAACACAAAACACGAACAAGTTTGTGTTGGAGGGAAGGCAATAAAGTGGTTGATGATAACACAAATCATCGAGGCAAGGATGGTATTTCTCATCATGAATCCGATTGATATCCTGGAAGAGCTCATAAGGTTGATGATGATCACGACACATTTGTCGAGAGGTTACACGAAGATGTAATCGATCGACGATGACATCAAGTCAAATGAATGATGAAGCGAAAGGTTATTGGAACCACGATTAGGACACAAACTCGAAATCAAGTTTTTTGTTCAAGGAGAAATGATATGACAACGAAAATCGACGCAAGCTTAGCTTATCGTTGAAAGTTGTGCTCCGGGAATAAGGACCAGGTAGCACAATTAAAATCATCATGATAATGATATAGTCAAATAGGCTAGGAATGACGTGATTGAGTTCAAACTCGTAAGTAATGAAGGTTACCAAGAGTTGCTTAATCGCTATGCGGACTCGAGTCAGTTATCGGTGTCTTTGAGTGTTTAATAACTCAGAGCCCGTGAAAAATTGGAATCAATGAGAATGTAGCACTTGATGAAGAACTCATAAGAAGTTATGAAGTTCCGTGATAATCTTGAGATACCGAGGGGTAATACTCGACGATAAATCAAAGTAGAGGTTGGGTGGGGTATTACTCTGCGGAAGGCAAGTGCTTAAACTTGCACGAGAAATGGTATTTAAAGGAGAACATGGTGAAACCACGATCATAAATGATCGAACCACGGATTCAAGATGAAATTATAACAAGGGGTAACTATTTTTCTGAGCAGCTTCCATGATAAGTTATACATCGTGTCCATGGGCATGAGCATAAGGTTCAAGGTCGACTCCCACTTCTTCAATGTATAACCTTCCATTCACTTCTCGCTTTGATAAAAGCATTGGTGTTGAAAGTTTTACCTGGTGAAATACCAGATGAGTATGACTCGTGAAAACTTCCGAGTTCACACATATTAAGGAAGGCATAGGTTCAACCCATCAGGGCATCTTAGGAACATATACCACAAACTTCAGGGTAAATAATACAAGCTCGAAAGTAGAGCATTGTTCAAAAGCAGATGATACAATTTACCAAAGGCATTATATATCAGGGGAAGAACTCATAAAGTGATCAAATGTGAAGGACACTGTCGGATAACAATCCAACAAAGGACTTGATGGTCCACAAAGGATCTGATGTGAGTATCGATACCCAATCAGAGGAAGAAAGAATGCAAATGCAACAGGTTATGGATTCGCCTGAATAATTCAAAGCTTAAATGCAAAGGAATTATGATTTCCAAAACAAGGGATCAGAAGCAGACATTCTGATCAAGGATGGATCACTTGAATATACCAGAGGCACAATTGACGACAGATAGTTTGGTCGAGAACCAGCTCATGTTCAAAATGACGCGTGAGCGGAAGGATAATCCTAGGACTCATTGATGATTGTGAACATTCACAACGTATTGAATCAATGGACTCAAAAATGATGGTGACAAAGGATGCCAATATGATTACTATACTTATGGGATTAATCATAATGTAAGCAAACAAGAAATTCGAGCAATAGGTTGCTTTGAGGATTTTCGGAAGAACGAATGGTATTTCAAGACTTACGTGTAACACACGAACAACCGGGGATGAGCGAATACTCGATAAGTGCGAGAATTATCCGTAGTGGTATTCAGGTGACAAAGAACAGCAAGGCAGTAAGCTCAAAGGATTATCGAAACAACGACGAGTTTTTCAGGGTATCTTGTAATAACAAGACCAATTGGGGATGAATGTAAGAATAACAACTGCAAGTAGTTATCCATAAGGATTTATCGGTGGTTAGGAATAGCAGAAGTGATGGGCACAAATTCTCGAGAGAATATCAAAGAGTATCTCCGAAATCTTCTGGTGCAGTCGGTGATCATCTAGACTGAAGGGCCTCTCCGGGAGAAAGTATTTTCGAGAACCTAAAGTTAGATTTTAGTAAAAAAAATTAACCCGAATAGAAGAGAGTTCAGAATCCCAGAGTAATGGTCGAGGAGTAAAAGATCCTAGTATCACCCAATGGCGACGTGGGCCCATGGGCCGCACAGCCATGTTAGTAAAAGTTTTTGTAAAGTCTAGACTCAACTTCGACCAAGGAGTTGGAAAGGGATTCAGTCTGAGCGATGGGCTCGATACCAACTTGTGGCGCTCCCGATTCAATCGTACACTAATCATACACGCATAAGCGTGTAATGCGATCAAGATCGAGGACTCACGGGAAGATATCACAACACAACTCTAAAAATAAAATAAGTCATACAAGCATCATAATACAAGCCGAGGGCCTCGAGGGCTCGAATACAAGTGCTCGATCATAGACGAGTCGTGGAAGCAACAATATCTGAGTACATACATAAGTTAAACAAGTTGCCATAAGATGGCTAGCACAAAGCGGGATACTGAGATCGAAGAGGCGCATGCCTCTGCCTGAGATCCTCCTAACTACTCCCCGTAAATCGTCGTGAGCTGCTGCGTAGCGATGAGCACCTCCGGGGTAGTAGTCGTCATCGGCGGTGGCGTCAGCTCCTGGGCTCCATCGTGCAGTCGCAGCAATCGAGTAGAGATAGGGGGAAAAGGGGAACAAGGCAACCGTGAGTACTCATCCAAAGTACTTCGCAAGCGAGGAGCTACACTACATATGTATGGATATATGTGTAAAGGGCCATATCGGTGGACTGAACTGCAGAATGCCGAATAAGAGGGGATATCTAATCACAGCAAGACTACGCTCGCAGCCTCCGTCTTGCAACATGTAGAAGAGAGCGGTGAAGTCCTCCAAGTAGCATCGCATAGCATAATCCTACCGGCGATCCCTCCTCGTAACCACGAGAGAGCGACCACCGGGTTGTATCGGCACTTGGAAGGGTGTGTTTTATTAAGTATCCGGTTCTAGTTGTCATAAGGTCAAGGTACAACTCCAAGTCGTCCTGTTACCGAAGATCACGGCTATTCGAATAGATTAACTTCCCTGCAGGGTGCACCACATAACCCAACACGCTTGATCCCATTTGGCGGGCACACTTTCTGGGTCATGCCCGCCGCGGAAGATCAACACGCCGCAGCCCCACCTAGGCACAACAGAGAGGCCACGACGCCGGTCTAAACCTAAGCGCCAGGGTGCAGGCCCATCGCCTCTTAGCACACCAAGACGCTATGAGGGCGGCCGAAAGCGTAATCCAGCCCCTTAATACAAGAGCAGCTTACGTTCCAATCCGGTAGCGCGCGCCGATCGTGGCGTCCACGAAGGCTTGGTGATACCACGACGCCGATACCCATAACTACTCCCGGCGTAGATGGTTAGTGCGTATAGACCAAATGGCGGACTCGGATCAAATACAGATCTCGTTAAGCGTGTTAAGTATCCATGACGCCGACCAGGGCCAGCCCACCTCTCACCTGTAGTCTCAACCTGCCCTGCCGCTCCGCCACAAGTAGCGATCGGGGCCGTCGGGAACCCAGGCCCACCTCTACGGGATGGAGCCACACCGTCCTTTCATTTCATCTCCTAACAACGATCTCGTAATGTAACGATGTAAAGTATATAGTATATGCCCGTGATCACCTCCCGAAGTGATCACAGCCCGATCAGTATAGCATGGCGACAGACAAGAGTGTAGGGTCACCGATGGAACACTAGCATCCTATACTAAGCGATGGGATAGCGGTGTAAAGGTATCAACAATAGTAGCAAGGACAAAGGCTATGCGGTATAGGATTAATCGAAAGCGATAACATGCTACACTACTCTAATGCAAGCGGTATAGAGAAGAGTAGGCGATATCTGGTGATCAAAGGGGGCTTGCACAGTTGCTCACGGCAAGAGAGAGGTCGTCGACTCCGTAGTCGTCTTTGGGCGTGACGTCGGTCTCGTAGTCTACCGAGAGAAGAGGGGAAGAAACAATGAATACCATGCAAGCAGATGCATCTCGAGCATGACAAGACAAATAACGGTGCTAGGGGTGCCCTAACGCGGTATAAGGTGATACCGGTGAAGGGGAAGCATCCGGAAGTATTCGGGGTTCCGTTTTAAAGGCGGAAGGGCCGGAGGGAAAGTTGCGAGTTCGATAGGTTAGGGGTGTGGCGGACGAGCGGGTTGCGTATCCGAATCGTCTCGTCGTTACGAGCAACTTTCATGTTAAAATAATTTAATCCGAGTTACGGATTAAAATATATGATTTTCTAAAGATTTTATTAATTTACGAGATTTAATTAATTATTTAAATTAATTCAAAATGGATTTATGACATCAGCATGATGTCATCTTGATGTCGACAATCAACGAGGTTGACTAGTTAACTTTGACGTGTGGGTCCCAAATTGTCATTGGTATTTAGTTAATTATGACTTATCTAATCTAATTACTGTTTAATTAACTAACTAGTTAATTAGATTAATTTAAACAAGATTAATTAACTTAATTAATTATTAATTTTATTAAGTCATTTTTATTTTATTTTATTTTATTTTATAAAACGTCCTGGGGTGGGGCCCCCTTGTCATAGGCCCTAGGGGCCTTATCGAATCTTGAGCGTTGGGCGCCCGCGAACAGCCTTGAGCGTCGGCCCGTTTAGCGTCTGGCCAAGCTGATGGGCGCGGCGCGTGGGTTCTGAGCTTTGCAGCGGCCGCCTTGACGTGGGAAGAAGCGGCCAGCGGCTTACGCCCGATGGCGTGGTCGCGGCCGGGCAGAAGGACAAGGAACGGTGGCCGGGAGTGCAGCGGCGTGGTAGCGCCAGCAGAGGATAGAGCCTGTGGTTGGTATGGCGTGGCGGAAGGTGACCCCCGAGGGGGCGGGCGAAAGCGTCGGGAGCAAGCCACGGCAGTGGCGCTGCGTGGCCGGCAGCAGGCGTCGCGTGGGCTGCGGGCTGGGATCATGGTCGCGCGAGGGAGAGGGGAGGGGAAGAGGCTCACATCGAGCCTGTCGTTGTCTGTCGCGTGCTGGAGGGCCTGAGGTAGAGGGCGGCGTCGATTAAGTCCGGCGAGGAGGAGTCGAGGAGGAGGACGGCGAGGTCGAGGCGGCGTTGGGCGAGGGAGATCCAGTTGAGGGGGGCGCCGCACAGTCCAGTGGACGCCATGGCCGCGAGGAGGAGGGCTCTGGCGTGGTGGCATCGCGGAGGAGGACAGAGGCACGGCAGGGCGGCGACCGGTGACGGAGCCCAGCGGCGGGGCGCGGGGTCGGGCGCCGGACGGCACGGCCGTTGCCCCGATCCAGAGGGGATCGAGGAGTGGGTGAGCGAGGGGAGTGGGGATGGGAAGTGGCGACGTGGGGGTGTCGGTTAGGGTTTGGTGCCCCCAGGGGGTTATAGGCCAGGGGAGGGAGTGGGCCGGCCTGGCAGGCCACTGGTTGGGCCGAGGCCCAGTTGGCCTGGGGGTTTTCTTTTCCTTTTTTTGTTTTATTTTCTGTTTTTGTGTTTTCTTCTCTTTTTATTTATTTTCTTTTCTGTTTTAAATCATTTTAAAATTTTAGGCATTTTCTAAAAAGGAGTCCTCTTCACTATAATTACCTATGTAATATTAGGCCTTTGCCGAACATTTTTGTTTTAACTTTTGAAAAGTTTGATGATTGACATTATTTAAATTTCTGGATTTAAAAAGTTTTGATCCAACGCAAGATTAGCAACAGTAACCGGGGTGACATGGCACCATTCGCAGGGTATTACTGTAGCATAATTATCCGGGCGTCACACCAACAGTGGCATCCGAGCCAGGTTTTATGCGTTGATGTTATACGCACGAGTAGAACACAAGTGAGTTGTGGGCGATACAAGTCATACTGCTTACCAGCATGTCACACTTTGGTTCGGCGGTATTGTTGGATGAAGCGGCCCGGAACGACATTACGCGTACGCTTACGCGAGACTGGTTCTACCGACGTGCTTTGCACATAGGTGGCTGGTGGGTGTCAGTTTCTCCAACTTTAGTTGAACTGAGTGTGGTTACACCCGGTCCTTGCGAAGGTTAAAACAACACTAACTTGACGAACTATCGTTGTGGTTTTGATGCGTAGGTAAGAACGGTTCTTGCTCAGCCCGTAGCAGCCACGTAAAACTTGCAACAACAAAGTAGAGGACGTCTAACTTGTTTTTGCAGGGCATGTTGTGATGTGATATGGTCAAGACGTGATGCTATATTTTATTGTATGAGATGATCATGTTTTGTAACCGAGTTATCGGCAACTGGCAGGATCCATATGGTTGTCGCTTTATTGTATGAAATGCAAACACCCTGTAATTGCTTTACTTTATCACTAAGCGGTAGCGATAGTCGTAGAAGAAATAGTTGGCGAGACGACAACGATGCTACGATGGAGATCAAGGTGTCGCGCCGGTTACGATGGTGATCATGACGGTGCTCTGGAGATGGAGATCACAAGCACAAGATGATGATGGCCATATCATATCACTTATATTGATTGCATGTGATGTTTATCCTTTAATGCATCTTATCTTGCTTTGATTGACAGTAGCATTTTAAGATGATCTCTCACTAATTATCAAGAAGTGTTCTCCCTGAGTATGCACCATTGCCAAAGTTAAATGCGTGCCCAGACACCACGTGATGATCGGGTGTGATAAGCTCGACGTCCATCTACAACGGGTGCAAGCCAGTTTTGCACACGCGGAATACTCAGGTTAAACTTGACGAGCCTAGCATATGCATATATGGTCTCGGAACACGGAGACCGAAAGGTCGAGCGTGAATCATATAGTAGATATGATCAACATAGTGATGTTCAGCATTGAAAACTACTCCATCTCACGTGATGATCGGTTATGGTTTAGTTGATTTGGATCACGTGATCACTTAGATGACTAGAGAGATGTCTGTTTAAGTGGGAGTTCTTAAGTAATATGATTAATCGAACTTAAATTTATCATGAACTTAGTACCTGATAGTATTTTGCTTATCTATGTTTGTTGTAGATAGATGGCTCGTGTTGTTGTCCCGTTGAATTTTAATGCGTTCCTTGAGAAAGCAAAGTTGAAAGATGATGGTAGCAATTACACGGACTGGGTCCGTAACGAGGATTATCCTCATTGCTGCCTGGAAGAATTACGTCACTGGAAGCGCTGTGGGTGCCAGGCCTCATCAGCGAGAACAACGCCGGATGTTATGAGCGTCTGGCGAGCAAAGCTGATGACTACACAATAGTTCGATGTGCCATGCTTTACGGCTTAGAACCCGAGTCTTCAACGGCGTTTTGAGCGTCATGGAGCATATGAGATGTTCCAGGAGTTGAAGTTAATATTTCAAGCAAATGCCGGATTGAGAGATATGAAGTCTCCAATAAGTTCTATAGCTGCAAGATGGAGGAGAATAGTTACATCGGTGAGCATATACTCAAAATGTCTCGTATAATAATCACTTGATTCAACTGGGAGTTAATCTTCCGGATGATAGCATCATTGACGAAATTCTCCAATCACGCCACCAATCTACAAGAGCTTCGTGATGAACTATAATATGCAAGGGATGGAAAAGACAATTCGAGCTCTTCGCAATGCTGAAAGCTGCGGAGGTAGAAATCAAGAAGGTGCATCAAGTGTTGATGGTCAACAAGACCACTAATTTCAAGAAAAAGGGCAAAGGGAAGAAGAAGGGGAACTTCAAGAAGAACAGCAAGCAAGTTGCCGCTCAAGAGAAGAAACCCAAGTCTGGACCTAAGCTCTGGCCGAGTGCTTCTCTGCAAACAAACTGGTCCTTTGAAGCGGAACTGCCCCAAGTATTTGGCGGATAAGAAGGATAGCAAGGTGAACAAAGGTATATGTGATATACATGTTATTGATGTGTACCTTACTAGAGCTCGCGATAGCACACAGGTATTTGATACTCTTTGGTTACATTGCTAATATTTGCAACTCGAAACAGGGACTACGGAATAAGCGAACACTGGCCAAGGACGAGGTGACGATGCGCGTGGGAAATGGTTCCAAAGTCGATGTGATCGCGGTCGGCACGCTACATCTACATCTACCTTCGGGATTAGTTTTAGACCTGAATAATTGTTATTTGGTGCCAGCGTTGAGCATGAACATTATATCTGGATCTTGTTTGATGCGAGACGGTTATTCATTTAAATCAGAGAATAATGGTTGTTCTATTTATATGAGTAATATCTTTATGGTCATGCACCCTTAAAGAGTGGTCTATTTTTGATGAATCTCGATAGTAGTGATACACATATTCATAATGTTGAAGCCAAAAGATGCAGAGCTGATAATGATAGTGCAACTTATTTGTGGCACTGCCGTTTAGGTCATATCGGTGTAAAACGCATGAAGAAACTCCATACTGATGGACTTTTGAAACCACTTGATTATGAATCACTTGGTACTTTCGAACCGTGCCTCATGGGCAAGATGACTAAAACGCCGTTCTCCGGTACTATGGGGATTGCAACAGATTTGTTAGAAATCATGCATACAGATGTATGTGGTCCAATGAATGTTGAAGCTCGTGGCGGATATCGTTATTTTCTCACCTTCACAGATGATTTAAGTAGATATGGGTATATCTACTTAATGAAGCATAAATCTGAAACATTTGAAAAGTTCAAAGAATTTCAGAGTGAAGTTGAAAATCATCGTAACAAGAAAATAAAGTTTTTACGATCTTATCATGGAGGAGAATATTTGAGTTACGAGTTTGGTCTACATTTGAAACAATGCGGAATAGTTTTAACTCACGCCACCGGAACACCACACCAGAATGGCGTGTCCGAACGTCGTGATCGTACTTTACTAGATATGGTACGATCTATGATGTCTCTTACCGATTTACCGCTATCGTTTTGGGGTTATGCTTTAGAGACGGACACATTCACGTTAAATAGGGCACCATCAAAATCCGTTGAGACGACTCCTTATGAACTATGGTTTGGCAAGAAACCAAAGTTGTCGTTTCTGAAAGTTTGGGGCTGCGATGCTTATGTGAAAAAACTTCAACCTGATAAGCTCGAACCCAAATAGGAAAAATGTGTCTTCATAGGATACCCAAAGGAGACAGTTGGGTACACCTTCTATCACAGATCCGAAGGCAAGATATTCGTTGCTAAGAATGGATCCTTTCTAGAGAAGGAGTTTCTCTCGAAAGAAGTGAGTGGGAGGAAAGTAGAACTTGATGAGGTAATGATACCAGCTCCCTTATTGGAAAGTAGTTCATCACGTAAATCAGTTCTTGTGACACCTACACCAATTAGTGAGGAAGTTTATGATGATGATCATGAAACTTCAGATCAAGTTATTCTTGAACTTCAGAGATCAACGAGTAAGATCCACACCAGAGTGGTACGGTAATCCTATTCGAAGTCATGCTACTAGATCATGGTGAACCTACGAACTATGAAGAAGCGATGGTGAGCCCAGATTCCGCAAAATGGCTTGAAGCCATGAAATCTGAGATGGGATCCATGTATGAGAACAAAGTGTGGACTTTGGTTGACTTGCCCGATGATCGGCAAGCAATAGAGAATAAATGGATCTTCAAGAAGAAGACTGACGCTGATGGTAATGTTACTGTTTACAAATCTCGACTTGTTGCAAAAGGTTTTCGACAAGTTCAAGGGGTTGACTATGATGAGACCTTCTCACCCGTAGCGATGCTTAAGTCTGTCCGAATCATGTTAGCGATTGCCGCATTTTATGATTATGAAATATGGCAAATGGATGTCAAAACTGCATTCCTGAATGGATTTCTGGAAGAAAAGTTGTATATGATGCAACCGGAAGGTTTTGTCGATCCTAAGGGAGCTAACAAATTGTGCAAGCTCCAGCGATCCATTTATGGTCTGGTGCAAGCCTCTCGGAGTTGGAATAAACGCTTTGATAGTGTGATCAAAGCATATGGTTTTATATACACTTTTGGAGAAGCCTGTATTTACAAGAAAGTGAGTGGGAGCTCTGTAGCATTTCTGATATTATAAGATTTCACTTATAGCCTTCCCTAAGGAATGTTGCTATTTGTGGTGCTTATCAATGATCCAAGTTATCTCTTTATCATCTTGGTGGAAGAATTTATTCATCTCTTTGTCAATCTAAAGCAGGCAATTGTTTTCCTTTAGTGGCCGGTTGTCACCTCATAATTTTGAGATGTTTTCCATAAGCCCACGAGAAGCATATCTTTTGCTTGTTGATTCTTCCAACAACTCCGTTCAATCCTTCTTTTAAGGATGCTCTCTCAAATTGATTTGAGGTAGAACATGTTGTTTTCTTCTCCATTCTTTTGATTCCATTCTTACATTTGTTCCGAAGGCATTGTGATGTTACTCTCTTCGACCCATCATCTGATTTTGTAAACATCATGTTCTTTTCCATGCTTATCCATTTAGCAGGAGTGTTGTGTCCTCTGCTCAAGTTCTTTTCATCTTATCAAGTCTGGCCTCTATTTTCAATCGGAGTGCTCTCCGAATTCTTCCTTTCTCATCTCGTTTTAACCAGAGTGGTTTCAAAGTCTATCTTGTCCCTTAAGCTCTTGGTTCCTGTTGTATTCGTTGTTACTCTTGTCCAACAAACTGTTTGCAATCTCATTCATCTCCGTAGTATTCTTTCTTTCAAGTTGTTCAACCTCTCGAGGTTCGTGGTTTCACTCATTTGTCAAAGAAGCAACTTTGTTTTACCTCTTCCTCTTCGGTTTTCTCTGGTGCCATGTCTAGATCTCGGGGTGAGATCTATTGTAAGTGGAGGAGAGTTGTAACGACCCGAGACCGACGCTCCGGACGCCTTCCATGTTTTTCCTTATCGTCGGGTGTTTTTATTTGTTTGCGGCATTCATCATGGCATCTTTTGCATTGCATCATGTCACTAACTCTTCGCAACTCAAATAAATAAATTGTATGGATCTTCGATCCATTTAAATCGAGGGAATTCACATGGTGTTTTCTCTTTATAACATATCCGCCCAATATTTAGGGAAGAGTCAATTACATCACTGGTGTTAAAACTTGACAAAAAAATTCAGTTTAGTACTGAAACTTGCGGCATACATTGAACTAGTGCTATAACTTGGCTTCACCGTGCATATACGGTGCAAATCACGTTTTTGTACGAACATTGCTCTGACTAGGCATGTCAGCATGGCATGGGCCCATCGATCCACAGTAACAAGGGAAAAACCTTCAGAAAATTTTCTTCTCACGGAAAAGACCCCGTGACTCATAAATAATAGAAAAAATTGTGCACAGTTGGGGTTCGAACAACTGACCTGCAAACCACGTGCTCCAGGATAGGTTACCATCCTATATAGATACATATTTCATAGTTTTAAAGCTTAAGATTTGCACTGATTTTGTTAGAAATGTACAGAGTATATATAAATTATAATTGTGTATAAAAAACAGTATACGTATGATTATAATAAATTGCATTATAACAATAATCATGTGTTAATTTACACATAATATCCATATAATTAAAATATAAATTACAAACTATTCATGTAATAATGTGCATATATAGTAAAAATATATATTCAATAAATCCTTATGTAAGTTTAAATATTTTCACAGTATTAACAAAATATTAATACATTATATAAAGTATTCATGCTTTAAAAAGTTTCTATTTTTATGTATATTTTAGTAAATAGTTATATAGTTTAAAAAAGTTCGTAGTTTGAACATACTATTCATGTAGTATATAAAAGAGTTCATGCTTTAAGAAACATATATATTATATAATGTAAAAATAGTTGACTGGGATTCAAACAAGGACATGTAGTAATCAGGTGCACGTGAGCACCACCCCACCCAGCATCGTTATTTTTTTCTAGAAATTTATAAAATATGTGTAAATTGTAATCTTATGTTATACCTTCTTCCGAAAAAAGTTTGTCCCAAATGGATGTATGTAGCACCAATTTGGTGCAAGATACATTTATTTGAGGGACAAACTTTTTCGGATGGAGGGAGTATTTCCTAAATATATATCCATATAATTAAATTATAAACACGTAATAATTTGCGTATTCAACAAAAATATCAAAGTAATTTCATATTTTGTATATATTTAAATAAATTATAATTTATAAAAGTGTTCATTTGATTTTGAAATTTAATTTAATAAGAACACATGATTACAATTTATAGATACTTTATAAAAGTTCTAAAAATAACAGTGCAAAATGGGCCTTAGGAACTTGAGTCTGCTAAATACTTTCAGGATATATAGCTGACGTATATAACAACTTTAAACAAACAAGTTTGCCTGCTGCGTAGACCAACCCGCTCTGTATCGAATCGCAGTCGGTCAGATTTTTGCACATTATTCAGTAGACCAACCCGCTCCAGTGGTCTCCTGTGAGAAAAAATAATTCCAAGACCCATGCGAGGACTTTTTGTGAGAAAAAAATTCCTAGGGTTTTCCCGCAAAAAACAGGCCACAAGCACTGCCTCTCTCGTTTGGTGGCTGACACGGGCCCCATGCCATGATGGCACGTCTAGTTAGCACATTGTTCGTATACAAACACGTTTTGCACCGTATATGCATCAAAGCCAAGTTGTAACACCAGTTCAATGTATGCCGCAACTTTTAGCACTAAACTGACTTTTCACGTCAAGTTTTAGCACCGGTGGTGTAATTGACTCTTTAGGGAACTATATTAAACCATTCCATTGGCTTGGAATCACCCATAACACATATGCACCGTTCTTCAAATTTCCTTTTATCCAACTCAACTTCATTTCTTCCTTTGGGGCCTTTTAGTAAAATTGAGTTGCAATTTTAATTTACCCATAAATGTTCCGAATCTGCCCATAAATCACATCTATTGTGCAGGGTCATCTCCTATAATTTCAACCCATTTGGAGTTCATTTGAATGGGTTCCGAAATTCAAATTTGTCGAGTTAAATTCAACGCATGTGGATTTGACTTCCTCTAAAAATCCTCAGGCCATTTTTGTCAAATTCCTCGTATTTTTGCGAGTCCAACACCCCCCCCCCCCCCCGTGCCCAAATTGTTTGTCTAGCCCCTTTCTTTCCTCTCCCTTTTCTTTCTTTGCTATTTTTTTTCTTCTGTTATGGAGAGAAGCCTAGCTGGCCACTTGGGCCTCCCAACCAGGCCGGCCCATTTGCTCCTGGAGGCCCAGTTGGACCTCCTAACCGTAGGCCCCGACCCCCTCCTCTCGATCTCTCCCTCAGCCCGCCGCCTCCTGCTCGATCCCCATCTGCGCTCGATCCCCATCTGCGCTCGATCCCCTCTCCCTCTCCCTCGATCACTCGCGTCCCTCTCCTCCCTCGTGCCACCACCACGCTCAGGAGAGGAGCCCCTGCGCCCGATCCATGGCCTCTCCCTTCCCCCGTCGCCGTTTCTCTCCAGCTCCGCCTCTCCCGCGCCCTTGCAGACGCGTGCGAGCACTGCTGCTGCGGTGGTCGTTGCAGGTCTCCAGCCGCCCCACCGGTTCCTCGGTCGTCGCCGGAGGGTAGCCGACCCCCGTCGCCCTGCCATCTCTCTTCCCTGCTCTCGCTATCTCTCTGCTTCTCTAACCCGCAGCTCCGATGCCATCGTTTCCTCTATTGACAGGAGTCCGTCCATGGCGCCGCCCCTTCCCCGCGCCCGATCTGCTCCAGCCGCCGCCGGCTTCTTCGCTGCTGCTGCTGTTTTGCTTCTGCTGCTGCACCTCCGGCCGTCCCCGTCATCCGCAGGCCTCCTCGCCCGGTGCTCCTGCCCTTCTTCCCTACTGTGCTTCCTGCACGACGCCTCCCATGCTCGCTGCTGCAAGCTTTGCCTCGCCTCCATCACGTCCGTGACTGACCCTCTTCGTTGTTCCGCCAAGACCACCTAGTAGTTGTTGGACTCAAGGACCATCAAGACCGAGACCGCCCCGAACCACGTCGTACCACGTCGTCTCGCCGGATCGTCAAGACCATCTCGGTTTTCGCAAGTACCTCTACGCCCGAAGACGTTGGATGCGCCAAGTTTCACTACGACATGCACCACTACTGTCTACATCGACTACGTACGGTGATGACCCCGGACATCTATGGAGAGTGTACGACTAGACCGTGTACAACTACCGTCGCCGAAGGCCGTCGAGTGAACGACTACTCACGCCGTGTAAAGTTCCACTACCATCGTTCCCGGAAATTTTGGATGTGTCAAGTACCTCTTTAAAACGAACGTGTACCACTACTCCCATAACTTCCATGAACGACTATTTCCCTCGACAGATTTGACCCACTTAAAAAACGCACGCTTTGAAGGTATAACCACTGAGACGACCGCCATGAACGAATACATGTGTGTTGTATGAGATGCTCGTGTTTGCACCGTGTGTGTCATTGCATGTTACTCCTCGTTTGCCATGTCGTCGACCCGTGGGAACCCGGTAACCGGGATCACCCCACCATCTTTGCATGCCACACTCACATCCACATGTGCTCTTTTCCACCGGTATCTCCATGAGCTACCGGAACCGATATGTTGCCGTGGCATCATTTCGGATTCGTCGCCGTGGCACCCTTCCTTTCCACCACGGTGATCAATGCTTCATAACATGCTCATGTCAACATTTTCATAAAATGGCATAAAACTTGCATATGTCATCCGCATCATGATAACAACATTTAAATGTTTAAAATTGTTGTTTGCATTAAATTCAAAATATGCACATGGGGATTTATCGGAATTGTTGTTTGTTGTTCCAGCCTCATTTAAACTTGCCTAGATAGTTAGTTTACTTATGTTTCACCTCTTGCCATGTTTATCAACATTTAATATTGTTGGGTCCACAAACAGGAGAGAACTAAATAATTGAATGTGGTGTTTCGTCAATATGCAACTCGTTGCGTATTGAGCTCCACTTAACTTGTAGTATTGTTTGTTGCATTTTGCCATGCCATGCCTCATTAAACCGGACATGCATCATACTTGATTGTGTATCATGCCATGATTATGCTTGTTGGTTTACCATGTTGTTTAATTCTTTCCGGTTGTGCTTCTTCTCGATAGTTCCTGTTTCGTTGCGAGTGTGAGGATTCGGTCGACTACGTTGCTCGCCTTTTTCATGGATTCGGTCTTCTTCCTAGCGGGATTTCAGGTAAGATGACCGTTACCCTGGATACCATTACTATCTTTGCTTCTCTAGTTGTCTCGATGCTATCGCTATGTCGCGCTACCTATCACTTGTTTATAAGCCTCCCAAATTGCCATGATAGCCTCTAACCTTTCCACCAACCTAGCAGACCGTTGTTTGGCTATGTTACCGCTTTACTCAACCCCTCTTATAGCGTTGCTAGTTGCAGGTGCAGTTGTAGGTTATTCCATGTTGGAACATGAATATCATGGGATATCACAATATCTATTGTTAAATTAATACACATATATACTTGGTAAAGGGTGAAAGGCTCGGCCTTTTGCCTGGTGTTTTGTTCCACTCTTGCCGCCCTAATTTCTGTCATATCGGTGTTATGTTCCTTGATTTTGCGTCCCTAACACGGTGAGGGTTTATGGGCCCCTCTTGACAATTCGCTTTGAATAAAACTCTTCCAGCAAGACCCAACCTTGGTTTTACCATTTGCCTAATAACAACTAAAACTTGCATAGGGAACTTTCCGGACCCCGAGGACTTAATCAACCCCTCGGGCTAGTGCTCCTCATGAGTGTTGGTCCAAAATGGCAGTGGCCGGGGCCACCAACGGGTGTGCCAGCCGGAAACTAAGCCAATCCGATCGTGGTCTGAGACGAGATACGCGCGGCTACTATCAGGGTGTCAGCACGTCGGGAGGTCTTGCTGGATTTATTTTACCATTGTCCAAATGTCTTGTGCATCGGGATCCCGAGTCTGATCGGATGTCCCGTGATGGTGGATTGTCTCCGCGGATCGTGAGCTTGTCATGGGCTAAGTTGGGAAGCCCTGCAGGATTAAACTTTCGAGAGCCGTGCCTCGCGGTTATGTGGCAGATGGGAATTTTTTAATATCCAATAGTAGCGAACTTGAAGTAAAGTCAATTAAAATACACCAACCGCGTGCGAAACCGTGACTGTCTCTTTTCGGGGAAGTTCGAGAGGAGAACACGGTTGGTTATGTTTGAAAGTAAGTAGTTCAGGATCACTTCTTGATCATTGCTAGTTTGCGACCGTTTGCGTAGTTCCTTATCTTACTCTTTTACTCGTAAGTTAGCCACTATACATTGCTTAGCTGCTGCTGCAACCTCACCACTTATCCTTTCCATACCCATTAAGCTTTGTTAGTCTTCCCTGCTCTCGCTATCTCTCTGCTTCTCTAACCCGCAGCTACCTATGCCGTCGTTTCCTCTATTGACAGGAGTCCGTCCATGGTGCCGCCCCTTCCCTGCGCCCGATCTGCTCCAACAGCCGCCGGCTTCTTCGCTGCTGCTGTTTTGCTTCTGCTGCTACACCTTCAGCCGTCCCCGTTGGCCGTAGGCCTCCTCGCCCGGTGCTCCTGCCCTTCTTCCCTGCTGTGCCTCCTGAACAACGCCTCCCATGCTCGCTGCTGCAAGCTTTGCCTTGCCTCAAACACGTCCGTGACTGACCCTCTTCGTTGTTCCGCCAAGACCACCTAGTAGTTGTTGGACTCAAGGACCATCAAGACCGAGACCGCCCCGAACCACGTCGTACCACGTCGTCTCGTCGGATCGTCAAGACCATCTCGGTTTTCGCAAGTACCTCTACGCCCGAAGACGTTGGATGCGCCAAGTTCCACTATGACATGCACCACTACTGTTGCTGAGTGTTTCGTCAAGTTCAACTACATGGACTACGTACGGTGACGACCCCAGACATCTACGGAGAGTGTACGACTAGACCGTGTACAACTACCGTTTCCGAAGGCCATCAAGTGAACGACTACCCACGCCGTGTATTTGACCAAGTTTGATGACGACCTCCGAAGAACTCAGATTCGCCAAGTTCCACTACGGTCGCCTTGGATGCATCAAGTACCTCTCTGAAACGAACGTGTACCACTACTCCCAAGACTTCCGTGAACGACTACTTCCCTCGACGAATTTGACCCACTTCAAAAACGCACGCTTTGAAGGTATAACCACCGAGACAACCGCCATGAACGAATACATGTGTATTGTATGAGATGCTCGTGTTTGCATCGTGTCCAAGTTGTCATTGCACGTTACTCCTCGTTTGCCAACATTTAATATTGTTGGGTTACATAAACAGGAGAGAACTAAATAATTGAATGTGGTGTTTCGTTAATATGCAACTAGTTGCGTATTGCGCTCCACCTAACTTGTAGTATTGCTTGTTGCACTTTGCCATGTCATGCCTCATTAAACCGGACATGCATCATACTTGATTGTGCATAGTGCCATGATTATGCTTGTTCGTTTACCATGTTGTTTGCTTCTTTTCGGTTGTGATTCTTCTCGATAGTTCATGTTTCGTTGCGAGTGTGAGGATTAGTTCGACTACGTTGCTTGCCTTCTTCATGGATTCGGTCTTCTCCCTAGCGGGATTTCAGGCAAGATGACCGTTACCCTGGATCCCATTACTATCTTTGCTTTGCTACTTGTCTCGATGCTATCTCTATGTCGCGCTACCTATCACTTGTTTATAAGCCTCCCAAATTGCCATGATAGCCTCTAACCTTTCGCACCATCCTAGCAGACCGTTGTTTGGCTATGTTACCACTTTGCTCAGCCCCTCTTATAGCGTTGCTAATTGCAGGTGCAGTTGCATGTTGTTTCATGTTGGGGCATGGATATCATGGGATATCACAATATCTATTGTTAAATTAATGCACATATATACTTGGTAAAGGGTGGAAGGCTCGGCCTTTTGATTGGTGTTTTGTTCCACTCTTGCCGCCCTAGTTTTCGTCATACCGGTGTTATGTTCCTTCATTTTGCGTCCCTAACACGGTGAGGGTTTATGGGCCCCTCTTGACTGTTCGCTTTGAATAAAACTCTTCCAGCAAGACCCAACCTTGGTTTTACCATTTGCCTAATAACAACTAAAACTTGCATAGGGACTTTCCGGGCCCCGAGGACTTAATCAACCCCCTGGGCTAGTGCTCTGCATGAGTGTTGGTCTAAAATGGCAGTAGCCGGGGCCACCAACGGGTGTGCCAGCCGGAAACTTAGCCAATCCGATCATGGTCTGAGACGAGATACACGCGGCTACTATCAGGGTGTCGGCACGTCGGGAGGTCTTGCTGGATTTGTTTTACCATTGTCGAAATGTCTTGTGCACCGGGATCCCGAGTCTGATCGGATGTCCAGGATTGTCTCCCCGGATCGTGAGCTTGTCATGGGCTAAGTTGGGACACCCCTGCAGGGTTAAACTTTCGAGAGCCGTGCCCTGCGGTTATGTGGCAGATGGGAATTTTTTAATATCCGGTTATAGCGAACGTGAAGTAAACTCAATTAAAATACACCAACCGCGTGCGTAACCGTGACTGTCTTTTTTCAGGGAAGTTTGAGAGGAGAACACGGTTGGGTTATGTTTGAACGTAAGTAGTTGAGGATCACTTCATGATTATTACTAGTTTGCGACCATTTGCGTAGTTTCTCATCTTACTCTTGTACTCGTAAGTTAGCCACCATACATTGCTTAGCTGCTGCTGCAACCTCACCACTTATCCTTTCCATATCCATTAAGCTTTGTTAGTCTTGATACCCATGGTAATGGGATTGCTGAGTCCTCGTGGCTCACTAATTACTACAACAACAGTTGCAGGTACACGTAATGCGATGTTCCGATGAGAGAGCTTTGCTTTTGGAGTTCTTCTTCTTTGATCAAGGGATAGGTTCCGGGTCGGGGAGCCTGGGATTAGCAGGGTGGATGTCATTCTTCTTTTTCGTTTGGTTTCATCCGCAGTCGGATCCTGCTCTTCTGTATGATGATTGCTATGTATTGATGAACTGTTGTATTGATGTTGTAGCTTGTGGCGAGTTTAAGTCTTTATCCTGTATTCTCATCTATTCAGTACATGGTATGTTGTAATGATATCCAACTTGCTATGCGCTCGAAATGTGATTGTGTCCCGATCATGAATTCATCACGTGATTGGGATAGAATCGCATCTTGGGCGCTACATGTTGGTATCAGAGCCTTACCGACCTGAGGAGCCCCCTTGATTGATCGAACCGCTGCCATTGTTGAGTCTAGAAGAAAACTATTTTGAGTCAAGTTATATATCGGAGAGTAGGAATTCTTTTTACTCCTTATCCCCTTCGTCGCTCTGGTGAGGACTCCTGACGTAGATGTTTTGACTTTGACTCCTCTTTTTCACTCAAATTTTTTTAGGATCATGCGGGTATTGTGGAATCGTTCCGATATCATTGTGACGGGACTTCTGTCTTGGTGCCTCCTGACATTTAGGGGTTGTGGCAGTGTCCCGGGGAGTTGATCTCCAAGGTGTTCTTGTCACAGTGCTTATCATTTCAGTTCTGAGTACCAGAGCACGCCGATATCGAAAATGCTTCTATACTCTTTGTGGTGAGAGTAGTTTGATGACACCCAGTACTGGGGAGAGCGATCAGATGTATTGCCACATCTAGTATATCGGATGTTTTCGAAGGTCCGAGGTACACAATTTCCGAAGGTTTCTTGGTTATGTGTTGACGGATGGATACAGTTGGAGCGTAGGGCTTGTTAGTTGTGTGATATATTTGTGCCTCCCTGTATCCACAACACCAGATTGCATAACCAGAAAGTTTCGGGAGTTCATAGGTGGGAATTCAAGTAGTTACCTAGGATATCTTTCCGACAGATGCATGATATGAGATTGGGGTCCAACGTCTAGCGGTTCATTTTTCACGGTCGATTTATAGTGGTCATGAGACATCTTAAAGAATCCTTGGCTATGCCGATTCGGGGACGTCTCTTTGTCATTCGTGATGTCCGCTGTACGTCGTGCCCATGGGGCCTCATCACGAACACTTTGGGCAAAATCTCTATCATATATTTGTTTCCGGCATATTTCACAAGCCAATACTTTGTTTTGTTTGTGGTATTCGAGTTGCTTCAATGTCAAGTGTTGATTCCATACCTACCCTAAGCGTTGTTCTCATATTTCTATGTGGATGCTAATCCTTCTTGCTTATCAAGATTGTCATGTCAATTCATTTCCAACCGGTTCGCTTCTCGTCAAGATGATCATATCATTTTCCCCATTCGCAAGATCACTTCTCAATTTTCCCAATGTTGTTCGTTTCACCCGTCCCAAATTGTCTTCTTCTTTTCCCACCCACCCACACTTTTCTTCAAGGACTCAGATTTCTTAATCAAGTATCAATTTCATTCATGTGAAGACTTTTCATTCCTTTCCTTCAATGTTCTTAACCGTTGATTTATCATGGAGATGTTCACGAGTTTCAAGTTTAAAATTCATCGTTCTCCTTTTTTCTCTCCGGTGGATTCAATGCAATATTTCAGTGTTGATCATATCCCTTTCCTTGTTTCAAATGTTTTCCCATACAGGTGCACCTCGTAATCTTTCACTTCTTGTTATTCATACCGGTGTACCGCAAAACGGACGAAATGGACTTCTCTTGGACCTCCTACGGTCGAAACGGGGTCATGTTGATCAGGAGGGGTGTGGCGTACCGCAAAACCAAGGAAACAGACTTGTGTTGGAGCGCTACGGTCGAAACGGGGGTCCTGTTCATCGGGAGGGGTGTGGCGTACCGGAAAACGGGACTCCACGAGATACTGTTCATCTCCACCGTGGACCTCCTTGATACGTCCATTTTGCATCATGCTTTTATATTGATATTTATTGCATTATGGGCTGTTACTTCACATTATGCCACAATACTTATGGCTATTCTCTCTTATTTTACAAGGTTTACATAAGGAGGGAGAATGCCGGCAGCTGGAATTCTGGGCTGGAAAAGGAGCAAATATTAGAGACCTATTCTGCACAACTCCAAAAGTCTTGAAACTCCACGGAATATTAGATGCCATGTCCCAAGGACATCAAAGGTATAAGAAGTTTCCTTGGTCATGCCGGATTATAGGAGGTTCATTAAGGACTTCTCAAAAATTTCTCGGCCTCTGACTAATTTATTACAAAAAGATATACCATTTGTCTTTGATGATGATTGTGTAGAAGCATTTGAAATACTTAAGAAAGCATTAGTCTCTCCACCTATTGTTCAGCCACCTGATTGGAATTTACCCTTTGAAATTATGTGTGATGCTAGTGATTATGCTGTAGGTGCTGTTCTAGGGCAAAGAGTTGATAAGAAATTAAATGTTATCCATTATGCTAGTAAGACCCTAAACAATGCTCAAAGAAATTATGCTACTACTGAAAAGAACTTTTAGCGATTGTATTTGCTTGTGATAAGTTCAGACCTTATATTGTTGATTCTAAAGTAACTATTCACACTGATCATGCTGCTATTAAATACCTTATGGAAAAGAAAGATGCTAAACCTAGACTTATTAGATGGGTTCTCTTGCTACAAGAATTTGATTTGCATATTGTTGATAGAAAGGGAGCTGAGAACCCTGTTGCAGACAACTTGTCTAGGTTAGACAATGTTCTTGATGACCCACTACCTATTGATGATAGCTTTCCTGATGAACAATTGAATGTTATAAGTACTTCTCGTAGTACTCCTCGGTATGCTGATTATGCTAATTATATTGTTGCTAAATTTATACCACCTAGTTTCACATACCAGCAAAAGAAAAAGTTCTTCTATGATTTGAGACATTACTTTTGGGATGACCCACATCTTTATAAAGAAGGAGTAGATGGTGTTATTAGGCGTTGTGTACACGAGCATGAACAGAGCGGATCCTACGCAAGTGCCACTCCGAAGCTTATGGAGGACACCACGCTGGAGATAGAACTGCACATAAGGTATTGCAATCCGGTTTTTATTGGCCTGCTCTCTTCAAGGATGCCCGTAAGTCTGTCTTATCTTGTGCTGAATGTCAAAGAATTGGTAATATTAGTAGACGTCAAGAAATGCCTATGAATTATTCACTTGTTATTGAACCATTTGATGTTTGGGGCTTTGATTATATGGGACCTTTTCCAGCCTCTAATGGATATACACATATTTTAGTTGCTGTTGATTACGTTACTAAGTGGGTAGAAGCTATTCCAACTAGTAGTATTGATCATAACACTTCTATTAAAATGCTTAAGGAAGTTATTTTTCTGAGGTTTGGAGTCCCTAGATATTTAATGACTGATGGTGGTTCACACTTTATTCATGGTGCTTTCCGTAAAATGCTTGTTAAGTATGACGTTAATCATAGAATTGCATCTCCTTATCACCCACAGTCTAGTGGTCAAGTAGAATTGAGTAATAGAGAGCTCAAATTAATTTTGCAAAAGACGGTTAATAGGTCTAGAAAGAATTGGTCCAAGAAACTTGATGATGCATTATGGGCCTATAGAACTGCATATAAAAATCCTATGGGTTTGTCTCCGTATAAAATGGTATATGGAAAAGCATGTCACTTACCTCTCGAACTAGAACATAAGGCATATCGGGCTATTAAAGAGCTCAACTATGATTTCAAACTTGCCGGTGAGAAGAGGATATTTGATATTAGCTCACTTGATGAATGGAGAACCCAAGCTTATGAAAATGCTAAGTTGTTTAAAGAAAAAGTCAAAAGATGGCATGACAAAAGGATACAAAAGCGTGAGTTTAATGTAGGTGATTATGTATTGCTATACAACTCTCGTTTAAGATTTTTTGCAGGAAAACTTCTCTCTAAACGGGAAGGCCCCTACGTTATCGGGGAGGTCTATCGTTCCGGTGCCACAAAGATCAACAACTTCGAAGATACAAATCCGAAGGTGGTAAACGGTCAAAGAATTAAACATTATATCTCAGGTAATCACATAAATATTGAAACCAACATTATTGAAACCGTAACCCCGGAGGAATACATAAGGGACACTTTCCAGAACGTTTCAGACTCCGAAAAGGAATAGGTATGTGGTACGGTAAGTAAACCGACTCCAAAACATTTTTTAAAGCAATATTTATCCGTTTTGGAATATTTAGAAAAATAGAAAAATAAGTAGCAGTCCGGGAAGGACACGAGGGCCCCACGAGGGTGGAGGGCGCACCCCCTACCTCGTGAGCACCTCGTGTGCCCTCCGGACTCCGTTTTCTTGCACGATACGTATTTTGGTCGGTAAAAATTCATTATATAACCTCCCGAAGGTTTTGACTCCTGTATCACACAAATATCCTCTGTTTTTGTTTCGAGTTGTTCCACTGCAGATTAGATCAATATGTCATCTCAAGATTCAGAGGAAGATTGCCCAGTTTCTTACCGGCCTTTAGATAAAAACATATTCAAGGATACCTATTCGTATATATGGTACCCCGATGAGGAAGATGAAGATGAACCAGTTCCCCCTCGCTTCAAGCAAGAAAGCAAAGAGGCATTATGCAAAAGGATAATAAAGCTTAAGATAGAGAATGATGAGTTGAGGATTGATAATTTCACCCTCAGACGAAAGTTGGAGAAAGAGAAGGGCAAGTCCACTACTACATCACCTCCAACCTCTTCACCGACAAAGGAGACATAATCACATGGGTATGGGCACTCCCCTTGGCAACTGCCAAGCTTGGGGGAGGTGCCCCGGTATCGTATCACAATCACAATTACTATCTTTACCATTTTCCTTAGTTCGATCCTTTTAGTAGTAATTTGATCTAGTAGAATAAAGTTTATGGCATGATCTAGTTTTGAGTTTTGCTTTATGATCTCTCTATGTAATCGAGTCCGTGAGCTATATAATAAAGATTAGTGTTGAGTCAAGGGCTTGATTTTCTTGCTATGATCTTGGGTGAATAAAATAAAAGAAAAAAAGAAAAAAAAGAAAAAAAGAGTACATATTGATCTTATTGAGAGTAATGACTTCACATAGAAAGAGTATGATGACTAAAAGTTGTTGGGAGTTGGCAGACATAGCTTTGGTCATCGTTGCAATTAATAGGAAGTAATAAGGAAAGAGAGGTTTCACATATAGATATATTATCATTGACATCTTTTATGATTGGGAGCACTCATTAAAATATGACATGCTAAAGAGTTGATGTTGGACAAGGAAGACAACGTGATGAGTTATGTTTTCTTATATCTAAGATAAAGTATGTTGTCATGGATCCTCTAAGATGTTGATCTTGCCTTTCCCCCTCTTGCTAGCCAAATTCTCAGCACCAAGTAGAGATACTACTTGTGCTTCCAAAATCCTTAAACCAGTTTTGCCATGAGAGTCCACCATACCTACCTATGGATTGAGTAAGATCCTTCAAGTAAGTTGTCATCGATGCAAGGCAATAAAAATTGCTCTAAATATGTATGATTGATTGGTGTGGGAGAAATAAGCTTTATACGATCTTGTGATGTGGAAGTAATAAAAGCGACGGACTGCATAATAAAGGTTCATATCACAAGGGGCAATATAAAGTGACGTTCTTTCGCATTGAGATTTTATGCATCCAACCATAAAAGCGCATGGCAACCTCTGCTTCCCTCTGCGAAGGGCCTATCTTTTATTATTATCTTCTACCTTATGCAAGTGTCGCGGTGATCTTCACCTTTCCTTTTTCATTTTATCCTTTGGCAAGCCCAGCATGTTGGAAAGAACCTGATATATATATCTAATTGGATGTAGGGGAGCATGAGTTATTATTGTTGACATTACCCTCGAGGTAAAAGGTTGTGGGGCAAAACTATAAGCCCCTATCTTTCTCTGTGTCCGATTACAACTTCATAACCACAAGTATTGCGTGAGTGTTAGCAATTATGGAGGACTAGATGATAGTTGAGTATGTGGACTTGCTTTTAAGCTCTGACATAGACTCTTTCTGATGGTATGATAAATTGCAATTGCTTTAATGACTGAGATTATAGTTTGTTGGTTCTCAATAAGGTTTCTGATTCATACTTTTGCATTGTGAATAGATCATCACTTGAACATAAGTAATCATATGACAATATCTATATATGTTCTTTGTTATGAAAATAATCATGATGCCTTCATGTCCGTATTTTATTTTTATCGGCCTCTACCTCTAAACATGGGGACATATTTATTGTTATCGGCTTTACGCTTGAGGACAAGCGAGGTCTAAGCTTGGGGTAGTTGATACGTCCATTTTGCATCATGCTTTTATATCGATATTTATTGCATTATGGGCTGTTACTTCACATTATGTCACAATACTTATGGCTATTCTCTCTTATTTTACAAGGTTTACATAAGGAGGGAATGCCGGAGGCTGGAATTCGTGGAAAAGGAGCAAATATTACAGACCTATTCTGCACAACTCCAAAAGTCTTGAAACTCCACGGAATATCTTATAATAACTAATAAAAAATCCTCGCCAAAGATGAAGACCAGGGGGCCCACACCCTGTCCATGAGGGTGGGGGCGCCCCCCCCTACCTCGTGGGCCCCCTGGTGGCTCTCCGATGCCCATCTTCTGCTATATGAAGTTGAAAAAAAAAATAAGAAGCAACCTTTCGGGACGAAACTCCGCCGCCACGAGGCGGAACCTTGGCGGAACCAATCTAGGGCTCCGGCAGAGCTGTTCTGCCGAGGACACTTCCCTCAGGAGGAAATCATCGCCATCGTCATCACCAACACTCCTCTCATCGGGAGAGGGCAATCTCCATCAACATCTTCACCAGCACCATCTCATCTCAAAACCCTAGTTCATCTCTTGTATCCAATTCTTGTCTCCAAGTGCGGGATTTTTGCTAGTAGGTTGCTAGTAGTGTTGATTACTCCTTGTAGTTGATGCTAGTTGGTTTATTTGGTGGAAGATCATATGTTCAGATCCTTTATGCATATTATTACCCTCCGATTATGAACATGAATATGCTTTGTGAGTAGTTACGTTTATTCCCGAGGACAAGGGAGAAGTCTTGCTATTAGTAGTCATGTGAATTTGGTATTCGCTCGATATTTTGATGAGATGTATGTTGTCTAGCCTCTAGTGGTGTTATGTGAAGCGTCGACTACATAACACTTCACCATTATTTGGGCCTAGAGGAAGGCATTGGGAAGTAATAAGTAGATGATGGGTTGCTAGAGTGATGAGAAGCTTAAACCCTAGTTTATGCGTTGCTTCGTAAGGGCTGATTTGGATCCATATGTTTCATGTTATGGTTAGGTTTACCTTAATACTTTTGTTGTAGTTGCGGATGCTTGCAATAGAGGTTAATCATAAGTGGGATTCTTGTTCAAGTAAGAACAGCACCCAAGCACCGGTCCACCCACATATCAAATTATCAAAGTACCGAACGCGAATCATATGAACATGATGAAAACTAGCTTGACGATATTCCCATGTGTCCTCGGGAGCGCTTTTCCTTATATAAGAGTTTGTCCAGGCTTGTCCTTTGCTACAAAAAGGATTGGGCCACCTTGCTGCACTTTATTTACTTTTGTTACTTGTTGCTCGTTACAAATTATCCTATCACAAAACTATATGTTACCACTTGTTTCGATTTGCAGAGAATACCTTGCTGAAAACGCTTATCATTTCCTTCTGCTCCTCGTTGGGTTCGACACTCTTACTTATCTAAAGGACTACGATAGATCCCCTATACTTGTGGGTCATCACTCCTCCAGCCTCCATGGGCTACTGTTCATCCATCGTCGACCTCCTCCGGCCTCCACTCGCGGCTGTTCATCCACGGGCTCCTGTTCATCCAGCCTCCACCGCGCGCTCCTCCATCGGCTACTGTTCAACCAGCCCTCTCCACGGGGTCCTGTTCAACCACCCCTCCACGTGCTACTGTTCATCCAGCCCTCCACCGGCTACTGCTCAACCAGCCCTCCACGGGGTCGTCCTGTTCATCCAGCCCTCCACGGGGTCCTGTTCATCCACCCTCCAACCGGCTCGATCGATCGGGGGTCATGTTCATCCAGCGACAACACCATGGGGTCCTATTCGTCCAACCCCCCACCGGGAACTGTTCATCCAAACCCCCAACAACGCTCACTGTTCATCAAGAGGCAACATCGATTGCATTCAGTTAGCATCAGTACCGAAGGAATCACTCGGGTTCAGTTAACAGCAAGGGATCGGTCGCTTGGGCTCAGTAACATAGCTAGTGCAATCGCTCAGGTTCAGTTAGAGCCCAACGCCTCGCTCGGGTTTAGTTAGAGCGCAACACCTCACACACGCGCACGTACGTGTATGAGAGAAACACGCAAACCTCCGTGCATCGCTCGGCCCCGACCACCCACCGTAACCGGGAACTCCCCGATATTTTCCTCGCCCTCGCTTCTACCACGGTTTTTTCTGTCTTGGGCGGCCCAAAGAATGTCATGCAGCTGCGTCTCCGGCCTGCCCAGGACGAAATGCCCATTTTTTGTCATGATTTTTTTCATAGAAGGAGGAGCCCACCACATCTATGATGATACCGGATTTTGTCACAATTATCGTCATAGAAGTGTCATAAGCATGACATAATTTTTTTCGTTCGGCCCAAAATGTCACAGATGTGTCTTTTTTTGTAGTGTTTCTATCATAGAAACAGACCAAACCTTTATCTCCTTGCACGACACACAATTGATCTCTCAACATCAATCGATCTCGTCAAGATGTGTCGGGGCATGAACCGAATGGGATGTCAAAACTAAGACGGGAAGCGACACGTAGTGGAGGCAAAGTGAAACTTTAAACGAACCATTTGTTTGTATGCATGTCGGAGAAATTACAACATTGGAAATACAAGCATGGTCTAGGCCCACATGCGAATGATACTCGGCGGAATGTTCTAATGTGGCGTGCAGGAGGATGGATTCGACCGGAGGGCGGCATGATTGATGGAGAAGAGGGTTGGACAGGAATGAGAAATAAGCAACGCCACATGATTATACTTGAACGGCTCAAATAAACAATAAGTTGTCTCGTTTTCCCCTCCGTCTTGGTCACGGAGTAAGATACTCCCTCTGTTTTTATTTACTCTGCATATTAGGTTTGAGTGAAGTCAAACCTCAAAAAATTTGACCAAATTTATAGAAAACTAGCAAGTTGCCCGTGCGTTGCACGGAACATCAAGATCTTGTGGGAGAAAAGGATGAACGCGGGAAGGCCTTATCTGCAAATGTGGAGAGGAGTGCGGGTAAATTGTCATAGTTTCCTTCCTATCTGTTGGATATAGATCGGACGACCTATATTGCTGGATGGCAGGCACACCATCATCACCAACTCTGCTTTTTATCTACACTCTTATAAAAACAGAGTTGGTGATGATGGTGTGCCTGCCATCCTGCAATATAGGCCATCCAATTTATATCTGACGAATAGGAAGGAAACTATGGAAATTTTGCAAAAAGGTACTCACACACATCTCCACATTTGCAAATAAGGCCTTCCCTTGTTCATCCTTTTCTCTCACAAGATAAACTAGTCATAAAAATGCATCTTGATGTTACGTGCAACGCACGGGCATCTTGCTAGTAAGAGTAGAAATATGAACATTTACAATAGCAAATCTATATGATGTGAAAGTATATTCAATAGTGAATCTAATGGTATTGATTTGTTATTGTATATGTTATTATTTCTGTCTATAAAGTTTGTCAAAGTTTACAAAGTTTGACTTTGAGCAAAGCTAAAATGTGGAGTAAATAAAAACAGAGGGAGTACGCAGGGACTAGTATAGTTACTACTGCCGGAACAAAGTTGGACCCCTAAATGCGGGCACGGACCGGGCACACCTCAATTATTCCTTCAAACAGTCGGACCCTACATTTAGCACACTATCTGGCTACTTAATCAAGTGTTACGCTTCACTACTTGAAAAGGAAAAGGGTGGTACCGTACCCAAAACCACCACATTTGGGGCTAGGGTAACAACTTAGTGCTGTATCACATTTGAACCAGGGCACAAAAACCACCTGTTCTGTGCCTAATGTGCAACATGGAGCACTGACGCTCGAATTTTGCCGGGAAAACAGGGAAACCGACATGTGGGGCACACCTATCGAGACAACGTTGCGCAGACTAGTCCAATGGAGGAGCTGGCCCACGACCTCCTCGCCACCGGCAACCGTTCATGTGGGTCGTGGGGGCCAGCAACATGGCGCAGCTCCAGCACCACCTCTAGACACGGCGACCACGGTGAGCGACACACTCATCGTCGCTGGACACGGTCGGCTTCAGTGTGCTGAGGGTGGCGTTAGCACTGTGGCATGACTAGCAGATCAACACCCGGCTCGTCGAGGATGCACGGGGCGCTGAAGTGCGTGCGCGCTGCGACGCGTCCATGGAGTGGTGTAGCACGGCCAACTGCATCCCGAGGACCTGAGACCATGCCGGGCCGTCTTACTTTTTCAATGACACGTGGGGATCACATGTGAGCAAAGGGCATCTCCAACGTTGCCACGACCGCATCTGACTACCCTGGCACACCAAAAACCCTCGTCCCTCGCGCCTTCGCGCAGTGCGTTCCTAGCCGGCGCCAGCTGCCCGCATTCACGCCGTCCATCTGTATGCCATCGTTAAGAGGCTCGGTGCCCGAGGAACCAACTCTGGCGACTTAATGACGCACTCGGACGCTTGGCCTCACCGGAATGCGCTACTTAAAGCGGCAACACCCAGCTAACCTCCACACCACAGCGCATCATCCTGCTACCTGGCACCACATCCGCCATGACGCGAGCGCAAATGCTTTGCGGGAGAGCTTGTCTTCGGGGATGAAGCTCGAGGTCGCCGCCCTCGCTCAAGTCGCCGCTCGCGACACAATAGCAGCGTAGCCAGACGCGGACGCAACATCACAAGCGGTGGCCACGCTGGCGGCCGATGATGGGAGCACCGTCAGCCACGCGTCCTACTTGCCGCCGTCCAACGTCCGGAGCCACCGAGGTCGAGGATTCCTCCGAGGATGAGTAGGGCATGGGAGGCCGCAGGGCATGGTGTGCCAACTGGCCGGTCTGTCTCCCGTGTTCTACTCTTCTTCGCCGAAGACCGCACCTTCACTTCATGGGTCTTGAACCCCGCCCCCATACATGGAGATCACAGATGGAGGACGTCGGTCGCCGCCGTAGAATAGGCTTAGGGTCGGGTTTCTTTTATTTTTTTGTCCTATAAAAGTTCGAAATGTAATGAAAATATGTCGTGTTTGCATTAATCTCGGCCGGTGTATATGAACTTTCACAATAATATAGTATATTGTAGGAGTACTAGCAAGATGCCCGTGCGTTGCACGAAACATCAAGATCTTGTGGGAGAAAAGGATGAATGAGGGAAGGCCTTATCTCCAAATGTGGAGAGGAGTAAATTACTAAATTGTCATAGTTTCCTTCCTATCCGTTAGATATAGATCAGACGGCCTATATTGCAGGATGGCAGGCACACCATCATCACCAACTTTGCTTTTTATAAGAGTATATAAGAGTAGATAGATATGGAATGATGATTCGTTTTTGTGTGTATAAACTTAGAAGGTTCGAACCGAGACAAAGCTAACATGCGAAGTAAATAAACACATAGGGTCTACATACACAATTTATCTTAGGCACTCCAATAGTCGTCCACCACACATTCACGCATTTCACATCTTTCTACATCTACGGGAACCTACGAAAGGGTTAACGTAAATTGCCTCTCTCACTCCTCCCTGATTTTCATGGTGGTTGGCCCCTCCCTCCCCCAATCTACAATCAACAGCTCACACGATTCACATTACGTTAATTACGTAACCGGGATTACATAGATATAGCATTATTTGTCCTGAAAAACCCAACTAAGCGAACCTCCCAGCATATCGCGCCGGAAAAGACCCGGCCGCTCCGTTTTAGTCGGGATTACCGGATTACTAGTAGTAGTATCGATGGATCTCGCGAAGCACGAATTTTTTTGGGGGCGAAGCACCTAGTTTAAAAGGAAAAAAGGCGGTACACTCACAACACCCCTGTCGCGGTCGCATTGCACCCCACACACGTTCGGTCCTACACACGGCTCACGGAAACGGAACGCGCTTCGGCTTGCCTCTTCACTAAAACATGGGACTGCACTTAGAGAAACCGACCATGCGCCAAACCCCCCCGCCCACCGCGCGACCCCCTCCTCCAAAATTCCCCCCAAATCCCAAATTCAACCGCCCTCTGGCCAACTAGCCAATAATATTTCCCAAACCCCCTCCCCCCGCCCCCCTCCACTCCATTCACTCCGCCAAAGCCGCCCTCCATGCTGCGATACGTCGGTGCTGCAGTTCGTCGAGGGGACGCACGGGGATCCTCTCGCTTCCACAATACGCTCTCATAGATTGCCGTCCTCAAGCCGCGCCGCCACCACTGGCGATGTTCTTGTGGAGACGAATGGCGGTCAATGCCACCACCGCTGGCTATGTTCGTGTGGAGACGCATGGCGGTCAGCTTCTCCCACGGTAAGCACATTCTAGACTGAGGTCCAGTGCATGTCAGTGTAGCGCTGAATGTTAGCTGATAGACGCTGTTAATCCCACTGTTTGCCGAAGTAGTTTGCAGTCAATATGCTCTGCTTAAGAAGCTTCCTTGCCCTGTTCTGCACTCAATCTGCTTAGCTGAGATGGCATGCCAAGCCCGATTAGTTGCTAAAATATCCTGCCATGGTCTAGTAGCCAATCTGTTAGGTGAAATAGCTCTACACCATTTTATACTCGATCTTTGTTGCTGAGATGGCCTTTGATAGTTTGATGGCTGTGTGCTCGGCTGATTGATCTTTGAAACAGCCTGCCATAATTTAGCACTCAAATCTGTTTGCTGAATTAGCTTTACATATATTTTGTTACTTAGATCTGCTCGTCCAAATATCTTGCCATAGCTTTAGACATCAACCTAGGTATTTTTTCTGGACTTCATAAAAAAGCATATATGCTTTTCCTGTAATATCTAGTAGAAGATCTAATTTGTATGCCTAACAGATGGACATGACTTGGATAACTTTTGCTCGAAGATTCTCCGCTGCATATGTCGAGGGGGTTGAAAACTTCATGAACTTTATCAAAGCTGAGTACGGTGGTCCAAAATCAGATGTGCTTTGCCCGTGTAGCAGTTGTATGAATTCAGTTACAAGACCCCGGTCAACTATGCAAAATCATCTACACTTGTATGGGATGTCGGTCACATATACTAGGTGGGTTCATCATGGTGAAGCTATGAACATTAATGTTACTGACTATGTGGAAGCAACATATCACCATCTTGATCTGCCTGATGCTCAGGTGGAAGAGGAGGAGGAGGTGGTGGTGGCGGAGCCAGTGAGTTTGACCAACATTGAAACAATGCTACGAAATGCTCGTGCATTTCATGAACTTCCACCCGCAGAAGAAAAACGGTGGGCCCGCATGTTGGAACAATGCAATGTGGCTGTCACCCCAGGAAATAAGCTGTCAGTATTCTCAGCTATGGTCACCTTTCTTCAGGTGAAGACATCTGAGCGGATGACCAACAAATCATTTGATGCGATGTTGGATGCTTTCCGCAAATCTTTCCCAGATCTTGTCTGAGCTGCCACACACCTATAGTAAAATGAAGAATTTCCTTCGTGCAGTTGGAATTGGATATGATATGATCCATGTATGTAAGAATAATTGTGTTCTATTCCGGAAGGATTATGCCAACTTAAGTGAATGCCTGAAAAGCAAATCATCAAGATGGAAAGATGGCGATGCTGTGAAGAGGATTCCTCATAATGTTTCGAGACATTTTCCAATTATACCAAGATTGCAGAGGTTGTTTCATGATGCTGAAACAAGAGAGGATGTACTGTGGCATTCTAGGAACCAGGAGTACAGATATCAGAATGTAATGAGCCATCCATCTCATGGTAGTGAGTGGAAAAGCTTCAATTAGAAACATAAAAAGTTTGCTTCTAATTCGAGAAACATTAGACTTGGCTTAGCTTCGGATGGATTTAACCCATTTGGCCACCAGGCGCCACATATAGCATGTGGCGATGCTTGTTATCCCTTACAACATGCCTCCAAATGTCTGCACCAAAGAATCAAACTACATGATGGCCTTGCTCATCCCAGGTCCGAAAAGTCATGGAAAGGATTTTGATTTATTCATGGAGCCTCTTGTGGAGGAACTTCAACAGCTATGGAGGGGTGTTCTCACTCGAGACCTATATAGCAGCCCACTAGCTAATTTCTTTCTGCGTGCTGTTATTGTTTGGTGCATCTATGATTATCCGGCTTTGGGCACTATGTTAGGGAGAACAACACATGGTTACAATGCATGTGTTCGCTGTGACAGGAATCCGCTGTCATACACAATAGTTAGCAAGATCAGTTACATTGGACATCAACGTTTCCTTGCCAAGGACAAGCCGCGTCCTACAAAATACCGAAGACATGTGTTCAATGCAAAGCATGAAAACCGTGGTGCGCCAAAGAGGCTCACTGCCGATGAGTTGCAAGTGGAATTAGAGAAGGTCATGCATATTACACCAGGAAACCATCCTAGTAATGGTAGCGGGAAAAGGAAGCGTGGCAGGGCAGAAGAGAGATTATTGCTTACCCACAGGTCCACTTTGTGGGATTTGGAGTATTGGAAAGATTTGGATCTGCAGCATAATCTTGATGTGATGCACATCGAGAAAAATATATCTGACAGCATTATCGACACACTTCTTAATATTGAAGGCAAGACGAAAGATACCTTAAAATCTAGGATTGATTTGACACACCTGGGTATCAGAAAGGATTTGCAGGCGGACAATGAAGGTAAACCACGGGATATAGCACTAGCTATGTATGTCTTGGACAAGGTAAAAAGAAAAGAATTCTGCGAGGTCCTGTCACGTGTGAGATTCCCACATGGATTTGCTTCCAACCCTGAAAGGAGAGTCGGTCTGAGATGGAAACAAGGTACAAGGGTTGAAAAATCATGACCGCCACATCCTACTTCAAAGGGTTTTATGTGTTATCCTTAGAGGATTGGGCCGCATACGACTTATACTGAGCAGATTCTTGAGTTGAGACAATTCTTCAGGGAACTCTGTAGTAGAAATATCAGGATAGATGCTTTGGAGCATCTTAGAGACAAGATACCAACTAACTTATGCGACCTTGAGAAGATATATCCTCCAGCCTTCTTTGATGTGATGGTGCATTTGGCTGTTCATCTACCTCATGCGGCACTACTTAGAGGTCCAGTACAGTATGGCTGGATGTACCCTATTGAAAGGCGGCTAGGCACTTTCAAGGGCTATGTTAGGAATAGATCTAGACCCGAGGGTGCCATTGCAGAGGCCTACATTGCTACAGAAGCGTTGACATTCTGCTCAAAATACATTGAAATAGCTGATCAGCTTAGCAAAGAGGTGGATGAAGACAATCCCGGGCTCAATGTTTTTGATTATTCTGTTCGAGTTATAGGGAAGAGTCGACAAGAGGACAAACCTGAAGATTTGGACAAAATGGTTTGGTATGTGTTGAATAAGCATCACGAGATACAAGAAGTGCTAAGTATCGCAGCTTATACATCGTAATCTACTAAACTTGCAGCACATTCTTATATATTTAGATGTTTGATGCGATCACTATGTTGTGCAGCATCTACAAAAAGGAGTTACTGCCGCAAAATCCAAGAAACATTGACAAACCGGTTATGGCAGGATTTGCGAAATGGTTCAAGAGCCATGTAAGCTTTTGAATTGCACTGTTTTTTAATATATTGAGTACATAAGATGACCAACTTGTCTATTTTCTAACCATAGGTTAAGAAGATGCAGGAGGATGGGCAGGCGATTGTGATGCCCTTTACGCACTAGCAATGGGTCCTGATACTCGGGTAACACATTATGAATCTTGCGTTGTTGGAGATGTGCGCTACAACACCCTTGCACGCGACGAAGGCGGGAAGACACAAAATAGTGCCATCATGAGCACAGATACGTACGATAGAGAGAAACTGAAATGTATGCTAACATAACATACATTGTTCAGTTGCAGTATATCTCCAGTTTCAAGGATCATCGGTGTGTGGTTCTGTTGTGCTGTCATTGGTATAACCTGTTTTCCAGGATCGCAAAACCCAGAGCTGATGATTATTTAAAATCCATCAATGTCGAGGCAGCGTACCAGACCAACGAGCCATTTATTTTGGCAAATCAAGCAACACATTTTTTTCTTGGAAGACACATTTGCACGCAGCAATGACTGGAGAGTATTGCAAAGGTTTGAGTAGAGGAATACATTTAATGAAGTTGCACAACAAGATGATGCTTACACTGCTCTTGATGTACAAGATTCCACAGATGTTCCTAATATCTTTGAGAACCATCACGTCAATGACGCTGGCGAAAAGATTGCCTGTCGTGCTGTGGACATAGAAGAGTTGATCAAGAAGAAGCCAACGTTCAAGGACATTGAGGATGAAGAAGAAGATGACACTGTGGGGAATTATGATTCAGACTGATACACATGGTGAAGATGTTGACGCTGCTGCTGCTGCGGATGATGATTAAATTGCTTTTGTCGTATTTTCCTGTCAGAAGACGTTTTTTATCTACTATGTGAAATTGTGTTAGCTATGACAACTGAAACCTGATGAACGTGTTGTTTAGTCTTTTGCTGTGAGAACATCACTTGTTATGTATGTTGATTTGTGTTTGGTGATTGTATGACGACTAAAACATGATGACATTGTTGTTTATTTGTACTCATATTTGGCGGTGAAACTTGAATTTGATGACGTAGTTTGCTGATGGACTGCAATTTGCTCGACGTCTTCGAATGGGAACAAAGCTGACCCGACAGAGCCTCTCCTAATTTATTTATTTATTACCAAAATGGCCTCTACTATTTATTTATTTACGAGAAAAAGGGATACCCCCGATTTCCGTTAATAGAAATCATTAGATGTTCACGACACTACGCCCAGCCTGCTACACAGGTTTCATTCATTACTAGTTTCAGTAAAGTGGTCATGTCATAGCCACTGAATACATCATGAGTGCTACATACACTTCAAATAAAGGGACAATCATCCTACAGAGCACATCAATTTTACCCATTATCTTCACAAGCTCTTTCCTCATTGCAGTCAAGGCCGTTCAGTAGCTGTTGCTTGGCCATGATCAGAGGAACTGCATCTTTAACCTTCTGCTCTGCATCTTCCTCTTCCGCCGTTCCTTCAGTTACTTGTCCAACACCCCAACCTACTGGTATTGGGATTCCTCGGCTAACCAAATAATTAGCGTAGTTGCATTCCCCCACATCAGCAACTTCCCAGAAATACAAATCACACGAATCTTCCCTTTTCTGCACAAATCAAATTGGAAGATCATCAACCAAACTATTAAAAAAATTAGCAACTGAAAGCAGCAGAACAACACTTAAACATATTATTACCCCATGATTCGGGCATTTGTAGAAGACTCGGCCTGGGTTGAGGATTGTGGTTGAGACGCGATGGATGACTCTGCGTGATTTGCAGCAGTGGTACCACACCAATGGCAGCGGGTTGCGATGAGCAACCGGCTGCGGTGTGTGTGCCGGCGGGGGTGTGATTAGACCCACATGCGATGGTACGGGTGGCGACTTGGCGCATATCTGGTTGCTGCCTGCTGAAGAGTGGGTGGACGAGCAGCCAGCGGACATGGTTGCTGCGGCCAGAGCTTCTGATGCTAGGTAGAGTAAGTAGAGAAGAGGAGAAACGAACGTTGGATATGTCAGTTTCATTACTTGCAGAGTAGCATAGCACCGTATATAGTCATAGTCTAGGTTTGGATTCAACCAGCTACAGAGCACGTCTCTCTTTTTCTAAAACTCAAGCAACATCTCTTTCTTGGTACACAAGCTTGTTCATCGCCTTCTCAAGTCTTTGATTTTCTTTCTTTTTTTTGCGAGGAAGGAAGGAGGACAAAATTGAGAGTTCCTGGGACTCGAACCCAAGACCTCTCGGTTGTAAACCAAGGGTGCTAGTCACTTATGTGGTGAACGTTCCCTAGGAGGAGGATGGCACACAAACGCATTTTACTTGCAGTTTTAGTTGCAACGCAAGATCGAACGGTCGCAGTTTCGGGAATGTTATCAGATGAACGAGCCCAGTTTTCTTTTCTTCCTATATATAAAAAATATGCTACTTGGTGTCAGCTTAGTCAACAAACGATTGTGCCAACCTTGACCATTGGATTGACATTCAACGTCTGTCGTGTTTCTTCAGTCTCTTCTTCCTCCAGCCGCCAAAGCCAAACCAGCATCGGCGGGACCGCCTGCTCCCGCCTCCCATGGCTGGCTATGCTGCCGCGCACGCATCGTGGCCACATTGCACCCTAAAACTCCGCACATCTTACCCGGCTCCTGTTCGTTCCCCTCCGAGGCCTCACCATCGTCCTCCGCCTTGGTTCGCTCGCCGCGGCACCGCCCTCCGGTGTTGTCAACATGGTCAACAACCGAGAGGAATAAGGAGATGACTATACATGGTGAGGATGACAGTAGGGACCCAACAGCGTGCAGTAATTTTGTTTTTTCGGGACGGAGAAGGGTATCAACTGGGTTGTGCGGGAGTTGTGGCCCGTCTAGCCCAGGATTTTATTTCATATGTTTACCACATGACCAGCCCAGTTTGTTTTTTTCCTTTCTGAAAATGGTTAGCCCAGCTATTTTGTTTTTTGCAGAATAACCAACGTAGGCCTACTTGCTTTTCTACGCCCTGTTGGGTCGGAAATCTTTCAAGACGAGGAGGGATGCTTTTTGCCCAAAAAATGGGCTATAAGTAAAAAGAAATGGGCTATAAGTAATAATAAATGGCCTGTAAAATGAAAAAATACAACAAACAGACAATTAGTTCCAAAATACTTTTTTCTTTCGGATTTTGATATTTTAAATTTCATTGTTTTTGTGCGGGTAAAATTCCATTGGATTTAAATTTAAGGTAGGTTTAGTTTTTAAATTAATTTGAATCTGGCTAGAAATTTTGGGCTGTATGTGCTACCTCTTGAGCTTGCGTTGGATTTCCCCGAAGAGGAGAGGATGATGCAGAGTAGCGTAAGTATTTTCCTTCGTTTTTGAGAACCAAGGTATCAATCCAGTAGGAGGCTACACGCAAGTCCCTCGTACCTACACAAAAACAATAGCTCCTCGCAACCAACGCGATTAGGGGTTGTCAATCCCTTCACGGTCACTTACGAGAGTGAGATCGATAGAGATGATAGATAATATTTTTGGTATTTTTGATATAGAGATGCAAAGTGAAAAGTAAAAGGCAAAGTAAAAAGCAAAGCAATAATAAAGTGATGGAGATTGATATGATGAGAATAGACCCGGGGGCCATAGGTTTCACTAGTGGCTTCTCTCAAGAGCATAAGTATTCTACGGTGGGTGAACAAATTACTATTGAGCAATTGACATAATTGATCATAGTTAAGAGAATATCTAGGTATGATCATGTATATAGGCATCACGTCCGTGACAAGTAGACCGACTCCTGCCTGCATCTACTACTATTACTCCACTCATCGACCGCTATCCAGCATGCATCTAGAGTATTAAGTTAAAACAGAGTAACACCTTAAGCAAGATGACATGATGTAGAGGATAAATTCATGCAATATGATATAAACCCCATCTTGTTATCCTCGATGGCAACAATACAATGCGTGCCTTGCTGCCCCTTCTGTCACTGGGAAAGGACACCGCAAGATTGAACCCAAAGCTAAGCACTTCTACCATGGCAAGAAAAACCAATCTAGTAGGCCAAACCAAACTGATAGTTCAAAGAGACTTGCAAAGATAACCAATCATACATAAAAGAATTCAGAGAAGATTCAAATATTATTCATAGATAGACTTGATCATAAACCCACAATTCATCGATCTCAACAAACACACCACAAAAAGAAGATTACATAGAATAGATCTCCACAAGAGAGGGGGAGAACATTGTATTGAGATCCAAAAAGAGAGAAGAAGCCATCTAGCTAATAACAATGGACCCGAAGGTCTGAGGTAAACTACTCACACTTCATCGGAGAGGCTATGATGATGTAGAAGCCCTCCGTGATGACGGCCCTCGGTGAACTCCAAGCAGGCCCCAAGATGGGATTTCGTGGATACAGAAAGTTGCGGCGGTGGAATTAGGTTTTTGGCTCCGTATCTGATCGTTTGGGGGTACATAGGTATATATAGGAGGAAGGAGTATGAGGGGCCCACGAGGCAGGGGGCGCGCCCTAGGGGGGGGCGTGCCCCCACCCTCGTGACCGCCTCTTTGCTTCCTTGTAGTAGGGTCCAAGTCTCCTAGATCACGTTCGGTGAGAAAATCACATTCCCGAAGGTTTCATTCCGTTTGGACTCCGTTTGATATTCCGTTTCTTCGAAACACTGAAATAGGCAGAAAACATCAATTCTGGGCTGGGCCTCCGGTTAATAGGTTAGTCCCAAAAATAATATAAAAGTGGAAAATAAAGCCCAATATAGTCCAAAACAGTAGATAATATAGCATGGAGCAATAAAAAATTATAGATATGTTGGAGACGTATCAGTATGCTGTTTGGGACAGATTTGGAGGCTGACTTGTGGGTCTACTAGGTTGACGTGTAAGAAAGGCTTTGTCAACTTAATCCACAAATGATTCTAGCAGCAGTGATCGTTGGATGTTAATCCAACGGCCGTGCTGCTTCTTCAATATCTGATCTTCTTGCTCCAGTCGCCCAAACCAGTGCCGGTGGGACTGCCTACTCCCGCCTCCCGTGGCCGGTGGTGATGCCGCACAGGCCGCACCGCACCACCCTACTCCATTGCTGGCTAGGCCATTCCTCTACTCACCCACACCTCCTGTTATTTTCAGGCGACGGCAGCCGAACCAGTAAACCCTCGTACTCCACACCGCGTGGGCAACCACTACCGAGTATTCCCCGGCTCCGTGTCGTTCCCTTCCTAGGCCTCGCTGTCGTCCACCGCCTTGGTGCTCTCAGTGCGGCGTGGTCAACATGGTCAATGAACGACATCCATCAAAAGTGAACTTTACGTGGAGAGGCTGACAGCTGGGTCCACGGCCGCACACAAGGAAATGCCTCCTTATTACGCGCAAAATAATGATTCCTCCACCTGACAGTTGGGACCCACCAGAAGGGCCTTTGTACTTCACGAAAATAATGTTCCCCCACTGGTAGCTCGGACCCACCAACTATATCTTCGCACGCAAGGAAGTGCCTCCTTATTACGCATAAAAAATGAATACTCCCCCAGCTAGCTGGGACCCATCATAGTGGGAGGCTGACTTGTGGGCCTAATAAGTTGACGCGGACGGAGGGCTTTGTCAACTTAGTCAATATGAATGATTCTAGCTCCGGTGACCGTACGATGTCCATCCAACGGCCGTAGTGCTTCTTCAACCTCTGGTCTTCTTGCACCAGCCGCCCAAACTAGCACCAGTCGCGCGGCCTACTCCTGCCTCCCGTGGCCGGCTGTGCTGCCGCGGAGGCCTCACAACCCCTACTAGTCCCACTGCTGGCCAGGCCCTGCGGCGACGGCAGCCTCACACTGCAGCCGAACCAGTGAACCCTCGTACTCCTCTCTGCGTGGGCATCCACTGCCGCGTCTTCCCCGGCTCCGCGTCGTCCCCTTCCTAGGCCTCGCCGTCGTCCATCGCCCTGGTGCTCTCGGCGCGGCGTGGTCAACATGGTCAAGGAATGACTTCCATCGGAAGAGTACTGTACGTGTAGAGGCTGACAGCTGGGTCCACTGCCGCAGCAAGGAAGTGCCTCCTTATTACGCGCAAAATAATGATTCCTCCACCTGACAGCAGGGACCCACCGGACGGGCCACTTTATTTCGTGAAAAAACGTTTCCCCCTGACTGCTGGGACCCACCAGCTACATCTCCGCACGCAAGGAAGTGCCTGACAGTCGGGACCCACCTGGTCGAAGCGTATGTAGCATTGTCATTCTGGTCGCGAACGTGTACGTACATACGATTGGCCGGTCTGCAGGCTGCAGCGATGAACCATGGCCGTGTAAGGAAGGGCACGTGTCGTAGTATAGGCGCGCACGTGTCATAGTAGAGGTGTGCACATAGCATGTCACGCAGTCCCATTAATATCGTGTACACATACGTACAACCAGGGTGCAAGAAAGTAAATACAACCACGTACGTACATACGGGCGGGGTCTTGAACGCCTACTCACGCATACATACGGCCAGGGCTCGTGTACATGGCTGGGTCGGGGAGAAACTGCGTTGTCGTGTTCATCGGGAGCCAATCGGCTTGGACGGAACAACCGATCGAAACAAGGCCTAGCGTACCAAAAAATAGAGGAAACGGCCTTGTGTTCGACAGGCCATGGTTGAAACGGGATCTTGTTCATCGGGAGGGGTCTGGCGTAGAGCAAAACGGAGGAAACAAACTTCTCTTGGACCTCCTATGGTCGAAATGGGGTCCTGTTGATCGGGAGGGGTGTGGCGTACCGCAAAACGGAGGAAACAGACTTGTGTTGGAGCGCTACAGTCGAAAGGGGGGTCCTGTTCATCGGGAGGGGTGTGGAGTACCGCAAAACGGGACTCCATGGGATACTATTCATCTCCACCATTGACTGCCTCCACGGGCTACTGTTCATCCACCGTCGACCTCCTCCAGCCTCCACCTGTGACTGTTCATCCACGACGTCTCCCCTCCTGCCTCCACTAGCCACTTTTCATCCACGGGCTCCTGTTCATCCAGCCTCCACCGCTCCTCCACCGGGTACTATTCAACTAGCCTTCTCCATGGGGTCGTGTTCAACCACCCCTCGACGGATACTGTTCATCCAGCCCTCCACCGGCTACTGTTCAACAAGCCCTCCACGGTGTCCTGTTCATCCAGCCCTCCATGGGGTCCTGTTCATCCACCCCCAACCGACTCGATCATTGTCATGTTCATCCAGCAGCAACGGCCTCTACTACCACGGGGTCCTGTTCATCCACCCCCCCACCGAGAACTGTTCATCCACCCCCAACAACGCCCACTGTTCATCATGAGGCAGCATCGATTGGCTTCAGTTAGTAGTAGTAGCGAAGGAATCATTGGGTTCAGCTAACAGCAAGGGACCGATCGGGGTTCAGTAACGTAGCTAGTGCAATCGCTCGGGTTCAGTTAGAGCCCAATGCCTCGCTCGGGTTTGATACGTCTCCAACGTATCTATAATTTTTGATTGTTCCATGCTATTATATTATGTGTTTTGAATGATTATGGGCTTTATTATAGACTTATATACTATTTTTGGGACTAACCTATTAACCGGAGGCCCAACCCATATTGCTGTTTTATTGCCTGTTTCAGTATTTCGAAGAAAAGGAATATCAAACGGAGTCCAAACGGAATGAAACTTTCGGCAACGTGATTTTTTGGAAGAATATCACCCAGGAGACATGGAGTTCATGTCAGAAGACCCTCGAGGAGGCCACAGGATAGGAGGGCGCGCCCCCCTACTGGGCGCGCCCCCCTATCTCGTGGACCCCTCGAGCACCCCCCGACCGACTTCTTTCGCCTATATAAGCCTACGTACCCTAAAAACATCGAATATCAAGATAGATCGGGAGTTCCGCCGCCGCAAGCCTCTATAGCCACCAAAAACCTCTCGGCAGCCCGTTCCGGCACCCTGCCGGAGGGGGAACCCATCACCGGTGGCCATCTTCATCATCCCGGAGCTCTCCATGACGAGGAGGGAGTATTTCACCCTCGGGGCTGAGGGTATGTACCAGTAGCTATGTGTTTGATCTCTCTCTCTCTCTCTCTCTCTCTCTCTCTCTCGTGTTCTCTCTTCGTGTTCCCTCTATGGCACGATCTTGATGTATCCTGAGCTTTGCTATTGTAGTTGGATCTTATGATGTTTCACCCCCTCTACTCTCTTGTGATGAATTGAGTTTCCCCTTTGAAGTTATCTTATCGGATTGAGTATTTTATGAGAACACTTGATGTATGTCTTGCCGTGTTTATCTGTGGTGACAATGGGATATCATGTGCCTCTTGATGTATGTTTTGGTGACCAACTTGCGGGTTCCGCCCATGAACCTATGCATAGGGGTTGGCACACATTCTTGACTCTCCGGTAGAAACTTTGGGGCACTCTTTGAAGTACTTTGTGTTGGTTGGATGAATCTGAGATTGTGTGATGCATATCGTATAATCATGCCCACGGATACTTGAGGTGACAATGGAGTATCTAGGTGACATTAGGGTTTTGGTTGATTTGTGTCTTAAGGTGTTATTCTAGTACGAACTCTTTAATGATTGATCCGAAAGAATAACTTTGAGGTGGTTTCGTACCCTACCATAATCTCTACGTTTGTTCTCCGCTATTAGTGGCTTTGGAGTGACTCTTTGTTGCATGTTGAGGAATGTTATATGATCTATCTATGTTATTATTGTTGAGAGAACTTGCACTAGTGAAAGTATGAACCCCAGGCCTTGTTTCCTATCATTGCAATACCGTTTACGCTCACTTTTATCATTAGTTACCTTGCTGTTTTTATTATTTCAGATTACAAATACCTATATCTACTATCTATTTTGCACTTGTATCACCATCTCTTCGCCGAACTAGTGCACCTATAGAATTTACCATTGTATTGGGTGTGTTGGGGACACAAGAGACTCTTTGTTATTTGGTTGCAGGGTTGTTTGAGAGAGACCGTCTTCATCCTACGCCTCCTACGGATTGATAAACCTTAGGTCATCCACTTGAGGGAAATTTGCTACTGTCCTACAAACCTATGCACTTGCAGGCCCAACAACGTCTACAAGAAGAAGGTTGTGTAGTAGACATCAGGGTTCAGTTAGAGTGCAACACCTCTCACACAGGCGCATACGTGTACAAGAGAAACGCGCAAACCTCCGTGCATCGCTCGACCCCGACCACCCACCGTAACCGGGAACTCCGCGATATTTTCCTCGCCCTCGCTTCTACCACGGTTTTTTCCATCAGGGACGACCCAAATAATGTCATATAGCCGCATCTCCAGCCCGTCCAGGACGAAAAGCCCATTTTCTGTCATGATTTTTTGTCATAGAAGTAGGACCCCACCACATCTATGATGATACCAGGTTTTGTCACAATTATCGTAATAGAAGTGTCATAAGCATGACATAATTTTTTTTGTTCGGCCCAAAATGTCATGGATATGTCTTTTTTTTATAGTGTATGGATAGCTGTTCCATGTACATGTAGTTCAAATTTGAATTACGGTCATTAAATGGCCAGAACACCACTTAAATATCTCAAAAAGGTCAAACGACACCTGGAATTTTCCAAATTTTGACATGACAATTGTATTAGTGCACGTTAACGATAGAAAAAGTTTGAAGGCCATAAGAAGAAACTATCGCTGGTTCGTCATCAAACATGCATTCTGCCCTCTTGGAACCACGAGCCTTCTAGTGAGTTTCTCCGGTTTGTGTGGGGTGCGTGTCCAAATTTTCATCAAAATGCCAATTTTCTACCACACTATCTTAGTGTCATGCCATTAGGTCAAGCAAGGTTTGATGTATTTTTGATATTTTTTGAATTTCTTGGAACTTAAATGCCACGACACTCGATGTTGTGTGTGCAAGCCGTCACACCCCAATATGTTTGAAAAATCCTTCCAATTTACTACACATGGAATTAACCCACACACAAGTATACAAATATGACTTTTCAAACTGTTATGGTTAGCTGTTGCATGTACATGTAGTTCAAATTTAAATGACGGTAATTGAATGGCTGGTAAATTATTTAAATGTCTTAAAAAGGTCAAATGATGTCACATCCCTAGCCTTACCTTGCACTAGGCTAGCACTTGCCTGTTGCATCATGTTTAAATTATTTTGAAGCTTGAATTGAGGAATTTTCAAAAGCCTCAGAAAAATCTCTAAAAATAACCAACATTTAAATCTCATCAAATGAGTCCAAGAAAATGTTCCTGTTATTTTGTGAAAATATTGGCATGAGATAAAATTCAAACCAATATTTTTGGAGTCACAGAAATAATTTATTTTGGGCCTTTGATTTAAATCAATTGAACCCTAAAATTTTCCAAATTTTGGCATGACAGTTGTATTAGTGCACGTTAACTGTAGAAACTTTTTGAAGGCCATAATACAAAGCTACCGCCGGTTCGTCTTCAAACATGCATTATGCCCTCCTGGAGCCACGAGCCTTCTAGTGAGTTGCTCCGGTTTGTGAGGGGTGTGCGTGCAAAGTTTCGTCAAACAGGCCAATTTTGTTACCAAACCATCTTGGTGCCATGCCATTACATCAAGCGAGGTTTCATGTATTTATGATCATTTTTTAATTTTTTGGAATTAAAATGCCATGGCACTAGATGCTCTGTGTCCAAGCCGTGACACCAATATGTTTGAAAATTCCTTCCAATTTACTGCACATGGAATTAACTCGCACACAAGTACACAAATATGATTTTTCAAACCGTTATGGTCAGTTGTTGCATCTACATATCGTTCAAATTTGAATTACGGTCATTAAATGGCTAGAAAATCACTTATATGTCTTAAAAAGGTCAAATGACGCCTAAATTTTTCCAAATTTTGACATGACAGTTGTAATAGTGCACATTAAGTATAGAAATTTTTTGAAGGCCATAAGAAGAAACTATCGCCGGTTCGGCATCAAATATGCACTATCCCCACTCGAAACTACGAGCCTTCTAGTGAGTTGCTCCAGTTTGTGAGGGGTGTGTGTCCAAAGTTTAATCAATAAGGCCTTTTTTTACCACACCATCTTGGTGCCATGCCATTATGTCAAGCAAGGTTTCATGTATTTCTGATCATTTTTGAATTTTTTGGAATTTACATGCCATGGCACTCGATGCTCTGTGTCCAAGCTGTTACACCTATATGTTTAAAAATTCCTTGCAATTTACCGGACGTGGAATTACCTCACACACAAGTACACAAATATGATTTTTCAAACTATTATGGTTAGTTGTTCCATGTACATGCAGTTCGAATTTGAATTACAGTCATTAAATGGTGAGAACACCACTTAAATGTCTTAAAAAGGTCAAACGACCCTTGAAAGTTTTAAATTTTTGACATGATAGTTGTATTAGTGCACGTTAATGGTAGGAAAAGTTTGTAGGCCATAAGAGGAAGCTATCGTCAGTTCATCATCAAACATGCATTGTGCCCTCTTGGAACCAAGAGCCTTCTAATGAATTGCTCCGGTTTGTGAGGGGTGTGTCTCCAAATTTTCTACCACACCATCTTGGTGTCATGCCATTACGTCAAGCAAGGTTTCATGTATTTTTGATATTTGTTAATTTTCTTGGAATTTAAATGCCATGGAACTCGATGCTTTGTGTCCAAGCCGTAGAACCCCAATATGTTTGAAAACTCCTTCCAATTTACTTCACATGGAATTAGCTCGCACAGAAGTATACAAATATGACTTTTCAAACTGTTAGGGTTAGCTGTTGCATGTACATGTAGTTCAAATTTGAATGACGGTAACTAAATGGCTAGTGAATCACTTAAATTTCTTAAAAAAGGTCAAATGACCCCTGAAGTTTTCCAAATTTAGACATGACAGTTGTATTAGTGCATGTTAACTGTAGAAATTTTCTGAAGGCCATAAGACAAAGCTACGACTGGTTCGTCATCAAACATGCATTGTGTTGGGATATGCGGTAGGGTGCGTCGACTGCAAATTTAAAAATTCCTACACGCAGAACATCCAGGAACATGCTACGGGAGATGGATCACAGTTCGTTACCACTAGACGCCTTGGTCGCGATGGAAGAAGAGTTGGGGCAGCGCGTCTGCGTGGATCATCTCCTCCTTGTTCGATCTCCCTCGAGCGGCCGGTCGTCCGATCCCACGTACGAGTTCGCCGGAGCGGCGCAAGTGCACCGCCTCTAAACGGTATCCGCGCGTGCGGGAGGAACGTCGTGCGGCGGACTGCTAGGTCAGATCACACAGTAGGCGGCGAGTGGAGGTGGCTATTCGCAACACATGCAAACCCTAGTCGCAGCGCCAAAGCGATCAACCGCCTGAGTGTGCCGCACCTCCACTTTATATAGGCGTCCGTCGCGGGCTCAACACTTGGGCCTCGCACGGACCCTAAAGCCCAAAGTCTATTCGGTCATGTTCCTAGTCCAGTTCGGATCACATCCGACCAAAGGTCCAACGAATCGACCTCATAGGTTCCTTCCCTTAAGCGCGCGACCCCTTAGGTTCAAGTCGGCTTGGTCACGATTCGGATCACCTCCGACCTGTATGGTTGGTAGCGGCCTCTAGCAAGGCGTGCCGACCACCAAGCGAGCGATGAAGCTGGTTAGGCGAACCTGCATAACGTGTCACACTTCGCTTCCCTTTGCCACCACGATATATGTTGTCGGGCTCAAGGCGAGACTGTCATCCTTGTGCTAACCCGACCTCTTTCTCGCTCCAAAGGATACCGACCACAATCGGATTATCTCATAATCCTTGTCGCATGGCCATGCTATTCTGCTTTCCGAGATCACACGAGGGGCCCAGAGTATATCTCTCCTGATCGGAGGGGCAAATCCCATCTTGCTCGACCATATCTTGCAGCATGGGACTGGACAAACCCGAAACCTACCTTTGTAACTACCCAGTCACGGAGTAGCGTTTGGTCGGCCCAAAGCAAGTCTGCCACCATCCAGAGTACATGCGTCAGCTCAGGTCTTAGTACATAGAACGATGTTGTACTAGAGACTCACATATGACATATCGCTGCGTCTCATAGTTGGGTCTGTCCGACTCGAGACCTTATCTCGACTCGGATCCGAATATGTCGAATCCGACCAGACCTTTCCAAGTCCATCTTATCCGTTTAGCATCCAATGCTCCATGGCTTGTGAGACTGAGCCATCGACCGTGTCATATGCTAGTCTAGTCATTGCGCGTCCACACAGCCCTTTCGACTAGGGACCTTTTAGGACAGTCATCATACAATGCATAGTCCCACAAACAAGTCACGTGCATTTGCTGATACACATCATTGATAATGTCCAAGGACTATCTTTATTCATAAACACATAGGAAATATCATCATACATGATTGCCTCTAGGGCATATCTCCAACAGTCTCCCACTTGCACTAGAGTCAATCAAATAGACATCGAATGCCCATAGCTCTAACGTGCCCCTCATGCTTGGGTTGTGGAAGCGGCTTAGTCAACGGATCTGCAACATTTGCATCCGTGTGAATCTTGCATAACTCTACATCACCATTCTTTACGATCTATCGTATCAGGTGATATTTCCGGTCTATGTGTCTGACCTTGTGGTGATTCCTCGGCTCCTTGGCTTGTTTGATGGCACCAGAATTATCAAAATAAAGGTCCAACGGTTTCACCGAGGCTGGGAAGATACCAAGATCATCCAGAAAATGCCGGATCCAAACACCTTCCTTTGCAGCTTCACAAGCCGCAATGTATTCGGCTTCTGTGGTAGAATCGGCCACCGTATCCTACTTGGAACTCATCCAAAGGCACCGCTCCTCCGTTCAGACGCATACGAATCCAGACTGTGATCGACAATCATCTCTGTCGGTTTGGAAACTAGCATCGACGTAACCCCTTTGTCGGGGAGGCTGATCGTACCCGCGAACACCTATGGGGCCGGCGGACCAGGCCCCTTTGTGGTTCGGAGGGGGGCAGAGATCGCACGAAGAGCGGATCGAGGCGAGGCACACGAGCAGTTTACCCAGCTTGGAGCTCTCTGGAGAGATAAAACTCCTACTGCTGCTTGTTTGATGTATTGTGTTCTTGCTAGGGAGCGTCGAGCTACAAAACCTAAGCGTGAGCGTGATCTGGTCTCTAGTGAGTCGAATGAACTGAAACTCGAACCCCTCTACGTTATGCATGGGCCTTCTTTTATATGCTCAAGGGGTCTCCGGCGGTGGCAACATAGGCGAGGGTACAAATGTAAAAACAGGAGTTGGTACACCTACTCGAGCGATTATGCGATGCAAAATACCTAACTCGGCGGCAAGGGACAAAAGTAATAAATGCCCGTCTATGTCGCCCAAACAGTGCAACAGAGACCGTCAGGTGCGCCACCGCTCGCCACGATGGCAAGCTTGTCAGCGCCGCTTATCGCTGCTCTCCGCTGGCTGCACAGCCTCTCGACACGCGCGCATGGACTGGTCCCATGGCGACACGTTGCTGGATGAGCTGGAGCGGAGATGGAGAGAGGTTGCTTGCCGCGGCAAGCGCCTTGCCGCGGCCGAATCCTTGTCGCGTCCGGAGGTTTGTCGCGCTCCGAGCCTTCCCGGCAAGCTCCTCTTGCCGGGGCCTTGTCTTCTGCATGCCTTGAGTGGCCTTCCCGACAAGCTCCTCTTGCCAGGGCCTTGTCTTCTTAATCAAATACTTTGTTCTTGAATGGCTCCAAAGGAGCCACGGAGGATCTTGGCGGTGACGAGGCAAACCCTGCCGTGGTGTCAGAATCGTCCGTGCACGAGTACGGGATACTAGGGTACCCCTACTCTAGTACACCGACAGAGCCCTCGGGCTCGGGCCGATACGGTGCCGAGCGCTGTCGGGCCAGGCCCAAAAGAGTGCACGGTCACACGCGGCCTCGACCACGTCGCAACTCGCCCCGGACCCACCACGACCCCCACTAACGGCATGCACCGGACGTGGCGTCGTGCGAGAGATCGTGGGCGTGGTCGTGGGGGTTTCTTTATTAGGAAAAGCGGAACGTCCGCCCCCTCCCCCTCTTTATAAGCGGAGGAAACAGGGGTAGGCCGTCCACTCTGCCATTGCTGTCTTGTCAAGTAAACCACCGCTGCTCCCCCCTTCTTCTCCGGTGCAAAGAGAGCAGCGCCCCCCCCCTTCGCCACAAGCACGCTCACCGCCGTCGGCCTCCTCCACCGCCCTCGCCATGGCTCCGAAAGCCGACAAGGAGAAGGGCGTCAAGTCGGCGGCCTTGACGGCTCATGGCGTTCGCGCAAGGCGGGCCATCTTCCCCCCTCCCAGCTCGGCGCAAAGGGAGCTGCGGGATGTCTTCTATCTCTTTTGGTCGATGGAGGCAGCGTGCGCATCCGCGCACGAAGGTACTCCCCGCCTCCGCTTCTGATTTGGCCCCAACTGGGTACCCCTTTTTTGCCCTTTTCTTCTATTGCAGGCTTTGCCCGCCTTTTTCCGAGTTCTTCTGCGATATCATGAACACATTTGGCCTCCGCCTCCTTGATTTCACCCCCAACGCCGTTTGACCATGGCAGTTTTCGCGCATCTTTGCGAAAACTTTGTCGGAGTCCACCCAAATGTGGCACTCTTCCGCCACTTTTTCGTGCCCCGCGTCGAGAGAGGAGAGCCGCTTGCCGGAGGGATAGCTTGGGTCTCCAGGATCGGCAAGAAAGAAGCCTATCTGGAAGGAGAGTTCCGCAACAAGTGGGAGGAGTGGAGAGCCAATTAGTGTTGGGTCGTAGAGGAGAACCCGCAGCCCTTCACTGCCGTGCGCCAAAACCCAATAGTGCGCGGCAGAGATTGGAGTAACTTGGCGCCGGAGGATGCTAGATTGAAGATAGCTGTGACCCGGATTCTACGCCTCAGGCTTGCCGGATTAACCGTAGCGCAGTTGGCGCAGACTTCCTTCGCCGCGCCCGCTTCCCTTGCGGGGAGAGGAGGAGGCCTGCTTGGGAGTTCCAAAATGCGGCGGACATTATGAGGTTGCGCCGGGCCTGAACTGGAATTTCACCGTCTTGGAGTTGGATGCGATGCTGCTAGAGCTGTTCAAGAACGACCCGATCACCCCGAGTGGTTTAGGTTGCCGAGGGGGTCGTCCCATAGTGCAACAACTTCGGCGCTCGACCGCATCCAGCGCCATGATGCCGTTGTGCGATTCCCATGGGATCGTTCCAACTGGCAGAGCCCCGACGAGGTCGTGCAGCAGTTCTTGACGACTTGGAAGAAGTGCCGATCCGCTCCGACGAGCGAAAAAGGCTCACTCGCGACACCACCGACGAGGAGATGGCGCGTATTGCCACCGAGGGTGGAGGCGGCAGCACGCTGCCGCTGGAGCCTTCGGGTATACCGTGGAGGAGGCGGACGCCTGCGGCGGCAAGCCTTGCCGAGCGAAGGAGATCACGGGCGAGGACGAGCTTGTCGAGCCCGAGGCCGGTCGATTGGACCCGGCGAGGGCGCTTCTTCTCCACCACCCAGCGACTTGCCGCCAGCGAGCCCCTGCGCGCTGAAGAGGCGCTCTCCGCAAGGCCGAGACGAGTCGGGCGGCAGATCGCCCACAAGAAGGCCAGTGACGCGCTTCTACCGCGGCAAGCGAGGTTGCCGCGGAGCGCCTCACCGCTGCGACAAACCGGGCGGGATCTTCTCGAGCCACCGTCGACGCCTCCGCCAGCGGCCAAGAGAGCCCACTCCCCGCCTCGTCGCACCGGAGGCGAGCCGAGTTTGACTTCTCCGGGCTCAGCTGCGAGGAGGTAGGCGATGTGTTAGGTTCTCTTGATTGTGCTTGTTTTTCTTCAATTTTTTTGCTTCATCTTGAATCTGTTTTGCTTAGTTCTGGACTCTTTCCTTTTCAGACGCCGCCCAGAGCGTCGAAGAGGGCCAAGATCCCGGCAGTCGTCGTTGAGGACGATTCTCCCGTGGCAACAGGGGACGCGTCCGAGAACCCCTCGCCGGACCCGGCAACCCTTCCTCAGAGCAGCCCCCAGCACAGCCCCCAGAGTAAGTGTGCAGTTTTCTCCTTACTATTAGGTGTGCAGGGGTGCCCCTTCTTCGTTGATACCTGATTGTTTGCTTGTGTAGGAGCAGAGCAGCCTCATCAGGAGGGCTCGGAAGCCGCCCCCGAAATCCTGTCTGCTGCCACTACGCCGCCAAGGGAGGAATCTCCGGCAAGGGAGCGCCCTCCGACAAGGGAGGCCACTCCGGCAAGGGAGGCTACCCCGGCAAGGGACAGCGCCAGTGACCCTCCAGTGGTCGAGGCCATGGCTGCGGATCCCGTTGCAGGTAATTTCCTTACACGAAAATTTCCCTTGGGCTTGCTTTCTTTTGTTTCTCTTTTTGAACATTTGCTTGACCGCTCTTTCTTCGTCCGGCCTTGAGCCGATGGAGGTCGAGGCCGCCCGGCGAAGAGGAAGCGCCAACACACCGACGAGGCCGCCGTCGAGGAAGAAGAGGCTTCTTTGTGGAAGAAGAGGCCGTCGCCGAGCCTGTTGCCGTGAAAGGCCACCGAGGCTGCCGACGCAGAAGCCGGGCGAGGGTCGGCGATCGCACTAACAACCCCGAGGTCGCAGGAGCGCCAGGCGCTACACCGACAAATGACTCCCCGCCATCGCTGCGGCGTCGGGCTCGAGGAGCCCCACGGTGCCTACCAAGGTGGCGAGGGTGTCTTCATCAAACTCCACAGGAACCGAGCTCCAGGCGCCGGTCGAGGAGAGACCTTCGACGGCGAGCTACTGCGCCTCTGCTGAGGTGGCTGGTGGACGCGCCAAGCAGCAGCGGAAGTCCGAGGAGGAGCAGTGCGAAGAAGCTGTCGCTCTCTGCCCGGCAAGCCAAGTTGGAGTCCGGGAAGCACTTGTCGCGAGGGCAGGAGCGGACATGGAGAAGCGCCGCATGAAGAGCTCGGGCGCCAACCAAGAAGCTCTCCGCGACGTAGCAGAAGCGCGGGGGCAACTTGCAGAAGAGCGCACGGCCTTCATCCTTGAGAAGGCCGCAGCTGAGGAGGAGCAGCGGTTGGCCGCCGAGAAGCTCTCCGCGCAGGAAAGCGAGCTGGCGCAGCGGAAGGTCAACCTGGACAGCCACGAAGAAGACCTTGCCACGCGCGAGGAGTCACTTGGCAGGGCGCTCCAGGAAGCGAAGGATCTTTGCCCGCAGCAGCCGAGGCCGCCAAGGAAGAGCTGAAAGCGAAGGTGGCACAGTGGAGGCCAGCCTCAAGAAGAGCGGCGAAGAGCTTGCCGCTCAAGCATGAGCGAGAGAAGGACGCCTACACTCTTGGCGAGCTGCAGTCGTCTCGGCCAGCGACAGGGCAAGGAGCTCGGCGCCGCCAAGGATTCCAAGGCAGATCTTGAGCTGAAGCTGACCACTCTGACACAGACGTTGGACGGCGCCAGAGCGGGAGGTGGGCTTGTTGGAGACGATCAAGGCCAAGGAGGAGCTGCTAGCGAATGCTGCCCCCACCCAGAGCACCTTGAGGGAGAGCGTGGAGCACCGGATCAAGGTCTTGTGGACACCGCCCGCCGACATCCTAGCAGTGATGGAGCTGGGGATGGCGGACCTTGCATACTCCTCCGACGAGCATCTCCAACCCAGCGCCAAACTCACTTTATTCTTCAAAGGCGTGGTGACGGGTCTCCAGCGACTCGGGAAGAGGTCCCAAAGCAGCTGGCCGAGGAATCACGCCCAGATCTGTGCAGGAGCCCTCGAGAAGGTGTTGATAAAGGTGGCCTTCCAATCCGGGCCTCAACCTTAACGGCGTCCTCAGATCCTTGCCGCCAGATGCCAACGTGGAGGAGCTCAAAGCCCTTGTCGCACCCATTGTGGACAAGGTGAACAAGATCAAGCGGATTGATGGCGACCACGTAGACTAGGCCGCCAATTTTATCTCTCCCTTGTCGCTGCCGATCATGTTTAGAACACTTTGTTAGATCAGCGACAAGTAATTTTGTAATATACTCTATCTTAGGCGATCACTGCAACATTATTTCCTCTACTTGATTCCTTCCTTTGTACGTTTCTGCCTTACGCATTTGGGGGACTTGTCGGTGCGGGCACTTTTGCCATGAAGGCCGAGTGCGGAACGTCGGCTGACCAGCGGTGCCGCCTCCGACAAAGCAACCTTGTCGCGACTAGCCGCAGCTCACTTAAGTTGTTGAGCGGACTCGAAACAAAGTAAGAAGCGCGACTAGCCTCATGAAGTTGGTTCCTCTGCGCATGAGTTTTCCATACAAAGTACTATCATTCGAGGAAGATAACTTAAAATTTAAAATTGGTTGCTCAAATTTGGCAACTTAGCTTTTCATCTCTTGCTTCCCGATGAGGCGAAACTTCCTCGGCGGTGCCTGGTCCATAGTATTATCTTCTCCTTCCCCCTGGTTAACTTGTGCGAGGGAGCCTTCCTTTCTTTGAGGAAAGAGAAAGATGAGGAAATAAAGTTATGGAGCCTAGCGGCTCGATTTTGCTTACCGGGTGTGGTTGCTGCACAAAGTGTTAGTCAAAATATGCAATAAAATGATGAAAGCATGAATTTGACAAGTTGTGCGCAACACATGAGCTTTACTGATGCACGGGGTCTGCGCCCGGCTTTGTACAAAAGATTACATGCAACAGCGGCAAGACTTGTACAAAAGGTGGTTGCGGAACGGGTTCCGCAACCGCGCTATCTATGGGTAAAACTTACGAAGATGCTCAATGTTCTAGGAGTTGCTCACCGGGATGCCATCTTCGGTCTCAAGGCGGACATCGCCAGGCCTAGTGACTCGTTTCACTCGATAAGGGCCTTCCCACTTTGGCGTCAACTTGTTTGAATTCTTGGCGGACTGAATGCGCCGAAGAACAAGGTCGCCTTCCTCGAGACTTCTGGCACTAACTCTGCGGCTATGGTAGCGACGCAAAGCTTGCTGGTAGCGAGCAGCTCGCACAATGACTTTGAAGACGATCCTCCTCAAGGAGCAGCGCGTCATCTTGTCGCAGCTGCTCTTGCTCAAGCTCATCATAAGCGAGCACTCGAGGCGATCCGTATCTGAAGTTCCGTGGGAGAACTGCCTCTGCTCCATAGACTAGAGCAAAGGTGTGCGGCGGTGGCTCGATTTGGCGTCCTGATCGACCAAAGAACCACCGGCAGCTCCTCGATCCAGTTTCTTCCGCACTTGTGCAGCCTGTCGAAAGTTCTGGTCTTTAGCCCGCGCAGCACTTCAGCATTTGCCCTCTCTGCTTGACTGTTGCTTCTCGGGTGAGCAACGGAAGCAAAGCAGACCTTGGCGCCAAGATCTTGGGCGTACTGCATGAAGGTGCGACTTCGTAGAATTGTGTGCCGTTGTCGGTGATGATCCTGTTAGGGATTCCAAACGGCAAACAATCGACTGAAAGAACTTGATCACGATCGTGCCGTCACCTTCCTCCTTTGCTTCCACTTCCGCCACTTTGTGAACTTGTCGATGGCGGCGTACAAGTACTCAAAGCCCCGACAACTCGGGGAAGGGGCCGAGGATGTCGAGCCCTGCACCAAAAATGGCCGTGATAAAGGGATCGTCTGGAGAGCTTGAGCTGGCTGGTGTATCTGTTTGGAATGGAACCGCACGCTTCACACTTGATTACTTGTGCGATTGCATCACGGAGGGCTGTCGGCGGAAGAAACCTTGCCGGAAAGCTTTGCTTGCGGCAAGTGCTCTTCTTGCCAATGTGGTGACCACATATGCCTCCGTATCTCTCGCCAACAGCTTACATCCATCTTCCACAGGAATACACTTCAATTTCACACCGGCCGAGTCTTCTTACATGCGGTATCTTTGTCGACAAACTGGTACATACTCATTTGCCGGGCTACTCTTTCCGCTTCTTCTTGCTCTTGGGAAGTTCTCCGTCTCAAGGAAATGGACAATCTCTTTGTGCCCATCTTTGGAGCTTGCGGCTCGACAACAAGGACCAAAGGCACATCCGTTGCTGCGGGAGCATCAGCTTCTCTGACAGAACTCGCGGCTCTGCGAAGCTTGACGCTCCCGGCAAGCTTGCCGAGCAAAACTTGCTCAAGCGTGCGCTTCAACGAAACAAACCACAGGGCTTGATGGAGCAGACTGCCCCTCGGCCTTTGTTGGCGTTGATCTTGGGGACCTTCGCATAGCAGCGACTTCGAAGCTCTGCGGAAAGTAGTCACCAGAGATCAACTTCCTCTTCTTGCTTTGTCCGATTGATGGTGTTACGGTTGGCTGAGTCAGCTTGAGCACGAAAATCCCTGGTTCCACAGGCAACTTAAGTGCAGCGCACTTTGACAGGCCGTCAGCAATATCATTCTAAGCTCTTGGAACATGTTCCATTTGCAGGCCATCAAAGTGCTCTTCTAGCTTCCTCACTTCATCAACGTAGGCTTCCATCAACGGACTCTGGTAATCTTTGTTCACTTGGCGGACGACAAGTTGCGAGTCACCCCTGACAATAAGCTTTTTGATCCCAAGGTCCACTGCGATCCTGAGACCGGCAAGCAAACCTTCATACTCTGCAGTATTGTTTGTTGCTTGCTCCTTGGAAAAGTGCATCTAGACTACGTACTTGAGGTGCTCTCCGGTGGGTGCGATAAGCAAAGACGCCGGCACCGGCGCCTTTGCAGCGAAGGCACCATCAAAGTACATTAGCCACTCTTTGCTTGCTTCCTTGGCCAGGGAATGCTCGTCTCCGGAATCTCTTCATCTGGCGTTGGCGTCCATTCTGCTATGAATTCTGCCAACGCTCGCTTTGGATAGTTGATGTGCTTTCAAACTTGAGACCAAAGCTTGACAGTTCCAATGCCCACTCAACAATCCTGCCCGTTGCTTCTGGATTCTGCAGTATCCTCTTCAGCGGAAAGCGAGTGACAATTGTGATATCATGTGCTTGGAAGTAATGGCGCAGCTTTCTCGAGGCCATGAGGAGGCCGAAAAGCAATTTCTGCACACCAGAGTACCTTGACCTAGCCCCCTGCAGGAGGGAACTGACAAAGTAGACTGGGCGCTGCACCATCCTTTTCTGCATCTGGTCATGTGTCTGCGCGGATTCGTCCTTGTCGGGACCGGAGCTTGTCGGCGAAGCCCCACCTTGTCGCTGGATGTGCTTGCCGTGGTTGCTTGCTCGTCATCCGCCTCCCTCTCCGCTACTAACGCAGCACTAACCACTTGATTGGTTGCTGCTATATATAGCAGCAACTTCTCTTGCGGTTTAGGTGCGACAAGTGTTGGAGTGGAGGACAGGTATCTCTTCAAGTCCTGCAGCGCAGCCTCCGCTTTGGGAGTCCATTTCATCGGACCTGCCTTTTTCAAAATCTTAAAAAACGGCAGGGCGCGTTCAGCAGACCTAGAAATAAACCTGCTGAGAGCAGCTACGCAACCGGCAAGTCTTCGCACATCCTTGACGCGCTTTGGTGCTTCAATCTGCTCAATGGCCTTGATCTTGTCGGGATTAACTTCAATCCCTCGTTGAGACACGAAGAACCCGAGAAGCTTGCCGGAAGGGACTCCAAACACGCACTTCTCGGGGTTGAGCTTGAGGTTGATCTTGCGCAGATTTCCAAAGGTCTCGTCCAAATCTTGAACCAGAGTTGCTTTGTCCTTGCTTTTGACCACTATGTCATCCATGTAGGCTTCTACATTTCTGTGCATCTGCGGCTCAAAAGCGTCATGGACTACCCTTGCAAATGTCGAACCAGCATTCTTCAAACCGAAAGGCATCCATATGAAACAGTATGTGCCACATGGTGTAATGAATGCGGTCTTCTCCTCATCTTCTTCAGCCATGAAGATCTGATTGTATCCGGAGTATGCGTCAAGAAACGAAAGCAAATCACATCCAGCCGTGGAGTCAACAATCTGGTCAATGCGCGGCAAGGGAAATGGATCTTTGGGACAAGCTTTATTAACATCCGTGAAGTCAATACAAAGTCTCCATTTTCCATTTGCTTTCTTGCGCGACTACAGGATTGGCCAACCACGTAGGATGGAGCACTCCTCGACAAGGCCTGCTGCTTCCGGTTTCTTGATCTCTTCGCTATGAATTCTTGGCGTTCCACAGTTTGCTTCGACTTTTTGCTTGACGGGCCGTGCATGAGGACAAACGGCGGCGGTGCTCAATCACTTTCCGGGAACACGGGGATGTCGACGGTTGCCATGCAAACACGTCGACGATATTCGCCCGCAGAAAGCAACGAGCGCCTTCCTATTTAGGGTCGAGAGAGGCACTGATGGTAAAGGTACCACCAGCGCCGTCCTCCTTCACGTGCACCTTCTTGGTCTTTGGCGGAGCTACCATCTTCTTGCACTTGCCGGTGGAGCTCGGTGGTGCGTCCTCGACGGTAGCGCAACACTCCGAAGAGGTGCGCTTGCCGGAGTAAGCATCAGAGCTCTTGCCGGACTTGGACTTTGTCTTCTTCCCCCCGGGAGCTTCAGCGGCAAGTGTTTGGCAATCTGTCGCGGCTGCTGCATCCCGGTAGATCTTGTCGGCACAGATAAGGGCATCCTTCTTGTCGCCATGGACAGAGATGACGCTTATCGGGCCTGGCATCTTGAGTAAGTTGTAGGCATAGTGAGAGGCTGCCATGAACTTGGCGAGTCTTTGGGCGACCAAGTATCCCATTGTAAGGCAATGGGAAATCGGCAACGTCGAATGTGACCCTCTCGATCCTAAAGTTCAGCTCGCTGCCAAATGTTACCGGCAACGTAATCTTCCCTTCGGCTTGCTCCTTCCCGGATTGATTCCTTGGAATGTGCGGTCTCTTCGAGCTTCGTTGTCGAGGATTTGAAGCTTCGGAGCACCGCGGAGGAGATCAGATTCAAGCCGGCCCCGCCGTGAACTAGCATTTTGGTGACCTTGAGGTTGCGGATGGTTGGTGAGACCAACATCGGCAAGCACCCGACCGCAGTTATGCGATCAGGGTGGTCCTCAATATCAAAAACGATAGGCGTGCTGGACCACTTGAGAGGCTTGCGTGACTCTACGGAGGACCTCTGTATGCATCCTTGTCGCGGTGGGAGGTATGCAGGGAAGCACCTCCGTCAACGCAGAGGACCTCTGTGGCTTTCTGAAACTCCTGCTCATCGGCGTCGTCGTCTTCCATATCTTCGTCGTCGTCATCATCTTCATCCTTGTCGCGGCCACGGGAGGTCTGCCTCCTTGCCGTTGCTTGCTTGGCCTTGCCAAGGCGTCCTCCCGGCCGGGGCGTTTCTTGCTTGCTCCCCGGCACCTTCACAGGCCTTCTCTTTGTCGCGCTGCTCGTACTCGGCTCTCTGGCTGTTCGACAAGCTGCTCGACCTTCTTGCGATTCTCGAGGTCGTGGCCCTTGGTGCGGTGGATCTTGCAGATCTTGCTTGCGGGCAGTCCTGCTTGTCGGTGGCCGCCACCGGTGGTGGTTGGCGTCGGCAACCTCCTTGCCGGAACCACCAGCCTTGGCGTTCTTGTCGCCACCTCCGTTGCGGACTGCTCAACAGCTAGCACTTCTCTACCTTTCTTCTTCCTGTTGCCTCGCCGGCTCTTCTTTGCCGGGCGGCCTCCTCATTGTCAGATCCTGCTTCTGCATTCTCTCCTGGGAGTCTCCTCCCTTCCTCAGCACGTGCACACTTGTCGGCCAAGGCGTACAGCTCGCTGACGTCCTTGACTTTGCACATCGCCATCTCCTCCCTCATCCTGCGGTTCCGCACGTTCTGATGAAACGCGCTGATCACCACGGCAGGGTGGACATCTGGGATGTTGTAGTGCACCACGATCAATCTCTGAATGAACTTGCGCAGGACTCTCCTTCCTTCGGGCGAGCAAATGAAGGTCACTCTCTTGGCCATGAGGTTTGTGGCCACTGTGAAGGCGCCAACAAACTGATGGCACAGATCTGCCCAAGAGGATATGGAGCTGTCCGGCAAGTGCATGAGCCAAGATCTGACGTTGGGCTTGAGCACGAGCGGGAAGTAGTTCGCGAGGATCTTGTCGTCCTGTCCTCCTGCAGCCTGCACCGCGATGGTGTAGTTGCTGAGGAACTCCGACGGATGCGTCCTGCCATCATACTTCTCCGGCACGTCTGGTTTGAAGTTTTTCTGGCTGGGCCACTGGACTTGCCACAGCTCACGAGTGAACGCAGGGCAACCTACCGCGTACGGCAAGTCGCCTGGCTCCTCCGGCGCGCACATGTCAACAGAAGGCCCAGCGCGCTTGTCGGACTGACGTCGCGCTTCTCTCCGGCGCTCGATGCGAGTTCGAGCGTCCTCTTGTTGTCGCTCATGAAGAACTTGGCGCTGATCGCGGCGAGCTCGTGGATCCGACGACGCGGTGGAGTCGCTGTCGAGGTGGATCCGGTGAGTCGGCGATCTTGGCCTTCGTGGCGGAGAGTGCATGGTGGTTGCACCTCCGACGGTCTCGTCGACACCGGCTCGTGCCTTGTCGTCTTGCCGCGGCAACGATGGCGTTGGTTGCCGCGGAGCGTCGCCGTCGGCGAAGCCGATGAGGCTCTGGATAGTGGCCCTCCACTCGTCGACCTTGTTGGCCGTTGGAGGGTAGTCGAGGAGCAGCTGAGCTCGCCCGAGCTTCTGTTGGAGTAGTGGGTGGCATTGGCGAGCGGTGCGAGGCGGGATATGCTCGGACTTCTAACTACGTTAGAAGGAGCAGCACCCGTCCGGCGACCGTATCTCACTCGTGCCGGCATGTTGGCGCGCATGCTGGTCTTGAGGGTCTCGATCCAGCGAGCGTATGGCATTGTGAATGCCATGGCGTTGTTGATCCCGCGTCTCCTGAGATGGGCGCGGGGGATGTGCGGACGCCGAGGTTTGCGGGGCCTTGTCCTTGGACTTGGCAACATCGCGAACACCTTCGTCGGCGCCCGTTCCTCCGCCAGCGTCTGCCCCACCACCCGTTTGCTGCGGTGAGGGTGGGTACGACGCGGACGGCTCTGCTGCCGCCGAAGCCTTCTTCTTCGGTGGCATGTTGAGGAAGATGTTGAGGACGCCGCTCGTGTGAACGTCGGATCAGATTCACACGGCCTCGACGCCCCTACCCGGGCGCGCCAAAGATGTCGGGAGGCTGATCGTGCCGCGAACACCTATGGGGCGGCGGACCAGGCCCCTTTGTGGTTCGGAGGGGGCGGAGATCGCACGAAGAGCGGATCGAGGCGAGGCACACGAAAGGTTTACCCAGCTTCGGAGCTCTCCGGAGAGATAAAACTCCTACTGTTGCTTGTTTGATGTATTCTGTTCTTGCTAGGGAGCGACGCGAGCTACAAAACCTAGCGTGAGCGTATCTGGTCTCTAGTGAGTCGAATGAACCGAAACTCGAACCCTGTCTACGTTGCGCATGGGCCTCCTTTTATATGCTCAAGGGGTCTCCGACAGGTGGCAACATAGGCGAGGGTACAAATGTAAAACAGGAGTTGGTACACCTACTCGAGCGAGTGTATAGTGCAAAATACCTAACTTTCGACGGCAAGGGACAAAAGAAATAAATGCCCGTCGATGTCGCCCAAACAAGGTGCAACAGAGACCGTCAGTGCGCCACCGCTTCGCCACGATGGCAAGCTTGTCGTGCCGCTTATCGCTGCTCTCCGCTGGCTGCACAGCCTCTCGACAGCGCATGGAATGGTCCCATGGCGACACGTTGCTTTGGATGAGCTGGAGCGGAGGTGGAGAGGTTGCTTGCCGCGGCAAGCGCCTTGCAGCGGCGAATCCTTGTCGCGTCCGGAGGTTTGTCGGCGCTCGAGCCTTCCCGACAAGCTCCTCTTGCGGGGCCTTGTCTTCTGCATGCCTTGAGTGGCCTTCCCGACAAGCTCCTCTTGCGGGGCCTTGTCTTCTTAATCAAATACTTTGTTCTTGAATGGCTCCAAAGGAGCCACGGAGGATCTTGGCGGTGACGAGGCAAACCACTGCCAGTGAGGTCAGCAATCGTGTCCGTGCACGAGTACGGGATACTAGGGTACCCCTACTCTAGTACACCGACACCCTTACGACGAGCTCTTCCTCACCTCCATAAACTAGGAACATCTCTTTTGTCCTTTTCAGGTACTTCAAAATAGTCTTTACCGCTGCCCAGTGACTCTCACCTGGGTTGGCCTGGTATCTACTTGTTAGGCTTATTGCAAAAGCAACATCAGGCCTTGTACATATCATGGCATACATGATGGATCCGATTCTTTGAGGCATACGGAATCCTACTCATCCTGCTTCGCTCATCAGATGTCGAAGGACTCTGAGTCTTGCTTAGCCTTATACCATGTGAGAGCGGCAAGAACCCTTTCTTCGCCTCACTCATGTTGAACCGCTTCAACACTTTATCTATGTACGTGCTACGGCTTAAGCCGAGCAGCCTCCTCGATCTATCTCTATAGATCTTAATGCCTAAAATATAGACTGCCTCACCAAGGTCCTTCATCGAAAACTTGCCATTCAATGATTCCTTGACCGAGTTTAGCATCGAAACATTATTTCCGATCAGTAGTATGTCAGCCACATACAAGATCAAAAACACTATCGAGCTCCCACTTAACTTTTTGTATAAACAAGAGTCCTCTTCGCTTTTGATGAAACCGAGATCAGTGACGACTTCATCAAAACGAATGTTCCAACTCCGAGATGCTTGCTTCAACCCATAAATGGATCTCTTGAGCTTGCATACCTTACTAGTGCTAGTCGGGTCGACAAAACCCTCGGGCTGTATCACATACACGTCCTCGATTAAATTTCCGTGAAGGAAAGCCGTCTTGACATCCATCTGCCATATCTCGTAATCGAAATATGCAGCTATAGCTAGTATGATCCTCACCGATTTCAGCATCGCTACCGGCGAGTAGGTCTCGTCGTAGTCAATTCCTTGAACTTGTCCATAACCTTTAGCGACAAGCCGAGCTTTGTAGATCTGAACATTTCCATCCACATCGGTTTTCTTCTTAAAGACCCATTTGCAACCAATGGCAGTTACGCCAGGTGGCGGATCAACCAAGTCCCAGACTTGATTCTCATCCATGGACTTTAACTCGGATCTCATGGCCTCCAGCCACGCCTCGGAATCTGGGCTCACCATCGCTTCGCATACGTGGCGGCTGCCGCTTTCTAGCAACAATACATCACGCACTCTGCGCAATCTCTCCGACCTTCGTGGTTCCGGTGCCGCTTCCACTACAGGTTCCCTGACTGACTCCGGTATGATCTCATCACCATCCCTGAGTGGTCCTCGAATTTCTTCGAGTCGAACCGTCCTCCCACTGGCCTCCTGACTGAGAAACTCTTTCTCAAGGAAAACTCTGTTCCGAGCAACAAACACTTTGTTCTCTTCCCGGTTGTAGAAGCTATATCCCAAGGTTTCCCTCGGATATCCCACGACTATGCATTTAGCCGACTGGGGCGTAAGCGGGTCTGACATAAGTCTCTCGACACATGCTTCACCACCCCAAATCTTTAGAAAAGACAAATGGGACTCTTCCCGGTCCACATCTCATGCGGTGTCTTGTCTACGGATTTTGATGGTACCCTATTAAGTGTGAAAGCTGCAGTTTCTAGAGCGTATCCCCAAAATGACAAGGGTAAATCCGATTTGCTCATCATAGACCGGACCATGTCCAACAAGGTCCTATTCCTCCGCTTCCGACACGCCCGCTTTCTCCGTGGCGTACTGAGGTGTGAGCCGAGGTACTATACCTCGACTTTTCGTGATGATCATCGAACTCCTGGCTCATGTACTCACCTCCACGATCAGATCGCAGAAGCTTTATAGTCTTGCCGAGCTGATTCTCAACCTCGCTTCAAACTCTTTGAATTTTTCAAAAGTCTCCGACTTGTGCCTCATCAAATAGATATATCCATATCTACTCAAGTCGTTGGTAAAAGTCACGAAATCTTGATAGCCACCTCTGGCGATTGTGCTCATTGGACCACACACATGACTGTGTATAAGTTCCAACAGCTCGGATGCCCTCTCGCAACTCTTTGCGAAAGGAGACTTAGTCATCTTGCCGAGCAAGCATGATTCACATGTCTCGAACGATCCGAAGTCGGACGAAGTTAGGAGCCCATCATCATGGAGCTTCTTCATGCGTTTCAGAACAATGTGTCCAAGCCGGCAATGCCAAAAGTATGTCGGATTTATCTCATTAGGCTTATGCCTCTTGACATTTACGTTATAGACCGGTTCCTGTTCTAGATTCAATATAAATAGCCCATCAACAATGGGTGCATAGCCGTGGAACATACCATTCAAAAATATCAAACAACCATTGTCCTTTAAATTGAATTCAAAACCCTGACTCATCAAACATGAGGCAGAAATAATGTTCCGACTAAGTGCAGGAATGTAATAACAATTATTCAATTCCATAATGAATCCGGAAGGCAGGCTGGAGCTGCATCGTGCCGACCTCCAACGCAGCAACTCTTGCTTTGTTGCCGACCACGATGTCAATCTCCCCTTGTGCCACACGCCTAGTTCTTACCAGCCCTGCATCGAGTTGCAAATATGAACAACCGATCCGGTATCAAATACCCAAGAGCTACTAGGTATGTCGGAAGGTAAATGTCTATAACATATGCAACAAGTGTACCTTTGCTGAAGAAGCATTTTCGGCCTTCTTGCCATGCTCTGCAAGCCACTTGCTACAGTTCCTCTTCCAAAGGACCGGTCTCCTTGCGGTGATAGCAAAGCGGTCTTGAGTCCGTCCAGACTTGGTAGCGGCGAGAGGTTACCATCTCCGTGCCCTTTGCCTTAGCCTTTTCTTGGACCAACTCTTCTTGAACTTAGCCGATTTACGCACCATCAACACTTGATGCGTGCCTTTCTTAATATCCTGCTCTGCCACTTTGAGCATCCCATGCAATTCAGTGAGCTTCTTATCCATGCCATGCATATGGTAGTTCGAGATGAACGTCCCATAGCTGGGCGGAAGAGAACCCGGAACAACATCGATGCCAGCTCATCCAAGAGCGGGAAGCCCAAACGATCCAAAGCTTGCACATATCCGATCATCTTGATCACATGTGGGCTCGGTGGATCACCTTCCTTCACCCCGCAATCCATCAAGGATCGCCAGACGTTGAACCTTCGGTCCAAGCACGTATGCGAAACATGCTCTTGAGACTCTCGATCATATCGTAAGCCTCAACGTTTTCAAAATGCTATTGCAAATCGGGCTCCATACAAGCCAGCATCAGACAACTGATCTCTGTTGATTCATCAACGAGTTTCTGGTAGGCATTTTTAGCTGTGGCACTAGCATTATCAACAGGTTCCTCTGGAAGTGGATCCTCTAGAACATGTTCCTTTTTATCATGCTTGAGAACAATTCTCAGATTTCTATACCAGGTGGTAAAGTTTGTTCCATTCAGTTTATCCTTTTCCGAATTGATTTCAATGCAAAGTTGGGTTGAGCAGGTGGTGCCATTGATCTACAAATGTAAAATATGCAATCACTAAGCAATGTGTTTATGTAGAGTAATTCTAGCCTAAACAGAAATACTCCCATCAAGTCGACATCCCTCCGCAAACTCTCGGTGATTCAGATCCGACTAGCGCATGCGACTAGTGAGCTTTAGCATCACCGCTAGCCAACATACCTATCCGGTAAGCAACTCCTTGCTAATCGCATCTCTATACGACTCCTATCGATCGGGAAGGTATCTCATACCCCGGCCCCCAACCTTCTTTGCCACAAGGCCCAAAACCATTTTGATAGCCTTGTCAAGTTAACCTGATGCAGTGCATGTCCGTGTCCGACACGAACCCTTCAGTTCAAGGACACCCAACAACACCCCAATTTTATGAGCCCACTACTAGACGTACTTGACGTGCGAAGGTGCAACATCGGGGATGGCAATTCACTTGATATTCATGAGGGATCTTTCTACCATTCTATCATGTATAGAAACAAAGAAGCATAACAATCACAAATAACACATATTGTGAAATAGTATGGCTCCTTCATGGACGTTCTTCTAGGTCAGCTCCGACTCTGATGACCATCTACGAACTCCATCTTGTTTGTCACGCCGAGCCGCCAACCTGATCTCTATTATCCAACTATTACAACTAGTAATGAATTTTACATAGAGTCACAAGTCAACACGCAGGTCGTTATACAATATAATGACAGCACTTTGGCTCCTGCCGGCTAACAAACATGACACGCAGGCCACGTATAAATTACACACATGCATCACATACACATGAGCCATACTATTCACATCAAACCTGCAAAACAAAGTTATGCATAGAATCACATTCTACCGGTTTGTGTGTCGGGTACGAAATACACGACGCTACGCATACGGCGGTCCCCGATGGCGGATGACCGACCGGTAGGGGTAGATCATGTCACAACCTCATCGATCCCGATTTACAGAAAACATAGCCTCATCGATCCCCATGTGCAGTTGATCACATCAACCGTGCACATAGCCGATCTCTTCAAGGACAACAGATCTCATCTGCCGCCTCCACATATCTAATATGCATACGATCTGAATCCAAATCCTATAACAGAGGCTCTGATACCACTGTTGGGATATGCGGTAGGGTGCATCGACTGCAAATTTAAAAATTCCTACACGCAGAACATCCAGGAACATGCTACGGGAGATGGATCACAGTTCGTTACCACTAGACGCCGATGCCGTTACAACGGAAGAAGAGTTGGGGCAGCGGCGCGCATGGATCGCCTCCTCCTCGTTTGATCTCCCTCGGCGGCGGTCGTCACGATCCCACATACGAAGTTCGCGGAGCGGCGCAAGTGCACCACCTCTAACGGTGTCGCGGCGTGCGAGGAACATCGTCTGGCGGACTGCTAGGTCCGATCACACGGCGATCGGCGAGTGGAGGTGGCTATTCCCAACACATGCAAACCCTAGTCACAGCGCCGAAGCGATCAACCGCCTGAGTGTGCCGCACCTCCACTTTATATAGGCGTCCGTCGCGGGCTCAACACTTGGGCCTCGCACGGACCCTAAAGCCCAAAGTCTATTTGGTCACGTTCCTAGTCCAGTTCGGATCACATCCGACCAGTGTCCTATGAACTGACCTCATAGGTTCCTTCCCTTAAGCGCGCGACCCCTTAGGTTCAAGTCGGCTTGGTCACAGTTCGGATCACCTCCGACCTGTACGGTTGGTAGCGGCCTCTAGCAAGGCGTGCCGACCACCAAGCGAGCGATGAAGCTGGTTAGGCGAACCTGTACAACGTGTCACACTTCTATTCCCTTTGCCACACGATATATGTTCTCGGGCTCAAGGCGAGACTGTCATCCTTGTGCTAACCCGACCTCTTTCTCGTTCCAGTGATACCGACCACAATCCGGATTATCTCATAATCCTTGTCGCATGGCCATGCTATTCCTGGTCAGATCACACGAGGGGCCCATAGTATATCTCTCCTGATCGGAGGGGCAAATCCCATCTTGCTCGACCATATCTCGCAAAGATGGGACTGGACAAACCCGAAACCTACCTTTGTAACTACCCAGTCACGGAGTAGCGTTTGGTCGGCCCAAAGCAAGTCTGCCACCATCCAGAGTACATGCGTCAGCTCAGGTCTTAGGACATAGAACGTATGTTGTACTAGAGACTCACATATGACATATCGCTGCGTCTCATAGTTGGGTCTGTCCGACTCGGACCTTATCTCGACTCGGATCCGACTATGTCGAATCCGACCAGACCTTTCCAAGTCCATATTATCCGGTTAGCATCCAATGCTCCATGGCTAGTGAGACTGAGCCATCGACCGTGTCATATGCTAGTCTAGTCATTTGGCGTCCACACAGCCCTTTTCGACTAGGGACCTTTTAGGACAGTCATCATACAATGCATAGTCCCACAAACAAGTCACGTACTTGCTGATACACATCATTGATAATGTCCAGGGACTATCTTTATTCATAAACACATAGGAAATATCATCATACATGATTGCCTCTAGGGCATATCTCCAACACATTGTGCCCTCCCTGAATGACGAGCCTTTTAGTGATTTGCTCTGGTTTGTGAGGGGTGTGTGTCCAAAGTTTTGTCAAACATGCTGATTTTTTTACCACACCATCTTGGTGCCATGCCATTATGTCAAGCATGGTTTCATGTATTTATGTTCATTTTTGAACTTTTTGGAATTAAAATGCCATGGCACTCGATGCTTTGTGTCCAAGCCGTGACACGAATATGTTTGAAAATTCCTTCCAATTTACTGCACATGGAATTAACTAGCACACAAGTACACAAATATGATTTTTCAAACCCTTATGGTTAGCTAGTTATGGCTTCTACATATAGTTCAAATTTGAATTACGGTCATTAAATGGCTAGAAAATCACTTATATGTCTTAAATAGGTCAAATGGCCCCTAAAATTTTCCAAATTTTGACATGACAGTTGTATTAGTGCACATTAAGTATAGAATTTTTTTGAAGGCCATAAGGGGAAACTATCGCCGGTTCGTCATCAAACATGCACTATCCCCACTCAGAACTACGAGCCTTCTAGTGAGTTGCTCCGGTTTGTGAGGGGTGTGTGTCCAAAGTTTCGTCAATAAGGCCAATTTTTATACCAGACCATCTTGGTGCCATGCCATTATGTCAAGCAAGGCTTCATGTATTTCTGTTCATTTTTGGATCATTTGGAATTTAAATGCCATGGCACTCGATGCTTTGTGTCGAAGCCATGACACCAATATGTTTGAAATTTCCTTCCAATTTACTGCACATGTCATTAACTCACACACTATTGTACACAAATATGATTTTTCAAACCGTTATGATTATCTGTTCCATGTACATGCAATTCAAATTTGAATTACGGTCACTAAATGGTCAGAACACCATTTAAATGTCTTAAAAAGGTCAAATGACCCCTGAAATTTTGCAAATTTTGACATGACAATTGTATTAGCACATGTTAACAATAGAAAAAGCTTGCATGCCATAAGAGGAAGCTATCGTCGGTTCTTCATCAAACATGCATTGTGCCCTCTTGGAACCACGAGCCTTCTACTGAGTTGCTCACACTTTTGTGAGGGGTGTGTGTCCAAATTTTTGTCAAACATGCCAATTTTCTACCACACCATCTTGGTTTCATGCCATTATGTTAAGCAAGGTTTCATGTATTTTTGATATTTTTTGAATTTCTTGGAAATTAAACGCCATGGCACTCGATGCTTTGTGTCCAAGCCGTGACACCATAATATGTTTGAAAATTCCTTCCAATTTACTGCACATGGAATTAACTCGCACACATGCATACAAATATGGATATTCAAACCGTTATGGTTAGTTATTGCATGTACATATAGTTCAAATTTGAATGACGGTAACTAAATGATTAGTAAATAACTTAAATGTCTTATAAAGGTCAATTGAACCCTGAAATTTTCCAAATTTTGACATGACAGTTGTATTAGTACACGTTAATTGTAGAATTTTTTTGAAGGTCATAAGACAAAGCTACTGCCAGTTCGTCATCAAACATGCATTGTGCCCTCCCGGAACCATGAGCCTTCTAGTGAGTTGCTCCGGTTTGTGAGGGGTGTGCGTCCAAAGTTTAGTCAAACAAGCCAAAAAAATTTACCACACCATCTTGGTGCCATGCCATTACATCAAGCGATGTTTCATGTATTTATGATCATTTTTTAATTTTTTGGAATTAAAATGCCATGGCACTCGAAGCTTTGTGTCCAAGCTGTGGCACCGATATGTTTGAAAATTACTTCCAATTTACTGTACATGGAATTAACTCGCACACAAGTACACAAATAGATTTTTCAAAACGTTATGGTTAGTTGTTGCATCTACATATTGTTCAAATTTGAATTACAGTCATTAAATGGCTGGAAAATCACTTATATGTCTTAAAAGGTCAAATGACCCCTAAAATTTTCCAAATTTTGACTTGACAGTTGTATTAGTGCACATTAACTACAGAAATTTTTTGAAGGCCATACGAAGAAACCTTCGCCCGTTCGTCATCAAACATGCACTATCCCCACTCGGAACTACGAGCCTTCTATTGAGTTGCTCCGGTTTGTGAGGGGCGTGTGTCAGAAGTTTCATCAATAAGGCCAATTTTTTTACCACACCATTTTGGAATTAAAATGCCATGACACTCGATGATATGTGTCCAAGCCGTGACACCAATATGTTTGAAAATTCCTTGCAATTTCCTGCACGTGGAATTACCTCTCACACAAGTACACAAATATGGTTTTTCAAACTATTATGGTTAGTTATTCCATGTACATGCAGTTCAAATTTGAATTACAGTCACTAAATGGTGAGAACACCACTTAAATGTCTTAAAAATGTCAAATGACCCGTGAAAGTTTCAAAATTTTGACATGACAGCTGTATTAGTGCACGTTAACGATAGAAAAGTTTGAAGGCCATAAGAGGAAGCTATCGCCAGTTCGTCATCAGACATGCATTGTGCCCTCTTGGAACCACGAGCCTTCTAGTGAGTTGCTCCAGTTTGTGAGGGCTGTGTGTCCAAATTTTTGTCAAACAGGCCAATTTTCTACCACACCATCTTGGTGTCATGCCATTACGTCAAGCAAGGTTTCATGTATTTTTGATATTTTTTGATTTTCTTGGAATTTAAATGCCATGGAACTCGATGCTTTCTGTCCAAGCCGTGGAACCCCAATATGTTTCAAAACTCCTTCCAATTTACTGCACATGGAATTAGCTTGCACAGAAGTATACAAATATGACTTTTCAAATTGTTAGGGTTAGCTGTTGCATGTACATGTAGATCAATTTTCAATGACAGTAACCAAATGGCTAGTGAATCACTTAAATTTCTGAAAAAAGGTCAAATGACCCCTGATGTTTTCCAAATTTAGACATGACAGTTGTATTAGTGCATGTTAACTGTAGAAATTTTCTGAAGGCCATAAGACAAAGCTACCTCCGGTTCGTCCTCAAACATGCATTGTGCCCTCCATGAACCACGAGCCTTCTAGTGAGTTGCTCCGGTTTCGGAGGGGTGTGCGTCCAAAGTTTTGTCAAACATGCCAATTTTTTTACCACACCATCTTGGTTTCATGCCATTACGTCAAGCATGGTTTCATGTATTTATGATCATTTTTTAATTTTTTGGAGCTAAAATGCCATGGCACTCGATGCTTTGTGTCCAAGCCATGACACCAATATGTTTGAAAATTCCTTCCAATTTACTGCACATGGAATTAACTTGCACACAAGTACACAAATATGATTTTTCAAACCGCTTTGGTTAGTCAGGTGTTGCATCTTCATATAGTTTAAATTTGAATTACGGTCATTAAATGGCTAGAAAATCAATTATATGTTTTAAATAGGTCAAATGGCCCCTAAAATTTTCCAAAATTTGACATGATAGTTGTATTAGTGCACATTGACTATAGAATTTTTTTGAAGGCTATAAGAGGAAACTATCGCCGGTTCATCATCAAACATGCACTATCCCCACACGGAACTACGAGCCTTCTAGTGAGTTGCTCCGGTTTATGAGGGGTGTGTGTCCAAAGTTTCGTCAATAAGGCCAATTTTTTACCAGACCATCTTGGTGCCATGCCATTATGTCAAGCAAGGCTTCATGTATTTCTGATCATTTTTGAATTATTTGGAATTTAAATGCCATGGCACTCGATGCTTTGTGTCCAAGCCGTGACACCAATATGTTTGAAATTTCCTTCCAATTTACTGCACATGGAATTACCTCACACACAAGTATACACATATGACTATTCAAACCGTCATGGTTAGCTGTTGCATGTACATCTAGTTCAACTTTGAATGACTGTAACTAAATGGCTAGTAAATCACTTAAATATCTTTAAATAGGTCAATTTAACCCTGAAATTTTCCAAATTTTGACATGACTGTTGTATTAGTGCACGTTAACTGTAGAAATTTTTTGAAGGCCATAAAACAAAGCTACCGCCGGTTCGTCATCAAACATGCATTGTGCCCTCCTGGAACCACGAGCCTTCTAGTGAGTTGCTCCGGTTTGTGAGGGGTGTGCGTCCAAAGTTTCGTCAAACAGGCCAAATTTTTTACCACACCACAAGCGAGGTTTCATGTATTTATGATCATTTTTTATTTTTTTGGAATTAAAATGCCATGGCGCTCGATGCTTTGTGTCCAAGCCGTGGCACCAATATGTTTGAAAATTCCTTCCAATTTGTTGTACATGGAATTAACTCGCACACACGTAACACGAATATGATTTTTCAAACCGTTATGGTTAGTTGTTGCATCTACATATCGTTCAAATTTGAATTACGGTCATTAAATGGCTAGAAAAACACTTATATGTCTTAAAAAGGTCAAATGACCCCTAAAATTTTCCAAATTTTGACATGACAGTTGTATTAGTGCACATTAAATATAGAAGTTTTTTGAGGGCCATAAGAAGAAACTATTGCCGGTTCGTCATCAAACATGCACTGTGCCCTCTCGGAACTATAAGACTTCTAATGAGTTGCTCCCGTTTGTGAGGGTGTGTATCCAAAGTTTCGTCAATAAGGCCAATTGTTTTAACACACCATCTTGGTGCCATGCCATTATGTCAAGCAAGGTTTCACGTATTTTTGATCATATTTGAATTTTTTGGAATTTAAATACCATGGCACTCGATGCTTTGTGTCCAAGCCGTGACACCAATATGTTTGAAAATTCCTTGCAATTAACTACACGTGGAATTACCTCACACACAAGTACACAAATATGTTTTTCATACTATTATGGTTAACTGTTCCATATACACGCAGTTAAAATTTGAATTACTGTCATTAAATGGTGAGAACACTACTTAAATGTCTTAAAAAGGTCAAATGACTCCTAAAAATTTGCAAATTTTGAGATGGCAGTTGTATTAGTGCACGTTAATGATTGAGAAAGTTTGAAGGCCATAAGAGGAATCTATCGCCGGTTTGTCATCAAACACGCATTGTGCGCTCTTGGAACCATGAGCCTTCTAGTGAGTTGCTCCGATTTGTTGTAGCGACCAGACCTCAAACAGTCTGATCCCTGTGCATAAGTGTCATCCCTGGATCGGTAATGCTGACACACAGAGTACTTGAAAGATTTATAACAAAGTAGCAATCACACACTTATTACATCGAATGTCTCAAAAGAGAACTTATTACAATAAATATGGCTTAAGGCCATCTAATATGATAACAACAGAAGGCTTGGAAGATAAAGTGAGTCCATCAACTCCAACGACATCACTGAGTGAAAGACCACGACCTAAGGCTCCTTACTCGTCGTCTGAAAAGTCTGCAACATGACACGTTGCAGCCCGAAAAACGGGTCAGCACATGGAATATGCTGGCAATGTAACACAAGAGAGTAATGAACAGAATAATGCTATCACTACATGCATATTTGGCTAGTGGAGGCTGTATGGTTAATATGTTTTGTGAAAAGCCAATTTTTTCCTACAACAAAGGAATACATTTTATTTAACTGTCATGGTGGTTGTTAAACATTGAGAATGGTAAACCCCATCTCAATCCCAATTAAAAATAATCATTAACACCAATCAAATTATATAATTAAGAGTGATGAGATCCACATGATAATCCAAGAAACATATACTCAAGATGTCCATAACCGGGGACACGGCTAACCATGATTAGTTTGTACACTCTGCAGAGGTTTGTGCACTTATCCCCAGAAGACTCGATCTCCTCCGTTTGATTTCTCGCACTACATGATGTTTGAGAAACAGATGACCGAGACACAGTCTTTCCGAAGAGGTCCGCTTAACCAATAGATAGGCCGGTACACCTACAATCCCCTACATCTGCTAGCCCATCATGGAAAGGTTTCCCACAACTTACTCAACTATGCCAGAGCCCATAATGGCATGTGGCTGCACATGGAAGTTTCTAGCATGAATAATCTTATGATCCCTTTGAGCCTGGGTGGCAGTCCATAGGAGAATCACACGGTACCCCGGGATTTCCAAAAAAAAAAAGACAGGCCATCACTGGAATTCCCCAGGTGCCTCAGTCCACCCAGATGTGTATTAAAGTTGCCACCTTAAGTTGAATCTTTAATTAACAATACTCACATCTGTCATGAATGCAGTCAAACCCAATCCACGTCTACAAGCATAGCATAACAATGTAAGCAACGTAGAAGTAACTCCCAAAGGTTTGATAATAAACAGGTGAATATGTACTACCTCATCTACTTCCCAAACCCACAATTTAATTAGATCCTAACCATGCAATTGTTTGAGGATTGATCTAATGCAATAAAACGGGGTAGTAAAGAGGTGTGATCAAAGTGTTACTTGCCTTGCTGATGATCCGCGAAACCTAGAAACTCGTAGTAGCACACTTCACACTCCGGGTACTCTATCGCAAACAAACAAGCATACAATAAGCAATCAATCAAGGGCACGGGTAAAACTGAAATAAGAGATCTAACCAGAAAGTTCAACTTAAGAACTCCGGTTTGCAAGAAGAATCAAATCAATCGAAGCAACAAAACTGAAACCGCGAAAGAAACAGGCTTCATTTACTGATCTGGACTAAAGCAAAATTTTACAGTAGCAAAACTTGTTTAAGTTGGTTAAACAGAAAGAGGGTTTAGAGACGAAACTCTAGGCGCTTGAATCGCCCGATTCTGATAAATGAGCGAAAAGTTATACTAGAACGAAAATCGGATCAGAAATCGCGATCGAAAATAATCGTGGAAAATCCGAGAAAAAGAAAACTGACGAACAGGCTAACGAACGAATGTTCGCTGTTTGCGGCTAAATGGTGAAAACCGTTCGTTAAAACGAGCGAATGAACAGGCATTCGCTAAATAACTAAACCGAAAAAACAAATAAACCGATCTAAAAGAAAATAAACCACGGGTCTTAAAAAACCCGACGATTTTCTAACAAAAAACCGGTAATGGCGACTACCTCCGTGAGTTGGCGAGCAGCGGCAATGGCGCTTGGCAGTTAGGGTATGGCAGTGCGGCTGGGCTGGGCCTCGAGCGGCTCGGGTGCGGCTTATAAAGCCCCCCGGGCGGAGTCCCACTCGGGTACGGCCCGGAGTCGGTTTTGACTTTTTTTTTAAATAATCCGACGTGCAGAATAAGAAAGAAAAGAAATACTAAACAGACTCAAAAAATCCCGAAATAAATTTTCCCCGTCCTCTAAAATTAAGCCGGACAAGGAGAACATTTATTTGGGCCTAAAATGCAATTTTGAAAATCGCTTATTTTTCCTAATTCAAATAAAATAGCGATAAAACTCCGAATAAAAATCTTATTTGATTTTAATATTAAATCTTCGATATTTATTTATTTTGAGGAAGTCATTTTATCCTCTCTCTTTTATTTTTATAAAAGAAATATTCCAGAGAAAAGTAATTAAAATCAAATGATCCTCTTTTCAAAATTCGAGAAAAACTCGAATATGAAAATAATGAAATCCCCAACTCTCTCCGCGGTTCCTTGAGTTGCGTAGAATTTCTAGGATCAAACCAAAATGCAATAAAATATGATATGCAATGATGATCTAATGTATAACATTCCAAATTGAAAATTTGGGATGTTACAAACCTACCCCCCTTAAGATGAATCTCGCCCTCGAGATTCGGGTTGGCTAGAAAATAGGTGTGGATGATCTTTCCGTAGGTCTTCCTGTCGTTCCCAGGTGGCTTCATCTTCGGTATGGTGACTCCACTGAACTTTGCAGAACTTGATTACTTTGCTGCGTGTGACTCGGCTAGCAAACTTGAGTATCCTGACTGGTTTCTCCTCATATGTCAAATGACTATCCAACTATATCGCTTCCAGCGGCACTGTATCTCTCAGAGGTATATCAGCCATCTCTGCGTGGCACTTCTTCAACTGAGAAACGTGGAACACTTCGTGAACTCCTGACAATCCTTTGGGTAATTCCAACTTGTAAGCAACTTCTCCCATACGTTCCAAAACTTTGTATGGTCCCACAAAACGTGGCGCTAACTTTCCCTTAACTCCAAAGCGCTTCACTCCTTGAAGTGGGGATACATGAAGATACACTCTGTCTCCAACTTTGTAAACTGTCTCCTTGCGTTTAGAATCCGCATAGCTCTTCTGCCTGGACTGGGCTACCTTGAGTCTATCGCGAATTAGCTTAACCTTCTCTCCAGACACTTTAATCAAATCTGGTCCAAACAACTGTCGGTCTCCAACTTCGTCCCACAACAACGGTGTTCTACACCTCCTTCCGTACAATGCTTCGAAAGGGGCCATCTTCAAACTGGCTTGATAGCTGTTGTTGTATGAGAACTCTGCATACGGAAAATTATCGTCCCAACTAGATCCATAGTCTAGCGCACAAGATCTCAACATGTCCTCCAGAATCTGGTTGACCCTCCCAGTCTGTCCATCTGTCTGCGGGTGAAAAGTTGTACTGAACTCTAGCCTTGTTCCCAAAGTTTCATGCAACTGATTCCAAAACAGTGAAGTAAACTGGGTTCCTCTATCTGATACAATGGTCCTCGGAACTCCATGCAGACATACGATCCTGGTCATGTATATCTTTGCCAACTTAGCACTAGTGTACGTGGTCTTCACTGGGATGAAATGAGCTACTTTCGTCAAACGATCAACTACAACCCATATCGAGTCATAGCCTGAACGAGTCCTGGGTAATCCCATGATAAAGTCCATGCCTAACTTATCCCACTTCCATTCGGGTATCGGCAATGGCTGTAGCAATCCTGCTGGCTTCTGATGTTCTGCCTTCACTCTCTGACATACATCACAAACTGCTACATACTCCATAATATCCTTCTTCATTCCGATCCACCAGAAACTATCCTTCAAATCCAGATACATCTTGGTATTTCCTGGGTGAATCGAATATGGCGAATCATGGGCCTCTTGCAGAATCAACTTCCTGATCTCCTGATCATTTGGCGCATATACGCAGTCCTCAAACCATAAGGTATCGTGCTCATCCTCACGAAATCCTTTAGCCTTTCCTTTACTCATCCTTTCCTTTATTTCGGCTATCTCCTTGTCCGTCTTCTAAGCTTCTCTGATCTTATCCATCAAAGTAGACTGAATCTCCAAAGCTGCTACATAACCACTCGGAACTATTTCCAAACATAGATCGCGAAGGTCTTCTGCCAACTCCTTGGGTAATTCTCCGGTCATGAGTGTATTGATATGACTTTTTCGGCTCAACGCATCGGCTAATAAGTTAGCCTTTCCGGGATGATAATGCAATCTCATATCATAATCCTTAATGAGACCTAACCATCTCCTCTGCCCGCGATTCAGCTCCTTTTGCGTGAAAATATACTTCAAACTCTCGTGATCCGTGTATACCTCACAATGGTTTCCGAGGAGAAAATGTCTCGATGTCTTCAACGCATGCACTACGGCTGCTAACTCCAAATCATGCGTAGCAAAATTTAACTCATGGGGTTCAAGCTGTCATGAGGCATATGAAACAACTCTTCCCTCCTGCATAAGTACGACTCCAAGTCCTCGACGAGAAGCGTCGCAATACACTGTCACATCCCTAATTCTGGTCTGACCTATGATAGCTTTTTGGTGATGCATCATGTTTAATTTTTCCAGAAAGATGAAATGGGGATGACAGAACCCCCAGCACCCCCCTTTTTAACCAACTAGGGTTTACTAAAAAAAACTTTTCAAGGAACCCAAAATGGCCTTCATAAAAGTTCATCATTTTTGAATTGGTCTAGAACCTCTCCCAAAAATTGTACACATTTTTCTAAGTCATTCTGGATTATTGAATTAAATCATACGATATTTGTTCTTGGACATTTAAATGCTATAAATAATTTTAAATGTCCAAATAATCTTGAAGGTAAATGAGGGCTGCTGGAAATAATCCAAACAGTGCCCACAAATATTCTCAGGATTTTTGAAAATGCTCTGGCATTTTTAATAAAGCCAAAACAATTGCAAAAAAATAGAAAACAGAAATATTAAAAAGGAGAGAGAGGAACCTCGCCTGTGCAGCCAGTTGGCGGCCCAAGTGGCCGGCCCAGCCCACCTAGCCCCTCCCTTGTCGTCCTCCTCCTTTTGCTAGGAGGACGAAGGGCGCGTGCAAGGCGCGCGCGACCACACGCCGGCCACTTCCTGCTTACCTGCTCACCGCTGGAGGCACCCGAGGGTGCCACGCACCCCCTGGACCCCCTCGACCGCTCCCCTCTCTCCCTGCCTCGCCTCTCTCGCTCTCTCTCCCGAAGCCGAGCAAGCTCGTCGCCGCCGCTCATCGCCTACGTAGCCACACCCTCCCCCTCGACCTCTCTCCGTGCTCTGAAGGACCGCCACGACCGCCTCTTCCTCCTCGATGACTCACGCAAGCCCGGACGCCCTGTAGCGCGGCCTTCAACGCCGTCTACTTCCTTGATGCCGTGGATCGCTGCCGTCGATTTCGCCGCGTGCAGGACCTCCCCGAGCACTCTGAGCGTCTCTGCGAGATCAACGTGAGCCCCCGCATCATCTCCCACTGTTTTCCTCTCGTTTTCATCCTCTAGCCGTGGCCCCCTTTCGACCGAAAGCGCCGCCGTCCGCCATGGATGTCGGCCATGGCTTTGCCGTGCCTCTCCGCCGAATTCTTTAGCTAGTTGTGCTCCCCGCACCTCCGTGGAGGCCGTAGAACTACTTGTCTTCCCCGCTAATGCACCGTAGCGCTGTTTTGCCACTTGCTCGAATTCCGGTGGCCGCCACGAGCTCGACTCCGGCGAGCTCGCTCCACCCTAGCTCCTCCCGCTTGCACCACTAGACGCGGACGAGTCTCCTCGTTCCGTAGATGGCCTCGGCCTTTGATTTGGTCGCCGTGGGATGAAACCAGAATGCCTCCGCCGTCTCTGGCCTCGCCGGCGACCAGCCGCGGGTCAACTCCGGCGAGTTGACCCGGGTTTGACCCTCCACAGGTCATTGACATGTGGGGCGGCACTAGCTGGATTAGTTAGATGTTAGTTAGTGTTAATCACCACCGTTAGGTGCTACTCCCCTCGCTAAACTAAACCTGAGCCACTGACATGTGGGCCCAGCCCCGCTGACATTTTCGTTACGATTAGTTTAACCCTAATCAACTCAGTTAACCAACTGAGTCACTGACCAGTTGTAACGCCCTCGATGCGGCTATATCTCCCACGTGTCGAAGCACGACTTAGAGGCATAACCGCATGGGTCGCAAGTGAGGTAATCTTCACACAACCCATGTAATACATAAGGGAAAGAGATACATAGTTGGCTTACAGTCGCCACTACACACAAAACATAAATAAACAGCCATCATTCAGAATACACACAAGGACCGACTACGGAACCAAAATCAAAGAAGACTACCCCAAAAGCTACACAGATCCCCGATCGTCCCAACTGAGCTCCACTACCGATCATCGAGGAAAAGACACATATAAACGACCACGTACCTCGTCGAACTCCCACTTGAGCTCGGTTGCGTCATCTACACAGGCATCGTCGGCACCTGAAACTGTTTTGGTAGAATCTGTGAGTCACGGGGACTCAGCAATCTAACACCCGTGAGATCAAGACTATTTAAGCTCATAGGAAGGACAGAGTTGTGAGGTGGAGCTGCAGCAGTTTACTCAGCATATATGGTGGTTACATTCGCAAAAGAGAGCGAGAAGAGAAGCAAGGCACGGTCGTGCAGCTAGTAGCGATCAAGAAGTGATCCTGAAACTACTTACGCCAAACATAACTCCAACACCGTGTTCACTTCCGGAATCCGCCGAGAAGAGACCATCACGGTTACACCACCTTGATTGATGTGTTTTAATAAGGTCAACTTCGGGTTTTCTACAACCGACATTAACAAATTCCCATCTGCCTCATAACCGCGGGCACGGCTTTGAAAGATAATACCCTGCAGGGTGTCCCAACTTAGCCCATTATAAGCTCGATGGTCAACGAAGGATATTCCTTCTACCGGAAGACCCGATCGGTCTCGAATCCCGGACTACAAGACATCACGACAATGGTAAAACAAGACCAGCAAGACCACCCGACTGTGCCGACAAATCCCGATAGGAGCTGCACATATCTCGTTCTCAGGGCACACCGGATAAGCTAAGCGTACAGGTACCGACGTATTCCAAGTTGCCAAGGAATGGTCCCGCATGGTGCTCTAGTTTGGACCAACACCGAAGGAGCACCGCCCGGGGTAATAAAGATGACCCTCGGGCTCATGAAAACCCGGGGAAAAAAGGCTTAGGTGGCAAATGGTAAAACCAAAGTTGGGCCTTCTTTGGAGGAGTCTTATTCAAAGCGAACTGTCAAGGGAGTCCCATAAATCACCCAACTGTAAGGAACGCGAAATCAAGGAACATAACACCGGTATGACGGAAACTAGGCGGCAAGAGTGGAACAAAACACTGTGCATAAGGCCGAGCCTTCCACCCTTTACCAAGTATATAGATGCATTAATTAAACAATAGATATTGTGATATCCCAACAAGTAAACATGTTCCAACAAGGAACAACATCTCCATGTTCCAACAAGGAACAAACTTCATCTTCACCTGCAACTAACAACGCTTTAAGAGGGGCTGAGCAAAGCGGTAACATAGCCAAACAACGGTTTGCTAGGAAAGGATGGCTAGGGGCTTGACATGGCAATATGGAAGGCATGATAAGAAGGTGATAGGCATCGTAGCATAGGCATAGCAAAAGAGCGAGCATCTAGCAAGCAAAGATAGAAGTGATTTCGAGGGTATGGTCATCTTGCCTGCAAGGTTCTCAGAGTTGTCGAAAGCTTGATCCTTGTAAGCGTTCTCAACAGGTTCCTTGTTCACGTACTCGTCTCCCGGCTCTACCCAAAGCAAAAACACAATAAAAGGACCAACAATCAATCACTGGCGATGCACAACAACATGATGCAAAACATGGCATGATATGCAAGATTTGAGATGCAATGCATATGCGTGCTCCGAACGAAACTGATGAACAAGGCATCAACTTGGCAAACCAAGTATGCCGCTGAAAAGGTGAGATGATTTCGGTTGAAATCGATATAAAGATCACCGGAATCGGATGCACGGTTAGCAAAAGACAAGCAAAACAAGAATGGCACAAATCTGCCATTAACAACATGATACCACATAGCAAGCAACAAGAAATTAAGCTGCTTCAACCAAACGTACCAACAAAGCATATGGCAGTGATCTACACAAGATGCTTGACAAAAGATGAACAATGAGCTATGGCTAATTCACATCATAACAGGTCCAAACAAGCATGGCAAAAGTGCAAAATATATCAGCTTCACAGACTTGGTGAAATTACTGAACATGGCAGAATCAGCATCAGGAAGCAATGTTCAGAGCAAGCAAACCACATGCTACAGGAACTTATAATAGCAAAACAAGGCATGGCATGAATCTACTCAAATCATAGAACAAAAGTCCCTTACTGATCAGGAGCCAAAAGGGACGAGACAATGTAACAGCACCCACGTCAATATAGCAAGTTTCGTTAACAGATTCAGCAAACAGGCTATGACATTGGCAGAATTACGAAGGCATCTTCGCGAGCTCGATGCACTCACTACAGAGCATTTTAAGATAAACTAAGCATACATGCATCAGTAAGACATGGCATAGAAGTTATACATGGCAATAACAACATCATAGCATACACAGATCAACTACAACAACCTTGGCAAAATTGAATAACATGTAAACAATCTTCCAGGAAACATTTATAGCAAAAGTAGAGCTCGATTGACTCAATCTATGGAACTCCATAATTGCAAAAAAGGGCATGGATGGATAGAGAATAACCACATGTTCAAAGCATCCTTACTGAAGTATCTCAAAATAAGCATGTATCTCTCTGTAGCATCAAGTTTACATGGCATAAAAATATCAATGAGCTGAAATCAAATCAGCAACATCATGAAGCCTGGTTTGCATGCTTGTGCTAGTCACCACAGAGATCACCAAAATACATCACATACACCCCTGTAAAGATGGCATGTCATATTACAAAACACATGTAGGACTAAAGTTCATAGGATGCACACATCAATCATGGCAAAAATGACAAAAGTGCATGTTCTGATAAGAATCTGAAACTAACATCACATAGCTCTCTTCTAACAGCATTTCGGGCATCAAGATGAGCTCAAATGAAAATGATGCAATGAGAAGAAATGATTTACCCATCGAGGCGAACAATACGGTATGCTATACGCCCCAAACGGAGCCACGGGTACAGAGTTATGATGCGATGAACATGCAACAATTCTTGTAAAAATGACAAGTGAATTTCGGGAAAGAAGAAAGTCAACTGTGGCGATTTTGGATCTCAGATCCAGATCGAGAGATCGCCAAGTTCTGTCAGACGGAGAAGGAGGAGGACGGAGGAGCTCGCCCGGAGAGGTCGGGAGGACGAGGCGGCGGATCCGGCGCGGTCCGGATCTGGCCGGAGGATTGCGGAGACGCGCTGGCGGCGGGACGCCGCGCCGGGACGGGCGGCGGTGGCTGGCGCCGAGGCGGCAGACGGAGGTCGCCGGGCGCTGGCGAGGCGCTGCCTCCAAAGCGGCGGGGCGAACGGCTCGGGGTGAGGGCCTCGGCCATGGCGACGGCGCGCCACGTGGCGGCCTCCTGCTGGTTAGGCGGCGTGCGGACGGGACGGTCCGCGCGCTGAGGGGAGCGGGCTAGGGTTAGGGTAGGAAATGATCCGGGATTTCGGGGGAGGAGGTGTTTTTATAGGTAGGAGGAGCTAGGAAGCTCCAAATGAGGTGTAGTTTTCGCCCACACGATCGTGATCCGAGGACGGTGGACATGGAAGTGACTTAGATGGGTTACTGGGCTGTTTTGAAGGGGTGTTGGGCTGCAACACACAAGAGGCCTTCGCGGTTACCCGGTTAACCGTTGGAGTATCAAACGACCTCCAAATGGCACAAAACTTGACAGGTGGTCTACCGGTGGTGTACCAAGGCCACTTGGCAAGCCTCGGTCCATTCCAAGAACGTTCAACACCCGCTCATGAAAAAGAGACAAGAGGGGTGCGCCGGTGCATGTAGGAGTGCCGGATTGCAAAACGGACAACGGGGAAAATGCTCGGATGCATGAGACGAACACGTATGCAAATGAGATGCACATGATGAGATGATATGAGGTGCATGACATGAACAAAATGCAAAACGAAAGACAAAAACCCAACCACGGAGGGAATATCATATCACAATGCCGAAAATGGTAAGAGTTGGAGTTACAAATATGGAAAGTTACATCCGGGGTGTTACAACACTCCACCACTACAAGAGGATCTCGTCCCGAGATCTAGGACTGAAAGAACTCCGGATATTCGGAACGGAGGTGATCCTCGCGCTCCCAGGTGGCTTCTCGTTCGGAATGGTGTGACCACTTCACTTTCAGAAATTTGATTGACTTGTTGCGAGTCTTGCGCTCGGTTTCTTCAAGAATTGCAACGGGGTGCTCATGATAAGAGAGATCTTCTTGGAGATCAATTTCTTCGAAGTTGATAGTGCGCTCAGGAGTCTTGAAGCACTTGCGAAGCTGTGACACATGAAACACATCGTGCACGTTCGCGAAGTTGGACAGAAGTTCAAGTTGATAGGCGATATCGCCTCTTTTGCCAATGATCTTGAAAGGACCCACGTATCTAGGGGCAAGCTTCCCTTTGATACCGAAGCGACGAGTGCCTTTCATTGGAGAGGCACGGAGGTAGACATGGTCTCCGATTTCAAAAGCCACATCACGGTGCTTGTCATCATAATAGCTCTTCCGCGCGATTATGCGGCTTTGAGATTCTCACGAATGACTTTGCACATTTCTTGACTTCTGTGATCAAGTCGTTGCCAAGAAGTTGGCGTTCACCTGTCTCGGACCAATTGAGAGGAGTACGACACTTTCTGCCATAGAGAATTTCGAATGGGGCCTTGCCCAAACTCGCTTGGAAGCTGTTGTTGTAGGAGAACTCGGCATATGGAAGACAATCTTCCCACTTCATACCGAAGGAAATGACACAAGCCCTGAGCATATCTTCAAGGATTTGATTGACTCGCTCGACTTGGCCACTTGTTTGAGGATGGAAAGCTGTGCTGAAACAAATGTTGGTGCCCATGGCCTTCTGAAAAGAATCCCAAAACTTGGAGGTAAAGATGCTGCCACGGTCTGAAGAGATCAATTGTGGAATGCCGTGCAAGGAGAAAATTCTGGAGGTGTATAGCTCTGCCAACTGAGCTGCTGTGATAGATTCTTTGATTGGAAGAAAATGAGCCACTTTAGTAAGCTTGTCAATGACAACGAAGATAGCATCATTTCCACGCTTGGACTTAGGAAATCCAGTAACGAAGTCCATCTCGATATGATCAAACTTCCATTCCGGTATAGCAAGAGGTTGGAGGAGACCAGCTGGTCGTTGGTGTTCTGCTTTCACCCTTCTGCAGACATCACACTAATTCACGAATTGAGCAATTTCTCGCTTCATTCGAGTCCACAAATATGACTGCTTGAGGTCATGGTACATCTTCGTACTTCCAGGACGAATGGATAGAAGAGAATTGTGTGCCTCAATCATGATGACTTTACGTAGATCACCCTTTGGAATCACAATCCGGTCCTCGAAGAAAAGAGTATCTTTGTCATCAATGTGGAAGCACTTGTATTTGGAAATGCCCTTGTCGATACCACGTTTCACCTTTTTCACCATGGTATCCAAGAGTTGAGCCTCACGAATTTGGTCTTCCAAAGTAGGAGAGACTATGAGGTTGGCAAGAAAACCTTGAGGAACAACTTGAAGGTTCAGCTTGCGGAAAGCTTCACAAAGGTCCGGTTGGAAAGGCTTGAGAATTAAACTGTTGCAATAAGCCTTCCTGCTCAAAGCATCTGCAATCACATTGGCCTTGCACGAGTATATTCAATACTGGGTTGTACTCTTGAATCATTTCGACCCATCAAGTTCGCCTGAGGTTGAGGTTGGGTTGAGTGAAGATATACTTGATACTCTTGTGATCGGTGAATATGTCCACTTTCCTTCCCAACAAGAGATGTCTCCAAGTTATCAATGCATGGACAACTGCCGCCAACTCAAGATCCTGAGTGGGGTAGTTCTTTTCGTTGGGCTTCAACTGACGAGAGGTATAGGCCACAACTTTCTTCTCTTGCATTAACACATCACCGAGACCTTGAAGAGAAGCATCACAGAAAACTTCGAATGGCTTGGATTCATCAGGAGGAGTCAAGACAGGAGCTGTGACGAGTTTCTCTTTGAGAGTATTGAAAGCAACGTCACACGCAGGAGACCAGACATACTTCACATGCTTCTGGAGGAGGTTGGAAAGAGGCTTTGCAATCTTAGAGAAATTCTCCACGGATCTTCGGCAATAGCTTGCAAGTCCAAGAAAACTGTGAAGCTGCTTGACATTCTGAGGAGGTTCCCAATTCACAACTGCAGACACCTTCTTGGGATTAACAGCGATGCCCTTGGCGGAGATGATGTGACCAACATAAAGAACTTCATTAAGCCAAAACTCATATTTGGAAAACTTCGCATAGAATTGATCCTCTCTGAGCTTGTCGAGCACTAATCGCAAATGTTTGGCATGATCCTTCTTATTCTTGGAGAAGACCAAAATATCATCAAGATAGACCAAGACGGATTCATTGGTGTAGGGGTTGAAGATGAAGTTCATCATTCGAGAGAATGTTGGAGGAGCATTGACAAGGCCGAAAGACATGACAGTATATTCATAAGAACCAAAGCTTGTTCTGAATGCTGTCTTGGGAATATCTTGTTCATGAATGCGAATTTGATGATAACCCATACGAAGGTCAAGCTTGGAGAACACTTTAGCACCTTTGAGTTGCTCGAAAAGCTCATTGATGTTGGGAAGTGGATACTTGTTCTTGATTGTCTTCTTATTCAATGGACGGTAATCGACGCAAAGTCGGTCCGTGCCATCCTTCTTCCGGACAAAAAGAACACCACAACCCCAAGGAGATGAACTCGGTCCGATCGCACCAGACGCTCTTGTTCACCGAGCTGTTTCTTCAATTCCTTCAGCTCATTTGGTCCAAGCTTGTACGACGCTTGCAAACGGGTTCAAAGGCCGTGCTCAAGATCGATAACGAACTCAATCGGCGGTGAGGAGGCATTCTGGAAGCTCTTCTGGAAAGACATCTTGGTACTCACAAACGACTGGAATCTAAGAGATAGCATCCAATTCGCCCTTCTCATTGAGAGAAAACAACCGAATGGTTTCATCACGAGCGGCATAGATGATCACATCCTCAGCAGAGTGTGTCAATTGAATTTCCCTGGCAGCACAATCAAGTTGAGCTTTGTGCTGAGAAAGCCAGTCCATCCCAAGAATTAGATCAATATCCGAGTCACCAAGGGCAAATGGTTTAGATAGAAATTTATAGTTGCCCATCTTGATAGAAACATCCGGAATCATTGTGGTAGCCCTCATAGAAGAGCCCGGATAAACAACTCCCAAGGGTTTTTCCAATATTTCCGAAATGAAATCATGCTTTGCAACAAATGATCTAGACATGAAACAATGCGATGCACCGGTATCAAATAAAACTTTTGCAGGAATATCATTAACTGGAAGATTACCCATAATCACATCAAGAATCCTTCCGCTTGCCGCATTCATCATGTTCACCTTTGCAGACTTGGGATTATGCTTGACCACTGCATTGCTGGAAGATCTCACAGGAGGAGGAGGCGGAAGGCGCCTTTGGTTGAAGCACTTGTTCGCGTAGTGACCTTTCTGCTGACATTTGTTGCAAGTCACCTCTGAGAGCGGACGGTGATAAGGAGCATTTGACCTTGGAGCTTGAGAATTAGACTTGTTCTGATAGCACAGGTTGGGCGGGTGGGAAGATCCACGACCACCTGAGTTCTTCTGGCGATAAGGCTGACGGAACGGAGGAGGAGGAGGCAACTGTAACTTCATGCTTAGCTGCCACTAGTGAGGAAGAAGAAGACTGAATCAAGGCCCCGACTCTCTTCTTAGAAGCCTCACAATTGAGCTGGGCAGCTTCTTGCTTCAAAGGCCATGTTGTAGAATTCATCGTACTTTTCTAGCTCAAAAAGCACGAGAGCTAATTGCAGATCTTCTCTCGAGGCCACCTCTCGAATTGATAGATCATACTCTTTTCATCGTGACATCTTGCTTAGCGAAGCGAGCGAGTTTCTGGAACTGGATATTGTATTGATACACAAACATGTTGCCTTGCTTGAGATTGCGGAACTCCTCACGCTTGCTCTCAACAACACTTTGCGGAATGTGGTGAGCTTTGAAGTCTCGGAGGAACTCATCCTAGGTAATTACACGACCTCCTCTGGAATCTTTGTATTGCTGATACCACTCGGCAGCTTGGTCCTTGAGTTGAAACGAAGCAAACTTGACAAAGTCCTCAGGTCTGACATTGCTACATTCAAAATGTTTGCAGATGTCCACAAGCCAATCGTCGGTGTCTGTGGCCTCGGCTACGTAAGCTGAAAGACTTCGCCGATTAGCGAGGAACTGATTCAGGGTAGCAAAGTGCGGCTGGTTGTTGCCTTGGCCTTGATTTCCTTGGTTGCCTTGCCCTTGGGTACGCTCTTGCAAGAGTTGCAAAATCATTTGAGCATTTGCGTTGGTGGCTGCGATGATAGCTTGCCATGCCTCCGGAGGCGGAGGTGGAGGTGGAGGTTCGATCGACTCCCATCATTGCGTTTGGATTCAGGCGCGTTGGCGGAGCCATCCTGAAGAGGGTGACATCCGTTAGCACTTGATAGACAGATAGACAAGTTGAATCAACGGATAGAAATTGCAACATATAGTCTTCACAATAAACATTCGAACAAGGATGAACGAATGCATTCCAAAAGCTAACATCACACGTCCATTAAGGTGAGAAGCCACTTGATTAAGGGTTGATGAAAAAAATAACAAGGTACGCTGGAACAAATAAGTGGTAATGATTACCCAATCACAAACCAAATATCCGCGGGAAGAAATGCTAAGAGCTACTTGAATCCCACCTATAAACTCCCGAAACTTTACGGTTATGCAATGCGGTGTTGGGGATACAGGGACACAAAATATATCACCCAAACTAACAATACCTAGATCCAGCTATATCCATCCGTCAACACATAACCAAGAAACCTTCGAAATCGTGGTACCTCGACCTTGAAAAGCATCCGTTATACGAAGTCATGGCAATACTCCCAAGCTCGCCCCAAGATCAAGTTACCGGGTTATCTCACCAACAACTGTACAAAAGAGATTTTCGATGTCGGCAAAGCTCAGGTATTTCAGAACTTCAACGATAAAATTGTGACGACAACACCTCGGATCTCAACTCCCCGGGACACTGCCACAACCCCTAAATGTCAGGAGGCACCAAGAACAATGTTCTCGTCACAAAACCATCGGAACGATTCCAAGATACCCGCGTGATCCTAAAATTTTTTTAGTGAAATTTGAGGAGAGGGAAGTCAAAACATCTACGTCAGGAGACCTCACCAGAGCGGCAGCGGGACTGGGAGTAAAAAGAATCCTACTCTCCGATATATATAATCCTAAGACTCAAAACATTTTTGTTCTAGACTCAACAACGCATGACAAACAATCAAGCGAGGGGCTCCTAAGTCGGGATGGCTCGATTACCAACTTGTAACGCCCTCGATGCGGCTATATCTCCCACGTGTCGGCACGACTTAGAGGCATAACCGCATGGAAAGCAATGTCGCAAGTGAGGTAATCTTCACACAACCCATGTAATACATAAGGGAAAGAGATACATAGTTGGCTTACGATGCCACTTCACACAATACATAAATAAACATCCATCATCCAGATTACACTCAAGGTCCGACTACGGAACCAAAATAAAAGAAGACTACCCCAAAAGCTACACAGATCCCCGATCGTCCCAACTGGGCTCCACTCATCGATCATCGTGAAAAGACAAATAGTAACGACCACGTTCCTCGTTGAACTCCCACTTGAGCTCGGTTGCGTCATCTGCACTGGCATCGTCGGCACTTGCAACTGTTTTGGTAGAATCTGTGAGTCACGGGGACTCAGCAATCTCACACCCGCGAGATCAAGACTATTTAAGCTCATAGGGAGGACAGAGTTGTGAGGCGGAGCTGCAGCAAGCGACTAGCATATATGGTGGTTACATTCGCAAAAGAGAGCGAGAAGAGAAGCAAGGCACGGTCGTGCAGCTAGTAGCGATCAAGAAGTGATCCTGAAACTACTTACGTCAAACATAACTCTAACACCGTGTTCACTTCCCGGACTCCGCCGAGAAGAGACCATCACGGTTACACACGCGGTTGATGTGTTTTAATAAGGTCAACTTCGGGTTTTCTACAACTAGACATTAACAAATTCCCATCTGCCTCATAACCGCGGGCACGACTTTCGAAAGATAATACCATGCAGGGGTGTCCCAACTTAGCCCATTATAAGCTCTCACGGTCAACGAAGGATATTCCTTCTACCGGCAACACCCGATCAGTCTCAGAATCCCGGACTACAAGACATCTCGACAATGGTAAAACAAGACCAGCAAGACCACCCGACTGTGCCGACAAATCCCGATAGGAGCTGCACATATCTCGTTCTCAGGGCACACCGGATAAGCTAAGCGTATAGGTACCGACGTAATCCAAGTTACCAAGGAATGGTCCCGCACGGTGCTCTAGTTTGGACCAACACTCGAAGGAGCACCGCCCGGGGTAATAAAGATGACCCTCGGGCTCGCGAAAACCCGGGGAAAAAGGCTTAGGTGGCAAATGGTAAAACCAAAGCTGGGCCTTCTTTGGAGGAGTCTTATTCAAAGCGAATCGTCAAGGGGGTCCCTTAAATCACCCAACCGTGTAAGGAACGTGAAATCAAGGAACATAACACCGGTATGACGGAAACTAGGGCGGCAAGAGTGGAACAAAACACCAGGCATAAGGCCAAGCCTTCCACCCTTTACCAAGTATATAGATGCATTAATTAAACAATAGATATTGTGATATCCCAACAAGTAAACATGTTCCAACAAGGAACAACATCTCCATGTTCCAACAAGGAACAAACTTCATCTTCACCTGCAACTAACAACGATATAAGAGGGTTTGAGCAAAGCGGTAACATAGCCAAACAACGGTTTGCTAGGAAAGGATGGTTAGGGGCTTGACATGGCAATATGGGAGGCATGATAAGCAGGTGATAGGCATCGTAGCATAGGCATAGCAAAAGAGCGAGCATCTAGCAAGCAAAGATAGAAGTGATTTCGAGGGTATGGTCATCTTGCCTGCAAGGTTCTCAGAGTTGTCGAAAGCTTGATCCTCGTAAGCGTTCTCAACAGGTTCCTCGCTCACGTACTCGCCTCCGGCTCTACCCAAAGCAAGAACACAAGCAAAGGACCAACAATCAATCACGGGCGATGCACAACAACATGATGCAAAACATGGCATGATATGCGAGATGTGAGATGCAATGCATATGCGTGCTCCGGAAGGAAACTGATGAACAAGGAATCAACTTGGCAAACCAAGTATGCCGCTGGAAAGGTGAGATGATTTCGGTTGAAATCGATATGAAGATCACGGAATCGGATGCACGGTTTGCAAAAGACAAGCAAAACAAGAATGGCACAAATCTGCAATTAACAGCATGATACCACATAGCAAGCAACAAGAAATTAAGCTACTGCACCCAAACGTACCAACAAAGCAAATGGCAGTGATCTACTCAAGATGCTTGACAAAAGATGAACAATGAGCTACGGCTAATTCACACCATAACAGGTCCAAACAAGCATGGAAATAGTGCAAAATATATCAGCTTCACAGACTTGGTGAAATTACTGAACATGGCAGAATCAGCATCAGGAAGCAATGTTCAGAGCAAGCAAACCACATGCTACAGGAACTTATAATAGCAAAACAAGGCATGGCATTAATCTACTCAAATCATAGAACAAAAGTCCCTTACTGATCAGGAGCCAAAAGGGATCAGACAATGTAACAGCACCCATGTCAATATAGCAAGTTTCGTTAACAGATTCAACAAACAGGCTATGACATTGGCAGAATTACGAAGGCATCTTCGCGAGCTCGATGCACTCACTACAGAGCATTTTAAGATAAACTAAGCATACATCCATCAATAAGACATGGCATAGAAGTTATACATGGCAAGAACAACATCATAGCATACACAGATCAACTACAACAACCTTGGCAAAATTGAATAACATGTAAACAATCTTCCAGGAAACATTTATAGCAAAAGTAGAGCTCGATTGACTCAATCTATGGAACTCCATAATTGCAAAAAAGGGCATGGATGGATAGAGAATAACCACATGTTCAAAGCATCCTTCATCAAGTATCTCAAAATAAGCATGTATCTCTCTCTCAGAGCATCAAGTTTACATGGCATAAAAATATCAGTGAGCAGGGGCTGAAATCAGCAACATCATGAAGCCTAGTTTGCATGCTTGTGCTAGTCACCACAGAGATCACAAAAATACATCGCATACACCCCTGTAAAGATGGCATGGCATATTACAAAACACATGTAGGACTAAAGTTCATAGAATGCACACATCAATCATGGCAAAAATGACAAAAGTGGTCTACCTGTAGCGCGGCCTTCAACGCCGTCTTCTTCCTTGATGCCGTGGATTGCTGCCGTCGATTTCGCCGCGTGCAGGACCTCCCCAAGCACTCTGAGCGTCTCTGCGAGATCAACGTGAGCCCCCGCATCATCTCCCACTGTTTTCCCTCTCGTTTTCATCCTCTAGCCGTGGCCCCCTTTGACCGAGCGCCGCCGTCCGCCATGGATGTCGGCCATGGCTTTGCCGTGCCTCTCCGCTCGAATTCTTTAGCTAGTTGTGCTCCCCGCACCTCCAGGAGGCCGTAGAACTACTTGTCTTCCCCGCTAATGCATCGTAGCGCTGTTTTGCCACTTGCTCGAATTCCGGTGGCCGCCACGAGCTCGACTCCGGCGAGCTCGCTCCACCCTAGCTCCTCCCGCTTGCACCACTAGACGCGGATGAGTCTCCTCGTTCCGTAGATGGCCTCGGCCTTCGATTTGGTCGCCGTGGGATGAAACCAGAATGCCTCCGCCGTCTCTGGCCTCGCCGGTGACCAGCCGCGGGTCAACTCCGGCGAGTTGACCCGGGTTTGACCCTCCCCTGGGTCATTGACATGTGGGGCCGGCACTAGCTGGATTAGTTAGATGTTAGTTAGTGTTAATCACCACCGTTAGGTGCTACTCCCCTCGCTAAACTAAACCTGAGCCACTGACATGTGGGCCCAGCCCCGCTGACATTTTCGTTACGATTAGTTTAACCCTAATCAACTCAGTTAACCAACTGAGTCACTGACCAGTTGTAACGCCCTCGATGCGGCTATATCTCCCACGTGTCGAAGCACGACTTAGAGGCATAACCGCATGGGTCGCAAGTGAGGTAATCTTCACACAACCCATGTAATACATAAGGGAAAGAGATACATAGTTGGCTTACAGTCGCCACTTCACACAATACATAAATAAACATCCATCATCCAGATTACACTCAAGGTCCGACTACGGAACCAAAATAAAAGAAGACTACCCCAAAAGCTACACAGATCACCCATCGTCCCAACTGGCTCCACTCATCGATCATCGTGAAAAGACACATAGTAACGACCACGTTCCTCGTCGAACTCCCACTTGAGCTCGGTTGCGTCATCTCGTGACCGCATCGTCGGCACCTGCAATCGCTTTTGGTAGAATCTGTGAGTCACGGGACTCAAAGCAATCTCACACCCGCGAGATCAAGACTATTTAAGCTCATAGGAAGGACAGAGTTGTGAGGTGGAGCTGCAGCAAGCGACTAGCATATATGGTGGTTACATTCGCAAAAGAGAGCGAGAAGAGAAGCAAGGCACGGTCGTGCAGCTAGTAGCGATCAAGAAGTGATCCTGAAACTACTTACGTCAAACATAACTCCAACACCGTGTTCACTTCCCGGAATCCGCCGAGAAGAGACCATCACGGTTACACACGCGGTTGATGTGTTTTAATAAGGTCAACTTCGGGTTTTCTACAACTGGACATTAACAAATTCCCATCTGCCTCATAACCGCGGGCACGGCTTTCAAAAGATAATACCCTGCAGGGGTGTCCCAACTTAGCCCATTATAAGCTCTCATGGTCAACGAAGGATATTCCTTCTACCGGGAAGACCCGATCAGTCTCGGAATCCCGGACTATAAGACATCTCGACAATGGTAAAACAAGACCAGCAAGACCACCCGACTGTGCCGACAAATCCCGATAGGAGCTGCACATATCTCGTTCTCGTGGCACACCGGATAAGCTAAGCGTCACAGTACCGACGTAATCCAAGTTGCCAAGGAATGGTCCCAAGACGGTGCTCTAGTTTGGACCAACACTCGAAGGAGCACCGCCCAGGGTAATAAAGATGACCCTCGGGCTCGCGAAAACCCGGGGAAAAAGGCTTAGGTGGCAAATGGTAAAACCAAAGTTGGGCCTTGCCGAGGAGTCTTATTCAAAGCGAACTGTCAAGGGGGTCCCATAAATCACCCAACCGTAAGGAACGCGAAATCAAGGAACATAACACCGGTATGACGGAAACTAGGGCGGCAAGAGTGGAACAAAACACTGCATAAGGCCGAGCCTTCCACCCTTTACCAAGTATATAGATGCATTAATTAAACAATAGATATTGTGATATCCCAACAAGTAAACATGTTCCAACAAGGAACAACATCTCCATGTTCCAACAAGGAACAAACTTCATCTGCACCTGCAACTAACAACACTTTAAGAGGGGCTGAGCAAAGCGGTAACATAGCCAAACAACGGTTTGCTAGGAAAGGATGGCTAGGGGCTTGACATGGCAATATGGAAGGCATGATAAGAAGGTGATAGGCATCATAGCATAGGCATAGCAAAAGAGCGAGCATCTAGCAAGCAAAGATAGAAGTGATTTCGAGGGTATGGTCATCTTGCCTGCAAGGTTCTCAGAGTTGTCGAAAGCTTGATCCTTGTAAGCGTTCTCAACAGGTTCCTCGTTCACGTACTCGTCTCCCGGCTCTACCCAAAGCAAAAACACAAGAAAAGGACCAACAATCAATCACGGGCGATGCACAACAACATGATGCAAAACATGGCATGATATGCGAGATTTGAGATGCAATGCATATGCGTGCTCCAAACGAAACTGATGAACAAGGCATCAACTTGGAAACCAAGTATGCCGCTGAAAAGGTGAGATGATTTCGGTTAAAATCGATATAAAGATCACCGGAATCGGATGCACGGTTTGCAAAAGACAAGCAAAACAAGAATGGCACAAATCTGCCATTAACAACATGATACCACATAGCAAGCAACAAGAAATTAAGCTACTTCAACCAAACGTACCAACAAATCATATGGCAGTGATCTACTCAAGATGCTTGACAAATGATGAACAATGAGCTACGGCTAATTCACATCATAACAGGTCCAAACAAGCATGGCAAAAGTGCAAAATATATCAGCTTCACAGACTTGGTGAAATTACTGAACATGGCGTAATCAAGATCGTGAATCAATGTTCAGAGCAAGCAAACCACATGCTACAGGAACTTATAATAGCAAAACAAGGCATGGCATGAATCTACTCAAATCATAGAACAAAAGTCCCTTACATCCATCAATATAGCAAGTTTCATAATGTATTCAAAGAAATGTGGCATGACATTGACAGAATTATGAAGGCATCTTCACGAGCTTGATGCACTCACTACAGAGCATTTCAAGATAAATTAAGCATACATCCATCAAGAAGACATGGCATAGAAGCTATACATGGCAAGAACAATATCATAGCATACACGGATCAACTACAAAAACCTTGGCAAAATTGAACAACATGTAAAGAATCTTCCAGGAAACATTTTATAGGAAAAGTAGAGCTCGATTTACTCAATCTATTTCACTCCATAATTGCAAACAAGGGCATGGATGGATAGAGAATAACCATATGTTCAAAACATCTTTACTGAAGTATCTCAAAATAAGCATGGATCTCTCTGTAGCATCAAGTTTACATGGCATAAAAATATCAGCAGAACAGGGGCTGAAATCAGCAACATCATGAAGCCTAGTTTGCATGCTTGTGCTAGTCACCACAGATAACAAACAAATACATGGCATACACCGCTGTAAAGATGGCATGGCATATTACAAAACACATGTAGGACTCAAGTTCATAGGATGCACACATCAATCATGGCAAAAATGACAAAAGTGCATGTTCTGATAAGAATCTGAAACTAACATCACATAGCCCTCTTCTAACAGCATTTCGGGCGTCAACAGGAGCTCAAATGAAAACGCTGCAATGATTCGAAATGATGTATCCATCGAGACGAACAATTCGGTATGCTATACGCCCCAAATGGAGCCACAGGTACAGAGTTATGATGCGATGAACATGCAACAATTTACTGACAGAAAAATGACTTAGTGGATTTCGGGGAAAGAAGAAAGTCAACCGTGGTGATTTTGGATCTCAGATCCAGATCGAGAGATCGCCGGAGTTCCTGTACGTCGGAGAAGGAGGAGGACGAGGGGCGACGGGATCCGGGCGCGGGGTCCCGGATCTGGCCGGAGGACGGCGGAGACGGGCGCTGGCGGGCGGACGCCACGGCCGGGACGGGCGGCAGTGGCTGGCGCCGAGGCGGCGGCGGACGGAGGTCGCCCGGCGCTGGCGGAGGCGCTGCCTCCAGCGGTGGGGCGACGAACGGGCTCGGGGGGCGGGCCTCGGCGGCGGACGGCGGCGCACCATGTGGCGGCCTCCGGTTGGTCAAGGGCGGTGCGGATTTGACGTGAAACCGTGACCGGCGGACGGTGTCCGGCGCGCGGAGAGGAGCGGGGCTAGGGTTAGGATAGGAAATGATCCGGGATTTCAGGGGAGGAGGTGTTTTTATAGGTAGGAGGAGATAGGAAGCTCCAAATGAGGTGTAGTTTTCGCCCACACGATCGTGATCCGACGACGGTGAACATGGAAGTGACTTAGATGGGTTACTGGGCTGTTTTGAAGGGGTGTTGGGCTGCAACACACAAGAGGCCTTCGTGGTTACCCGGTTAACCGTTGGAGTATCAAACGACCTCAAAATGGCACGAAACTTGACAGGTGGTCTACCGGTGGTGTACCAAGGCCACTTGGCAAGCCTCGGTCCATTCCGAGAACGTTCAACACCCGCTCACAAAAAAGAGACAAGAGGGGTGCGCCGGTGCATGTAGGAGTGCCGGATTGCAAAACGGACAACGGGGGAAAATGCTCGGATGCATGAGACGAACACGTATGCAAATGAGATGCACATGATGACATGATATGAGGTGCATGACATGAACAAAATGCAAAACGAAAGACAAAAGCCCAACCACGGAGGGAATATCATATCACAATGCCGAAAATGGTAAGAGTTGGAGTTACAAATATGGAAAGTTACATCCGGGGTGTTACACCAGTGGTCCCCACTGGTCAGGTTTGACCTGGACGGCACCTGTTGACCTGCTGAGGTCAGCATGATGCAATGCTGACGCATTAATTCGATTACAGGAATTATTCTTATACAGGAAATTCCAGAAAATAGTACAAACTTCTAAAATTCATAGAATTTCAACCGTAACTCCAAATTAAATAATTTATATATGAAAAATGATCAGAAAAATCCAACCTATCCATCTGTACCGTTTTCATGCATGTTAGAACAACTTATACCTGCTTATCAGGTCAAATCATTTAAATGGCATTTAAACTCTCACATATGGAGTTTGAATTTGAACCTAGTGTTCAAACCAACCCCATTTAACTTGTTGCTAGTTGCATTAGGCCAATCAACAGCATATTACCATGTCACCTTCATGCACCATATTGTTGCATGGCATTGATTGTGTTTCTCCTTTGTTTGTTGGTGTTTGTTCCCTCTCGATAGACGTGGTTCCGACGATGAGTTCGATGACACCGATGAAGAACTATATTATCTTCAGAAGTGCTGTGCAAGCAAAACCCCTTGTTCATTCCGATACAATCCCACTCTCTCGCTCCTGCTTCTCTTTTACTGCATTAGGACACCAACGATTCATCTGCTACTTGCTGCGGTAGCTGAACCCCTTTATCCTCTCGTGACACTGTCATTCCACAAAGAATAGATGAAAACCACTAGCATGAGTAGGAGTTGTTTGAGCCCTCACAGCCTACTCATTCATGCTTGTTTGTCATGCCTGCTATTGCTTAGAGTTAGGTCAGGTCTGATTCATCCGGGATGAATCGTAGATGTGTGAACATGTCCCATCGTTGAGAGCTAAGTGTGTGAACACGATTTGGTAAAGGTAGCGGTGAGAGGCCATGTAGGAGTACATGGTGGGTTGTCTCATTATAGCCGTCCTCGTGAACTGAGTTACGTGTTTGTGATCCATGAAAGCAGTTACTACCACACATTAGGCTCCGCACTCCAAGCTCTCTCGACTTATTAACCACCCTGATCTCTGTCCCGGAGTTGCAACTAGTTTCTGGTGTTTGTCGGATATGTGTTGGGGGCCGTGCGTAGCACTGACCCTAGGGGTGGGCTATGATGCGGTAGATACACTGTGGTCTGGTACCGAGCGCCTGTTTGGTGTCTCGGGAACCCTGCACACATCGTTTGGGGCCATGAGCGACACCCCGGCCGGATCTCCTTGCGGATGGAACCCGAATAGGCGATAAACCTGGACTAGAGACTTGTGTGGTTCGTCAGGTCGTGGCCAACTCCCTCGCCAGGCTTCCGCTTGAAGGTTGCCGAGATACACAACGTGTATAAGGTGGTAAGTGGAGAGAGCGTGTGTGAAGAAGTACACCCTGCAGGGTTAACATCATCTATTCGAATAGCCGTGTCCGCGGTAAAGGACTTCTGGGTTGCCTGTACAGTTCATAAACAAGTGAAAGTGGATACTCTAAAATGCACAAGATAAGCGTGAGTGCTATGGATGGCGTTCTCGTAGGAAGACGGGATCGAATCCATAGTGGTGTATTGATTGGTGAATATGTGGACTCGTAGCGCCACCTCAAAAGAGTTACTTGCAAATGTAGTTCAGATAGCCACCGAGTCAAAGCTGGCTTGCTGCAACAAACTCCACCACCCCCTTGTTGATAATGATGCATATGTAGTTAGTTCTGATGTAAGTCTTGCTGAGTACATTTGTATTCACGTTTGCTTATTTTATGTTTTGCAGAGAGACGTCCGTCTCGCTAGTAGTTCCGCGTGGACTCCGACGTTTAGCTTGATACCTCAGCCACGATCTTGTACCCTCGGCAGGATCTGGTAGATAGTCAGGCTTCTCAGCATTTTTCATTTATAGATGTATGTACTCAGACATGTTTAGCTTCCGCATGTGTTTGACTTGTATGCTCTGAATGCTGGGTCAAGAGACCCATGTTCGTAATATCTCGCTCCTCGGAGCCTAATGAATAAATACTTTGAGTCGTAGAGTTATGTTGTGATGCCATGTTGTATTTACACATATCGAGCATATTGTGTGTATGTTTGAAATGCTTGGTATGTGTGGGATCCGACAATCTAGTTGTTTATCCTTCGCAACCTCTCTTATGGGGAAATGTAGTCTAGTGCTTCCTTGAGCCATAGTAGTCCGCTACAGCCCGGTTCACCGGAGTCCTGCTAGCCCAAAGACTACCGCCGTGACACTTGACTGGACGGCATGTGTTTCACTTCGTTCCTGTGTCTGTCCCTTCGGGGAAATGTCACGCGGTGACATCCGGAGTCCTACCTAGCCTGCTACAGCCCGGGTTGCCGTAGTCCTGTTAGCCCAGTGCTACAACCCGGATTCACACGCTGCTGACCGACATGCTCGATGTGATTCATGTATGCCTGTCCCCATGGGTTAGTGCCGCTTTGGCTTCACGACTAGCCATGTCGGCCCGGGTTCTCTGTCATATGGATGCTTGCGACACTATCATATACGTGAGCCAAAAGGCGCAAACGGTCCCGGGCCATGGTAAGGCGACACCCGTGGGAATACCGTGCGTGAGGCCGCAAAGTGATATGAGGTGTTACCGGCTAGATCGATGTGACTTGGAATCGGGGTCCCGACATACACTTCATAATTCTTGCGTTGATCTGGCAGAATCAACACTGGCGATGTAACCAAGCGTCTCTTCAACTCCTGAAAACTGGCCTCACATTCCTCAGTCCATTTGAATTTGGTGTCCTTCTTCAACAACTCCATCATAGGCTTTGCAATCTTTGAGAAATTCTCAGTGAACCTCCATTAGTATCCTACGAGTCCAAGAAAACTCCGGATCTCTCCAACTGTCGTGGGTGACTCCCAATTTGTCACAGTGACAACTTTGGTGGGGTCTACCGCTATTCCTTCTCCTGATATAACATGTCCAAGAAATCTAACTTCCTTCAGCCAAAACTCACAAGTACTTGGCGTATAACTGATGTTCTCTGAGTTTCCCAAGTACCAAACGCAAATGCTCTTTATGCTCCTCTTCATTCTTCGAGTAGACCAAAATATCATCAATGAATACCACGACGAACTTATCCAAAAACTCCATAAACACTTTGTTCATCATGTTCATGAAATAGGCAGGTGCGTTAGTCAGGACAAATGGCATAACGGTATACTCATATAGCCCGTACCTCGTGGTAAAAGCTGTCTTAGGTATATCCTGCTCTCGAATCTTCAGCTGGTGATACCCTGATCTCAAATCGATCTTGGAAAACACCTTAGCTCCTTGCAGCTGGTCAAACAAATCATTGATCATCGGCAGTGGGTACTTGTTCTTAATCGTCACCTCATTCAATCCACGATAATCAACAACCATCCTCAACGATCCATCCTTCTTCTCTACTAGAAGTACTGGTGATCCCCAGGGTGACGAACTTGGGCGTATATAACCTTTATTCAGTAACTCCTTAATCTGCTTCTTAATTTCCTCCAAATCCTTTGCGGGCATTCTGTACGGTCTCTTAGATATTGGCCCTGTGCCTGGCAAAAGCTCAATTAAAAACTCAATGTATCTATCCGGTGGCATGCCTGGCAACTCTTCTGGAGACACATCCGAAAAATCCTTCACCACTGGTACTTCCTCCTGATAAGGAATTTACTTGAGTCCTATTCGGCACATGCCGGGATACATACTTGATTCTTCTTCCTTCTGGGGTGGTGAGCAAAATCGTCTTACTGGCGCAATCGATGTTTCCTCCATACATCGATAGCCAACCCATAGTCAGAATCACATCCAAACCTTGCGACTCCAAAATTATCAGATCTGAGGGGAAAACATGCCTACCTATGGTCAATGGCATCTGAAAACATCCATGGCTTGCCATATACTCTGCTCCGGGTGAGGTTACTAGCATGGGTGTCTTAAGAACTCTAGTGGGCAACTTATACTTATCCACAAATCCCCTTGATATGTATGAATGCGATGCACCAGTATCAAAAAGTACGACTGCAGTAAAGGACTTAACCAAAAACTTACCTATTACTGCATCTGGCTGGGCTTCAGCCTCCTCCACGTTAACCTGGTTCACTTGTCCCCTGTTGAAAGGGTTGGGCTTCTTCCCAGAGCTTCCATTGCCGTTTCCATTTTTAGCTTCAGGACATTCATTGGCGTAATGTCCGGTCTTCTGGCACTTGTAGCAAGTAACGTGGCTTAGATATTTCTTGGCGGGTGTTGACGGGTTGGAACGGTTCTGTCCGCTACTTCCTCCATTACCATTACCGTTCTTGGAGCCACTATGATTGTGCGAACTTCCTCCATTATGAGTGTGGCCTCCATGGTTATGAAGAAGTCCTCCCGAGTTTGGGGTGAAACGGGGTCTCTGCTAAGCTCCAGAATTATACTTCCCTTGTCCATACTTCCTCTTGCGGCTGTCAATCTGCTGCTGCTTCCCTTCAAGCATGAGTGCTCTATCCACCAACTCCTGGTAGTTATTGAAATTTGCCAACATCAACTGCATGCTCAGCTCATCATTCAGTCCTTCCAGAAACTTATCCTTCTTAGCTGCATCTGTAGCGACGTCATCTGGGGCATAATGTGCTAGCTTACTAAAGTCATCCACATATCGCCAACAAAGGCGCCTCCTTGGCGTAAGTTGCAAAACTCACGCTTCTTCATGGCCATAGCTCCTGCTGATACATGGGCAGTGTGAAAAGCTTGCTGGAACTGGTCCCATGTAATAGTGTCAATGGGGTAAGTGACTATGAAATTGTCCCACCATGATGCTGCTGGTCCATCAAGCTGATGTGCGGCAAAACGCACTCTCTCCGCATCTGTGCATCCTGCAGTAGTAAAAAACACTACCCATATGCACATGAGACAAACACAAACATATCACTCAATCAATCAAACAAAGGGCATACAATCGGTCTAGAACTATCGTTACCAAGGTAGTCAGGGTCGGGATTCAGAGTCGGGTCGATTTTCCTCAGACAGAATCGAGTCGTAAGATCGAGTTGTGGAATCGAGGATTCTACTAGATTTACTCAAATAAGATATTTTGATGCACATAAGAAATTTATATGGGTTCTATAGAGTTTTGACACTAAATAATGAGGAGAGAATATACACATTAATGCTAGTTGTATTCCACTTATTTTTATGGCTAACCTACCATCTAGCTCGCATGTATGGAACATATATGAGAGGGAAATATATAGAACATTATATTTAAACCTTCAATGCACGAAATTTACTTAGGTTCTTTTTAGAGTGCATGAATAGTAGATCACTTGTCTATCTAACCTACAGTGCTAAACCTTAGAGGGTCTTGCTCTCCTTCTCTGATCAATCTTGAAGCAACCTCCTTTTCATGCCAATTCCATACGTCGACAAGCTTGATCCTCAAATTCAATCTAGGGTTTCTGAGAGCTAGATCAAAGGTGTCAGCGCCTGAGCATTTGAGCTTGGGAGGGGAATAAAGGTCCATGAGGTATATGAAAAGGGCTTTGGATGATGGCATACTATTCTGCTACAAATAAACAAATGGCTTAGATAAATTAGTAGAATCGGACATAGTCCGTAGCATAGTCGGGATTGTACAATTTTGTACAGGATTCTATGATTTGGATCGCGACTCAACATGGATTCCACCTGATCCGGATTCATAGTGGGATTTGGATCGACATGCTTCATAGGGTCGTGAAGTCGTAGGATTCTAGCAGTCGGGTCGGGATTCTGACTACCTTGATCGTTACAAAAGTGCTTGGACTATACTATATACATGGTGGAATACTACTACTGATATGGTGGTCGACTAGAAAAATTGATCAGTCGAAGACTCCATGTTATCTACTCCAGCTTCATCAACATAGTCATCATCGCTATCGTCAGGGTCCGAGTCAGTGTCGTCGATGATGATGTAGTTCTCCGGGCAAGTGGAATCGTCATCTTCTCCTCCTGGCGCGGGGTCTCCCATGAAAACTCCGAGCTTCCTTGTCAGGTCGCCATTCTTCTCCTCTTGTACGACGATTTCCTCCATATAATCTTCGCGTGTAGCCTTGAGTTCTTCCTCCAGCTCCGTGATCCTTGCCATCGCATTCTTCAAATCTGTCACGCCTGCGCACATCTGGTTCTCCTGGCGTCAAATGTGCTGGTTTAACTCCTGAATGAAAGAGGCAATCGATCTATCCTTCCTAGTGCTGATCATCTCCCATTGCTCATCTCGGCGCCCACAAATCTGGTAGATAGTGTCCTTGAGATCATTGTGGTAAACTTCTCCAATGCGTCCCGTGGTAATGTGTGCTGCCATACTCTTTCCTAGACTCCAGGTTGGTGCATCAAAGGAAAACTCTATGGGCTCAATGTCTGGCGTGAATGTCCTCCCTGGAACTTGAACTTGAATCATCCAGCGCTCCTCTTCTGGTAAAGTGGCATTGTAAGTCCCGGTGAAGCTTGGTATTCCGATGTTCAGGTACCTAGTGACTTCCTTCAAGTGGCGACCAAATGGGGTGTCTTCATCCGGTTGCGTGAACTTGATCCTTTCATCCGCCATCCTAAAGAGTAGAAAATGGAGAGGAGTTAGAAATGAGAAGAGAGTAGTGATCTAGGGCTTTAGCTTAGTGGTCGTGTCCTACAGTCAGCGTGTTCTCTGATACCATCTTTGTAGCGACCAGACCTCAAACAGTCTGATCTCTGTGAATAAGTGTCATCCCTGGATCGGTAATGCTGACACACAGAGTACTTGAAGGATTTATAACAGAGTAGCAATCACACACTTATTACATCGAATGTCTCAAACGAGAACTTATTACAATAAATATGGTTTAAGTCCATCTAATACGATAACGGCGGAAGGCTTGGAAGATAAAGTGAGTCCATCAACTCCAACGGCATCACTGAGTGAAAGACCACGACCTAAGGCTCCTTACTCGTCATCTGAAAAGTCTGCAACATGACACGTTGCAGCCCGAAAAACGGGTCAGCAAATGGAATATGCTGGCAATGTAACACAATAGAGTAATGAACAGAATAATGCTATCACTACATGCATATTTGGCTGGTGGAGGCTGTATGGTTAATATGTTTTGTGAAAAGCCAATTTTTCCCTACAACAAAGGAATAAATTTTATTTAACTATCATGGTGGTTGTTAAATATTGAGAATGGTAAACCCCATCTCAATCCCAATTAAAATAATCAGTAACCCCAATCAAATTATATAATTAAGAGTGATGAGATCCACATGATAATCCAAGAACCAGATACTCAAGATGTCCATAACCGGGGACACGACTAACCATGATTAGTTTGTACACTCTACAGAGGTTTGTGCACTTATCCCCACAAGACTCGATCTCCTCCGTTTGATTTCACGCACTACATGATGTTTGAGAAACGGATGACCGAGACACAGTCTTTCCGAAGAGGTCCCCTTAACCGATAGATAGGCCGGTACACCTACAATCCCCTACATCTGCTAGCCCATCATGGAAAGGTTTCCCACAACTTACTCAACTATGACAGAGCCCATAATGGCATGTGGATGCACACGGAAGTTTCTAGCATGAATAATCTTATGATCCCTTTGAGCCTGGGTGGCAGTCCATAGGAGAATCACACGGTACCCCGGGATTTCCAAAAAAAAAACAGGCAATCACTGGAATTCCTCAGGTGCCTCAATCCACCCAGATGTGTAGTAAAGTTGCCACCTTAAGTTGAACCATTAATTAACAATACACACATATTCATGAATGCACTCAAACCCAATCCACGTCTACAAGCATAGCATAGCAATATAAGCAACGTAGAAGTAACTCCCAAAGGTTTGATAATAAACAGGTGAATAGGTACTACCTCATCTACGTCCCAAACCCACAATTTAATTAGATCCTAACCATTCAATTGTTGGAGGATTGATCTAATGCAATAAAACTGGGTAGTAAAGAGGTATGATCAAAGAGTTACTTGCCTTGCTGATGATCCACGAAACTTAGAGACTTGTAGTAGCACGCTTCACACTCCGAGCACTCTATCGCAAACAAACAAGCATACAATAAGCAATCAAGAAAGGGCACGGGTAAAACTCAAATAAGAGATCTAACCAGAAAGTTCCACTTAAGAACTCCGGTTTGCAAAAAGAATCAAATCAATCGAAGCAACAAAACTCAAACAGCGAAAGAAACATGCTTCGTTTACTAATCTGGACTAAAGTCAAATTTTACAGTATCAAAAACTTGTTTAAGTTGGTTAAACAAAAAGAGGTTTTCGAGACGAAACTCTAGGCCTTGAATCGCCTGATTCCGATATACGAGCGAAAAGTTATACTAGAACGCAAATCGGATAAGAAATCGCGATCGAGAATAATCGCGGAAAACCCGAGAAAAAGAAAAACTGACGAACAGGCTAACGAACAAACGTTCGCTGTCTGCGGCTTAACGGTGAAAACCGTTCATTAAAACGAACGAACGAACGGGCGACTACCTCCGCCGGGTCAGCGAACGGCGGCGGCGCGGCGTGGGTTAGGGTTTGGGGCGCGAGTGCGGCGGGGCTGGGCCTCGGGTGGCTCGGGGCGCGGATTATAAAGCCCCCCGGGCGGAGTCCCACTCGGGTACGGCCCGGAGTCGGTTTTGACTTTTTTAAAATAATTCCGACATGCAGAAAAAGAAAGAAAAGAAATACTAAATAGACTCTAAAAATCCCGAAATAAAATTTCCCCGTCCTCTAAAAATAAGCCAGGCAAGGTGAACATTTATTTTGGCCTAAAATGCAATTTTGAAAAACGCATATTTTTCCTAATTCAAATAAAATAGCGATAAAACTCTGAATAAAAATCTTATTTGATTTTTATATTAAATCTCCGATATTTCTTTATTTTGAGGAAGTCATTTTATCCTGTCTCTTTTATTTTTATAAAAGAAATATTCCAGAGAAAAATAATTAAAATTAAACGATCTTCTTTTCAAAATTCGAGAAAAACTTGAATATGAAAGTAATGAAATCCCCAACTCTCTCCGCGGGTCCTTGAGTTGCGTAGAATTTCTAGGATCAAACCAAAATGCAATACAATATGATACACAATGATGATCTAATGTATAACATTCCAAATTGAAAATTTGGGATGTTACATTTGTGAGGGGTGTGCGTCCAAATTTTCGTCAAACATGCCAATTTTCTACCACACCATCTAGGTGTCATGCCATTACGTCAAGCAAGGTTTCATGTATTTTTGATATTTTTTGATGTTCTTGGAATTTGAATGCCATGGCACTCGGTGCTTTGTGTCCAAGCCGTGACACCCCAATGTGTTTGAAAATTTCTTCCAATTTACTGCACATAGAATTAACTAGCATACAAGTATACAAATATGACTTTTCAAACCGTTATGGTTAGCTCTTGCATGTACATGTAGTTCAAATTTGAATGACGTTAACTAAATAGCTAGTGAATCACTTAAATGTCTTTAAAAAGGTCAAATGACGCCTGAAATTGTCCAAATTTTGACATGACATTGTTATTAATGCATGTTAACTGTAGAAATGTTTTGAAGGCCATAAGACGAAGCTACCGCCGGTTCGTCATGAAACATGCATTGTGCCCTCCCAGAACCACGAGCCTTCTAGTGAGTTGCTCTGGTTTGTGAGGGGAGTGTGTCCAAAGTTTTATCAAAAAGGCCATTTTTTACCACACCATCTTGGTGCCATGCCATTGCGTCAAGCAATGTTTCATGTATTTATGATCATTTTTGAATTTTTTAGAATTAAAATGCCATGGCACTCGATGCTTTATGTCCAAGCCGTGACACCAATTGTTGGGGAACGTAGTAATTTCAAAAATTTCCTACGCACACGCAAGATCATGGTGATGCATAGCAACGAGAGGGGAGAGTGTTGTCCATGTACCCTCGTAGACTGAAAGCGGGAGCGTTAGCACAACGCGGTTGATGTAGTCGTACGTCTTCACGATCCGACCGATCAAGTACCGAACGTACGACACCTCCGAGTTCAGCACACGTTCAGCCCGATGACGTCCCTCGAACTCCGATCCAGCCGAGTGTTGAGGGAGAGTTTCGTCAGCACGACGGCGTGGTGACGATGTTGATGTTCTACCGACGCAGGGCTTCGCCTAAGCACTCTGATGATTATCGAGGTGGACTATGGTGGAGGGGGGGCACCGCACACGGCTAAAAGATCAAATCAATTGTTGTGTCTCCAAGGGGTGCCCCCTCCCCGTATATAAAGGAGTGGAGGAGGGGGAGGGCCGGCCTCTCTATGGCGCGGCCTAGGAGGAGTCCTACTCCCACCGGGAGTAGGATTCCCCCCCCCCTTCCAAGTAGTAGGAGTAGGAGTCAAGGAAAGGGGAGAGAGAAGAGAAGGAAGGAGGGGGCGCAACCCCTCCCCCAAGTAGTAGGACTAGGCCTTGGTGGAGGGGGCCCCAGCCTCTCCTCTCTCTTTCCCCTAAAGCCCAATAAGGCCCATATACTCCCAGGCGAATTCCCGTAATTCTCCGGTACTCCGAAAAATACCCGAATCACTCGGAAACTTTCCGATGTCCGAATATAGTCGTCCAATATATCGATCTTTACGTCTCGACCATTTCGAGACTCCTCCTCATGTCCCCGATCTTATCCGGGACTCCGAACTACCTGCGGTACATCAAAACACATAAACTCATAATATAACCGTCATCGAACTTTAAGCGTGCGGACCCTACGGGTTCGAGAACAATGTAGACATGACCGAGACACGTCTCCGGTCAATAACCAATAGCGGAACCTGGATGCTCATATTGGCTCCCACATATTCTACGAAGATCTTTATCGTTCAAACCGTATAACAACATACATTGTTCCCTTTGTCATCGGTATGTTACTTGCCCGAGATTCGATTGTCGGTATCTTAATACCTAGTTCAATCTCGTTACCGGCAAGTCTCTTTACTCGTTCCGTAATACATCATCCCGCAACTAACTCATTAGTTACAATGCTTGCAAGGCTTATAGTGATGTGCATTACTGAGTGGGCCCAGAGATACCTCTCCGACAATCGGAGTGACAAATCCTAATCTCGAAATACGCCAACCCAACAAGTACCTTCGGAGACACTTATAGAGCACCTTTATAATCACCCAGTTACGTTGTGACGTTTGGTAGCACACAAAGTGTTCCTCCGGTAAACGTGAGTTGCACAATCTCATAGTCATAGGAACATGTATAAGTCATGAAGAAAGCAGTAGCAACATACTAAACGATGAAGTGCTATGCTAACGGAACGGGTCAAGTCAATCACATCATTCTCCTAATGATGTGACCCCGTTAATCAAATGACAACTCATGTGTATGGTTAGGAAAGATAACCATCTTTAATTAACGAGCTAGTCAAGTAGAGGCATACTAGTGACACTCTGTTTGTCTATGTATTCACACATGTATTATGTTTCCGGTTAATACAATTATAGCATGAATAATAAACATTTATCATGATATAAGAAAATAAATAATAACTTTATTATTGCCTTGTAACGCCCCGGATCTGATGCGCCAGGTGTCCGCCAGTTATTTGTCGTCGTTGCCATGTCAGCTGCTTGCGTGTTGCATTTTGCCATGTCATCATGTGCATCTCATTTTGCATACGTGATCGTCTCATGCATCTGAGCATTTTCCCCGTTGTCCGTTTTGCAATCCGACACTCCTATGTTCCCCGGCGCCCCTTTTGCCTCTTTTCGTGTGCGGGCCAGCGGGCGCTCCGGCAAGTCCCCAGCCGCCATCTACATCATCTCCGGCGAGATTCTGGCGAGATCCGCTGCGTTGACTTTTTCCTCTCGAGGGTATAATTTCATCAGTCCTGAAAATTTTGCATTCTGGTCCCCTGTTCATCGCATCATATCTCCTCATCCGCAGCTCTATTTTGCATGTGTAATATACCAAAATGTTCATCTCGTTGTGCTCTTCATTTCATATCATTGTGCCATGCTTGTTTGAGTTCATCTTGATGACATAATCATCATTGCAAGAGTGATATATAATGTTGTCTGCTGTAACTTAACAGAACATGCTCATTTGTTATTTTTGCATCTTTTTGTGTGATTTTCTTTTAAGCATGAAGTCTACATGTGTTATGAGCTACAACATGCCGTATTTGCTGTGGTGCAATCCACTCTTCATGATATTCCATGTGTTGATTGATACAAGCTCGCAAAATAGCCTCCGTGATGTTGCTGATTTCAGAGACTTAGAATTTCTCCAAGTCTTTGTTCTGCTGTTATTTTCATGCCATGTATTCATGTAGCTACAGTGAGATCGATGCCTCTTTTGAGTATGTTAAGTATGGATTTTTGGATATATGGTTATGCTCTATCTATCCATGCCTCTGGTTGCATTTATAGAGTGCCCTAGCATGTCTTAATCTTGCTCTAGTTTTGCTATAAAATATTCATGGCAGATTGTTTACATGTTATTCAATTTTTCCACGGTTGTTGCTAGTGATCCATGCATGCTATGAACTTGCTCTTGCCATGCTTATCTTCATGAACATGTCTTCTTTCTGGTAGTATTCTTATCTTGTCATGAAATGCAGTGATTTGAGTGCATCGATCTCGCAAAGATGCCTTCATAATTCTGTTTATGCCATGCACTGTTATTTTTAGTAAGTCTGAATCTGTAATGAAACTTGCTATGTTTACATGGGCGCCGTCATATCTTCTGTGCCCTTTTGGCTCATGGTCAGTAAGTGAGTTTTGTTATATATAATTAGTAGATTCATTCCATGCCTTGTTTTACTATGATAAGTTCCTGTACCATGTTGTTTTATAGCCTTAAACATTGCAACCTGATGTTATTTCTGCCATGTCCTGTGAATTCTGCTAAGTCTGTGAACCTGGTATTATTTGCAATTTTTCCATGTCCTTTTGAGCATGTTATAATAGTTTCTGGAGATAGCTCAGTGTTCATGTTTTATTATGCTTTATCTGTAAATCATGTCCAATTCTTTTGTTTTCATATTGAGAAGTTGTAGCATGTTGTTTTGATGCTTGCAATATGCCTAGTTGCTGTTTTGGACAGCTTGTCCTTTAAACTTGATTCATGTGTATGTGTTGAACCGTTGCTCCGTTTTGCGTGTGCTCTATATGAAACTTGCTTAGTTTTGCATGTAGCTTCATATTACCTTGTTGCATCCATGTTTTGAGGTGCGTGCTTGATGTTTGAATGCATTTTGCATCAATGCCATGTTTAACTTGTTTTGCTCATATCTCCTAGGCCGTAGCTACGAGTTAAATGAACTTTATATGTAACTTGACTAGAATTTCGTGTAGATCATCTTGGTGCATCTTAACTTGCTATTTAACAACTTGAACATAAAGTTTATTCAGATCTGGACCAATTTCGAAATTTGCATATGAGGACTTGCCGGAATTGTTATATGTTGTTTCTGGCCTCATTTAAACTTGCTTTGTTGTGTTGACCTTGTATGCATCATCTCTTGCCATGAGCAGCTTCATGTAGCCTTGTCATGCATCATACTTGGTTGAGCATCATGCCTTGTTCATGTGTGGTGTGTTTACTATGTTGTGTGCTTCTTCTCGATAGTTCCCGTTTCGTTGCGATCGTGAGGATTCGTTCGTCTACGCTTGGTTCGTCTTCGTGGCTTCATCTTCTTCATGGACTCGTTCTTCTTTCTTGTGGGATATGAGGCAAGATGACCGTCACCTTGGATCTCATTACTATCATTGCTATGCTAGTTGCTTCGATCTATCGCTATGCCGCGTTACCTACCACTTGCTTATCAAGCCTCCCAAATTGCCATTAACCTTTAAGCTTTGTCACCCTTCCTAGCAAACCGTTGTTTGGCTATGTTACCGCTTTGCTCAGCCCCTCTTATAGCATTGCTAGTTGCAGGTGAAGATGAAGATTGCTCCATGTTGGATTATGTTTATGTGGGGATATCACAATATCTCTTATATTATTAATGCATCTATATACTTGGTAAAGGGTGGAAGGATCGGCCTTATGCCTGGTGTTTTGTTCCACTCTTGACGCCCTAGTATCCGTCACATCGGTATTATGTTCCTGGATTTTGCATCCCTAACGCGGTTGGGTGATTTATGGGACCCCCTTGACAGTTCGCCTGGAATAAAACTCTTCCAGCAAGGCCCAACCTTGGTTTTACATTTGCCTAACAACCTATCACCCCTTCCCTTGGGTCGGCCAACCCAAGGGTCATCTTTATTTAGCCCCCCCGGGCCAGTGCTTCTCTAAGTGCTGGTCCGAATCGAGTAGACTGCGGGGCCACCTTGGGGAAACTTGAGGGCTGGTTTTACTCGTAGGATGTCTCATCCGGTGTGCCCTGAGAAAGAGATATGTGCAGCTCCTATCGGGATTTGTCAGCACATTCGGGCGGCTTTGCTGGTCTTGTTTTACCATTGTCGAAATGTCTTGTAACCAGGATTCCGAGTCTGATCGGGTCTTCCTGGGAGAAGGAATATCCTTCGTTTACCGTGAGAGCTTGTGATGGGCTAAGTTGGGACGCCCCTGCAGGGTTTGAACTTTCGAAAGCCGTGCCCGCGGTTATGTGGCAGATGGGAATTTGTTAATGTACGGTTGTAGTAAACTTGAATTAAACTCTTCTAAAATACACCAACCGTGTGCGTAACCGTGAGTGTCTCTTTTCGGGGTTGTTCGAGAGGAGAACACGGTTTCTGGTTTATGTTTGACGTAAGTAGGAGTTCAGGATCACTTCTTGATCATTACTAGTTGACGACCGCTTGCTTTGCTTCTCTTCTCGCTCTGATTTGCGTAAGTTAGCCACCATACATTGCTTAGCCGCTGCTGCAACCTCACCACCTTACCCCTTCCTTTCCCATTAAGCTTTTCCAGTCTTGATACCCATGGTAATGGGATTGCTGAGTCCTCGTGGCTCATAGATTACTACAACAACAGTTGCAGGTACAGGTTATGCGATGATCTTGACGTGAGAGCGAAGTTTATTTGTATTGGAGTTCTTCTGCTTCTTCCTCGATTGAGGGATAGGTTCCTGGTCGGCAGCCTGGGCTAGCAGGGTGGATATTGTTTGAGTTTCTGTTTATGTTTCATCTGTAGTCGGATGTTATTCTTATGTATGATGTATTGTTGTATTCATGTGACATTGTATGTCTTGGTTGTATCCCACTATTATGTAATGTTGATGTAATGATATCCACCTTGCAAAAGCGTCTTCAAGATGCGTTTCTATCCTTGGTGGGACCTTCAAGTTCCTTTAGGATAGGACCGCATCTTGGGCGTGACATGCCTCTAGGGCATATTTCCATCAGTCTCCCACTTGCACTAGAGTCAATAATCTAGTTCATATCACCATGTGATTTAATACCAATAGTTCACATCACCATGTGATTAACACCCATAGTTCACATCGTCATGTGACCAACACCCAAAGGGTTTACTAGAGTCAATAATCTAGTTCACATAGCTATGTGATTAACACCCAAAGAGTACTAAGGTGTGATCATGTTTTGCTTGTGAGAGAAGTTTAGTCAACGGGTCTGCCACATTCAGATCCGTATGCATTTTGCAAATTTCTATGTCAACAATGCTCTGCACGGAGCTACTCTAGCTAATTGCTCCCACTTTCATTATGTATCCAGATTGAGACTTAGAATCATCTGGATCAGTGTCAAAATTTGCATCGACGTAACCCTTTACGATGAACCTTTTTGTCACCTCCATAATCGATAAACATATCCTTATTCCACTAAGGATAATTTGACCGCTGTCCAGTGATCTACTCCTAGATCACTATTGTACTCCCTTGCCAAAATCAGTGTAGGGTATACAATAGATCTGGTACACAGCATGGCATACTTTATAGAACCTATGGCCAAGGCATAGGGAATGACTTCCATTCTCGTTCTATCTTTTGCTATGGTCGGGCTTTGAGTCTTACTCAATTTCACACCTTGTAACACAGGCAAGAACTCTTTCTTTGACTGTTCCATTTTGAACTACTTCAAAATCTTGTCAAGGTATGTACTCATTGAAAAACTTATCAAGCGTCTTGATCTATCTCTATAGATCTTGATGCTCAATATGTATGCAGCTTCACCGAGGTCTTTCTTTGAAAAACTCCTTTCAAACACTCCTTTATGCTTCGCAAAATAATTCGACATTATTTCCGATCAACAATATGTCATTCACATATACTTATCAGAAATGCCGTAGTGCTCCCACTCACTTTCTTGTAAATACAGGCTTCACCGCAAGTCTGTATAAAACTATATCCTTTGATGAACTTATCAAAGCGTATATTCCAACTCCGAGATGCTTGCACCAGTCCATAGATGGATCGCTGGAGCTTGCATATTTTGTTAGCACCTTTAGGATTGACAAAACCTTCTGGTTGCATCATATACAACTCTTTAATAAATCCATGAAGGAATGCAGTTTTGTTTATCCATTTGCCAGATTTCATAAAATGTGGCAATTGCTAACATGATTCGGACAGACTTAAGCATAGATACGAGTGAGAAACTCTCATCGTAGTCAACACCTTGAACTTGTCGAAAACCTTTTGCGACAGTTCTAGCTTTGTAGGTAGTAACACTACTATCAGCGTCTGTCTTCCTCTTGAAGATCCATTTATTTTTTATGGCTTGCCGATCATTGGGCAAGTCAATAAAAGTCCATACTTTGTTCTCATACATGGATCTCATCTCAGATTTCATGGCCTCAAGCCATTTCGCGGAATCTGGGCTCATCATCGCTTCCTCATAGTTCGTAGGTTCGTCATGGTCAAGTAACATGACCTCCGTAACATGATTACCGTACCACTACAGTGCGGATCTCACTCTGGTTTACCTACGAGGTTCGGTAGTAACTTGATCTGATGTTACATGATCATCATCACTAGCTTCCTCACTAATTGGTGTAGTAGTCACAGGAACAGATTTCCGTGATGAACTACTTTATAATAAGGGAGCAGGTACAGTTACCTCATCAAGTTCTACTATCCTCCCACTCACTTCTTTCGAGAGAAACTCCTTCTCTAGAAAGGATCCGTTCTTAGCAACGAATATCTTGCCTTCGGATATGTGATAGAAGGTGTACCCAACAGTAACTTTTGGGTATCCTATGAAGACGCACTTTTCCGATTTGGGTTTGAGCTTATCAGGATGAAACTTTTTCACATAAGCATCGCAACCCCAAACTTTAAGAAACGACAACTGAGGTTTCTTGCCAAACCATAGTTCATACGGTGTCGTCTCAAAGGATTAGACGGTGCCCTATTTAATGTGAATGCAGATGTCTCTAATGCATAACCCCAAAATGATAGCGGTAAATCAGTAAGAGACATCATAGATCGCACCATATCTAGTAGAGTACGATTACGATGTTTGGACACACCATTACGCTATGGTGTTCCGGGTGGCGTGAGTTGCGAAACTATTCCGCATTGTTTCAAATGAAGACCGAACTCATAACTCAAATATTCTCCTCCACGATCAGATCGTAGAAACTTTATTTTCTTGTTACGATGATTTTCAACTTCACTCTGAAATTCTTTGAAGTTTTCAAATGTTTCAGACTTATGTTTCATTAAGTAGATATACCCATATCTGCTTAAATCATCTGTGAAGGTGAGAAAATAATGATACCCGCCGCGAGCCTCAATATTCATCGGACCACATACATCTGTATGTATGATTTCCAACAAATCTATTGCTCGCTCCATAGTTCCGGAGAACGGCGTTTTAGTCATCTTGCCCATGAGGCACGGTTCGCAAGTACAAAGTGATTCATAATCAAGTGGTTCCAAAAGTACATCAGTATGGACTTTCTTCATGCGCTTTACACCGATATGACCTAAACGGCAGTGCCACAAATAAGTTGCACTATCATTATCAACTCTGCATCTTTTTGGCTTCAATATTATGTGTATCACTACGATCAAGATCCAACAAACCATTTTCGTTGGTGTGTATGACCATAGAAGGTTCTATTCATGTAAACAGAACAACAATTGTTCTCTAACTTAAATGAATAACCGTATTGCAATAAACATGATCAAATCATATTCATGCTTAACGCAAACACCAAATAACACTTATTTAGGTTCAACACTAGGGAGTGTGCGATGATGATCATATCAATCTTGGAACCACTTCCAACACACATCGTCACTTCACCCTTAACTAGTCTCTGTTCATTCTGCAACTCCCGTTTCGAGTTACTAATCTTAGCAACTGAACTAGTATCAAATACCGAGGGGTTGCTATAAACACTAGTAAAGTACACATCAATAACATGTATATCAAATATACCTTTGTTCACTTTGCCATCCTTCTTATCCGCCAAATACTTGGGGAAGTTCCGCTCAAAGGACCAGTCCCTTTGAAGTAGAAGCACTTAGTCTCGTGCTTAGGTCCGCACTTGGGCTTCTTCACTTGAGCAGCAACTTGCTTGCCATTCTTCTTGAAGTTCCCCTTCTTCCCTTTGTCCTTTCTCTTGAAACTAGTGGTCTTGTCAACCATCAACACTTGATGTTTTTCTTGATTTCTACCTTTGCCGATTTTAGCATCGTGAAGAGCTTGGGAATTGTTTTCGTCATCCCTTGCATATTATAGTTCATCACGAAGTTCTACTAACTTGGTGATGGTGACTAGAGAATTCATCAATCACTATTTTATCCGAAGATTAACTCCCACTTGATTCAAGTGATTGTAGTACCCAGACAATCTGAGCACATGCTCACTGCTTGAGCTATTCTCCTCCATCTTTTAGCTATAGAACCTGTTGGAGACTTCATATCTCTCAACTCGGGTATATGCTTGAAATATTAACTTCAACTCCTGAAAGATCTCATATGGTCCATGATGTTCAAAACGTCTTTGAAGTCCCGATTCTAAGCCGTTAAGCATGGTGCACTAAACTATCAAGTAGTCATCATACTGAGCTAGCCAAACGTTCATAACGTCTGCATCTCGCTCCTGCAATAGGTCCGCTACCTAGCGGTGCATCAAGGACATAATTCTTCCGTAGCAATGAGGATGATCCTCAGATCACGGATCCAATCCGCATCATTGCTACTAACATTTTTCAACTTAGTTTTCTCTAGGAACATATCAAAAATAAAACAGGGAGCTAAACGCGAGCTATTGATCTACAACATAGATATGCTAATACTACTGTGACTAAGTTCATGATAAATTAAAGTTCAATTAATCATATTACTTAAGAACTCCCACTTAGATAGACATCCCTCTAATCATCTAAGTGATCAGTGATCCAAATCAACTAAACCATAACCGATCATCACGTGAAATGGAGTAGTTTTCAATGGTGAACATCACTATGTTGATCATATCTACTATATGATTCACGCTCAACATTTCGGTCTCAGTGTTCCGAGGCCATATCTGCATATGCTAGGCTCGTCAAGTTTAACCTGAGTATTCTGCGTGTGCAAAACTGGCTTGCACCCGTTGTAGATGGACGTAGAGCTTATCTCACCCGATCATCATGTGGTGTCCGGGCACGATTTAACTTTGGCAACAAAGTGCATACTCCGGGAGAACACTTTTATCTTGAAATTTAGTGAGAGATCATCTTATAATGCTACCGTCAATCAAAGCAAAATAAGATGCATAAAAGATAAACATCACATGCAATCAAATTATGTGACATGATATGGCCATCATCATCTTGTGTCTTTGATCTCCATCTCCAACGCATCGTCATGATTTCCAACGTCATCGGCATGACACCATGATCTCCATCATCTTGATCTATATCAATGTGTCGTCACATGGTCGTCTCGCCAACTATTGCTATCGCATAACGATAAAGTAAAGCAATTATTTGGCGCTTGCATCTTATGCAATAAAGAGACAACCATAAGGCTTCTGCCAGTTGCTGATAACTTCAACAAAACATGATCATCTTATACAACAACTTATATATCATCACATCTTGACCATATCACATCACAACATGCCCTGCAAAAACAAGTTAGACGTCCTCTACTTTGTTGTTGCAAGTTTTACGTGGCTGCTACGGGCTGAGCAAGAACCGTTCTTACCTACGCATCAAAACCACAACGATAGTTTGTCAAGTTGGTGCTGTTTTAACCTTCGCAAGGACCGGGCGTATGCCACACTCAGTTCAACTAAAGTTGGAGAAACGGCACCGCTAGTCACCGTGTGCATAGCACGGCGGTAAAACCAGTCTCGCGTAGCGTCTGGCGTAATGTCGGTCAGGCCGCTTCATCCAACAATACCGCTGAACCAAAGTATGACATGCTGGTAAGCAGTATGACTTATATCGCCCACAACTCACTTGTGTTCTACTCGTGCATATAACATCTACGCATAAAACCAGGCTCGGATGCCACCGTTGGGGAATATACTAATTTCAAAAATTTCCTACGCACACGCAAGATCATGGTGATGCATAGCAACGAGAGGGGAGAGTGTTGTCCACGTACCCTCGTGAAGCGGGCGAAGCGTTAGCACAACGCGGTTGATGTAGTCGTCGTCTTCACGATCCGATCGATCAAGTACCGACGCATACGGCACCTCCGAGTTCAGCACACGTTCAGCCTGATGGCGTCCCTTGAACTCCGATCCATCCGAGTGTTGAGGGAGAGTTTAAATCGACCGACGGCGTGGTGATGATGATGATGTTCTACCGACGCAGGCTTCGCCTAAGCACTTTCTGATGATATCGAAGTGGACTATGGTGGAGGGGGGCACCGCACACGACTAAAAGATCAAATCAATTGTTGTGTCTCCAAGGGGTGCCCCCTCCCCGTACATAAAGGAGTGGAGGAGGGGGAGGGCTGGCCCTCTCTATGGCGCGCCCTAGGAGGAGTCCTACTCCCACCGGGAGTAGGATTCCCCCCCCCCTTCCAAGTAGTAGGAGTAGGAGTCAAGGAAAGGGGAGAGAGAAGAGAAGGAAGGAGGGGGCGCAGCCCCTCACCCTAGTCCAATTCGGACTAGGCCTTGGGGGGGGGGGGGCGCCCAGCCTCTCCTCTCTCTTTCCCCTAAAGCCCAATAAGGTCCATATACTCCCCGGCGAATTCCCGTAACTCCCCGGTACTCCAAAAAATACCCGAATCACTCGGAACCTTTCCGATGTCCGAATATAGTTGTCCAATATATCGATCTTTACGTCTCGACCATTTCAAGACTCCTCGTCATGTCCCCGATCTCATACGGGACTCCGAACTACCTTAGGTATGTCAAAACACATAAACTCATAATATAACCGTCATCGAACTTTAAGCGTGCGGACCCTACGGGTTCGAGAACAATGTAGACATGACCGAGACACGTCTCCGGTCAATAACCAATAGCGGAACTTGGATGCTCATATTGGCTCCCACATATTCTACGAAGATCTTTATCGGTCAAACCGCATAACAACATATGTTGTTCCCTTTGTCATCGGCATGTTACTTGCCCGAGATTTGATCGTCGGTATCTTAATACCTAGTTCAATCTCGTTATCGGCAAGTCTCTTTACTCGTTCCGTAATACATCATCCCGCAACTAACTCACTAGTTACAATGCTTGCAAGGCTTATAGTGATCGGAGTGACAAATCCTAATCTCAAAATACGCCAACCCAACAAGTAACTTCGGAGACACCTGTAGAGCAACTTTATAATCACCCAGTTACGTTGTGACGTTTGGTAGCACACAAAGTGTTCCTCCGGTAAACGGGAGTTGCATAATCTCATAGTCATAGGAACATGTATAAGTCATGAAGAAAGCAATAGCAACATACTAAACGATCAAGTGCTAAGCTAACGAAACGGGTCAAGTCAATCACATCATTCTCCTAATGATGTGATCCCGTTAATCAAATGACAACTCATGTCTATAGTTAGGAAACATAACCATCTTTAATTAACGAGCTAGTCAAGTAGAGGCATACTAGTGACACTCTGTTTGTTTATGTATTCACACATGTATTATGTTTCCGGTTAATACAATTATAGCATGAATAATAAACATTTATCATGATATAAGGAAATAAAAAATAACTTTATTATTGCCTCTAGGGCATATTTCCTTCACCAATATGTTCGAAAATTCCTTCCAATTTACTGCACATGGAATTAACTTGCACACAAGTACACAAATATGATTTTTCAAACCGTTATGGTTAGCTAGTTGTTACATCTACATATCGTTCAAATTTGAATTACGATCATTAAATGGCTAGAAAAACGCATGTCTTAAGTAGGTCAAATGGACCCTAAATTTTTCCAAATTTTGACATGACAGTTGTATTAGTGCACATTAACAATAGAATTTTTTTGAAGGCCACAAGAGGAAACTATCACCGGTTCATCATCAAACATGCACTGTGCCTTCTCGGAACTACGAACCTTCTAGTGAGTTGCTCCGGTTTGTGATGGGTGTGTGTCCGAAGTTTCGTCAATATGGCCAATTTTTTTTACCACACCATCTTGGTGCCATGCCATTATGTCAAGCAAGGTTTCATGTATTTCTGATCATTTTTGAGTTTTTTGGAATTTGAATGCCATGGCTCTCGATGGTTTGTGTCCAAGCCGTGACACCAATTTATTTGAAAATTCCTTCCAATTTACTGCACATGGAATTAACTCACACACAAGTACACAAATATGATTTTTCAAACCGTTATGGTTAGTTGTTCCCTGTACATGCAGTTGAAATTCGAGTTACAGTCAATAAATGGAGAGAACACCACTTAAATGTCTTAAAAAGGTCAAATGACCCCTGCAATTTTCCAAATTTTGACATGACAGTTGTATTAGTGCACGTTAACGATAGAAAAAGTTTAAGGCCATAAGAGGAATCTATCGCTGGTTCGTCATCACACATGCATTGTGCCCTCTTGGAACCACGAGCCTTCTAGTGAGTTGCTCCGGTTTGTGAGGGGTGTGTGTCCAATTTTTCATCAAACAGGCCAATTTTCTACCAAACCATCTTGGTGTCATGCCATTACGTCAAGCAAGGTTTCATGTATTTTTGATATTTTTTCATTTTCTTGGAATTTAAATGCCATGGCACTTGATGCTTTGTGGCCAAGCCGTGACACCCCAATATGTTTGAAAATTTCTTCCAATTTACTGCACAGGGAATTAACTCGCACACAAGTATACAAATATGACTTTTCAAACCATTATGGTTAGCTGTTGCATGGACATGTAGTTCAAATTTGAATGACGGTAATTAAATGGCAAGTAAATCACTTAAATGTTCCTGAAAAAGGTTAAATGACCCCTGAAATTTTCCAAAATTTGACATGGAAGTTGTATTAGTACTCCAATTTTTCCCATACATTTAAAACACTATTCGTAGCCACTGAACTCCAAATTCATCTTTCACAACTAATACAAAATATCAACAACATCACGCACAATTTATTGTAGGAACCGTCTGTGATGAAAATTCGTGGGTCTATTTAACTCTTCCTCCGTAAGCTTCGTCGGCTTTGTCTGCTCTAGTGTCGGTCACCCCCGAATCCACAAATCCCTAATCCCCATTCCCGCAACCCCTTCTTGCAAAGAATGACACCGTGGAAACACTTCTTGAGGGCTCGTACGATGGCTGCGTCCTCCCCGAGCTCCCCCGCCTGTGCTGTGAGAGTAGTCGCCTAAGTCGAGAGCGCGGGTGCATCCGCGTTGAGCGTGGCCGCATCTGCCGAGAAAACGTCTGATGAGGACATGAATTCCATTGTTACATCCACAACCCCTGTTGCTATACATTCTGGACCAATTACTAGAGCTCGCGCACATCAATTAAATTACCAGGTACTTTCGTTCCTTGGTAATGATTCTAATGTTCATGAGAATATGATGCTTCCTTAATTAGATACGTTTGTCTTGTTTACAAATGAAGGGCCTAGCTTGGACAAGAAGGATGGATATTGGAGCAAGACCAAGCATGGAGGTGATGGCATGCACAAGGGGAACAAGAACGGAGTTACAATTGATGATTTCAGGACTTTGAAGCTACCATAAGGAGTGCATGAAGCCTTGGACGAAATATACAAGATGCCACTTCATAAGTTCTGTCCAGAGGCTATTCTATGTGCTGCGTCACCTTATTATTGGGCCAGGCCCATGTAATTAGGAAATACTTCAGTATAGGCTATTTTTAGAGTCCGTATGTGTGGGGAAACAAGTGTTAGGGTTGGTTTCGGACTCCTCCAAAGGCCATGAAATTCCCCCCTCTTCCTCCATATATACAACCCTTAGGGCATCGTTTAGACTTTGGGTTTTGTTTAGATTAAAAGTTCACAATAGCTGCAACTTTGCGTACTTCATTTGTCTTCAACGACCAGACCAAGACGTCATAGAACCCCACCTTGATAAATAAAGCTTTCCTCTTTTATTCGTGATATCCAGATTGCAATTTCAGTTTCTTTCTTGTTATTCGTTTGCTTGCAGGATATAGACCCTCGTGGTCAGGTTGATCAAGCTCCGGCGTGGTGAATAACCTCTCGGAGTTGGTTTAGCGATTGCTAAGTCATGACGTCCTCGCACGTTCACAGTTGGATCGTCAAAGTCTACTCCACCATAAACGGTAGCCACCATCTCATCGAAAGACGGGACACCTTTGCCTCTATCAAGTGGTATCAGGTTCCCAGGTTGCTCGGTGAGATTTTACAGTTTTTCGTAGCTTAGATCGAGTCCGTTCTTCATACCTACAACCCACGAAAAAGCCAAAAAAATTAGGGCTAGTTCATCATATCCAAACCAATCTGAGCCATTTCATAATATTTTCTGTATTTGCTTTGCTGAATTTTCGGTTGCATCGTCGTGTCAAGTTGCTGGTCTTAGTGTCTAATTACCCTTATAGCTCCAAGTTCTGTTCACAAGTTGTCACGCCACCACCGCACCATCGTCATCGCTCCTCCCATATACCACCACCAACAACATTTTCCTTACCGCTGCCATATACATCCGCCTGTCCACCACCAATCCGAGTCCACATATACATATGCCTGTCCACCACCAACCTGAGTTCTTTTTATATTAGGTTTGTTTTGAGATTCATCTATTTTTCCGATTCGTGTTTCCTTGCCTACGTAGGTTTCAAAAAAAAGGAGCGCAAAATTTCGTGCCTATCCTGTTATTTTGAGTTGGGAAGAGTTTTGAGACACTTTCCATTATAGTGATTTTTCGCAAAAAAAATAGGAGCGCAAAAAAGAGCGCAAAAAATAGAGGGAGAAAAAAAATCCAAAGTGTGCTTTCCCCTTGTTTATGTGTCGCACCGTGATTTTGTTAACGTTCTAGGCTCACGTCTCTAGTACGGTATAGCCGGACCAGCATAGTACCATTGTTGAGCGTTTATTCAACTTTCCATCTCTGAATTGATTGGTGCTGGCATTTTTGCTAGCATATAATAAGCCTTCCCATCTCCATATACATCTACGTCGTGCATTTGATACCACCTGGTAATCGCTCTGTCCAACCTTTGAGAGTTTGGACTACAATGGTTGCCGATTACCACCTGCTGCTGGGTAAGTACTGGTAAGAATTTGAGATATGCTTGACGGATTTGTGACACCCCACCACCACCACTTTAGTAGTTTGTAGGATCATATTCTTGTGTTTTTTCTATTGCTGCTAACCATGGCAGGACCACAAGCTGACGATATTGACTGGCAGAACATGATGAAGAAGGAGCTTCATGATTAATTTCAGCAAATGTTGAGTCAACAAGTGGAAGACATGATGGCCAGCTTTGGACAGGCACTAGAGAGGATTGATGACATTGAGAAGACAATTGACACGAAGTTGGACACCAAGTTCGATGAAGTACTCGCACGTCTACCACAGCCACCACCCGCATCTGCTACACGATTGCAACATCATCAATAACTGCCTCCATGCCGCGATCCAGTAGGGCGAGTGCAACGTGTTCCTCTTGAGCCAGGACAAAGTTCTGGTGCCGCTACTACCGCTGTGGATGCTTCTGTAGCTCCTACTGCTACTGCACCGGTGGAGGACTATTACGACAATGAGGTTGATCAAAATTAGAACTACGTGCAACCACCAGCACCACCACCACCAGGTTGACCTCATCCATATAATCATAACGGTAGGGCTGCAACACCACCTCAGGTACGAGATTATGACCACATTCCTAAACTAAAATTGAATATTCCACCGTTTGAGGGTAGATACATTCCTGATGTCTATCTTACTTGGGAGTTAGAAATTGAACGATGTTTCACTTGCTTACAATATCCTGAGGAAAGACGTGTTGCTGCTACTATTTGTGAATTCACTAGTTTTGCTTCTGTTTGGTGGTCTGAACATTGTAGACTATCATGATAATATCCCTACTACTTGGGCTGCTTTGAAAACTGCTATGCGTACTCGTTGGGTTCCACCATATTATCAACGTGAATTACTTCAAAAACTGCAGTGTTTGAGACAAGAAAAAAATTCTATAGAGGAGTATTATTAGGAATTACAAACTGGCATGATTAGATGTGGTATTGTTGAGGATAATGAAGCCATGCTTGCACGTTTTATCGGTGGATTAAATAGAGAGATTCATACCATTTTAGAGTATAAAGAGTATAACAATATCACTCGTCTATTCCATCTTGCTTGCAAAGCTGAACGTGAAGTGCAGGATCGACAAGCATTGGCGCGGACTAATTTTTCTGCAGGTCGACCTTCATCATGGACATCGTGTGCATCTTCTACTTCCACACGTTCTGCTACACCGGCACCTCCGTCAGCTGCCACCTCCAGCCATGATACAAGAAAGCAGGCACTACCACCCTTATCTGCCAAGAGCACACCTGTCGGGCCTGCACAGAGTTCTTCTTCGTCCATGGCATCAATAGGGCACACACATGATATTATTTGTCGTCATTGTAAGGGTAGAGGTCACTATGCGAGAGCATGCCAATCTCCGCGTGTTATGATTGCTACTGAGGATGGTGGGTATGAGTCCGATAGTGACTATGATGAGGAGACTTTGGCTCTTATTACAAGTGAAGAACACGGTGGAGATGATTCTGATCATGAGACGCAATACATGGCTGCTGAAGATGCTGACATGTATGAAAGTTTAGTTGCTCAACGTGTTTTGAGTGTGCAGGTCACACAAGTTGAGCAAAATCAGAGGCATATTTTGTTCCATACAAAGGGAGTTGTGAAGGAATGTTCTGTTCGCGTCATCATAGATGGAGGGAGCTGCAACAACTTGGCTAGCATGGAGATGGTGGAGAAGCTATCTCTCACCACTAGACCACATCCACATGGTTACTACATCCAATGGTTCAACAACACACTACAAAAAAATACACTTCCGTGATGATACGTGCTTGTCACAGTAGGTCACGTGTTTTGTCATGCATGTACATCCATGACAATTTTATGACAGAATCAAGATAGTCATACGTAACGTCGTAGAAGTGTTCCATGACATTACCAAAATTATCATCACGAAAGTGCTCACTTCCATGACGATAAATCGCACGTCACAGAAGTGCTTTCGTCAAGGGTGACCGACACGTGGCATCCGCCGTAACGGCACGCCGTCAAGCTATCGGGTCCGGTTTGGATCCGATAACCCGTTAAAAGCCCCGACCAATGGGGATTTTCCACATGTAAAATCATCATTGGCTAGAGGAAACACGTGTTGGCTCACCGTTGGGACAGATGTCATCCACTCATTGGACCCAAAGCGCCTATGATACGTCGACACCTGGCACGGCCCAACAGAGGCCCATTCCTGTGAAAAGGCCGGCCCATTTGACTTAGTCAAAAGGTGGCGGGCGGCCTGACAAGCACATTAACGGCCTGTTCGCATATAGCCCATTTACAGCCCGCTAACCCAGGGCCCGTTTACGGCCTATCCGAATTAGGCCCAGTAGCGTCATCTGGGCCGTCCAATATAATTCCAGCCCATTTTAACTTCCTGCCCATGTATGGCCCATGACGTCTTTCGGCCCATATGGGGCCCTTAGTAACTCTCGGCCCATTAATGGCCCGTGGTAAAACTGGCCCGCAATGAACAGTGTATCACTTTATACCCATTAAGGACACGTGGTGAAACTGGCCCGTAATGAATAGTGTATCACTTTATACCCATTAACAACCCATTATTCCGTTGGGCCGTTTCCAGCCCATGTTATCTATCGGCCTTCTCAGGGCCCATTTATTCTTGGGCACATTTCGAACTTCGTTTACTTACGACACGTTACTGTCCTTTTCTGTTTCTGGGCCAAATTCAGCCCGTGGTTATAGTCGGCCCGTTTGTGGCCCATTAATACGTTGGGCCATTTTCATAGCGTTATCAAATACCGCCGATTAATGACGGCCCGTTATGGTCGGCCTGAACGGACGATTTCAACTCTAGCCCATTTACGACCATAATGTGGTCTGTTATTGGCCCATGTTTGGCCAACCGATCATACGGCCCGTAGAAGGCCCATTGATGATATGGCCCGTAGAAGGCCCATTGTGTCTACGGCCCGTATCAGGCCCATTGTTTCTATGCCGCAGAAGGCCCATTGTTTCTACGGCCCTTAGAAGGCGCATTGTTCTACGGCCCGTAGGAGACCCATATTAACTACAGTGAATATGTAGCCCATGGTTATTGTGACCTAGTTTTAAAAAATAGGTTATTGCGGCCACTAGCAAACCGCGGAAAAAGAACTGCACTGACTACAAGAAAACAAATAAACAAGACAATAAGGAAATAAATAAGCAAGCAACTTACGCTAGGCTATCACGGCTATTACACATATTACATCCACTGGGCATCAAAGTTCGCCACGAGTGCAAATATAGGGTACAAAGCAGCATATAAACGCCGCAGCAAAACAAGTCAAAAACTGAAACCACTTTAGAAGAGCTCAAGACAGAATATCCTGGGTACCCATAATGCTAGCAACATGCTTAGTAAGCTTATTAACTTTCTCTTGTTTGGTGCTTAAATCCTCCAAAGACTTGTCGCTGCACGTAAACTATGCATCTGAATTCTGCAGGACTTCCTCACCCTTCGGCTTCCTCTCGCATAACATCCGATCGATGTATTTCAACTTGAAGTTGAGACTCAAGAAGCCGAACTGATTCAGCAATGAGTTCAAGAGTCGGTGCCAGTAGTAGCCGAATTCGAACACTACATCAAGACTGGACTTCGGGGTTGTCTCAGTGTCTTCAATATAGTTTTATCAGCTTTCTTGGAGACCAACATGGATGTCTCACTATCTTGAACCTTATCTGCATTACTTCCTTTACCATTGCATAACGGTGTACTTTTCTCCAATATTTTATCCGTGTTCTAAAAGAGAAACAAACAAACACATTACATGTTTACAATGTAGTATATGAAACTCATTTTGGTAAACCAGTTCAAGAGTAAGGTGGACAGGATAACAAAGATGAAACAAACATATATCTATGTAGTATGGTCACTGTATGGTCTATATGATTCTAGTTTATGTTGCCAAATCAAGATAGATACAGTTCGAATCATATCTATTTAAGACAAAGCAGCATAGAAAGAATATAAGTGTGGGAAACTACACAACAATAACAGCACTTGTAATGTGCATGGCATGAGAACATAATTGTTTATTCAATTGAAACTGAAATCAACATAGAGCAAGTTACAATAGCAAACACGTTTAGAACATACCTGTTGCGCCATTGGAGTTTCAGTTGCATCCTTCAAATTTGAAATCAGTTGGTATGAGTAAATACAGTGATGCAAGAGCAAAGTAGTATGAACCATAGCTACAAAACCTGACCTGAGAACAATTCTTCTTCTGCTTTAAGCGTTGACTTGGGGTTCGGAGTGGTGGTCCTTGTGCTTTGGGCACTGCAGTTTCCTTACTAACTGCTCGTGTTTGGGTGCTCTGTGGTGGAGACGGTGCTGTGTCAACGGGAACTGGGTTACTATCTGCGTGGGTTTGGGTTAGAAGGGGTGTAGCTGGTTCTCAGTCCAACTAGGTAGGGGCACAATCTGCGTGAGTCTGGGTTATGTGTGGTGGGGCTGGTTCTAGGGAAAGTACAACCGTGGTTCTATCTCCATCGACAGGTAGCACGATCTTTTCTAAAGAAAAATAATTGAATGCATAGACCTTGTAACATAGACAAGTGCAATGGATAGTACGGAAGAAAACAGGGCATGAAATAATTCACATTTATGTTGTCTAACCAAATAGAATAGCAGGACATAATTTCACATATATGATGGCTAATTAAACAAGATAGCATGACACATTTTCACATGTATGATGGCTAACTAAACATGATAGAATGACATACTTCAAAATATGATGACTATGTAAACAGTATGACATGGTATAACTATATGATGTGTCTATTAAAGTGGTTGGCATGCCATAAAACACAAACATGCCATCGATGGAAACATGATGGCATGATATAATTCACGGATAGAATGACATAATTCAAAATATGATGACTATGTGAACAGAATGAGATGATATAACTATAGTATGTCTTTATAAAATGGGTTGGCATGCCATAATTCAGATACATGCTGTCTATGTAAACATCATGGCATGATATATTCAAATATATGATTTATATACTAAGGAAGTGAGCATAGGGCAATCACATATATGATGTGTCAACTAAGGATATGGCATTCAATATCGTGTATATGATGTAAAAACTAAGCATTGCAATAAAACGTATGCATGATATGAGTAATATAACCCTGCCAAGTTTGAGCATACACCTCAGGGGGATAATAGGACTGGTCATCTACCTCTGAATCCTCCTCTGAAGAGCTATCTCAGAACCAGCAAGATATATGCTTCAAAGATGTAGCATTGTCTGCTCTGAAGACCTTGTTTTCACTCCTGATTTCTCCATCACCAATTCAAATGGCTGATGCATAGGAAGAGTAGTTGAATATACAAACATTGTCGACAAAAGCAATGAGAAATACAAAAAAGGACGACATGATATAATTCACATATATGACGCTTGGCTAAACAACATGGCATTGCATAATTCACATATATAATGCCTTGCAACAAGATAGCATTGCATAATTCACATATATAATGTCTTGCAACAAGATGGCATCGCATAATTCACATATATGGTAATTAGACACTAAACAGGTGGCATTCACACAAAGCATGTCTGAACTAAGCAAATGACATAGCAATGCAAGATACCATACTCACGATATGAGCAACATAACCCTGCCAAGTTAGAGCATGCACCTCGGGGTGGAAATAGGACTGGTCATCTGTCTCTGAATCCTCCTCCAAGGAGCTATCTGTAACCAGCAAGACATGTGCTTCGTCAGATAACATTGTCTGCTCTGAAGACCTTGTTTCCACTCCAGATTTTTCCATGACCATGCCGAATAGCTGATGCACAAGAAGAGTAATTGAATGTACTAAATTTTTTGACAAATTTAACACGTAATAAAAAATGATGTCATGATATAATTCACATATAAGATGACCACTAACTGTGGTGGCATTGCAAAATTCACATATATGATGCCCGGCTAAACAAGATGGTATTGCATGATTCACATATACGATAAAGAAACTAAATGATGGCATTGACACAAAGCATGTCTAAACTAAGCAGATGACATCTTTGATGTATACAGTAATCAATGCAAGGCACCATATGCATGATATTACCAACATCAGCATGCCAAGTTAGAGCGAAGACCTCATGGGGTAAATAGGAGTGGTCTTCTGCTTCTGAATCCCCCTCAGAATAGTTATCTTCCTCTTGATTACGATCCGAAATGGGTGGAGGGAGGGCTGCCTTTGCACCCACCATGGAGCGACGTCTGCATGAAATTTTATTGCCACGCAAGGCTCGTCTCTTTTGCTCTACATGTTCAGTTCCATTGTGTACAATAACTGACATGCATAGGAATAAAATATAGTGAGATTATGTAAGGAGTGCATGCAAACTATGGATAGACCCAAAACCAATGATAGCAGGCAGATAATAGCTTTAGTTAAAAAATACAGATAATGGCTCCTTTAATGTTTGTTTGCACCCAACATGAAACTCATAGTAGACACTCGAGATTAACCAGATAGTAGACAGATACCATTGATTGCTGGCCCAATATGTACCCCACAACCATTTTAAAACTCAAGTTTCATCATAAGTTTGGACCTGACTCGGAGTCTAATTGGTGAACACGACGATAAAGCAGCATGTCATCATATTAAGCAATGCATAACGTGGCGGAACCACGGAAGAGTGCGACCTCTCTTGCGGACCCGTGTAGTCCTCAAGGTCATCTACTCAGTTGATGATGGTAATGCAGGTGTCGTGGCTACCGGCGGCGGGGAAGAAGATCTGAGGCGGCAAAAGAAAGTATGGAGAGCAGATCCCTGCTATGGTGAACCCTTCCGTCGTTCGAGCAGCTGAGCTAGGGTAGAACACAGCGCAGCAGGAGCAGGACAAACCACACAAGGTTTTCTTTGACACATATCTATAACAGAAGTAATTGTGCAAGGGCTTATTTGAATTTGAGGATTCTAACAATGCAGGGATATGAAATAGACAGGAATAGGATAGGAATGCACGTGCAAAACAGAGAATTTAAAAACACATGATTTCTTCCAATCTAGGTGTTTGATTCACAAGAATTGGAAGATCACATGATACAAAGAAGCATGGTGGGATTAAGTCGAACCACAAGAAAATGTACAGTTATAATACTATTATGCTACTATCTCTTAGTCTTGTGCTTCATGAATAGGAATTTGAAAAGGAGGACAAGTGGAAAATTCCTACGATTTTTCTTTCAGGGAGACACTAAAGGAACAAATCCTACAGTTTTCCTTTGCTCCATTCCTTTGCACCAAATTCATGAAAAGTAGTACCATACGAAACTTTCCGATTCCTATGTTTTTCATTCACTTTTCCTTTCAAGCACTGGCGATTGTAGTAGGAAGGCTTGAGCAAGGAAAAGCCTACACTAAAAAATGTTTTGTGCTACTTCTATTACTTTGGACCCAGGCCACTGCCCTACTAGCTCAACTCCCAGGGCCATCGACAAATGCACAGCTCAAACACGTAGAGATAAATAATGATGGCATTCAAGAGACTCCATCAGGGATAGCTAAGTTGCCTGGTACCTCACTGCTTGTCATATAGTAGGATAAAATAATCATATTTCCCATTAGTCCGTGTGCTCAGTGGACAATATATATAACATGTAGAGTAAAAAAGATATGCAACAAGTGTACAACCTCTTTGGCGAAGCCATGTCGATCTCAGCGTGATTGGGTTGGCCGGTGAGGATGCTCGGTGACTTGGCTCACGGAGGAGGGGAAGAAGATCTTAGGCGCCCGGAGATGGAGCCCGAGGTACTGCTCACTGTGATGGAGGGTTTCATCGTTGGAGCAACTCCGGTGAGTTGTGCGGCCTTGAGGCTGAAGCAGGACAAGAGAGACAACGTTAATCTGAGTGGAATTCTAATAGCATCTCCAATAGATGACGTAAAATACATAACCACAAAGTGCTAGATGTAAAATACATCAGCCGCTTATCTCTGAACTTAACTGTCGAAACTGAATTTAACTGTCGAAACTAAACTTGACTGTCGAAAATGAATTTTGCTGTCGAAACTGAATTTTACTGTCGAAACTGAACGCACTAGAGGTGAGGCTACACGTCAGTCGACTGACTTTTTCATCTCTGGTTGGTCGATTTTGCAGCCATTGGATACAAAATCAAGGGCCTGCAGTTCATCTTCAACCTCCACCCCCTAAGCCGCCAGCCACCATCGGCCAACAGCCGCCCTCGGCCGGCAGTGCGCCGCCCCGCTCACCCCGAAAACACTCCCCACCGTCGGTCCGCCGCCGCCCCGGCCATCCCTCTAGGCCCCTGCGTCGAGATTTTTCTCTGGCGATCCCACGCCACCGCCCCACCACCGCCCCCACCCTGAACCCTAAGATAGATAGTGGGGTACCTCTCCGGTGAGCCCCCTCCCTGCTATGGCTGGTTCTTCCTTAACTCCGGTGAGCCCCCCCCCCCCACCCCCTGAAAATCGGCTGACCCAAAAGTCGATTCTGTCGACTGAAGTGTAGCTAAATCGGAGCAGCATCGCAAGCAAGAGCAAGAGCGAGAGCAGCAGCAAGAGCAAGAGCAAGAGAAAGAGGAGACAAGGTAGGGGACCGAGAGCAAGAGCAGAGCAGCAGTGCGAGTGAGAGCTAAAGCAGCAGTAGCTCCTACTGATGTGGACGTCGCTGCCAAGGGAGCGACACCGTGGAGGAAGTGGCCGGCGACTCCGACGTGGATGGAGTCGCGCCGTGTCGGCTCGGGATCGAGCGGCGGCAGCACCGTGAGATCAAATCAAGAATAAAATGCAGCGATTAGTGTACATCCTCTTTGGTGGAAACGATTAGGCCGCAGCTTCATCCGAGGAAACGGTGATGATGATGCTCTTCCGGTGGTGCAGGTGAAGACGGCGGTGTGGGAATGGAGGTAGCGCGAAAGATGAGGGGAACATCGGGGTAGCTCCTTGGAGGTGGAGGACGGGGTGGCTGAACCGGCGGGACGACCAGATCGACGACGGATCCTCATCCGGTACGGTGGATGAGGGACATCGAGGTGTTGCTGTGGATGACGTCGTCGGGGAAGAGGCTCCGGCTGGGTGGCAAACAGAGGAGGGTGTGGGGCTTCGCGGGTTTTCCCGGCCTCGATGTACGAATGGGTGGGCGGATAGGATGGGAGTTGATACGTTTCCGTCGTATCTACTTTTCCAAATACTTTTGCCCTTGTTTTGGACTCTAATTTGCATGATTTGGATGGAACTAACCTGGACTGATACTATTTTCAGCAGAATTGCCATGGTGTTATCTTTGTGCAGAAACAAAAGTTCTCGGAATGACCTGAAACTTCACGGAGATTATTTTTGGAAATAATAAAAATACTGGCAAAAGAATCAAGGCCAAGGGGCCCACACCCTTTTCATGAGGGTGGGAGGCGCCGCCCTGTGCGCCCCCGCCTCATGGGCCCCTCGAGCTCCACCGACCTCAACTCCAACTACATATATTCGTGTTCGGGGAAAATCAGAGAAAAAGATTCATCGCGTTTTACGATATGGAGCCGCCGCCAAGCCCTAGACTCTCTCGGAAGGCTGATCTGGAGTCCGTTCGGGGCTCCGGAGAGGGGAATCCGTCGCCATCGTCATCATCAACCATCCTCCATCACCAATTTCATGATGCTCACCGCCGTGCATGAGCAATTCCATCGTAGGCTTGCTAGACGGTGATGGGTTGGATGAGATTTATCATATAATCGAGTTAGTTTTGTTAGAGTTTGATCCCTAGTATCCACTATGTTCTGAGATTTATGTTGCTATGACTTTGCTATGCTTAATGCTTGTCGCTAGGGCCTGAGTGCCATGATTTCATATCTGAACCTATTATGTTTCCATGAATATATGTGAGTTCTTGCTCCTATCTTGCAAGTCTATAGTCACCTACTATGTGTTATGACTCGGGACCACTCCCGATGATGACCGTAGTTTGAGGAGTTCATGTATTCACTATTTGTTAATGCTTTGGTCCGGTACTCTATTAAAAGGAGGCCTTAATATCCCTTAGTTTCCGCTAGGACCCCGCTGCCACGGGAGGGTAGGACAAAAGATACCATGCAAGTTCTTTTGCATAAGCACGTATGACTATATTCGGAATATATGCCTACATTACATTGATGAATTGGAGCTAGTTCTGTGTCACCCTATGTTATGAATGTTACATGATGAACCGCATCTAGCATAATTCTCCATCACCGATCCAATGCCTACGAGCTTTTCACATATTGTTCTTTGCTTATTTACTTTACGTTGCTATTGTTACAATCACTACAAAACCCAAAAATATTACTTTCTCTACCTTTACCATTACTATCATACTACTTTGCTACTAAATACTTTGCTGCAGATACTAAGTTACCAAGGTGTGGTTGAATTGACAACTCAACTGCTAATACTTGAGAATATTCTTTGGCTCCCCTTGTGTCGAATCAATAAATTTGGGTTGAATACTCTACCCTCGAAAACTGCTATGATCCCCTATACTTGTGGGTTATCAAGACTATTTTCTGGCGCCGTTGTCGGGGAGCATAGCTCTATTATTTGAGTCACTTGGGATTTATATCTGCTGGTCACTATGAAGAACTTGAAAGACGCGAAAACTAAAATTTATCCCTCAACTACGAGGGGAGGTAAGGAACTGCCATCTAGCTCTGCACTTGATTCACCTTCTGTTTTGAATAAGCTTGCAACACCTAAACCTAATTCTGCTATTAATTTTTATATGTCGCATGTTATTGATGATGCCACTTCTGCTATGCATGATACTTATGATGAAACTACTTCTATGCTTGATACTACTGTGCCACTTGGTGAATTTCTTGATGAACAACTTGCTAGGGCTAGAGAGAATGAAATTATTGAAACTGATAATATTGATGAAAGTGATGATGACGATTCTCCCCCTAGATATGAATTGCCTGTTGTGCCTGAGGGCTATGTTATGGATGAAGAAACTGCTAGAGACTTTCTTGCTTGCAATGATAGAAGTGATCTTAAGAAATTATTAGCGAAGCTGAAAGAAAAAACTCTGAATGCTAGAATGAAATATGATCCTGCTTATGCTACTTCACCTATCTTTGTTACTGATAAGGATTATGAATTCTCTGTCGACCATGATATAATTACTTTGGTTGAATCTTATCCTTTCTATGGCTATGAATCTAAAACTGTTGTGGCACATCTTAGTAAATTAAATGATATAGCCACCCTGTTCACTAATGATGAAAAAACTCGCTACTACTATATCCTTAAGATATTTCCGTTCTCATTAAAGGGTGATGCTAAGATATGGTTTAATTCTCTTGATCCTTGTTGTGTGCATAGTCCCCAGGATATGATTTATTACTTCTCTGCTAAATATTTCCCTGCTCATAAGAAAGAAGCTGCCTTAAGGGAAATATATAATTTTTTGCAAATTGAAGAAGAGAGTCTCCCACAAGCTTGGGGGGAGCTTCTCCAATTACTTAATGCTTTCCCTAATCATCCTCTCAGGAAAAATGAAATACTTGATATCTTTTATAATGACTAACCGATGCTTCCAGAGACCACTTGGATAGTTGTGCTGGTTGTGTTTTCAGGGAAAGAACACCAGATGAAGCTGAAATTCTATTGAATAATATATTGACCAATGAAAATAACTGGACACTTCCCGAACCAACTCCTAAGCCAACTCCGAAGAGAAGGGGTATTCTATTTCTTATTCCTGAGGATATGCAAGAGGCAAATAAATCTACGAAAGAAAAAGGTATAAAAGCTGAAGATGTTAAGAATTTACCTCCTGTTGAAGAAACATGGTCTTAATTTACCGCCTGTTGAAGAAATACATGGTTTTAATCCATTACTTATTGAAGAAGTACACAATCTTGATAACCCGACACAGGTAGTAAAGGTAAATTCTCTCTATAGATATGATAAAGCTGAAATCCCTCCTACTAAGTTTGCTAGCCAATGCTTAGATGAGTTTGATAACTTTATGGTTAAGCAAGAAGACTTCAATGCTTATTTTGGTAGACAATTAAAACACAAAGCTTATATGATTGAACACTTGAGTGATTATATGTCTCGAGTTAAAGGTGAACTTAAACTCATTAGTAAACATGCTTCTATGGTTACCACTCAAGTAGAACAAGTACTTAAAGCTCAGAATGATTTGCTCAATGAATTGAATTGTAAGAAAAATGTTTTTCTATTAGAGTGGCTACTAGAACTGGTAAAATGACTCAGGAACCTTTGTATCCTGAAGGCCATCCTAATAGAATTGAGCAAGATTCTCAAAGATAATTTAGATGCACCTAGTTCTTCTAAAAAGAAGAAAAAGAAAAATGATAGGGCTTTGCATGCTTCGAACCTGTTGTTGACACACCTGAGAATCCCAATGATATTTCTATTTCTGATGCTGAAACACAATCTGGTAATGAACATGAACCTAGTGATAATGCTAATGATGATGTTCATACTTATGGTCAACCTAGTAACGATAATGATGTAGAAATTGAACCTACTATTGATCTTGATAACCCACAATCAAAGAATCAACGTTATGATAAGAGAGACTTTGTTGCTAGGAAGCACGGTGAGGAAAAAGAACCATGGGTTCAGAAACCCATGCCTTTTCCTCCCAAACTATCCAAGAAAAAGGATGATGAGGATTTTGAGCGATTTGCTGAAATGATTAGACCTATCTTTTTGTGTATGCGTTTGACTGATATGCTCAACTCCGCCTATGTTGTCTCAACATAGCCGGTCCCAAGCCCGGGAAAAGGAGGAGGGTTGTGATAGTCTTGGCGAGCCAACGTAAAAACTCAGCCACTCTTATGGAGATGAAACCCAAAAGATTTTCGTTGGTGCGTAACCCTTTCAGCAACGCGCCACATCGGAACCCGGGTGTGGTGGAAAATGGGCAAGGGCCGGGCTGTCACCCCCTGGTGGCGTGCCGTATCTTGATCCGGATACGGTGGCAAGTGAGCGAGGATCGGGTCATCGCATCCTTAGTGGCGCGCTACATCGGCGCCCGGATGTAGTGGAAAATGGGCAAGGGTCTTCACATTTGACTCGACGAGTGCGAAGGGTAAGGAAGCTAGCCGAGCCTAGGAGGATTCTCTTAGGTAGCTGGAATGTAGGGTCCCTGACAGGGAAGCTTCGGGAGCTAGTTGATGCAGCGGTGAGGAGAGGTGTTGATATCCTTTGCGTCCAAGAAACCAAATGGAGAGGATAGAAGGCGAAGGAGGTGGAGGATACCGGCTTCAAGCTGTGGTACACGGGGACGGCTACAAACAGAAATGGCGTTGGCATCTTGATCAACAAGAGCCTCAAGTATGGAGTGGTAGACGTCAAGAGATGCGGGGACCGGATTATCCTGGTCAAGCTGGTAGTTGAGGACTTGGTTCTCAATGTTATCAGCGTGTAGCCCCGCAAGTAGGCCACAATGAGAACACCAAGAGGGAGTTCTGGGAAGGCCTGGAAGACATGGTTAGGAGTGTACTGATTGGTGAGAAGATCTTCATTGGAGGAGACCTCAATGGCCATGTGGGTACATCTAACACATGTTTCGAAGGGGCGCATGGGGGCTTTGTCTATGGCATCAGGAATCAAGAAGGAGAAGATGTCTTAAGCTTTGCTCTAGCCTACAACATGATTGTAGCTAACACCCTCTTTAGAAAGAGATAATCACATGTGGTAACTTCTAGTAGTGGCCAACACTCTAGCCAGATTGATTTCATCCTTTTGAGAAGAGAAGATAGGCGTGCGTGCCTAGACTGTAAGGTGATACCGGGAGAGAGTGTTGTACCCCATCATAAGCTGGTGGTTGTTGACTTCCACTTTCGGATTCGTGTCCAACGGGATAAGCATGCCAAAGTCACTAGAACAAAGTGGTGGAAGCTCAAGGGGGAGGTAGCTCAGGCGTTCAAGGAGAGGGTCATTAAGGAGGGCCCTTGGGAGGAAGGAGGGGATGCGGACAATGTGTGGATGAAGATGGAGACTTGCATTCGTAAGGTGGCCTCGGAGGAGTTTGGAGTGTCTAGGGGAAGGAGATGCGAAGATAATGATACCTGGTGGTGGAATGATGATGTCCAGAAGGCGATTAAAGAGAAGAAATATTGCTTCAGACGCCTATACCTGGATAGGAGTGCAGACAACATAGAGAAGTACAAGATGGCGAAGAAGGCTGCAAAGTTTAGCTGTTGGTGAAGCAAGGGTTCGGACATATGAGGACCTCTACCAACGGTTAGGCACGAAGGAAGGCGAAAGGGACATCTATAAGATGGCCAAGATCCGAGAGAGGAAGACGAGGGATATTGGCCAAGTCAAATGCATCAAGGACGGAGCAGGCCAACTCTTGGTGAAGGACGAGGAGATTAAGCATAGATGGCGGAGTACTTGACAAGTTGTTCAATGGGGAGAATGAGAGTTCTACCATTGAACCGGACGACTCCTTTGATGAGACCGATGCTTTTGTGCGGCGAATCCAGGAGTCTGAGGTCAAGGAGGCTTTAAAAACGATGAAAGGAGGCAAGACGATGGTCCCTGATTGTATCCCCATTGAGGTGTGGAAAGGTCTCGGGGACATAGCGATAGTATGGCTAACCAAGCTTTTCAACCTCATTTTTCGGGCAAACAAGATGCTAGAAGAATGGAGACGGACTATATTACTACCAATCTTCAAAAACAAGGGGGATGTTCAGAGTTGTACTAATTACCTTTGAATTAAGCTGATGAGCCATACAATGAAGCTATGGGAGAGAGTCATTGAGCACCGCTTAAGAAGAATAACAAGCGTGACCAAAAATCAGTTTGGTTTCATGCACAGGAGGTCGACCATGGAAGCCATTTTCTTGGTATGACAACTTATGGAGAGATATAGGGAGCAAAAGAAGGACTTGCATATGGTGTTCATTGACTTGGAGAAGGCCTATGATAAGATACCACGGAATGTCATGTGGTGGGCCTTGGAGAAACACAAAGTCCCAGAAAAGTACATTACCCTCATCAAGGACATGTACGATAATGTTGTGACTAGTGTTCGAACAAGTGATGTCGACACTGATGACTTCCCGATTAAGATAGGACTGCATCAGGGGTTAGCTTTGAGCCCTTATCTTTTTGCATTGGTGATGGATGAGGTCGGATATACAAGGAGATATCCCATGGTGTATGCTCTTTGCGGATGATTTGGTGCTAGTTGACGATAGTCAGACGGGGGTAAATAGGAAGTTAGAGTTATGGAAACAAACCTTGGAATCGAAAGCGTTTAGGCTTAGTAGAACTAAAACCGAGTACATGATGTGCGTTTTCAGTACTATTAGGTGTGAGGAAGAGGAGGTTAGCCTTGATGGCCAGGTGGTACTCCAGAAGGACACCTTTCGGTATTTGGGGTCAATGCTACAGGAGGATGGGGGTATTGATGAAGATGTGAACCATCGAATCAAAGCCGGATGGATGAAGTGGCGCCAAGCTTTTGGCATTCTCTGTGACAAGAGTGCCACAAAAGCTAAAAGGCAAGTTCTACAGGACGACGGTTCGACCCGCAATGTTGTATGGCGCTGAGTGTTGGCCGACTAAAAGGCGACATGTTCAACAGTTAGTGTGGTGGAGATGCGTATGTTGAGATGGATGTGTGGCCACACGAGGAAGGATCGAGTCCGGAATGATGATATACGAGATAGAGTTGGGGTAGCACCGATTGAAGAGAAGCTTGTCCAACATCGTCTGAGATGGTTTGGGCATATTCAGCGCATGCCTCCAGAAGCTCCAGTGCATAGCGGACGGCTAAAGCATGCGGAGAATGTCAAGAGAGGGCGGGGTAGACCGAATTTAATATGGGAGGATTCTGTTAAGAGAGACCTGAAGGATTGGAGTATCATCGAAGAGCTAGCTATGGACAGGGGTGCGTGGAAGCTTGCTATCCATGTGCGAGAGCCATGAGTTGGTTGCGAGATCTTATGGGTTTCACCTCTAGCCTACCCCAACTTATTTGGGACTAAAGGCTTTGTTGTTGTTGTTGTTGTTGTTGTTGTTGTTGTTGTTGTTGTTGTTGTTGTTGTTGTCGTTGTTGTTGTTGTTGTTGTTGTTGTTGTTGTTGTTGTTGTTGTTGTTTGACTGATATGCTCAAAATGAATCCTTATGCTAAGTATATGAAAGAAATTGTTACAAATAAAAGAAAGATACCAGAAGCTGAAATTTCCACCATTCTTGCTAATTATACTTTTAAGGGTGGAATACCAAAGAAACTAGGAGATCCAGGAGTACCCACTATACCATGCTCCATTAAAATAAACTATGTTAGAACTGCTTTATGTGATCTTGGAGCCGGTGTTAGTGTTATGCCTCTCTCTTTATATCATAGACTTGATTTGAATAAGTTGACACCTATTGAAATATCTTTGCAAATGGCTGATAAATCAACTGCTATACATTGCCAAGATTTGTGAGGATGTGCCTGTTGTGGTTGCAAACGTTACTATTTTAACAGACTTTGTTATTCTTGATATTCCCGAGGATGATAGTATGTCTATTATTCTTGGAAGACCATTTTTGAATACTGCAGGGGCTGTTATTGATTGCAACAAAGGCAATGTCACTTTTCATGTTAATGGCAATGAGCATACGATACACTTTCCGAGGAAACAACCTCAAGTTCATAGTATAAACTCTATTGGAAAAATTCCATCGAATATTTTTGGAGGTTTTGAATTTCCTCTTCCTACTGTCAAAAAGAGATATGATATTCTTATTGTTCCGGACGTGCATATCCCCGTTGAGGTAACATAGTGTTATTCGAAATTTCTCCGGTTTCATGTTATTCGAAATGAGTTTGTTAACAAGACCTGATCAACCATGTTAGTGGATTCCTTTTGATGAGCATGAGATGCATGAAGTTAGAAGGCACAACCTTCTGTACCCTCCTTTTACTTTCTGTTGTTTAGTTGAAATAAAGTAAAAATAATATTTTCTGTTAGTTTTCTGATTTATCCGTGCAATATAAAAATACCCCGAAAATGAAAGTTCTCCAAATGCCCCAAATTTGAAATATGATTTTTTCTAGAATATTTGAGAATATATGGCACTGAGAACACAACAGGGGGAGCAAGCACCTAGCCACGAGGGTCCAGGGCGCGCCCACCCCTACAGGGCCCGCCCCCCTGCCTCGTGGGCCCCTGGTGGCTCCCCTCCACTTATTCCTACACCCATACACTCCTTCCTCCCAAAAAAATCACCAACCAGCTCAAGCACGAGTTCTTGCTCATTTTGCTGCGATTTTCCATCTCCTTGCTCAAAGCACCTCTCACAAAACTGCTTTGGGGGATTGTTGCTTGGTATGTGACTCCTCCAATGGTCCAATTAGTTTTTGTTCTAGTGCTTTATTCATTGCAAATTTGTGCTACCTAGGTGACCAGGTTCTTGAGCTTGCATGTCAAATTTATATGGTTCCAAGTAGTTCTAATGCATGATATAGTCTCTAGGCACTTGTAGGAGTAGTTTCTATCAATTTTGTTGAGTTTGGTTCACTTTTATTTGAAGTTACTAAAATTTTCAGAAATTTTTCAGAGGAAGAAACATGTTTAGGAAAATGTACCAAGGTGGCCTTTCAAGGAAGCAAGGACCCAGGCTCGCAATGCGCGATGCCGACGATGAACCACCAAGGGACGCTCAAGTGCGGGCTTGTGAATGGCCTTCAGAGAACTTTATGGATCAAGCATGAATCAAGGAAGAATTTAACGCATACGTGCGCAACGCTGATCTTGAGAGCTTCGAGACAGATAAGTGCCGCCAGTACCACTATCTCACTGATTCCTTTGTGAGAAGGTTTGAATATTCATCATCACGCAATTCTCAAACTGTCCTATTTGATCTTTATGAAAATTCTTATACTATGGACTTAGAGGACTTTAATACTGCTTGCAAACTTCCACAATGGGGCAGCACTAGTGAGCCTCGCAAATCTGAGTTTAGAGATTTCTTGCTAGTATAACTGTGGGGGAGTCTAGAGACATAATACTAGCTACCATAGGGAGCATCCATTTTCTTGCTATACATTATTTTGCTCTCTTCATAGGTAGGTGCATAAATGGTAAGGATGAATCATGCCACATGTGTGTCCCTGATCTCAGTGTTCTCAGGAGTGCTATGTTAGGAGATAAACATTATAATTTGGGAGCCATTGTTGCACGTAGGTTGCATAATAATAGATTTAATGGAGATTTCTTTGGTGGAATTTATGCAAACCATTTAGCTAATTTTCATAATATACCTATTCATGATTATAATATGGAATTGCCTCCTTATTATCTGGATTTTAATGCCATGGTTCACCATCAGTTTGTTGAGAGGAATGCACCGCCTCTCCAGTATCGACTAATCTTTGACAGGCGTCACGCCGTCAATATTGTCCTCCCTGCTCCTACTCTCTTTGACTTTCAGGCAAAAGGGAGACATTTTATAACCAGAGAGGAGGAAAATGAGTACGAGAGGACGATGAGGGCAGCTTGCCTCCAAGCTGCAGCCCATGATGCAATAGTCGCTGCATCTCAGTACGACCCCAGTTACAACTTTGGGTATCCGCCAGGCCAGCCGTGGCCATAGACCAACTTAGGCCAAAAGCCTAAGCTTGGGGGAGTACGTATTTCTCACCGACATTACATTCATGTTCACACACTCATTGCTAGATGTCGGTACTTGTCGGTGTACTAGAGTAGGGGTACCCTAGTATCCCGTACTCGTGCACGGACAGTTGCAGCACCCCGCGGCAGCTGCACCCCGAGAAGAGCGGATCGAGGCGAGGCACACGAGAAGTTTACCCAGCTTCGGAGCTCTCCGGAGAGATAAAACTCCTACTGCTGCTTGTTTGATGTATTGTGTTCTTGCTAGGGAGCGATGCGAGATACAAAACCTAGCGTGAGCATATCTGGTCTCTAGTGAGTCGAATGAACCGAACCTCCTCTACGTTGCGCATGGGCCTCCTTTTATATGCTCAAGGGTCTCCGACAGTGGCAACATAGGCGAGGGTACAAATGTAAAACAGGAGTTGGTACACCTACTCGAACAAAGTGTACAATACAAGATACCTAACTCGACGGCAAGGGACAAAAGCAATAAATGCCCGTCGGTGTCGCCCAAACAAAGGCAACAGAGACCGTCAGTGCGCCACCGCCGCCACGATGGCTAGCTTGTCGTGCCGCTTATCGCTGCTCTCCGCTGGCTGCACAGCCTCGACACGCCGCCGCATGGAATGGTCCCATGGCGACACGTTGCTGGATGAGCTGGAGCGGAGATGGAGAGAGGTTGCTTGCTGCTCGGAGACTTGTCGCGCCCGAGCCTTCCCGCAAGCTCCTCTGCCGGGCCTTGTCTTCTCGCATGCCTTGAGTGGCCTTCCGGCAAGCTCCTCTTGCCGGGCCTTGTCTTCTTAGTCAAATACTTTGTTCTTGAATGGCTCCAAAGGAGCCACGGAGGATCTTGGCGGTGATTTAGGCAAACCTCGCCGCTGGTGTCAGAATCGTCATGCGTGCACGAGTACGGGATACTAGGGTACCCCTACTCTAGTACACCGACAGAGCCCCGGGCCTGGGCCGTACATCTGCCGAAGCGCTGTCGGGCCAGGCCCAAAACAAGTGCACGGTCACACGCTGAATTGATCACGCCGCAATCTCGCCTTCGACCCACCACGACCCCCACTAACGGCACGCACGAACGTGGCGCTGCGTAAGAGATCGTGGGCGTGGTCGTGGGGTTTCTTTATTAGGAAAAGCGGAACGTCCGCCTCCCCTCTTTATAAGCGGAGGAAACAGGGCAGGCCGCCCACTCCGCCATTGTTGTCCTGTCAAGAAAACCACCGCCGCCCCCTTCTTCTCCAAAGGCGAAGAGAGCAGCGCCCGCCCCTTTCGCCGCAAGCCTGCTCACCGCCGTCGGCATCCTCAGACGCCCTCGCCAAGGCTCCGAAAGCCGACAAGGAGAACGGCGTCAGGTCGGCCGAGGCGCAGCTGCCATGGCGCTGCGCAAGGAGCGGGCCATCTCCCCCAGCTCGGCGCAAGGGAGCTGCGGATGTCTTCTATCTCTTTGGTCGACGGAGACGCAGCGTGCATCCGCGCATCGAAGGTACTCCCGCCTCCGCTTCTGATTTGGCCCCAACTGGGTACCCCTTCTTTGCCCTTTTTCTATTATTGCGGGCTTTGCCCGCCTTTTTCCGAAGTTCTTCTGCGATATCATGAACACGTATGGCCTCCGCCTCCTTGATTTCACCCCCAACACCGTCTTGACCACGGCAGTTTTCGCGCACCTTTGCGAAAACTTTGTCGGAGTCCACCCAAATGTGGCACTCTTCCGCCACTTCTTCGTGCCCCTGCCGAGAGAGGAGAGCCACTTGCCGGAGGGATAGCTTGGGTCTCTGTGGATCGGCAAGAAAGAAGCCTATCTGGAAGGAGAGTTCCGCAACAAGTGGGAGGAGTGGAGAGCCAATTGGTGTTGGGTCGTGAGAGGAGAACCCGCAGCCCTTTCATCGCTGCAGGCGCCTAAACCCCAATAGTGCGCGCAGAGATTGGAGTAACTTGGCGCCGGAGGATGCTAGGTTGAAGATAGCCGTGACCCGGATTTTGTGCCTCGTGCTTGCCGGACTCACCGTAGGCGCAGTTGGCGCAGATTTCCTTCGTCGCCAGACGCTTCCCTTGCAGGAGAGAGGAGGAGGCCTGCTTGGGAGTTCCAAAATGCGCAGACATTATGAGGTTGCGCCCGGCCTGAATCTAGAATTTCACCGCCTTGGAGTTGGATGCGATGCTGCTAGAGCTGTTCAAGAACGACCCGATCACCCCGAGTGGTTTAGGTTGCCGAGGGGGTCGCCCCATTGTGCAACAACTCGGCGCTCGACCGCATCCGCGCCATGATGCCGCCAGCGATTCCCATGGGATCGCTCCAACCTGGCAGAGCCCCCGACGAGGTCGTGGCAGCAGTTCTTCGACGACTTGGAAGAAGTGCCGATCCGCCCGACGAAAGCGTAAAGGCTCACTCGCGACACTACCGACGAGGAGATGGCGCGTATTGCCACCAGGGTGGAGGAGGCGGCAAGATCACGCTGTCACCGGAGCCTTCGGGTATACCGTGGAGGAGGCGGACGCTGCGAAGGCGGCAAGCCTTGCCGAGCGAAGGGAGATCGCCGGCGAGGACGAGCTTGTCGAGCCCGAGGCCGGGTTGAGTGGACCCGCCGAGGGTGCTTCTTCTCCACCACCCAGCGACTTGCCGCCAGCGGAGCCCCCGGTTCCGCCGAAGAGGCATCTCCGCAAGGCCGGAGACGAGTCGGGGCGGCAGATCGCCCACAAGAAGAAGCCCAAGCGACGCGCCTTACATGCGAAAGCGATGTTGCCGCGGAGCGCCTCACACCGCTGCGACAACCGAGCGCCACACTACCGCCGACGCCACGCTTAAGCGGCCAAGAGAGCCCACTTCCCCGCTTCGTCGACCGGAGGCGAGCCGAGTTTGACTTCTCCGCGCCAGCTCCGAGGAGGAAGACGAAGAGTAAGCTCTTGAGATTGTGCTTGTATTTCTTCAATTTTATTGCTTCATCTTGAATCTGATTTGCTTCGTTGCTCGACTCTTTCCTTTTCGTGACGCCGCCCAGAGCGTCGAATAGGGCCAAGATCCCGACGGTTGACGTTGAGGACGATCCTCCCGTGGCAACATGGGACGCATCCGAGACCCCCTTGCCGGACCCGGCAACCCTTCCTCAGAGCAGCCCCCAGCACAGCCCCCAAAGTAAGTGTGCGGGTTTCTCCTCACTATTAGGTGTGCAGGGGCTGCCGGCGAGGAGGAAGCACGCGACAACACCGACAAGGCCGGCGTCGTGGAAGAAGAGGTTGTTGCTGTGGAAGAAGAGGCCGTCGCCGACGAGCCTGTTGGCGAGAAGGCCACCGAGGCTGCCGACGCAGAAGCCGGGCGAGGGTTCGGCGATCGTGACCGACGGCCCCGAGGCCGCAGGAGCGCCATGTGCTACACCGACAACCGACTTCCCCCGCCGCTGCAGATCAGTTCGAGGAGCCCCAGCCCGACGCCTACCTGAAGGCCGGCGAGGGTGTCTTCATCAAACTCCCCTGGGAACCGAGTTCCAGGGCGCCGGTCGAAGGAGAGACCTTCGACGGCGAAGCTACTCGCCTCGCTAGGGCCGACGCTGATGGACGCCGCCAAAGCAGCAGTGGCGAAGTTCGAGGAGGAGCAACTTGAAGAAGCTGTCACTCTACCGCCCGGCAAGCCAAGTTGGAGTCCCGGAAGCACTTGTCGCGAGGGCAGGAGCGGACATGGAGAAGCGCCAGAAGAGCTCCGAGCGCCAACCAAGAAACTCTCCGCTGATGTAGCGTAAGCGCTGGGCAACTTGCGGAAGAGCGCACGACCTTCATCCTTGAGAAGGCCGCAGCTGAGGAGGAGCAGCGGCTGGCTGCCGAGAAGCTCTCCGCGCAGGAAAGCGAGCTGGCGCAGCGGAAGGTCAACCTGGACAGCCACGAAGAAGACCTTGCCGCGCGTGAGGAGTCACTTGGCGGGGCGCTTAAGGAAGCGAAGGATGCTGCCGCAGCCGCCTAGGCCGCCAAGGAAGAGTTGAAGGCGAAGGTGGCACAGCTGGAGGCCAGCCTCAAGAAGAGCGGCGAAGAGCTTGCCGCGCTCAAGCATGGGCGCGAGAAGGACGCCTACACTCTTGGCGAGCTGCAGAGTCGTCTCGCTGATAGGGGCAAGGAGCTCGACGCCGCCAAGGATTCCAAGGCGGATCTTGAGCTGAAGCCGACCGCCTGACGCAGGTTGGACGGCGCCAGAGAGCGGGAGGTCGGCTTGTTGGAGACGATCAAGGCCAAGGAGGAGCTGCTAGTGAATGTTGCCTCCACCTGTAGCGCCTTGAGGGAGAGCGTGGAGCACTGGATCGAAGGTCTTGTGGACACCGGCCACGACATCCACAACGAAATGATGGAGCTAGGGATGATGGACCTTGCATTCTCCGACGAAAGCATCTCCAACCCAGCGCCAAACTCAGCTTTATTCTTCAAAGGCGCAGGACGGGTCTCCAGCCGACTCGGGAAGAGGTCCCAAAGCAGCTGGCCGAGGAATCACGCCGGATCTATGCAGGAGCCCTCGAGAAGGTGTTGATAAAGGTGGCCTTCCGCAATCCGGGCCTCAACCTTAACGGGCGCCCTCGTGATCCTTGCCGCCAGATGCCAACGTGGAGGAGTTTCAAAGCCCTTGTCGCACACATTGTGGACAAGGTGAACAAGATCAAGCGGATTGATGGCGACCGCGTAGACTAGGCCGCCAATTTTATCTTTCCTTGTCGCTGCCGATCATGTTTAGAACACTTTGTAAGATCAGCGACAAGTAAATTTCTAATATACTCTAACTAAGGCTATCAATGCAACGTTATTTCCTCTACTTGATTCCTTCCTTTGTAATGCGTTTCGCCTTTACGCATTTGGGGACCTGCCGGTGCGGGCACCTTTGTCATGAAGCGCTGAGTGCGAACGTCAAGGCCGGCAAGGTGCCGCCTCCGACAAGCAACCTTGTCGCGACTAGCCGCAGCTCACTTAAGTTGTTGAGCGGACTCGAAACAAAGTAAGGGCGCGACTAGCCTGCGAGTTGGTTCCTCTGCGCACAGGTTTTCCATACAAAGTACTATCATTCGAGGAAGATAACTTAAAAATTTAAAAATTGGTTGCTCAAATTTGGCAACTTAGCTTTTCTGTCTCTTGCTTCCCGATGAGGCGAAACTTCCTCGAGCGGTGCCTGGTCCATAGTATTATCTTCTCCTTCCCCCCTGGTTAACTTGTGCGCGAGGGAGCCTTCCTTTCTTTGAGAAAAGAGAAAGAAGAGGAAATAAAGTTATGGAGCCCAGCGGCTCGATTTTGCTTACCGGGTGTGGTTGCTGCACAAGGTGTTAGCCAAAACATGCAATAAAATGATGAAAGCATGAATTTGACAAGTTGTGCGCAACACATGAGCTTTATCGATGCATCGGGTCTGCGCTCGCTTTGTACAAAGGATTACATGCAACAGCGGCAAGACTTGTATTAAGGTGGTTGCCGGAACGGGTTCCGCAACCGCGCCCTATGGGTAAAACTTACGAAGATGCTCAATGTTCCATGAGTTGCTCACCGGGATGCCATCTTCGGTCTCAAGGCGGACAGCGCCAGGCCTAGTGATTCGTTTCACCCGATAAGGGCCTTCCCACTTTGGCGTCAACTTGTTTGAATTCTTGGCGGACTGAACGCTACCAAGAACAAGGTCGCCTTCCTCGAGACTTCGCACTAACTCAAGGGCTATGGTAGCGACGCAAAGCTTGTCAGAAGCGAGCAGCTCGCATGACTCAAGACAATCCTCCTCAAGGAGCAGCGTCATCTTGTCGCAGCTGCTCTTGCTCAAGCTCATCATAAGCGAGCACTCGAGGCGATCCGTATACGAGTTCCGTGGGGAGAACTGCCTCTGCTCCATAGACTAGAGCAAAAGGTGTCTGGCCGGTGGCTCGATTTGGCGTTGTCCTGATCGACCAAAGAACCACCGACAGCTCCTCGATCCAGTTTCTTCCGCACTTGTACAGCCTGTCGAAAGTTATGGTCTTGAGCCCTGCTGGCACTTCAAAGCATTTTCCTCTCTCGCTTGACCGCTGCTTCTCGGGTGAGCAATGGAAGCAAAGCAGACCTTGGCGCCAAGATCTTGGACGACCGCATGAAGGTGCGACTCAGAATTGTGTGCCGTTGTCGGTGATGATCCTGTTAGGTATTCAAACGGCAAACAATCGACCAAGAACTTGATCGCTGACCGTCTTTGTCACCTTCCTCACCGCTTCCACTTCGCCACTTTATGAACTTGTCGATGGCGACGTTACAAGTATTCAAAGCCCCGACCGCCGGGAAAGGGGCCGAGGATGTCGAGCCCCGTAATCAAAAATGACCGTGATAAAGGGATCGCCCGGAGAGCCCGAGCTGGTTGGTGTATCTGTTTGGAATGGAACCGCACGCTTCACACTTGGTTACTTGTGCAGTTGCATCCTCGAGGGATGTCGGCCGAAGAAACCTTGCCGGAAAGCTTTGCCGTTAGTGCTCTCGCGCCAATGTGGTGACCACATATGCCTCCGTGTATCTCGCCAAAAAGCTTATGTCCATCTTCCCCGAATACACTTCAATTTCACACCGCTGAGTCTTCTTCTGCACGGTATGCCGTCGACAAACCGGTACATACTCGATCGTCGGGCTACTATTTCCGCTTCTTCTCGCCTTCGGAAGTTCTCCGTCTTCAAGGAAATGGACAATCTGCTTTGTACCCATGCTTTGGAGCTATGCGGCTCGACAACAAGGACCAAAGGCACATCTGCCGCGGGAACATCAGCTTTCACGGCAAGAACTCGCGGCTCGCCGAGCTTGACGCCTCGGCAAGCTTGCCGGAGCAAAACTTGTCGGAAGCGCCCGCTTCAACGAACAAACCTCGGGCTTGTCGGAGCAGACCGCCCTCAAAGATCGCTGGTGTTGATCTTGGGGACCTTCGCAACGACGGCTTCGGAAGCTCTGCCGGAAAGTAGTCACCAGAGATCAACTTCCTCTTCTTGCTTTGTCCAGTTGATGGTGTTACGGTTGCTATCGAGTCAGCCTTGAGCACGAAAATCCCTGGTTCCACAGCAACTTAAGTGCAGCGCACTTTGACAAAGCCGTCAAGAATATCATTCGAGCTCTTGGAACATGTTCCATTTGCAGTGCCGTCAAAGTGCTCTTCTTCTAGCTTCCTCACTTCATCAACGTAGGCTTCCATCAACGGACTCTGGTAATCTTTGTTCACTTGGCGGACGAAAAGTTGCGAGTCACCCCTGACAATAAGCTTTTTGATCCCAAGGTCCATCGCGATCTCGAGACCGGCAAGCAAACCTTCATACTCTGCAGTATTGTTTGTTGCTTGCTCCTTGGGAAAGTGCATCTCGACTACGACTTGAGGTGCTCTCCGGTGGGTGCGATAAGCAAGACGCCGGCACCGGGCGCCTTTGCAGCGAGAAGGCACCATCAAAGTACATCAGCCACTCTTTGCTTGCTTCCTTGACGGGAATGCTCGCCTCCGAATCTCTTCATCTAGCGCTACGCCCATTCTGCTATGAATTCTGCCAACGCCCGCTTTTGATAGTTGATGTGCTTTCAAACTTGAGACCAAAGCTTGACAGCCCAATGCCCACTCGACAATCCCGCCTGCTGCTTCCGGATTCGCAGATCCTCTTCAGCGGAAAGCGAGTGACAACTATGATCTCAGGTGCTTGGAAGTAATGGCGCAGCTTTCTCGAGGCCATGAGGAGGCCGAAAGCAATTTCGCACACCGTAGTACCTTGACCTAGCCCCCGCAGGAGGGAATCGACAAAGTAGACTGGGCGCTGCACCATCCTTTTCTCGTGATCCGTCATGCGTCTGCGCTGGATTCGCCCTTTTTGTCGGGACTAGAGCTTGTCGGCGAAGCCCCCGCTTGTCGCCGGATGTGCTTGCCGTGGTTGCCGGCTCGTCATCCGCCTCCCTCTCCGCTATTAACGCAGCACTAACCACTTTGATTGGTTGCTGCTATATATAGCAGCAACTTCTCTTGTGGTTTAGGTGCGACAAGTGTTGGAGTGGAGGACAGGTATCTCTTTAAGTCCTGCAGTGAAGCCTCCGCTTCGGGAGTCCATTTCATTGACCCGCTTTTTCAAAATCTTGAAAACGGGCAGGCGCCGCCAGACCTAGAAATAAACCTGCTGAGAGCAGCTACGCAACCGGCAAGTCTTCGTACATCCTTGACGTGCTTTGGTGCTTCAATCTGCTCAATGGCCTTGATCTTGTCGGGATTAGCTTCAATCCCTCGTTGAGACACGAAGAACCCGAGAAGCTTGCCGGAAGGGACTCCAAACACGCACTTCTCGGGGTTGAGCTTGAGGTTGATCTTGCGCAGATTTGCAAAGGTCTCGTCCAAATCTTGAACCAGAGTTGCTTTTCCTTGCTTTTGACCACTATGTCATCCATGTAGGCTTCTACATTTCTGTGCATTTGTGTAACGCCCCCGATGCGGCTATATCTCCCACGTGTCGAGGCACGACTTAGAGGCATAACCGCATTGAAAGCAATGTCGCAAGTGAGGTAATCTTCACACAACCCATGTAATAAATAAGGGAAAGAGATACATAGTTGGCTTACATGCCACTTCACACAAAGACATAATTAAACATCCATCATTCGTAGTACACTCAAGGTCCGACTACGGAACCAAAATAAAAGAAGATACCCCAAATGCTAACACAGATCCTCGAATCGTCTCCAACTGGGCACCACTACTGATCATCCGGGAAAGACACATAGTAACGACCACGTTCTCGTCAACTCCCACTTGAGCTCGGTTGAGTCACCAGACCGCATCGCTTGCACTGCAACTGTTTTGGGAAGTATCCGTGAGTCACGGGACTCAAAGCAATCTCACACCCGCGAGATCAAGACTATTTAAGCTTATAGGAAGGACTGAGTAGTAAAGTGGAGCGGCAGCAAGTTTACTAGCATATATGGTGGCTACTTCAAGAAAAGAGAGCGAGAAGAGGAGCAAAGCACGGACGTGAAGCTAGTAGCGATCAAGAAGTGATCCTGAACTACTTACGCCGACATAACTCCAACATCGTGTTCACTTCCGGACTCCGCCGAGAAGAGACCATCACGGTTACACACGCCGTTGATGTGTATTTTATATTGAGGTCAACTTCGGGTTTTCTACAACCGACATTAACAAATTCCCATCTGCCTCATAACCGCGGCACGGCTTTCAAAGATATTACCCTGCAGGGTGTCCCAACTTAGCCCATTATAAGCTCTCACGGTCAACGAAGGATATTCCTTCTACCGGAAGACCCGATCAATCTCGAATCCTTGACTACAAGACATTTCGACAAAGCAATAAAACAAGACCAGCAAAGCCGCCCGAATGTGCCGACAAATCCCGATAGGAGCTGCACATATCTCGTTCTCGTGGCACACCGGATGAGCAGTCCGCATAACTAAAACCAGACCTCAAGTTTCCTTGAGGGGCGCTGCAAAGCACTTAGTTTGGGCCAGCACTCAAGGAGCACCGTCCGGGGGTTAAAATAAAGATGACCCTCGGCTCGCGAAACCCGGGGAAAAGGCTTAGGTGGCAAATGGTAAAACCAATGTTGGGCCGCGGCCGACGAAGTCTTATTCAAAGCGAACTGTCAAGGGGTCCCATAAATCACCCAACCGTAAGGAACGCGAAATCAAGGAACATAACACCGTATGACGGAAACTAGGGTGGCAAGAGTGGAACAAAACACGAGGCATAAGGCCGAGCCTTCCACCCTTTACCAAGTATATAGATGTATTAAATATAGCAGATATTTATATTGTGATATCCCCAACAAGTAAACATGTTCCAACAAGGAACAACATCTCCATGTTCCAACAAGGAACAAACTTCATCTTCACTCGCAACTAGCAACGCTTATAAGAGGGGCCGAGCAAAGCGGCAATATAGCCAATCAACGGTTTGCTAGGAAAGGATGGTTAGGGCTGACATGGCAATATGGGTGGCATGATATCGCAAGTGGTAGGCCTGGCAGCATAGGCAAAGCAAAATAGCGAGCAGCTCGCATAGCAAACATAGAAGTGAATTCGAGCGTATGGTCATCTTCGTCAATGTTCTCGTGAGTTGTCGAAAGCTTGATCCTCGTGAAGCGTTCTCAACAGGTTCCTCGCTCACGTACTGCCTCCGGCTCTACCCAAAGCAACAACACAAACAAAGGAACCACAATAAATCACGGTGCAATGCACAATCAACATGATGCAAAACATGACATGATATGCGGATGTGATATGCAATGCGATCTTGGCGCTCGGAAGGAAATGATGAACCAGGCATCAACTTGGCAAACCAAGTATGCCACTGGAAAGATGAGATGATTTCGGTTGAAATCGATATAAAGATCACCGAATCGGATACACGGTTTGCAAAAGACAAGCAAAACAAGAATGGCACAAATCTGCCATTAACAGCATGACGCCACTTAGCAAGCAACAAATAATTAAGCTTACTGCACCCAAACGTATCAACAAAGTACATGGCAGTGATCTACACAAGATGCTTGACAAAAGATGAGCACTGAGCTTCGCTAAATCACATCATAACAGGTTCAAACAAGCATGGCAAAAGTGCACAAAATATCAGGCTGGACATGGCAAAAACAGCATCAGGTTGCAATGTTCAGAGCAGCAAAACTACATACTACAGGACCTTGAAATAGCAAAACATGCATGGCAAGAATCTACTCAAATCATAGAACAAAAGTACCTTACTGACCATAAGCCAAAAAGGACTCGAAAATATAGTAACGCCCATGTCAATATTGAAAGTTTCGTTAACAGATTCAGCAACATGGCATGTCAAAAACTGATAACAAGTAGGCATGTTTACAAGCTCAATGCACTCACTACAGAGCCTTAAATGATAAACTAAGCATACATTCATCAAGAAGACATGTCATAGAAGACATACATGGCAAGAAAAATAGCATAGCATAAATGGATCAACCACAACAACCTTGGCAAAATTGAATAACATGTAAACAATCTGCCAGGAAACATTTTATAGCAAAAAGTAGAGCTCGATTGACTCAAGCTATGATACTCCATAATTGCAAACAAGGACATGGATGGATAGAGCAAGACATGTTTAACAAAACATCCTTACTGAAGTATCTCAAAATATGCATAGATCTCTCGGTATCATCAAGTTAACAAGGCATCAAAATATCAGCTAAACAGGGCTGAAAACAGCAACAACAGGACACCTACTTTGCATGCTTGTGCTAGTCACCACATAGATCATAAAAATACATGGCATACACTCCTGGAAAGATGGCATGGCATATTACAAAACACATGTAGGACTCCAATTCATAGGGTGCACACATCAATCATGGCAAAAATAACAAAAGTGCAAGTTCTGTTAAGAAACAGAAACTAACAACATATAGCACTCTTACAACAGCATTTCGGGCATCAAGATGTGCTCGAAAGAAAATGATGCAATGAGATGAAATGATCTACTCTTCGAGGCGAACATTTTGACATATTATACGCGAAAAACGGATCTACGATGACAAAGTTACAGCAAGTAGAAAATGCAACAAATAACATTAGATGCAAAAATACTTAGAGAAAATAGGAGGGGAGAGAGAGCAGAGGTCAATCTGCCTTGGCTGGCCGGATCGGGCCCGATCTGAATCGGCGGCGGGCGGCGGGGTGAGCTCCGCGGGAAGGAGGAGGCGCCGTGAGGCAGATCCGGCGGGGCCGGCGCGGCGCATTTAGGTGGTCGGAGGAGAGCGCCGGGCGGGCGACGGCCGGCGGAGGCGCTTGCTGGGCTAGCCGGGCGGCCGGGCCGGGCGAGAGGAGCTGGGCGGCAAGCGGGCGGCGCTGGGCGGCGGCGGGCGCGGAGGCGCTGGGCGGCGCGCGGAGGCGCGGGAGGAGGGAAGCTGGCCGAGGGGCCGTGGGCTGGCTCATGCGGCGGCAAGGCGGCGGCGCGGCGTGGTGCCCCGATTGGCGCTGGGCGGTAGCGCTGACAGGTCCGGGTTGGCGGCGGACACGTCTGCCAAGGGGACGGATTTTAGGGTTTCGGGAAGAGGATGATCCTAATTTCGGGGAGGTTTGCTTAAATAGACATAGAGGGAGCTAGGAGAGTCCAAATGAGGTGTAGTTTTACCACACGATCGTGATCGAACGACGGAGAGCATGGAAGTGACTTAGATGGGTTATTGGGCTGTTTTGAAAGGGTGTTGGGCTGCAACTTAAAAGAGGCCTTTATGAGAGTGCGGTTAACCGTTGGAGTACCAAACGAGCTCCAAATGACCAAACTTGACCGGTGGTCTTTGGGTGTTATACCAAGGCCACTAGACAAACCTCGGTTCATTTCGAGAAGGTTTAATACCCGCACACGAAAACGTAAAAGGGACCGCCGGGGAGATAGGAGTGTCGGATTGCAAAACGGACAACGGGAAAATGCTCGAATCATGAGACGAACACGTATGCAAATGTGATGCACATGATGACATGATATAAAATGCATGACATGGACAAAATGCAAAACGAAGAAAAACCCAACCACGGGGGGAATATCATATCACAATGCCGAAAATGGCAAGAGTTGGAGTTATAAATGGAAAGTTACATCCGGGGTGTTACAATTTGCGGCTCAAAAGCGTCATGGACTACCCTTGCAAATGTTGAACCAGCATTCTTCAAACCGAAAGGCATTCGTATGAAACAGTATGTGCCACATGGTGTAATGAATGCGGTCTTCTCCTCATCTTCTTCAGCCATGAAGATCTGATGGTATCATGAGTATGCATCAAGAAACGAAAGCAAATCACACCCGACCGTGGAGTCAACAATCTGGTCAATGCGCGGCAAGGGAAATGGATCTTTGGGACAAGCTTTATTAACATCCGTGAAGTCAATACAAAGTCTCCATTTTCCATTTGCCTTGCGCACGACTACAGGATTGGCCAACCACGTAGGATGGAGCACTCCTCTCACAAGGCATGCTGCTTCCAGTTTCTTGATCTCTTCTGCTATGAATTCTTGGCGTTCCACTGCTTGCTTCCTGACTTTTTGCTTGACGGGCCATGCATGAGGACAAACGCCAGCGGTGCTCAATCACTTTCCTGGGACCACCTGGGATGTCGACGGTTGCCATGCAAACACGCCGACATTCGCCCGCAGAAAGAAACGAGCGCCGCGCCTTCCTATTTAGGGTCGAGAGAGGCAATCGATGGTAAAGGTACCACCAGTGCCGCCCCTCCTTCAAGGGCACCTTCTTGGTCTTTGGCGGATCTACCATCTTCTTGCACTTGCCGGTGGAGCTCGATGGTGCGTTTTCGACGGTAGCGCAGCACCAAGAGGTGCGCTGCCGGAGTGAGCATCGTAGCTCTTGCCGGACTTGGACTTTGTCTTCTTCCCCCCGGGAGCTTCAGCAGCTTGTGTCTGGCAATCTGTCGCGGCTGCTGCATCCCGGTAGATCTTGTCGGCACATATAAGGGCATCCTTCTTGTCGCCATGGACAGAGATGACGCTTATCGGGCCTGGCATCTTGAGTAGGTTGTAGGCGTAGTGAGAGGCTGCCATGAACTTGGCGAGTGCCGACGGCCAAGTATCCCATTGTAAGGCAATGGGAAATCAGCAACGCCGAATGTGACCCTCTCAGTCCTAAAGTTCAGCTCGCTGCCAAATGTTACCGGCAACATAATCTTCCCCTTCGGCTTGCTCCTTCCCGGATTGATTCCTTGGAAGGTGTCGGTCTCTTTGAGCTCACTGTCAGGGATTTGAAGCTTCTGGAGCACCGCGGAGGAGATCAGATTCAAGCCGGCCCCGACGTCAACTAGCATTTTGGTGACCTTGAGGTTGCGGATGGTTGGTGAGACCAACATCGGCAAGCACCCGACCGCAGTTATGCGATCAGGGTGGTCCTCAATATCAAAGACGATAGGCGTGCTGGACAACTTCGTAGGCTTGCGTGATTCTATGGATGGTTCCGCCGCATTGACCTCCCGCATCCATTGCTTGAGTTGGCGGTGGGAGGTATGCGTGGAAGCACCTCCGCCAACGCAGAGGACCTCTGTGGCTTTCAAACTCCTGCTCATCGGGCGCCGCTGCCTTCCATATCTTCGCTGCCGTCATCATCTTCATCCTTGTCGCGCCGCTGGAGGTCTGTCTCCTTGCTGCTACTTGGCCTTGCCAAGGCGTCCTCCCCGCCGGGACGCTTTTTGCTTGCTCCCCAGCTCCTTCCTGGTCTTTGTCGCGCCGCCGTACTCAGCCCTTCTGCTGTTCGACAAGCTGCTCGACCTTCTTGCAGCCTCGAGGTCGTGGGCCCTTGCGCGGTGGATCTTGTAGTCGCTTGCCGGAGCCGCCCCGCTTGTCGGGCGGCCGCCACCGACCGGTGGTTGGCGCCAGCAACCTCCTTGCCGGAGCCACCAGCCTTACGTTTGTCGCCACCTCCGCTGTCGGACTGCTCAACAACTAGCACTTCTCTACCTTTCTTCTTCCTGTTGCCTCGCCGCCGCCCTTCTTTGCCGGGCGGCCTCCTCACTGTCGAGATCTTGCTTCCGCATTCTCTCCTCGAGTCTCCTCCTTCCTCGGCCACAAGGCACACTTGTCGGCCAAGGCGCATAACTCATCGACGTCCTTGACTTTGCACATCGCCATCTCCTCCTCATCCTGCGGTTCCGCACATTCGATGAAACGCGCTGATCACCGCGGCAGGTGGACATCTAGGATGTTGTAGTGCACACGGCTGAATCTCTCTCGAATGAACTTGCGCAGGGACTCTCCTTCCTTCCGTCGAAAGCAGATGAAGGTCACTCTCCGCCATGAGGTTTGTGGCCACCGTGAAGGCGCCAACAAACTGATGGCACAGATCTGCCCAAGAGGATATGGAGCTTTCCGGCAAGTGCATGAGCCAAGATCTCGACGTTGGGCTTGAGCACGAAGCGGGAAGTAGTTGGCGAGATCTTGTCGCCCCGTCCTCCCGCAGCATGCACCGTGATGGTGTAGATGCCGAGGAACTCCGACGGATGCGCCCTACCATCATACTTCTCCGCACGTCTGGTTTGAAAGTTTTTCCGCTGGGCCATCGACTTGCCGCAGCTCACGAAAGTGAACGCAGGGCAACCTATCACAGACGGCAAGTCGCCTGCTCCTCCGGGCGCCATGCATGTAAACAGAAGGCCCAGCAGCTTGTCGGACCGACGTCGCGCTTCTCTCCGGGCGCCGATGGGAGTTCGGCGTCCTCTTGTTGTCGCCATGAAAAATCTTGGCGCCGATCGCGGCGAGCTCGCTGGATCCGGCGACGCGTGGAGTCGCCGCCGAGGTGGATCCGGTGAGTCGGGCGATCTTGGTTTTCGTGGCGGAGAGTGCATGGTGGTCGCACCTCCGACAGCTTTGTCGCCACTGCTCGTGTTTTGTCGCCTTGTCGCGGCAATGATGGCGCGGTTGCCGCGAGCTGCCGCCGCTGGCAAAGCCGATGAGGCTCGATAGTGGCCTCCACTCGCCGACCTTGTTGGCCGTTGAGGGTAGTCGAGGAGCAACCGAAGCTCGCCAGAGCTTCGCCGAGTAGTGGGTGGCATTGGCGAACGGTGCGAGGAGCGGATATGCTCGGACTTCTAACTACGCTAGAAGGAGCAGCACTTCGCCCAGCGCATCAGATCTCACTCGAAGCGCGATGTTGGCGCCGCATGTTGATCTTGAGGGTCTCGATCCAACGAACGTATGGCATTGTGAACGCCATGACGTTGTTGGTCCCGCTCTCGAGATGGGCGCTGGGATGCGCTGGACGCCGAGGTTTGCGGGCCTTGTCCTTGGACTTGGCAACGCCGCGAACACCTTCGTCGGGCGCTCGTTCCTCCGCCGGCGCTCGCCCCACCACCCGCTTGCTGCGGTGAGGGTGGGTACGACGCGACGGGCTTCGCTGCCGCAGCCTTCTTCTTCGGTGGCATGTTGAGGAAGATGTTGAGGACGCTGCTCGTGTGAACGTCGGATCAGATTCACACGGCCTCGACGCCCCCTACCTGGCGGAGGCCATACGTGTTCATGATATCGCAGAAGAACTCGGAAAAGGGCGGGCAAAGCCCGCAATAGAAGAAAAGGGCAAAGAAGGGGTACCCAGTTAGCCAAATCGAAGCGGAGGCGGGAGTACCTTCGCGCGCTGGATGCGCACGCTGCCTCCGCCGACCAAAAGAGATAGAAGACATCCCGCAGCTCCCTTTGGCGCCGAGCCGGGAGATGGCCCGCCTTCTTGCGCAGGCACCGCTGAAAGCCGCTGCGCCGGCCGACCGACGCCTCTTTCTCCTTGTCGGCTGGAGCCATGGCGGCGGCGGCGGAGGAGGCCGACGGGCGTGAGCGGCTTGTGGCGAAGGGGCGGGCGCTGCTCTTCGCTACCGGAGAAGAAGGGGGAGCGGCGGTGGTTTTCTTGACAAGACAACAATGGCGGAGTGGACGGCCTGCCCCTGTTTCTCCGCTTATAAAGAGGGGAGGGGCGGACGCCCGCTTTTCCTAATAAAGAAACCCCACGACCACGCCCACAATCTCTCGCACGACGCCACGCTCGGTGCATGCCGTTAGTGGGGGTCGTGGTTGGTCCGGGGCGAAGTTGCGACGGATCAAGGCACAGGCAGACTGCGGTAATCGCTTTGGGCCTGGCCCGACAGCCGCTTCGGCACCGTAATGTACGGCCCAGTTCGGGGCTCTGCCGGTGTACTAGAGTAGGGGTACCCTAGTATCCCGTGACTGCAGACGGACGCTGCAGCACTCGCTGCAGTGGTTTGCCTCACACCGCTTAAGATCCTCCGTGGCTCCTTTGGAGCCATTCAAGAACAAAGTATCCGACTAAGAAGACAAGGCCCCGCAAGAGGAGCTTGCCGGAAGGCCACTCAAGGCATGCGTAAGACAAGGCCCCGGCAAGAGGAGCTTGCCGGGAAGGCTCGGAGCGCCGACAAGTCTCCGGACGCGACAAGTCTCCTAAGCGGCAAACAACCTCTTCTCCATCTTCGCCTCCAGCTCATCCAAAGAACGTGTCGCCATGGGACCATTCCATGCGCGTGTCGAGAGGTCAGGTGCAGCCAGCGGAGAGCAGCGATAAGCGGCGCCGACAAGCTTGCCATCGTGGGCGAAGCGGTGCGCGACTGACGCATCTCTCGTCAAGACTGTTTGGGCGACATCGACGGGCATTTATTGCTTTTGTCCCTTGCCGTCAGAAAGTTAGGTATCTCGTGATCAGACACTGTTGCTCGAGTAGGTGAACCAACTCCTGTTTTTACATTTGTACCCTCGCCTATGTTGCCACCGTCGGGACCCCTTGAGCATATAAAAGGAGGCCCATGCGCAACGAGAGGAGGTTCGGTTCATTCGACTCACTAGAGACCAGATACGCCGCTAGGTTTTGTAGCTCGTGACGCTTCCCTAGCAAGAACACAATACATCAAACAAGCAGCAGGGAGTTTTATCTCCCGAGAGCTCCGAAGCTGGAAAACTGCTCGTGTGCCTCGCCTCGATCCGCTTCTTCGTGCAATCTCCGCCCCCTCCGAATCACAAAGGGGCCTGGTCCGCCGCCCCATAGGTGTTCGTGGGCACGATCAGCCTCCCCGACATCTTTGGCGCCGCTGTAGGGGGGCGCCGAGGCCGTGTGAATCTGATCCGACGCTCACACGAAAGCAGCGTCCTCAACATCTTCCTCAACATGCCAATCAAGAAGAAGGCTTCGGGCGGCAGCAGAGCCGGGTTCTGCTGCACTCCACCCTCACCGCAGCAAACGGGTGGTGGGGCAGACGCCGCGGAGGAACGGGCGCCGACGAAGGTGTTCGCGACGTTGCTAAGTCCAAGGACAAGGCCCCGCAAAACTCGGCGTTCACAAGATCCCCCGCGCTACCATCTCAGAGACGCGACCAACAACATCATGGCGTTCACAATGCCATACGCTCGCTGGATCGAGACCCTCAAGACCAGCATGCGCCGCCAACATGCCGGGCACGAGTGAGATACGGTCGCCGACGGGTGCTGCTCCTTCTAACGTGGTTAGAAGTCCGAGCATATCCCGCCTCGCACCGCTCGCCAATGCCACCCACTACTTCCAGCCGAAGCTCTGGCGAGAGCTCACCGCTCCTCGACTACCCTCCAACGGCCAACAAGGTCGACGAGTGGAGGGCCACTATCCGTAGCCTCATCGGCTTTGCTAACGGGCGACGCTCCGCGGCAACCAACGCCATCATTGCCGCTGCAAGACGAAAAGGCACGAGCCGGTGGCGACGAGACTGTCGGAGGTGCAACCATCATGCACTCTCCGCCACGAAGGCCAAGATCTCCAACTCACCGGATCCACCTCGACAGCGACTCCACCGCTGGCCATCGATCCGCGAGCTCGCCGCGATCAGCGCCAAGTTCTTCATGAGCGACAACAAGAGGACGCTCGAACTCGCATCGAGCGTCGGAGAGAAGCGCGACGTCAGTCCGATAAGTGCGCTGGGCCTTCTGTTGATGTGCGCGCGCCGGAGGAGCTAGGTGACTTGCCGTACGCGGTAGGTTGCCCTGCGTTCACTCGTGAGCTGCGGCAAGTCCAAAGGGCCCAGCCGTAAAAAATTCAAACCAGACGCGTCGAGAAGTACGATGGCGGTGACGCATCCGTTGAGTTCCTCAAAGATCTACACCATCGCGGTGCAGGCTGCAGGGGACGGGACGACAAGATCCTCGCTTAACTACTTCCGCCGTGCTCAAGCACAACGCCGCATCTTGGCTCATGCACTTGCCGGACAGCTCCATATCCTCTTGGGCGATTCTGTGCCATCGTTTGTTGGCGCCTTCATGTGGCCACAAACCTCATGGCCAAGAGAGTGACCTTCATCTGCCGCCTGTAAGGAAGGAGAGTCCTCGCAAGTTCATTCAGAGATTCAGCCGTGCAGTACTACAACATCCCGAGATGTCGACTCCGCCAATGTGATCAGCGTGTTTCATCAGAATGTGCGGAACCGCAGGATCAGGGAGGAGGTGGCGATGTGCAAAGTCAAGGACGTCAGTGAGCTGTACGCCTTGGCCGACAAGTGTGCACGTGCTGAGGAAGGGAGGAGACTCCCAGGAGAGAATGCGGAAGCAGGATCTGACAGTGAGGAGGCCGCCCCGGCAAAGAAGAGCCGGCGGCGAGGCAACAGGAAGAAGAAAGGTAGAGAAGTGCTAGCTGTTGAGCAGTCCGGCAACGGAGGCGGCGACAAGAATGCCAAGGCTGGTGGCTCCGGCAAGGAGGTTGTCACGACGCCAACCACTGCCGGTGGCGGCCGGCCGACAAGCGTGACGGCTCCGCAAGCAAGATCGCAAGATCCACCGCACCAAGGGCCACGACCTCCAGAGCTGCAAGAAGGTCGAGCAGCTTGTCGAACAGCAGAGGGCTGAGTACGAGCGGCGCGACAAAGAGAAGGTCCCGGAAGGAGCTGGGGGAGCAAGCAAGAAACGTCCCGGCCGGGGAGGACGCCGTGGCAAGGCCAAGCAACGGCAAGGAGACAGACCTCCCCGCGGCCGCGACAAGGATGAAGATGATGACGACGACGAAGATAAGGAAGATGACGACGCCGATGAGCAGGAGTTTCAGAAAGCCATAGAGGTCCTCTGCATTGACGGAGGTGCTTCCCTGCATACCTCCCACCGCCAACTCAAGCAATGGATCCGGCAGGTCAATGCAGCGGAACCATCCGTAGAATCACGCAAGCCTCTCGGCGGTCCAGCACGCCTATCGCCTATGATATTGAGGACCACCCCGATTGCATAATCGCGGTCGGGTGCTTGCCGATGTTGGTCTCACCAACCATCCGCAACCTCAAGGTCACCAAAATGCTAGTTGACGGCGGGCCGCTTGAATCTGATCTCCTCCGCGTGCTCCGTAAGCTTCAAATCCTCGACAGCGAAGCTCGAAGAGACCGCACCTTCCAACGAATCAATCCGGAAGGAGCAAGCCAAGGGGAAGATTACGCTGTCGGGTAACATTTGGCAGCGAGCTGAACTTTAGGATCGAGAGGGTCACGCTCGACGTTGCCGATTTCCCCATTGCCTTACAATGGGATACTTGGTCCGCCCAAAGACTCGCCAAGTTCATGGCAGCCTCTCACTACGCCTACAACTTACTAAAGATGCCAGGCCCGATAAGCGTCATCTCTGTCCATGGCGACAAGAAGGATTCCCTTATCTGTGCCGACAAGATCTACCGGGATGCAGCAGCCGCGACAGATTGCCAAACACTTGCCGCTGAAGCTCCCGGGGGGAAGAAGACAAAGTCCAAGTCCGCCAAGAGCTCTAATGCTCACTCCGGCAAGCGCACCTCTTCGGAGTGCTGCGCTACCGTCGAGGACGCACCATCGAGCTCCACCGGCAAGTGCAAGAAGATGGTAGCTCCGCCAAATACCAATAAGGTGCTCATGAAGGAGGACGGTGCACCGGTGGTACCTTTACCATCGCTGCCTCTCTCGACTCCTAAATAGGAAGGCGGCCTGCTGCTTTCTCGCGGGCGAATCGTCGACGTGTTTGCATGGCAACCGTCGACATCCCGGTGTTCCTGTGAAAGTGATTGAGCACCGCCGCCGCTTGTCCTCATGCACGGCCCGCCACAAGCAAAAGTCGAAGCAAGCAAAGGAACGCCAAGAATTCATAGCGTAAGAGATCAAGAACCGGAAGCAGCAGGCCTTGTCGAGGAGTGCTCCATCCTACGTGGTTGGCTAATCTCAGAAGTCGCAGCAAGAAGGGCAAATGGAAAATGGAGACTTTGTATTGACTTCACGGATGTTAATAAAGCTTGTCCCAAAGATCCATTTCCCTTGCCGCGCATTGACTAGATTGTTGACTCCACGGTTGGATGTGATTTGCTTTCGCTTTGATGCATACTCAGATACCATCAGATCTTCATGGCTGAAGAAGATGAGGAGAAGACCGCATTCATTACACCATGTGGCACATAATCGTTTCATACGGATGCCTTTCGGTTTGAAGAATGCTGGTTCAACATTTGCAAGGGTAGTCCATGACGCTTTTGAGCCGCAAATGCACGTAAATGTAGAAGCCTACATGGATGACATAGTGGTCAAAAGCAAGGACAAAGCAACTCGTTCAAGATTTGGACGAGACCTTTGCAAATCTCGCGCAAGATCAACCTCAAGCTCAACCCCGAGAAGTGCGTGTTTGGAGTCCCTTCCGCAAGCTTCTCGGTTCTTCGTGTCTCAACGAGGGATTGAAGCTAATCCCGACAAGATCAAGGCCATTGAGCAGATTGAAGCACCAAAGCGCGTCAAGGATGTATGAAGACTTGCGGTTATGTAGCTGCTCTCAAAGAGGTTTATTTCTAGGTCTGCTAGAAGCGCCTACTGCTTTTTCAAGATTTTGAAAAAGGCAGGTCCAATGAAAGGGACTCCCGGCGGAGGCTGCGCCGCAGGACTTAAAGACATACCTGTCCTCCACTCCAACACTTGTCGCACCTAAACCACAAGAGAAGTTGTCGCTATATATAGCAGCAACCAATCAAGTGGTTAGTGCTGCGTTAGTAGCGGAGAGGGAGGCGGATGACGAGTCAAGCAACCACGGCAAGCACATCCAATGACAAGGTGGGGCTTCACGACAAGCTCTAGTCCCGACAAGGACGAATCCGCGCAGACGCATGACCAGATGCAGAAAAGGATGGTGCAGCGCCCAGTCTACTTTGTCAGTTCCCTCCTGCAGGGGGCTAGGTCAAGGTACTCTGGTGTGCAGAAATTGCTTTTCGGCCTCCTCATGGCCTCGAGAAAGCTGCGCCATTACTTCCAAGCACATTAGATCACAGTTGTCACTTGCTTTCCGCTGAAGAGGATACTGCAGAATCCAGAAGCAACGGGCAGGATTGTCGAGTGGCCATTGGAACTGTCAAGCTTTGGTCTCAAGTTTGAAAGCACATCAACTATCCAAAGCAGAGCGTTGGCAGAATTCATAGCAAAATGGACGCCAACGCCAGATGAAGAGATTCCGGAGACGAGCATTCCCGTCAAGGAAGCAAGCAAAGAGTGGCTGATGTACTTTGATGGTGCCTTCTCGCTGCAAGGCGCCGGTCTTGCGACATGCCTTATCGCACCCACCGGAGAGCACCTCAAGTACGTAGTCCAGATGCACTTTCCCAAGGAGCAAGCAACAAACAATACCGCAGAGTATGAAGGTTTGCTTGCCGGTCTCGTGGATCACAAAGTGGACCTTGGGATCAAAAAGCTTATTGTCGGGTGACTCAAGAACTTGTCGTCCGCCAAGTGAACAAAGATTACCAGAGTCCGCTGATGGAAGCCTACGTTGATGAAGTGAGGAAGCTAGAAGAGCACTTTGACGGCTCGCAAATGGAACATGTTCCAAGAGCTCGTAATGATATTGTCGACGGGTTCGCCAAAGTGCGCCGCACTTAAGTTGCTTCGTGGAACCAGGGATTTTCGTGCTCAAGCCGACTCAACCAACCGTAACACCATCAACCGGACAAAGCAAGAAGAGGAAGTTGATCTCTGGTGACTACTTTCCCGCAGCTTCCCGGCCATCGCTATGCGAAGGTCCCCAAGATCAACACCAACAAGCAGGCCGAGGGGCCTCGTCCGACAAGCCCTGTGGTTTGTTTCGTTGCAGCAGACGCTTCCGAAAAGTTTTGCTTCTCGCAAGCTTGCCGGGAGTTGGCCAAGTTTCGGCAGAGTCACAGTGTTCTGCCGAGAAGCCGATGTTCCCAAGAGCAGCAGATGTGCCTTTGGTCCTTGTTGTCGAGCCGCAAGCTCCAAAGATGGGCACAGAGATTGTCCATTTCCTTCAGACAGAGAACTTCCCAAGAGCGAGAAGAAGCGGAAAGAGTAGCCCGGCGATGAGTATGTACCAGTTTGTCGACAACATACTGCATGTAAGAAGACTCAACGGTGTGAAATTGAAGTGTATTCCCAGGGAAGATGGACAGAAGCTTTTGGCAGAGATACACGGAGGCATATGTGGTCACCATATTGGCGCGAGAGCACTTGCTTGCAAAGCTTTCCGGCAAGGTTTCTTCTGGCCGACAGCCCTCCAGGATGCAACTGCACAAGTAACCAAGTGTGAAGCGTGCTGGCCCATTCCAAACAGATACACCAACCAGCTCAGGCTCTCCAGACGATCCCTTTATCCCGGCCATTTTCGGTCCTGGGCTCGACATCCTCGGCCCCTTCCCCGAGCTGTCGGGGCTTTGAATACTTGTACGCCGCCATCGACAAGTTCACAAAGTGGCCGGAAGTGGAAGCAGTGAGGAAGGTGACAAAGACAACAAGCAATAAGTTCTTTAGGTCGATTGTTTGCCATTTCGAATCCCTAACAGGATCATCACCGATAACGGCACACAATTTACGAAGTCGCACCTTCATGCAAGACGCCCAAGATCTTTACGCCAAGGTCTGCGAGCTTCCGCTGCTGACCCGAGAAGCAACGGTCAAGCAGAGGGCAAATGCTGAAGTGCTGCGCGGGCTCAAGACCGTAACTTTCGACAGTGCTGCACAAGTGCGGAAGAAATCGGATCGAGGAGCTGCCGGTGGTTCTTTGGTCGATCAGACGACGCCAAATCGAGCCACCAGCCGCATACACCTTTGCTCTAGTCTATGGAGCAGAGGTAGTTCTCCGCACGGAACTCGTATACGGATCGCCTCGAGTGCTCGCTTATGATGAGCTTGAGCAAGAGCAGCTGCGACAAGATGACGCGCTGCTCCTTGAGGAGGATCGTCTTCAGGCTGCTGTGCGAGCTGCTCGCTACCAGAAGCTTTGCGCCGCTACCATAGCCGCAGAGTTAGTGCCAAGTCTCGAGGAAGGCGACTTTTGTTCTTCGGCTGCTCAGTCCGCCAAGAATTCAAACAAGTTGACGCCAAGTGGGAAGGCCCTTATCGGGTGAAACGAGTCACTAGGCTCAAGGCGCTGTCCGCTTTGAGACCGAAGATGGCATCCCGTGAGCAACTCCCGAACATTGAGCATCTTCGTAAGTTTTACCCATAGAGGCGGAGTTTGAACCTGTTCAAGCAACCACCTTTTGTACAAGTCTTGCCGCTGTTGCATGTATTCCTTTGTACAAAGCCGGGCGCAGACCCGTGCATCAAGAAGCTCATGTGTTGCGACTACTTGTCAAATTCATGCTTTCATCATTTTATTGCATGTTTTGGCTAACACTTTGTGCAAAGCAACCACACCGTAAGCAAAATCGAGTCATGGGCTCCATAACTTTATTTCCTCTTCTTTCTCTTTTCTCAAAGAAAGGAAGGCTCCCTCGCGCACAAGTTAACCAGGGGGAAGGAGAAGATAATACTATGGACTGTGCACCGCCGAGGAAGTTTCTCCTCATCGGGAAGCAAGAGATGTAAAAGCTAAGTTGCCAAAGTTTGAGCAATCAATTTTAAATTTTTAAGTTATCTTCCTCGAACGATAGTACTTTGTATGGAAAACCTGCAGCGCAGAGGAACAAACTTCGCAGTTAGTCGCGCTTCTTACTTTGTTTCGAGTCCGCCAACAATTTAAGTGAGTCAGTAGCTAGTCGCGACAAGGTTGCTTGTCAAAGCGGCACTGCTAGCAGAAGGTCACGACGTTCGGCACTCAAGCCATGCAAAGGTGCCCGCACCGACAGGTCCCCCAAATGCGTAAGGCGTAAACGCATAAAGGAAGGAATCAAGTAGAGGAAATAACGCTGCATTGATCGCCTAAGATAGAGTATATTACAAAATAACTTGTCACCGATCTAACAAAGTTTTCTAAACATGATCGCCAGCGACAAGGAAAGATAAATTTGGCGGCCTAGTCTACGCGGTCGCCATCAATCCTCTTGATCTTGTTCACCTTGTCCACAATGGGTGCGCACAAGGGCTTTGAGCTCCTCCACGCTGGCATCTGGCGGCAAGGATCTCGAGGACGCCGTTAAGGTTGAGGCCCGGATTATGAAGGCCACCTTTTATCAACACCTTATCGAGGGCTCCTTCACAGATCTGGCGTGATTCCTCGGCCAGCCGCTTTGGGACCTCTTCCCGAGTCAGCTGGAGACCCGCCACCACGCCATTGAAGAATAAACCGAAGTTTGGCGTTGGGTTGAGATGCTCGTCGAGGAGTACGCAAGGTCCATCATCCCCAGCTCCATCACTGCTAGGATGTCGGGCGGCGGTGTCCACAAGACCTTCACCCAAAGGCTCCACGCCTCCCTCAAGGCGCCTGGTGGAGGCAACATTCACTAGCAGCTCCTCCTTGGCCTTGATCGCCTCCAACAAGCCCACCTCCCGCTCTCTCGCACCGCCCAACGCCTGCGCTGAGTGGTCAGCTTCAGCTCAAGATCCGCCTTTGAATCCTTGGCGGCCGAGCTCCTTGCCCCTATCACGAGACGACTCGCAGCTCGCCAAGAGTGTAGAGCGCCCTTCTCGGCCATGCTTGAGCGCTGCAAGCTCTTCGCCGCTCTTCTTGAGGCTGGCTGCCACCGTGCCACCTTCGCTTTCAACTCTTCCTTGGCGGCTCGGCGGCTGCGGCAGCATCCTTCGCCCATAAGCGCCCGCCAGTGACTCCTCGCCGCGGCAAGGTCTTCTTCGTGGCTGTCCAGGTTGACCTTCCGCTGCGCCACTCGCTTCTCGCTGAGAGCTTCTCGGCAGCCAGTCCGCTCCTCCTCACCGCGGCCTTCTCAAGGATGAAGGCCGTGCGCTTCAAGCAAGTTGCCCCCTCAAGGCTTCGCTACGTCAAGGAGAGTTTCTTGGTTGGCGCCCGAGCTCTTCAAGGCTTTCTCCATGTCCGCTCCTCGCCTCGCGACAAGTGCTTCCCGAGACTCCAACTTGGCTTGCCGGGCGCTGTAGAGCGACAACAGCTTCTTCTCAAGAAGCTGCTCCTCCTCGTATCACCGCTGTTGCTGTTGCTGCGGCCCACCGGCCACTTAGCAGAGGCGAGTAGCTCGCCGTCAAGGTCTCTCCTTCGACCGGCGCCTGAGCTCGGTTCCTGTGGGAGTTTGATGAGGACACCCTCGCCCGCCTTCAGTAGGCGCTGGTCAGCTCCTCGAGCCCGACGCTGCAGCAGCGGGCGGGAGTCGGCTGTCGGTGTGGCGCCTGGCGCTCCTGCGCCTCAGGCTGCCGTCACGATCGCCTCGACCTCGCCAGCCGCTGCGTCGGCCTCGGTGGCCTTCTCGCCAACAAAGTGCTCGGCTGGCGACGGCCTCTTCTTCCACAAAGCAACAACCTCTTCTTCCATGACGGGCGGCCTCGTCGGTGTTGCCGCACGCTTCCTCCTCGCCGGCAGCCTCGACCTCCATCGGCTCTGCGTCAGACGAAGAAAGAGCAGTCAAGCAAATTTTCAAAGAGAGAAACAAAAGAAAACAAGCCCAAGGGAGATTTTCGTGTAAGGAAATTACCTGCAACGGGATCCGCAGCCATGGCCTCGACCACTGGAGGGTCATTGGCGCTGTCCCTTGCCGGGTAACCTCCCTTGCCGGAGTGTCCTCCCTTGCTCTGGAGGGCACTCCTTGCCGGAGAATCCTCCCTTGGCGCGAGTGGCAGCAGACATGTGATTTCGGGGCGGCTTCCGAGCCCTCCCGATGAGGCTGCTCTGCTCCTACACAAGCAAACAATCGTGTATCAACGAAGAAGGAGCACCCCGCACACATAATAGTGGAGGAGAAACCCACACTTACTTTGGGGGCTGTGCTGGGGCTGCTCGAGGAAGGGTTGCCGGGTCCGCAAGGGGTCTCGACGGCCCCCTGCTGCCACGGAGGATCGTCCTCAACGACGAACGCCGGGATCTTGGCCTCTTCGACGCCTTCGGGCCAGCGCCCCGAAAAGGAAAGAGTCCGTAATCGAAGCAAATCAGATTCAAGATGAAGCAATAAAATTGAAGAAATATAAGCACAATCTCAAGAGCTTACTCTTCGCCCTCCTCCTCGAGCTGAGCGCGGAGAAGTCAACTGCTCGCCTCCGGCATGACGAGGCGGGGAGTAGGGTTTCTTGGCCGCTGGCGGAGGCGCCGGGCGGTGGCTCGAGAAGATTCCGCCCCAGCTTGTCGCAGTTGCAGGAGGCGCTCAGCTGCAACATCCCTTGCCGCGTAGAGCGCTGCCAAGGCGGCGCCAAGCTATCAGGCTGGGCTTCGCCATTTCGACTTCGCCTCCGCCTTATGGAGACGCCTTCTGGCGGAACTGGGGCTCACGCGGCAAGTCGCTGGTGGTGGAGAAGAAGCGCCTCGGCGGGTCCACTCGCCCGCCTCGGGCTCGACAAGCCTCGCCTCGCCGGGCGATCTCCCTTCGCTTAAGCAAGGCTTGCCGCCATGGCGTCGCCTCCTCCACCCTGGTGGCAATACGCGCCATCTCCTCGTCGGTAGTGTCGCGAGTGAGCCTTTTTCTTCGTCCGGGCGGATCGGGCACTTCTTCCAAGTCGTCAAGAACTGCCGCACGACCTCATCGGGGCTCTCGCCAGTTGGAACGATCCCATGGGAATCGCAGACAACGCATCATGGCACGGATGCGGTCGAGCCGGCCGAGTTGTTGCACAATGGGACGACCCCCTCGCAACCTAAACCACTCAGGTGATCGAGGTCGTTTTGAACAGCTCTAGCAAAGCATCGCATCCAACTCCAAGATGGTGAAATTCCAGTTCAGGCCCGGGCGCAACCTCATAATGTCTCCGCCAGATTTTGGAACTCCCAAGCAGGCCTCCTCCTCTCCTGCAAGGGAGCGATGGCGCTGGCGAAGGAAGTCTGCGCCAACCGCTACTTACGGTGAGTCCGCAAGCCCGAGGCGCAAAATCCGGGTCACAGCTATCTTCAACCTAGCATCCTCCGCGCCAAGTTACTTCCAATCTCTCGCCGCGACTATTGGGGTTTGGCGACGGCAAGGAAGGGCTGCGGTTCTCCTCACGACCCAACACCAATTGGCTCTCCACTCCTCCCACTTGTTGCGGAACTCTCCTTCCAGATAGGCTTCTTTCTTGCCGATCCCGAGACCCAAGCTATCCTCCGCAAGTGGCTCTCCTCTCTCGACGGGGGGCACGAAGAAGTGGCGGAAGAGTGCCACATTTGGGTGGACTCCGACAAAGTTTTCGCAAAGGTGCGCGAAAACTGCCATGGTCAAGACGGCGTTGGGGGTGAAATCAAGGAGGCGGAGGCCATACGTGTTCATGATATCGCAGAAGAACTCGGAAAAGGGCGGGCAAAGCCCGCAATAGAAGAAAAGGGCAAAGAAGGGTACCTGGGCTGGGGCCAAATCAGAAGCGGAGGCGGGAGTACTCTTCGCGCTGGATGCGCACGCGTCTCACGACCAAAAGAGATAGAAGACATCCCGCAGCTCCCTTTGCGCCGAAATGGGGCAAGATGGCCCGCCTTGCGCAGCGCCGCTGAAGCCGCTGCGCCGTTTAATTCGGGACGCCTCTTCTCCTTGTCGGCTTTCGAGCCATGGCGAGGGCGGCGGAGGAGGCCGACGGCGGTGAGCGGGCTTGTGGCGAAGGGGCGGGCGCTGCTTTCTTCACACCGGAGAAGAAGGGGAGCGGCGGTGGTTTTCTTGACAAGACAACAATGGCGGAGTGGACGGCCTGCCCTCGCTTCCTCCGCTTATAAAGAGGGGAGGGGGCGGACGCCCGCTTTTCCTAATAAAGAAACCCCCACGACCACGCCCACGATCTTCTCGTGACGACGCCACATTCGGCATGCGGCCGTTAGTGGGGGTCGTGGTGGGTCCGGGGCAAGTTGCGACGTGATCAAGGCCACGCAGTGACCGTGCACTGCTTTGGGCCTGGCCCGACAGCCGCCGCACTGCATGTATGGCTCCAGTTCGGGGTTCTGTCGATTGTACTAGAGTAGGGTACCCTAGTATCCCGTACTCATGCACGGACAACAGCAGCACCTACGCGATGTGGTTTGCCTCACACCGCTTAAGATCCTCCGTGGCTCCTTTGGAGCCATTCAAGAACAAAGTATTTGACTAAGAAGACAAGGCCCCAAGAAGAGGAGCTTGCACGGAAGGCCACTCAAGGCATGCAGAAGACAAGGCCCCGGCAAGAGGAGCTTGCCGGGAAGGCTCGGAGCGCGACAAGTCTCCGGACGCAGCAAGCAACCTCTCTCCATCTCCGCTCCAGCTCATCCAGCAACGTGTCGCCATGGGACCATTCCATGCGCTACAGGTCGAGAGGTCTGTGCAGCCAGCGAGAGCAGCGATAAGCGGCGCTGACAAGCTTGCCATCGTGGCGGCGGTGGCGCACTGACGATCTCTCTCGTCAGATCGCTTTGGGCGACAATCGACGGCATTTATTGCTTTTGTCCCTTGCCGTCAGAGTTAGGTATCTCGCCTTGATCAGACAATCGCTCGAGTAGGTGAACCAACTCCTGTTTTTACATTTGTACCTCGCCTATGTTGCCACCTGTCGGAGACCCCTTTAGCATATAAAAAGGACGCCCATGCGCAACGAGAGGAGGTTCGGTTCATTCGACTCACTAGAGACTGAGACACGCCACGCTTAGGTTTTGTAGCTCGCATCGCTCCCTAGCAAGAACACAATACATCAAACAAGCAGCGATGAGGGAGTTTTATCTCTCCGGAGAGCTCCGAAGCTGGGTAAACTTCTCGTGTGCCTCGCCTCGATCCGCTCTTTGTGCGATCTCCGCCCCCCTCCGAACCACAAAGGGGCCTGGTCCGCCGGCCCCATAGGTGTTCGTGGGTACGATCAGCCTCCCCGACAGTACTCATACTTTTTCATTGTAACATCCATGCTAGTTTATTTTCTTTTTCTTGCTTTCTTCTTGTGTGTTTGAAAAACCTTAAGAGAACCAAAAAAATTAGTTGTAGCATTTAGCTAGTTTATTTTCTTGCTGTAGTAGTAATAATTAAAAAGAAAACCCAAAAACATTTCTTGTTCTTCTTTTGCTTGTTGGGAGCTTTCTCGTGTAAATAGTTTTTATATCTTTTCTTTCCTTTGGGGGTCGATAGGAGAAGACCATGATGAAATTGTTGAAGTGGCCCTTATATGCATTGTTGTTGATTTAACCAAGAGCCCATATTTCCTTGTCTTCTCTTGTTTATTGAATGCTCGCAGATTCCAGCTTAGTCCAATGCACGTGCACTATTTTTATTATTCACATTGTTCGGTCGTGCAAGTGAAAGGCAATTATGACGATATATGATGGACTCATTGAGATGAGAGAAGCTGGTATGAACTCGACCTCTCTTGTTTTTGTAAATATGATTAGTTCATCGTTCATGATTCAGCCTATTATGAATAAACATGTTTGCAATGACAATTAGAGATTATAGTTTCTTATGCCATGCTTAGTTAGCTAGGAGTTTATAATGGTTTACCTTGCATGCCAACATGCTATTAAAATGGTTGTGATGTGGTATGATAGGGTGGTATCCCCCTATGAATGATTCAAGTGACTTGACTTGGCACATGTTTAAGCATGTAGTTGAAACAAATCAACATAGCCTTCACGATAATTATGTTCATGGTGGATTATATCCTACTCATGCTTGTACTCAATGTTTATTAATTTTAATGCATGTTCATGACTATTGTCGCTCTCTAGTTGGTCGCCTCAGTCTTTTGCTAGTCTTCACTTGTACTATGCGAATACCGCTTTGTGCATCCAATCCCTTAAACCCCAAAGTTATTCCATATGAGTCCACTATACCTTCCTATATACGGTATCTGCCTGTCGTTCCAAGTAAATTTGTATGTGCCAAACTCTAAACCTTCAAATGAAATTCTGTTTTGTATGCTTGAATAGCTCATGTATCAATTAGGGTTGTCTGTATCTTCCATGTTAGGCGGGTTATTCTCAAGAGGAGTGGACTCCGCTCCTCACTTACGAGAAAATGGCTGGTCACCGGGATGCCCAGTCCCATGCTTTATGCAAATCAAATCAAAATAATTGCAAACAAAACTCCCCCGGGACTATTGTTAGTTGGAGGCACCCGTTTGTCGGTGTACTAAAGTAGGGGTACCTTAGTACCCCGAACTTGTGCACGGGCAAGTCATAGCGCCCTCATGCAAGCCTTTGCCGCAAGGCCCGCCAAGACCCTCATGCCCATTCTCGAAGGCAAGACCCGACAAGAGGAGCTTGTCGGGAAGGCCTCTAGGCAGACAAGGCCCCGGCAAGAGGAGCTTCCCGAAGGCCCGAGCGCGACAAGCCTCCGGCGCGACAAGCGATTCGGCCGCGGCAAAGGCGCTTGCCGTGGCATGCAACTCTCCCTTCTCCGCCTCCGCCTCAGCTCACCCAACGACGTGTCGCCATGGGACCGTTCCATGGGCACGGTGGGCGGTCGTGCAGCCAGCCGGAGAGCAGCGACACAGCGGTGCGCAGTATGCTCGCCATCGTGGCGAAGCGGAGGCGCACTGGACGGTCTCTATTACACTGCGTTTAGGCGACAACGACAGGCATTTATTGCTTTTGTCCCTTGCCGCCGAGTTAGGTATTTTTGCACCAGACACTGCTCGTAGGTGTACCAACCCCTGTTTTACGCTTTGTACCCCGCCTATGTTGCCACTCCGTCGGAGACCCCTTTAGCATATAAAAGGAGGCCCGAGTGCAACGTAGAGAGGGTTCCGCGGTTGGTCGAGTCTCGATTCATTCGACCCACCGCAGATTAGCCACACCCACGCTTAGCTTTTGTAGCTCAGATTGCTCCCTAGCAAGAAGAGAATAGATCAAACAAGCAGCAGAGGAGTTTTATCTTCCCGGAGAGCTCCGGCTGGGTAAACCGCCCGTGTGCATCGCCGATCCGCTTCTTCGGCGACCTCCGCCCTTCGAACCACAAAGGGACCCGCTCCGCCAGGCCCCATAGGTGTCCGGCGGTACGATCACCGCCCGACATCTCTCGGCGCGCCAGTAGAGGCGCCGAGGCCGTGAACTGATTCCGCATTCACGCTGGCAGCGCTATCAACATCTTTCCTCAACATGCCACCGAAGAAGAAGGCTTCGGGCGGCAGCAGAGCCGTCTGCTGCATTCCACCCTCACCGCAGCAAACGGGTGGCGGTGCAGACGCTGGCGGAGGAACGGGCGTCGACGAAGGTGCTCGCGACGCTGCCAAGTCCAAGGACAAGGCACCGCAAACCTCGGCGTCCACAAGCATCCCCGCGCCCATCTCAGAGACGCTGGGACCAACAACGCTATGGCATTCACAACGCCATACGCTCATTGGATCGAGACCCTCAAGACCAGCATGCGCGCCAACATGCCGGCACTAGTGAGATACGGCCGCCGGACGGGCGCCGCTCCTTCTAACGCAGTTAGAAGTCCGGAAGCGTCCCGCCTCGCACCGCTTCTCCGATGCCGCCTACTACTCCAGCAGAAGCTGGCGAGAGCTCAACTACTCCTCGACTACCCTCCAACGGGCCGACAAGGTCGGCGAGTGGAGGGCCACTATCGAGCCTCATCGGCTTTGCTAACGGCGACGCCCGCTGCAACCAACGCCATCGCTAAGGCGCGCGAGGCGACAGGCACGAGCCGGTGGTAACGACTTCGCCGGAGGTGCAACCACCGTGCACTCTCCGCCAAGAAGGCCAAGATCGCCGACTCACCGGATCCACCTCGACAGCGACTCCACCGCTGCGTGTCGATCCGCTGACTCGCCGCCATCAGCGCCAAGTTCTTCATGAGCAACAACAAGAGGACGCCGAACTCGTGATCGAGCGTCAAGAGAAGCGCGACGTCAATCCGACAAGCGCGCTGGCCTTCTGTTGACATGCACGCCCGGAGGGGCCAGCGACTTGTCAGACGCGGTAGGTTGCCCTGCTCACTCGTGAGCTGCGGCAAGTCCAGCGGGCCCAGCCGTAAAAACTTCAAACCAGACGTGCGGAGAAGCACGATGGCGTGACGCATCCGTCGGAGTTCCTCTCGCATCTACACCATCGCTGTGCAGGCTGCGGGGACGGGACGACAAGATCCTCGCCAACTACTTCCCCGCCAGATTTCAAGCCCAATGTCGATCTTGGCTCATGCACTTGCCAGACAACTCCATATCCTCTTGGCAGACTCGCGCCATCAGTTTGTTGGCGCCTTCACAGTGGCCACAAACCTCATGGCCAAGAGAGTGACCTTCACTTACTCGCCTGCAGAAGGAAGGAGAGTCCTACGCAAGTTCATTCAGAGATTCAGCTGCAGTGCACTACAACATCCCAAACGCCCACCCCGCCGCGTGATCGCCGCATTTCATCGTAATGTGCGGAACCGCAGGATGAGGGAGGAGATGGCGATGAGCAAAGTCAAGGACGCCAAGGAGCTGTACGCCTTGGCCGACAAGTGTGCACGCTACCGAGGAAGGGAGGAGACTCCAGAGAGGATGCGGAAGCAGGATCCGACAAGGATGACACCGCCGGGCGAAGAAGGGCCGGCGGCGAGGCAACAGGAAGAAGAAAAGCAGGGAAGTGCTAGCTGTCGAGCAGTCCGGCAACGGAGGCGGCGACAAGAACGCCAAGGCTGGTGTCTCCGGCAAGGAGGTTGCTGCTGATGGCAACCACCAGTCGGTGGCGGCCGCCGACAAGCAGGACAGCTCCGGCAAGTAGTACTGCAAGATCCACCGCACCAAGGGCCACGATCTCCAGAGCTGCAAGAAGGTCGAGTAGCTCGTCGAGCAGCAGAGAGCTGAGTACGAGCGACGCGACAAGGAGAAGGCCCAGGAAGGTGCTGTGGGAACAAGCAAGAAACGCCCCGCCGGGAGGACGCCGCGCAAAGTCAAGCAATGACAAGGAGATCGACCTTCCCGCGTCAGCGACAAGGATGAAGATGATGACGACGACGAAGATATGGAAGACGACAACACCGACGAGCAGGAGATTCAGAAAGCCACGAGGTTCTTCAAGGATTGACGGAGGTAAGCTTCTCGCATACCTCCCACCGCCAACTCAAGCAATGGATGCGGAGGTCAATACAGCGGAACCATCCATAGAGTCACGCAGGCTCAAGTGGTCCAAGCACGCCTATCATTTTTATATTGAGGACCACCCCGATCGCATAATCCGCGTCGGGTGCTTGCCGATGTTGGTCTCTCCAACCATCCGCAACCTCAAGGTCACAAAATGTTAGTTGACGGCGGGCCGGGCTTGAATCTGATCTCCTCCATGTGCTCCGTAAGCTTCAAATCCTCGACAGCGAAGCTCGAAGAGACCGGAACCTTCCAAGGAATCATTCCGGAAGGAGCAAGCCAAGGGGAAGATTACGCTGTCGGGTCACATTTGGCAGCGAGCTAAACTTCAGGACTGAGAGGGTTACATTTGACGCTATGGATTTCCCATTGCCCTACAACGGATACTTATCACGTCCAAGCACTGCCAAGTTCATGGCGGCCTCTCACTACGCCTACAACCTTCTCAAGATGCCAGGCCCGATAAGCCGCCATCTTTGTCCATGGCGCACAAGAAGGATGCCCTTATCTGTACCGGCTAAGATCTTCCGGACGCAGCAGCCGCAACAGATTGCCGTGACACTTGCCGCTGAAGCTCCCGGGGAAGAAGACCAAGTCCAAGTCCGGCAAGGGCTCGATGCTCACTCCGCAAGCGCGACGCACCTCTTCGGAGTGCTGCGCTACCGCCGAGGACGCACCATCGAAGCTCCACCGACAAGTGCAAGAAGATGGTGGCTCCGCCAAGACCAAGAAGGTGCCCGCCAAGGAGGACGGCGCTGGTGGTACCTTTCACCATCGCGCCTCCTCGACCCCCAAATAGGAAGGCGCGCTCGTCGCTTCCTGCGGGCGAATGTCGACGTGTTTGCATGGCAACCGTCTCGATATCCCCGTGTTCCTGTGAAAGTGATTGAGCACCGCCTAGCCGCTTGTCCTCATGCGCGCGCCCATCAAGCAAAGAGTCGAAGCAAGCAAAGGAGCGCCAAGAATTCATAGTCGAGAGATCAAGAACCGGAAGCAGCAGGCCTTGTCAGAGGAGTACTCCATCCCACGTGGTTGGCCAATCATGTAGTCGTGCGCAAAGCAAATGGGAAATGGAGGCTTTGTATTGACTTCACGGATGTTAATAAAGCTTGTCCCAAAGATCCATTTCCCTTGCCGCGCATTGACCAGATTGTTGACTCCACGACCGGATGTGATTTGCTTTCGCTTTCTTGATGCCTACTCAGATACCATCGCATCTTCATGGCTGAAGAAGATGAGGAGAAGACCGCATACATCACACCATGTCGCACATACTGTTTCATACGGATGACTTTCGGTTTGAAGAATGCTGGTTCAACATTTGCAAGGGTAGTCCATGACGCTTTTGAGCCGCAAATGCATAGAAATGTAGAAGCCTACATGGATGAGATAGTGGTCAAGAGCAGGGACAAAGCAACTCTGGTTCAAGATCTGGACGAGACCTTTGCAAATCTGCACAAGATAAACCTCAAGCTCAACCCCGAGAAGTGCGTGTTTGGAGTCCCTTCTGGCAAGCTTCTCGGTTCTTCGTGGTCTCAAATGAGGATTGAGGCAAATCCTTACAAGATCAAGGCCATTGAGCAGATTGAAGCACCGAAGCGCCAAGGATGTACGAAGACTTGCCGGTTGCCAGTGGCTGCTCTCAAAGAGGTTTATTTATAGGTTCTGCTGAGCGCCTCTGCCATTTTTCAAGATTTTGAAAAAGGCGGGTCCAAGAAATGGACTCTGAAGCGGAGGTCTGCACAGCAGACTTAAAGAGATACATGTCCTCTACTCCGACACTTGTTGCACCTAGGCCACAAGAGAAGTTGTTGCTATATATAGCGGCAACCAATCAAGTGGTTAGCGCCATGTTAGTGCTGAGAGGGAGGCGGATGACGAGCCAAAGAATCATGCAAGCACATCCAAATGACAAGGTGGGGCTTTCACGACAAGCTCGTCCCGACAAGGACGAGTCCGCCAAGACACAAGAACAGATATGTAAAGGATGGTGCAGCGCCTACCAGTTTACTTTGCCGGGCCCTCCTCAGGGGGCTAGGTCAAGGTACTGGTGTGCAAAAACTGCTTTTCGCCTCCTCATGGCTCTCGAGAAAGCTGCGCGCCATTACTTCCAAGCACATGAGATCCACAGCTTGTCACTCGCTTCCTCAAGAGGATACTACGTAATCCGTAAGCGGCAGCAGGATTGTCGAAAGGGCACCGGAGCCGCCAAGCTTTGGTCTTAAGTTTGAAAGCACATCAACTATCCAAAGCAAGTAGCCTTGGCAGAGTTCATAGCGTAATGGACTCCAACGCCCAGATGAAGAGATTCCGAGACGAGCATTCCGGCCAAAGAAGCGAGCAAAGAGTGGCTGATGTACTTTGATGGTGCCTTCTCGCAAGAGTATTTGTGCCGCGTCTTTGCTTATCGCACCCACCGGAGAGCACCTCAAGTACGTCGTCCAGAAGCACTTTCCCAAGGAGCAAGCGACAAACAATACTACAGAGTACGAAGGTTTGCTTGCCGGTCTTAGGATCACCGTGGACCTTGGGATCAAGAAGCTTATTGTCAGGGGTGACTCGCAACTCGTCGTCCGCCAAGTCAACAAAGATTACCAGAGTCCGTTGATGGAAGCCACGTTGATGAAGTGAGGAAGCTAGAAGAGCACTTTGACGGCCGCAAATGGAACATGTTCCAAGAGCTCGTAATGATATTGCCGATGCCTCGTCAAAGTGCGATGCGCTTTAAGCTACACTGTGGAACCAGTGGACTTTCGTGCTCAGTTGACTCACCCAACCGTAACACCATCGGGCCGGACAAAGCAAGAAGAGGAAGTTGGCCTCTGGTGACTACTTTCCGACGTAGAGCTTCCCAAGCCGCTGCTGCAAAAAGTCCCCAAGATCAACACCAACAAGCAGCCGAGGAGCAGTCGCTCCGACAGACCCTGTGGTTTGTTTCGTTGAAGCAAACGCCCCGACAAGTCTTGCTCCGCAAGCTTGTCGGGAGCATCTAGCTCCGGCAGAGCCACCGGCTCTTGCCGAGAAGCTGATGTTCCCTGCAAAGCAGCAGATGAGCCTTTAGTCCTTGTTGTCGAGCCACAAGCTCCAAAGATGGGCGCAGCTGGATTGTCCAATTCCTTCAGACAGAGAACTTCCCAAGAGCAGAAGAAGCGGAAAGAGTAGCCCGGCAGTCAAGTATGTACCAGCTTGTCGACAAAGATACTGCATGTAAGAAGACTCAACGGTGTGAAATTGAAGTGTATTCCTGTGGAAGATGGATGTAAGCTGCTATGGCAGAGATACATGGAGGCATATGTGGTCACCACATAGGCAAGAAGAGCACTTGCCGCAAAGCTTTCCAAGGTTTCTTCCGCCGACAGCCCTCCGTGATGCAACTGCACAAGTAACCAAGTGTGAAGCGTGCTGCCCATTCCAAACAGATACACCTGCCACTCAAGCTCTCCGCACGATCCCTTTATCCTCGCCATTTTCGTCCTGGGGTTTCGACATCCTCGGCCCTTCCCCGGAAGCCGTCGGGGCTTTGAGTACTTGTACGCCGCCATCGACAAGTTCACAAAGTGGCCGGAAGTGGAAGCAAAGTGAGGAAGGTGACAAGACAACAGCCAGTCAAGTTCTTCAGGTCGATTGTTTGCCGTTTCGGAATCCCTAACAGGATCATCGCCGACAACGGCACACAATTCACGAGTCGCACCTTCATGCAGTACGTCCAAGACCTTGGCGCCAAGGTCTGCTTCGCTACCGTTGCTCACCGAGAAGCAACGGTCAAGCAGAAAGGGAGAACGCTGAAGTGTTGCGCGGACTCAAGACCAGAACTTTCGACAGGCTGCACAAGTGCGGAAGAAACTGGATCGAGGAGCTGCCGGTGGTTCTTTGGTCGATCGTAACGACGCCAAATTGAGCCATCGCCGTGCACCCTTTGCTCTAGTCTATGGAACAGAGGCAGTTCTCCCCACGGAACTTCAGATATGGGTCGCCTCGAGTGCTCGCTATGATGAGTTTGAGCAAGAGCAGCTGGGCGACAAGATGACGCTGCTCCTTGAGGAGGATCGTCTTCAGCCGTCAGGCGAGCCGCTACCAGAAAGGCCTCGCCGCTACCATGGCCGCAGGGTTAATGCCGTAAGTCTCGAGAAGGCGACCTTGTTCTTGGCGCTGCTCAATCCGCCAAGAATTCAAACAAGTTGACGCCCGAAGTAGGAAGGCCCTTATCGGGTGAAACGAGTCACTAGGCTCGGCGCTGTCCGCTTTGAGACCGAAGATGGCATTCCGGTGAGCAACTCCTGGAACATTGAGCATCTTCGTAAGTTTTACCCATAAATGCGGTTGTCGGAACCCGTTCCGGCAACCACCTTTTGTACAAGTCTTGCCGCTGTTGCATGTAATCCTCCGTACAAAGCCGGGCGCAGACCCCGTGCATCAGTAAAGCCCATGTGTTGCGCACAACCCGTCAAGTTCATGCTTTCATCAAGTTATTGCATGTTTTGGCTAACAATTTGTGCAGCAACCACACTCGGTAAGCAGAATCGAGCCACTGGGCTCTATAACGTTATTTCCTCTTCTTTCTCTTGTCTCAAAGAAAGGGAGGCTCTTCACACAAGTTAACCAGGGGGAGGAGGAGATAATACTATGGACCAGGCACCGCCGAGGAAGTTTCGCCCATCGAAGCAAGAAATGTAAAAGCTAAGTTGCCAAAGTTTGAGCAATCAATTTTTAAATTATCGTTATCTTCCTCGAACGATAGTACTTTGTATGGAAAACCCGTGCGCAGAGGAACCGACCGTGATCGGTCGCCTTACTTTGTTTCGAGTCCGCCAACAACTTATGTGAGCTGCGGCTAGTCCGCGACAAGGTTGCTTGTCGGTAGCAACCCCGCCAAAGAAGTTGCTGAAGTTCCGCACTCGGCCATGACAAGGGTGCCCGCACCGACAAGTTTCCCTAAATGCGCAGGCGTAAATGTACAAAGGAAGAAATCAAGTAGAGGAAATAACATTGCATCGGTCGATCCATATCAGTAATAAATTTGTAAAGTTATCTTCCTTGAACGCATCAAGGCTTTGTATGAGACACCCGTCTTGGCGGAGGAACCAAATCGTGACTGGTCGCTACTTACTTTGTTTCGAGTCCGCCAACAACTTAAGTGAGCTGCGACTAGTCCGCGACAAGGTTGCTCGTCAGAAGTGGCGACCCCGCCAGCAGGTGAAGTCCAGACTCGGCGCCAATGCAAGGGTGCCTGCACCGGCAAGTTTCCCTGAAAAGCGTAGGGTAATAACATACAAAGACAAGGGTCGAGTAAAGGAAGTAACGTAGCAGATGTTGCCCAGAACAAAGTTATGTTACGAGGATAACTTATTGCAGCACTGGCTAAATCGTCCTCAGAACTGAAATAACAGCGAAGAGGAGAAGAAGGGCGCGCCTGCACTCAAACCCCGGCAAGCCAGAGTTGCCGGGGGCTGCGGCAAGCCAGAGTTGCCGGGGGCTGCGGCAAGCCAGAGTTGCCGAGAGCTGCGACATGCAGCGTTGCAGAGCTGCGGCAAGCCGAAAGGTTGCAGGGGGCGCGTAAGCCGTTGAGTTGTCGGGGCTGAGATATCGATAAGCCTTTCGCCCTTTTTCAAACATCCCTTTTTCATTAAAAACATTCTACTCGGATACATGTCCGTGGGGAATGAAAAGATAAGATGCCCGTAATCCTTTTCCCGCCCCTCTTTCCGTGAGGTAGGTCAAGGAGGCGGAAGGGCAAAAGAAACGCCTAGATTTGTGCCACGGTGCCGAAGACACCAAGAGAACATCCCGAGCTCCCCGAGGGCTTGACGGAGATGGCGGCACCGAGCGGGTTCAAGATCGGGCGGCAGGGCGTCAAGACGTTGTCGAGGCACTACGCCTCGTATTCGACTTCGACGGCCTTGTCGCCATCCCTCTTCCCCTTCCGCAGCCTCCCTACGCCAGCCGCCCAAGGAGACGACCCCGAGGAGTTCAGGGAGCCGGCGAAACGGATGATGGGGTCGCCGGTAACATGCGAGGCGGCGCCCGACAACTAATCGGGCCCGCAGACCTCATCGTCGCTGTCGCTCCCCTCCTCGTCACTCTCGCTCGAGGGGGAATCTTCGCTGTCGGAGGAGCTGTCCACGCAGCACTTCGCCCGAGTGCCAAGATCCCCGAAGACCTTGACGGACAGGAGATCACCCTCCATTAACTTAAAATGGAGGGTAAACCCCGCCTCAGCCGTGGATGCGGGTGAACGCTCTTCCACCCACGATCGAGATACATCACATTAGGGGCTGGGAATACAACGCGACTCGCATACCATCGATCCCACAGCCCCTCATGTGCAATCTCAGTGTCTCAAGGATCCGACTCCATCAAGGCCATAAGCGGAGCTGGAAGCCGGAGTTGACGACGAGGCGCCAGCGCCCAGCCGACGAAGAACTTCGCAAGGTCGTCCCCGTATGGACCGCCACAGGGAGGAAACCGCCCGGCGGAGGCGGAGACGGCGCCACGCCTCTGCCTCTTCCTCGACCTCGCCCTCGACCTCGCCTCGACCTCGCCTCCCTCTTCCTCTTGGGGCTGGCTCTGCCGCCCGGGCGAGGTTGGGAGGAGCGCTGTCTAGCGGCGACCCTCGCCGCCACCGATGAAGAACCAAGGCTATTTTTCTCCATGGCTAATGAGAGAAAGGGAGCAGAATCAAGAAAGGAGGAGATGGGAGAGTGCGGCCTTCAAGGCCTCCCTTCCGCCTTTTTAAGGAAGCAAGGTGGGGGCTCAACCGCCCCGCTCGACTAATCAGGGCGTAGGAAGAGCAGGGAATCGGGGCCGACCTGCTGCCTCTACTCGTGACGGCCCGGTTTCCCACTTCCAGCGTCCGTGACCCCAAGAGCATGAGAACCACGTGGCGGGGATGCAGAACGGAGGCGACGGGTGGAGGCGGCCAAGACGCCGCCCACTTCCCCACGACGCCGCAATCGACGCTGCGCTGCTACGGGGACGCGGCAGATATGGGAGTAAGTTTAGTTTGGACCCAGTCAGACGCGTCTGCGTGCAGCCTGTTTTGGGCTGGCCCAACAAATACTTCGGCACCGTGTATGGCCCAGACCGGGGCTCCTGTCGGTGTACTAAAGTAGGGGTACCTTAGTACCCGAACTTGTGCACGGGCAAGTCGCAGCGATCCCCTCAAGGGCAAGCCTTGCTTTCAAGGCCCGCCAAGACCCTCCGCAGCCATTCTCGAAGGCAAGACCCCGACAAGAGGAGCTTGTCGGGAAGGCCTCTAGGCAGACAAGGCCCCGGCAAGAGGAGCTTGCCGGGAAGGCCCGGAGCGCGACAAGCCTCCGGGCGCGACAAGGATTCGGCCGAGGCAAGGCGCTTTGCCGCGGCATGCAACTCCTCTCCTCCTCCGCTCCAGCTCACCCAGCGACGTGTCGCCATGGGACCGTTCCATGGGCACGTGTCGGGCGGCTGTGCAGCCAGCGGAGAGCAGCGACACGCTGGCGCAGAGATAGCTCGCCATCGCGGGCGCAGCTGGAGGCGCACTGATGGTCTCGTTACATCGTTTAGGTGACAACGACAGTATTTATTGCTTTTGTCCCTTGCCGCCGAGTTAGGTATTTTTGCATTGTACATCGCTCGTAGGTGTACCAACCCCTGTTTTACGTTTGTACCCCCGCCTATGTTGCCACCTGTCGGAGACCCCTTTAGCATATAAAAGGAGGCCCGAGTGCAACGTAGAGAGGGTTCCGCGGTTGGCCGAGTCTCGATTTATTCGACCCACCACAGATTAGCCACACCCACGCTAGGTTTTGTAGCTCGCATTGCTCCCTAGCAAGAAGAGAATAGATCAAACAAGCAGCAGTAGGAGTTTTATCTCTCCGGAGAGCTCCGAAGCTGGGTAAACCGCCCGTGTGCATCGCCTCGATCCGCTCTTCGTGCGACCTCCGCCCCCCTCCGAACCACAAAGGGACCCGCTCCGCCGGGCCCCATAGGTGTCCGCGGGTACGATCAGCCGCCCCGACATCTCTGGTGGCATTAACCCTGCGGCCATGGTAGCGACGCAGGGTCTGCTGGTAGCGAGCGGCTCGCACAGCAACCTGAAGACGATCCTCCTCAAGGAGCAGCGCGTCATCTTGTCGCAGCTGCTCTTGCTCAAACTCATCATAAGCGAGCACTCGAGGCGCACTCAGATACGAAGTTCCGTGGGGAGAACTGCCTCTGCTCCATAGACTAGAGCAAAGGGTGCTCGCCGCGGCTCGATTTGGCGTCGTTCGACGACCAAAGAACCACCGCAGCTCCTCGATCCAGCTTTCTTCCGCACTTGTGCAGCCCGTCGAAAGTTCTGGTCTTGAGTCTGCAGCACTTCAGCGTTCGCCCTTTCGCTTGACCGCTGCTTCTCGGGTGAGCAACGGAAGCGAAGCGCACCTTGGCGCCAAGGTCTTGGACGCATCGCATGAAGGTGCGACTGCGTGAATTGTGTGCCGTTGTCGGTGATGATCCCGTTAGGGATTCCAAACGGCAAACAATCGACCAAGAACTTGACTGCTGGATCTGTCTTGTCACCTTCCTCATCGCTTCCACTTCCGGCCACTTTGTGAACTTGTCGATGGCGACGCATAAGTACTCAAAGCCCCTACAGCTCTGGGGAAGGGGCTGAGGATGTCGAGCCCCTGCATCGAAAATGGCCAGGATAAAGGGATCGTCTGGAGAGCTTGAGCTGGCGGTGTATCTGCTTGGAATGGAACTGCATGCTTCACACTTGGTTACTTGTGCGCTTGCATCCTGGAGGGCTGTCGGCCAGAAGAAACCTTGCCGGAAAGCTTTGCCGGCAAGTGCTCTTGCGCCTATGTGGTGACCACATATGCCTCCATGTATCTCTGCCAACAGCTTCTGTCCATCTTCCCTGGGAATACACTTCAATTTCACACCGTTGAGTCTTCTTCGCATGCATGCCGCCGACAAACTGGTACATACTTGACTGCCGGGCTACTCTTTCCGCTTCTTCCCGCTCTTCGGAAGTTCTCCGTCTCAAGGAATTGGACAATCCGTCTGCCCATGCCGGAGCTTGTGGCTCGACAACAAGGACTAAAGGCTCATCTGCTGCTGCGGGAACATCAGCTTCTACGGCAAGAGTCGGTGGCTCTGCCGAGTTAGATGTTCTCCCGACAAGCTTGCCGGAGCAAGACTTGTCGGGAGCGCTTTGCTTCAACAAAACAAACCACAGGGTCTGCAGCAGACCGCTTCCTCGATCAAGCTGGTGTTGATCTTGGGGACTTCTGCAACGACGGCTTTGGGAAGCTCTGTCGGAAAGTAGTCACCAGAGGCCAACTTCCTCTTCTTGCTTTGTCCGCCGATGGTGTTACGGTTATTGAGTCACTGAGCACGAAAGTCCTCGGTTCCATTGTGTATCTTAAGCGCAGCGCACTTTGACAGGGCATCAACAATATCATTCTGAGCTCTTGGAACATGTTTCATTTGCAGGCCATCAAAGTGCTCTTCTAGCTTCCTCACTTCATCAACGTAGGCTTCCATCAACGGACTCTGGTAATCTTTGTTGACTTGGCGGACGACGAGTTGCGAGTCACCCCTGACAATAAGCTTCTTGATCCCAAGGTCCACGGCGATCCTGAGACCGGCAAGCAAACCTTCGTACTCTGCAGTATTGTTTGTCGCTTGCTCCTTGGGAAAGTGCATCTGGACGACGTACTTGAGGCCATGAGGAGGCCGAAAAGAAGTTTTTGCACACCAGAGTACCTTGACCTAGCCCCCTGCAGGAGGGAACTGACAAAGTAAACTGGGCGCTGCACCATCCTTTTCTGTATCTGTTCTTGTGTCTTCGCGGATTCGTCCTTGTTGGGACCAGAGCTTGTCGGTGAAGCCCCCGCTTGTCATTTGGATATGCTTGCCGCGTTGTCGGCTCACATCCGCCTCCCTCTCCGCCACTAATGCAGCGCTAACCACTTGATTGGTTGCCGCTATATATAGCAGCAACTTCTCTTGTGGTTTAGGTGCGACAAGTGTTGGAGTAGAGGACATGTATCTCTTTAAGTCCTGCAGCGCAGCCTCCTCTTCGGGAGTCCATTTTACTGGACCCGCCTTTTTCAAAATCTTGAAAAATGGCAGGGCGCGCTCAGCAGACCTAGAAATAAACCTGCCGAGAGCAGCCACGCAACCGCAAGTCTTCGTGACATCCTTGACGCGCTTTGGTGCTTCAATCAGCTCAACGGCCTTGATCTTGTCGGGATTTGCCTCAATCCTCGCCGAGACACGAAGAACCCGAGAAGCTTGGCCGGAAGGGACTCCAAACACGCACTTCTCGTGGTTGAGCTTGAGGTTTATCTTGCACAGATTTGCAAAGGTCTCGCCCGCATCTTGAACCAGAGTTGCTTTGTCCCTGCTCTTGACCACTATGTCATCCATGTAGGCTTCTACATTTCGTGCATTTGCGGCTCAAAAGCGCCATGGACTACCCTTGCAAATGTTGAACCAAAGATTCTTCAAACCGAAAGGCATCCGTATGAAATAAAGATGTGCCACATGGTGTGATGAATGCGGTCTTCTCCTCATCTTCTTCAGCCATGAAGATCTGATGGTATCCCGAGTAGGCATCAAGAAACGAAAGCAAATCACATCCGCCGTGGAGTCAACAATCTGGTCAATGCGCGGCAAGGGAAATGGATCTTTGGGACAAGCTTTATTAACATCCGTGAAGTCAATACAAAGCCTCCATTTCCCATTTGCTTTGCGCACGACTACATGATTGGCCAACCACGTAGGATGGAGTACTCCTCTGACAAGGCCTGCTGCTTCCAGTTTCTTGATCTCTCCAAACTATGAATTCTTGGCGCCCACCGCTTGCTTCCCGACTCTTTGCTTGACGGGCACGCATGAGGACAAACGGCTAGGCGGTGCTCAATCTCTTTCCTGGGAACACCGGGGATATCAGACGGTTGCCATGCAAACACGTCGACATTCGCCCGCAGGAAAGCGACGAGCACGCCTTCCTATTTGGGGTCGAGGGAGGCACTGATGGTGAAGGTACCACCAGCGCCGTCCTCCTTGGCGGGCACCTTCTTGGTCTTCGGCGGAGCCACCATCTTCTTGCACTTGTCGGTGGAGCTCGATGGTGCGTCCTCGACGGTAGCGCAAAGACTCCAAGAGGTGCGCTTGCCGGAGTGAGCATCGAGCCCTTGCCGGACTTGGACTTGGTCTTCTTCCCCGGAGCTTCGGCAGCAAGTGTCCGGGTAATCTGCTATGCGGCCGTCAGGTCCCTAAGATCTTGTTTCAGACAGTGGCATCCTTCTTGTCGCCATGGACAGAGATGACGCTTATCGGGCCTGGCATCTTGAGAAGGTTGTAGGCGTAGTGAGAGGCCGCCATGAACTTGGCGAGTGTCGGACGGCCAAGTATCCCGTTGTAAGGCAATGGGAAATTGGCAACGTCAAATGTAACCCTCTCAGTCCTGAAGTTTAGCTCGCTGCAAAATGTGACCGGCAACGTAATCTTCCCCTTCGGCTTGCTCCTTCCCGGATTGATTCCTTGGAAGGTTCCGGTCTCTTCGAGCTCGTTGTCAGGGATTTGAAGCTTCGAGCACCGCGGAGGAGATCAGATTCAAGCCGCCCGCCGTCAACTAACATTTTTGTGACCTTGAGGTTGCGGATGGTTGGAGAGACCAACATCGGAAAGCACCCGACCGCAGTTATGCGATCAGGGTGGTCCTCAATATCAAAAATGATAGGCGTGCTGGACCACTTCAGAGGCCTGCGTGACTCTATGGATGGTTCCGCTGTATTGACCTCCCGCATCCATTGCTTGAGTTGGCGGTGGGAGGTATGCAGGGAAGCACCTCCGTCAACGCAGAGAACCTCTGTGGCTTTCTGAAACCTCGCCGCTCGTCGGCGCTGCTGTCTTCCATATCTTCGCTGCCGTCGTCATCATCTTCATCCTTGTCGCGGCCGTGGGGAGGTCGATCTCCTTGTCGCTGCTTGACTTTTGCCAGCGTCCTCCCCGCCGGACGCTTTCTTGCTTGCTCCCCCAAAGACCTTCCTGGGCCTTCTCCTTGTCGCGTCGTCAGACTCAGCTCTCTCGCTGCTCGACGAGCTGCTCGACCTTCTTGCAGCTCTGGAGATTGTGACCCTTGGTGCGGTGGATCTTGCAGTACTGCTTGCCGGAGCTGTCCTGCTTGTCGGCGGCCGCCACCGACTGGTGGTTGGCATCAGCGGCAACCTCCTTGCCGGAGACACCAGCCTTGGCGTTCTTGTCGCCGCCTCCGCTGTCGGACTGCTCGACAGCTAGCACTTCCTGCTTTTCTTCTTCCTGTTGCCTCGCCGCCGCCCTTCTTCGCCGGGCGTGTCATCACTGCCGGATCCTACTTCGCGTCCTCTCCCCGAGTCTCCTCCCTTCCTCGGTAGCGTGCACACTTGTCGGCCAAGGGGTACAGCTCATCGACGTCCTTGACTTTGCTCATCGCCATCTCCTCCCTCATCCTGCGGTTCCGCACATTCTCGATGAAATGCGCCGATCCCCGCGGCAGGGTGGACGTCTGGGAGGTTGTAGTGCACACGGCTGAATCTCTGAATGAACTTGCGCAGGGACTCTCCTTCCTTCTGGGCGAGTAAGTGAAGGTCACTCTCTTGGCCATGAGGTTTGTGGCCACCTGTGAAGGCGCCAACAAACTGATGGCACAGATCTGCCCAAGAGGATATGGAGCTGTCTGGCAAGTGCATGAGCCAAGATCTCGACGTTGGGCTTGAGTACGAAAGCGGAAGTAGTTGGCGAGGATCTTGTCGCCCCGTCCCCCGCAGCTCGCACCGCGATGGTGTAGATGCCGAGGAACTCCGACGGATGCGCCCTGCCATCGCATTTCTCCGCACGCTCTGGTTTGAAGTTTTTCCGCTGGGCCACATCGACTTGCCGCAGCTCACGAGTGAACGCAGGGCAACCTACCGCGTCGGCAAGTCGCCTGCCCTCCGGCGCGCGTGCATGTCAACAGAAGGCCCAGCGCCGCTTTGTCGGATTGACGCCGCGCTTTCTTCGACGCTGATGCGAAGTTCGAGCGTCCTCTTGTTGTCGCCATGAAGAACTTTGGCGCTGATCGCGGCGAGTCCGCGAATCCGACGACGCGGTGGAGTCGCTGTCGAGGTGGATCCGGTGAGTCGGCGATCTTGGCCTTCTTGGCGGAGAGTGCACGGTGGTTGTACCTCCGACAGTGTCGTCGCCACCGGCTCGTGCCTTGTCGCCTCGCCGCGGCAACGATGGCGTTGGTTGCCGTGGAGCGTCGCCGTTGGCAAAGCCGATGAGGCTCTGGATAGTGGCCCTCCACTCGTCGACCTTGTCGGCCGTTGGAGGGTAGTCGAGGAGCAGTTGAGCTCTCGCCAGCTTCTGCCGGAGTAGTAGGCGGCATCGGAGAACGGTGCAAGGAGCGGACACGCCGGACTTCTAACCGCGTTAGAAGGAGCAATACCGTCCGGCGCACCAGATCTCACTAGTGCCAAAGCATGTTGGCGCCGCATGCTGGTCTTGAGGGTCTCGATCCAACGAACGTATGGCGCCAGAACACCATGACGTTGTTGGTCCCGCGTCTCCTGAGATGGGCGCGGGGGATGCGCGGACGCCGAGGTTTGCGGTGCCTTGTCCTTGGACTTGGCAACATCGCGAGCACCTTCGTCGACTCACGTTCCTCCGCCAGCGTCTGCACCGCCACCCGTTTGCTGCGGTGAGGGTGGGAACGACGCGGACGGGCTCACTGCCGCCAAGCCTTCTTCTTCGCTGGCATGTTGAGGAAGATGTTGATGACGCTGCCAGCGTGAACGCCGGAATCGGATTCACACGGCCTCGACGCCTACCGGGCGCGCCAGATGTCGGGCGGCTGATCGTACCACGGACACCTATGGGGCCCGCAGAGCGGGTCCCTTTGTGGTTCGGAGGGGGTGGAGGTCTCACGAAGAGCGGATCGATGCTATGCACACGGGCGGTTTAACCAGCTTCTGATCTCTCCTGATAGATAAAACACATACTGCTGCTAGCTTGATCTATTCTCTTCTTGCTAGGGAGCAATGCGAAGCTACAAAACCTAAGCGTGGGTGTGGCTAATCTGCGGTGGGTCGAATGAATCGAGACTTCGCCAATCATGAACCCTCTCTCACGCTGCACTCGGGCCTCCTTTTATATGCTAAAGGGTCTCCAATAGGTGGCAACATAGGCGGGGTACAAACGTAAAAACAGGGGTTGGTACACCTACCTGAACAAAGGTACAAAGGTAAAAATACCTAACTCTGACGGCAAGGGACAAAAGCAATAAATGCCTGTCGTTGTCACCTAAACAGTGTAACAGAGACCGTCAGGTGTGCCTCTGCTCGCCACGATGGCGAGCCAGTCTGCGCCGCGTGTCACTGCTCTCCGCTGGCTGCACAGCCGCCCGACACGCGCCCATGGAACGGTCCCATGGCGACATCGTCATTTGGGTGAGCTAGAGCAGAGGCGAGGAGTTGCATGTCATGCAAGCGCCTTTGCCGCGGCCGGTCCTTGTCGCGCCCGGAGGCTTGTCGCTCGGGCCTTCCCTGCAAGCTCCTCTGCCGGGCCTTGTCTGCCTAGAGGCCTTCCCGACAAGCTCCTCTTGTAGGGGTCTTGCCTTCAGAATGGCTGCGGAGGGTCTTGGCGGACGCCCGGCAAGGCTTGCCGCGGGGACGCTGCGACTGCCCGTGCACAAGTTCGGGGTACTAAGGTACCCCTACTTTAGTACACCGACAGATAAAACTCCTACTGCTGCTTGTTTGATCTATTCTCTTCTTGCTAGGGAGCAATGCGAGCTACAAAACCTAGCGTGGGTGTGGCTAATCTGCGGTGGGTCGAATGAATCGAGACTCGGCCAACCGCGGAACCCTCTCTACGTTGCACTCGGGCCTCCTTTTATATGCTAAAGGGGTCTCCGACAGGTGGCAACATAGGCGGGGGTACAAACATAAAAACAGGGGTTGGTACACCTACCAACAAAGGTACAAGGTAAAAATACCTAACTCGACGGCAAGGGACAAAAGCAATAAATGCCTGTCATTGTCGCCTAAACAGTGTAATGAGACCCTCAGTGCGCCTCCGCCGCCACGATGGCGAGCCTGTCTCAAGGCCAGCGATGTCGCCGCTCTCCGGCTGGCTGCACAGCCGCCTCGACACGCCTCCCATGGAACGGTCCCATGGCGACACGTCAGCTGGGTGAGCCGGAGCGGAGGCGGAAGGAGTTGCATGCCGCTGCAAGCGCTTTGCCGCGGCCGGAATCCTTGTCGCGGCCGGAGGCTTGTCGCGCTCCCGGCCGTACCCGCAAGCTCCTCTTGTCGGGGCCGTGTCTGGCGAGAGGCCGTCCCGACCAGCTCCTCTTGTCGGTCTTGCCTTCGTAATAGCCGCGAGGGTCTTGGCGGACGCCCGACAAGGCTTGCCGCGGACGCCGCGATCGCCTGCAGACAAGTTCGGGTACTAAGGTACCCCTACTTTAGTACAATCGGCAAGAGCCCCCGGTCTGGGCCATATACGGTGCGGCCGTTGGGCCAGGCCCAAAACAGGCACGGGCACGCGGCCTGGGTCCAAACTAAACTTACTCAGATCCGCCGCGTCCCCAGAATCGGCACGCGCCGATTGCGGCGTCAGGGGAAGTGGGCGGCGGCGGGCCGCCTCCACCCGTCAGCCTCCGCTCTGCATCCCCGCCACGTGGTTCCCATGCTCTTGGGGTCACGGACGGTGGAAGTCGAAACCGGCCACACGAGCAGAGGCAGCAGGTCGGCCCCGATTCCCCGCTCTTCCTACGCCTGGTTCGTCGAAAGGGCGGTTGAGCCCCACCTTGCTTCCCTTAAAAGGGCGGAAGGGGAGCGTGAAGGCCGCACTCTCCCATCTCCTCCTTTCTTCGGGCCGCTCCCCTTTCTCTCATTCGCCATGGAGAAAAAGAGCCTTGGTTCTTCATCGGTGGCGGCGAGGGTCGCCGCTAGACAGTGCTCCCCTCCCAACCCTACGCCCGGGGTGGCAGAGCCAGCCCCAAGAGGAAGAGGGAGGGGGCAAGGTCGAGGACGAGGTTGAGGACGAGGTCGAGGAAGAGGCGGATGGGGCGGCGCGCCGTCTCCGCCTCCGCCGGCGGTTCCCCTCCCTGTGGTGGTCCATACCGGGGACGACCCTTGCGAGTTCTTCGTCAGGCTGCGCCGGGCGCCTTTCGTCGCCTCCGGCTTCCAGCTCCGCTTATAGCCAAGAATGGAGTCGGATCCGCCGAGACACCGCATCCACAGCTTGAGGGCGGGGTTTACCCTCCATTTTAAGTTAATGGAGGGTGATCTCCTCTCCGTCAAGGTCTTCGGGGATCTTGGCACTCGGGCAAAGTGCTGCGTAGACAGCTCCTCCGACAGCAAAGGTTCCCACTCGAGCGAGAGTGACGAGGAGGGGAGCGACAGCGACGACGAGGTTGGCGGGCCCGATTAGTTGTCGGGCGCCGCTCCGTGCGTCACCGGTGACCCCATCATCCGTGTCGCCGGCTCCCTGAACTCCCCGGGGTCGTCTCCTTGGGAGACTGGCGTAGGGAGGCTACGGAAGGGGAAGAGGGATGGCGACAAGGCCGTCAATTCGGAGTACGAGGGCGTAGTGCCCTCGACAGCGTGCTGACGCCCTGCCTCCCCGTCTTCGAACCCCGCTTCCGGCGCCGCCATCTCCGCCAAGCCCTCGGGGAGCTCCCGGGATGTTCTCTTGGTGTCTTCCGCACCCGTAGCCTGCCTAGGCGTTTCTTTTGCCCTCCCCGCCTCCTTGACCTACCTCCTGAAAGAGGGACAGAAAAGGATTACGGGCATCTTATCTTTCTAATTTGTAAGCCTTTGGGCCTTATTCGCATTAAAGCTTGTAATCCTCTCTTTCATGTTTTTCATTCCCCACGGACTGTATCCGAGTAGAATGTTTTTAATGAAAAAGGGATGTTTGAAAAAGGACGAAAGGCTTATCTGATATCTCAGCCCCCGACAACTCTGGCTTGCCGCGGCCCCCGGCAACTCTGGCTTGCCGCAGCCCCGGCAACTCCTCGGGCTTGCCGGGCTTGGGTGTCGGCGCCGCTTCTTCTCCTCTCTTTGCTGTTATTTCAGTTCTGAGGAAGATTTAGCCAGTGCCGCAATAAGTTATCTTTGTAATATAACTTTATTCTGGGCAACGTCTGCTACGTTACATCCTTTACTCGACCCTTGGCTTTGTATGTTATTGCCCTACGCTTTTCGTGGAAACTTGTCGTGCAGCACCCTTGCCGCGAAGCGCCGAAAGTGCGGAACTTCAGCAACATGGCGGGTCGCTACCGACAAGCAACCTTGTCACGGACTAGCCGCAGCTTCGGTTAAGTTGCTGAGCGGACTCGAAACAAAGTAAGGGCGCCGACCAGTCACGATTTGGTTCCTCCGCCGCACGGGTGTCTCATACAAAGCGCCGGTCGTTCAAGGAAGATAACTTTACAAATTTATTACTGATCTGAATCGATCGATGCAATGTTATTTCCTCTACTTGATTTCTTCCTTCAGACGTTTCTGCCTCATGATTTAGGGAAACTTGCTTGCAGTACCCTTGCCGCGAAGCGCCGAAAAGTGCGGAACTTCAGCAGCTCAATATGGGTCGCTACCGACAAGCAACCTTGTCGCGGACTAGCCGCAGGCTCACTTAAGTTGTTGAGCGGACTCGAAACAAAGTAAGGGCGCCGACCAGTCACGATTCGGTTCCTCTGCGCACAGGTTTTCCATACAAAGTACTATCGCTCGAGGAAGATAACGAAAATTTAAAAATTGATTGCTCAAACTTTGGCAACTTAGCTTTTCTGCTTTCTTGCTTCCCGATGAGGCTAAACTTCCTCGAGCGGTGCCTGGTCCATAGTATTATCTCCTCCCCCCTGGTTAACTTGTGCGCGAGGGAGCCTCCCTTTCTTTGCGACAAGAGAAAGAAGAGGAAATAACGTTATAGAGCCCAGTGGCTCGATTCTGCTTACCGGGTGTGGTTGCTGCACAAATTGTTAACCAAAACATGCAATAACTTGATGAAAGAATGAACTTGACGGGTTGTGCGCAACACATGGGCTTTACTGATGCACGGGGTCTGCGCCCGGCTTTGTAATGGTTGATTACATGCAACAGCGGCAAAACTTGTACAAAAGTGGTTGCCGGAACGGTTCCGACAACCGCGCCTTTATGGGTAAAACTTACGAAGATGCTCAATGTTCCAGGAGTTGCTCACCGGAATGCCATCTTCGGTCTCAAGGCGGACAGCGCCAGGCCTAGTGACTCGTTTCACCCGATAAGGGCCTTCCCACTTCGGCGTCAACTTGTTTGAATTCTTGGCGGATTGAACGCGACTTGACGGCCTTGTCGCCATCCCTCTTCCCCTTCCGCAGCCTCCATACGCCAGCCGCCCAAGGAGACGACCCCGGGGAGTTCAGGGAGCCGGCGACACGGATGATGTGGTCGCCGGTGACATGCGAGGCGGCGCCCGACAACTAATCGGGCCCGCCAACCTCGCTGTCATTGCCGCTCCCTCCTCGCTACTCTCGCCGAGGGGGAATCTTCTGTCGGAGGAGCTGTCCACGCAAAGCACTTCGCCCGAAAGTGCCAAGATCCTCAAGACCTTGACGGACAGGAGATCGCCTCCATTAACTTAAATGGAGGGTAAACCCCGCCTCAGCTGTGGATGCGGTGAACGTCTTCCACCCACGATCGAGATACATCACATTAGGGGCTGGGAATACAACGCTGACTCGCATACCGCTGATCCCACAGCCCCTCATGTGCAATCTCGATGTCTCGGCGGATCCGACTCCATCGCGCCAAGAACGGAGCTGGAAGCCGGAGGCGACGACGAGGCGCCTGCAGCCTCGGGACGAAGAACTCGCAAGGGTCGCCCCGGTATGGACCGCCAGGAGGGAAACCGCCGGCGGAGGCGGAGACGGCGCGCCCGTCCGCCTCTTCCTCGACCTCGTCCTCGACCTCGCCCTCGACCTCGCCTCCCTCTTCCTCTTGGGGCTGGCTCTGCCGCCCGGGCGAGGGTTGGGAGGAGCGCTGTCTAGCGGCGACCCTCGCCGCCGCCACCGATGAAGAACCAAGGCTCTTTTTCTCCATGGCGAATGAGAGAAAGGGGAGCAGAAACTCAAGAAAGGAGGAGATGGGAGAGTGCGGCCTTCAAGGCCCCTTCCGCCCTTTTTAAGGAAGCAAGGTGGGGGCTCAACCGCCCCGCTCGACGAATCAGGGCGTAGGAAGAGCAGGGAATCGGGGCCGACGTGCTGCCTCTGCTCGTGATGGCCCGGTTTCCCACTTCCATCGTCCGTGACCCCAAGAGCATGGGAACCACGTGGCGGGGATGCAGAACGGAGGCGACGGGTGGAGCGGCCCCGCACGCCGCCCACTTCCCCCACGACGCCGCAATCGACGCCTGCCACGGGGACGCGCGGATACGGAGTAAGTTTAGTTTGGACCGTGCCGCACGTGTCTGCAGCCTCGCTTTTGGGCCCGCCCAACAGCGCCGCAGACCGTGTATGGCCTGCACCGGGGCTCCTGTCGGTGTACTAAAGTAGGGGTACCTTAGTACCCGAACTTGTGCACGGGCAGTCGCAGCATCCCCGCAGCAAGCCTTGTCGGGCGTCCGCCAAGACCCTCCGCAGCCATTCTGAAGGCAAGACCTCGACAAGAGGAGCTTGTCGGGAAGGCCTCTAGGCAGACAAGGCCCCGGCAAGAGGAGCTTGCCAGGAAGGCCCGTAGCGCGACAAGCCTCCGGGCGCGACAAGGATTCGGCCGTGGCAAGGCGCTTGCCGCGGCATGCAACTCCTCTCTGCCTCCGCTCCAGCTCACCCAGCGACGTGTCGCCATGGGACCGTTCCATGGGCATCGTGTCGGGCGGCCGCAGCCAGCGGAGAGCAGCGACACGCTGGCGCAGACAGGCTCGCCATCGTGGCGAAGCGGAGGCGCACTGACGGTCTCTATTACATCGCTTAGGGCGACAACGATGTGCATTTATTGCTTTTGTCCCTTGCCGTCAGAGTTAGGTATTTTGCACTGTACACTGCCTCAGGTAGGTGTACCAACCCCAGTTTTTACGTTTGTACCCCGCCTATGTTGCCACCGCCGGAGACCCCTTTAGCATATAAAAGGAGGCCCGAGTGCAACGTGAAGAGGGTTCCGCGGTTGGCCGAAGTCTCGATTCATTCGACCCACCGCAGATTAGCCACACCCACGCTTAGGTTTTGTAGCTCAGATTGCTCCCTAGCAAGAAGAGAATAGATCAAACAAGCAGCAGTAGGAGTTTTATCTCTCCGAGAGCTCCGGCTGGGTAAACCGCCTGCAGTGCATCGCCTCGATCCGCTCTTCGTGCGACCTCCGCCCCCCTCCGAACCACAAAGGGACCCGCTCCGCCGGGCCCCATAGGTGTCCGCGGGTACGATCAGCCGCCCCGACACCGTTGTTTCAGACAAGCCATGGATTGATGCTTGTTGGTGGAGGGGGAGTATAAACTTTACCATTTTGTCTGGGAACCGCCTATAATGTGTGTAGCATGGAAGATGTCGCCATCTCTTGGTTTTTATGTTGACAATGAAAGTATGCCGCTCAAAATATTATTTATCTCTGTTTCAAAATCGAGCTCGAACCTCTACAAATCCTCGCTTCCTCTGCGAAGGGCCTATCTATTTACTTTTATGTTGAGTCATCACCCTCTTATTAAAAAGCACCAGGTGGAGAGCACCGCTGTCATATGCATTCATTACTATTAATTTATATTGGGTATGACTATGACTGGATCTCTTTTACCATGAATTACAAGGTTTAGTCAGTCCTTGATCTTTAAAGGTGCTCTGCATTTATGTTTTGGCGGTCTCGTAAAGGGCTAGCGAGATACCATCTTGTTATATCATATCATGATTGTTTTGAGAAAGTGTTGTCATCTGAGATTTATTATTATTGCTCGCTAGTTGATTATGCCATTGATATGAGTAAACATGAGACCTAAATGTTATTGTGAATGTGGTTAGTCATAATCTTTGCTGAAAACTTGAATGCTGGCTTTACATATTTACAACAACAAGAGCAAACAGAGTTTGTAAAAGTTTTTCTTTATCACTTTCAGTTTATCAACTGAATTGCTTGAGGACAAGTAAAGGTTTAAGCTTGGGGGACTTGATACGTCTCCCTCGTATCTACTTTTCCAAACACTTTTGGCCTTGTTTTGGACTCTAACTTGCATGATTTGAATGGTACTAACCTGGACTAACGCTATTTTCAGCAGAATTGCCATGGTGTTATCTTTGTGCAGAAACAAAAGTTCTCGGAATGACCTAAAACTTCATGGAGATTATTTTTCGAAATAATAAAAAATACTGGCGAAAGAATCAAGGCCAAGGGGCCCACACCCTTTCCACGAGGGTGGGAGGCACGCCTGCCTCCCCAGGGCGCGCCCCCTGCCACGAGGGCCTACTGGAGCTCCACCGACCTCAACTCCAACTCCATATATTCGTGTTCGGGGAGAAAAAAATCAGAGAGAAAGATTCATCACGTTTTACGATATGGAGCCGCCACCAAGCCCTAAACTCTCTCGGGAGGGCTGATCTGGAGTTCCGCTCGGGCTCCGGAGAGGGGAATCCGTCGCCATCGTCATCATCAACCATCCTCCATCACCAATTTCATAATGCTCACCGCCGTGCGTGAGTAATTCCATCGTAGGCTTGCTGGACGGTGATGGGTTGGATGAGATTTATCATGTAATCGAGTTAGTTTTGTTAGGGTTTGATCCCTACTATCCATTATGTTCTGAGATTGATGTTACTATGACTTTGCTATGCTTAATGCTTGTCACTAGGGCCCGAGTGCCATGATTTCAGAACTGAACCTATTATGTTTTCATGAATATATATGAGTTCTTGCTCCTATCTTGCAAGTCTATAGTCACCTACTATGTGTTATGATCCGGCAACCCCGAAGTGACAATAATCGGGAACACTCCCGGTGATGACCGTAGTTTGAGGAGTTCATGTATTCACTATGTGTTAATGCTTTGGTCTAGTACTCTATTAAAAGGAGGCCTTAATATCCCTTAGTTTCCGCTAGGACCCCGCTGCCACGGGAGGGTAGGACAAAAGATATCATGCAAGTTCTTTTCCATAAGCACGTATGACTATATTCAGAATTCTTGCATACATTACATTGTTGTTTTGGAGCTATTTCTGTGTCACCATATGTTTTGACTATTTCATGACGAACCGCATACGTCATTATTCTCCATAAACGATCCAATGCCTACGAGATTTTCACATATTGTTCTTCGCTTATCTACTTTACCGTTGCTATTGTTACAATCACTACAAAACCCAAAAATATTACTTTTGCTACTGCTATCAAGCATTATCATACTACTTTGCTACTAAATACTTTGCTACAGATATTAAGTTATCCAGGTGTGGTTGAATTGACAACTCAACTGCTAATACTTGAGAATATTCTTTGGCTCCCCTTGTGTCGAATCAATAAATTTGGGTTGAATACTCTACCCTCAAAAACGGTTGCGATTCCCTATACTTGTGGGTTATAAGGAGTGGGGAACCATGGCTTAGGGACGAATTTGTCCAAAATGTGGGGTAAGTTATGAAAGTACCCCCACCGATTTGAGGCGGTTCTTTCGGTTCAGGTGTATCACGGGCATTTCACGTGTCGGGATTTCACAGGAGTTGGGAGTTTTCGCGCGTGTTGTAGTTTTGGAATAGCAAGGCGCGGGCTGAGATGGAGGGAGTTGTCGGAGCACAACGAGACAAAGATTGATCTTAAATATTTCGGGGTAACAAGGTGCGGGTTGAAGAGGCGGGAGTTTCGCAGCACGATAGACAGAGCCGCTAGCTTGAAATTTCGGCATAACAAGGCACGGCTTGAAATTTCGGGAGAACAAGCTTAACGTGTACCAAAAAAGACAATTTAGACTAGTATGATATACTACGTACAATCTGTTTAACATGCACAACACACACACAGACACCATTTAGACTAGTAAGGTACACGTGCATTGCACGCATGAGATTTGGCAACCAAATTATGAATAAATACCACGTTATAGCATGTAAGCTTTGAGTCATATATGCATGATGTAGATGTTCGTTTAATTCTTATAGTTCATTTCATTCAAAATCATCTATTTTTTATAAGAAAGCTAATCTATTTTAAGATTCATGGAATTGTGTGTTGTAAGGTGTAAAGTAAAAAACAAATCATGTAGAAAAACATTTGGGCAATTCTGATACGGAAGATTCTAGAACAAAGAAGAAGTGCTTGTGTTTTGAGGTTTGTGCATTATGCTTAAGTTCAACCATAGAGTCTTCTAGATTGTACATGTGGCAAAATCTGGTGGAATATAGATGATATCCAACGGCCATTAGTGCTCAAATTTGCCAGCTCTGCACCATCGGATTGGCCTCATCCAACGACCATCTTTCAAAGTTAAAGTTATCCGCACACTATATAAAAAATATATAATATAATATATATAGGGGTATAGATATACATATGTGATGCGAAAGCCACCCATCATCTCCAATTAGAATAGTGTGTCCATGTACGGATGCAATGTGGCCAAACAATGTCTTCCATCGGTATCTCAAATTCAAACTAGTCTGACCTTGTTCAATGTGTATACATTACAACATGCTTGTTTCCAAACCACACCGCGCAGATCTCCATTATATTCGTGCATGCATGGGTTTCAGACATCATGATCTCTTATTCAAATATTTGAATTCAACTTTACATTGATTATGACCACACCTACTCTTTTACACCCACACATTGGTCTTCTCTTTATAATTGTACCACTAAATTTCTCTCGTGCATGCAAGCACACACATTACCAGTCGACATTATCCATCGCACACGTGCAATCTTTTTCTTCAGGTCGGTCTCCCATGAAGGCACACACACACACACATCCCCCTCTCCATCATATCGGGCATTCTTTATCTCTCACGTGCATGCGCAATGATCGATGTTCTTCTATGTCTGTGTGTGTGTATCTAGGTCTTTCATAGTTTTCCACATAAAGCGATTGCTACCTCTTGAGCTTGCGTTGGATTTCCCCGAAGTGGAAAGGATGATGCAGCAGAGTAGCGTAAGTATTTCCCTCAGTTTTTGAGAACGAAGGTGTCAATCCAGTAGGAGGCCACGCTCAAGTCCCTCATATCTACACAAAAACAATAGCTCAACGCAACCAACGCGATTAGGGGTTGTCAATCCCTTCACGGTCACTTACGAGAGTGAGATCTGATAGAGATGATAGATAATATTTTTGGTATTTTTGTTATAGAGATGCAAAGTAAAAAGTAAAAGGCAAAGTAAAAATCAAAGCAAGATTAAAGTGATGGAGATTGATATGATGAGAATAGACCCGGGGGCCATAGGTTTCACTAGTGGCTTCTCTCAAGAGCATAAGTATTCTACGGTGAACAAATTACTGTTGAGCAATTGACAGAATTGAGCATAGTTATGAGAACATCAAGGTATGATCATGTATATAGGCATCACGTCCGAGACAAGTAGACCGACTCCTGCCTGCATCTACTACAATTACTCCACTCATCGACCGCTATCTAGCATGCATCTAGAGTATTAAGTTAAAAACAGAGTAACGCCTTAAGAAAGATGACATGATGTAGAGAGATAAATTCATGCAATATGAAATAAACCCCATCTTGTTATCCTCGATGGCAACGCTACAATACGTGCCTTTGCTGCCCCTTCTCACATCCGGAAAGGACACCGCAAGATTGAACCCAAAGCTAAACACTTCTCCCATGGCAAGAAAAACCAATCTAGTAGGCCAAACCAAACTGATAATTCGAATAGACTTGCAAAGATAACCAATCATACATAAAAGAATTCAGAGAAGATTCAAATATTATTCATAGATAGACTTGATCATAAAACCACAATTCGTAGGTCTCAACAAACACACGCAAAAAAGAAGATTACATCGAATAGATCTCCACGAGATAGGGGGAGAACATTGTATTGAGATCCAAAAAGAGAGAAGAAGCCATCTAGCTACTAACTATGGACCAGAAGGTCCGAGGTAAACTACTCACACTTCATCGGAGAGGCTACGATGAAGTATAAGCCCTCCGTGATGACGACCCTCTCCGGCGGAGCTCCGGAACAGGCTCCAAGATGGGATCTCGTGGATACAGAAAGTTGCGACAGTGGAATTAGGTTTTTCGCTCCGTATCTGATCGTTTGGGGGTACATAGGTATATATAGGAGGAAGGAGTACGTCGGTGGAGCAACATGGGGCCCACGAGGCAAGGGGCGCACCCTAGGGGGGGCGTCCCCCACCCTCGTGACCGCCTCTTTTGTTCCTTGGAGCAGGGTCCAAGTCTCCTGGATCACGTGGAGGTGAGAAAATCACGTTCCCGAAGGTTTCATTCCATTTGGACTCCGTTTGATATTCTGTTTCTTCGAAACAATGAAATAGGCAAAAAAACAGCAATTCTGGGCTGGGCCTCCGGTTAATAGGTTAGTCCCAAAAATAATATAAAATTGGAAAATAAAGCCCAATATAGTCCAAAACAGTAGATAATATAGCATGGAGCAATCAAAAAATATAGATACGTTGGAGACGTATCAGGCATCCCCAAGCTTAATTCCTGCTCGTCCTCGAGTAGGTAAATGATAAAAAGAGAATTTTTGATGCGGAGTGCTACTTGGCATAATTTCAATGCAAATCTTCTTAATTGTGGTATGAATATTCAGATTCAAAAGATTCAAGACAAAAGTTCATATTGATATAAAAAATAATAATACTTCAAGAAAACCAACAAAGCAGTTATGTCTTCTCAAAGTAACATGGCCAAAGAAAGTTCATCCCTACAAAATCATATAGTTTAGTCATGCTCCACTTTCGTCACATAAGAATGCTCTCATCATGCACAACCCCGATGACAAGCCAAGCAATTGTTTCATACCTTAATAATTTCAAACTCACAAACTTTCACGCAATACATGAGCGTGAGCCATGGATATAGTACTATGGGTGGAATAGAATATAATGATGGGGGTTATGTGGAGAAGACAAAAAGGAGAAAGTCTCACATCACCGAGGCTAATCAATGGGCTATGGATATGCCCATCGATTGATGTTAATGCAAGGAGTAGGGATTGCCATGCAACGGATGCACTAGAGCTATAAATGTATGAGAGCTCAATCAAAAGAAACTAAGTGGGTATGCATCCAACTTGCTTGCTCACGAAGATCTAGGGCACTTGAGGAGGCCCATTGTTGGAATATACAAGCCAAGTTCTATAATGAAAAATTCCCACTAGTATATGAAAGTGATAAAACACGAGACTCTCTATCATGAAGATTATGGTGCTACTTTGAAGCACAAGTGTGGAAAAAAAGGATAGTAGAATTTCCCCTTTTTTTGGGCCTTTTTTTTCTTTGGCCTTTCTCTTTTTTTTGGGACAATGCTCTATTGAATGATGATCATCACACTTCTATTTATTTACAACTCAATGATTACAACTCGATACTAGAACAAAGTATGACTCTATATGAATGCCTCCGGCAGTGTACCGGGATATGCAATGAATCAAGAGTGACAAGTATGAAGGAATTATGAATGTTGGCTTTGCCACAAATACTATGTCAACTACATGATCATGCTAAGCAATATGACTACGATGAATGTGTCATGATAAACTGGATGGTGGAAAGTTGCATGGCAATATATCTCGGAATGGCTATGGAAATGCCATAATAGGTAGCTATGGTGGCTGTTTTGAGGAAGATATAAGGAGGTTTACGTGTGAAAGAGCGTATCATATCACGGGGTTTGGATGCACCGCTAAGTTTGCACCAACTCTCAATGTGAGAAAGGGCAATGCACGGTACCGTAGAGGCTAGTAATGATGGAAGGGTGAGAGTGCGTATAATCCATGGACTCAACATTATTCATAAAGAACTCATATACTTATTGCGAAAATCTACAAGCCATCAAAAACTAAAGCATTACGCGCATGCTCCTAGGGGGATAGATTGGTAGGAAAAGACCATCGCTCGTCCCCGACCGCCACTCATAAGGAGGACAATCAAAGAACACCTCATGTTTGAAATTTGTTGCATAACGTTTACCATACGTGCATGCTATGGGACTTGCAAACTTTAACTCAAGCACTTCTCAAATTCACAATTACTCTACTAGCATGACTTTGATATTACTACCTCCATATCTCAAAACAATTATCAAGTATCCAACTTTTCTTATTATTCAACGCACTCAAAAGAAAGTTTCACAAATCTTGAATACCAAGCATCTTATTATTAAGCAAATTACCATGCTATTAAGACTCTCAAAATAATATAAGTGAAGCATGAGAGATCAATCATTTCTTTAAAACAAATCCACCACCGTGATCTAAAAGATCTAAGTGAAGCACATAGAGCAAAACTACAACGCTCAAAAGATATAAGTGAAGCACATAGAGCAAAACTATCAAGCTCAAAAGATATAAGTGAAGCACATAGAGTATTCTATCAAATTCCGATTCATGTATGGCTCTCTCAAAAGGTGTGTATAGCAAGGATGATTGTGGCACACTAACAAACAAAGAAACAAATAATACAAGACGCTCCAAGCAAAACACATATCATGTGGTGAATAAAAATATAGCTCCAAGTAAATTACCGATGGACGTAGACGAAAGAGGGGATGCCTTCCGGGGCATCCCCAAGCTTTGACTTTTTGGTGTACTTGGATTATCTTGGGGGTTCCTTGGGAATCCCCAGGCTTAGCCTCTTTCACTCCTTGTTCCATAATCCATCAAAAGAATTCACCCAAATCTTGAAAACTTCACAACACAAAACTCAATAGAAATCTCGTGAGCTCCGTTAGAGAAAGAAAACAAAACACCACTTCAAGGTGCTGTAATTAACTCATTATTTATTTATATTGGTGTTAAACCTACTCTATTCCAACTTCTCTATGGATTATAAACTATTTACTAGCCATAGATTCATCAAAATAAGCAAACAACACACGAAAAACAGAATCTGTCAAAAACAGAACAGTCTGTAGTAATCTGTAACTAATGCAAACTTATGGAACTCCAAAACATCTACCAAAATTAGACGACCTAGGAAATTTGTTTATTGATCAGCATAAATTTGAATCAATATTTTATCATGTTCTGGTGATTTTTAATAATTCGGGCACTGAGCGCAATGTTTCTGGAAATTACAGCAAGATCAAATAACTATCATCCAAGAAGATCCAATAGGTCTAACTTGGCACAAACACTAATTAAAACACAAAACCACATCAAAACAGAAGGTAGATGGGTTATTTATTACTAATCAGCAAGGAAAAATATTGGGTTGTCTCCCAACAAGCACTTTTCCTTAAAGCCTATTTAGCTAGGCATTGACATTTCAATGATGCTCACAAGAAAGACAAGTATTGAGGCACAAAGAGAGCATCATAAAACTTGTGCCAAACATACTTAAGTCTAACATACTTCCTATGCATAGGCATATTATAGGCAAAAAAATTATTGTAGCAAGCAAAAACTAGCATAAGAGAGGAAGCGGAAAGGAACAATAGCAATCTCAACATAACGAGAGGTAATTTAGTAACATGAAAATTTCTATAACCATATTTTTCTCTCTCATAATAATTACATGTAGGATCATAAGAAAATTCAACAATATAGCTATCACATAACATATTCTCAACACGATCCACATGCATGCGAAGTTGACACTCTTCCAAAATAGTGGGATTATCATTAACTCAAGTCATGATTTCTCCAAGCCCACTTTCAATATTATTGCAAACACTATTATCAATCTTATATTCATCATGGGGATTAAATAAATTTTCAAGATCATATGAAGAATCTCCCCGATCATGACTATTGGACATAGCAAAACTAGCATCCCCAAGCTTAGGGTTTTGCATATTATTAGCATAATTTACATCAATAGAATTTATAATAAAATCATTGCAATCATGCTTTTTATTCAAAGATCAATCGTGAAGCACTTCATCACAATTTTCAGATTTACGGATTTCAGGAAAAAGCTTATAAAGATAATCTAGTGCATCCAAATCACTAGGAATTGGTTCATCATAATTGGATCTCTTAAAAAGATTGGCAAGCGGACAAGGATCCATAGATATTAGCTTCTCTGTTTAGGAATAAATACTCAACTATTTCAACCAAGCGAGAAAGCGAGCCAAGAAAGACATCAAGGCAAACCAAAAAGAGAGGGCGAATAAAACGGCAAGGGTTAAGTGAGGGAGAGGAAAACCAGAGGCAAATGGCAACTAATGTAATGCGAGAGATAGGGATTGTGATGGGTACTTGGTATGTTGACTTTTTATGAGACTCCTCAAGAACGGGCGCCGTAAATTCTTCTTGCTACCTCTTGAGCTTGCGTTGGATTTCCCCAAAGAGGAAAGGACGATACAGCAGAGTAGTGTAAGTATTTCCGTCAGTTTTTGAGTACCAAGGTATCAATCCCAGTAGGAGGCCACACGCAAGTCCCTCGTACCTACACAAAAACAATAGCTCAACGCAACCAACGCGATTAGGGGTTATCAATCCCTTCACGGTCACTTACGAGAGTGAGATCTTATAGAGATGATAGATAATATTTTGGGTATTTTTGTTATAGAGATGCAAAGTAAAAAGTAAAAGGCAAAGTAAAAAAGCAAAGCAAGATTAAAGTGATGGAGATTTATATGATGAGAATAGACCCGGGGGCCATAGGTTTCACTAGTGGCTTCTCTCAAGAGCATAAGTATTCTACGGTGGGTGAACAAATTACTGTTGAGCAATTCACAGAATTGAGCATAGTTATGAGAATATCTAGGTATGATCATGTATATAGGCGTCACGTCCGAGACAAGTAGACCGACTCACCTGCATCTACTACTATTACTCCACTCATCGACCGCTATCCAGCATGCATCTAGAGTATTAAGTTAAAAACAGAGTAACGACTTAAGCAAGATGACATGATGTAGAGAGATAAATTCATGCAATATGAAATAAACCCCATCTTGTTATCGTCGATGGCAACGATACAATACGTGCCTTGCTGCCCCTTCACATCTTTGGGAAAGGACACCGCAAGATCGAACCCAAAGCTAAGCACTACTCCCATGGCAAGAAAAACCAATCTAGTAGGCCAAACCAAACTGATAATTCGAAGAGACTTGCAAAGATAAACAATCATACATAAAAGAATTCAGAGAAGATTCAAATATTATTCATAGATAGACTTGATCATAAACCCATAATTCATCGGTCTCAACAAACACACCGCGAAAAGAAGATTACATCGAATAGATCTCCACGAGAGAGGGGGAGAACATTGTATTGAGATCCAAAAAGAGAGAAGAAGCCATCTAGCTACTAACTATGGACCCGAAGGTCTGAGGTAAACTACTCACACTTCATCGGAGAGACTATGATGATGTAGAAGCCCTCCGTGATGACGGCCGTCTCCGGCGGAGTTCCGGAACAGGCCCCAAGATGGGGTCTCGTGGATACAGAAAGTTGCGGCGGTGGAATTAGGTTTTTGGCTCCATATCTGATCGTTTGGGGGTACGTAGGTATATATAGGAGGAAGGAGTACGTCGGTGGAGCAACATGGGGCCCATGAGGCAGGGGCGCACCCTAGGGGGGGCGCCCCCACCCTTGTGACCGCCTCTTTTGTTCCTTGGAGCAGGGTCCAAGTCCCCTGGATCACGTTTGGTGATAAAATCATGTTCCCGAAGGTTTCATTCCGTTTGGACTCCGTTTGATAGTCTGTTTCTTCGAAACACTGAAATAGGCAAAAAACAACAATTCTGGGCTAGGCCTCCGGTTAATAGGTTAGTCCCAAAAATAATATAAAAGTGGAAAATAAAGCCCAATATAGTCCAAAACAGTAGATAATATAGCATGGAGCAATCAAAAATTATAGATACGTTGGAGACGTATCAGCGATCAATCTATATATCTAGTGAGGTCTCACCCTCTTTCCCACGTCCACATTGATCAGTCTATACCTCTCTATATAGGATTACATATATAGCTAATACACCCACATTAATTATATATCCAATGCCCCCCTCTCATCATCCATGCCTTCCGCTTCATCTCTCAGACGCGTGCACAATGACGAAGACAGGGGCAGCAAGCCCCCCCCCTAACATCACTATATATCAAGGTTAATATGAATGTGATCATTAGACAATTGCTGGTAAAAATGGTTTAAGTTGATGAATTGGCCCTCCTCGTAAAGGATCAGCAATGCTTGTCCCCCTAGCTCATGGGACATTTTTCATGGCTCCGCCACTGCACGCAACAGCGCACGTTCTTGCCCCCTCTCTCTAAATATCGATCTTGCAGTTGTTCACTCCCTCATAGTCTCCCTCCACTCGACCCCTCGCACCATCTTCTAGCGCCCACCGGATTTTGCCACATGTACAATCTAGCAGAATCCATGGTTGAACTTAAGCATAATGCACAAAACTCAAAACAAATGTGGTTCTCCTTTGTTCTAGAATCTTCCGTATCATAACTGCCCATACTTTTTTTCTAGTTGAATTGCCATTATTTGTTTTTACTTTATGCTTTACAACGCACAATTCATGAATCAAAAAATAGATTAAGGGCTTCTTTGATTCAAAGGATTCTCAAAGGAATTCTAGAGGATTCTAATCCTTAGGAATTTTTCCTATCTTGGTTGTTTGATTCGTAGGATTGTAGACCATAGGAATTTTTCCATATGATTCATTTGCACTAGATTTCATAGGAAACATCCCGTCCACTCAAACCTCTTTGAAAGAATTCTGCGTTTTTCTATGCACAATCAAACACTCGTACAATCCTGTAGGATTCAAGACGACATTCCACTCTAATCCCATGTTCTTCCTATTCCCGCGTTTTGGAAATCCTACGAATCAAAGAGGCCCTAGGTTTTTTATAAAAACTAATTGATTTTGAATGAGATGAACTATAAGAATTAAACGAAGGTCTACATCAGGCATATATGACTCAGAGCTTACATGCTATAGTGTGGTATTTATTCATAATTTGGTTGCAAAATCTGACGCGCGCAATGCACGTGTACCTTACTAGTACTTCGAGTACGTGCAAAACACAATCGCATGCTACACCGTGTCTCTCTTATAGTTCATGAAGCCACGTGGCACATGTGGAGGCGTTGTCGCGACATCCTTGTGTGGATTGATCACGATCACGCGTCTTTGGATCCGTAAGAATGTACTCATCCTCCCCGAGCCACATCGGCGGTACATGCACGAAGCAAAGATGTGCACGCACGCCACACGCCAAGACTTCATTCCCTCGCACGCACACGTGGGTACACGGGCGAACGCAATTTTGTACCAAGATCCACCCCATGTGATAATTTGACGCATGTAAAGTCCTTCACTTCATTGATGGTCAATTAATACAGCGCATGGAAATTGAGTGGATGTGAGGGCAGAAGAAAGACATTACTACTCCACTGGGCGCATGCGAGTAGTTAAAACATGGGTTTCTAGTAGTACTTCCATTGGTCTCCTTCGTATTTTGTGCCAATTTTCGACAGTAACATAATATTTACGCATCTGAGCAGTGTAGTCTACTTGAAATTTATGTTCCACTAAACTCATCGGGAGCCATTTCGGGCCTAGAAACCAAAACCCATCAATTTATCTTTACCTTGTTCCTATCACATTCGAAAGTACTAGTGCTACAATTAAGTGCAAGCCTGCTCACACCTACTAGTATCGCATCAAACCTGAACGTGTTCCCACTATGCGTGTATTAGTACTAGTGCTAGTACTTAGGTTATAAAAAGGGAACTACCTAACCGAAAATTACTCTACCTTTCCTCCTCATAAGTGCTTCTTCTTCGCCTGCCCTTGCCATGTTCGGTCTTGTGAGCTCTAGGTCGAGAACTACTCGTAACAAGGGAGTGGCAACCAAGGCTGCAGGGAAAAGAGGGCTTCGCCACACGCAGAGACCTCGAAGATCTCTCACGGGCTGGCGATGGCTCCTAGGAGCGCCTAGCCATGGAGGCGAACATGCCGAGTCGGGCGCGGCCGAGTCGTTATCCCTCGACGGCATGCCCGGTCAGCTCAATAAGCACCTCAATAAGCGAAGGAGTTCATCCACGACTTGGTGGAGCTGCTGAAGGAGAGCACGACGACATGCCCGCTGAGCTCAATAAGCAGGGGGAGTTGACCGCCGGCTTGGTGATGCTGCTGAAGAAGAGCATTGCCTCGGAGAAGAAGGTGACCGGCGAAATCCTGCAACTTCAAGAGGACAAGGCGAAGCTCTGCCATGAGCTTGACCTGCTGAAGGAGAAGAACGCCGGCTGGGAGAAGCTACATGAGAGTAGTACTTCCTCGATGAAGATACTGCAGGCCCTCGTCATGGAACAGAAGGAGGAGTTGGCGAAGCTCCGCATCGAGCACCCGGCTGCTGTCAAGGTACGTAATGCGGCTGTGGAACAGATGATGAAGGCTCACATCGAGAAATCCTAATGGCCATGGATGTAATGAAGAAGATGGCGAAGGAGACGCGCAAGGAGATGGAGGGCGTGGAGGCGATGAAGAAGCAGTTACTACTCCGCGGCAAATTAGATCATTTGGGGTGATAATCTTCCTTCTTCTTTTGCTCCTGTGTTTCTTCTTTTGCTTCAAGTGTTTCACCACACGTGTCTGATACGTCTCCAACGTATCTATAATTTTTTATTGTTCCATGCTATATTATATTCTGTTTTGGTTGTTTAATGGGCTTTATTATACACTTTTATATTATTTTTGGGACTAACCTATTAACCAGAGGCCCAACCCAAATTGTTGTTTTTTTGCCTATTTCCGTGTTCTGAAGGAAAAGGATATCAAACGGAGTCCGAACGGAATGAAACCTTCGAGAACGTGATTTTTGGAACAAACGTGATCCAGAGGACTTGGAGTCTACGTAAAGCAATCATCAAGGAGAGCATGAGGCAGGGGCGCGCCTACCCCCTGGGCGCGCCCTCCACCCTCGTTGGCCCCTCGTTGCTCCACCGACGTACTTCTTCCTCCTATATATACCCATATAACCTAGAAACATCATATACGGAGCCAAAACCCTATTTCCACCACCGCAACCTTCTGTACCCGTGAAATCCCATCTTGGGGCCTTTTTCGGCGCTCCACTGGAGGGGTCATTGATCACGGAGGGCTTCTACATCAACACCATAGCCTCTGCAATGATGTGTGAGTAGTTTACCTCAGACCTTCTGGTCCATAGTTATTAGCTAGATGGCTTCTTCTCTCTCTTTGGATCTCAATACAAAGTCCTCCTCGATCTTCTTGGAGATCTATTTGATGTAACTCTTCTTTTGCGGTGTGTTTGTCGAGATCCAGTGAATTGTGGGTTTATGATCAAGTTTATCTATGAACAATATTTGAATCTTCTCTGAATTCTTTTATGTATGATTGGTTATCTTTGCAAGTCTATTCGAATTATCAGTTTGGTTTGGACTACTAGATTGATCTTTCTTGCAATGGGAGAAGTGCTTAGCTTTGGGGTTCAATCTTGCGGTGTCCTTTTCCCAAAGGATGTTAGGGCATCAAGGCACGTATTGTATTGTTGCCATCGAGGATAAAAAGATGGGGTTTATATCATATTGCATGAGTTTATCCCTCTACATCATGTCATCTTGCTTAAAGCATTACTCTGTTCTTATGAACTTAATACTCTAGATGCATGCTGGATAGCGGTCGATGTGTGGAGTAATAGTAGTAGATGCAGAATCGTTTCGGTCTACTTGTCATGGACGTGATGCATATATACATGATCATACCTAGATATTCTCATAACTATGCTTAATTCTATCAATTGCTCAATAGTAATTTGTTTACCCACCGTAATACTTATGCTATCTTGGGAGAAGCCACTAGTGAAACCCATGGTGTCGGTGTACTAGAGTAGGGGTACCCTAGTATCCCGAACTTGTGCACGGGCAGTTGCAGCCCCCCGCGGCAAGGCTTACCGGGTGACCGCCAAGGTCCTCCATGGTTCCTTTGGAGCCATTCAAGAACAAAGTATTCAAGCCAAGGAGACAAGGCCCCGGCAAGAGGAGCTTGCCGGAAGGCCACCCAAGGCACCTAGGAGACAAGGCCCGGCAAGAGGAGCTTGCCGGAAGGCCACCCAAGGCACCTAGGAGACAAGGCCCGGCAAGAGGAGCTTGCCAGAAGGCCCGTGGAGCGACAAGCTTCCGGACGCGACAAGACAACAACCACGGCAAGGCGCTTGTCATGCGGCATCACCACTCTATACCTGCGCTCCAAAGCACATCCACTAACGTGTCGCCTCGACCTTTCAGCGCAAGGTGGCAAGAGGCCGTGCCGGGCCGGAGCGCGGTGGCAAGCGGCGCTGACAAGATTGCCATCGTGGCAAGCGGTGGTGCCCCTGACGGTCCCTTTCTGCACTGTTAGGGCGACGTAGACGGGCATTTAATGCCTTTGTCCCCTGCCGTCAGGGTTAGGTATGATACACGGTACAAGTAGCTGTCCCAACCACTCCTTTTCCATTTTTACCCTTGTCTACGTTGCCACCTGTCGGAGACCCCTTTAGCATATAAAAGGAGGCCCATGCGCAACGTAGGGAGGGGGTTCGAGAGGTTCGAAGCCAGAGAACACCCACGCTCGGTCTCGTTAGCAGCTTGTGTGTCAGAGCACTCAGCGCTCTGAGCAAGAACTCAATACACTCAGACATGCAGCAGTAGGAGTGTTATCTCTCCGGAGAGCTCCGAAGCTGGGTAAACTGCTCGTGTGCTTCGCCTCGATCTGCTCTTCGTGCGACCTCCGCCCCCCGCCGAACCGAAAGGGGCTCGGTCCACCGGCCCCATAGGTGTTCGTGGGCCAGATCACCCTCCCCGACATCTTTGGCGCGCCAGGTAGGGGAGCGTCAAGATTGTGTGAACCTGATCCGGCGTCCACATGAGCTAGATCTTCATCATCTTCATCGACATGCCACCGAAGAAGAAGGCTTCGGCGGCAGATGTTCCGTCCGCGTCGAACCCACCACCACCGGAGCAAACGGGTGGTGGGGTAGACGCCGTCGGAAGAATGGACGTCGACGGGAGAGCCCACGTTGCTGCCCCGTCCAAGGACAAGGCTGCGCAGACCTCGGCGTCAGACATGCACCGCGCCCGTCTCAAGAGGCGCGGGACCGACAGCGTCATGGTATTCACAACACCATACGCTCGTTGGACCAAGATCGAGCTGGTGGATCTCGGGATGCTCAAGACCAGCATGCACGCCAACATGCTAGCGCGAGCGAGGCACGGTCGCCTGGACGGGATACTGCTCCTTCTAACATAGTTAGAAGTCCGAGCATATCCCGCTCCTCGCGCTGTTCGCCACTGCCACCCACCACTCCAGCAGAAGCTTTGGCGAGAGCTCAATCGCTCTGGATTACCCTCCAACAGACGACAAGGTCGATGAATGGAGGGCCACCATTCGTAGTCTCATCGGCTTTGCCAACGGCGACGCCCGCGGCAGCCGAGTGCATCGCCGCGGTAGGACTGCTAAACACGAGCCGGTGGCGGCATTTAAACCGTGGGGGTGCAACCACCATGCACTCTCCGCCCGAAGGCCAAGATCGCCGACTTCACGGATCCACCTCGACAGCGACTCCACCGCATCATCGGAGCCACGAGCTCGTCGCGATCAGCGCCAAGTTCTTCGCGAACGACAAGAAGAAGACGCCGAACTTGCATCGAAGCGCCAAGAGAAGCGCCGCGTCAATCCGACCAGCGCTGGGCCCTTCTGTCGACATGCATGCGCCAGGGGAACCAGCGACCTGCCGACGCTGTAGGTTACCCTCGTTCACTCGTGAGCTGCGGCAAGTCTAGTGGCCCGCGAAGAAGAATTTCAAGCCGCCGTATGCGAGAAGTACAACGGCGGGACGCATCCGTCGGAGTTCCTCGCATCTACACCATCGCGGTGCAAGCTGCCGGGGCGAGACGACAAGATCCTGGCCAACTACTTCGCCGGTGCTCAAGCCCAATGTCGATCCTGGTTCATGCACTTGCCGGACAACTCCATATCCTCTTGGCAGATCTATGCCATCAGTTTGTCGGCGCCTTACAGCGCCACAAGCCCCATGGCCAAGAAAGCGACCTTCATCTGCTCGCCTGTAAGGAAGGAGAGCCCTCGCAAGTACATTCAGAGATTGAGCTGCCAGACAAAGACAACATCCCAGATGTCCACCCTGCCGCGGTGATCAGCGTGTTCCATCAGAACGTGCGAAACCGCAGGATGCGGGAGGAGATGGCGATGTGCAAGATCAGAGACGTCAGTGAGCTATATGCCCTGGCCGACAAGTGTGCACGTGCTGAGGAAGGGAGGAGACTCCCCGGAGAGAATACTGGAGCAGGAGGATCTGATAGTGAGGAGACCGCCCCGGCAAAGAAAAACTGGCGGCGGAACAACATGAAGAAGAAAGGCAAAGATGTGCTAGTTGTTGAGCAGTCCGGCAACGGAGGTGGCGCCAAGAAAGCCAAAGCTGGTAGCTCCGGCAAGGAGGTTGCCGCTGGCACCAACTGCCAGGCTGTGGCGGTCACCGACAAGCAGGACAGCTCCAACAAACAGTACTGCAGGATCCACCGCACCAAGGGCCATGACCTCCAGAGCTACAAAAAGGTCGAGCAGCTTGTCGAGCAGCAGAAGGCTGAATACGAACGACGCGACAAGGAGAAGGCCCAGGAAGGTGCTGGAGGAGCTAGCAAGAAACGCCCCGCCGAGGAGGACGCCATGCAAGGCCAAGCAGCGGCAAGGAGATAGACCTCCCCGCGGCCGCAACAAGGATGAAGACGTTGATGATGATGAAGACATGGATGATGACGAGACTGATGAGCAGGAGTTCCAGAAAGCCACAGAGGTCCTGTGCGTTGATGGCGGTGCTTCTCTGCATACTTCACACCGCCATCTCAAGCAGTGGATGCGGGAAGTCAATCTGCAGCGTAATCATTCGTCGAGTCACGCAAGCCTCTCGAAATGGTCCAAGACGCCTATCATCTTTGATATTGAGGACCACCCCGATCGCAGAATCATGCGGTCGGGTGCTTGCCGATTTTGGTTTCACCAACTATCCGCAACCTCAAGGTCACTAAGATGCTAGTTGACGGCGGGGCCGGCTTGAACCTGATCTCATCCGCGGTGCTCCAGAAACTCCAGATCCCTGATGGCGAGCTCGAAGAGACCGGCACATTTCAAGGAATCAATGCAGGAAGGAGCAAGCCAAGGGAAAGATCACGTTGTCGGTGACATTTGGCGTGAAGTTGAACTTCAGGATCGAGAGGGTCACTTTTGACGTTGTCGACTTTCCATTGCCTTACAATGGGATACTTGGCCGTCCAAAGACTCGCCAAATTCATGGCAGCCTCTCACTATGCATACAACATGTCAAGATGCCAGCCGATAAGTGTCATCTCTGTCCCTGGCGACAAGAAGGATGCTCTTATCTGCACCGACAAGATCTATCGAGAAGCAGAATGCAGCAGATTGCAAGACACTTGCCACCAAGCTCCCGGGCGAAGAAGAAGACCAAGTCCGGCAAGAGCTCGATGCCCACTCGCAAGCGCACCTCTTCGGAGTGCTGCGCTACCGTCGAGGACGCACCATCGAGCTCCACCGCAAGTGTAAGAAGAAGATGGCAGCTCCACCAGAGGCCAAGAAGGTGTCCGCCATGAGGACGGCACCGGTGGTACCTTCACCATCGCTGCCACTCTCGACCCTAAATAGGAAGGCGCGCTCGTTGCTTTCTGCTGGCTTAACGCCGACGTGTTTGCGTGGCAACCGTGTGACATCCCGGTGTTCCCGTGAAAGTAATTGAGCACCATCTTGCCGCTTGTCCTCATCGCGCGCCCGTCAAGCGAAAGTCGAAGGTGCGGTGGAGCGCCAAGTATTCATCGCAGAAGAAATCAAGAAATTGGAAGCAGCAGGCCTTGTCGAGGAGTGATCCATCCCACGTGGTTGGCCAATCCTCGTAGTTGTATGCATAGGCAAACGGGAAATGGAGGCTTTGTATCGACTTTACCGATGTCAATAAAGCTTGTCCCAAAGACCCATTTCCTTGCAGCATCGACCAGATTGTTGACTCCACGGCGGATGTGATTTGCTTTCATTTCTGGATGCATACTCGAGATATCATCGGATCTTCATGGCGTAAGAGGATGAGGAGAAGACCGCATTCATCACCTCATGTGGCACATACTGTTTCGTCACGGATGCCTTTCGGATTAAAGAATGCTGGTTCAACATTTGCAAGAGTAGTCCATGACGCTTTTGAGCCGCAAATGCACGTAAATGTGGAAGCCTACATGGATGACATAGTGGTCAAAAGCAAGGACAAGGCGACTCGATTCAAGATTTAGACGAAACCTTTGCAAATCTGGCGCAAGATCAACCTCAAGCTCAACCCCGAGAAGTGTGTGTTTGGAGTCCCTTCCGGCAAGCTTCTCGGTTCTTCGTGTCTCAAGGAATTGAAGCCAATCCCGGCAAGATCAAGGCCATTGAGCAGATTGAAGCACCAAAGCGGCCAAGGATGTACGAAGACTTGCGGTTATGTAGCTGCTCAAAGCAGGTTTATCTCTAGGTTCTGCTGAAGGCCGCCTGTCATTTTTCAAAATTTTGAAAAAGGCAGGTCCGATGAAATGGACTCCGGAAGCGGAGGCTGCGCTGCAGGACTTGAAGAGATACCTGTCCTCCACTCCAACACTTGTCGCACCTGAGCCACAAGAGAAGTTGCTGCTATAAATAGCGGCAACCAATCAAGTGGTTAGTGCTGCGTTAGTGGCGGAGAGGGAGGCGGATGATGAGCTAGCAACCATGGCAGATGCATCCAGCTGACGGCAGGGGCTTCACCGACAAGCTCCGTCCCAACAAGGATGGATCTGCTTGAGACGCATGAGAAGATGCAGAAAAGAATGGTGCAAATACCAGTTTACTTTGTCGGCCCCTTCTCGCAGGGGGCTAGGTCAAGGTACTCTAGTCTGCAGAAATTGCTTTTCGGCCTCCTCATGGCCTCGAGAAAGCTGCGCCATTACTTCCAGGCACATGAGATCACAGTCGTCACTCTTTTCCGCTGAAGAGGATACTGCAAAATCCAGAGGCAACAAAGCAGGATTGTCGAGTGGGCACTAGAACTGTCAAGCTTTGGCCTCAAGTTTGAGAGCACTTCAACTATCCAAAGCGTAGCATTGGCGGAGTTCATAGCAGAATGGACGCCAACACAAGATGAAGAAATTCCGTAAACGAGCATCCCCGTCAAGGAAGCAAGCAAAGAGTGGCTGATGTACTTTGATGGTGCCTTCTCGCTGCAAAGGCGCCCGGGCGTGCTACTTGTTGCACCCACCGGAGAGCACCTCAAGCACGTAGTCCAGATGCACTTTCCCAAGGAGCAAGCAACAAACAATACCGCAGAGTATGAAGGTTTGCTTGCCGGTCTCGAGATCATGCAGAGACCTTGGGATCAAGAAGCTCATTGTCGTGGTGACTCACAGCTTGTCATCCGCCAAGTGAACAAGAGTTATCAGAGTCCGTTGATGGAAGCTTATGTTGATGAAGTGAGAAAGCTAGAAGAGCACTTTGACGGCCTACAAATGGAACATGTTCCAAGAGCTCAGAACGACATTGCCGATGGCCTGTCGAAGTGCGCTACACTTAAGTTACCTGTGGAACCAGGGATTTTCGTGCTCAAGCTGACTCAACCATCTGTAACGCCATCAACCGGACAGGGCAAGAAGAGGAAGTTGATCTCTGGTAACTATTTTCCGGCAGAGCTTCCCGAAGTCGCCGTCAAGATGGTCCTCAAGATCAACACCAAGGGTGCTGAGGAGCAGTCTGCTCCGGCAAGCCCTAGGGTTTGTTCCATTGAAGCAGACGCTCCCGACAAGTTTTGCTCCGGCAAACTTGCCGGGGAACGTCAACTCCTACCGAGCCGCATGTTCTCGCCGTGGAAGCGGATGTTTCCGTAGCAGCAGATGTGCCTTTAGTCCTTGTTGTCGAGCCGCAAGCTCCAAAGATGGGCACAACAGATTGTCCGCTTCCTTCAGACAGAGAACTTCCCAAGAGCAAGAAGAAGTGGAAAGAGTAGCCCAGCAGTCAAGTATGTACCAGTTTGTCGACAACACACTGCATGTAAGAAGACTCAACGGTGTGAAATTGAAGTGTATTCACCGAAGACGGACAAAAGCTGTTGGCAGAGATACATGGAGGCATATGTGGTCACCACATTGGCGCCAGAGCACTTGCCGGCAAAGCATTCCGGCAAGGTTTCTTTTGGTCGACAGCCCTCCAGGATGCAACTGCACAAGTAACCAAGTGTAAAGCGTGCCAGTTCCATTCCAAGCAGATACACCAGCCGGCACAAGCTCTCCAGACGATCCCTTTCTTGGCCATTTTCGGTCTGGGGGCTCGACATCCTCGGCCCCTTTCCCCGAGCTGTCGGGGGCTTTGAGTACTTGTATGTTGCAATCGACAAGTTCACAAAGTGGCCGGAAGTGGAAGCAGTGAGGAAGGTGACAAGACAACGGCGATCAAGTTCTTTAGGTCGATTGTTTGCCGCTTCGAATCCCTAACAGGATCATCACCGACAACGGCACGCAATTCACGAGCCACACCTTCATGCAAGACGCCCAAGATCTTGGCGCCAAGGTTCGCTTCGCTTCGTTGCTCATCCGAGAAGTAACGGTCAAGCGAGAGGGCGAATCTTTGAAGTGCTGCGCGGGCTCAAGACCGTAACTTTCGACAGGCTGCACAAGTGCGGAAAGAACTGGATAGAGGAGCTGCCGGTGGTTCTTTGGTCAATCAGACGACGCCAAATCGAGCCATCGCCGGACACCTTTCGCCTAGTCTATGGAGCAGAGGCAGTTCTCCCCACGGAACTCAGATAACGGATCACCTCGAGTGCTTGCTTATGATGAGCTTGAGCAAGAGCAATTATGACAAGATGACGCGCTGCTCCTTGAGGAGGATCGCCTTCAGGTTGTCAGACGAGCTGCTCGATACCGGCAAGCTTTGCACCGCTACCGTAGCCGCAGTTAATGCCAGAAGTCTCGAGGAAGGCGACCTTGTTCTTCCGCATGCTCAGTCCGCCAAGAATTCCAACAAGTTGACGCCTTGAAGTGGGAAGGCCCTTCATCGGGTGAAACGAGTCACTAGGCTCAAGGCTGTCCGCTTTGAGACCGAAGATGGCATTCCGGTGAGCAACTCCTGGAACATTGAGCATCTTCGTAAGTTTTACTCAGATGCGCGGTTGCCGGAACCTGTTCCGGCAACCACCTTTTGTACAAGTCTTGCCGATGTTGCATGTAATCCTTTGTACAAAGCCGGGCGCATACCCCGTGCATAGGTAAAGCTAATGTGCTTCGCACATCTTGTCAATTTCATGCTTTCTACTTCTATTTTTGCATGCGTTATCTGACCCTTTGTGCAGCGCCTACCCCCGGCAAGCAATAACGAGCCATAAGGCTCCATATCTTTATTTTCTCTTCTTTCTCTTTCTCAAAGAAAGGAAGGTTCCCTCGCCCACAAGTTTGTCGGGGGGAAAGGAGAAGATAATGGTGTGGACCAGGCGTCGCTCAAGGAAGTCTAGCCTTACCGAGAAGCAAACGACAGAAAAGCTAAGTTGCTAAAGTTTGAGCCCTCAGTTTTAAAATTTTTAAGTTATCTTCCTCGAACGACCGTACTTTGTATGGAAAACCTGTGCGCGGAGGAACCAACTCATAGCTAGTTGCGCCCTTACTTTGTTTCGAGTCCGCTCAACAACTTAAGTGAGCTGCGACTAGTTGCGACAAGGTTTCTTGTCGGTAGCAGCACCGCCAGCAGTTGTCGACGTCTCGCACTCAAGGCCATGCCTGTGACAATGACAAGTTCCCTAAAAGCGTAGGGCAAAAACATACAAATGAAGGAATCAAGTAAAGGAAATAACATAGCAATCACTATCTAAAATAGAGTTATATTACAAGATAACTTGTCGCAGCTCTAATAGACCGTTCTCATAACATGACCAGCAGCGGAAAGAAGAAAAGAAAACGAGCAGCTCTTCATCAAAAGTTTCTCCTTCGGCCGGCGCCTGAGCTCGACGCCCATGGAGCTTGATGAAGACACCATCGCCGCCTTCAAATAGGCGTCGGCTGGGGCTCTTGAGCTCGACGCTGCAGCAGCGGAGAGATCGGCGGTCGGCGTGGCGCTGGCGCTCCTGCGGCCTCGGGGCCGTCGGTCACGATCGCCGGACCTCGCCAACTTCTGCGGCGGCAGCTTTGGCGGCCTCTTCACGGCGGGCTCGTCGGCGCCAGCTTCTTCTCCGATGGCAGCGGCGTCGTCGATATTGTCAAGGCGTCCTCCTCGCCAAGGCCTCGATCTCCATTAGGCCTGTATGGATGGATCTGACGGCGGAAAATGAAGAAAAGTCAAGCAAATATTCAAAAAGAAAATCAAGAAGAAGAACACAAGGAAAGTTTTCAAGCAAGAGGATTACCTGTGCTAGGGTCTGCAGCCATGGTCTCCGCCACCGTGGGGTCAGCCAGGTGTCCCCTTGCCGGAGAACTGCCCCTTGCCGAGAAGTCTCGCTTGTCGGAGAACGCCTCCTTGCCGGGAATCCTCCCTTGGTGGTGTAGTCAAGCGAAGGCATGTCAGAGCGGCTTCAAGGCACTCGGGTAAGGCTGCTCTGCTTCCTACACAAATCAGCGATGATATCAAGAAGAAAGGGCACCCATGCACGCCTAACAGCAGGAAGTAAACCATATACTTACGCTGGGGGCTGCGCTGGGGGCTGCTTTGAGGAAGAGTTGCCGCGTCCGGCAAGAGTGGTCCGGGGTGAGTTACGGCGTAACCCAGGCCGCGTGTGCCCGTGCCCTGTTTTGGGCCTGGCCCAACAGCGCTCGGCACCGTGTGTGGCCCAGGCCCGGGGCTCTGTCGGTGTACTAGAGTAGGGTACCCTAGTATCCCGAACTTGTGCAGTGACAGTTGCAGCCCCCAACCAAGGCTTACCGGTGACCGCCAAGGTCCTACGTGGTTCCTTTGGAGCCATTCAAGAACAAAGTATTCAAGCCAAGGAGATAAGGCCCGGCAAGAGGAGCTTGCCGAAGGCCACCGAAGGCACCTAGGAGACAAGGCCACGGCAAGAGGAGCTTGCCGGGAAGGCCACCCAAGGCACCTAGGAGACAAGGCCCGGCAAGAGGAGCTTGCCGGGAAGGCCCGGTGAGCGACAAGCTTCCGGACGAGACAAGACAACAACCGCGGCAAGGCGCTTGCCGCGGCAGACCACCACTCAGACTGCGCCCAAAGACATCCACTAACGTGTTGCCACTCGACCTTTCCAAAGACGCGTGGCAAGAGGTCGCGGCCGCCGGAGCGCTGGCAAGCGGCGCCGACAAGATTGCCATCGTGGCAAGCGGTGGCGCCCGACGGTCCCTTTCAGACTGTTAGGGCGACGTAGACGGGCATTTAATGCCTTTGTCCCCCGCCGTCAGGGTTAGGTCTGATACACTGTACAAGTAGCTGTACCAACCACTCCTTTTCCATTTTTACCCTTGTCTATGTTGCCACCTGTCGGAGACCCCTTTAGCATATAAAAGGAGGCCCATGCGCAACGTATGGGAATGGGGGTTCGAGAGGTTCGAAGCCAGAGAACACTCACGCTCGGTCTCGTTAGCAGCTTGTGTGTACTGTAGCACTCAGCGCTCCTGAGCAAGAACTCAATACACTCAGACATGCAGCAGTAGGAGTGTTATCTCTCCGGAGAGCTCCTGCTGGGTAACCGCTCGTGTGCTTCGCCTCGATCGCTTCTTCGTGCAACCTCCGCCCCTCGCCGAACCGAAAGGGCCTCGGTCCGCCGGCCCCATAGGTGTTCGTGGGCCAGATCAGCCTCCCCGACATCTGGCCCCCGGGTCTATTTTCCATCATATTAATCTCCCAAACACTAGCTATTTCTGGTGCCGGTTATTTTTCTTTTACTCTTTACCATAAAATTACCAAAATATTATCTTATCATCTCTATCAGATCTCACTCTCGTAAGTGACCGTGAAGGGATTGACAACCCCTTTATCGCGTTGGTTGCAAGGTTCTTATTTGTTTGTGTAGGTGCGTGGGACTCGAGCGTGGTCTCCTACATGATTGATACCTTGGTTCTCAAAAACTGAGGGAAATACTTACGTTACTTTACTGCATCACCCTTTCCTCTTCAATGGAAAACCAATGTAGTGCTCAAGAGGTAGCAAGAAGGATTTACGGCGCCCGTTCTTTGGGAGTCTACGCACAAGTCAAGACATACCAAGTACCCATCACAAACTCTTATCCCTCGCATTACATTATTTGCCATTTGCCACTCGTTTTCCTCTCCCCCACTTCACCCTTGCCATTTTATTCGCCCTCTCTTTTTCGTTCGCCTCTTTTTCGCTTGCTTCTTGTTTGCTTGTGTGTTGGATTGCTTGCTTGTCATGATGGCTCAAGATAATACTAAATTGTGTGACTTTGCCAATACCAACAACAATGATTTTCTTAGCACCCCGATTGCTCCTCTTACCGATGCTGAATCATGTGAAATTAATGCTGCTTTGTTGAATCTTGTCATGAAATATCAATTCGCCGGCCTTCCTAGTGAAGATGCCGCTACCCATCTAAATAGCTTCGTTGATTTGTGTGATATGCAAAATAAGAAAGATGTGGACAATGATATTGTTAAATTGTAGCTATTTCCTTTTTCGCTTAGAGATCGTGCTAAAGCTTGGTTTCTGTCATTGCCTAAAAATAGTATTGATTCATGGAATAAGTGCAAAGATGCTTTTATCTCTAAGTATTTTCCTCCCGCTAAAATCATCTCTCTTAGAAACGATATCATGAATTTTAAGCAACTTGATCATGAACATGTTGCACAAGCTTGGGAGAGGATGAAATTAATGATACGTAATTGCCCTACACATGGTTTGAATCTTTGGATGATTATACAAAAAAATTATGCCGGATTGAATTTTGCTTCTAGAAATCTTTTAGATTCGGCCGCGGGAGGCACTTATACGGAAATTATTTTAGGAGAAGCTACTAAACTCCTAGATAATATTATGGTTAATTATTCTCAATGGCACACCGAAAGATCTACTAATAAAAAAGTGCATGCGATAGAAGAAATTAATGTTTTGAGTGGAAAGATGGATAAACTTATGAAATTATTTGCTACTAAAAGTGTTTCTTCTGATCCTAATGATATGCCTTTGTCTACTTTGAATGATAATAAAAATGAATCTATGGATGTGAATTTTGTTGGTAGGAATAATTTTGGTAACAACGCGTATAGAGGAAACTTTAATCCTAGGCCGTTCCCTAGTAATTCCTATAATATTTATGGTAATTCCTACAAAAATTCTTATGGAAATTTTAATAATATGCCCTCTCAATTTGAGACTAGTGTTAAGGAGGTTATGAATTCGCAAAAGAATTTCAACGCTTTGCTTAAAGAAAAATTGCTTAAGGTTGATGAATTGGCTAGGAACGTTGATAGAATTTCTCTTGATGTTGATTCTTTGAAACTTAGATCTATTCCACCTAAGCATGATATCAATGAGTCTCTCAAAGCCATGAGAATTTCCATTGATGAGTGCAAAGAAAGAACCACTAGGATGCGTGCTAAGAAAGATTGCTTTGTGAAAGCGTGTTCTTCTAGTTTCTATGAGAATAGAGATGAATATCTAAAAGTTATTGATGTGTCTCCTATTAAATCTTTGTTTTGCAATATGAATCTTGAGAATGATGGGACTGGAGATGAGTCAACTTTAGTTAGAAGGCGTCCCAAAAATTCGGAGTTTTTAGATCTTGATGCAAAAATTGGTAAAAGTGGGATTGAAGAGGTCAAAACTTTAGATATCAATGAACCCACTATTTTGAATTTCAAAGAATTTAATTATGATAACTGCTCTTTCATAGATTGTATTTCCTTGTTGCAATCCGTGCTAAATTCTCCTCATGCTTATAGTCAAAATAAAGCTTTGACTAAACATATCGTTGATGCTTTGATGCAATCTTATGAAGAAAAACCTGTGTTGGAAGTTTCTATCCCTAGAAAACTTTATGATGAGTGGGAACCTACTATTAAAATTATAACTAAAGATCATGAATGCCATGCTTTGTGTGATTTTGGTGCTAGTGTTTCCACGATCCCAAAAACTTTGTGTGATTTGCAAGGATTCCGTGAATTTGATGATTGTTCTTTAAACTCGGACCGTGCAGATTCCACTATTAAGAAACCTATAGGAAGAATTAATGATGTTCTTATTGTTGCAAATAGGAACTATGTGCCCATAGATTTCATTGTTCTTGACATAGATTGCAATCCTTCATGTCCGATTATTCTTGGTAGACCTTTCCTCAGAACGATTGGTGAAATTATTGATATGAAGGAAGGGAATATTAGATTCCAATTTCTGTTAAGGAAAGGCATGGAACACTTTCCTAGAAAGAAAATAAAATTACCTTATGAATAGATCCACTTATGGATTGCCCACCAAAGATGACAATACTTAGATCTATCCTTGCTTTTATGCCTAGCTAGGGGCGTTAAACGATAGCGCTTGTTGGGAGGCAACCCAATTTTATTTTAGTTTTTTGCTTTTTGCTTCTGTTTAGGAATAAATATTTGATCTAGCCTTTGGTTAGATTTGTTTTTATGTTTTAATTAGTGTTTGTGCCAAGTGAAACCTATAGGATCTTCTTGGATGATAGTTATTTGATCTTGCTGAAAATTCCAGAAACTTTCGGTTCATGAAAATAATTGTTAAAAATCACAAGAACGCGATAAAATACTGATTCCAATTGCAGTAGATCAATAAACAAAATTTCCAGGTCGTCCTGTTTTGGTAGAATTGTTTGAGTTCCATAAGTTTGCATTAGTTACAGATTACTACAGACAGTTCTGTTTTTGACAGATTCTGTTTTTCGTGTGTTGTTTGCTTATTTTGATGAATCTATGGCTAGTAAAATAGTTTATAACCATAGAGAAGTTGTAATAAAGTAAGTTTAACACCAATATAAATAAATAATGAGTTCAATACAGTACCTTGAAGTGGTGTTTCCTTTTCTTTCGCTAACGAGTTCACGAGATTTTTCGTTGAGTTTTATGTTGTGATGTTTTCAAGTTTTGGGTAAAGATTTGATGGATTATGGAACAAGGAGGGGAAAGAGCCTAAGCTTGGGGATTCCCATGGTACCCCAAGGGAATATAAGGAAACCAAAAGGCCAAAGCATGGGGATGCCCCGGAAGGCATCCCCTCTTTCGACTTCGTCCATCGGTAACTTTACTTGGAGCTATATTTTTATTCACCACATGATATGTTTTTTGCTTGGAGCGTCTTGTATGATTTTAGTCTTTGCTTTTTAGTTTACCACAATCATCCTTGCTGTACACACCTTTTGAGAGAGACACACATGATTCAGAATTTATTAGAATACTCTATGTGCTTCACTTATATCTTTTGAGCTATATAGTTTTTGCTCTAGTGCTTAACTTATATCTTTTAGAGCACGGTGGTGGATTTGTTTTATAGAAATTATTGTTCTCTCATGCTTCACTTATATTATTTTGAGAGTCCTACAAAACAAAATGGTAATTTGCTTTAATTGTGAAATTAGTCCTAATATGCTAGGTATTCAAGATTAGTAAAAACTTTCTTATGAGTGTGTTGAATACTAAGAGAAGTTTGATGCTTGATGATTGTTTTGAGATATGGAGGTAGTGATATTAAAGTTGTGCGAGTTGATTAGTTGTGAATTTGAGAAATACTTGCATTGAAGTTTGCAAATCCTGTAGCATGCACGTATGGTAAACTTTGTGAAACAAATTTGAAACATGAGGTGTTCTTTGATTGTCCTCCTTATGAGTAGCGGTCGGGGACGAGCGATGGTCTTTTCCTACCAATCTATTCCCCTAGGAGCATGCACGTATTACTTGGTTTTTGATGACTTGTAGATTTTTGCAATAAGTATGTGAGTTATTTATGACTAATGTTGAGTCCGTGGATTATACGCACTCTTACCCTTCCATCATTGCTAGCCTCTTCGGTGATGTGCATTGCCCTTTGTCACCTTGAGAGTTGGTGCAAACTTCGCCGGTGCATCCAAACCCCGTGATACGATATGCTCTATCACACATAAACCTCCTTATATCTTCCTCAAAACAGCCACCATACCTACCTATTATGGCATTTCCATAGCCATTCCGAGATATATTGCCATGCAACTTTCCACCGTTCCGCTTATCATGACACGCTCATCATTGTCATATTGCCTTGCATGATCATGTAGTTGACATCGTATTTCTGGCAAAGCCACCATGCATATTATTTCATACATGTCACTCTTGATTCATTGCCCTTCCCGGTACATCACGGAGGCATTCATATAGAGTCATACTTTGTTCTAGTATCGAGTTGTAATCATTGAGTTGTAAATAAATACAAGTGTGATGATCATCATTTATAGAGCATTATCCCAGAAAAAAGGGAAAGGCCAAAACAAAAAAAGAAAGGCCCAAAAAAAAGAAAAGAAAAAGGGGCAATGCTACTATATTTTTCCATACTTCTGCTTCAAAGTAGCACCATGATCCTTATGATAGATAGTCTCTTGTTTTGTCACTTTCATATACTAGTGGGAATTTTTCGTTATAGAACTTGGCTTGTATATTCCTACAATGGGCTTCCTCAAATGCCCTAGGTCCTCATGAGCAAGCAAGTTGGATGCACACCACTTAGTTTCTTTTTGTTGAGCTTTCATACATTTATAGCTCTAGTGCATCCGTTGCATGGCAATCTCCTCACATTAACATCAATTGATGGGCATCTCCATAGCCCGTTGATTAGCCGCATTGATGTGAGACTTTCTCCTTTTTTTGTCTTCTCCACATAACCCCCATCATTACATTCTATTCCACCCATAGTGCTATATCCATGGCTCACGCTCATGTATTGCGTGAAAGTTGAAAAACGTTTGAGATTACTAAAGTATGAAACAATTGCTTGGCTTGTCATCGGGGTTGTGGATGATGAGAGCATTCTTGTGTGACAAAAATGGGGCATGGCCAAACTATATGATTTTGTAGGGATGAACTTTCTTTGGCCATGTTATTTTGAGAAGACATAATTGCTTAGTTAGTATGCTTGAAGTATTATTACTTCTATGTCAATATTAAACTTTTATCTTGAATCTTTCGGATCTGAGGGTTACATTAAAAATTATGCTAAGTAGCATTACACACCAAAAATTTCTGTTTTTATCATTTACCTACTTGAGGACGAGCAGGAATTAAGCATGGGGATGCTTGATACGTCTCCAACGTATCTATAATTTTTTATTGTTCCATGCTATATTATATTCTGTTTTGGATGTTTAATGGGCTTTATTATATACTTTTATATTATTTTTGGGACTAACCTATTAACCGGAGGCCCAGCCCAGATTGCTGTTTTTTGCCTATTTCAAAGTTTCAAGGAAAAGGATATCAAACGGAGTCCAAACGGAATGAAACCTTCGAACGTGATTTTCTGAACAAACGTGATCCAGAGGACTTGGAGTCTACGTAGCAATCAACAAGGAGAGCACGAGGCGGGGGCGCCTACCCCGGGCGCCCTCCATCCTCGTGGGCCCCTCGTTGCTGCACCGACATACTTCTTCCTCCTATATATACCCATATACCCTGGAAACATCATATACGGAGCCAAAACCCTATTTCCACCGCCGCAACCTTCTGTACCCGTGAGATCCCATCTTGGGGCCTTTTCCGGCGCTCTTATATGTATGATTGGTTATCTTTGCAAGTCTCTTCAAATTATAAGTTTGGTTTCTCCTACTAGATTGATCTTACTTGCAATGGGAGAAGTGCTTAGCTTTGGGTACAATCTTATGTGTGTCCTTTCCCCAAAGGATGCAGGGCAGCAAGGCACGTATTGTATTGTTGCCATCAAGGATAAAAAGATGGGGTTTATATCATATTGCATGAGTTTATCCCTCTACATCATGTCATCTTGCTTAAAGCATTACTCTGTTCTTATGAACTTAATACTCTAGATGCATGCTGGATAGCGGTCGATGTGTGGAGTAATAGTAGTAGATGCAGAATCGTTTCGGTCTACTTGTCACGGACGTGATGCGTATATACATGGTCATACCTAGATATTCTCATAACTATGCTCAGTTCTATCAATTGCTCGACAGTAATTCGTTTACCCACCATAATACTTATGCTATCTTGAGAGAAGCCACTAGTGAAACCTATGGCCCCCGGGTCTATTTTCCATCATATTAGTCTCCCAACAGCTAGCTATTTATGGCGCCGTTTATTTTGCTTTTACTCTTTACCATTAAAATACCAAAAATATTATCTTATCATCTCTATCAGATCTCACTCTCGTATGTGACAGTGAAGGGATTGACAACCCCTTTATCGCGTTGGTTGCGAGGTTCTTATTTGTTTGTGTAGGTGCGTGGGACTCGAGCGTGGTCTCCTACTAGATTGATACCTTGGTTCTCAAAAACTGAGGGGAATACTTACGCTACTTTACTGCATCAACCTTTCCTCTTCAAGGGAAAACCAACGCAGTGCTCAAGAGGTAGCAGTGTCACGTTCTCCGCGAGGCATGAATAGAACAACGCTAACAATGAGATGACTAGCAAATTAGATCATTTTTATCGCCATATGACACTGGGCTACCGTGTTTCGTGCTCCTCCGTCGTAGTACTACTCCAGTGGAAAACTTGAGTATACCGCACGGTTCTTTGCTCCTCTTCAGGTCGTCGGCACATTTATACGAGCAGTCAAATCACAAGGCCCCTCCTTCCAGCAGTAATGAGGCGTCAAATCACAAAGGCCCTCGCCTCTCGTGAAAAGGACCAAGCTAGACTGCCCCGCCCTCTAGCCTTTAAAAAAATATATACATTTGTACAGTAGTAGTATCGATGGATTGCGCCATCGAGCAAAACTAACAAGATGAAATTAAAGAAAAAAGGTGGTACATATAGAGAGTGCTCATCGCCAAATTATGCATATACTATATGACACTACCCACTATGAATGTACTAGTAAGATAGACTAGTAACTAGTGTATGTTACTCTCCACTATGACCTGCCAAAGTCGAGGCGCAAATACCAACGAGGGCCTGATTGTGTCTATACTTGGACAACTCACCCAACTGCATGCGCACCAGGCAGACGAAGATCGTGTCGTGTTGGTGCCGTGTGCGGCCTGCACATTAACCAAAAGCTCGCGCCTCCATCTTAGCCTCCGCGTTTTGAACTTCTCAATCTCAAGGCCAAGGAGCAACGTGAAACCTATGATAGAGCCAATCGGATGGTTGAGAACACTACAATTCGTAGCTACAGATGAGCATCTTGAGAGAGGACGAGTGCGTGCGTACACCTCTTCTCAGAGTACAAGTGTATGTGGGTGGCATCGACCTAGGGAGAGTGATGGTGCGTGCGAGAAGTCCCGAGAGATAGGTGTAATGCATCTGAAAAAAAGACTACTCTATAGCTCGCCACGAGGCTATTCCTGTCGAACACCAAGCGTAAGATATGTATCCGACGGTGCCAGTTTTGCACGTACACAGCAGTAGAAAAAGAACTAGTACCATGGCATAGGCTACACCATGGCCGAGAAAACGTGCCGACGTTACGCCATCCGGGAATAGTGCCACACTTCGAAACTAGAACCGTCAATAAATTTTGAGCGCGTCTCGTCACATTCCAAATTACTACTACTACCATGCTATATTTAATTGCAAACATGTTCACACCCATCACAACCTAAACGGTTTCCCACTTAGGAGCATATTAGTAGTACTCGGTTATAAATACTACTATGCTAATGACTGCACATTCCTCCTCAACTCCTCATCCACAAAAAACAATCAAGTCAATCAAGCCATGGCCAGCGTGAGTTACCGTCGCAGATTTCTACCAGGGAGAGGTGATCATGGAAGAGGAAGCACGAGAGATGTCCCGCCTCACCGCGGAAGCAGCCGACATGTCCAGCCGCGTAGTAGTAGCAGCACAGAGGTCCCGCCGCGCCGCCGAAGCAGCACGGAGGTCCCGCCGTGCTGTCAATGTAGCAGACTGGTCCGGCCACACCGTGGAAGGAGCAGAGATGTCTTTCCGTGCCGCCGAAGCAGCACGGAGGTCCCGCCGCGCCTTGGAAGCCTGGGAAAATTTCTCGTGGGCATGTGAGGACTCTTACAGGCGCATGCATGCGATGGCGCATAGCTAGATGGATCAGATCTCCGGCTGGGCGAGGTTGCAGGATGAGGCTACCGGCGTCATCCAGCAACTAGGGGAGGGCAATGCGAAGCTCCGGGGTGAGCGCGACCTGCTGAGGGCGAAGATCGCCGGAAGGCCAAAGCAGGAGGAGGAGACCGTGGCCTTGTTATAGAGGACGGGCGTCATCATCAAGAAACTTGTGGACGAGAATGCCATGCTCCGCATCGAGCGCAACATGCTGGTGGAGGAATCCATGGATGCTGCCAAGCAGCGTATTAAGGACATGAAACTGATGAAAGAGATCATCGCCCGCCGCGAGAACTAGTCTCTGCGACCTGCAACAAGATAAAGAAAGTAGAGATCAGTGAGCCAGATCGTTGTATGCGTCTTCCTTCTTGTTTTTCCCTTGTGTATTTCGGGCGTAGCCGCATGTGGCTTTTTTAATTATCTTCCTAATTATGTAAGACAAGTATTATCCAAGGTCTTGCTATAAGTCGCAGTAGATGCTATATAGGTCCGTCGGATCTTACATCAAGATTCGTGCAAAATTGTCTTTTTAGATTTTCTTTTTTCTCTCTTAAATCTCAGTCGAGTGAGACATTTCCACGCCATTAAACAGAGGCTCGGGTGCCATTAATGGAGACCTTGGGAGAGAGGTGGAAGGCAGATGGAGGTCAAAGGGCTCTCCTCCCGATAAGCACGCCTTAGGGTTTGATCGCACGCCTCCTGCACTCAAATAGCTACCCTGCATGGCGCCTCCTAGCTAATAAAAAGGGACGCTATGCACGTAAATGGTAAATAGAACGCCCACGGTTTCAATAATACTTGTGTTTCCAATTGTAACGTGACAGCACTTGTTCCAAAATGACTTTGTTGATTGTTAATGTGTGCGCCTTCACAAATCGGACAGCAAAATTACCACAACATGTTGGTGCCATGTCATCACACCAAGCCAAGTTTCATTATTTTCATGCGTGTTTTGGATTTACAGGAATTAAAAAACCAAGTTTCTCAATGTTTCCAGTCGAGCCATGACGGCCAGATGTTTGAATTTCATTCCCATTTTTGGCATGGGACCTAGAAATTTACCCGAGGACACCCATGTGATTTTTCAACCAGCTTTGGTGCATTGGAGCATGTGCTTGTATTTAAAATTTGAATTATGCACACAAAGGTGACACGTTCCCTCTCAGAACCACAAGCCTTCTTGAGAGAAGCTCCGATTTGCAAGAAACTTATACCAAAACTTGTTCCTATTCTGCAATTTTTTTTACCACGACATGACACCATGCCAAGTTTCATGATTTACAGGCGTGTTTTGGATTTACAAGAATTATAAAACCAAGCTTCTCAATGTTCTCGGCCGAACCACGATGCCCAGATGTTTGAATTTCATTCCCATTTCTTGCATGGGACCTAGAAATTCACCCGAGGACACACATGTGATTTTTCAATCAACTTTGGTGCACGAGAGCATGTGCTTGTAGTTCAAATTTGAATTATGCCCATTAAATGATCAGAAACTCAATTAATGTATAAAAAGGCCAAACGAACCCGGAATAATTCCAAAATTTAACAGGGCACTCATATAGTTCTATGTTGCCTCTATAAAGAAAATCTGGGGGGAGGCAGCGTATATTGTTTCGCACACAAAGGTATAAAGAAATTAAGAAATTAGCATACCTATTTAATTCTTGAGTTATTATTATTTATGCCACTAGTTGTGTATCACTACTCAGTTTTGCCCTTAGAAGTTATAACTACTCAAAAAATGCAATTAGATATCTAAAAAATGCCATTGTTAAGTTAGATGTTTACTCAGAAATGCCATTAGACATTGTTATTTTCACGTAAAGCCCGTTGACCATGTTACATGACAAAAATAAGCCGATTCTCACAATGATAAGTTAATGGTGTCCAGCACAACACACCCCTCAAATAAAACTAAGCACCCTGGAATTCTTTGACAAAACTAAGCACCCTGAAATTCTTTGACAACTAGACTGCTGGCTATATGATGTTGGCCATATATATTATACGTATATAATGTGAAGAAATGAGTGGTAGTACTATACCAACTAAAATATGAAATGTATGAAATATAATGAGAAGAAACATAACATAGTTCTGTTGGGGGCTCAGCACAACACACCCCTCAAATTAAACTAAGCACACCTGAGATTAAACTATGCAACTAATCCGGTAGACACTGCATCAGAACCACCATGAGCAACGACACTGCCACCTTACTCGGAGTCCTCGTCCACGTCCTCGACTTCGTCCTTGTCTCTCTTCCTCTTGGTCGATACTTCTTTGCTTGAACCGCACACTTGGCTCTTGCTCTTCATCCAACCCTTGTAGATATTGAAACAATTGTAGCCATCCATTGCGGCGTAGTGGATGTGGTCTATATATAGTACATTCCACTGCCATGCATGATGATGAAACGTGTACGGAGGTTTCTCTAGTTTACCGTACGAAGGATGAATCATGGCTCCTGCCAGGGTCAGCATTTAAGGCTGAACACGAGAGGGCAGCAGCCGATTCTTCTGGAGGTCAAAGGGGTTGCCTACAACGAGGCCTATCCGACCCAAGACTCTTTTGTCGTTCGTAAAGTCTACATTAACGAATTTGACTAGGCCGCCCGTGAGGAATTTCTTAAATTCCTCGCACTCAACGTCGGCATGGCATATGTGGTAAAGCAAGCATAAGTCATGCACGCAAACCTGGATCACGGCGGGCTTCTTCTTCTATTCCTCCTTTAGATCCTTATCTTGTCCCAGGACTGTGGTGTACTCACATCTAGCCCAGCGACCCACTCATTATTTGAGTTTTCGAACATGCGACTGAAGCGAGCAAGGCATCCTTTCACCGTCATGAAGAACGGTGTATATGACGTCGAACTCATCGCCGGTGATGGTTCTAACCTTGTACTCACCACTGATCATGGATATTTGGGACGCCATGAATTTGGGAGGAGGGTTAGGATTAGTGGAACTGCCATAATGTGAAAGGACGGGACGACTAGGAGCGAACTTCCGTAATGTTAAAGGACGTCCGGGGATGAGTAGGAGTGAACTGCCAGCGCTTTATCGATTGTAAAAATGCTGAGTAGGGCATGCGAATGGTAGGGTAGTGGCTTGCCTGCTGGATAAATGGATTCATGCGCAGTGCTATGGGGGCCCAATTAGATGTCATGTCTACTCGACGCCCAATTAAAGGGCTTTCGATGTCATGTCAAGCGTCGGGAAAATTACAGGTGATATGAAGCTTTCCATTCTCTCATGATACAGGCTTCCGAGAGCCCTTGGATCTGAGATCGAACGGTTGCATGGCGTGATTCTAGACCTATGGGTGAATATCCTATCCCGGAGGGTTATTCTGCAAATTTTCAGCAACTTAGCATGCGACCGTTCGATCTCATATCCAAGGGCTGCCAGCAGCCCGTTTCATGGTCGCGCCGCCTACCACGACCGTCGCCTCGCTCGCACTGTCGCGCCCTTGGAGATTTAACATGGTGCGTTAGGCTATCTGATGTTGGCATGTCATACATAGTCATCACTTAGTCACTCGTACTACAACAAGGTTAGCTATAAGGTTGGCTATAAGAGTATTTTTACTTCTCTCTATCTCTTTCTTCGTAGTATTTATTGCATTTGCCAAGGAGTGACCTCTTTCAATGAAATGGTGCTTAGATGAGGTGCTAAGGGCATTAAATGGCTTATCAATCAAGTCCCCAATGCATAGGTGCTTAGTTTTTTGTTGCTAAGTTTGCTTCATTTAATTAACTATAGACTCAAAATTGTCTTTTCACCTAGGTACACACGCTTAGCACCGTTTCTTCCTTGGGTCACCAAACTAGTCTCTCTCTTCTTAATTAACTTGCCACATCAGACTTTATGCCTATGTGGCAAGCTTAGCACCTGTAAGAGCAAGTAAGTACTCCATCTGTTCCAAAATAGATGACCCAACTTTGTACAAGTTAGTACAAAGTTGAGTCATCTATTTTGGAACGGAGGGAGTACAATAGTGGGCTATAAGCCCGCTTTACATGGCATTTTTTGCATATATGGAGGAAAGAGGCAAGGAAAAAGTGGAGGAGTGGGCTCTCATGCAAGAGCCAGCCTCTACATGGTGGAGCATTGGGAGAGGTACCTATATGGAGGTGGTCAGGAATCGGGAGACTCACGCCGGTCGTAGCGCCGCAGCTAAAATGATAATGGCAAGTCAAATCACGGGGCCCCGCCTGTCTAGCAGTAACTCGCTGTCAAATCACACAACCCTACGTTTGAAGCAGCCTACTCCCTCATCTTCTCGCGTCTCTGTGACTAGCCGGAACTGCCCCGCCTACTGCGCAGGTAAAGCCCCACCCTCAACTTTTAAATAGTACAGTATACTAATTTTGTATCCACGGATTGTGCCATGGAGCAAGGCCTCAAGTAAACGGCGGTACACATGTGCGGAGTATACAACACACACTGGTGTTCGCGTCGCACCCCAGACGGTCGGTCGGTCTGGCACGCCGCTTTCCAAATGGAATGCGCGTCATATTGCGTTTGCACACACATGTGGGACCGCAATTGAGAACCGACCATAGGCACACTCCCCGGCCCCGCAAGTCGATTGAGTTAATAGAAGAGAGAAACGAGCGATAGTACTACTAGAGAAGTGTTGTAGGAGTACATACCTTGGTACGTTGACGATCCCTGCAAGACACGGAATATCAGTTCGTCCATGCATGTGACCAGACTCCAGCAGACACGCCTGGATTGGCTATCGTCTACATATCGTGCAGGCTGTGTTGTATAGGGCTGTAGTTCTGGTGAGAAATCTAAAAAAAGGTTTCTTGTCATGTCACAAAATTAGGTGTCATGTGCTTCGGATCACTGCGAGGGTTAAACAGCGGCAACTGAGTTGGGCTAGTCATTGGGGCACATGCGCGAAGACTACTCGGCTGCCATCTAGGTCAAGCCGGCTATGTTAATTAGGACATCTATCGACGGACCCCTTTGTCCGTCGGGATTCATCTTGTCTCCTTTGGGCAGTGAGGTTATGATTTCTTGTCATGTGGCATTTTTTCGTGTTATATGTTATAATCTGGTGCTTCATATCAAAAAATGACGACAACTGTGCCTCCGGGGCACATGCATGAAGGCTTCTCGACAGTCATTGCCGAGGTCAAGCCGGCTCTGGCCGGTAGACAAAAGAAAACTAGTACTCCACTATATAGGCAGGAGCCTCCGCGCTGGCTTGCTAGTGTTGCTCTCTTCACACTGTCTCGTCCTCTCCAGATCTAAACACAACAGTGGTGGCCACACACTCTCTCTCTCTCTGCTCACCGCTGGTCGCAGATCCAGCAGGATCCTTTCCGCCGGGGAAGGTGAGAAGGTGCAACGTTCACGCGGTCGTCCTCGGCGACTGCTCTTACCCACTACCGGCGTGTCCCGATCAGCGTGCCTTGCCGTTCTCTCCCAAGCATCGCTGGCGAGGGAGGGCCTCCCACCCTTTCTTCCTCGCTGCCGTAGTGTGGGCAGATCCGGCCTCCTGCTGCCCACCTAGCGACATCCCGGCGACCCTCAGGTATAACTTCCTTCGAAACCGGCCTTGCTCTACTTCCCGAGCTCCTAACGTCGCTGCATTTGTATCTTTTACTATTTCGCAGGCCCCCTCGTAGATAGGATCGATCGACTATTTGAAAACCACCTAATTTTTTACTGTTAAGAAGTAAAACTAGTTCATGCACTCGACTCTAGTACTACTTGGTTCAAACAAGGAAGAAAGGGGGTGGGGAAAGATTTGTTACCTGAATCTAGGACTTGGTCGAAAGAGGAAATAATGGGGGCGAAAGTAGCAGAGACTGGCTATCCAATTGGTCTGTAGGTCTAATAGGGAAATAAAGGGAACGCAATGCAAACTCAATATAAACCCGATCTATTGGTCGAAAAAGGAAAGAAAGTGGGGACTGGGGGACAAGTCAACAGAGTAAGTCCAGCACTAGATTTGCTAGCCTCACACAGTATAAGGTGGCTATATACCAAACAAAAATGGGACCAACCCAGATATCCTCTTCTGATATTTGTTGCCCCGAGCCGTGCTTATGTAATTCCACTGGTAAAATGTAACAGTCGCACTGTTAAAAGTAAGGACACGTTAAACCAATGTTGTTTTCAATGTAATGCCTCCACTAATATGAATCAATGGCACTTTTTTTCATGTCCTGCTAAATTTCCCATTAAGATAAGTTGCTTATTTTCATTAGAGATGCAACTGTCCTGGTCCTCCTACTCTCCCGTGTCCAAATACCGACTATGTAGCAGCTGTTAATGTAATGTTGGTGGTAAAATGAAGCAATGGCACCATTAAAGTAATGTCATATTTAACGGTTGTCATAGTTAATCCTAATGCCCACACTAATATCTAGCAATGCTGCTAGAAATTGCTACTGTCCTTGTATGATTGCCATTCAGATAAGGAACATGCTTTTTTTCATTTAATGCATGTTTCATCACTTGTTAGTCACCCTCCTTTCCACCTTTTTTCTGCAAACAAAGATATACATTTCACGCTTGATCTCAGTTGAACTGCACAAATGATATCCAAATTATAGTTGAACATTACATGAGCTTCACAACCAACCTTGATGTTGCTCAATTTTATTGCAACTAATGAAGAAGAAGCTCTGTGGGTTTTGTTTTCTGATGGAAATGGAACGGGGCTGGAGCCCTTTTATTAAAAGAAGAAGAAGAAGCTGCTAGCTCATGGGACATTGCTTCATTTTAGGTGAACTGCACCAAAAGGTCCCATGAATTGAATCATCCATGTTGGTGACTGGTGTCATCCCTTCTACGATGGCGTTGATCGCAGATATGGTTCCCATCATGAGGTATGTTCCTTTTGGTCCGACCATTTGCCAAAGATCCCGCATGTTGATCCCGCTCTTGTGCTACTGCTTTGGCACTACCATGATAAAGCAAGAATGTTATTATTTTGCACCTTAATCTAGTGGCACTATTAATTTGAGGCAATGTTTTGGCACCGCTAGTGCCACTGTTTTTTTATATATCGAAAGAGGGCGTTCCCTCCGATTTCATTAAAGAAATCCAACCATAGAGAACCATTATCCGATAACATCTCAGTGTAAACGGGCAGTTATGCAACTACAACTAGAACGGACTGAGTACTAGCAGGAGACAAGTTCGCCACATAAGCTAGGCAGGTAGGGGGACACAGCACCAGCTCGACCAAGTTTGGATTACAACCCAAATGCTACCACGTAAACAATAGGGGAAGATAGGGACCGAAAGAGCTAGCTTCAAAGATCCCGCCTAAGCACGCCGCCTTCATCCTTGCGACGACGCAGTACACCTCGTTTGCCACCTGCTCGACCCTAGTGTCACTGATAAAATGAAGTAATAATACAGTTAAAATAGACCGACTGTCCTCTCTATCATTTCATTTCCAATGTAGATAAAGAAAGTGCTTCTCTTTGTTAATGTATGTTTCATGAACTAGTCCCATTGTTAATGTTTAAGCGTTTCTGCAAACCGGGGTGCTTAATTTTAGTTGATCTGCACAAAAATAGAGATTTGAATGTCTCAAGGCCCATCCTTGTACTACCACCGCATAATCGATGTTCATCATCGCGTAAGGTGTATCGGGGAGACTTGGGACGATTTCCAGTATGAGGCATGGCGTACCGTGTGAGGCGTCGCAGGGCCCATCTCGCCCTTGCAGCATGGCATACTATGATACTATCGCAATATTTTATTCTATTTATTTTGCGCGTTTCATCAACTAGTGCCACTATAATGTAATCATGCTTTTTCATTATCTGCGCAAACAGGGTTATTCAGCTGCATTTTGGTGGAACTACACAAATGTACGGATGGAACCGCATATATGCAGAAAAGTAGGTGTGGCAAGTAAAATTATCGACACCAACCATGCTCCATGCACGCATTGGCATCCACCACCACCAAGGGATGTGTGGCGCTCTCTGTGGACGGATCTTTCTCGGCAAATCCTCTAACCAAATACTAGTAGCGTATATTGGCAGTTTTCTAGGGAGTACTCTTTTCTGAAAGAAGCACCAATCTATTTTTCTTTATTTGTACACAGTGTCACAACTTTGACCCAAAGGTCCAGAGCTATTTAAGGGTGATTGGCGTAGTACTCAGAGACTGATTGTAAGCATGATTTTGATTAGCTGTCACACTGATTGTAAGCATGAGTAGGTGGAATATTAGGTTAGTGCGAAGCTTACCTTAAACCCTACCGCCGCCGTTGAAACGAGGCGAGCGTCGAGGGAACTGTGGAGAATGATGTCTACTACGCAACCTTCTTCTTGTAGATGTTGTTGGGCATCCAAGTGCAGATGTTTGTAGGACAGTAGCAAATTTCCCTCAAGTGGATGACCTATGGTTTATCAATCCGTGGGAGGCGTAGGATGAAGATGGTCTCTCTCAAGCAACCCTGCAACCAAATAACAAAGAGTCTCTTGTGTCCCCAACACACCCAATACAATGGTAAATTGTATAGGTGCACTAATTCGGCGAAGAGATGGTGATACAAGTGCAATATGGATGGTAGATATAGGTTTTTGTAATCTGAAATTATAAAAACAGCAAGGTAACTAATGATAAAAGTGAGCTTAAACGGTATTGCAATGCGTTGAAACAAGGCCTAGGGTTCATACTTTCACTAGTGCAAGTTCTCTCAACAATAATAACATAACTGGATCATATAACTATCCCTCAACATGCAACAAAGAGTCACTCCAAAGTCACTAATAGCGAAGAACAAACGAAGAGATTATGGTAGGGTACGAAACCACCTCACAGTTATCCTTTCTGATCGATCTATTCAAGAGTCTGTAGTAAAATATCACGAAGCTATTCTTTCCGTTCAATCTATCATAGAGTTCGTACTAGAATAACACCTTAAGACACAAATCAACCAAAACCCTAATGTCACCTAGATACTCCAATGTCACCTCAAGTATCCGTGGGTATGGTTATACGATATGCATCACACAATCTCAGATTCATCTATTCAAACCAATACAAAGTACTTCAAAGAGTGCCCCAAAGTTTCTACCGGAGAGTCAAGATGAAAACGTATGCCAACCCCTATGCATAAGTTCAACTGAACCCGCAAGTTGATCACCAAAACATACATCAAGTGAATCACGTGATATCCCATTGTCACCACTGATAAGCACATGCAAGACATACATCAAGTGTTCTCAAATCTTTGAAGACTGAATCCGATAAGATAACCTCAAAGGTAAAACTCAATCCATTACAAGAGAGTAGAGGGCGAGAAACATCATAAGATCGAACTATAATAGCAAAGCTCGCGATACATCAAGATCGTGCCAAATCAAGAACACGAGAGAGAGAGAGAGAGAGAGAGATCAAACACATAGCTACTGGTACATACCCTCAGCCCCGAGGGTGAACTACTCCCTCCTTGTCATGGAGAGCGCCGGAATGATGAAGATGGCCACCGGTGAGGGATCCCTCCGACAGGTGCTTAACAGGTCCCGATTGGTTTTTGGTGGCTACAGAGGCTTGCGGCGACGGAACTCCCGATCTATTCTGTTCCCCGATGTTTTAGGGTATATGGATATATATATATATAGGCGAAAGAAGTCGGTCAGGGGAGCCACGAGGGGCCCATGAGGGTGGGGGGTGCGCCCAGGGGCAGGCGCGCCTCCCTGCCTCGTGGCCACCTCGAAGCTTCCCTCACGTCTACTCCAAGTCTCCTGGATTGCTTCTGTTCCAAAAATAACTCTCCCGAAGGTTTCATTCCGTTTGGACTCTGTTTGATATTCCTTTTCTGCGAAACACCGAAATAGGCAAAAAACAACAATTTGGGCTGGGCCTCTGGTTAATAGGTTTGTCCCAAAAATAAAATAAAAGTGCATAGTAAAGCCCATAAACATCCGAAACAGATAATATAATAGCATGAATACTTCATAAATTATAGATACGTCGGAGATGTATCAGCATCCCCAAGCTTAATTCCTGCTCGTCCTCGAGTAGGTAAATGATAAAAGAAATATTTATGAAGTGTGAAAGCTAGCAGGTGCACAAGTTTGATCAATGATAATTTCAATCACCTTTTCTAGCATCATTATATATCATAACAGTAGCTCATCTCATAAAGCTTCTCATGATCAAGTAACAAGCTATTCACATGTTAAATTATAGATTATAAACTTTCTTGAAAACTAACAAACCGTGTTATTAGTCAGCAAACAATTACAATTCATCTTATTTCCAGGAAGAGTCTATGTCAGAGCTTTGATTTAGCAAACTCCACATACTCAACTATCATTTAGTCTTTCACAATTGCTAACACTCACGTGATATTTATGGGTTCATAGTTTTAATCGTATTACGCATAAAGATAGGGGCTTATAGATTCACCTCCCAACCTTTTACCTCAAGGGTAATGTCAACAATAATAGCTCATGATGCCTTACATCCAATTGGATATATATCAGAATCTTTCCAACACAATGTGCTTGCTAAATGATAAAATGTAAAAAGGAAAGGTGAAGATAACCATGACTCTTGCAAAAGGTAAAAGACAAAAATAAAAGATAGGCCCTTCGCAGAGGGAAGCAAAGATTGCCATGCGCTTTTATAGTTGGATGCACAAAATCTTAATGCGAGGGAACGTCACTTTATATTGCCACTTGTGATAGGGACCTTTATTATGCAGTCCTTCGCTTTTATTGCTTCCATATCACAAGATCGTATAAAGCTTATTTTCTCCACACTAAAAGATCATAAGTATTTAGAGAGCAATTTTTTATTGCATGCACCGATGACAACTTACTTAAAGGATCTTATTCAATCCATAGGTAGGTATGGTGGACTCTCATGGCAATACTGGTTTAAGGGATGTTTGGAAGCACAAGTAGTATCTCTACTTGGTGCAAAGAATTTGGCTAGCATGAGGGGGAAAGGCAAGCTCACGTGTTGGGCGATCCATGACAATATACTTTATTTCGGATATAAGAAAACATAACCCATTACATTGCCTTCCTTGTCCAACATCAACCTTTTAGCATGTCATATTTTAATGAGTGCTCACAATTACAAAAGATGTCCAAGATAGTATAATTATATGTGAAATCTCTCTTCCTTCAATATTCTTTCATGAATTGTTCAAGTGACCAATACAATGTTTGCTAACCTTCAATAAATTTACCACCTCTACTTCTTATATGTAAAGTCATTACTCCCATGGGATAAGCATATGAAACATATATAATTTCAGATTTATGATATTCAATTCATTCAACCATTTACTCATAGGATATAAGTGAAGCACACGAGTAAATGACAAGCTACTCCAAAAAGATATAAATGAGTAGTTAAATAATTATGTAGCTATGTGAAGACTTTCTCCCATTTTAAGAATTTCAGATCTTGATACTTTATTTAAACAGCAAGCAAAACAAAATAAAATGACACTCCAAGCAAAATACATATCATGTGATGGATAAAAATATAGCTCCAAGTAAAGTTACCGATGAACGAAGACGAAAGAGGGGATGCCTTCCCGGGCATCCCCAAGCTTAGGCTCTTGGTTATCCTACAATATTACCTTGGGGTGCCTTGGGCATCCCCAAGATTAGGCTCTTGCCACTCCTTATTCCATAGTCCATCGAATCTTTACCCAAAACTTGAAAACTTCACAACACAAAACTTAATGTAAAACTCAGAAGCTCCGTTAGTATAAGAAAATAAATCACCACTTAGGTACTGTGGTGAACTCATTCTAAATTCATATTTGTGTAATATCTAATGTATTCCAACTTCTCTATGGTTCATACCCTCCGATACTACTCATAGATTCATCAAAATAAGAAAACATCACATAGAAAACAGAATCTGTCAAAAACAGAACAGTCTGTAGTAATCTGTATTATTCGAATACTTCTGTAACTCCAAAAATTCTGAAATAAATTGGTGGACCTGAGGAATTTGTCTAGTAATAGTATGCAAAAGTAATCAACTAAATAGAACTCTCCAGTAAATTTTTTTAGCTAATCTCGTGAGCGCTAAAGTTTCTGTTTTTTACAGCAAGATCATAAAGACTTCACCCAAGTCTTCCCAAAGGTTCTACTTGGCACAAACACTAATTAAAACATAAAACCACATATAACCAGAGGCTATATAGATTATTTATAACCAAAAATCAAGAAACTAAAAAAAATTGGGTTGCCTCCCAACAAGCGCTATCGTTTAATGCCCCTAGCTAGGCATGCTGATTTCAATGATGCTCACATAAAATATAAGAATTGAAACATAAAGGGAGCATCATGAAGAATATGACTAGCACATTTAAGTCTAACCCACTTCCTATGCATAGGGATTTTGTGAGAAAACAATTTATGGGAACAAAAATCAACTAGCATAGGAAGGCAGAACAAGCATAACTTCAGAACTTTAAGCACATAGAGAGGAAACATGATATTATTGCAATTCCTACAAGCATATATTCCTCCCTCATAATAATTTTCAGTAGCATCATAAATGAATTCAACAATATAACAATCACATAAAGCATTCTTTTCATGATCTATAAGCATAGAAATTTTATTACTCTCCACATAAGCAAAATTCTTCTCTTTCGGAATAGTGGGAGTATCATAAGAAACTCGAATACTATAAATTGTTTCCACATTGAAAGAATAAAGTTCAGAAAAAGGGTAATCATAATCATGACAAGTTTTATAAATATAATCATCACTACTTTTTATAGCATAAGTATCATCACAATAATCATCATAAGTAGCAACTTTGTTCTCCTCATAATCAATTGAAACCTCTTCCGAAATAGTGGATTCATCACTAAATAAAGTCATGACCTCTCCAAATCCACTTTCATAAATATTATGAGATTCAACACCCTCCTAAATAGTGGGATCATTACTTCCTAAAGTTCACACTCTTCCAAACCCACTTTCATCAATATAACCATCATAAATAGGAGGCATGCTATCATCATAATAAATTTGCTCATCAAAACTTGGGAGGCTAAAAATATCATATTCATTAAACATAGCATCCCCAAGCTTGGGACAAACATCAATTGCAGCAAATATATTCTCAAACATGTCATTCTCATCAAACATAGCATCCCCAAGCTTGGGCCTTTTCATATCATAAGCATAATCACTCTCATCATTATTAGTATGGATAGCACCAATAGTATAGCAAGTATAATCACTCTCATCATTATTAGTATGGATAGCACCAATAGTATAGCAATTATCATCATCACAATGAGTAATATGAGCAATATCATTTGGGAGGGATACCTTTTTACCTTTGCTTCTCCATCTTTTCTTTTTCTTCTTCACATCATGTGTGGGTTGAATCCTCTTTCTGGAGCTCCTTATTAATAAGATTGGTTGAATAGAAAGCTCCTCCTCGTTACCTGATTCATCATAAGAAATAATAGGAGAATATTGGGAAGTCTCTTCCCTTTCGTTAGTATTCTCTTCATCTTCTATTTGTTTTCTTTTCTTTATGTAATTTTCAATATAAGGATTTTCAATGCAATTCCGCACAATACATATAAATTTCTTCTAGATCAATATCGAGGAATTTCTCAAGGTTATATTCTGGAATATGCTTAGTTTGACGTTTCATTTCTTCATAACCCAAAAGCAAACTAGGTTCATTATGATTTGCAAGGGAAATCAAGTCATCACAATTTTTGGCACGATTCGATCATGAAACAATTTGCATTTGAGATTTAAATGACCATGTTCATTGCAAAGTTCACAAGTATGGTGAAGAAATTTTAAAGTTTCAGCACAAACATCTAGCCTTTCTTGCAACCATTTAGTTTCCAAATACTTATGCCTCTTGCAAAATCTATTTTCCCTATTTGGTGTGTACTTGCAAGCTCTATGCACTCCACAGAAATTGATATGCTTATAAGAGACATTTTCATCATGACTAGTGCAATCATCATTAGTACTATGGATGTTCAAAGATTTCATACTAACAACATTGCAATCATGCTCATAATTCAAAGATTTAGTGCCAAACATTTTATAGACTTCTTCTTCTATCACTTGAGCACAATCTTCCTTTCCATCATTCTCATGAAACATATTAAAAATATGAAGCGTAAGAGGCAAACTCAATTCCATTATTTTTTGTAATTTTCCTTTATAAACTAAACTAGTGATAAAACAAGAAACTAAAAGATTCGATTGCAAGATCTAAAGATATACCTTCAAGCACTCACCTCCCAGGCAACGACACCAGAAAAGAGCTTGATGTCTACTACGCAACCTTCTTCTTGTAGACGTTGTTGGGCCTCCAAGTGCAGAGGTTTGTAGGACAGTAGCAAATTTCCCTCAAGTGGATGACCTCAGGTTTATCAATCCGTGGAAGCGTGGGATGAAGATGGTCTCTCTCAAGCAACCCTGCAACCAAATAACAAAGAGTCTCTTGTGTCCCCAACACACCCAATACAATGGTAAATTGTATAGGTGCACTAGTTCGGCGAAGAGATGGTGATACAAGTGCAATATGGATGGTAGATATAGGTTTTTGTAATCTGAAATTATAAAAACAGCAAGGTAACTAATGATAAAAGTGAGCGTAAACCGTATTGCAATGCGTTGAAACAAGGCCTAGGGTTCATACTTTCACTATTGCAAGTTCTCTCAACAATAATAACATAACTGGATCATATAACTATCCCTCAACATGCAACAAAGAGTCACTCCAAAGTCACTAATAGCGGAGAACAAACAAAGAGATTATGGTAGGGTACGAAACCACCTCAAAGTTATCCTTTCCGCGATCTATTCAAGAGTCCGTAGTAAAATAACACGAAGCTATTCTTTCCGTTCAATCTATCATAGAGTTCGTACTTGAATAATGCCTTAAGACACAAATCAACCAAAACCCTAATGTCACCTAGATACTCCAATGCCACCTCAAGTATCTGTGGGTATGATTATACGATATGCATCACGCAATCTCAGATTCATCTATTCAAACCAACACAAAGTACTTCAAAGACTGCCCGAAAGTTTCTACCGGAGAGTCAAGACGAAAACGTGTGCCAACCCCTATGCATAATTTCAACTGAACCCGCAAGTTGATCACCAAAACATACATCAAGTGAATCACGTGATATCCAATTGTCACCACAGATAAGCACATGCAAGACATACATCAAGTGTTCTCTAATCTTTAAAGACTCAATCCGATAAGATAACCTCAAAGGTAAAACTCAATCCATTACAAGAGAGTAGAGGGGGAGAAACATCATAAAATCCAACTATAGTAGCAAAGCTCGCGATACATCAAGATCGTGCCAAATCAAGAACACGAGAGAGAGAGAGAGAGAGAGAGAGAGAGAGAGAGAGAGAGAGAGAGAGAGAGAGATCAAACACATAGCTACTGATACATACCCTCAGCCCCGAGGGTAACTACTCCCTCCTCGTCATGGAGAGCACCGGGATGATGAAGATGGCCACCAGTGAGGGATCCCCCTCCGGTAGGGTGCCGGAACAGGGCCCCGATCGGTTTGGTGGCTACAGAGGCTTGCGGCGGCGGAACTCCCGATCTATTCTGTTCCCCGATGTTTTAGGGTATATGGATATATATAGGCGAAAGAAGTCGGTCAGGGGAGCCACGAGGGGCCCATGAGGGTGGGGGCGCGCCTCCCTGCCTCGTGGCCACCTCGAAGCTTCCCTGACGTCTACTCCAAGTCTCCTGGATTGCTTCCGTTCCAAAAATAACTCCCCCGAAGGTTACATTCTGTTTGGACTCCGTTTGATATTCCTTTTCTGCGAAACACTGAAATAGGCAAAAAAACAGCAATTTGGGCTGGGCCTCCGGTTAATAGGTTAGTCCCAAAATAATATAAAAGTGCATAATAAAGCCCATAAACATCCAAACCAGATAATATAATAGCATGAATACTTCATAAATTATGGATACGTTGGAGACGTATCAGAGAACGGTGGGGAAGAGACGTCGCACCATCCAGCCTCCTCTTGCGGTGGGAGAACGAATACTCCTCTGGCTCCGGCTGGCTCTGCACCCTCACGAACGGCACACCGTACTCGATTGATTCTTTATCCTCTGGGTGCTCGACCTTCGTCTTGTATGCCCACCACCTCCGCCTGACTTTCGCCTCAGGCGAATCTGTCTGCTCCATCGCCCAGAGGAGATACTCGATGAACTCGAAGGACTGCAGCGTGACTGCCGCCGAGGAGTACATGTACATCGCCGCCCTCATCGCCGCCATCTCGCTCTTTCGCATACATTGCCACATGGCCCTCACCGTCCTCGAAATCTCCCACTCATTGTCAAACCAAGTAAGGATCTCCTTCAACTGGCTAACTTTGCTCAGTGGCAGCCCGGCGATCTGCCTGATTTGCTGCTGCATCCTCTCCATAAATGTCTTTCTGAGTGGTCCGGTGCTATCTTTGGAAGATGGGAGGAGAGACGATGGTCTTGCAATAGAGAAGAGGGAGACGCGAGACGGTGGTTTTGGAATGGAGATGATGGAGAGGAGAGGAGGTGGTTTTGCAATGGAGAAGAGGGAGAGGCGACATGGTGGTTTTGGAATGGAGATGATGGGGAGGAGAGGAGGTGGTTTTGCAATGGAGAAGAGGGAGAGGCGAGACGGTGGTTTTTGAATGGAGATGATGGAGAGGAGAGGAGGTGGTTTTGCAATGGAGAAGAGGGAGAGGAGCGTGCGGCAGCGATTTAGGATTGGACGAGAGGGCTGTCACACTATGACTGGATCAAAATCAAAATCAGTTTACCCTTCAATTAAGAAAGCGACCAAACATTAACTAGTCTCCCTTTTATTCTGGGTCATAATTGACCATGATTTTCGCAAATAAAATATATGTTATACATTGCAAAAATAAAATAATTTGAAAGTACATTCAGATACGAACCAAACAATACAATTTTTGGTGACATGCATTCACATTTTGCTTGTAAAATATAGTACGTGGTCAAATGTTGACCCAAAATACGCAAAACAAAAAATACTTCCAAGACCAGCGCCGCTCTTCCGCTCTTCTCCTCTTAAACCACCACCGCTCCTCTCCTATTCCAATCTAAATCCAGCGCCGCTCTTCTCCTCTTCCATTTCAAAACCACCGCCACTCCTCTCCTGTTCCAATCAAAAACCACACTACAAAAGAAAGACACATCCGTGACATTTTGGGCCGAACGAATTTTTTTTCTATCATACATATGACACTTCTATGACGATAATTGTGACAAAACCCGGTATCATCATAGATGTGGTGGGCTCCTACTTATATGACAAAAAATCATGACAGAAAATGGGCTTTTCGTCCTGGGCGGGCCGGAGACGCAGCTGCATGACATTCTTTGGGCCGTCCATGACGGAAAAAACCATGGTAGAAGCGAGGGTGAGGAAAATTTCAGGGAGTTCGATTCTACGGTGGGAGGTCGGGGGCGAAGCGTCTGGCGTTACTCTCGTGACACGCGTCTGGCGTGTGTGCGAGGCGTTGGCTCTAATCAACCCGAACGAGGCGTTGGGCTCTAATCAACTCGAAAGGACAGACTGCAGTTACGCGTTCTTGAACCGGAGCGATCGATCGATGGCTGTTAATCGAACCCGATCAAGCGATTCTTCGCCATCTGCTGCTAATCAAGCCGATCGATGCTGCCTCTGAATGAAATGAGCGTTATGGGGGGGTTGGATGAACAATGAGCGGTGCCGTTGCCTCTGGATGAACAGGACCCCGTGGTGTGGTGGAGGGCTGGATGAACAGTAGACGGTGGAGGGTGGTTGAACAGGACCCCGTGGTATGGAGGGCTGGATGAACAGTAGACGGTGGAGGGGTGCCCGTGGAGGGGTGGCAGAACAGGACCTCGTTGTGTGGAGGGCTGGATGAAGAGTAGACGATGGAGGGGTGGTTGAACAGTAGACGGTGGAGTAGCGCGCGGTGGAGGCTGGATGAACAGGAGCCCGTGGAGGCTGGAGGAGGTCGACGGTAGCCCGTGGAGGCTGGAGGAGGTCGACGGTGGAGATGAACATTATCCGTGGAGTCCTGCTTTTGCGACGCCACACCCCTCCCGATGAACAGGACCCCCGTTTCGACCCTAGGAGGTCCGTTTCGTCCGTTTTGTGGTACGCCACACCCCTCCCGATCAACATGACCCCCATTTTGACCGTAGGAGGTCCATTTCGTCCGTTTTGCGGTATGCCACACCCCTCCCGATCAACAAGACCCCCGTTACAACCGTAGAAGGTCCGTTTCGTCCGTTTTGCGGTACGCCAGACCCCTCCCGATGAACAGGATCCTGTTTCGGACGTGGCCGGTCGAACACAAGGCCATTTCCTCCGTTGTGCGGTACGCTAGGCCTCGTTTCCGTCGCCTGTTCCGTCCAAGCCCTCCCGATGAACACGACCACACATTCCGTTCCGACCCAGCCGGTTGGCTCCCACGCGTTCCGTTGCCTCCCGATGAACATGAGGCATTCCGTTGCCTCCCCATGAACACGACGCATTCCGTTGCCTCCCCATGAACATGACGACGACGCTGTTTCTCCGTTCCGACCCAGCCATGTACACGAGCCCTGACCGTACGTATGTGCGAGTAGGCGTTCGAGTCCTCGCCCAGATGTACACATACGTGGCCGTATTTTCTTACTTGCACCACGGCGGCAGACGTGCGTGTACATGCTACGTCGCGGCGCCTCAACTACAACACGTGCGCGCCTCTACATCCACCAGTATATATGTACGTACACGTTCGCGACCAGAATGACAATGCTACGTACGCTTCGACCAGGTGGGTCTCGACTGTCAGGCACTTCCTTGCGTGCAAAGATGTAGCTGGTGGGTCCCAGCAATCAGGGGGGAAACATTTTTTTTTGCGAAATACGATGGCCCGTCCGGTGGGTCCCCGTTGTCAGGTGGAGGAATAATTATTTTGCACGTAATAAGGAGGCACTTCCGTGCTGCGGCCGTGGACCCGGTGTCGCCTCTCCACGTCACGATCCACGTCCGATGGAAGCCGTTCCTTGACCACGTTGACCATGCCACGCCGAGAGCACCGGGCGGTGGACGGCGACGAGGACTAGGAAGGGGACGACGCGAGCCGGGAAGACGCGGCGGTGGATGCCCACGCGTGAGGAAGTCTGAGGGTTCAACTGGTTCCTGCGGTGTGAAATTTGCCGTCGCCCATGAGAATAACAGGGGGTGTGGGTGAGTAGAGGGACGGCCTGGCCAGCGGTGGGAAGAGTAGGGGGCGGTGAGGCCTCCGCCGCATCGCAGCCGGCCACGGGAGGCAAGAGCACGAGGCACGACCGGCGCTGGTTTGGGCGGCTGGAGAAAGAAGACCAGAGGTTGAAGAAGCACTACAGCCGTTGGATGGACATCGTATAGTTACTGGAGCTAGAATCGTGCATATTGACTACGTTGACAAAGCCCTCCGTCCCCGTCAACTTAGTAGGCCCACAAGTCAGCCTGTCACTATACTGGGTCCCAGCTAACAGGGGGAGTATTCATTTTTTTTGTGCATAATAAGGAGGCACTTTCCTTGCGTGCGAAGATATAGCTGGTGGGTCCGAGCTGTCAGCGGCGGTAACATTTTTTTCGCGAAATACAGAGGCCCTTTCGGTGGGTCCCTGATGTCAGGTGGAGGAATCATTATTTTGCGCGTAATAAGGAGGCATTTCCTTGCGTGCGGTCGTGGACCCAGCTGTCGGCCTCTCCACGTACAGTCCACTTCAGATGCATGTCGGTCGTTGACCATGTTGACCAGGCCACGCCGAGAGCACCAGGGCGGTGGACGACGGCGAGGCCTAGGAAGCGAACGACACAGAGGCAGGGAAGACTCGGTAGTTGTTTCCGACAAAGAGGGGAGTACGACTATACGAGGGTTCACTGGTTCGTCTACCGTCGCCGGAGAATAACTGCAGGTGTGGGTGAGTAGAGGGATGGCTAGGAAGAACAGAGATTGAAGAAGCACGACGGCCGTTGGATGGCCATCCAACAGTCACTGCTTGTGCGTCAACCTTTTTTTAGGAAAGCCTCAAATCTGTGGAAAACAGCATACAGCCCATCTGCCATTATTTCTAATAATTTACAGACCATTTGCTAATTATTAAGGTTTTTTTTGGAGCCCATATTCTTTTTGTTAGCATTACAACCCATATTGTGGCCACGGTTAAAAAATTATACGAAATTTTGCATATTTCGGTGCGGTTCGATATGTTTTTAATCCCGAAATTTCGACTCACATTCAAACTAATTTTAAAAATAAATTTATATCAATATAAAATCCAACAAATTCTCCACGCATAAAAATTAATGTAATTTCAAATCTCGAAATGAAAAATAGATATTTGAAACTAATTGCCGGTTTGATGTGTTTTAAAAAGTACAACCCATTTCTCATTACTGATGGGCCATTTTCTCGGCCAGCCGAATGAAAGCTCTCCTCGTCTTGAAAGATTTGCAGCCCGACAGGCGTGACAAAGCGACTTACTTGGCAAATCACAAAAAAACTGGGATGTGGCCGTGGACCCGGTATCGGCCTCTCCATGTACAAGACTCTTGATGGAAGTCGTTCCTTGACCACGTTGACCACGCCTTGGAGAGCACCACGGCGGTGGACGCACGGCGAGGCCTAGGAAGGGACGACGGAGCTGTGGAAGACGCGGCGGGAAGCCCGCGGAGAGGAGTACGAGGGTTCACTGTTTGACTCTGTTGTGAGGCTGCCGTCGCCCTTGAGAACTGGCTAGCGGTGGGAATAGTAGGGGCAGTTAGGCCTCCATGGCAGCATAACCCGCCACGGGAGGCGGGAGCATGCAACACGACCGGCGCTGCTTTGGGCGGCTGGAGCAAGAAGACCAGAGGTTGAAGAAGCACTACGGCCGTTGGATGGACATCGTACGGTCACTGGAGCTAGAATCGTTCATATTGACTAAGTTGACAAAGCCCTTTGTCCCCGTCAACTTAGTAGGCCCACAAGTCAGCCTCCCACCAAGGTGGGCCCCAGCTAGCCAGGGGAGTATTCATTTTTTTGTGCGTAATAAGGAGGCACTTCCGGTGGGTCCGAGCTAACAGCGGGGGGAACGTTTTTTTCGTGAAATATTGTGGCCCGTCACGTGGGTCCCAGCAGTCAGGGGGCAAACGTTTTTTTGCAAAATACGGTGGCCCGTCCGGTGGGTCCCTGCTGTTAGTTGGAGGAATCATTATTTTCCGCGTAATAAGGAGGCACTTACTTGCTACGGCCATGGACCCGGTGAGACTCTCCACGTCTGGATACTTCCGATGGAAGTCGCTCCTTGACCACGTTGACCTCGCCGCGTTCCGTTGCATGCATGCGTCCATGGGCGTGGTGCGTCCCCTTGTCGACCTCTCACGTCTGATTATCTTCCGATGACTCTCGGTTGTTGACCACGTTGACCACACCGTGCGAAGCGCACCTGCATCGGAACGACCCGGAGATGGGGAAGACGGGGCAGTGGAGTCGCAGATGGAGAGGAGTGGGAAACTTCACTGGTTCGGGTGCACGACAGCACAGCTGTGGTGCCACCCACGGGCGACAGGAGCAAGAACAGAGGTTGAAGAAGGAGCACGGCTGTTGGATTAACATCCAACGGTCCAGCTACTAGAATCATTTGTTGATTAAGTTGACAAAGCCGTGCGTACACGTCCGCTTAGTAGGCCCACAAGTCACCACCAAATCGACGGGTCCCAAATTGTCAACGGATGAATAATTGTTTTCGCCAAAACAAGGAGGCACTTCCTTCCGTGCGAAGATACAACCGTGGGTCCCAATTTGTCGGTGGAGGAAACATTTTTTCAGCTTAATAAGGAAGAACCTTCCTTGCGTGCGACCATGGACCTCGTGGGTCCCGGCCGTCGAGCTCTCCGCATCTGATCCTCTTCCGATGACTCTCGTTTGTTTACCACGCCGCACCTAACGCAGCGAGGCGGTGGACGACAGCGAGCCGGGACGGAACGACTCGAGATGGGAAAACGCGGCGGTGGAGTCGCAGATTGAGAGGAGGAGAAGGGTTATAACTGGTTACATTGTGGCGTGGGGCTTTTGTCTTTGGAGAATAACAGGAGGTGTCGAGGGTGGAGGATAGCCTGGCGGCGGTGGGGTAGCGCTTGGCAGCGATGCACTAAGCAGGGCCGTTAGCCGCGAGGCGGACCAGCGGTCCCACCGGAGGAAGAAGGCGAGAGATTGAAGGTGCATGCCGGCCGTTGGATATAAATCCAATGGCTGTGGATGACACAATCATTTTTAACCAAGTTAACAACGCCTGCGTGAGGCTTTCACCTATTGGCCCACATGTCACCGCAAAAATGTGGCATATATTTAACCCATGTTTTCTAGAATGTACAGTCCATTTGTTGGGCTGGGTGAACAAATAATTTCGCGTCAATCAGGCCCATTTATATTTTCTAAGAAATCCCAGCCCATTTGCACTTCCTTGAAATACACGTATTAGGTGGGTTCGTTATATATATAATGTTATGTTAGAAGGAGCAATTGATATCAAAGAATAAACTGGAGAGGCACATTATATATATATAATTAAGAAATTAGCGAGTTATTGCTCAAAATAAAAATGAGCGCGTTATTATTAAATTCGTCCTTAAAATCTTCGCAAGCTTTTGTACGCCATCACCAGGATTTTCCTTGCCTTTGAGTCAAAAACAACCAGGATTTTCCTTGCCAACTTCCGTTAAACATTTACTTTTATAAGTTAATAACACATGGGATGTTTTTATAATGTATATACAAGTCTCTGTAAAATATACAATAATAGTAATAATATAAATATATATAATGTGGTTAGAAGGGAAAACATAAATTGGACACATCATTACTTTTATAAGAGACCTGCGTTTTATACCCCACAATAGGCATACTAACAAGTTCACACACAAATACAACGGAAAAGGTAAACATTCATATCAAACTCAGGTTCACACGACACGTTCATATTCATAGCCGACATTCACTATCAACAACTCAAAAGATTCATATATACACAAGCTCAGCATATGTATGCATCCAAATGATTGATAGATCACACGACAATATTCATACATAATTTACAAAAAGATTCAGATATACACATGTTCATTATGTTTATGCATCCAAACGATTGAGATCACAGCCAACATGATCCATGGACGAACTTTAATTACCTAGGGTACAGACTGGTAAACGGTGTTCAATCGGAGGTACTTCTTGCTAAAATTAGTTCTTGTATGATAAACATTCGAGTACATAAGAGGCAACACAGACAATCTGAACTTTGCTTGTAGGTTTATCCTCAAATAGTGGCATCGTGTTGAGGGAGGTTTGAGCAAATTGGCCACTACTTTCATCCAACTAGTTTACTGGCTCATATTGGTCCTATATCTCGCCAAAATTCTACATTGCAGACGAGAAAGGAGGCGGTTGAGAAAATGAACCACCCAAATTTTTTGTGTAGTTCAACTGAAATGGAGCATCCTTGGCGTGCAGACTGATTAAGTGCCAGATGAATATACACGTCAATCAACTTGTCTGGATTCTTTACTCTCCATGCCATATAGTTCGCTACCATATGTGCCGATAACCAAAAGGCACAAGTTGGGACCAAAGATCGGATCATGCGTTTTTCGGGCTATGCACCAAGCAATATTTTTGGCGTTCACTCTCCTAATACTTGGAGTTTGACAATTGGTTGACGCCTTGGTTGATACTCGAATGAATATAGGCACTTCTTGTCAACATCGATGCTTGTCTGAGTGAACTTTGGAGTACATAGCAGCAGCATAAGTACCTGTCCATCTGATCATTTTGTGCAGTTCTACTGAAATCACTCGATGTAATGATTTGCCTGCGATTTCAGGATCCAAATTACTCCTTTATGAAATCGGCAAATAGTAGCACAATACCAAATTACCAATACATATGACAGGCACAATAATCAGGATAAAGACCAGTACCAACCTGTGTGAGGTAGCATATCAATTACTATTTCCTTTGACTGGAAGCCGAGATAAGCCAAGCGACTGACATCAAAGGAAGAAAGCAAGCGGAGTTTAGCGACTGATAGGAAAGGACGGAAGCTGTCGAGGAAATGAAGCACCCAAAGTTTTTGTGCAGTTCCACCAAAATCGAGCATCCCTGTTGGCACATGTATTGAGAGAGTGAGATTACTGTAATAGTGGGACTAGTTGATGAAACATACACTAACAAATAGAAGCACCCTCATTATATTAATGGGTAAAGTTAGCAACATAGTAGTCTTGCTTAAAGAGATGTATTAGTTTACTTAATCAGTACCAATTAGCTCAACTCAACACTCAAAGCATTGCCATTTATCATAGGTTGCAAAACTTTAACTTGCAAAGATAAAGGAGTTTCTCATGACAGTAGCACGGTACAAATAGAGATGACAGCAAACTAATATAGATGAAGGCCTTAGGCCCGTACCAACCTGAGAAAAAAAGCTTATTCATGTAGTCCCATAAGAGATGATAAAGCACTCACTGGAATCATACAATAGTATATATTTTTGTGCACTTCAAATGTATGGTTGAAATCACTCTTGTTTACCAGTGCTGAGATTATATAAAAAGATTATCAAGAACTTCCAGCAGAGTTAAAGCACTGGCTGGGATACAGTTCATTGTATTGTCTTGTGTAGTTCCACTAAAATGTATGATTGGCACAACATGATCCCTGTTTACACAAGTAGGAACAAGGTGAAACCTTCATTAGCTTAGTGAGAAAGGATAGGAAGACATTAGCATATTACCCAAACATTAGCATCAAATTCATGATGGACAATACGCAAAACATTGCCTCATTGAACCAATGGCAATAAATTGAGATGCAAAACAATAGCACTATTATGTCATGACACTAATAATATTCCCTCCCTGCTCCACCACATGATTCACCTCCATAGACAAACATACACACGTACATGATTCAGCATAGGGTCCTACTAAAGATTTGTTGAACTCCAACAGAGAATTAGGCAGCAACAAATTAGTGGTACTTAAGTACTCCTAATTAATTAAGTGAGACAGCAGAAGTGGAAGGGCTCCCTGGAGGATCGTCTCACATGTAAGGTAGTCGTTGTCGGAGCCCTTGAATGGCCTCAACTGAGTCCTCTGGCTTCAGGAAGATCGCCTTGGCACTGTTTATTCTTCTTCTTCTTCCTCTTCATGCTCTGTTTCTCTTTCTCCTCACCAGTTGGTGAAACCAAGTACATGATTGGCCTTCTAATTCAGAATTGGTTTTGTCAGTGAGGGAGTACAAGTGTACTAGTAAAAACAGCATTATTTTCTCATGGCAGTCGGAAAATAGAGATGAACACATGCATTAAATATCATTCTTACCTAAAGGAAGGTTATGGCATCAATATGGATGTTGAGGATTGGAACACAGATCTCCCTTTGTGCAGTTCCACCAAAAATGAACCAACTGTTCCATTCTGACATTCCAGTTAAACAGCACAAAAGTCACTTCTTTTAAGAAGAGTTTTGTGCAGTGCACCAAAAGGTCACAACAAGAACTGTGTGAATTGGATATCCCTGTTTGCACAAAAAGGCACAGAGGAAACAGTCAGAGTCTCAAACAATTACAGGCAAAAACATTTGGCTAAACTTCTCATGGCTTATAACAGTGGCATGGCTTCATTTTTACAAGGGACATTAGATTAAGAACAACTAAGGCTGCGTTCGGTTCACAGGTTTGGTGCAGGATTTTTGTAGGAACACAATTCCTACGGTATTCTTTCCCTTCCAACCATTCGGAACACGAGAAAGGTGAATAATGTTTCATAGGAAAGCTGGTCTGGTAGTACTGATTCCATAGGATTAGAAACATCCACGCGCTGCTCATTTTTTGGGCAGAAGCCCGAGGCAAGCGCTCACTGCCATGCGTTAGACAGGTTGATGTGATGTGTTGCCGGAATAAAAAAATCAACCTATGTGTGGTATGTGAGGTGAGGACAAGAGTAGTCACTGTGCAGCTTAATAAACAAATAGCATCTCATACTGCCAAGCATGCTACTCTAAAAAAACAAATCTGTACATTTCGTAGTCCATCCGAACACATTCTCTTGAGAGTTTCCTCCGGTTCACTGTTCCATAGTTTTATACCTACATTCCTGTCCTATTCCTCTATTTTCATCAAGACCTATGTTTTCTGCCCCTTTATTCCGAACGGAGCCTAAATATTTGGTATAAGGGCATGGGACAGTGGGTGCACCAGCATTTCAGCACCATGTATGTAAACAGGGGCATAAAGTGGTGATTCATAGTTTGTTCCACCGAGAAGCAAACATCCAAGAAACATATCTGGGTTGGTCCCATTTTTGTTCACTCTAGCCACCTACTCCCATGTGTGGATAGCAAATCTAGTCCTGGTCATACAACTGTGTACAGCGTTACCCCTATATTTCCCTTTTCGACCAAGAGACCGGTTGGATGACCAGTCTCTACTACTTTCACCCCCTTTCCTTCATGTTTGTACCAAGTCCGATGTACATACTAAATTCCCCCACTCCCACTTTATTTCTTGTTTGAACCAAGTACTCCCTCCGTCCGGAATTACTTGTCATCAAAATGGATGTGTCTAGAACTAAAATACATCTAGATACATCCATTTCAATGACAAGTATTTTTGGACGGAGGGAGTACAAGATTCGACTCCATGAAGTAGCTTTACCTCTAACAATATAAGAAAAAAATGTGACGTTGGACCATCCGATCGAGAGGGGCTGAGAGGTATAAAATGATGCACATGTAGCAACGTAGCGAGCTAGGGAAGTAGAGCTAAGGCGGTTTCGAACGAAGATATACCTGAAGGTCGTCGGGATGTGGATAGCTGGGCGGCGAGAGGCCGGATCCGCCCACAGGCAACGACGAAGGGATCGGAGGACCTCCCGCGCCGGCGCTCGGCCAGAGATAACGGTGCGGCCGGCATTGGGTCTCCTCCCTCATTGCCGACGAAAGGCCTAACGCTGCCCTCCTCCCTTCACCGGGCGGAGGGGATACGTCCGTGATTCTGTAATCAATGTGAGGATAGAAAGCCAGTGTTTTTTGAAGGGAGAAAGACAGTGTTACTACCCCTATCTTGTTTAGATCTGGAGATGATGAGAGTGTGTGAATAGAGCAACCCTAGCAAGCAAGCGCGGAGGCTCCGTCCTATATATACGTAGTAGGGGTAGTTTTCCTTTTTCACTCCATCAAAACTAGTCATAATGGAGAGTAACGTACACTAGTAACATACACATATTTCTAGACTATGTTACTACCTTCATAGTGGGTAGTAACATAAGTGTGGTAACATGCAAAGCTTCATTTATTAGGTTATAGACTCATATCGCATTGGGACATGTGATGTTACAGTAACTAGCTAAGTTACTACAACTACCTCTCTCCTCATTAACTCATTGCCACATAAGCAAATTTGCTGAGTTGGACTCGATGTTACTGCTGAAGTTACTCCCACTATGGCTAGTCTAATAGGGCTCAAATCTCAAATCTCATGAACCAAGGCATTTTGTGATTGGAGGAATGTATCTCGTACTTTACAAAACTACCCTAATTAAACTCATGCATTAATTACGTAGTTTTCTCGTTTTCCTCTCCGCCTTGGTCGCGGTGCACAATATTGAGCACTCCTATATGACTAGCCGCTCTATCTACATGCGGGACATTTCAAAGCATCCGGGCCCGCGTGCCATCCACCAAATCACAGCGAGGTGCTGATGAGACTCACTGTCACCCCAAAGGTGTGGCGTCATGACCCGTCATATCACAAAACCCACACCTTGACCAGCAGTGGTAAGGTGGCCTCCAAGTTGGACTGGATGAAGCAACCATGATTTCACTGGAACGCTCGTTCAAGCCCTTTCTTCCCTTTCTGGAAGAAAACTTCACTCCAGGCTACTCACTTCTGACATTTTTCTTCTGTACGGACGAAGGAAAGGTGGGCAAATCAGTTATGCTGCTATATTTTCATTCCAAGAATCTTCTTTTTGCGAAGCACCGACCGATTCTCACATCCTATTCTTTTCCCGTTTTCATTGCGATTGTGGTTTTCTTTCGATTGCTTTTTGTTTGTCAGTTTATTGATGGATCCTGGAGTACTAGGCAAAGAGTTGCCGGCGGACAACCCACTGGAGACAGCGATCTCGAGGAAGCGAGCACCGACCAACGAGTTGACCATGTTGTCGGGCCAACCCACGAAGAACTCCAAGAAAGAAGCACTAGCCAAAGAGTTGAGGACGTTGGCGGACGAACTACTCAAAGAAAGTTGGAAGAACAGCAAGGGCCCCACCGTGCCTACACCAGGAACTCTGATTGCCACATATGTGAGGCTCAAGACCGAGTTTGAGGAGATAGTCGCCGTTGAGAAGCGGATTCCCCGGCAAGGTGATGGCCCCAAGCGAGGGCGAGGAGATGGTCCCCGGAGGATGAGATCCCAGTGAGCTGCACAAGGTAAAAATAATGGCTTATTACCATAGTTGTGGTTTTGATTATTTGCAATGTGCTTGCTAATATGTTAGGGTTGTGCAGTGCCGTGGACGTCCTTGATGATTCCGATGTCGTGGCTCGTCCTGTTGGCATCGCCCCGGAGATCGATTCCGATGCCGCTGTCCATCCTGTGGACATTGCCCCAGAGATCGATTCCGATGTCGCAGTCAGTCCTGTGGACATCGCCCCAGAAATCGATTCCCATGCCGCTATCCGTGCTGTGGTCATTGCCCGAGAGATCGATGACAATAAATAGTTGGTCGCGCTAATCCTTCAGGGTAGTTTGCATTGCCCTGTGTTTAATTACCAGAATGATGCGTGTTATCAAACCATCTTAGGGCTAGTGCAATCGTCTTGTGTGGGCGGATCTTGCTACTTTTGTTTGATAGTGAATCATGCAATGAATCATGCGAACCCTCTCCGAGTTATGGAAACAGATGTATCCTCACCAGCTTTTGATGTAATGTATGGCATGCTTAGATGTAAGTTTGAACTGTTTATCATATCAGCAGGGCTTGTTTGATGATTCTTGGTGCTAGTAGGCTAGCTATTGTGCGAGCTATAGTACTTGCAAACACTCACCGAAGAGAAACGTTGGGGCTGATGAGCTCGTGGTACGCTTATACTTATCCCTCGTCGACCGACCAATAGCCCTAGCTCCTAATATTGTAGGCTTCGTGATCGATCAGACAATAGTCGACATACAATCAGGCCTCATTTGGTTCATAGGGTAGGAAAATCGTAGCAAAAGTACAAAGAACATGCAACAAAAAATCATAGCAGTGCAGAGACGTACTCCCTCCGTTCCGAAATAGATGACCTAGGCGGGCTAGTTTGGCTGTGACACTCCAAAAATATTCTTTTGGTTTTCTTCAAAAAAAATTGTTGGTTTGAAGAAGGTATTCTAAACCCTTCCAAAATCTCTCTCAAAAGCTTTTTCCCCTTTAGCAAATATTTTATCTTTGCATCTCCTTCAACTCTGGTGTTTGGGTTTTTTAAAATTTTTCTTCTGATTGCCCTCTTCTCAAAATTCCAAGAAAAATCTTTGGAGTTTATTTTCTTTCAAAAAGAAACTCTAGGAGTTTTTCATCCTCTCCCATATTTGAAACCATTCATGATTTGGCCATACACCACATGGTAAAATCTTCCCAAAAATATCTCCTTCCACTTTGGGCAATCCAAACATTCTATCTCAACAAGTTCAACCCTCTTCTGAATTTTGATTTCATTTAATTCTCTCCCAAATCTTTTCTGTCTATTATTTTGAGCCTAGGTAGTTTGCAAAGCAAGTACCTAAATGCATTTGAGTTTTGATCTCAAACCAACTCCCCTGGATAGTCCTTGGTACCCACAACCTAGAACAATCAAGATCCACTCCTCTTACATTCAAAAATTTCAAATTATAGTCTCTGCAAGTTTGGACCAGATTTGCCAAATTTGGTGAAATTCATATCTACACTTCTCCAAAAATTCCACAAATATTCAGGCAACCTCTAGATGAAATAAGAGGCCCCTCCACCAAAAACCATCTCAAGGAAAAATCCCTACATGCCTAGATCATTCTGCCGAACACCTTGCATGCACTGTTTCAGTTCATCTTCAGTTAAGTTCAGAATTCAGTGTCGATCTTCGTCAGAATTTCAGTCACATGCTCACAGTGCACTTGGCACGTTGCTCATGACCTAGCCTGCTTGTCCGGAGCCTCACACGCGTGCTTGGCGCATTCTGGCGTCGGTGGCACCACTGGCCGCTTTCTTGTGGCGTGTCTTCTTGGGCAGAACCACCGTAGCAGCCGACAGGGAGCATAACAGCGGCATAACGCCGTTCAGCGCCGCCCAAACATCCTGGTAGCCCCGCGTGGCCATTTCCCTGCCAGCGCATGCATGCAGCACCGTCGTCGTGGCACGGCAAGCACAGAGCATGCTCCCTGCCGCCGATGGGCCCGCGCCGCCCCGTTTCGTCGAGCTCCCCCTAAGCAACCTAACCCCGACGCGTTTAGCACCTAAACGGAACCAGGGACCCCCACGACGACGCTCAACCTCTGAACCCTCCCGATCCACACCCTGCGCCGCCGTAAACTTCGCCGGACAACCCCGTTCTCGGCAACCGCCTCGGGCCGGCTACAAATAGCACCCCCCGAGCTTGCTCTCGCCCCCGCACCCCTCCACCACCTCTCTAGTCCTCGCCAAGCCCCTAGAAGGGCCACGAGGAGCTCTTCTTCCTCGACTCCGGCCGCTTCCTTCCGCCTCGGCCTCCACCGTGATTCACTCCGGTGAGGTCATCTCCGGCGCCCTAACCTCGTCAGTTACCCTCTCATGCTATCACGAGTCTAACCCCCTCCTCAATTCCACCTCCGCAGCTCTCTCCGACGAGGTCCACGACCACCCGAATCGCCGTCCGCCGGAGCAAGCGTCGCCGCCGACGTGGTACTCGCCGGCGACCACCACCACCTCCGACAGACGCGGAATGGCGCCCTAAACACGGAGGTACTCTCCGATCTCCCTACCTCGCCGTGGATCGCCACCTGACCACATGACTCTCGGGCGCCACCAGGCCCCGACTCCCTCGTTTGAAATTTCAAACTGACGGGTGGGACCCGCCGTCAGCCTCTCTTTGTTTTTGAACCGTTTCTGAAAGCGTACTTTGGCAAATACGCTTCCACTCTGAACCGTTTTTCTGGACTTTTCTGCAAAGCCCCCTGGAAGTTTTCTGTTTCATTACAGATGGGTCCCTATACTAAAACCCTTATAACTTTTTAACAGAAAGGAATTTTTGAGTGATTCTTTTTCTGTCCTCTTCAAATTTTTGTCTAGTTTTTTATCATATTTATTTGAAAAATATTTGGATCAACTTTCTATACCCCACGGTATTTACGTTAGCGCGTGTATTTTTGTGTACCGTAGATACCGAAGGAGGTGACGGAACCGCGAACTTCGCCAAGCTAGACCCCGACTACTCCGAACCAGGCAAGAAATGTTTGAACTTTTGATATGATGAGTGTTTGGGCATGTTTGCATTATTTTTGTATCATGGCACGCTCATGAGCATTTGATGATAGTTTATCTCGTGAGCATTGAGGCAAATGAGCTCGGTAAATCCATGAGTTGTTGGAAACTTGTTGCATGGCCATGAGTTGGCATGAGTATGGGTAAGATGGTAGTGTTGTAGCATGCCAGGCTTATGCCATATCGTTGACCCAGTGTCAGCATAAATCGGTCAGATTCCCGTCCGTCTTCCGTTCCGTACTACCACCTGTTTCCCGCAAGGGATACGGCTTAGTAGGTTGCAAACCACTTCCTGGTACACACCAAATCGAGAGGCCGTGATGAAGGTTCCATGGCCCTGGATTAAAGCCTTTCATCCGGTCAGGGGGCATGGGTATTTCCGGTTGGGACCGAGAGGGGGGCACCCCTTAGAGCGCGCGTATATAAATTTGATCCCATGCTATCCGAGATTGTTATCTTCCCGTCTCAAAGTTTTTCTTAAACGCTGTCTAGGGTGATTCCTGGCAACGTGAGGTATGATGGGTGTGTACTAGCTAGTTGTGTTTCCTCTAAAATACCGTAAATGGAACTAGTCCTTCGTGACTACGGAAATCCGATGGCTGTGGACAATTTTTGGTACAAACTCTGCAGAGTCAAAATTCTTGAATCCATCTTATTCATGTCCGAGTACCGTGTTCACCTTATTCTGTCAAATATCAGTCTTGGTGACGGAGACTCCCGATAATTACTTGAGTGTTAAATGTTTATTTCCCGTGAATGGACTAACCCGTTTATTGTCTTGTGATGAAGATTTTCCATGAGCACTATATCTTGTCAGTTATGAATAATGAATTATCAGCCCTTTCTGCGATGTCGCTCAGACGTCCAACTGCGGCATTGTTGTTATTTATTTTAATTATAAGCCCTTTCTGCGATGTCGCTCAGACGTCCGACTGCGGCATTGTTGTTATTTATTTTCATTATAAGCCCTTTCTGTGATGTCGCTCAGACGTACGACTGCGGCATTGTTATTATTTACTTTTATTATAAGCCCTTTCTGTGATGTCGCTCTGATGTCCGACTGCGGCACGCATGTATTTTTTATTTCAATATAAGCCCTTTATGAGGTGTCGCCCAGACGCCCGACTGTGGCATGTTTTACTTATTTATTCACCCCTTCGAGGTGTCACTTCAGACACTTGATCGGTTTTGAGTTTATCTTCTTTGGGTTTTCGAGCGGACTACCACCGATTCCCTTTCTTATTTACTTTGCTATACTGATTAAATTGAGCCTTGTAAAAATTAATCATGACGCATTCATGCATTCATTTGTTATATCTTTTATGCGAATCTGTCTTGCGAGTACTTTCAAAGTACTCACCGGCTTGTTGATTTGGCCGAGATCTTGTGAAGGCGATCTCATGGATGAAGTGTTCGATAGCAAGTCCGACGCCTAGAGGAATCCCTGGTCGGTCTCGTGTGACCCTGGATTAGTCTTTGTGATATATCCGCTTCCGCTACCCAAATAAATTCATCGAGCCTCACCTAGGCGCCGATGAGCCGCCAAAGGCAAGAGACTTATTAACCACCCCACCGTGTTATTCCACCAACCACTCATATCTGGAGTCGTAGTATTTCCACCCCACACCATTGTGTCATATCCGCCATCATGTATAATTAATGGCGTGTTGTAATAATTGGTTGGGCATCTTGATCCGACCTGTAATATTGTAATGCTCTTGGCTTATTGTATCAAAGTTTTGTCTACCGGTATGGAGGTTTTTCCTCATATTGGACTTCATAGGTCGGTTGTTCAATAAATATTTTTATTGAAAAACCGGTCGTGACAAGCTTGGTACCAGAGCCAGGCTGACTGTAGGAAGCCACTAGGTGCGATCGCTAATCGGTTATAGCATAATAGAGCTGTTTATTATTTTCACAAATGTTGTCAATTTCTGACAATCAGCATAAATTTATGATTTGACTACTCAGGATTTTTGCCTACTTTTGTAGATGGCTGGCAATGACCGCGAGTCGCAGATGTTCGCCAACATGCCCGATGGGTTCGTCAAGCTTCTCTCCTTCATCGTCCAAGTCGCGATGGGGCCAAATGTGCGCCCAGTCTTCTCTCTCTCTCCGCACAAGGTCAATGACCGTCTAACCATGCACCAAGCCGCGGTGGAATTCAAGAGAGGGCGAGTTGAGCGTTACCGGTTCGTGGGGAGAGTCATGCCCACAGAGAAGCATGCACTGCAGATGGCAGCCCGTGAGGCGATAGCTCGTCTCAGGGATATCCTTCCTTCGATGAAGACTCGTCGGTACCGCTACCTGCCATGTCACGTGCCGTATACTTGCCACTACGCGTTCTCTTGCCCCAGAGGAGAACGGGACGAAGCTTTTGAGATGCTTATCGAGTATCTCCGAGCTTTGGAGGCAGCCTTCGACAACCTGGTGGACGACTTTGTAGCTGCCCGCATGGAATCAGTCCATGGCTGTGCCGCCAACAGGAGGGAGCTCCTGCGCGCCGCACCGCCACTGACTTTCGTCTCGTCATCAGCATCGTTTGCTCCTACTGCCCGCACCGCTACTCGTCGCCTACCTACCACGGAGGAGTTCAACCATGTCATTGCGCCTACTCCGGTCGTTCTGCACCACCCCTCGTGCCCGCTCAGGTTCGAGTTGTCCCACATAGGGCACCTGCTCCACCAACTCCGCGCAGCACCTCTCGTCTGGAGCCTATCTCCGAAGAGGAGGTTGAGTCCCCACCACTCGCCTCACCCTTGGCAGGCCAAGGAAATCCTTACCATCTCGACTAAAATGCACGCTTAGCCTCCATGCGATGTACCGACTTGTACGATATGTTTATATGTAAATAGGCTGTGAGAAGTAGCTTGTTTGCGCATCATGTAGGATCCGGAGAAGTGCACTAGACTAAATAACATGTCGAGGATTATGTACACATATCACGAGTGATGTATCGTATAATTACTGCTTGCGTGTAAGATATGTAATGGACAGTCCTTCTCCGTGCGCAAACATGTATTCTCTTGAAAAATCTTGGAGCATTTGCAACTTTTTCCATCTTCTTGAATTTATTGATTTTTGCGGATCAATTTCTTTTCTTATGAGTGTTTCAAAATATATCCCCAGAGTGAACTATGTCTCGTCCTTGGACGCGCTCCATGCCAACTCCGACAGAGGAAAATTATGGCACACCCCCAGGCAACAATTTCACACAGGGACAGACAAGTCAGCGGAGACGGTGAAACGACACTTTCCCAAATGTGTCGTCTTTATGAACAAAGTCAGCAGCAACATCAGAAATCTTGAACCAAGTCATCAATATGGGAAATCACCGTGGACGATGTCGGCTGACAATCAAAATTATCTCGAGCTACGTAAGACACGTCCCCAAACATTTTCTCACACTGACAAACCTCTTGAAGCCGAGGACTGGCTTTGAGACATGGAGAGAAAATTAATTATTGCCCAGTGTTCAGATCTTGAGAAAGTGCTTTATGCTCCGCACTATCTCACTGGAGCAGCCGCATCGTGGTGGGAAAATTTCCTACACATGCACCCCAACGGAAATAATATATCATGGGAGGAATTTAAAGAAGGTTTTCGTGGGGCACATATTCCTAATAGTCTTATGAAGATCAAAAAGAGAGAATTTGATGACCTCAAGCAAAGAACAATGACAGTGTCAGAATACAACGATCGGTTTACCCTTTGTCTCGCTATGCCAACGAGGAGCGTATGTCGAAAACAAAAAGATGGAGAAATTCCTAGAGCGGTTTGACACCGCGCTTAAATGCCAATTGGTCGTACACACCTTTCCAGATTTTAAGACGCTGGTGGATAAGGCCATTACCTTGGAAAATGAGAGAAGCGACTTAGAAGATTTCCATAGCGGAAGAGGGACCAGACTAAACACACCCGCAACCACCGCAGCAAGACAGATGTTCAGAAAAACTGGACACCCAAACCCATGACAGGCGTCTCACGCCCAATCAAGAATTTCCATGCAAGGGACAAGGAGTTCACATACCACCCAGGCGTTACCTGTTACGCTTGTGGAGAAGAAGGGCACTATGCCAAGCAGTGCCCCAAGCCAAGGAACTCGACCCCAAAGCCGAACAACGGAGGAAATAATTCAGCGCCGAAGCGCAACAATTTCAACCCAAATAATAACCACAGGAAGGGTCATCTGAACCACGCGACCAAAGAGGAAGCGCAAAATGCCCCAGATATCGTACTCGGTCCTGTCAACACAATACCTGCCATGGTTTTGTTTGATTCTGGAGCTTCTCACTCATTCGTTTCGAAAAGTTTTGCTTTGCAAAATAATTTTTCGATGCTTCCCTTGGGAAAATCTATGATCGTCAAGTCCCACAGAATTAAGCAAGTTACCCAGAATTATTGCCGGGGTGTGGTTATCGAGTTTGAAGGGTTAAAGTTTCCATAAACCTTATCGTGTTGGAAAATAAAGGACTGGATGTCATCCTAGGGATGGATTGGTTAACCACCAACAAAGGTTTTATTGACTGCTTCAACAAGACCGTAATTCTCACCCATCACCACGGGAAGACCATAAAAGTTTCGGCCAAGGAAAGAAAAATATCCCGGCAACCGAGATTGAACAAGGTGGATATTTCTGAATTGAGAAAGGTTCCAGTAGTGTGTGAATTTCTAGATGTGTTTCCCGAAGAGCTACCAGGCATGCCACCAGATCGAGAGATATAATTCAACATTGAGCTAGCACCCGGAACCGCTCCCATATACAAGAAACCATACAGAATGGCACCATCAGAGTTGGTAGAACTGAAGAAGCAAATAAAGGAATTATTGGAAAAAGGGTACATACGAGCCAGTTCCTCACCTTGGGGTTCACCAATTTTGTTTGCCAAAAAGAAGGATGGAACGCTGAGATTGTGCATAGACTATCGAGCGCTAAACATGGTCACAATCAAGAACAAGTATCCGATGCCACGAATAAATGATTTATTCGATCAACTCTCTCGGGCCAAGGTGTTCTCAAAGATTGACTTAAGGTTGGGCTACCATCAACTGAAAGTGCGAACCGAAGATATTCCCAAGACAGCTTTCACCTCCAGATACGGATTGTATGAGTTCACCGTAATGCTATTCGGGCTAACAAACGCCCCCGCATATTTTGTTCACCTCATGAACAAAGTATTCATGAAGTTTATGGATAAGTTTGTTGTGGTATTTATCGATGATATTCTGGTATACTCCAAAACACCGTAAGAGCATCTTTGAACATCTCCGAATTGTACTAGGAGAACTCAGAAACATCAATTGTACGCTAAATTCAGCAAGTGTGAATTTTGGCTAAAGCAAGTAGGTTTTCTGGGCCACGTACTGACCCAAGAAGGTATCGCCGTAGACCCGGTAAAAGTTATGGCGGTGCTTGGCTGGAAGCCACCAGCCAGCGTGACAGACGTACGAAGTTTCTTGGGTATGGCAGGATACTACCGGAGATTTATTGAAGGATTCTCCACCATAGCAAAGCCAATGACGCAACTCCTCAAGAAAGACAGGAAGTTTGAATGGACGGAAGCTTGCGAGAAAAGTTTCCAAGAATTAAAGAGGAAACTGACGACATCACCAGTACTAATTGTGCCAGATATACTCAAAATTTTTGAGGTATTTTGTGACGCATCCCGAAAGGGCCTCGGGTGCGTATTAATGAAAGAAGGCAAGGTTGTCGCATATGTTTCCAGACAGCTTTGCAAGCATGAGGAAAATTATCCTACTCATGACCTGGAATTAGCAGCAGTCATTCATGCACTCAAGGAATGGAGACACTTCTTACTTGGTAATCGTTGTGAAATATACACGGACCACAAAAGCCTCAAGTATATTTTCACACAACCGTAACTGAATTCTACGGCAATGACGCTGGTTGGAATTAGTAAAGGATTATGATGTTGGAATCCACTACCACCCGGCAAAGCAAATGTTGTAGCGAGATGCTCCGAGTCGGAACCCCATCCGGACAACGACAAAGATGCCAAACTTGAGACCTGAATTCCAACAGAATTTGCTAAGCTCAATCGATGGTAGTCACCGAAGGCGGTGTGTCAAACTTAGAGTTACAACCTACCACGATAGAGAAGGTTAAAGAGGCTCAACATGGGCACCCTAGCATTGAAGGCATAAAACGGAAGATGAAGTTGGGCAAGGCCTCAGAATTTGTTATTGATGAGCAAGGAATATTGTGGTACGGGAATAGGCTTTGCGTGCCAAATGTCCATGACCTTAAACAGCAAATCCTGGCTGAAGGCCACACCGCTCCATATTCAATCCACCCTAGAGGAACAAAAATGTACAAAGATCTTCAGGAAACATTTTGGTGGCATGGTATAAAAAGAGACATAGCCACGTTTATTGCATGTTGTGACTCTTGTCAACGCATCAAGGCCGAGCACCGTAAACCGCCAGGCTATTGCAACCAAATAAGATACCCGAGTGGAAATGGGACGAGATTGGAATGGATTTTATTGTTGGACTACCTCGGTCACGACACGGACATGATGCCATATGGGTCATCAATGATAGATCGACTAAAGTAGCACACTTCATCCCCGTGAAGACAACACACACCACTCGAAGCTTGCTAGGCTCTACCTTTCCCGTATCGTTTGCTTACATGGAGTCCCAAAGAAAATAATCTCGGACGAGGGCACTCAATTCGTCTCCGATTCTGGGATCACTTACAACAAGCTCACAGGAACTCAGTGGCATTCAAGACCGCATACCATCCCAGACGGATGGGCGGACTGATTGAGTAAACCAGATTCTAGAAGATATCTTTGAGAGCATGTGTCCTCACCTATGGGACCAGTTGGGAAGAGAGCTTACCATACGCAGAATTCGCATATAACAACAACTACTCCGTCCAAATTTCAAATGGCACCATTTGAAGCTCAGACGGACGAAGATGTCGTACCCGCTAAATTGGTCGGAAACCGGAGACAGTCATATCTTCGCCCAGACCTGCTCAAAGAGGTCAAGATAAACTCAAGGTAATTAAGGACCGACTCAAGACAGCCCAAAGTCGACAAAAGAGTTATTACGATCAGAAGCATCGTGGAGTCCATTTTGAACCCGGTGAATTTGTGTACCTACGAGTATCTCCCATGAGGGGCCTGCATCGATTCAAGATTAAAGGGAAGCTAGCACCAAGATTCATCGGACCTTTCTACATAGTAGCACGAAGAGGCACGGTGGCCTACCAGCTAGACTTACACGAAGAATTATCCGACATCCACGACGTATTCCACGTCTTCCAATTGAGGAAGTGCGTAAGCAACCCAGAGAAAAAAGTACCCCATAAAAACGTTGACATGCAGCCAGACCTTACATATCGGGAGCATCTGATAAAAATCTTGGAAGAGTCAGAAAGGAGAACCCGACAGAAAACCATCAAGTTCTTCAAAGTTCAGTGGAGCAACCACACCAAAAATGAAGCCACTTGGGAAAGAGAGGATTTCCTTCGGGCAGAGCACCCACAATTATTTGAGGATCAGCTGGAATTTCGGGGACGAGATTTTTCCTAAGGGGGTAGGTGTTGTGACACTGCAAAAATATTCTTTTGGTTTTCTTCAAAAAAAAATTGTTGGATTTGAAGAAGGTATTCTAAACCCTTCCAAAATCTCTCTCAAAAGCTTTTTCCCCTTTAGCAAATATTTTATCTTTGCATCTCCTTCAACTCTGGTGTTTGGGTTTTTAAAATTTTTCTTATGATTGCCCTCTTCTCAAAATTCCAAGAAAAATCTTTGGAGTTTATTTTCTTTCAAAAAGAAACTCTAGGAGTTTTTCATCCTCTCCCATATTTGAAACCATTCATGATTTGGCCATACACCACATGGTAAAATCTTCCCAAAAATATCTCCTTCCACTTTGGGCAATCCAAACATTCTGTCTCAACAAGTTCAACCCTCTTCTGAATTTTTATTTCATTTAATTCTCTCCAAAATCTTTTCTGTCTATTATTTTGAGCCTAGGTAGTTTGCAAAGCAAGTACCTAAATGCATTTGAGTTTTGATCTCAAACCAACTCCCCTGGATAGTCCTTGGTACCCACAACTTAGAACAATCAAGATCCACTCCTCTTCTGTTCAAAAATTTCAAATTATAGTCTCTGCAAGTTTGGAACAGATTTGCCAAATTTGGTGAAATTCATATCTACACTTCTCCAAAAATTCCACAAATATTCAGGCAGCCTCTAGATGAAATGAGAGGCCCCTCCACCAAAAAACCAGCTCAAGGAAAAATCCCTACATGCCTAGATCATTCTGCCGAACACCTTGCATGCACTGCTTACATTCATCTTGATTAACTTCAGAATTCAGTGTCGATCTTCGTCAGAATTTCAGTCACATGCTCACACTGCACTTGGCACGTTGCTCGCGGCCTAGCCTGCTTGTCCGGAGCCTCACAGGTGTGCTTGGCGCGTTCCTGGCGTCGGTGGCACCCTGGCCGCCTGTGCCAGCGTGTCTTACAGCGGCAGAACCACCGTAGCGGCCGACAGGGAGCAGAATGGCGGCATAACGCCGTTCAGCGCCGCCCAAACATCCTGGTAGCCTCGCGTGGCCGTTTCCCTGCCAACAAGACGCATGCAGTGTCGCCGTGTACGGCAAGCACAGAAGCATGCTCCCTGCCCGGCCAGGCCCCGCGCCGCCCGTTCCGTCGAGCTCCCCCTAAGCAACCAAACCCCGACGCGTTTAGCACCTAAACGGAACCAGGGAACCCCCACGATGACGCTCAACCTCTGAACCCCCCTGATCAACACCCTGCGCCGCCGTAAACTTCGCTGGAGAACCCCGTTCTCGGCAACCGCCTCGGGCCGGCTATAAATAGCACCCCCCGAGCTTGCTCTCGCCCCCGCACACCTCCACCACCTCTCTAGTCCTCGCCAAGCCCCTGGAAGGGCCACGAGGAGCTCTTCTTCCTCGACTCCGGCCGCTTCCTTCCGCCTCGGCCTCCACCATGATTCACTCCGGTGAGGTCATCTCCGGCGCCCTAACCTCGTCAGATACCCTCTCATGCTATCGCGAGTCTAACCCCCTCCTCAATTCCACCTCCGCAGCTCTCTCGGACGAGGTCCACGACCACCCGAATCGTCGTCCGCCGGAGCAAGCGTCGCCGCCGACTTGGTACTGCCGGCGACCACCACCTCCCACAGACGCTGGATGGCGCTGAACACGGAGGTACTCTCCGATCTCCACCTGCCTCGCCGTGGATCGCCGCTTGGCGACCATCATGACTCTCGGGCGCCGACGAGCCCCGACTCGCGTTTGAAATTTCAAACTCGATTTAATGGGACCCGCCCGTCAGCCTCTCTTTTGTTTTTTTAACCGTTTTCTGAAAGCGTACTATGGCAAATATGCTTCCACTCTGAACCGTTTTTCTGGACTTTTCTGCAAAGCCCCCTGGAAGTTTTCTATTTCATTACAGATGGGTCCTTGGACTAAAACGCTTATAACTTTTTAACAGAAAGGAATTTTTGAGTGATTCTTTTTCTGTCCTCTTCAAATTTTTGTCTAGTTTTTTATCATATTTATTTGAAAAATATTTGGATCAACTTTCTGTACCCCACGGTATTTACGTTAGCGCGTGTATTTTTGTGTACCGTAGATACCGAAGGAGGTGACGGAACCACGAACTTCACCGAGCTAGACCCCGACTACTCCGAACCAGGCAAGCAATGTTTGAACTTTTGATATGATGAGTGTTTGGGCATGTTTGCATTATTTTTGTATCATGGCACGTTCATGAGCATTTCAATGATAGTTTATCTCGTGAGCATTGAGGCAAATGAGCTCGGTAAATCCATGAGTTGTTGGAAACTTGTTGCATGGCCATGAGTTGGCATGAGTATGGTTAAGATGGCAGTGTTGTAGCATGCCAGGCTTATGCCATATCGTTGACCCAGTGTCAACCTAAATCGGTCAGATTCCCGTCCGTCTTCCCTTCCGTACTACCACCTGTTTCCCGCAAGGGATACGGCTTAGTAGGTTGCAAACCACTTCCTGGTACACACCAAATCGAGAGGCCGGGATGAAGGTTCCATGGCCCTGGATTAAAGCCTTTCATCCGGTCAGGGGCATGGGTGTTTCCGGTTGGGACCGAGAGGGGGGCACCCCTTAGAGCGCACGTATATAAATTTGATCCCATGCTATTCGATATTGTGATCTCCCCGTCTCAAAGTTTTTCTTAAACGCTGTCTATGGTGATTCCTGGCAACGTGAGGTATGATGGGTGTGTACTAGCCAGTTGTGTTTCCTCTGAAATACCGTAAACGGAACTAGTCCTTCGTGACTACGGAAATCCGTTGGCTGTGGACAATTTTTGGTACAAACTCGGCAGAGTCAAAATTCTTGAATCCATCTTATTCATGTCCGAGTACCGTGTTCACCTTATTCTGTCAAATATCAGTCTCGGTGATGGAGACTCCCAATAACTGCTTGAGTGTTAAATGTTTATTTCCGGTGAATGGACTAACCCGTTTATTGTCTTGTGATGAAGATTTTGCGTGAGTACTATATCTTGTCAGTTGTGAATAATGAATTATAAGCCCTTTCTACGATGTTGCTCAGACGTCCGACCGCGGCATTGATGTTATTTATTTTCCTTATAAGCCCTTTCTGCGATGTCGCTCAGACGTCCGACTGTGGCATTGTTCTTATTTATTTTCATTATCAGCCCTTTCCGCGATGTCGCTCAGATGTCCGACTGCGGCATTGTTGTTATTTATTTTCATTATAAGCCCTTTCTGTGATGTCGCTCAGACGTCCGACTGCGGCATTGTTATTATTTACTTTTATTATAAGCCCTTTCTGTGACGTTGCTCCGACGTCCGACTGCGGCACGCATGTATTTTTTATTTCAATATAAGCCCTTTATGAGGTGTCACCCAGACGCCCGACTGTGGCATGTTTTACTTATTTATTCACCCCTTCGAGGCGTCGCTTCAGACACTCGATCAGATTTGAGTTTATCTTCTTTGGGTTTTCGAGCGGACTACCGCCGATTCCCTTTCTTATTTACTTTGCTATACTGATTAAATTGAGACTTGTTAAAATTAATCATGACGCATTCATGCATTCATTTGTTATATCTTTTGTCCGAACTGTCTTGCGTAGTACTTTCAAAGTACTCACCGGCTTGTTGATTTGGCCGATGTCTTGTGAAGGAGATCTCATGGATGAAGAGTTCGATAGCGAGTCCGACGCCTAGAGGAATCCCGGTCAGTCTCGTGCGACCCTGGATTAGTCTTTGTGATATATCCGCTTCCGCTACCCAAATAAATTCATCGAGCCTCACCTAGGCGCCGATGAGCCGCCCGATCTTGATAGACTTATTAACCAACCCACTGTGTTATTCCACCAACCACTCATATCTCGAGTCAGTAGTATTTCCACCCCACACCATTGTGTCATATCCGCCATCATGTATAATTAATGGCGTGTTGTAATAATTGGTTGGGCATCTTCAGTCCGACCCTGTAATATTGTAATGCTACTGGCTTATTGTATCAAAGTTTTGTCTACCGGTATGAAGGATTTTCCTCATATTGGACTTCATAGGTCGGTTGTTCAATAAATATTTTTATTGAAAAACCGGTCGTGACATTGGCCTAGCGGGTTTCAGTGATATGACGTGGTACAGTGCCGTCCAGTCTTCACGTGTGGTAGCAGTATTGCGGGTACAGTAAGTTTTCTTGAAGAAGCGGAATTCAACGAAGTCATGATGGTTCCTTCGTCCGAACAACTTACAATGGGAAAGGTTGGGCTTGCAATACAACCAGGGTAGACCAGGATAATTTTGTGCATGGCAGGTGGACCAGGATGGTCGACGTCCCACATGTCGGCGAATGAAAGTATTCTTTCCAATATAAAGGACGAGCAACGAGTATTCATTGTTTATTTTTGATGAAAGCTATTGTCTCCACTGTTACGATGGAGGAGTGTGAAACACGGCAGCCCAGTGAACTTGGCATGTGCACCACTCCCTCCTTCCTCATGTAATGCCCAGGTTACAGCTTTTTCTCACTTTCTCTCTATCTATTTCCTCTCAAATGTTTTTACCTTTCTTTTTTAAGACACAATTATTTTTTATGCCTTTTTTTAGAATTATTTTTTATACCTAGGAGCACGTGTAGAGATGGGCTCTTGCAGAGCCCACTCCTTGACTTTGTCAGTGCCTCTCTCTCCTCCACATAAGGAGTACTACTTGTTATGCATGCATGCGGCGGGCAGCTGGCGTCTTGAGGGGCCAGGGCGGTGAGAGCGGGCTCCGGAAGCGGTCCGGACTCCAGCATAATCTCTCTCCTCCACAGTATTTCTTTCTCCATTGACAGGTAGGCGCGCGTAGATAGATAAAGAACACGAGCTGATGAGGCGCATGCGGACTGTTTGACTGGTCAACCAGACAAATACGGAGCTATATCGAGCCAAAGGACCGTATAATCACCATATCTCATATACAATGATCAAAGTGAGATATCAAGACAAGTTCGATGACCGCCAATGAATTTTACTCGGTAATAAATGACCAGGATTGAAGGGGAATCCAAATTTGCTTCGTCTTCTGTCCTTGAGCTCTTGACAAACCAATGCACTATACGGTTGTCCGGCCACTCTACCCCAGAGCTCTCACCAAGCGGGTTCATGCCACCACGCCGCACACTAACCGGTAAGGCAGCGATGGCATCCCGCCGCGCCGAGTTCCTCGCCGCCCACGACCGCACACAAAATGGTAGGGAAGCGATGGCATCCCGCCGTGCCGAGTTCATCGCCGCTCGCGACCTCACAACTATGTGGGAGGAATTTGAAGATGCCAAGGCCGAATAGGCGGTAGAGCAAGAGGGGGCAAAAGCCGCACATAGGGAGCGGAAAAGTCAGAAAGCACTCAAGAAAAGAGTGGCCTGCCGCCGTAGGAAAGAAAAGGACGCACGGGCTGCTGCGGAGAGGTCGACGGAGATCCAAGCATGGTGGGTTGTCACCGACAAAGCCGGGAAGGAGAACCACGGCGTCTGACCAACATGTGAGAAGTAGTAGTACTAGTAGTTAGTGTGTGTGTCTATGTCTGAGTACGAGCATGTACCAGTACTACTAGTTAATACTGTAGTTTTTAGAGCAAATTACCAGTACATTAGCCTAGACTAAATGAAAAAATTCCTATCCTAAGCATCAAATGGAATCTCTTTCTCTATAGGAATTGAGATGCATGTCATCTCACTTCCTATGATTTTCAAATTCATATCCTATGAACGAAAGTAGGCCTCTATGGGAGTAACTACAGTAGCTAGCGATCACTGGTACAGTAGTTTTCTTCAAGAAGCGGAATTCAACGAAGTCATGATGGTTCCTTCGTCTGAGCAACTTCAAAGTGGGAAGCGGGCCTGTGATTTGACGGCTCATTAGTCATTGTTATTCTTTACTTGGCGCGATGACCTGGGTGACTCTCCCTTGGAGTTCTGCGTGCATGGCAAGTGGACCAGGATGGTCGACATCCCACATGTTGGCGAACATAAGTATTCTTTCCGATATCGAGGAGCAAGGAAACCGCGTGGTATAGTATCACTGCTGATTGGTTCGCAAAAAAATAGTATCACTGCCGATTTATAATTATTTTTTATTTCTGATGAATGCTAGCGTTTCAACTCTTATGAAGGGTGCCCAACACGGCACGTGCTGGATGTCTCACACGCCGTCGGCTGACGAAGTGGGACATGAACAACATGGTAGAGCCCAACAGAAAAAACAGCATGGTAGAGCGTCTCCACTTCTTCCACTTCTGGGTCGGAGACCACACGTAGTAGCACTTAGTGGTATGAACGATACAAAGTGCGACCTGGAGAGAAAGACACGTCTAGTTGGAAGGTCTCGGGGCATACACGTAAAAAAATATAAAAGTTAATATGTGCCTCCAACTAATATAGTAGTAGTAGAGTACTTAGGCACGTACTCCATAACATCACCGTGCATTGCACGTACAACATTTAGTGGTAGTACGTAGTAAGAGACAAATGCTGCCCAAGAATTCCCTTCTCGACCTACTTTTGGGTGTTTCGTAGAGGTATGGAGGGTGCATGAGTCCACACTAGTTTAGCACAAATACACTAGAAGCATGCATGAAGAGAACATGCATGAAGAGGGGTGTTGAGTTGAGCATGCATGAAGAGGGAACAACTATGCTGAGACGAGAACGCAACCAAACACACCCTATATGCCATGCATGTTCATACCATTTGTGCCTTTCTACTTCACTTACTGCGCTACATTACTCAGGTTTGTACATCCACTCTTGGGTACATGGCCGTCTCGTAGTTCCAGTCCCACGTGTTCTTCATATAGATGGAACGATCCTTGCATAACACGTGCACCTTGATGCTAGATGTATCGTGTGTTGGCAAAAGGATGAACAAAGCTCACGTAAAAAAATAGAGTGGAAGAACATAGATTCTGGACAACCGAGAAGGAGCAAGGAACCTTGTGGTGGAGGGTCTGCACTCATAATATTTAATATTATTCAGTGATATAAAATTAACCAATCATCTCCGCAGTGGACTGGAAGAGTACGAAACACGGCAGCCCAGTGTATTTACATCATACTACTAGTACATGGCTAACCCACGCTATCACCATATTTCTTGGCTTCTGTGCGACACCTATCTCTAGTAATCCAACAGCCTGTATCGCTTCTCCCTCCTCGTCTCTATCAAAGTGCGGCGGGCTGGCGTTTCTGCCGTCTATTGAGGTCGGTTAACTATCACATGTTAGCGACATGCCAAGAGAATTCTAAAAAAATTCCTTTCACGTTCCGTTTTCAAAAAGAAAAAATCCTTTCACGTGCATTTAATTTGCGTGTATGCTTTGAGCAACTTGCATGTCCTATACTGCTCTGTTTGATACGCTAACTTAGCTAGAGGTTAGACTAACTCATGACTAACCCTGAACTAATCAGTAGCCAAAGAGGTGTTTGGGTGACAGAGGTTAGATTGACAATAAATGCACTTCATGGAGAGAGAAAAGTGATTTTTAGTGGTCCCAATGAGAACTATCTCCGATTAGCACCTCTTGGGTGGGATAGTTTTTTTGGTGGGTTCGGTGCAACTTGCTCCAATTTAAACCCTCATGCTTGGATACTTGAGGGCTATTTGAGCCCCAACTAGCTCAAACTAACTCTAACCCATGGATCCAAACAGGGCCTATGGCCAGTCTCGACGCGGAGCAGTCGCGTGCATCGGGAAGCGGCGCTCTCTCGGCCGTCGCGCCACTTCAATGCCGGCGCCAGTGAGAGGTCGCCTCCGCTCTGGCTAGGCATTAATGTGGCACTGACGCTCCAGGGTGACACTGACCGTTTCACGCGGGAAGCGCATGCTGGCAAGGGAGTATAGGTTTTGAACCGTTTCAGGTGTAGTACTGGTAGTTTACAAAACTACTCAATTATTGCACTCAGTTTCCTAATAAATTGTGGTAAAAAACGTTACTCCACAGCCCGCTTCCCTTCTCCTTCCTCTTCCATGGCCCGCGCATGTCCGTGGGAAGCGACCGGTCAACCCTTATATAGGAGTGCTAGCACAAAAACATGCATGCATGACCACTAAAATTTCCACATTAAAGCGCCGCTCCGGCGGGAGTATGGCGTATGTTGTTACCTTCGGCCGGCCCATGGCTACCAGGGGACGGCGAACAGAGAAGAGGCAGCGGGAGGGGAATGAATGTAGCTACTATTTGGGTTCGCCTTCCGGCTTAAATAAATGCACAGCATCACGTGTACCCGCGGGTGCACAAATTGTAACATACATGTCTGATTAAGTGGGCGTCACGTAACTGGTGTGTGTGTGAGAGAGATTCTGAGAGACAGAGTGCATGTATATGACTCTACTCTTCGGACATGTATTCAACCTTTTGCATCGGGATATAAGTATAATGGTATTTACTTTAGCTAGTGATTTACGTGGCCATGTTAATGTGGTTGTGTCAAAAAAATGTCACTTCCTGCTCGTGATTTGCGTTATACAATTACAAGCAAGATTCTCGTGCATTGCACGGAACATCAATATGCATTTTTTACAAAACACCTATTGTGATTGACCCATGCAGGAGTAATCCCATGTGTAAAACTAATGATATCTCGAGAATTTTATCGAAAAACTGGTATCTAGAGAATGTCATCGAAAAAATGAAAGATGAGAGATAAGGCGAGGAGGAGTGGAGCGTGGTGATGACCGGTGGTTGGAATGGGCGGAGGCAGGGGGATGGATTTGCGCCCGGCGGCAGCCGCCACCATGCATGCTAGATTGTTCCGAGACTTATTCCTTTTTAATTGCTTTGAGCAATGAGGTTGCGGGAGATAATGATGTGGAGAGAGGTGCGGGTATCTTTTGTAAAATTATCATAGTTTGCTTTCTATCCTCAGATATAGATCATACGTTCTGTATTACAAGATGGCAGGCACACCATCACTGCCAACTCGTTTTTTATAAGGGTACAGATGATAAGTTTGCTGACTACAAAAGTAAAATGGAATTTGTCCATGTTATGCAAGTAAATAAAGGTTATTGTTTATCATACGGGTAAGGTTGGATGAAGGGTGGTAGGAACAAATGCTCAGCCTAGAGCATGTGTGTGTGATATGGAGTCTTAGTGTGTGTGTGTGGTGTGTGTGTGTGAGAGAGAGAGAGATGGAGTCTTAGTTTGTGTGTGTGTGTGAGAGAGAGATGGAGTCTTAGTTTGTGTGTGTGTGAGAGAGAGAGATGGAGTCTTAGTGTGTGTGTGTGTGTGGGGGGGGTGCGTGCGTGCGTTCGTGTGTGCATGTGTGTGTGTGTGTGTTTGTGTGTGTGTGAGAGAGAGATGGAATCTTAGTGTGTGTGTGGGGGGGGGTGCGTGCGTGTGTGTGTGTCGCGGGGTCCTCTGTGGCAGATGTAAGTGTGCATGGCTTCATCATAGAGAGGTGATGTGTATGGCAGAGGCCACCAACGATGGGGTGCGAGAGAGAAAATGCTCGTAGAGAGGGAAGAGAAGGTGTGTGCGCGTGAGAGGAGTCGACATCGAGAGAACGTGTTTGTTCGAGAGACACCGAGGAAGACTATATCGATGGTGCATGCAGGCGGGAATTAAACAAAGGGATGGTCTTATTGGTTTTGGGGATATAGGGGAAGAGTGAGAGGCGGGGGGGGGGTAGCTAGAAGGAGATTGTTAAGTGTGAGTGTGTGTTTTACCCATCCAGGTGGAAGTTATGTGCACAAAAGAGGAGAACGATTCGATGTGGCGTTAGGATTGAGGGTAATTAACTATGTATGGAGACATAGAGACCTTGAACGTGCATGTGTGAGAGGTATACATGTATACGTGGGATGTGTGTGTGTGTGTGTGCGCGCGCATGATCGAGATAAAAGAAAGAATACATAAGTCATAAGATCAACGAAATGGGAGAGACGGATCAGTATGACAATATGCATGCATGTGAGAATGCAGGGAAGAAGGCCCGACAATTGAGCATGTGTTTTGTCTTTAAGAGATAGTGGCGTGGGCTGGAGCATGCATCTATGGCGGCGAGGGAGTGAGGCGCAACGATTGTGCAAAATAGACCAACCTATAAATGCATATGTATGGAGAGACATATATAGTGTGGGTGATAGGAAGCAAGACTCCGTGCGAGAAAGAAATGTTGATGGAGAAACTACAGATAGATACAGAGATGGATATGCTAGCTAGAGGGACATCCGCTAGTTTGGGTGTTGGAGATGACCGTCGGGTGGTTCAAAGGGTGAAGTTATATATGTGTGAGAGAGGGCACTTGACTGCATGTAGAGAGAAACATATGTTGTGTGCGTTATAGGAATCAAGAGTGAGGGCGAGAAAGAAGGTTGATGGAGAAACAGATAAATAGAAAGATAAAGATGCTAGCTAGTGTGCGTTAGAGATAGGAGTCGAGTGGATCAGAAGGCTGGGTTATGTGTGTGGGTGTGAGAGAGATAGAGAGAGGGTGCATGTGAGTCACATACAAACAGATATCGGAGAGAAATGAGATCCAGAGAGACGGAGTTTTGTGTCTCATGAGAGAGAAAGATATTTCACAAGGAGAGTGATAGCTAGAGAGACATACGAGGGAACGCAAGATATCTAGAGGGAGAGAGGGTGTGTGTGAGCGACATACAAGAGAACAATTGAGAAATATGAGACCCTGGGAGACATAGTTTGTGTTTGTGTGTGAGAAAGAGATATTGAAGAGGAAGAGTCGTAGGTTCTCATATCTAAGGAGCGAAAGACATCTCTGTATGAGAGGTGTGCGAGTGGCACACATGGGAATAGTAGAGAGAAATGATACCCCGGGAGACAATGTTTTGTGTTTGTGTGAGAGAAAGAGATTCCACATGGAGAATCATAGTTAGAGACACATAGCAGGGAGTGAGATATACTTAGAGAGAGATAGAGTGCTGAAGGTCGAGGGAGAGAGTACCGTCGGTGTGTTACGAAGATAAAAGATCATTGTCGACATACAGGTAGCATGAGAGATACCGGAGAGACGATGAACGCGTATAGGTCCAGAGAGATAGTCCTATATAAGCATGAGTGATAGCTATATGAGACGAATATCTGGATTAAAGGGATTCAAATATTTAAACTGGAGATCACGACATCGATAATATCATAACGCAAATTGGTGTATCAAACGTGCATATTCATTTGAATTTGGGCACACGTGTAATGTTATATAGTTTATCAATATTGGTGATCCATAGATTCTTCAGTTACAAACAATGCATGGTTTATATGCAATTAATGTCTAAACAGGATTACACTATATGTTGTGTGTGTGAAACACATTATACATGTTTGAGAAGTAAAAAAACTCCGCATGAAACACACATTAATTGGAGACAACTAGCGAGGAATGAATACATTGGATTTCAACATAAAGTGGTTTCAAATATTTGAAAATCCAAATTTATGGATACAACCTTATGAATCTGAGATCATGCCATTTGTAAACCATATTTATGTATAAATGGGGTTGTGCTTTTGAAAGTATATATAAAAAATGATGTATATAGAATGTAATTCCAATTGAAAATGGACCCCGCTCGAAAAAAGTAGAATACAAACGGGATTCGAATTGAGTTGTACAGTAAACATGCACTCTGCAAAATTTGAACGAAGCGGGGAAAGTCGCGAGAATCGCCCAAAACCAAAATCTGCAAGATGGAAATCACTCGCCTATCCACATACATAAAGCCTATGTGCTAGATTTCTATAGGTTTCGATAGGGGTAGGTTTGTAATTTCACCCAAGCGTGACGTAACCGCCTCTCACCCGGATTCATACGGTGGGTGCCAAAACACTGTGTGTCCTCGGCGAAATTGACTCCTCCCGATTCATATTCATACGGTGGGCGCCAAAAACAAACTCTCATCGGCAAATATTCGGTGTATGCGAGATTACCGTCCTATCCCCAACCGACTAATGTTGATGTGATGTAGTAGAAATTTGAAACGGGGGCTAAGTTTGTAAATTTCCTCGCATTTGATACAAGCGCGCCCTAAATACATGGTTCGCCCTTCCTCTCTACCTCCCTTTTCCCCATTCGTACTCCGTGGGCGCCAAAACACTCTCTCCACCCCACCCTCCTCGTCCGCCGCCGTCCGCCACCCCATCCACTGCCGTCCTCCTCCACCATGCCGGAGCTGATACCCCGACGCCGCCATCCATTACAAGAGAAAGACCTCTCTCATCCACGGCTTCGGACCGGGATCCTTGCATCCCATCGTCTCGCTTCATCCCCGTCGTCGTCCACCTTGGCGGCGCCGCTCCTACGACCATCTCGACACCGCGCCCCGCTGCCACCGTCTACCCTCCTAGATCTGCTTCCACGCCGCCGACAACCATCGCTACCGCAACACCGTCAAATTCTCAGCAGATGCATACACGGCGTCGCATCAGAGGCGGTACTCTTTCGTATCTGCTCAACTTATTTATCACAGCAAGAAAATAGATCGCCACTGCTTTACTCTGATTTCTTGTCTTGGTTACGAAGTTGCCTTTGTCCGGTTTGCACCTTCAGATCCGCCATGGCACGCTCAACACTATACTCCCAATGCTTATGGTTTTCCCCTTTTATATTCCACACTAGTTAAATCACAGTAGACTAAGTTTCAAAATTGGGTCAGTCGATTTTTCAGAGCTCGCCGGAGTTCGCCGGTGCGATCGAAGGGGCTCAGGTGGTTGTGGGGCCTTGCCGAACGATGAAAACTCGACGCGGGTGGGGGTTGGGGTGGGGGTGGCGGAGGAACACATGCGGTGGGGGCCGTTGGTCCTACCGGCGGCCCGTGCGGTGTTCTGTATTGGAAGAATCAGAGACGAGGAAGAAGAAGGGTTAGGACACGTAGGATCTTCATCCAACCGCCTGAAATGGTCGAGAGACATGTCACAGCCCTAGAATAATGTTTGTAAATAGCGGCTTTGCACCCATGCATCATGTCGAAATTTCTAAAACTTGAATTGAGGAATATTGAAAGCCTCAAAAGCTTAATTAAAAGAAGGGCAAAGGACCCTAGAAATCTCATTCTTTGTTCCAAGATGTCCTTTTGCAATGTTTGAGAATTTTGGCAAGAGCTATATATCAAACCCAAATTTAGGAACATTTTTAAGGAATTATTTTGGGACTTTGAATTTAAATCTATACTATTTTTGAATTTGAACTTATATTCAAATATATACTGAATATATGTTCAAATAATCAAACAATTTTATGTGCTTTGGTATAATTCCATTGTGCTAAATAAAATGTTCAGGGAATTTTGTCACTGTTTTTGAATTTGTTTTATTTAGAAAGCAGTGGAAAAGGAAGTAAATTAAACAAATGTAAGAAAAATTAAAAAAAGGAGCAGAGGCCTACCTAACACCTAGCGCCACCACTGCCCAACTCCATGGGCGGCCAAATTCTTGGCTTGAAGCGGTTGTCTTCAACCTCTGCCAGTAGGCAGAGGCGTGTCGACAGCGCGCGCGGCCGAGGAGGCCAGCTCCTCCCTGCCTGCCTGCCCCTCCCCGACGCGTCTGGACGACGCCACGCAACCCCCTGGTCACTCTCCCCTCTCTCCCGTGTCTCTCCCTCGTCTGCCCCTCTTCCCCGAGCACCACCGAGCGGAGCTCGTCGCCGCCAACACCATCCACCGCGTCCACCGGGCTCCCCTCGTCCCTCTGCCTGCTCCAACGGATCCGCCTCGACCACCTCTTCCTCCTCGCCAAGCAACGCACCATGAAGGCAGCCCAAAACGACGCCACCGTCTTTGTTTCCATCGCCGGCCGCCGAAGATCCCCCTCGATGCTCCGCTTGCTCTGGTGCCTCCCCGAGCTCGCCGAGCCCATCGCCGCACCCGCTGTGAGCTCCTGTGCCATTTCCCCCTCTCCCCTGGCTCGCTTTCTTCCTCTAACACCGATGACCGTCGGAGCTGAGAGCTCTTCGCCGCCGGCCATGTCGCCGCCGTTGCCACCGTTGCCTAGAGCTGCAACCGAGCATGCAGCCTTGCTCAGTGCACCCCCAGGATGCCATAGCACCCCTCCGCACCCTCTGTTGTGCTCCCTAACGCTAACCCCGATCTCGCCCGAGCTCCGGTCGCCGCCGCGAGTTCGACTCCGGCGAGTACAACGCACCTCGTCCGCTCCTTCCTGCTCTGTTGGAGGCGGAAGAGCACGGGCCTCCTCCTGGTAGTCTCCCCGCACCTAAACGCAGCCCCTAGCGCCGCCCAGTAGCAGCGCCGCCGCGCGGAATGGTCACCCCCGGCCATACTCCGGCGAGCCGACGTGGCTCCCTCATTAGGGGCTAATGACCCTGCTAATTAGCCCCCTCTCTCACTGACATTTGGGCCCCATGCCTTAACTAACCATGGCTTAAACTTCTACTTAGTTTAGGATAAACACAGTGGCCCCACGCGTTGGCTTTGACCTCGCTGACGTGGCCGTTGACCGGCCCCACATGTCAGCGACGCTAATAACCCGCAGTCACTGACCAGTGGACCCCACTAGTCAGGTATAACCCGAACCCGCCCTGTTGACCTGCTAACGTCAAGGTGGTGTCATGCTGACGCAGTATTTGATTTCTGGATTTAAAATAATTCAGAAATTCCAGAAAATGTCCAAAACTTCTAAAAATCATATAAAATCAACCATAAATCCAAATGAAATAAATTATATATGAAAAACTATCACAAAAATCCAATCTATCCATTTATTCCATTTCCATGCAGGTTTGAGAAACTTATGCCTGCTGATCAGGTCAAATTAAATAAATGGCATTTGAATAATCACATACGGAGTTGAATTTGAATCTTTGGTTCAAACCAACTTCATTTAATCTGGTTGCTAGTTGCATTAGCTCAAATCACATCATATTGCCATGTCACATTCATGCATCATATTGTCGCATTGCATTGATTGTGTTCTTCCTTGTTTGCCGGTGTTTGTCCCCTCTCGATAGACGTGGTTCCGACGATGTGATCGATGACACCGATGAAGATCTATACTATCTTCAGAAGTGCCAGGCAAGCAAAACCCCCTTTCTCATTCCGATACAATCCCACTCTCTCGCTCCTGATCTCTTTTACTGCATTAGGACAACAACGTTTCAACTGTTATATGCTGCGGTAGTTGAACCCCTTTCCTCTGCATGACCTGTCATTGCCAGAGTAAATAGATGAAACCCACTAGCATGAGTAGGAGTTGTTTGAGACCTGATGTGCCTACTCATTCATGCTTGTTCGTCATGCCTGCTATTGCTTAGAGTTGTGTCAGGTCTGATTCATCAGGGATGAATTGGAGGTGCGTGAACATGTCCCTCTTGTGTGAGAGCTAAGTGTGTGAACACGATTTGGTAAAGGTAGCGGTGAGAGGCCATGTAGGAGTACATGGTGGGTTGTCTCATTGCAGTCGTCCTTAGGAACTGAGTTCTGTGTTTGTGATCCATGAACAGTTACTACCACACATTGGGTTCCGGTAACTCGACCCCTCTCGACTTATTAGTCAACATGAGCTCTGTCCAGGAGTTGCAACTAGTTTCTGGTGTTTGTAGGTAGTGTTAGTAGTCTACCATGTGGCACCCGGTACCGGTGGGCTTGGGACAGACTAGGCACAGTGGCATGGTGTACCAAGTGGCACCCGGATGGTGGTCTTGGGAACCCTGTTCGCATCGTTTGGGCTGTGAGCGACACCCCGGCCGGATCTCCTTGCGGATGGAACCCGAATAGGCGATAAACCTGGACGAGAGACTTGTGTGGTTAGTCAGGTCGTGGCCGACTCCCTCGCCAGGCTTCCGCTTGAAGGTTGCCAAGATACACGACGTGTACATGGTGGTAAGTGGCGAGAGCGTGTGTGAAGAAGTACACCCCTGCAGGGTTAACATCATCTATTCGAATAGCCGTGTCCGCAGTAAAGGACTTCTGGGTTGCCTGTACAGTTCATAGACAAGTGAAAATGGATACTCTAAAACTTGCAAGATAAGCGTGAGTGCTATGGATGGCGTTCTCGTAGGTAGACGGGAGCGGATCCATAGTGGTGTATTGATATGGTGAATATGTGGACTCGTGTGCGCCACCTCAAAAGAGTTACATGCAGTCGTAGTTCCGGATAGCCACCGAGTCAAAGCTGGCTTGCTGCAGTTAAACCTCACCACCCCTTTGTTGATAATGATGCATATGTAGTTAGTTCTGATGTAAGTCTTGCTGATTACATTTGAACTCACGTTTGCCTATTTTATGTTTTTGTAGAGAGACTTCAGTCTCACTAGTAGTTCCGCGTGGACTTCGACGTTTAGCTTGTTACCTCAGCTACGATCTTGTGCCCTCGGCAAGATCTGGTAGATAGTCGGGCTTCTCAGCCCTTTTCATTTGTAGATGTCTGTACTCAGACATGTTAAGATTCCGCATGTGCTTGAACTTGTATGCTCTGAATGTTGGGTCATGAGACCCATGTTTGTAATATCTCGCTCCTCGGAGCCTAATGAATAAATACTTGAGTCATAGAGTTATGTTGTGATGCCATGTTGTATTTACACATATCGAGCATATTGTGTGTATGATTGAAATGCTTGGTATGTGTGGGATCCGACAACCTAGTCGTTTATCCTTGGTAGCCTCTCTTATGGGGAAATGTAGTCTTGTGCTTCCATGAGCCATAGTAGTCCGCTACAGCCCGGTTCACCGGAGTCCTGCAAGCCCAGCACTACTGCTCCGGAACATTTGATGGCCGGCATGTGATTCACTTCGTTCTGTGGTTCTGTCCTTCGGGAAATGTCACGCCTGACATCCGGAGTCCTGCCTAGCCTGCTACAGCCCGGGTTCCCGGAGTCCTGTTAGCCCAGTGCTACAGCCCGGATTCGCACGCTGCTGACCGACATGCTCGATATTGATTCTTGTATGCCTGTCCCCGTAAGTTAGTGCCACTTTGGGTTCAGGACTAGTCATGTTGGCCCGGGTTCTCTGTCATATGGATGCTAGCAACACTATCATATACGTGAGCCAAAAGGCGCAAACGGTCCCGGGCCATGGTAAGGCGACACCCGTGGGAATACCGTGCGTGAGGCCGCAAAGTGATATGAGGTGTTACCGGCTAGATCGGTGTGACTTAGAATCGGGGTCCTGACAGCTTTAGTATCAGAGCCTGACTGCCTGTAGGATTACCAAGCCAAATCGATCAAAGTTGTGTCTAGAAATGCTTTAGTTATGTAAGGGAATTGATTGTGGAAGGGAACGTAAGGCTCTTTTTACTCCTTACACCTCATGGCCTTCTGATCTGAGTCATCCTCTTCTCTTCTACGGGGATTAAGAACTAGGCCTTCTCATCTATCTATCAGGATGACGTGTTACTAATCCATAGACTTATAGAATCGATAGTTTCAAATCTCAATTCAGTTTTTACCACCTCCGTATGTTCATAGCTGGTCTCAGAACCTTGATATTGTGTTGTTGAGTGATCATGCCACTATTTTGCAGGATGTCTCAAATTATTTTGAGCATTTACAACCGTTATGCTGTCCGAGTCATCCCAGGTTTCTGAAATAGTCTGATGCATTTGCAAATCCCTTCTTACCGTTCCAAAGTTCCTTTGTGCCAGAACAACCACACTAACAAGTATGTTGAGGTACTTCATTGTCTCGGCATTTACGTTGGAGCTATTATTATGACCCTAGGTGTCTAGAGTATCACCTAGTAATCTAGCCATGTTTTATGTTTCCAGTGTGATGATTCTGGCCACCTTTCTCGAAAGCATCCCGTGATGCTATTTAGTAGTAGGTATTCTATTCCTGGGTTCTTGAACCCGAGATTCACCCTACTTACCTCATGTTGATAGTGTTTGCTAGTTCCTTTAGTATATTAGTAACTTTTTGATAGTCCTCGAGGTCCGTGGTATTTCGTTCTTCCAAATACTATGAACCGCTTATGGCAGAAGTTCCTCGCTGAACCGAAGGATCACAATCAGAGTACTCTTGAGGGGTTCTCCATTCATAATTGTGAATCCGCCAGTTCTACCTTTCAGCATGGGTTATCCGGAAGAAATGTTGAGCTTTGTGCGACATACTAATCTATGCATCCACAACTCAAAAAAAAACATATGTTCCTTTGAGTTGTCCCTCTTTAGTTGTTTTCTGACCTCCATCTATCAATTGATAATCAAGAGTATGCGTGCATTCGTTCATCGATGCCTATTATTCTTGTGGTCTGTCAAGCCATTCTATTCTGGAATGACTAGGAGAAACAAACTCCAGTACCTCATCCATATCCAGGATTGGGTCAAAGCAGTTGTAATCCGCAAATCAAATGCCAATCCAGCTTTTGATTCTGTTCCACCTCGGAGTATTACCCCCTTTATGTCAGGATTGTCATGAGAATTGCACCATTTCTCATGAATTCTTGACGTAGTGATACTTCTCGCTATCATTATTCATTCCTCGGTCCCGTGTTGTTGTAACCGGAATGCCGACAAGTGAACTGTGATGTGTGAAATCGATACTCCTAGCAACCTTGTTGCTTGGTAGTTAATGGAAAATATTCTCATTCTTAGCGTGTTGGTTATTAAATCATCATCCTAAGATTGATCGTGCTACCTAGTCCTTATTTCTGGTGCACTCTTCGATCAGTGAGTTAGGATTGTGTCAATCCCTCACTCTTTTGATCATATCATCTTGCCCTGAAAACCAAGGTTGTTCTCGAGCTTAGTAACATACGGTGGTTCGTGATTTTCCGAATATCTTATCGGAAGTATTACCAGGTTGTCCCCTGACTGTTATGTTGAGCTCGTGATCAAGTTGGTTTTTCTTATAAACCACCCTTTCTCCAAGAATCTGTGTTGGATACCCTGAGCTAGTTGGTCAAGCTAAACAACAACTTGGAGAGTTGGAAGATAAAAGCTTGTCCGACCCAGTTCATCTCAATGGATATCCTTGTGCGTGTGTGTTGAAGAAAGATGATATCCTCATCAATTGGTCCTCGTGATCAATGATTGGATCTATCATCTTATCCAATCTTTGATTTGAGTATGGGCTATCATCAAATCAAATCCGAACCAACGATATTCATAATGTTGTCTTACTCGTGGTTGATTCCTCGGGCATACACCATTATATCTTTTGGGTCTGACCAATGCTATCACATTGTTCACATAATTGAGGAACTCCACTTATATGGAAACATGGATGAATTGTTGTTGAGCCCATTAGCAACATTGTTATCTTCTCCATGATTCGTGTTGAACATCCAGCTAGTATTGGAAACTTTTATAAGTATTATCTTCATGTCTCGTGCATGAAGCATATGCCCGGATGCAAGAAGTTACTTCCTCTAATTCATGTGCATTTGATGCAAGTTTCCGCCGTGAACTCGAGAAAGTTTGTTTTTGCTTCCTCTGGAATCATCCCAAGTCAGTCATGCATATGTGCGAAGTATTCTGTGGTCTGGAGACTTGCAACCTTCATTCTATATGCATTCCTAGCACACCAAGCCACTGATTGATTTGTTCTAGGAAAAGAAGTTAATTTCTAATCCATGGTAATGCACAAGGCTTTAATATCCTCGTTGATGGTTCCCCACCTGAACTCGGTAGTGTTTTACTATAAGACTACTATGTGGTCATGCTTGTCTGGGACAGCGTGTTCACATTTATGTAGCAGTACTAGTTCATGTTTTGGAGATTGCTATCGTAGTTCATTTCCCGAGAATCTTGCAACATTATCTCGCTAATTTGAGTTGCAATTGTTCCTTCTCCACACATGCTGTCTGAAATATCCTGTTAGCAACCAGATCTGAATCTCAGGCAGATATGATGGTTGGAACTTCTCCAAGATCTATGATGTAGGTCCCGACAAGGTTGATGTTACGCCGACGCACCTAGCCGGAGGATCTATCACTATAGTATCTTGATTGGGCAATTTGTCCATCTTCTCCACGAGGATTTCATGCGGCTTATTCTATAAGTTGTTCCTTAGGGATTCTTGTGCTCTTGGTTTCCTCGATAAGCTATAACCATTCAAACGGTGGAATCACTCTCGTTGAGTTATTCCCAGTTACCAGAATCATTCCCAGCATTTGCATTTTGTTTCCAGCTTGCACCTCAATAACTACTGTTTAGGATCATCTTCAAAAGTGGTCCTACCATGGGTCCCATCCATTTCAGATGATAAGCAAAATCATCCATTGCGTTGTCTTCAACAAGGTAGTCCACATCATCCATTCTAGTCCGAGTATGTCATTCTTTCGAACTCCTTCAAATGATCGATTGTGATTGCTTTAGGTTGGTATAAAGAGATTCAATGATCTCCGAATCAAAAGTAATTCTTTTTGCCACTTAAGGGAATATCTCTGCGAGTCACCTTCCTTAAGATGTCTCGTTATGGTATCATGGCAACTCAACTCCTCACTATGTTGACAACCGTTCACCACCTTCTTAAGTGTGGAATTGTGTCTACGTAGTGAACCTCCGTCATCTGTTTTACCCCCATCCCTCTACATGTATGCTTCGTGTCTCAGCTCGAGAGATGTTGCTATGTCTCATTTCGTGATTTGAACCTAATTTTCTCGAACCTCAAGAAGATCGATTCTTCTAAAATTCTCCCTTTTTTTCTCGTTGTCATGTTGGATGTAGTTCTCAAAGCAAGATGTCGAGATCAAGGGGATGCAATGAATCAACCTCCTCGAGAAAGACATCTGGATCGTGAAGATTGTATTAGCTTGTGTCCGTCTATCTTCTTACCTCAGTCTTGAATCTCGGGACGAGATTCTTGTTTAGTGGGGGTGAGTTGTCACAGCCCTAGAATAATGTTTGTAAATAGCGGCTTTGCACCCATGCATCATGTCTAAATTTCTGAAACTTGAATTGAGGAATTTTGAAAGCCTCAAAAACTTAATTAAAAGAAGGGCAAAGAACCCTAGAAATCTCATTCTTTGTTCCAAGATGTCCTTTTGCAATGTTTGAGAATTTTGGCAAGAGCTATATATCAAACCAAAATTTAGGAACATTTTTAAGGAATTATTTTGGGACTTTGAATTTAAATCAATAATATTTTTGAATTTGAACTTATATTCAAATATATACAGAATATATGTTCAAATAACTGAAACAATTTTATGTGCTTTGGTATAATTCCATTGTGCTAAATAAAATGTTCAGGGGAATTTTGTCACTGTTTTTGAATTTGTTTTATCTAGAAACAGTGGCAAAAGGAATTAAATTAAACAAACAGAAGAAAAATTAAAAAAAGGAGCAGAGGCCTACCTAACTTACCTGGCGCCACCACCTGGCCCAACTCCAGCTGGCGGCCCAGCCCACTGGCTTGAAGCTCTGCCAGTAGGCAAAGGCGGGTCGACAGCGCGCGCGGCCGAGGAGGCCAGCTCCGTCCTGCCTGCCTGCCCCTCCCCGACGCGTCTAGACGATGCCACGCATCCCCCTGGTCACTCTCCCCTCTCTCCCGTGTCTCTCCCTCGTCAGCCCCTCTTCCCCGAGCACCACCGAGCGGAGCTCGTCGCCGCGTACACCATCCACCGTGTCCACCGGGCTCCCCTCGTCCCTCTGCCTGCTCCAACGGATCCGCCTCGACCACCTCTTCCTCCTCGCCAAGCAACGCACCCGCGGAACGCCCAAAACGACGCCACCGTCTTCGTTTCCATCGCCGGCCGCCGGAGATCCCCCTCGATGCTCCGCTCGCTCCGGTGCCTCCCCGAGCTCGCCGAGGCCACCGCCGCACCCGCTGTGAGCTCCTGTGTCGTTTCCCCCTCTCCCCTGGCTCGTTTTCTTCCTCTAACACCGATGCCCGTCGGAGCCGAGAGCTCTTCGCCGCCGGCCATGTCGCTGTCGTAGCCACCGTTGCCTAGAGCTGCAACCGAGCACGCAGCCATGCTCAGTGCACCCCCAGGAGGCCATAGCACCCCTCCGCACCCTCTGCTGTGCTCCCTAACGCCGACCCCGATCTCGCCCGAGCTCCGGCCGCCGCCGCGAGTTCGACTCCAGCGAGTACAACGCACCCCGTCCGCTCCTTCCTGCTCTGTTGGAGGCGGAAGAGCACGGGCATCCTCCTGGTAGTCTCCCCGCACATAAACGTAGCCCCTAGCGCCGCCCGATGGCAGCTCACATTGTCTTGAGAATGGTCGCCGCCGGCCATACTCCGGCGAGCCGATGTGGCTCCGTCATTAGGGGCTAATGACCCTGCTAATTAGCCCCCTCTCTCACTGACATTTGCTCCCCACGCCTTAACTAACCATGGCATTAACTTCTACTTAGTTTAGGTTAAACACAGTGGCCCCACGTGTCGGCTTTGACCTCGCTGACGTGGCCGTTGACCGGTCCCACATGTCAACGACGCTAATCAACCACAGTCACTGACCAGTGGACCCCACTAGTTAGGTTTGACCTGAACCCGCCCTGTTGACCTGCTGACGTCAGGGTGGTGTCATGCTGACGCAGTATTTGATTTCTGGATTTAAAATAATTCAGAAATTCCAGAAAATGTCCAAAACTTCTAAAAATCATATAAAATCAACCGTAACTCCAAATGAAATAAATTATATATGAAAAATTATCAGAAAAATCCAATTTATCCATTTATGCTATTTCCATGCATGTTTTAGCAACTTATGCCTGCTGATCAGGTCAAATTAAATAAATGGCATTTGAATAATCACATATGGAGTTGAATTTGAATCTTTGGTTCAAACCAACTTCATTTAATCTGGTTGATAGTTGCATTAGCTCAAATCACATCATATTGCCATGTCACATTCATGCATCATATTGTCGCATTGCATTGATTGTGTTCTTCCTTGTTTGCCGGTGTTTGTTCCCTCTCGATAGACGTGGTTCCGTCGATGTGATCGATGACACCGATGAAGATCTATACTATCTTCAGAAGTGCCAGGCAAGCAAAACTCCCTTGTTCATTCCGATACAATCCCACTCTCTCGCTCCTGTTCTCTTTTACTGCATTAGGACAACAACGTTTCAACTGTTACATGATGCGGTAGTTGAACCCCTTTCCTCTGCATGACCTGTCATTGCCATAGTAAATAGATGAAACACACTAGCATGAGTAGGAGTTGTTTGAGCCATGATGTGCCTACTCATTCATGCTTGTTCGTCATGCCTGCTATTGCTTAGAGTTGTGTCAGGTCTGATTCATCAGGGATGAATTGGAGGTGCGTGAACATGTCCTACTGTGTGAGAGCTAAGTGTGTGAACACGATTTGGTAAAGGTAGCGGTGAGAGGCCATGTAGGAGTACATGGTGGGTTGTCTCATTGCAGCCGTCCTTAGGAACTGAGTTCTGTGTTTGTGATCCATGAACAGTTACTACCACACATTGGGTTCCGGTAACTCGAGCCCTCTCGACTTATTAATCAACATGATCTCTATCCAGGAGTTGCAACTAGTTTCTAGTGTTTGTAGGTAGTGTTAGTAGTCTACCAAGTGGCACCCGGTACAGGTGGGCTTGGGACAGACTAAACCTGATGGCATGGTGTACCATGTGGCACCGGATGGTGGGCTTGGGAACCCTGCTCGCATCGTTTGGGGCCGTGAGCGATACCCCGGCCGGATCTCCTTGCGGATGGAACCCGAATAGGCGATAAACCTGGACAAGAGACTTGTGTGGTTAGTCAGGTCATGGCCGACTCCCTCGCCAGGCTTCCGCTTGAAGGTTGCCGAGATACACGACGTGTACATGCTGGTAAGTGGCGAGAGCGTGTTTGAAGAAGTACACCTCTGCAGGGTTAACATCATCTATTCGAATAGCCCTGTCCGTGATAATGGACTTCTGGGTTGCCTGTACAGTTCATAGACAAGTGAAACTGGATACTCTAAAACTCGCAAGATAAGCGTGAGTGCTATGGATGGCGTTCTCGTAGGTAGACGGGAGTGGATCCACAGTGGTGTATTGATATGGTGAATATGTGGACTCGTGTGCGCCACCTCAAAAGAGTTACTTGTAGTCGTAGTTCAGGATAGACACCGAGTCAAAGCTGGCTTGCTGCAGTTAAACCCCACCACCCCTTTCTTGATAATGATGCATATGTAGTTAGTTCTGATGTAAGTCTTGCTGAGTACATTTGTACTCACGTTTTCCTATTTTATGTTTGTGCAGAGAGATTTCAGTCTCACTAGTAGTTCCGCGTGGACTTCGACGTTTAACTTGTTACCTCAGCTACGATCTTGTGCCCTCGGCAAGATCTGGTAGATAGTCGGGCTTCTCAGCCCTTTTCATTTGTAGATGTCTGTACTCAGACATGTTAAGCTTCCGCATGTGCTTGAACTTGTATGCTCTGAATGTTGGGTCATGAGACCCATGTTTGTAATATCTCGCTCCTCGGAGCCTAATGAATAAATACTTGAGTTGTAGAGTTATTTTGTGATGCCATGTTGTATTTACACATATCGAGCATATTGAGTGTATGATTGAAATGCTTGGTATGTATGGAATCCGACAACCTAATTGTTTATCCTTGGTAGCCTCTCTTATGGGGAAATGTAGTATTGTGCTTCCATGAGCCGTAGTAGTCTGCTACAGCCCGGTTCACCGGAGTCCTGCTAGCCCAGCACTACTGCTCCGGAACATTTGACTGGCCGGCATGTGATTCACTTCGTTCCTGTGTCTGTCCCTTCGAGAAAATGTCACGCGTGACATCCGGAGTCCTGCCTAGCCTGCTACAGCCCGGTTTCCGGGAGTCCTGTTAGCCCAGTGCTACAGCCCGGATTCGCACGCTGCTGACCGACCTGCTCAATATTGATTCATGTATGCCTGTCCCCGTAAGTTAGTGCAACTTTGGGTTCACGACTAGTCATGTCGGCCCGGGTTCTCTGTCATATGGATGCTAGCGACACTATCATATATGTGAGCCAAAAGGCGCAAACGGTCCCGGGCCATGGTAAGGCGATACCTGTGGGAATACCATGCGTGAGGCCGCAAAGTGATATGAGGTGTTACCGGCTAGATCAGTGTGACTTAGAATCGGGGTCCTGACAAGACAGCTGGGAGTTGCATTCTTAATGCGCTCTGGTTCATCATGTGTGGGCACTGCGCAACCAACATTTTATTATCCAAAATCTGCTTGCTCTTCTTTACCATGTTCGATAGAGCTGGCCTGTACGTGATCGATAGGCTTTCAATTACTACCAGCAATACAACACCATATTTTCTAGCCAGTTCCACTTTCCCGATTTATATATCGTGGTTATGGTATACCCCTGTTATGTACACTATGAGCTGCCTAGTTACTGTGTGCTCTTGTTATCATGGTTTGGCAATAAAATCTCTATACAGTATATTTTGAACCTATCATTTGCGAGCTATCCTTACTTCTGGAGCCTATTTTTTGTGTACTTGTGCCAGATCATATAAGTGCACGCACCATATTACAGCACTCATGAGCTCTCTCATCAGAATCCAGTGATAGCACACAAGTGTTTACTGAGCGCCCTATATTAGAATATCATCTGCATTACAAAGATAATCTCACAACTATTTATGTTTTCATGGTTCTCAGATATTATACGCAATTACAATGAATATCAGAATCCGCGCATCAGAAGAATATTGTGGAACACTGCAATGACTTACAAAATTGGCACAAAGGCATTGAGTGCCATTCTGGAAGCAATGAAACTCGTACGCTCCCCACCTGTTGATTCTTGTTCAGAATATCATCCTAATGACTATTCTAACCTCGAGGAGTCAAAGGCAGATGGCCCATCTGTTCACCCATCAAAGTGCCTGTTCTAATTTGGCAAGGTTTTATTGATTGCGCGTATCTTGCATATGTTGTCTTGCATTTCTTCTACTTTGTTGCACCGTCATCTGCTTAGTTTACTCATCATATAACTCGAGATGCCATGCACATCCATTATCAATACATATTCCATCTGTCATCATACCATGTTTTTCCACTCAAATGATGTTCTTGTGCATCAAACATCAAAAAGGAAGAGGGTGATTGCCGAACCTGAAGGAGCACCCGCAAAGTCCTTGAAAAATGTGGTGGTGCCGGAGAAATCAGACAGCGCCCCACTTATATTGGCTGTACAACCAGTGACACAAAATGTAGGACCAACTCCAGCAGACTGTACCCATACTTCACTGGCCACACCACTAGCCCCACCACACAAGACCTGCACTCCAGCAAAAGGTATACCGATTTCATTTGCCATAGCACCAACCGTACCACAGAAAAATCCCACTCCAGCAAAAAGTACAGCAAGTCCACCGGCCGAAGACCTATCCCAACTGCAGAGACAGCTAATTCCTGCAGATTGGAACCCCATTCCATTTATTCCCAGTTTAATAGACACGGCTTTCAATGTTGTTAGGGACTACGTGCATATATTCCCCTCATGGGAAGATTATAGTGACGACAACCACCATTTTCACATCTTCCTATCCAACTTACGTGTAAGTGCTATTATTCATGGTTATTATTTTCCTGTTTTTACTGCTGATCGAACACATCAATGATTTACATTACATTGTTGTAACTAGGAGAGGGTCAATCTGGATAGTCATGACGAGCAAAGCTTGCTTGTGCTTTTCAAGGAAGCATTGCAGCGATGTCGGTGTTACCCGAGGAAATCACACTTTGATGGCAAGTCTATAAGCGAATTTCCGGTGAAGTCTCACATGCTAAATTTAGAAGACATTGAATTGAAAAACCTTGTTATGCACCGGGTCTCGTTCGGGATGAGGTATTGTCTATGAAATCACACGACAATTTGAACTTCTACTTTTCCGCATGTGCCTTACGGATCTTTTTGGCGGAAATCTGCTCGAAGAAGAATTCGGTTTGAAAAGAAACGACGAGGATATCGCAAATATGCTGCCCGCTCCTTTGCTCTTGTTAGTACCTGTTGTCTTTGTATCACTGTACTTGCATACATACACGTTCATTATGTGACATCAGTATGCATGATAGCTTGCTTATCAATTGTTCGCTCAAAATTAACTGATCTGTATGAATGGTTACATTAGTGTAGATTATATCCAATGCCAATGAATTTTTTTAGCTCTACATTGTTCTTGTAAGTACATGCTGTCCTTTATCAGTGTATATATTGACAGGTAGTTGTTCATGTACCATCACTCTGCAGCTTATTTTCCTTTGCCCTCCATTTTCAACACATTAGATCTATATTTACTCTTACCATAAGGTTGGTACTAAAGAATTTTAGCTGTGTATTGCTCTTGGCTGTGCCTTTTGCCTGTATCGCTGCACATACATTTATAGCTACTTGGTTATGTAGCATCACTCTCCATCTTATCTTAAATATTCTCCATTTTTCGTATATTATCACATCTATATGTACTCTTAACAAAATGTAGAATAAAGGCAATGCTTATGAAGAAGATTCTGTGCTAAACTTCTTGAATTGCCCCCCCATCGGCATGGACAAGGGCTTTATAGAGCCTGTCTTCACCAAAGAATGTAAGTTTGTCCTTCTCAAGCCTTCAAACTTTGTTGTGTATATTTGGTTAGGCATGACTGCAACAGCTGTTTATTTTTTGGTGTTTGCATCAAATTGCATGTTTAAAGTTTATTATGTAGTTCATAAAAAAAGTTTGTCCTTCTCAATTTAAGGTTTTAGTTGTACAACCAAGTTCCTTCTTCATACCATGTAAATTAAACTATACTGAGCAAGTGATCTTCTTTTGCACTTTGCATGTATGCTTCATTCTTCATTCAGTAATCCGGTGGTGTGGTGAAACTACCCACTACAGCACAATGTCATATTCTGCAATGTCTAAACTATGAACAATGTCATATCATTCTACTATTATTTAAACCGTCTCTTTATTTGCCAATCTGAAATGGGATAAATTGACAGCACACTAACCATTGATACTTATGAGTTCTTGATGTGTAATCCAGTGGTGTCGTGAAGCTGCCAACGCCTTCACAATGTCATTGCCTGCCATGTCTTGACCTGAACAATACCATATTGTGCTAATGCAATTTTAAACTATGTCACTTTATTCGTAAGTAAGAAATGTGATGAATTGTCAGCACTGATACTTTTATGTGCAAAACCTGTCATCTGTCTGCTCGTTTATCTTTCAGAGTGAGGAAGATATAAGTGTTGAACAAGCCTTGATCTCATCATCTTGCTCACTGCTTGCTATGCAGCTCCCCGATGGGCCAACCTTTCTTGAACTCTATTGAAGTGCTGTCGGTTTTGTATATTATTTTGTTGGCATGTTTATTTGCACTGGTGCCGATCTTTGATGCCCAATGTATGTAATCTGTTGTCTGCTTGTGCTTTATTATCATAGTGGCGAACTTTCATGCCCAGTGGATGTAATATGCCGTAGTTTCTTTATTGTATAGTCTAGGTTTTTTCTTATTCACGATGCTGCAGTTATTTCTTTGTATATATATATATCCTGCCTTCGCAGAACAAAGCGAAACCGTAAAATTACGGTACATAATGGAGACGTCATGCAATCACGATGTATGATCCGCATCATGGGCCCCGTCAAACTGGCCCACTAGTAGATTCAGGCCTTTAATAGGCCGAGTAACCCCCGACCCTCTTTTCCCAAGAAAACTCAATGGGCTTTTAGGAGGTACGAGAAGTAGGTTGGGGACCAAAGCGTGCCGAATAGCTCACGGGCCGGCAGGAGCCGAAATGGACCCCGACCCATGATTGTGCGAATCAAATCACGGGCTTTTAACAGGCCAAAGTTGTCTCGGTCCTTGTTTGGCCCAATCAGATATCGGCTGCGAGCAGGCCGGATGCAAACCGGGCCATAGTTAGGCCCAACTATATGACGGGCTTTTAACAGGCCGAAATTAATATACGGCCAAAATGTTAAACGGGCCCTTAACAGGCGGAAACTAATCTCAGGCTGAATCACTAAATGGGCCTTTAGCAACTGGCCCCAAAAGCATAGCGTCCAGTTAACGGGCCGAATTTGATATGGGCCATAATTGAGCCCAAAGCCTCTTAAAGGGCCGGACCTGATCTAGGCCGTGATTTGGCCCAGAAAGTGGGAGGCTTTTAACGGGCCGGATCTTATATGGGCCATTATTAGGCCCGGAACGTGGCAGGCCATTAATGGACCAGATCAAATATGGGCCGCTATTTGGCCCAAAACATGGAAGCCAGTAAATGGGCCGGCCTACTAGGGTCCTCAAAATTTTTTGGGCCTACAGCTGGGCCGGCCCATTAATGTCGGCGAAATCTCGTGGGCGTTTAGCTGGGCCGGCCAATTATGATCCGCAAGAATTTTGTGGGCCTTTACCTGGGCCGGCCCATTATGGCACACAAAAATCTTGTGGGCCTTTAGCTGGGCCAGCCCATTATGGTCCACAAAATATCGTTGGCCTTTAGCTGGGCCGGCCCATTATGGTCCGCAAAATCTTGTGGGTCTTTAGTTGGGCCGGCCCATTTAAACTTGTTGGGCCGTGCCACGTATCGACGTATCATAGGCGCCTTTTGTCCAGTGAGTGGATGACATCTGTCCCAATGATGAGCCGACACGTGCTTCCTCTAGCAAATGATGATTTTACACGTGGAAAATCCCCATTGGTCGGGGCTGTTAACGGGTTATCGGATCCAAAACCCGACACGATAGCTTAACGGCGTTCCGTTACGGTGGATGCCACGTGTCGGTCACCCTTGTGAAGGCACTTTTGTGGCCAGCGATTTATCGTCCGCGAGTGGACACTTCCGTGATGATAATTTTGGTAATGTCATGGAACACTTCTCTGACGGCACAAGTATGACTATCTTGATTCTGTCATAAATTTTTCATGGATGTACATGCATGACAAAAAACGCGACCTACTGTGACAAACACGTATCATCACGGAAGTGTATTTTTTTTGTAGTGACAGTGTCGCTCCTCTCCCGTTCTAATCCAAAACCAGTGCTGCTCCTCTCCTCTTCCATTCAAAAACCACCACCGGCGAGTGAAGGTGTTGTGGAGAAGTAGATCGATGGAGGAGTACAACCGATACGTGAGGATCGCAGACGGCGACCCTGTGAAGCTAGCTAGGATGTTGGAGATACAGTCTTGGTTTGACAACAAGGACCAACTAGCAGCGACGGCAACATCCATGGCAAAATATCTACAACAGAGCAAAAAGGCGGCGATACTCCCGGAGGAAGTCGCGCGAGAGTACATAGAGCTGCTCTATCGGCGTTCTAGGAACGGGGGTACCCAGACTTGCCTGCCTGCGGCCTGCGACGTGGCTCAAGGGGTGGCCCAGCACGGCCCATCTTCATCAGCACAAGCTCAAGACCCTCGCGGGACGGACGACAGGAAGCCTCCACAGGCACGGCCTCGTCAGGCTGGCTCGCGAGGAGGCGGAGAGATCAAGTCGGGGTACCTCACGAGGTGCCCATGACGCAAGCCATGACGACCAAGGGCGCCGGTGGCGCCGACTCATGATCTCCTCCTTTCCTTTTTGGTGCAAAGGGAGCAAGCACAGGCAAGAGTATCAAGCAAAGGCATCCGTTTCGGTGCAACAAGACCAAAACCGTCGCAACGGCAGGAAGGAAGTCATTGTGGAGCCCAAGCCGGCATCACCACCAAAGCATTTGGAAGGCGAGGACCAACTTTAGTCAGAATAAGTGTACTAGATGTTCCCCTTCAAAATGGCCAATTGTTGGCGCCCTTCCCGCTCGATATTTGGGAAGAGGCCCAGGGCCTCTGCCTATAAATTGGACTAGCACCCATAGGGTAAAGGCATCTAGAAATCTGAGAGAGAGGATCCGGCATCTTGGATCCGCAAGGAGAGAGCGACTGAACTCCCCCTAGCAGTTCATCGCACCAGCCAAGAATATACCCTCGCGAGGTTGTTCTTCCTTGTATTGTTCATCATCAGCCCAAGAGGCAATCTTCCACACCACAAACTAGAGTAGGGTATTACACCACAATGGTGGCCCGAACTAGTATAAACCATGTGTCTCTTGTGTTGTTCTTTTCATAGCTTAGATCCTAGCGAGGTGGCGAGGTGCAGGTAGCTAGAGGGCGAGATCTCTGCACGCACCCCAGTGTTCGAACCTAGAGGGTCTGCCGGAACCCGAAATCCGACATTTGGCGCGCCAGGTAGGGGTGCGCCGGAATTTGTCTTCCGCCGCCCTGTTCTTCGCCGACCATCGCATCCTTGTCAGACGCTCGTCGGGCCCGCGCCGAGCGTCGAGCCGCCCTCGCTTCCCGCTTCGCCGAGACGACCCCCGTCGGCGGCCGCCCCCGCCGTTCCCCGTCGCCCTCCGTCAACACCGCCACCGGCCCGGCGGGGAACGAGGAGCAAGCATTGTCCCAGCAACCGTCCGTGAGGCGAGACGGCCGCACTGCTACTCCCTCACTCGCCCCAGCTGGTTCTTCGTCTCAAGGCGCTCCAGCGCCCATGGAGGCTCGAGCTGCACTCATCACGGCAAACGAGCTCCTGTGCTACCGCCCTGTCGACGACGTCTACGAAGAGTGGCTCGACCGCGTCGCCGAAGCTTCGCCAGCGCCGCGAGCTCCCGCGCCGTCCTTCTCGGCCAGCGCCCGCCTGTCGCGGGCGATGAAGCTCCGGGGGCGCCTCAGCCGCCTCCCCCTCAAGAGGGCGCCTTGGCCCCAAGGCGCGTGGCCCCTGGGCGGAACCCGCTTCGTCCGACGCCAGCGCAGCAAGAGCAGAGTTGTCAAGAGGTCCCTCGCCCCCAAGAAGCTGCCCGTGTGCTCCCTGCACCGGCTCGTCGCGACCACACTCCTGCTCCAGCACGCCAAGACCCCGCGCCGCTCCCAGCTGCAGCGCATGGACACCCGCAAGACCAGGCTCTTCGTCACCAAAGGCCTCCCGTGGCCACAGTAGGCTGCCGCGCTTTCACCACCGAGCTGCGCACCGTCGCGTGGCCCGGCAAGTTCAAGCCAGACCTGCCTCCTCGCTACGACAGCACGGCCGACCCTGCGGAGTTCCTCCAGCTCTACGAGCTAGGCATCGAAGCCGCCAGCAGGGGCAGAAGGTCATGGCGAACTGGTTTCCCATGGCACTCAAGGACGGAGCCCGCACCTGGCTCCTGAACCTGGCTCCTAGCACGATCTCCTCCTGGGACGAGATGCGCACCCGCTTCATCGCCAACTTCCAAGGTACTCGCGACCAGCCTCCCGCCGTGAGCGACATGCGCCACATCAAGCAGCAACCAGGGGAGACCCTGCAGAAGTACATCCAGCGCTTCAACAACGCACGCCTCAAAATTCCCAAGGTGAGCGAGGAGGCCATCATCTCTGCCTTCTCCGACGGTGTGCGTGACGTCAAGATGAAGGAGGAGCTGGCGATGCATGAAGATCTGTGCACTTCCTTGGAGCTGTTCAACTTGGCGACCAAGTGCGCCAGGCTGAGGAAGGCGCCTTTCCTCCTCGAGCTGCCACCGCAGACCCGAAGAGAAGAAATCCAATTCCAATGACGTGAAGCACAAGGGGCTGCCGTGCTCATGCGTAACCAGGTGCCAAGCGGGGCAGAGATCAGCCCGAGTCTTCCAAGGTCAGCCGGTACTGTGTGTACCACGACCTCCACACCCACAACACCAACTTATGTCAAGAGCTCCGGGCCGTGCGAGAAGGGAGGATCAGCCGGCGCCCCGACCGCAACGATCGAAGCTACGGCCGAGGAGGAGGAAGAAACGTAGGACGCTGGGAAGACCGAGGCTCTCGCCAAGGGTGGCGCGACCGACCTCGCGAGAATCGTTGGCAGGATCGGCCTCGCGAGGAAGACTGGAGGGATCAGCCTCGCGAGGATCGCCCGCAAGGAAACGTAGGCCTGAAAGTGCGTTATATCGACTAGAGGGGGGGTGAATAGGCGATTTTTAGAGAATTTTAAAAATTCTTCACTGAGGAATTTGCCGGTGAGGAAATTCCTTAGCGAAGAAATACATGCAGCGGAATAAGTACTCAGAAGTAAGCATAGCAGATTACAGGCATAGTCATCATGATGAAATGAAGACAATCACAGAGTACAAAAAGCGTAATCACAGGATAGCACAAGATGAAGACAAACAGACTGAAGAAATTGAACTGAGGAAATTGAGAAAGTCTTCAGTCAAAGTCTTCAAACACAGATATGACAAACACTCAACACAGTTATGAGGAAATAAAAGGGTTGAGGAAATAGAACCAGTTAGGTTGGTGAAGACAATGATTTGGTAGACCAGTTCCAATCTGCTGTCTCGGTTATGCGTCTGGTTGGAGCGGTGAGTATTTAAACTCGAGGACACACACAGTCCCGGACACCCGATCCTTGAGCACGCAGCTCAGACACCAAGTCCTCACCGTATTCTCCTTGAACTAAGGTCACACAGACCTCGTCCAAACACTCGTGGTAAGTCTTGAGCGACTTCCAAACCTTCACATACTTGGTCACCCGCAATCCACAATTCCTCTTGGATGCTCTAGACCGTGACGCCTAACCGTCTGGAAGAAGCACAGTCTTCAAAGGTAAAAAGCGTCGGATCCACGCAGGATCAATTTCTTGATGATGCTCAATCACTTTGGGTTTGTTGGGGTTTTGGTTTTTGGGTTTTCCTCACTTTTGGGTTTTCCTCACTCGATGATTTTCGCTCAAAGTCCTTGGAGGATGGGTTGCTCTCAAATGACAAGTGTCAAGTTCTCTCGGAGCAGCCAACCAACTAGTGGTTGTAGGGGGAGGCTATTTATAGCCTAGGGAGCAGCCCGACATGATAAGACATAAATGCCCTTCAAAGATATGACCGTTAGGTGGAGATATTTTGGGAGACGGTGGCCAAGAAGACAAGAACGGTCGGAATTTGACTCTCAAATTCCTCAGGGCTATCATGTTCCTCACAGTGTAGGCAATTCGCACTGGCGAATTCCTAACTCCTCAGTCAGAACAAATTCCTCAGCGACTAGAAGAGCTTCGTCTCTGTCACTGAAGAAATTGACTGAATCAGATGAGATTTCCAAAAGCTTCACTCGAAGGGATTGGTAGGTGAGGATTTTGAGTTGAGCATCAAATGGAAATTTTTCCTTAGTATTTCCTCGACCCCTTTAACGATGCGGTGTTTCCTATGACTCAAGAAAGAGAAAATGAAACTACGAAAACAAAAGTCTTCACGCTTCATATTCCTCAAGCGAATACCAAGTCTTGAGAATCACACCAATTTCTTCACTTTCAAAGTCTTGAGAAAGTCTTCGAATATCAAATTCTTGATTGAAGAAATTCATTTTAGGGGTCGACTTTCTCTGTAAATATCAAACTCCTCATAGACTTATAGACCTGTGTACACTTACAAACGCATCAGTTACTTAACCTATAAGTCTTCAATACACCAAAATCACTAAGGGGCACTAGATGCACTTACAATCTCCCCCTTTTTGGTGATTGATGACAATATGGGTTAAGTTTTCAACGGGGATAAACATATGACTTGTAAATACTGATAATGAGGAATTTGATTGCAAGATATAGAAGAACTCCCCACGAAGATGTGCATAGTGAGGAATTTGCTTTTGAGGCAATGCACACTTGAAGAATTGAATCATGGAGATCTCCCCCTATATCTTGTAATTCATACACGCATTTGACATATAATATGAAGAATTTGAAATGCATGATGAAATACGGTGCTTGATGATATGCAGAGCATGCAAAATAATGCATAAAGAGTATCAGAGTCCAATGCGTATGAGGAATTTGAAACTCTTCATCGAGCTCATGAGGATCAGAGCATAACAAGGATCAAAGCATATCAATACCACTGTAATCGTGAGCACAAGTAGATTTGCTATGAAGCATAGTGTAAAAACATAATGCATCAAAAGTATCAAAGCACCATAGGGATTAAGATTACAACTCGATCCAATAAAAGGTTTGGAAGAACGAGAGTTGTAACTTGATAAAATACTGTATATAGACAAAAACTAGACCCGGCTTGAAGACTAACTCAAATTTCTCCCCTTTGTCATCGAATGACCAAAAGGATCGAACCGAGGACTAACGCTCTTGAGGAACATCAAGTTGAAGGCGGGCGCCAAAGATTATCGGGGTTGTTGGTTGAAGTAGGACCAGCAGCGATGTCTTCCAAATCTTCATTTTCATCGGTGTCGCGAGATGAAGAATAGGAGCTAGCCACCAAGGAAGGAACTTTGACCTTCTTGAATTTCTTCGGAGGAGGTGCGCACTAGTCAAATTCTTCCTTGAGTCCCATTGATTTCAGTTCTTCTTCATTGTAGACATGTGACGTAACAGCCGAGGCGCTTGAAGGTTTCATGAAGATAGTAGTGGTTTTCTTCACTGCATTGTGAGTTGAGGTCATGTTGTAAAGAAGAGTGCCAAACCGACGTTTGACCCACTTATGATTGCGATCAACCTTCCGATGAAGGCGAGGAGTAATTCACGATCGATCATCACCACAGGTGCGATTCCTTGAGGATTTTGCTTTCTTGAGGTATTTGCTTCTTTGAGTCATGTGTGGCGAGTCATCATTTGTGGAGTACGATGCTGCTTTGCTTAAACCTGTCCATCCAATGGGCGAATACCTTCATCTATCTGGCAGTAGCCTTGCCCTTTTCATCGGTGAGGCAATTGGCCGTTTGAGGACTTCAATCGGGGCGGCGGTAGCTGCGATTGGTTCAAAGTATCGACTTTGTAATTCGGTGAAGACCTTGTCTGATGAATCTCATAATCCAAAGGCGCGCATAAGGCTTCAGCTCAAATGGTGACATGGCAATGTTAGCCGGAGTCCTCATGAAGAAATCATGGAAATTGGACAGAACGCCATGGATGATGTTGAAAAGCATATTCTTCATGATGCCAACGACTTCTTCATCGTTTGAGTCGTGGCCTTTGATAGGACTCATAGTCTTCGTCAAGATTCGATAGACGGTCCGAGGCACATATAATAATTCCTTGACGAGGAATTTGGTTCTTGGTGCCTGCCTTGGCTTCAATGGCTTCATCAGCACTTGCATATAGTGATTTGAAAGTTCCTTTTCTTCATAGATCCGACGAGCTCCATCAATCGGAGGGCTGAGAGGAAGTGCACGAAGCAATTCAATTGCAGGAGCCTTGTAGTGAGTGTTTTCGGTCATCCAATCTAAGACCCATGAATTGATATCTTGACATCTCCGGTGATATGCAGGGTTGCATAGAACTGAAGAATTAGCTCTTCGTTCGATCCACAAATATCGGTCTGAAGCTTAGGAGTCTGCGTCGTGAAGAACACAGAGGACTGGCTCAAAGCTGGCGACTCCATATCCACATGAGGAATATGAGCATGATCGAAGATTTTGTCCTTGTTGAAAAGCACCGAGGAATAGAAGTTGGCTTGGTGGCAGTCGAGCGCCTCTTCCTAATTCGAGCGTAATCATAAGGATTATATTCAAGAAGAACACGTGCTCGGCAAAGAAATCTTCAGCCTTGAACTTTTGCTTGGTTGAGAACGGATTCTTACGCTTGGCGAGAGGGTGTCTGTGATTTGCATCACCACCTCGGGAATCACAAGTTCAGTTTCTTCAGCCCGAGGAATTACTTGCTCCTCAACTTGTGCGGTCGAGGAATATCGGCAGCAGCAGTTTCTTCAAAGCACTAGTGGCTGGAATTTCTTCATGCAGTAACCAGTTGGTTGATTTTCTTGAGTCTATTTGGACAGTTTGTGCAGGGAGTGAGGAACTTGTTGGAGCGGAGTGAAGAGAGGAGTATTGGGATGCTGATTTTCCCAAAAATCATCATTGAACACTGGTGTGGTGCATCCAATATCCACATCTTCATCTTCAATTTCCTCAGCACCAACCTGAGGAATTTCATAGTCTGATGAGGGAATAACTGGGGTTGAAGGGATGGCATCCACTTCAATTTCTTCATCAAGCTGCTCTGACGAAGCAGCGGACGGATGTTCTTCATCGGATCCGACTGGGATCTCGTATTCTTCTCCAAAAGGAACAACTTCCTTTGAAGGTATGGAGGAAATTGGAATAGCATCAATCGGGTTTTCAACAGAGCTGGTCATTGGCTTCATTTTCTTCGCAAGAAGAATCTGACGCAGCTGATGCTTTCCTTTTCTTCACAGCAGCTCGTTCTGCAGCCTTGGTTTTCTTCACTTCAAAAGCAGATGGAAGAATTGGAGTTGGAGTTGGTGCAGGAGGAGCTGAGGAATTTGGATCATTTTCTTCAGGAGCAACTGATGCAGTTCCCCTGTCTAGAGCAATTTCTTCAGGCGCACCACTAGTGGGTGCCCTGGCAGTTTCTTCAGCGGCTGGAATTTCTTCATCAGCCCTGGAATCAACATTTTCTTCAGTAGGCTGAACTGATGCTTCAACTGAGGATTTTCACATTGCAGGTGTAGCAACACTTGTGAGATTCTTCGTCAGTTAATGAATCTGTCCTTGGCTCCTTGCCAATCAGCATTGAACGAATCGAAGTTTTCTTTGAGGTTTTGAATTTCGATCTGGACTTGGAGAAGCTCCTCGTGTGTCATCTTGACAATGTTTTTCTTCAGAACTTCTCCTTCCTGTATTGAGCCTTTTTGATTTCCCTCGCCTTTTCATACTTCCATTTTTCTTCAGCTATGAAGTGAGTCAACATATGACTTTGACCAGGTGTCAAGTGAAGATCGAGCGGAGGGTATTGGGATCATCGTGCGAGATCAATAAAGTCGAGGACTATCTTGGGTCCAATAGCGATGCACAGATGTACCTTTGGCTCTAGCGGCCCTTGCTTGTCGGTCTCCTCGATGATTTCTGCGAGTTCTTCATCGATGCCTCATCCTCGGATGGCACATGGAATGCAACCATTTTCTTCGTCGGGCTAGGCCGAGGACCTCGGCCAGTTGTTGCTTTGGTCTTCAATTTGAGTCGGGCAGTTGAAGGAATGGGAGTTCTTGAGGAACTTGCGAGAGATGCTCGAGGCAATTGAAAATCCAGCGATCCGTTGACATGTAGCTAGGTGCCACGAGGCGAAGGTTTTAGCCGGGCAGTTGAGGACTTTGATGGAGCAGCAGCAGTTTGAGGAATTTGCTTGGAAGGTGCTTCTGAGGAACTTGGCCGTGGTATGAGATGATGAAGCACTTGGCTTATAAGCAGGCTTCTTTTGCATTGATTTCTTCGGTTTGACCGAGACCTCTGTGGCGATGCTTGGCAGAATCCTCATTGAATTTCTTCACTGCTTCCTTTGCTTGCTTTGCCAATTTTGCTTGGCGTTTAGCCCATTCCTTAGGAAAGTCCTCACCGCGTTTGGCGCTAGTGGGATCAGCTATTTGGCCAGGTGCCAAAGGAGCTCTTGGGCATGGAGGATTTAAAGCGAATTTCTTCATGTACTTAGGAGTTACATATCTATATTCCCTCCATTCCCGTGCCCATCTCCGTTCAATCTTCTGAATCGCACCTTGCGTTGATTTTTACTTTCTTCATCTGGAGTGCAGATGATCGGCATATATATCCTCAGGGATTTCAAACGCTGTCATAACCTCTGGTTTCTTTCCTCCCTTCTGCGGCTTCTTACCATCTGCCATTTTCTTCAGTTGAGGAAATTGAACAAATGAGTTTTCTGAAGAAGTGTGCAGTTTTTCTTCGAGGAACGCTGCAAATGAGTTAAGTTGATGAGAACCTAGGGATTCAAGAATGACATTTGTACCTGTGAACAGAGTATAGGTGCTAGGAATTTGGAGAGGTCATATGCGTTCTCGAAGGTTTTTCAAAAGAACAAGTTTGAGGATTTTGACCAGATGAGCCTTGAAGAATTTCAATAAGCGTTCTTTATCTTAGGTTCCAGAGTTGTATAGATCGAAGATCCACACAATTGAGGAATCTTGAAGAAAATCATTGCTTAGAGAAATGAGTCAAGAGATTTGAGATGTTCATATGTGTGAAGAATTTGAAATAAACACCTTTGAAGATTTTGAAGAAAATTTGAGAATCAAAGCGAGTAAATAAAAGTAACTTTTAATTTACCCGAAGTGAAGAACACGCACGAACTGAGATGAACAGTTTAGAAGTTCGTCTGCTCAGATCTTCTCCACCCTAACTTGGCAGAGGAAATCAGCTACGGCGACGGCGGAGTGAAGAAATTCCACGGTCGGTAGCGAGTACGTCGGCGAAGAGGTCAAGGCGGGAAGCTTTTCCTCACCGGGCGACGATGGAATAGCGGGCGGCGCTTAGGGGTTTCGAGGAGCTCGGCGGGAGAGAGAGTCGAGCGAAGTAAAAAGAGTGAGGAAGGGAGAGAGGGGTATTTATAGCCACGGTGAAAAGCGGATCGTCCAAGATTTAGGAATGAGCGTGCCTGACCGCTTCCCTTCTCACGACATGTGTCACACACGTACTGTGTAGTGGAGATCGTGTGCGATCGAGGGATGCGGAACGGTTTGAGCGGTAAAATTGAAATTTGGATAAGATTCGTTTTAAAGTTCCGTTCGCAATTTCTTCAGCTGTCAAGGACACAGTGAAGAATTTGAACGAGTTTCAAAGTAGAACGCACATGAAGAATTTGTGAATGGATTGGGTTGAGTATAGCATAGAGGGGGAAGGGTCCGATCACATTCACTTAGCAGAAAACGCGATTTGAAGAAAATAGCCATAAGTGAATGCTGTAGAGGACATAAATCCAAATATTTATATAGCCAATGAAGAAAGGCAGCGGAAACAGTGAAGAATTTGCAAAGTTGAAGAATTTGAAAAAGCGAGGAATTTCAAAATTGAGGAAAAACTCAAATTGAAGATTTTCAACTTTGGTGGTGGCGTGACCCACCGTATAAGAATGATGATTTCGAACACCGCGTACGATTGTCGTAGGGTTCTGAGAATCAAATTCTTGATAAATTTCTTCACACTTAGAGTGTTATTCTTCATTGATTGAAGAAAACGTTTCTTCATGTGTTGCACATCTAAGTCATCAAATTTTGCATAAGTGTTAGGATGTGTGTCCTTTTCAAAGAACATTCAAGATTCTAAGATATTTAGCTCACACCGCAACTTGCTAAATCTCTTCTCATCCAAGGGCTTAGTGAAGATATCAGCTAGCTGTTCTTGATCTTCACGTGCTCGATGGAGATATCGCCCTTCAACACATGATCACGAAGAAAATGATGACGAATTTGAATGTGCTTTGTCTTCGAATGCTGAACTGGGTTGTGAGCAATCTTGATGGCACTCTCATTGTCACAGTAGAGAGGCACATTCTTCACGTTGATGCCATAGTCCTTGAGGGTTTGCTTCATCCATAACAATTGAGCACAACACGAGCCAGCAGCAATGTATTCAGCTTCGCGATTAGACGGTGATCTGTGATTACATTTCTTCGAGGACCAACAGACCAAAGATCGTCCGAGGAAATGACAAGTACCAGATGTTGACTTGCGGTCCACACGATCACCAGCATAGTCGAGTCGAGAATATCCAATGAGATCAAAAGTAGAGCCCTTGGGGTACCATAATCCTAGTGTTGGTGTGTGAGCTAGATATCGAAGAATATGCTTCACAGCCTTATGGTGTGATTCCTTGGTGTAGCTTGAAATCGGGCACACATGCAAACACTAAGCATTATATCTGGCCTAGATGCACATAAATACAATAAAGAACCAATCATGGAGCGGTATACCTTGTGATCAAGTCAATACCATTTTCATCGATTGCATAGATGGCCATTTGTGGGCATAGGAATTTTGACACCTTTGCAATCTTGCATGCCGAATTTCTTGAGACATCTTTGAGGTATTTCTCCTGAGATATGAATATGCCATTGTGTTGTTGGCGAATTTGAAGACCTAAGAAGAATTTCAACTCTCCCATCATAGACATTTGATATTCTTCACTCATCATATAGGCAAATTCATCACTATAACGTTGGTCAGTACAGCCAAAGATAATATCATCAACATATATTTGGCACACAAACAGTTCACCATCATAAGATTTAGTAAAGAGAGTAGGATCGAGTGAACGGTGTGAAGCCATTCTTCACGAAGAATTCCTTCAATGTATCATACCACGCCCGAGGGGCTTGCTTGAGGCCATAGAGGGCCTTATTGAGTCTCAAGACTTTGTCGAGATTCTTTGGATCTTCAAAACACGGGGTTGAGCAACATATACTTCTTCCTCAAGCTTACCATTGAGGAATGCACTTTTCACATCCATTTGATATAGAGTGATATTGTGATGATTAGCATAGGCGAGTAATATGCGAATAGACTCAAGTCTAGCTACAGTGCAAAAGTTTCATCAAGTCAATTCCTTCAATCTGCGTGTAGCCTTGAGCTACTAGTCGTGCCTTATTCCTCACCACAAGACCATTTTCATCTTGCTTGTTGCGATAGATCCACTTTGTGCCAATGATATTATGCTTGCGAGGATCCGGACGTTTGACCAGTTCCCAGACGTTGTTGAGCTCGAATCGATGTAATTCCTCTTGCATGGCCTGAATCCACTCCGGCTCGTAAATGCTTCATCTACCTTAGTGGGCTCTGTGATAGAGACAAAAGCATAGTGCCCACAAAAGTTAGATAAATGTGAAGCTTTTGAGCGTGTGAGAGGACACTGGCGCTTCAATGTCATCGATGATCTTGTCAACTTGCACTTCTTTTGCAACGCGAGGATGAGCTGGTTGTCTTCGAGGAATTTGATCATTTTCCTCAAGCACCATTTTCTTGACATTTTCTTCAGTGCATCAGCTCGACGTTCTTCGCGTCTGAGGAATGAATTCTTCAAAGCAGTTTCTTGATGAGGAATAATATCCTCGATTGCCTTGAACCTGATTGAATCCTCGTGTCTTGGTTCGTCTAACACAGAAGGTAGGTGCTCTCTTTGCGAGCCATTAGTTTCATCGAACCGCACATCTCTGGTGTCAACAATCTTGTGAAGAGTGATGTTGAAGACTCAGTAGGTGTGCGAGTCCTTTCCGTAACCAAGCATAAAACCTTCATGTGCTTTCGGTGCAAATTTAGAGGTGTGGTGAGGATCTCTAATCCAGCATTTAGCACCGAAGACTTTGAAATAACTTACATTGGGTTTCTTGTCTGTGAGGAGTTCATAGGCAGTCTTTTTGAAGAATTTGTGAAAATATACTCTGTTGATGATGTGGCACGCAGTGTCAATTGCTTCAATCCAGAAACGACTAGGCGTTTTGTATTCATCAAGCATAGTGCGAGCCATCTCAACAAGAGTTCTGTTCTTGCGCTCCACGGCGCCATTTTGCTGAGGAGTATAGGGAGCAGATAACTCATGAGTAATACCAAGTTCATCAAGATAGTCATCAAGACCGGAATTCTTGAACTCAGTTCCATTGTCACTCCTGATGTGCTTGATCTTCACACCAAAGTTGGTTGAAGTCCTCGAGGAAAATCGTTTGAAGATTTCCTGCACTTGATTTTTGTAAGTAACAATGTGTACCCAAGTGTAACGAGAGTAATCATCAACAATAACAAAGCCATAAAGGGATGCATCATTAGTGACAGCTGAGTAATGATTGGGACCAAAGAGGTCCATGTGAAGCAATTCGAAGGGACGAGTAGTGGTCATGATAGTCTTCGCTGGATGCTTGGCCTTGGTCATTTTTCCAGCTTCACAGGCTCCGCATAAGTGATCCTTGAGGAATTTGACATTCTCAATGCCAATTACATGCTTCTTCTTCGCATAGCGTGTGCAAATTCCTCATGCCTGCGTGACCAAGTCGTCGATGCCATAGCCAGCCTTCGAAGCTTTTGCAAGTAGACACACGGCTGGTTGTGGTCCCGTGGAAAAATCAACAATATACAAGTCTCCTCTCCTAAAGCCTTGAAGACTTTGGATTTGTCGACTTCCATAATCACAACACACCGATACTTGCCAAAGATAACAACCATATCAAGATCACAAAGCATTGAGACCGACATGAGGTTATATCCTAAAGACTCAACAAGCATGACTTTGTCCATGTGCATGTCCTTAGAGATAGCAACCTTACCGAGTCCCAATACGACTTTTGCCTTTGTCGGCCAAAGATGATATGCTTCAGATGTGACGGTGTTAAGGGAGCATCCATCAATAGATTCTTGTCACCATCATGTGATTTGTACATCCACTATCGAGAACCCACTCGGTGGCTTTGGGTTGATCATCCTGCGGATGAATTAGTACAACTTACGATCTCATATACTTCATCAGTGAAGAATATGATATCAAGTTCATCAGATGAATTTCATCAGTCAGTATTCAGATAAGCAGTATGAGGACGTGTGAAATGAAAGTTCATTTCATCATGATTAGCCTGCGTCCTTTCAGGCATTTTTGTCAGGCCCCCAGCAAATTCTTCAGACGTTGAGGCACGTCTGGAGACCTGACCCTGCAGAAGAGATTAGTTCTTCTTCTTCACCACCCACATCTGAAGGGGTGGCAAAGAGTTCATCATTCTGCGAGCACCATATGAGAATGGTGGCATAGAGGCCAAACCATTTCGTTTCACATAAGAGGGGTTAGGGTAAGCATATGAATAAGCGGAGAAATTCTTGAAGACTTATGAACATATTGGTTTGAAGAATAATGCACATATTCATAGCCCTTGGCTCTACCTGCGAAAACAGAGTTGTTAGCACGATGATAATCATATGAGGACTTTGATCCTTTTGAGGAATTTGATCCACGTGAGGAATTTGGTCCGTATGAGGACTTGGATCCATATGAAGAATTTTGTCCATATGAAGAATTTGATCTGGGGTTCCTTTTCTTCACAGTGTGGTGTCATGAGGACATTCACTGAAGACTTTCAAGACATTTCTTGGGAACCCAGATTTTCTTCATAGGGGACCGTTCTGCAGTTAGTGCCAACATATCTAGCAAATACTTCACCATTTTGATTTTTGAACAGTTTATAGTTTGAGTCAAATGACTCATCATCAGAATGAGGAAATTCACATGTAAAGCCAGATAAGGTAGATGGATCAACTAGAGGTCCCTTTGCAAGAACCCATGAAGTTTTGGGGTACCGCTTGCTCGAGCTTCCAAAGTATGTTCCATCGGCATTTAATTTCCTCTCAAATGCGATACCCTCTTTCCTAGGGTTTCTGTTGAGGATCTGCTTTTGAGCACATCACAAAGAGTCTGATGCCCTTTGAGGCTTTTGTACATGCCTGTCATGTACAATTCCTTCAATCTGCATCGTCGGTGATACTAGCAATGTCCTCGGATGAGGAATTAGTGATTGCAGGCAGGTGAAGAATTTGTAACAGTTGAAGCATTTGAACATTCGGGTGAAGAATTAGCGATTCACGTTCAATGCACTTTAAGCATGGAGGAACAAATTCTTCTTGTGAAGCGCTGATTTGTTGAGCAAGTAATGAATCGCGCTCCTTCTGAAGATCTTCATAACTCGCTCTTAGCTTCTCAAGATCTTGCTTTCTTTGAAGAAATTCATAAGAAAGTTTCTCATGATCAGATAAGAGAGTGTTATGATGACCTTGAAGGTTATCAAGCTTAGACTGAAGTTTTTGAAGATTTTCAGTCAGGGCTTGAGTGCGATCCATTTCTTCACCTAACATATCATCACTCTTATCTAGCATGTTTTGAACCTTTTCAAAAGCCCTTTGTTGTTTTATAGCAATCTTAGCAAGTTTAGAGTAGCTGGGCTTGAGATCCTCATCGATTCATTTTCACCGGATTCGTGAGGAGGTGAAATTGAGTACCTTGGCACCTTTTGCCATGAAGCAATAGGTGGGAGCGTAGTCATCGTTTTCCTCATCGGGTTTGTCGGTGGAGTCAGTTTCTTCGTTGTTGAAGATGGACTTACTAACATAATCAGTTGCAAGAGCCTGTCTTGCCACACCAGATTCGGATTCTTCTTACTCCTCCTCTTCGTCATTTTCATCAGATTCGGCTTAAGAGTCCTTTTCCTTGCCAATGAATGCCCGAGCCCTTTTGGAGCTACTCTTCTTGTGAGAAGAAGGTTTTGAGGATTTTGATGATGAAGATTTTGATGATGAAGATTTTGATGATTTCTTCTTTTCTTCACGTCATCGTAACTGTAATCCTTGTGTTTCTTCTTTCTTAATTCCTTTTCCCACTGAGGACAATCTTGGATATAGTGACCAGGTTTCTTGCATTTGTGGCAAAGTCTTCGCTTATAGTCACTAGATGAGGAATCACTGCTTCTTGAGGATTTTCCAAAGCTACCACGTCTTGAGAATTTCTGGAATTTCTTCACGAGCAGTGCTAGCTCCTGGCCAAATTCTTCAGGATCTCCAAGGCTACTACCAGATTCTTCACTTTCAGATTCAGTTTCAGCCTTGGCCTTCAGGGCACGTGTTCTTCCATAGCCAGAACCATAGAGATCTCTCTTTTCAGCAAGCTGGAACTCGTGAGTATTTAGCCTTTCGAGGATATCAGCAGGATCAAGAGACTTGTAGTCAGCTCGTTCTTGTATTATCAGTGCCAGAGTGTCAAATGAGGAATCAAGCGATCTTAGCAATTTCTTCACCACCTCATGGTCGGTGATGTCAGTGGCACCCAGTGCTTGAAGCTCATTTGAGATGTCAGAGAGGCGATCGAAGGTTTGTTGAACATTTTCGTTGTCGAGTCTTTTGAAGCGGTTGAAGAGATTCCAAGAACATCAACTCGAGAGTCACGCTGAGTTGAAACACCTTCATTTACTTTGGACAGCCTGTCCCGGACGAGTTTGGCAGATTCCAAAGCACTCACTCTTCCATATTGACCTTTGCTCGGATGGCCACATATGATATTCTTCGCTTGAGAATCGAGTTGCTTGAATCTCTTCACATCAGCATCATTCGGAGAAAGTGTGGTGAGGAAACACCTTTTGTCACAACATACCGTAGATCGTTGTCAATTGCTTCAAGATGCATTCGCATTTTGTTCTTCCAAGGGGTAGTCCGTCCCATCGAAGGTAGGACACCCTGCTGAGACCTTGATCATACTGCGGTCGACATAACTAAAACTCCGGTGGTTAAACCAAAATCACACGTAACAAGGGAGTACCTTGCTCGATACCAATTGAAAGTGCGTTATATCGACTAGAGGGGGTGAATAGGCGATTTTAGAGATTTTAAAAATTCTTCACCGAGAATTTGCGGTGAGGAAATTCCTTAGCGAAGAAATACATGCAGCGGAATAAGTACTCGTAAGTAAGCATAGCAGATTACAGGCATAGTCATCATGATGAAATGAAGACAATCACAGAGTACAAAAAGCGTAATCACGAGGATAGCACAAGATGAAGACAAAGCGGTGAAGAAATTGAACTGAGGAAATTGAGAAAGTCTTGATCAAAGTCTTCAAACACAGATATGACAAACACTCAACACAGTTATGAGGAAATAAAAGGGTTGAGGAAATAGAACCAGTTAGGATGGTGAAGACAATGATTTGGTAGACAAGTTCCAACTGCTGTCTCAGTTGTAAGTCTGGTTGGAGAGTCTGAGTATTTAAACTCGAGGACACACAGTCCCGGACACCCGATCCTTGAGCACGCAGCTCAGACACCAAGTCCTCACCGTATTCTCCTTGAACTAAGGTCACATGCAGACCTCGTCCAAACACTCGTGGTAAGTCTTCAGGCGACTTCCAAACCTTCACATACTTGGTCACCCGGCAATCCACAATTCCTCTTGGATGCTCTAGACCGTGACGCCTAACCGTCTGGAAGAAGCACAGTCTTCAAAGGTAAAAACGCCGGATCCACGCAGGATCAATTTCTTCTGATGCTCAATCACTTTGGGTTTGTTGGGGTTTTGGTTTTGGGTTTTCCTCACTTTTGGGTTTTTCCTCACTTGATGATTTTCGCTCAAAGTCCTCGGAGGATGGGTTGCTCTCAAATGACAAGTGTCAAGTTCTTCTCGAGCAGCCAACCAACTAGTGGTTGTAGGGGAGGCTATTTATAGCCTAGGGAGCAGCCCGACATGATAAGACATAAATGCCCTTCAAAGATATGACCGTTAGGTGGAGATATTTTGGGGACAATGGGCGCCAAGAAGATAAAGAACGGGTCGGAATTTGACTCTCAAATTCCTCGGGGCTATCATGTTCCTCACAGTGTAGGCAATTAGATGGCGAATTCCTAACTCCTCGGTCAGAACAAATTCTCAATGACTAGAAGAGCTTCCTCTCACATCAAGAAATTGACTGAATCTGTATGAGATTTCCAAAAGCTTCACTCGAAGGGATTGGTAGGTGAGGATTTTGAGTTGAGCATCAAATGGAAATTTTTCCTTAGTATTTCCTCGACCCCTTTAACAAAGACGGTGTTTCCTATGACTCAAGAAAGAGAAAATGAAACTACGAAAACAAAAGTCTTCACGCTTCATATTCCTCAAGCGAATACCAAGTCTTCAGAATCACACCAATTTCTTCACTTTCAAAGTCTTCAGAATATCAAATTCTTCAGTTGAAGAAATTCATTTTTAGGGGTCGACTTTCTCTGTAAATATCAAACTCCTCATAGACTTATAGACCTGTGTACACTTACAAACGCATCAGTTACTTAACCTATAAGTCTTCAATACACCAAAATCACTAAGGGGCACTAGATGCACTTACAAGGCCTCCCTCCTCTGCCGCCGCAGCCAAGGAGAAACGAGGACCATCATCAGGACGAGGGGGCTGGGGGCTTCCAGGAGCTGCGCGCGATCGCTTGCATCTTGGGCGGAGCTCAAGCCCCAGCCTCCCAGCGCATCTTCAAGCAGTTCGCCCGCGAAGTGAATGCAGTCGTCCCCAAGCTCGAAGCCACGCGCCCTCTCAGGTGGTCAGCATGCGCCATCACATTCAGCTCAGCGGATCAGCTCAAGTGCGCGGCCATAGCGGGAGTCCTCCCGATGCTTTGTTCCCCAATCATCAGCAACATGCAAGTCACCAGGACCCTCATCGACGGCGGAGAAGGGCTCAACATCCTGTCCGTAGAGACATTCAACAATCTCCAAGTGCCTTACAATCAGCTTCAGCCAACCAAGCCTTTCTCCGGAGTCACCGATGGCTCCACGGTTCCGATTGGGCAGGTCCGCCTCCCTGTCACCTTCGGGGCGACAACTACCCGCACCGAGCTCATCAACTTCGATGTCGCCCACATTCGCCGCCATACAATGCCATCCTCGGGTACCCAGCTCTGGCCAAGTTCATGGCCGTGACTCATCACGGCTACAACATCCTCAAGATGCCAGGAAGCGGCGGAGTCATCACGGTGCCTTGCGAAGAGAGAGATGCAGTGTGATCCTTGGAGCGAGCCTTTCAAGATGCATCACTTGAAGACCCAGATCGCAGGAGCGTGAGGCTCCCTGAGACCGCTCCCAAGAAGAAGAGGACATCGCCAGGCCCGACCCCTCGGGAGGCAGGCCCCTCAGGGTCCGCGCCTGCACAGGGGGCACCTCCTTCTGTTGCATAGGAAGGCGCGCCCAGCGCCCTCCTCAAGCAAGGCTCGGGGGCTCTCTCCTGGAGGGCCACCGACCTTGCCAAGGTCACGTGGGAGGCGCTTGGGCACCACTTGGAGGCGTGCTTCAAAGCATGTTTCCCTCAGGAAGGAGCAAGGCAAGGAGGGCCAAACCCTGAGGAGTTCGGCTACCGATCACACACAGGAGTTGCAGGAGTCGAGTCATGAGTGGCAGCCGCCGCCACTCACTGTAGCTCGCCATCCAGGCGAGGATGGTGGGCTGCACGTCTGCATCGACATCCCAGGGCTCAACCGAGCCGCCTCTCAGGAGCGCTTCTGGCCCTCACGCGTGGGGCGCTGCAAAGGCCCACCCCACATCTACGTTCGCATGCCCTACGGCGTGTCGAACGCGGCCGCCATGTACCAACGCCTCATGGGGATCATCCTAGAGGCTCAAGAGGCCAGGCGCTCCGCAGTCATGGCGGAGATGGAGATGGAGATGGTCCGCAAGGAGCCACCAGCGCCTCTGGAGCCTCCCGAGGCTCCTGTACCTGGGGGCTCGTGAAGATCGGCTTCCGCAGCCCATGACGTCCGCCACTTCAACATCCCTTCGTCTTCAACATTATCAGGTGACATCCTTAAAGTTTCATTTCCAGCTGGGAGCGCCCCCCAGGGCTGCATTATTCCCAGGCCGCGTGGGTCCGTCCCTGAGGCGTGTATCCCTTTTAGTTCATGTTCCTAGCTTACCTTGTTGGGAGCGCCCCTCGGGCTGCATCATCCCCAAGTCGCTCAGGCCAGACCCAGCGGCATGTACCCCTCTTGTGTTTATTTCGGGTCATGCGTTAGACCCATCATGATTGTTATTTGATGCCTGTCCACGGCACTCCTTCTTCCTTCATGTCGGCCGCTTGCACGTTAAAGGGGGGGGGTACCTGAGCATCGCGACTCAGGGCTCCTATTGGCTCTCCAGCCCTGACCCTCTGGCCTTGTCCACGGCATCGCGACTTGGCATACCAGCGACGGCTGAGACCCGCTCGAGGGCCGGGATCCGAGGACGTAGAGCGTCGTCATCTAACCAAATTTGCAGGAACACATCACAAGTTAAGGCCTAGTGCCAGGCGCAACCCGCCTTGAGGTAGGGCCCCGTGAGTCCCGCGCTAGCTCACGGGTGCCCAGATACACCTCGTCAGTCCCTACCGTGCCAGCCACGTGTCGTATGGGCCTGTACACGCCCGGGCTCCTCCGGAGGGGAGCCCCTCCCACGCACTGATGGAAGCACCATGCTCCGCTGGCTGGTCGACGACACTGCCGAGGAGCGGCTATGCCCGTACACATACGGAAGCGCTATGCTCCGCGCTAGTGATAAACAACTGAGGGTGGCCCCCGGCCGCATCAACCTCAGGGAGCCCAGAACTCAGTGTCTGGCCTCATTGCAACGCCTCCCCTCGGGAGTGCCGCACAAGGGGGCTGGGCACGGCGGCTACGCCTGGGTCACGCCCAGACGCACGCCACCCAGCTAGGCCCCTCGGGCCTGGTTCATCGCACGTCTCTCCCCGAGCGGAGCCAAGGTACGAAGGCCGTTTGAGCGTCAAGGGGGACTCCTGAGCATCGCGACTCAGGAGCCTAACTGGTCACGTAGCCCCTCACTCCTTAGTTCCGAAAGGCTAACGGCGGTCGAGGTATGCGCGGGGCCGGGCTCTATAGACGTAGAATGGTAGATTCGCCCACACATGTCACCTCCCTACTTGCTGTTCGTGCGCCAAGGGGGACTCCTGAGCATCGCGACTCAGGAGCCTAACTTGTCACGTAGCCCCTCACTCCTTGGTCCCGTCCTGGTTTCCGGTCGGGGCTAATGGCGGCTGAGAGCAAAGGGCCGGGCTCTGCTCACGCGTAGAACATAAGCAAGTAGGAAGGAAAAGCGCAAATCTCAAGGAATTCAAAAGCAAATATTAAAGTCCATAACTGTTATCACAACACCAAACACAAGTTTAAACGCCTCCCCGAGGCATGATGCATGTTGCAGGAGCTGAAAGCAGAACAGGAGCCACAATGGAGTCCCTTGTTGGCAGCGGAGCTGCGCGGAGCGAGTTCGCCTCGCGAAGCCCCAGGACCGGCAGCGCCTCGCTCCGGCTTGGTGCTGAAGGCCCGGAACTTCGACAGCACAGCCTCCGCTCGACCCTTCACGGCCTCAGCAGCAGCAGCGGCAAGCTCGCCGCTCGCTGGCACCAGCAGGCTGTCGAGGTCGACGTCGGGATCGTGAAGGTAGATGTGGGTAAGGACCCGCATCAGCGCTGCTGAAGACAAGACACGCGCCTCGGCCTCAGCCGTAGGGCCAAGGCCAAGGGTGACATCTTCAAGAGCGCGGATCAGGAAGGGAAGCAGCTTGGCGGGGCCGTCCTCGGCACCGGCGATGGGCTTTCCAGCCGCTGTCAAAAGCGCCCTCGGCAAAGGTGCGAGCCTTCAGCTCCATCTCCGTGAAGGCCTCGCGGTCCTCGTCAAGAACCCGCGCCTTGCCGTCCAGCTCGATCTTCTTCGCCTCCAACTCCTGCTCCAGCGCACCTAGGCGGTCACGGCGCCTGTTAAGCTTGGCGTCCCGGTCCTTGACGGTCGCCTCGCCAGCCTTCATGTCGTCCTCCTTCTCTTGGCGAATGCGGGCCTCCTTGGCAAGCTGGTCCCGCAGGTCCTGCAGCTTGCTCTCAAGTGCCTTGTAGCAACCTCGGACATCGGCCACCTCCCCCAAGGCGGCGTCGTGAGCAGCCTTCGCCCCAAGGACGGACTGTTTCTCCTCGTCGCAAGCCGTCGAGGCCTGAACCAGCGCCACCCGGATCGAGGCGTCAGAGCGAATCCAGCCAGAGGCCAGCTCCAAGCACCCGGCCACCAAGCGAGGGTTGGCGCCCAGAAGATCTTGCCGCAGCCGGTCCAATTCAGCAGCAGCACAATCCAGGACAGTGGGAGGAGTTGGAGAGACAGCAGTTGGTGGAGTAGGAGGAGAGGACGGCACCGTAACCACAGTATCCCGAGGCGGGACCTGCTGCGCCCCAACAGCTGTGGCGGTGGCATCAGGCAAGGACACCTCAAGAGTCGCTTGGGCAATGGGGGCTGAGCTCGCCCCAGCCAGCTCCACCAGGCCTCGCGAGGATGACCGGGCAGGAGAGGCCCGTGTCTTGCCGTCGCCTTCCTTCACGGGCAGAGGCGTTGCCCCAGACGGAGCCTAAGGAGCTCCCTTCAGCTTCTTCGCCGCAGGCGCCAGCCTAGCCAAGAGGTACAGATATCAAGCCTCAGCGACAAAGCAAGGAATAAAACAAGGATCAAGCACTTACTGGTCATCACCCGCGAGCTCGAGCAACCTCCGGCCATACTTGAAGCCCGTGAGCCGTCTGCAAGGATCAGCCTCAAGAGGCCCGGAAGCAGGAGGCACGTCTGCGGATCGCCTCGGAGCCGGGGCAGACCCGCGGGGGACCAGCCCAGTCCTGTCCTTTTTAGGGATCGGGGGCAAGCTCTCGCCGCCCAGCTCGTCGCCATCCTCGTCGTCGTTGCTCGGCAAGAGGCGGAGATCGCGGGACCTACGCCGGGGGAGGGGCGCTCTCGACTCCCCATCGGTCGCCTCGGAATCAGGCCTCGCTTCCCGCTCCTCTTCTTCCTCCTCTTCGCTGGAGTCGCCGGAGGACACGTTCACCGTCGCTAGGGCCGCCAGGTCCTCGAGAACCTCCGCGGGCACGGGCCCGTCCCCATTGAAGACGGGCATGGATTCCACCGCCTGCTCCCAATCATCTCGAAGGAACAAGGGCACAGGAGCGCCCTCCAGCCTTGCCACGTCTCCCCCGACCAAGGATTTGAGGACCGCGGCCCTATCTTCGTCGGCCAAGACTGCGGGGCTCGGGCGGGGCCTCCACAGCGGAAGCGAGTACTTTCGAAGCGGGGCCACCTGATGCTCCAGGAACTCCCTGAGGAGCTACGCACCAGTCAGCTTCGCCGCCCCCTTGTTGCTCGGCCGCAGATCCGCGTCCATCTTCTCCAAAGACCACTTCAAGACGGGATACACGAAGTTCAAGGTGAGACCTAGCGTCGATGGGCGTGGGCTGCTCCGTGGGCAGGATCGGCCGAGGGTGGATGCGCCCAACATCTACCATGACCCACTTGCTCCTGAAGCCCTCAATCCTCTTTCCGGGCTTCGAGATGGCGTTGGAGCTGCCATACGCGACAAAGCTCGCGGACCCGGAGATGGGACCACGAGAGGTCCGGAGGAAGAAGTAGTGGCGCAGCAAGGCCAATGAGGGCTGCACCCCGACGTGAGCCTCACATTAGTAGGCGAAGATCGCCAGAAGAAGAACATAGTTGGGGTGGAGGTGCAGAGCTTGCATTTTGTAGTGGCGGAGGACAGAGAAGAAGAACTCAGAAAAGGGAGGCACCAGACCGGCAGCAATGGCGCTCACGGAGAGCGGATAGAAGGTGCTTCCTTGGCCCTCTAAAAGGGCGAAGCCAGCCTTGAACACCTCTGCCCCGTTGATGCCTTGCGCCGCCACCATCCGGCGCACCCGGGCAAGGCCCTCCGGCTCACATTCGGGCGAATCCAAGGCGGCCGAGTACCAAGCTCGGTTGGGATCGGCAAGGCGCCATATCTTGCTAGGGACACGCGGTCGGCGTAGATCTGGGATTTCGAAGTGAAGGGAAGGCGCAAGAAAGGGGATCTGGGCAATGACCGGAGGAGGCGAGGGAAGCAAAGCCTAGACATACGCCGCTCTTTTGTCGATTCGCGCAGTTGCAAAGGCGCCCACGTCCAATCAACTGCCACGCGGCGCCCGAGGCCGCAGGCTGTTAGGGCCCGTGGCACTTCGCCCTTGCCCCTTCGCCTCTCTGCTCAGCCAAGTCCGGGCGCGCCTTGGGCCCGGGGCTACTGTCGGCGTTCGGGAACGGGGTACCTGGACTTGCCTCCCTCGCGCTCATGGAGTGGCTCAAGGGGTGGCCCAGCACGGCCCATCTTCATCAGCACAAGCTCAAGACCCTCGTGAGGGGCCAAGCCTCGCGGGACGGACGACAGGAAGCCTCCACAGGCACGGACTCGTCAGGCTGGCTCGCGAGGAGGTGGAGAGATCAAGGCGGGGTACCTCACGAGGTGCCCATGACGCAAGCCATGACGACCAAGGGCGCCAGGCGGGCGCCAGCCCATGCAGTCTCCTCCTTTACTCTTTGGTGCAAAGGGAGCAAGCACATGCAAGAGTATCAAGCAAAGGCATCCGTTTCGGTGCAACAAGACCAAGACCGTCACAACGGCAGGAAGGAAGTCATTGTGGAGCCCAAGCCGGCGTCACCACCAGAGCCTTTGGCACGCGAGGACCAACTTTAGTCAGGATAAGTGTACTAGATGTTCCCCTTCAAAATGGCCAATTGTTGGCGCCCTTCCCGCTCGATATTTGGGAAGAGGCCCAGGGCCTCTGCCTATAAATAGGACTAGCCACCCACAGGGTAGAGGCATCTAGAAATCTGAGAGAGAGGATCCGGCATCTTGGATCAGCAGAGAGAGAGAGAGAGCGACTGAACTCCCCCTAGCAGTTCATCGCACCAGCCAAGAACAGACCCTCGCGAGGCTGTTCTTCCTTGTATTGTTCATCGTCAGCCCAAGAGGCAATCCACCACACCACAAACTAGAGTAGGGTATTACACCACAATGGTGGCCCGAACTAGTATAAACCCTGTGTCTCTTGTGTTGTTCTTTTCATAGCTTAGATCCGAGCGAGGCGGCGAGGTGCAGGTAGGTAGAGGGCGAGATCTCCGCGCGCACCCCATTGTTTGAACCTAGAGGGTCTGCCGGAACCCGACATCCGACATGCTCCTCTGGGCCATGGAGCAAACAGATTCACCGAATCCGATCGTGAGGGAGCGGTGGTGGGAGTATCGATCCCAGATGGAGCATCCACCAGAGATTGAAGGATCGAGCATCTCTGAGGTGCCGATTGTGAGGGTGCCGTGCCAGAGCGAGCCGGTGGAGTCTTCGTCGACCGAACCCAACTTCAAGAGCAGAAACAAAGTTGGCCTGATGACGCTTCCCCGCCATCCTCTCCCTCGCCGTTCACATCGTCTCACGGGGCGGCTGTCTGCCGCCGAGGAATAGTAGGGACTGCCCCCCCCCCCCCCCAGCCCAATAGTCGGGCAGGTTGTGAATTTTGAGGAGGAGCTTAGGGTTGTCAGTATTTGCAGGTTGTGAATTGTGTTTTGTGTTGTGTATTTGAGATTACTTTCAGATATGAATGTCTTTTGAATTTCAGATTTGTAGTATTGAGCATATGAAGTATTTTAAGAATTCTAGAGATATATTTTTAGCACTTAAAAAATGTAGTTTCATAGAAGTATAAAAGTGTAGACAATGTGATTCTCAGAGAAGAAACTGCAAGTTTCAGTTTCAGATAAGAAACTCCAAGTTCAGTTTCATATAAGAAACTGCAACTTTCAGAGGCAGATAATTTATATTAACACGGCCTTTTCAAATAGTGTTAACATCATGTTGGAAGTATTATTCATGGTTGAAACTAGAACTACTAGCTAGCTAACATCATGCTGATCAACATTCATGCATAGCACATCTTCATATGATGCACAGTCAAAAAGATATGCTATTTTCAAAATGCCCACACAATGTCGAGTATGCAAAAGACAGAGAAAACGAGGGACGAAGTTTTGGCAAGTGTTGGACGTGGTGTGCGTAGATGACAATTGGGACCCACATGTCAATAAAGGCTGAGGCAAAAAATTTGGATATATTTTCTCTGCACAGGTGGAATCGAACCCGGACGGAACAACTGTCGGGTAGTGTCACTCGGCCACTAGGTTAGTTCAGTTGTTTCGGTACTAATAAGGCACTTCCTCAGGTGGTCGGATATCCTCCTGCTCCTTTGTGCGCTCGCCGCGACGCCGCTGTCTGCCATTGTGAACATGCTGAACAAACAAGAGGAATCCGGAGAGGACTATACATGGAGAGGCGGACAGTCGGGACCCACCAGGTCTATGGCCGTACGCAAGCAAGTGCCTCATCGAAAAAATACTTCCTCCTAATGCTATACTCACGTTGGGGCCCACGGGTTTGTCAACATAGTTACATTTATTTTAGGTGCTTCAACGTAGTTACTATAGGAGATAAATTCACAATGAAGTCGGGAGGCTGGCAGGTATCATTTATTATCCTTTGCAGCAAGTATCGGTGGGTTTTGGCTGCCCTGCCTAGGCTTTCTTTTTTTTAACATGCGCAGCCTACGACCTCGGATGGGAGGTCCATAGGCCTGTTTGTATTTTCTTGAGGGCCGTCATGTATCGACCGGCCTATGGACCTCCCATCCGAGGTTTTATTTTTCCTCAAACATTGGCAACATAATTTATGTATTTTTTTTGAAGAAAACATAGAGGTCTGCTATATTTTTCTATATAAGATTAGGAACACCTGGTCCAACTTATGTTTCCCTTCTAACTATATTATATATATCTAAATTATTTTATATGTTATTATATATTATTGTTATTGTCATCATATATTTAATGATACTTACATATGTAAGAAAACAATATCCCACATCTTATTAACTTATAAAAGTAATTTCTTAACAATAAAATCCTAGATTTTTTTGGCAACAAAAATCCTGGTGATTGTGTACAAAAGCTTGGTAAGATTTAAGGACCAATGTAATAATAAATCACTTATTATTAATATATATATATATATATATATATATATATATATATATAACAAAATGCTCAACCCCTGTTTATTTTTTGATAACATTGTTGCGCCCACCCCAACATTATAATGAGAATCAGCCCAGCAAAATTGTGTATTTCGAGAAAGTGCAAATGGCCTGTAAGTTTTTAGGAAAAACATAAATGGGCCACATGGACGCTACATTATTTGTTCACCCAGCCCAGCTAATGGACTGTAATTCAAAAAAAAAGATCAAATTGACTGTAAATTCTACCCCACAAAAAAAGACTATAAATTCTGGAAAAAAATGTGTTGAATACGTGCCACATTTTTGGAGGCTGAAATGTGGGCCAATAGGTCGAAGCCAATGCAAGTCGTTTTCAACATAGTCAACAAATGATTCTGACATCGTTAGCTGTTGGATTTACTTCCAACGACCGGCATCCATCTTCAATCTCTCAACTTCTTCCTCCAGCGCCGCCGGGACCACCTGCTCCCGCCTCCTGCTGCTAGCAGCTCTGCTTAGCACGCTTCGCTGTGAAGCGCTACTCCACCATTGGCCAGGCCATCCCTCCACCCCTCCACACCTCCTGTTCTTCTCCACCGACTGCCGAACCACACCGCACCAGAACCAGTTAACCCCCGTACACCTCTCTACCTGCGACTCTACTCCCGCGTCTTCCCATCTCTGACTCGTTGCTGTCCGGGGGCTCGCCGTCGTCCACCACCTTGGATGCGCTCAGCATGGAGTGGTCAACATGGTCAACGAATGACACCGTCGGAAATAGACTGTGCGTGGAGAGGCTGACAGTTGGGTCGACGACCGGACGCGAGGAAATGCCTCCTTATTACACGCAAAATAATGATTCCTCCACCTGACAGCTGTGACCCATCGGAAGGGCCTCTGTATTTCATGAAAAAAATGTTCCCACCGCTGACAGGTTGGACCCACAACTATATCTTCGCACGCAAGGAAGTGCCTCCTTATTACGCACAAAAAAATGAATACCCCCTGCTAGCTGGGACCCACAATAGTGGGAGGCTGACTTGTGGGCCAACTAAGTTGACGGGGACGGAGGGCTTTGTCAACTTAGTCAATATGAATGATTCTAGCTCCAGTGATCGTACGATGTCCACCCAATGGCCGTAGTGCTTCTTCAACCTCTGGTCTTCTTGCTCCAGCCGCCCAAACCAGCGCCGGTCGTGCCTCGTGCTCCTGCCTCCTGTGGCCGGCCGCGATGCCGCGGAGGCCTCACTGTCCCCTACTACTCCCACCGCTGGCTAGGCCATCCCTCTACTCACCCACACCCCCTGTTATTCTGCGGCGACGACAGCCTCACACCGCAGTGAACCAGTGAATCCTCATACTCCTCTACGCGGGGGCATCCACTGCCGCATCTTCCCCGGCTCCACGTCGTCCCCTTCCTAGGCCTCGCCGTCGTCCACCGCCCTGGTGCTCTCGGTGCGGCGTGGTCAACGTGGTCAAGGAACGGCTTCCATCGGACGTGGACTTTACGTGGAGAGGCTGACAGTTGGGTCCACGACCACAGCAAGGAAGTGCCTCCTTATTACGCGAAAAATAATGATTCCTCCACCAGACAGCAGGGACCCATCGGACGGGCAACCATATTTTGCGAAAAAATGTTTCCCCCCTGACTGCTGGGACCTACCAGCTACACCTTCGCACACAAGGAAGTGCGTCCGAGCAAAAAAAAACGATTCGCCCCCCTAACTGCTAGTACCCACCAGCTACATCTTTGCATGCAAGGAAGTGCCTGATAGTCGGGACCCACCTGGTCGAATCGTACGTAGTGTTGTCATTCTGGTCGCGAACGTGTACGTACATACTGGTCGATGTAGAGGGGCACACGTGTCGTAGTAGAGGCGCGCACGTAGCATGTACACGTAGGTATAGCGGCCAGTGTGCAAGAAAGAAAATACGACCACATAACGTACATACGGGAGGGGTCTCGAACGCCTACTCGCGCATACGTACGGCTAGGGCTCATGTACGTGGCTGGGTCGAAACGGAGAAACAGCATCGTCGTCGCCCGCAAAAAAACAACAACAGCGTCGTCGTCGTGTTCATGGGGAGGCAATAGAATGTGTCGTGTTCATCGAGAGGTAACGGAACACGTGGGAGCCAACCGGCTTGGACGGAACAGCCGATGGAAACGAGGCCTGGCGTACCGCATAATGTAGAAAACGACCTTGTGTTCGACCGGCCACGTCCGAAACAGGATCCTGTTCATCGGGAGGGGTCCGGCGTACCGCAAAACGGAGGAAACACCCTTGTGTTCGACCGGCCACGTTCTAAACGGGATCCTATTCATCGGGAGGGGTCTGGCATACCACAAAACGGAGGAAACAGACTTTTGTTGGACCTCCTACGGTCGAAACGGGGTCTTGTTGATCAGGAGGGGTGTGGCGTACAACAAAACGGAGGAAACGGACTTGTGTTGGAGCGCTACGGTCGAAACACGGGTCCTGTTCATCAGGAGGGGTGTCGCGTACCGCAAAACGGGACTCCACGGGATACTGTTCATCTCCACCGTCATTCCCCTCCAGCCTCCACGAGCTACTGTTCATCCACCGTCGACCTCCTCCAGCCTTCACCTGCGACTGTTCATCCACGGGCTCATGTTCATCCAGCCTCCACAGTGCGCTACTCCACCGGCTACTGTTCAACCAGCCCTCTCCATGGGCTCCTGTTCAACCACCCCTCCACGGGCTACTGTTCATCCAGCCCTCCACCATCTACTATTCATCCAGCCCTCCACGGGGTGGTCCTATTCATCCATCCCTCCACGGGGTCCTGTTCATCCGGCCCCAACCGGCTCGATCGATCGGGTTCCTGTTCATCCAGAGGCAACACCAAGGGGTCCTGTTCATCCACCCCCACCGGGAATTGTTCATCCAAACCCCCCAGCAATGCTCACTGTTCATCCAAAGGCAGCATAGATCGGCTTCGGTTAGCAGCAGAATGGCGAAATGTCGCTTCGACCGGGTTCGATTAACAGCCATCGATCAATCGCTCGGGTTCAGTAACGCATAGCCTGCAGTGCATTCGCTCGGGTTTAGAAGGCGAACGCCTCGCTCGGGTTCAGTTAGAGGCCATGCCTCGCACCCATGCGCATGCGTGTATGAGAGAAACACGCATCGCTCGGCCCCGACCACCCACCGTAACCGGGAACACCCTGATATTTTCCTCGCCCTTGCTTCTACCATGGTTTTTTTGTGTGTCATGGACGGCCCAAAGAATGTCATGCAGCTACGTCTCCGGCCCGCCCAGGACGAAAAGCCCATTTTCTGTCATGATTTTTTGTCATAGAAGTAGGATCCCACCACATCTATGATGATACCAGGGTTTGTCACAATTATCGTCATAGAAGTGTCATAAGTATGAAATTTTTTTTCGTTCGGCCCAAAATGTCACGGATGTGTCTTTTTTTTAGTGATAGCGGCAAGGTTAAGGTAACATGTACTGTTCGTGTGCATTTTAGTATCTCTACATATGCTGATTATGTTGATTGTGATGTGGTACCCATGCAAGCATGTTCATTAATACTTGGTAGACCATGGCAATTCGATAAAAATTCCATACACCATGGTAGAAACAATCAGTATACTCTTGTTCTTAAGGATAGACATATTACTTTGCTTCCTATGTCTCCTGATTCAATTTTGAAAGATGATATTAATAGAGCTAATAAAGCAAAACAGGAGAAAAATAAGAGTGAAAATCAGATTGTGGCAAAAGAATTTGATCAATGAATGAAGCCTAATAATAAACCATCTAGTGTTGCTTCTGAAATTAAATTGAAAATTGCATGTTTACTTGCCACCAAATCTGATATTGATGATCTAGATTTAGAAAAATCTGTTTGTTATGCTTTTGTGTGCAAAGAGGCATTATTTTCATTCGAGGACGTGCCTTCCTCTTTGCCTCCTGTTGTCACCAACGTTTTGCAGGAGTTCGCTGCCATGTTTCCACAAGATGAGCCACCGGGATTACCAGCAATTCAAGGGATTAAGCATCAGATTCACTTAATTCCCGACGCTCCGCTGCCAAATCGTGCGCCATACCGTACCAATCCAGAGGAGACGAAGGATATTAAGCGTCAAGTACAGGAGCTGCTCGACAAATGTTATATACGTGAATCTCTTAGTCCTAGTGTTGTTCTGTCACGACCGGTTTTTCAATAAAATACTTATTGAGAAACCGACCCGTTTATTCCAGTATAGGAGAATCCTCCTTACTGGTAGACAAATTCTTGATACAGAAATCCAGAAGTACTAAATATATTACAGGGTTGAGCTGAGGTTGCTCAACCATTTTATTACAAGTACGCCAATAATTTACATAAAGGCGGATGTGACACAAGGGTGTGGTGGCATACTACTGACTCGTAATAAAAGTGGTGGTGGATATGTCACAGTGAAGTGGGTGACATGACTCATACTCTTGCAGCTCATCGAGCGTCGAAGTGAGGCTCGATGATTTATTTGGGTAGCGGAAGTGGATATGGTACAAGTGACAAATTCCAGGATTTGCACGTGACTTACTGGGACTCCTCTAGGCGTCGGACTCGCTATGGAACTCTTCATCCATAAGATCGCCTTCGTCAACATCTGGCCAAATCAACAAGCCAGGTGACTACTTTGAATGTACTCGCAAGACAGTTCGGACATAAGATATAACAAATGCAAGCATGATGCATCGTGAGCAATTAGCAATGCATACTCAAATAATAAACTTGCACGACATGTTAAATAAAAGGGACAATTGCATTTTTACCCCTAGTTGGTTCCTACCCACGGGGTTTGCCCTTACTTTTCGAGCTTGCTCAGTTTTTCCCTTACTTTTTCCGTCCAGGTCCCTCGAATGCCCTTTGACCGTTTGACCAAAACTTTGAAAATTCATAACTAATTCATATGATCTCGAGAAAAATGCAAATAAGATATCAAAATGTTAGGATAAACATTACCTTTATGTGCATATCATTTGCTTTTAGGACAAAAGCACCATTTAAACTACGAGGTAATTAATTAACATTATTAAAAATAAAAATTATAAACAATATTTTTTCATGAATAAAAATTACATGCAAATGTAGGTGATGTTTTACGAACATCCCGATATCTTATTTGCATTTTTTAGGAGTTCGTATCAACTTGTTATGAAGTTTCAAAATAATGGTCAAAGTCGTTAGAACATTCTTAACAAGATGATACGAACTCGTAAAAATGCAAATAAGATATCTGGATGTTCGAAAAGATCACATACATTTGCATGTAATTTTTATTCATGAAAAAATATTGTTTATAATTTTTATTTTAATAATGTTAATAACATTAATTACCTCGTAGTTTAAAGGGTGCTTTTGTCCCTAAAGCAAATGATATGCACATAAAGGTAATGTTTATCTGAACATTTTTATATCTTATTTGCATTTTTCTCGAAGTTCATATGAATTAGTTATGAATTTTCAAAGTTTTGGTCAAACGGTCAAAGGGCATTTGAGGGACCTGGACAGAAAAAGTAAGGGCAAAACTGAGCAAGCTCGAAAAGTAAGGGCAAAACCCGTGGGTAGGAACCAACTAGGGGTAAAAATGGAATTGTCCCTAAATAAAAAGGGAGTCAGGTGGTAGTCCTCCCGAAATCCCAACAAAATAACTGAAAACCGATCGGGTGTCTGATGCGACGCCTCGAAAGGTGAACAAATAAACTAACTTGCCGCAGTCGGGCGTCTAAGCGACGCCACATAAATGGCTTATATTGAAAAGAAAAAGATAGTGCGTGCCACAGTCGCACGTCTAAGCGACATCACGTAAAGGGCTTATATAGAAAGTAAATAACGAGAGTGCCACAGTCGGACGTCTGAGCGACATCACATAAAGGGCTTATATCGAAAGTAAATAACAAGAGTGCCACTGTCAGATGTCTGAGTGACATCACATAAAGGGCATATAACGAAAGTAAATAACAAGAGTGCCACAGTCGGACGTCTGAGCGACATCACATAAAGGGCTTATATCGAAAGTAAATAACAAGACTGCCACAGTCGGACGTCTGAGCGACATCACAAAAAGGGCTTTGATTTCATCGTTCGTGCTCCTCATGAAGTTCAACACTCCAAGGAAATACTCGGCACATAATAATAATAAACGGGTTAGTCATCTACAGGAGTAATCATTTAGCTGAGTTTGCCGCTCATGTTTGTTCACCGGAGATTTGTCAAGGAGGCTGACACTGAGACTGACAAGGACAAGTTGAACACGGACCTTGACCATAGATATGGTTACTTGAATGAGTTTGACTCTGCAGAGTTTTGTACTATTTAACCACAACCAACGGATTTCAGTAGTCACAAGGGACTAGTTCTGTTTACGGTATTTTAGAAGAAACACATCTAACCAGTACACACCAAATTCCACATTCCGCTGCCAGGAATCACCCTAGGCAATGTTCAAGAAAAACTCTAAGACGGGAGGTCACAACCTCAAATAGCATGGGATCAAATTTATATCGCGCTCTAAGGGGTGCCCCCCTCTCGGTCCCAACCGGAAACACCCATGCTCCCTGACTGGATGACGGGCTTTAATCCAGGGCCATGGAACCCTCATCCCGGCCCCTCTGTTTGGTGTATACCAGGAAAGAGGTTTGCAACTTACTAAACCATATTCTATGAAGAAAACATGTGGTAGTACAAGAAAGGAACAGATGGTAACGTGACTTGACTCACGTTGACACTGGAGTTAAATGGTTTGGCATAAGACTGGCATGCTACAACAATACCATCTTACCACCTATCATGTCACCACATGATCATGTAATAGCTTTGCATGCAATATAACCTTTACGGATGTTCATATAAACATGCCATGAAGCAACTACTTAGCAACCATGCTAAACACTCATCATATCAAATGTTCAAACATGCTTGCCTGGTTAGGAGTAGTCATAGTCTAGCTCGGTGAAGTTCGCGGTTCCGTCACCTCCTCCGGTATCTACGGTACAAAGAAAACGTGTACTAACGTAAATACTGTGGGTGCACAAAAATTATTCCAAATATTTTTCAAATAAATATGATAAAAAACTAGACACAAAAATAAAGAGGACAGAAAAAGAATCAATCAAAAATCATTTCCTGTTTAAAAGTTATTAGGGTTTTAGTCCACGGGCTTGTCTGTAATGAAACAGAAAGTTTCCACGGGGCATAACAGAAAAGGGCAGAAAAACGTTTCAGTTAGAAAGCGTATTTGCCCGAATGCGCTTTCCAGAAAAACGTTTCGAATAGAAAAGAGAGGCTGACGAGGGGGTCCCACTCGTCAGGTTAGAAAATTTGAGAGAGACAGAGCGCGCCCGCACTCGAAGCTTGCGGTGGTCGCCGGCGACGATCCACGGCGAGTTAGGAGGAGCGGAGGGTACCTGCGGAATCAGTGTGCCCTCCCGCGTCTGTGGGTGGTGGAGGTGGTCGTCGGCGAGCACCACGTCGACGGCGGCCCTTACACCGGTGGACGGCGGTTCGGGTGATGTTGGATCTCGTCGGGGAAGGCTGCAAATGCCAAATCGAGGCGCGGGTTAGGTGATTGGGTGCCCTAGGAGATTACGGCAGGGTTTGAGAGGTGGGGGAGCCCTCACCGGAGCAGATCGTTCCGGAGCCCGAAGCGGATCGGGGCGGCCGGAGACGGAGGAGAAGGCCTCCTCGGGGTCCTCCTAGGGGTCGAAAGCGAGCTCGTGTGAGGTGGAGTGATTTGGTGCTGGTCGATGGCGAGCGTGGGGTGGCTATTTATAGCTGGCCCGAGGCGGTTCCCGCGAACGGGATAACTCCGACGGCGATTACGGCGAGGCGGTGGCCGGACGGGTGGATTAGGTGGCTGGGCATCAACGTGATGGTGCACTGGTTACGCTCAAACGCTAACCTTGGCTGGGTTTGGACTGCGCCGTGGTTTCGACGGAACGGCGCCTCATGGGCTCGTAGGCAGCAGAGAGCACGCCCTGTGCTTGCCAGGCCACGGCGACGGTGCCGCAGCATGCACAGAGGAGGAGAAGGCCATGCGGAAGCCTCGGGTGGCTCGGGCGGCGCTGGACGGCGCCGAAAGCCGGGTCGGCCGCTGTTGGTCGCCACGGGTGGCTCTGCCACCGCAGGCCGCCGGAGCCGGGCGAGCCACGCCGCCACCGATGCCCGCGCCCGGCCAAGCGACCTTGCGGCGCTCTGGATAAGGAGGGGGAGCAGTGCGCAAGAGGCCAGCGCGAGCACTGGCGAGATGGATGCCAATCTCTGAAGAAAACGACACTGTCGTCTGAATCCAAACACTGAACCTGAATTTTTCTGAATCTGTGACAGCAACAGTGCACGCCAGGTGCTCGATGAAATGTTTTTGGTATGTGGGAAATTTATCTGGAGCTGATCATTGGTGAGGTGATCTCTCAATGCATCTGGGGGCTGCTTGATTTTTGTCAGAATTTTTGAAAAAGGAAAAATATGAATTTCACCAAATTCGACAAATCTGGTCCAAACTTGCAATGAGTAAAACTTGAAAATTTTGAACTGTGGAAGAGTAGATCTTGATGGATCTAGGTTGGGGATGTCGGCGTTCTGGGAACGGGGGTACCCTGACTTGCCTGCCTGCGGCCTGCGGCGTGGCTCAAGGGGTGGCCCAGCATGGCCCATCTTCATCAGCACAAGCTCAAGACCCTCGCGAGGGGCCAAGCCTCGCGGGGCGGACGACATGAAGCTTCCTCAGGCACGGCCTCATCAGGCTGGCTCGCGAGGAGGCGGAGAGATCAAGGTGGGGTACCTCACGAGGTGCCCAAGACGCAAGCCATGACGACCAAGGGCGACAGGCGGGCGCCAGCCCGCGCAGTGTCCTCCTTTCCTCTTTGGTGCAAAGGGAGCAAGTGCATGCGAGAGTATCAAGCAAAGGCATCCGTTTCGGTGCAACAAGACCAAGACCGTCGCAACGGCAGGAAGGAAGTCATCGTGGAGCCCAAGCCGGCGTCACCACCAGAGCCTTTGACAGGCGAGGACCTACTTTAGTCAGGATAAGTGTACTAGATGTTCCCCTTCAAAATGGCCAATTGTTGGCGCTCTTCCCGCTCAATATTTGGGAAGAGGCCCAGGGCCTCTGCCTATAAATAGGACTAGCCACCCACAGGGTAGAGGCATCTAGAAATCTTAGAGAGAGAGGGATCCAGCATCCTGTATCAAGAGAGAGAGAGAGAGACTGAACTCCCCCTAGCAGTTCATCGCACGAACCAAGAACAGACCCTCGCGAGGCTGTTCTTCCTCGTATTGTTCATCATCAGCCCAAGAGGCAATCCACCACACCACAAACTGGAGTAGGGTGTTACACCACAATGGTGGCCCGAACCAGTATAAACCCTGTGTCTCTTGTGTTGTTCCTTTGATAGTTTTAGATCCTAGCATGGCGGTGGGGTGCATGTAGGTAGAGGGCGAGATCTCCGTGCGCACCCCAGTGTTTGAACCCAGAGGGTCTGCCGGAACCCGAAATCCGACATTTGGCGCGCTGGGTAGGGGTGCGCCAGAATTTGTCTTCCGCCGCCCTGTTCTTCGCCGCCGACCACGCGTCCTGTCGACGCTTCGTCGGGCCCGCGCTGAGCGCCGAGCCGCTCTCGCTTCACAGAGCTCAGACGGCCTCGCCGCGGCCGCCCCCGCTGTTCCCCGTCGCCTGCCGTCAACGCCGCCACCGGCCCGGCGGGGAACGAGCAGCAAGCATCGTCCCAGCATCCGTCCGTGAGGCGAGACGGCCGCACTGCTACTCCCTCACTCGCCCCCGCTGGTTCTTCGTCCCGCGCGCTCCGCGCGCCCATGGAGGCTCGAGCTGCACTCATCGCGGCAAACGAGCTCCTGCGCTACCGCCCAGTCGACGACGTCTATGAAGAGTGGCTCGACCGCGTCGCCGAGCTCGTCCGCGCCGCAGGGGGCTCCCTCGCGCCGTCCTTCTCGCTGCACCGCGCCCGCCTGCTGGGCGATGAAGCTTTCAGGGCACCTCAGCGCCTCCCTCAAGAAGGCGCCACAGCTCAAGGCGCGTGGCCCCTGGGCGGAACCCACTCCGTCCGGCGCCAGCGCAGCAAGAGCAGAGCTGTCAAGAGGTCCCTCGCCCCCAAGAAGCTGCCCGGGTGCTCCCTGCAACGGCTCGTCACGACCATGCTCCTGCTCCAGCACGCCAAGACCCCGCGCTGCTCCCAGCTGCAGCTGATGGGGACCTGCAAGACCAGGCTCTTCGTCACCAGAGGCCTCCCGTGGCCACAGCAGGTTGCCGCGCCTTCACCACCGAGCTGTGCAGCGTCGCGTGGCCCGGCAAGTTCAAGCCAGACCTGCCTCCTCGCTATGACGGCATGGCCGACCCTGCTGAGTTCCTTCATCTCTACGAGCTGGGCATCGAAGCCGCCAATGGGGACGAGAAGGTCATGGCGAACTAGTTTCCCATGGCACTCAAGGACGGAGCCTGCACCAGGCTCCTGAACCTGGCTCCTGGCACGATATCCTCCTGGGACGAGATGTGCACCCGCTTCATCGCCAGCTTCCAAGGTACTCGCGACCGACCTCCTGCCGTGAGCGACATGCGCCGCATCAAGTAGTAGCCAGGGGAGACCCTGCAGAAGTACATCCAGCGCTTCAACAACGCACGCCTCGAGATTCCCAAGGTGACCGAGGAGGCCATCATCTCGGCCTTCTCTGACGGGGTGCGTGACGTCAAGATGAAGGAGGAGTTGTCGATGCATGAAGATCTGTGCACTTCCTTGGAGCTGTTCAACTTGGCGACCAAGTGCGCCAGGCCCGAGGAAGGGCGCCTTTCCCTCCTCGAGCTGCCAGCCGCAGACCAAGAAGATAAAAAATCCAAGGCCAAGGACGTGAAGCGCAAGGGGGCTGCCATGCTCACGGCAGAACCAGACACCATGCGGGGCAGAGATCAGCCCGAGCCTTCCAAGGGCAGCCGGTACTGTGTGTACCACGACCTCCACACCCACAACACCAACGAGTGTCAAGAGCTCCGAGCCGTGCGAGAAGGGAGGATCGGCCGACGCCCCAACTGCAACGATCGAGGCTACGGCCGAGGAGGAGGAAGGAACACAGGACGCTGGGAAGACCGTGGCCCTCGCCAAGGGTGGCACGACCAACCTCGCGAGGATCGCTGGCAGGATCAGCCTCGCGAGGGAGACTGGAGGGATCAGCGTCGTGAGGATCGCCCGCAAGGAAACGCAGGCCTCCCTCCTCTGCCGCCATAGCCAAGGAGAAACGAGGACCATCATCAGGACGAGGGGGCTGGGGGCTACCAGGAGCCGCTCGCGATCGCTTGCATCCTAGGCGGAGCTCAAGCCCCAGCCTCTCAACGCATCTTCAAGCAGTTCGCCCACGAAGTGAATGCAGTCGTCCCATAGCTCGAAGCTACGCGCCCTCTCAGGTGGTTAGTGTGCGCCATCACGTTCAGCTCAGGGGATCAGCTCAAGTGCGCGGCCACAACCGCAGTCCTCCCGATGCTTTGTTTCCCAATCATCAGCAACGTGCAAGTCACCAGGACCCTCATCGACGGCGGAGCAGGGCTCAACGTCCTCTCCGTAGAGACATTCAACAATCTCCAAGTGCCTTACAATCAGCTTCAGCCAACCAAGCCTTTCTCCCGAGTCACCGATGGCTCCACGGTTCTGATTTGGCAGGTCCGCCTCCCTGTCACCTTCGGGGTGCCCGACAACTACCGCACCGAGCTCATCGACTTCGATGTCGCCCACATTCGCCTGCCATACAATGCCATCCTCGGTACCCAGCTCTGGCCAAGTTCATGGCCGTGACTCATCACGGCTACAACGTCCTCAAGATGCCAGGAAGCGGCGGAGTCATCACGGTGCCTTGTGAAGAGAGAGACGCAGTGTGCTCCCTAGAGCGAGCCTTTCAAGCCGCATCACTTGAAGACCCAGATCGTAGGAGCGGGAGGCTCCCTGAGACCGCTCCCAAGAAGAAGAAGACATCGCCAGCCCGACCCTCAGAGGCAGGCCCCTCGTGGTCCGCTACTGTTCAGTGGCACCCCTTCGTCAGAGATAGGAAGACGCGCCCGGTGCCCTCCTCAAGCAAGGCTCGGGGGCTCTCTCCTGGAGGACCACCGACCTTGCTAAGGTCACGAGGGAGGCGCTTGGGCACCACTTGGAGGCGTGCTTCAAAGCACGTTTCCCTCGGGAAGGAGCAAGGCAAGGAGGGCCAAACCCTGAGGAGTTCGTCAGTCAGATCACGCAGGAGTTGCAGGAGTCAAGAGTCATGAGTGGCAACCGCCGCTTACCCGCCGTAGCTCCCCATCCAAGCGAGGATGGTGGGCTGCGCGTCTCCATCGACATCCCAGGGCTCAACCGAGCCGCCTCTCGAGGCGCCATCGCCCTCACGCCAGAGAGCGCCGCGAAGGTCCACCCCAGCTACGTTCAGATACCCTATGGCGTGCTGAACGCGGCCGCCACGTACCAGCGCCTCATGAGGAGCATCCTGGAGGCTCAAGAGGCCAGGCGTTCCGCAGTCCTGGCGGAGATGGAGATGGTCCACGAGGAGCCACCAGTGCCTCCGGAGCCTCCCGAGGCTCCTGGGCCTGGGGGCTCGTGAATATCGGCTTACACAGCCCACGGCGTCCGCTACTTCAACACCCCTTCATCTTCAACGTTATTAGGTGACATCCTTCAAGTTTCATTTCCAGCTTGGAGCGCCCCCCAGGGCTGCATCATTCCCAGGCCGCGTGGGTCCGTCCCTGCGGCGTGTATCCCTTTTACTTCATGTTCCTAGCTTACTTTGTTGGGGGCGCCCCTCGGGCTGCTTCATCCCCAAGTCGCTCGGGCCAGACACAGCGGCATGTACCCCTCTTCCGTTTATTTCGGGTCATTCGTTCGATCTATCATGATTCTTATTTGATGCCTGTCCACGGCACCCCTTCTTCCTTCATTTCGTCTGCTTGCATGTTAAAGGGGGGGTACCTGAGCATCGCGACTCATGGCTCCTACTGGCTCTCCAGCCCTCACCCTCTGGCCTTGTCCACGGCATCACGACCTGGCATACCAGCGACTGCTGAGACCCGCTCGAGGGCCTAGATCCGAGGACGTAGAGCGTCGTCATCTAACCAAATTTGCAGGAACACATCACAAGTTAAGGCCTAGTGCCAGGCGCAACCCGCCTTGAGGTAGGGCCCCGTGAGTCCCGCGCTGGCTCACGGTTGCCCAGATACACCTCATCGGGCCCTACCGTGCCAGCCACGTGTCGTATGGGTCAGTACACGCCCTGGGCTCCTCCCGGAGGGGAGCCCCTCCCACGCACTGCAGTGGAAGCACCATGCTCCTTGTTGGTGTGACACTACCAAGGAGCGGCTATGCCCGTACACACATCTGGAAGTGCTATGCTCCGCTGGTGATAAACAAGCGAGGGTGGCCCCACTGCATCAACCTCAGGGAGCCCAGAGCTCAGTGTCTAGCCTCAATTGCAACGCCTCCCCTCGGGAGTGCCGTGCGAGGGGGCTGGGCACGGGGGCTACGCCTGGGTCAACGCCCAGACATACGCCACCCAGCCAGACCCCTCGGGCCTGGTTCGTCGCACGTCTCTCCCCTAGCGGAGCCAATGTACGAAGGCCGTTTGAGCGTCAAGGGGGACTCCTGAGCATCGCGACTCAAGAGCCTAACTGGTCATGTAGCCCCTCAATCCTTAGTTCCGAAAGGCTAACGGCGGTTGAGGAATGCGCGGGGCCGGGCTCTGCAGACGTAGAATGGTAGATTCACCCACACATCTCACCTCCCTACTTGTTGTTCGTGCGCCAAGGGGGACTCCTGAGCATCGCGACTCAGGAGCCTAACTTGTCACGTAGCCCCTCACTCCTTGGTCCCGTCCTGGTTTCCGGTCAGGGCTAACGGCATTTGAGGTATCTTGTGAGGGCCGAACTCTGCCGGTGTAGAACATAAGCAAGTAGGAAGGAAAAGCGCAAATCTCAAGGAATTTAAAAGAAAACATTACAGTCCATAACTGTTATAACAACACCAAATGCAAGTTTAAACGCCTCCCTGAGGCATGATGCATGTTGCAGGAAGCAGAACAGGATCCACAACGGAGTCACTTGTCGACGACGGAGCTGCGCCGAGCGGGTTCGCCTCGTGAAGCCTCAGGACCGGCAGCGCCTCGCTTTGGCTTGGCGCTGAAGGCTCAGAACTTTGACAGCAGAGCCTCCGCTTGACCCTTCACGGCCTCAGCAGCGGCAGCGGCAAGCTCGCCTCTCGCTGGCTCCAACAGGCTGTCCAGGCCGCTGTCGTAAAGCGACCTCAGCAAGGTGCGAGCCTTCACCTCTATCTCCGTGAAGGCCTCGCGGTCCTCGGCAAGAACCCGCGCCTTGCCGTCCAGCTCGACCTTCTTTGCCTCCAACTCCTGCTCCAGCGCACCCAAGCGGTCACGACGCCTGTTAAGCTTGGCGTCCCGGTCCTTGACGGCCGCCTCGCGAGCCTTCATGTCTTCCTCCTTCTCTTGGCGAATGCGGCCCTCCTTGGCAAGCTGGTCCCGCAGGCCCTACAGCTCGCTTTCCAGCGCCTTGCAGCGACCTCGGACATCGGCTACCTCCCCCAAGGCGGCGTCGCGAGCAGCTTTCGCCCCAAGGACGGCCTGCTTCTCCTCGTCGCAAGCCGTTGAGGCCTGAACCAGCGCCGCTCGAATCGAAGCGTCAGAGCGAATCCAGCCGGAGGCCAGCGCCAAGCGCCCGGCCACCAGGCGAGGGTCGGCGCCCAGAAGATCTGGCCGCAGCCGGTCCAATTTAGCAGTAGCACGATCCAGGACAGTGGGGAGTTGGAGAGACAACAGTTGGTGGAGTAGGAGGAGAGGACGGCAGCGCAACCACAGTATCCTTAGGCGGGACCTGCTATGCCCCAACAGCTGGGGTGGTGGCACCAGGCAAGGATACCTCAGGAGTTGCTTGGGCCATGGGGGCTGAGCTCGCCCCAGCCAGCTCCGCCAGGCCTCACGAGGATGACCGGGCAGGAGAGGCCCCTGTCTTGCTGTCGCCTTCCTTCGCGGGAAGAGGCGCTGCCCCAGACGGAGCCTCAGGAGCTCCCTTCAGCTTCTTCGCCGCAGGCGCCAGCCTAGCCAAGAGATACAGATATCAAGCCTCAGCGACAAAGCAAGGAATAAAACAAGAATCAAGCACTTACTGGTCATCGCTCGCGAGCTCGAGCAACCTCCGGCCATACTTGAAGCCCGAGAGCCGGCTGCAGGGATCAGCCTCAAGAGGCCCGGGAGCAGGAGGCACGTCTGCGGATCGCCTCGGAGCCGGGGCAGACCCGCGGGGGACCAGCCCAGTCATGTCCTTTTTCGGGATTGGGGGCAAGCTCTGGCTGCCCCGCTCATCGCCATCCTCGTCGTGGTCGCTCGGCAAGAGGCGGAGAGCGCGGGACCTACGCCGGGGGAGGGGCGCTCTCGACTCCCCATCGGTCGCCTCGGAGTCAGGCCCCGCTTCCCGCTCCTCTTCTTCCTCCTCTTCGCTGGAGTCGCCGGAGGACACGTTCACCGTCGCCAGGGCCGCTGGTCCTCGGGAACCTCCACAGGCACGGGCCCGTCCCCATTGGAGACAGACATGGATCCCACCGCCTACTCCCAATCATCTCGAAGGAACAGGGGCACAAGAGCGCCCTCCAGCCTCGCCACGTCTCCCCCGACCAAAGATTTGAGGACCGCAATCAAATCTTCATCGGCCATGACTGCGGGGCTCGGGCGGGGCCTCCGCAGCGGAAGCGAGTACTGACGAAGCGGGGCCACCTAATGCTCCAGGAACTCCCTCAGGAGTGACGCACCAGTTAGCTTTGCCGCCGCGATGTTGCTCGGCCACAGATCCGCGTCCATCTTCTCCAGCACCGGCTTCGCGCGGGGATCCACGAGTTCCGTGCGAGACCAATCGTCAGAGGTCGTGGGGTGCTCCGTGGGCAGAATCAGCCGAGGGTGGATGCGCCCAGCATCTACCATGACCCACTTGCTCCTGAAGCCCTCAATCCTCTTCCCGGGCTTCGAGATGGCATTGGAGCTGCCATACGCGACAAAGCTTCAAGACGCTGGAGATGGGACCGCGAGAGGTCCGGAGGGAGAAGTATTGGCGCAGCAAGGCCACTGAGGGCTTCACCCCGACGTGATCCTCACAATAGTAGGCGAAGATCGCCAGAAGAAGAACAGAGTTGGGGTGGAGGTGTAGAGCTTGCAGTTTGTAATGGCGGAGGATAGAGAAGAAGAACTCAGAAAAGGGAGGCACTAGACCGCAGCAATGGCGCGCACGAAGAGCGGATAGAAGGTGCTCCCTTGGCCCTCGGGAAGGGCGGAGCCAGCGTTGAACACCTCTGCCCTGTCGATGCCTTGCGCCGCCACCATCCGGCGCACCAAGAGGCGGAGATACGCTGGCGTGGTACGGCTTCGGTTGCGGCAGAGTCGAGTTCTCATTCTTCTCCCGGTCGTAGTTTCTTTAACCAATCTAGCTACTCCCTTCTTCTCTATATTTATTCTGACCAAATGGTTTCGGCCAAGTTTACCTTTGCCATTGTCAGTAGCTGGTAGTGCTCCAGTCCCATGGAGTTCTCGTATTGTCATCTCGGTTGCTGGTTGTTCCGCAAGCTCCGGTGGCTCGTAACAGGAGCGAATAGTAATCTTGACGAGGAAGCTTAAAGTGAGGTCTGGCAACGGTCCGGAAGCAGCTCAGCGGAAGTAGCGCTAAAACCGGGTCAATCCGGCCGGCGCGAGGCAAGGTGAGGGCGGCTCACGGACACGGCAGCGGCAGAAAGGGGCAGCATCTGCAGCCGGCCACGATGGAGCCGCGGTAGTGGAGTGACTCGGCGGGTCACGCAGACGCCGGGCGGGCGGGATGGCGAAGGCAGCTGCAAAGGCGACGGACGACGGAGGTCAGCGGCCGGCTGTGGCGAGTAACGACAGCACGGGGCCGCGAGCCCGGGCGGCTCGGAAGTGGCACGGCCGCTCAAGGTGGAGCAGCACGAGGCAGATTCGTAGAAGCAGAGACCAGTGCCACTTCTGAGTCGTGGTTTCCCGTGCCTCAAACCTTTTTTTCATGGGCTAGGCTTCACTTTTGTGAAAAAGTAGTGCCACTAGATCGATCTTGACTTGACGCCGGCTGATACACCTTTTGCCATAGTGTGTCAGATTAGTCTTCAGAGTCGCTTGCCACAAGTAAAAATTCGATCCAGTATTTGCTTTATCAAAGGATGCCTTGACGTAATTGCTACGTCAAATTGATGTGATTTGCTGACTGATTCTTCCGTCGATTATCACGACCGGTTTTTCAATAAAATGCTTATTGAGAAACTGACCCGTTTATTTCCAGTATAGGAGAATCCTCCTTACTGTTAGACAAATTCTTGATACAGAAATCCAGAAGTACTAAATATATTACAGGGTTGAGCTGAGGTTGCTCAACCATTTTATTACAAGCACGCCAATAATTTACATAAAGGCGGATGTGACACAAGGGTGTGGTGGCATACTACTGACTCGTAATAAAAGTGGTGGTGGATATGTCACAGTGAAGTGGGTGACATGACTCCTACTCTTGCAGCTCATCGAGCGTCGAAGTGAGGCTCGATGATTTATTTGGGTAGCGGAAGCGGATATGGTACAAGTGACAAATTCCAGGATTTGCACGGGACTGACTGGGACTCCTCTAGGCGTCGGACTCGCTATCGAACTCTTCATCCATAAGATCGGCTTCGTCAACATCTGGCCAAATCAACAAGCCAGGTGAGTACTTTGAATGTACTCGCAAGATAGTTCAGCCATAAGATATAACAAATGCAAGCATGATGCATCATGAGCAATTAGCAATGCATACTCAAATAATAAACTTGCACGACATGTTAAATAAAAAGGGAGTCAGGCGGTAGTCCTCCCGAAATCCCAACAAAATAACTGAAAACCGATCTGGTGTCTGATGCGACGCCTCGAAAGGTGAAAAATAAATTAACATGCCGCAGTCGGGCGTCTAAGCGACGCCACATAAAGGGCTTATATTGAAAAGTAAAAGACGGTGCGTGCCACAGCTGGACGTCTGAGCGACATCCCGTAAAGGGCTTATATTGAAAGTAAATAACGAGAGTGCCACAGTCGGACGTCTAAGCGACATCACATAAAGGGCTTATATCGAAAGTAAATAACTAGAGTGCCACAGTCGGATGTCTGAGCGACATCACGTAAAGGGCATATATGGAAAGTAAATAACAAGAGTGCCATAGTCGGACGTATGAGCGACATCACATAAAGGGCTTATATCAAAAGTAAATAACAAGAGTGCCACAGTCGGATGTCTGAGCGACATCACATAAAAAGGGCTTATATCGAAAGTAAATAACAAGAGTGCCACAGTCGGATGTCTGAGCGACATCACAAAAAGGGCTTTGATTTCATCGTTCGTGCTCAATAAATTCATGAAGTTAAACACTCCAAGGAAATACTCAGCACATAATAATAATAACGGATTAGTCCATCCACAGGAGTAATCATTTAGCCGAGTTTACCACTCATGTTTGTTCACCAGAGATTTGTCAAGGAGGATGACACTGAGACTGACAAGGACAAGTTGAGCACGGACCTTGACCATCGATACGGTTACTTGAGTGAGTTCGACTCTGCAGAGTTTTGTACTATTTAACCACAGCCAACAGATTTCAGTAGTCACAAGGGACTAGTTCCGTTTACGGTATTTTAGAAGAAACACATCTAACCAGTACACACCCAATTCCACATTCCGTTGCCAGGAATCACCCTAGGCAACGTTCAAGAAAAACTCTAAGACGGGGAGGTCACAACCTTGAATACCATGGGATCAAATTTATTTCGCGCGCTCTAAGGGGTGCCCCCCTCTCGGTCCCAACCGGAAACACCCATGCTCCCTAACCGGATGACGGGCTTTAATCCAGGGCCATGGAACCCTCATCCCGGCCCCTCTGTTTGGTGTGTACCAGGAAAGAGGTTTGCAACTTACTAAACCATATTCTATGAAGAAAACATGTGGTAGTACAAGAAAGGAACGGATGGTAACGTGACTTGACTCACGTTGACACTGGAGTTAAATGGTTTGGCATAAGACTGGCATGCTACAACAATACCATCTTACCACCTATCATGTCACCACATGATCATGTAAACTCACACCGAATAACACATCGAGTTTCGAAGCTCACTCGTAAAAGCTTTGCATGCAATATAACCTTTACGGATGTTCATATAAACATGCCATGAAGCAACTACTTAGCAACCATGCAGAACACTCATCATATCAAAGGTTCAAACATGCTTGCCTAGTTCGGAGTAGTCGGAGTCTAGCTCGGTGAAGTTCGCGGTTCCGTCACCTCCTCCGGTATCTACGGTACAAAGAAAACGCGTACTAACGTAAATACCGTGGGTGCACAAAAAATATTCCAAATATTTTTCAAATAACCATGATAAAAAACTAGACAGAAAAATAAAGAGGACAGAAAAAGAATCAATCAAAAATCATTTTCTGTTTAAAAGTTATTAGAGTTTTAGTCCAGGGACTTGTCTGTAATGAAACAGAAAGTTTCGAGGCGTAATGTAAAGGGCAGAAAAACGTTTCAGTTAGAAAGCGTATTTGCCCGAATGCACTTTCTAGAAAAACGGATCGAATAGAAAAGAGAGGCTGACGAGGGGTTCCCACTCGTCAGGTTTGAAAATTTGAGAGAGACAGAGCACGCCGACGCCCGAAGCTTGCGGTGGTCGCCGGCGACGATCCACGGCGAGTTAGGAGGAGCGGATGGAACCTACAGAATCAGTGTGCCCTCCCGCGTCTGTGGGTGGTGGAGGTGGTCGTCGGCGAGTACCACGTCGACGGCCGCCCTTACTCCGGCAGACGGCGGTTCGGGTGATGTTTGATCTCGTCGGGGAACGCTGCAAATGCCAAATCGAGGCACGGGTTAGGTGATTGGGTGCCCTAGGAGATTACGAGCAGGGTTTGAGAGGTGAGGGAGCCCTCACCAGAGAGGATCGTGCCGGAGCCCGAAGCGGATCGGGGCGGCCGGAGACGGAGGAGAAGGCCTCCTTGGGGTCCTCCTAGGGGTCGAGCGTAGCTCAGGTGAGGTGGAGTGACTGGTGCTGGTCGAAGGTGAGCTCGGGGTGGCTATTTATGGCCGGCCCGAGGCAGTTCCCGCGAATGGGATAACTCCGACGGTGATTATGGCGAGGTGGTGGCCGGACGGGTGGATTAGGTGCCTGGGTATCAACGTGATGGTGCACTGGTTACGCTCAAACGCTAACCTCGGCTGGGTTTGGCCTGCGCCGTGGTTTCGACGGAACGGCGCCTCATGGGCCCGTCGGCGGCAGAGAGCATGCCCTGTCCTTGCCAGGCCACGGCGATGGTGTCGCATCATGCACAGAGGAGGAGAAGGGCACGCAGAGGCCTCGGGTGGCTCGAGCGGCGCTGGACGGCGCCGAAAGCCGGGTCGGCCGCTGTTGGTCGCCACGGGTGGCTCTGCCACCGCAGAAGCTGCCGGAGCTGGCAAGCCACGTCACCACCGACGCCCGCGCCCAGCCAAGCGACCTTGCGGCGCTCTGGATAAGGAGGGGGAGCAGTGCGCAAGAGGCCAGCGCGAGCACTGGCGAGATGGATGCCAATCTCTGAAGAAAACAACACTATCATCTGAATCCAAACACTGAACCTGAATTTTTCTGAATCCGTGACAGCAACAGTGCATGCCAGATGCTCGATGAAATGTTTTTGGCATGTGGGAAATTTATCTGGAGCTGATCTTTGGTGAGGTGATCTCTCAATGCATCTGGGGGCTGCCTGATTTTTGTCAGAATTTTTGAAAAAGGAAAAATATAAATTTCACCAAATTTGACAAATCTGGTCCAAACTTGCAGTGAGTAAAACTTGAAAATTTTGAACTGTGGAAGAGTGGATCTTGATGGATCTAGGTTGGGGATGCTAAGGACTAGTCAGAGGAGTTGGTTTGGAATCAAAACTCAAAGTAAATTTGGTACTTCCTTTGTAAGCCACCTAGGTCCAAAAATAATGGCAGAAATAGTTTTGGGGATAAAATAAATGGAATAAAAATAAAAAATGGGTTGAGCTTGTTGGAATTGAATATTTGGCTTGACCCAAAGTGGAGGGAGGGGTTTTGGGAGAAATTTTAACAAGAGGCATGATAAAAATGGATGGTTGCAATTAAAGGAATAAATTCCAAAAACCCTTAGGATTTCTTTTTAATAAAAATAGTTTTCCAAAAATTAATTATGATGAGTTAACATCAAAAGAAAAGTTTTTCAATACCAAACACCAAGGTTGAGGAAGACACAAGAAATAAAATACTTTTCATAGGAGAATTTTTTTGAGAAGGAGGGTCTTTTAGAAAGATTTTAAATAGCCTCCTTCAAATCAAATAAAGGGTTTGTTAAAAACCAAATAAAATTTTTTGGAGTGTCACAACATCCCCCTTAGGAAAAATCTCGTCCCTAAGATTTCAGCTGATCCTCAAATAGGTGTGGGTGTTCTGCCCGAAGAAAATCCTCTCTTTCCCATGTTGCCTCATCTTTGGTGTTATTGCTCCACTGTACTTTGAAAATCTTAATTGCTTTCTGACGGGTTCTCCTTTCAGACTCCTCTAATATTTTTATTGGGCGTTCCCTGTAGGTGAGGTCTGGCTGTACGTCAATGTCCTCATGAGATACCTGCTTTTCTGGGTTGCTCACACATTTCCTCAACTGTGAGACGTGGAACACGTCATGGGTATCGGACAGCTCTTCGGGTAGGTCTAGCTGGTAGGCTACCATGCCTCTTCGTGCAACTACACAGAAGGGTCCGATAAATCTTGGTGCTGGCTTTCCTTTAACTTTGAATCGCTGCAGGCACCTCATAGGAGATACTCGGAGGTACACATACTCACCGGGTTCAAAACTGACTCCCCGATGTTTTCGATCGTAATAACTCTTCTGTCGGCTTTGAGCTGTCTTGAGTCGGTCCCTGATTAGCTTAACTTTCTCCTCAGCCTCCTTGAGCATATCTAGGCCGAAGATACGGCTGTCCCCTGTCTCTGACCAATTTAATGGAGTACGACATCTCCGCCCATACAAGGCTTTGAAAGGTGCCATTTGCAAGCTGGCTTGGTAACTTTTGTTGTATGCAAACTCGGCATATGGCAAGCTTTCTTCCCAACTGGTTCCATAGGTGAGAACACATTCTCTCAGCATGTCCTCTAGAATTTGGTTTACGCGTTCAGTTTGTCCGTCGATGCAGGGGGTGGTATCTTTGTCTTGAATGCCGATTGAGTTCCCAGAGCTTGCTGTAATTGATCCCAAAATCTAGAGACGAATTGAGTGCCTCTGTCAGATATTATTGTCTTTGGGACTCCATGCAGGGAAACTATGCGGGAGAGGTAAAGCTTAGCAAGCTTATGAGTGGTGTAGGTTGTCTTTACGGGAATGAAATGTGCCACCTTGGTTAATTTATCTGTGATGACCCATATGGCATCATTTCCGTGTTGCGATCGAGGTAGTCCAACAATAAAGTCCATCCCAATCTCATCCCATTTCCACTCAGGTATCCTGTTTGTCTGTAATAACCCTGCTGGTTTTTGATGCTCGGCCTTAGTGCGCTGACACGAATCATAACATGCAATGAAGGTGGCTATATCCCTCTTCATACCGTGCCACCAAAACTTTTCCTGAATGTCTTTGTACATTTTGGTTCCTCCCGGGTGGATTGAATACGGAGCGGTGTGGCCTTCAGCTAGGATTTGCTGTTTGAGGTCTTCTATATTCGGTACGCAAAGTCTGTCTCCGTACCATAGTATTCCTTTATCGTCTATGATAAATTCTGAGGCCTTGCCCAAACTCACTTTCCTTTTTATGCCTTCGATGCTGGGGTGTTCATGCTGAGCCTCCTTAATATGCTCCATTAAGGTAGGTTGTATTTCCAAATTTGACACATCGCCCTGAGCGACCATTATCATGTTGATTTTGGCGAACTCTTGCTGAAATTCAGGTCTCAAGTTTGGCAGACTGTCGTTGCCCGAATTGGGGTTTCGACTAAGAGCATATGCAACTACATTCGCCTTTCCTGGATGGTAGTGAATACCAACATCATAATCTTTTACTAATTCCAACCAGCGTCGTTGTCGTAAGTTGAGTTCTGGTTGTGTGAAAATATACTTGAGGCTTTTATGGTCCGTGTATATTTCTAGCGGTTTCAGTAAAAGTGCCTCCACTCTTTGAGTGCATGAATGACTGCCACCAATTCCAAGTCATGAGTAGGATAATTTTCTTCATGCTTGCGTACTTGCCTGGAGGCATACGCGACTACCTTGCCTTCTTGCATTAATACGCATCCGAGGCCCTTCCTGGATGCGTCACAATACACCTCAAAACTTTTGTGTATGTCTGGCACAACCAATACTGGTGTTGTTGTTAATTTTCTTTTGAGTTCATGGAAACTTTTCTCGCAAGCTTCTGTCCAAACAAATTTCTTGTCCTTCTTGAGCAACTGCGTCATTGGCTTTGCTATGGTGGAGAACCCTTCAAAGAACCTTCGGTAATACCCTGCCATTCCCAAGAAACTTCTTACATCCATTACGCTGGCTGGTGGTTTCCAGTCAAGCACGGCCTTGACTTTTTCCGGGTCTACGGCAACACCTTCTTGTGTTAACACATGGCCTAGAAAACCAACCTGTCTCAACCAAAATTCACATTTACTGAACTTGGCCTATAATTGATGTTTCCTTAATTCTCCCAGTACAATTCTGAGATGTTCAGCATGCTCTTCTGGCGTCTTGGAGTATACCAGAATATCATCGATGAACACCACAACAAATTTGTCCATAAATTTCATAAACACTTTGTTCATGAGGTGGACAAAATATGCGGGGCGTTAATTAGGTCAAAAGCGGCATTATCAGAACTCATACAGCCTGTATCTGGAGGTGAAGGCTGTCTTGGGGATATCTTCTGTCCGTACTTTTAATTGATGGTATCCCGACCTTAAGTCAATCTTTGAGAAAACCTTGGCTTGGGCGAGCTGGTCAAATAAATCATTTATCCGTGGCATCGGATATTTGTTCTTGATTGTGACCATGTTGAGTGCTCGATAGTCTATACACAATCTCAGTGTCCCATCCTTTTTCTTGGCAAATAAAACCGGTGAGCCCCAAGATGAGGAGTTGGCTCGAATAAATCCTTTGTCCAGTAATTCTTTTATTTGCTTCTTTAATTCCACCAACTCTGAGGGTGCCATTCTGTATGGTTTCTTGTAAATGGGGGTGGTTCCAGGTGCTAGTTCAATGCTGAATTCTATCTCCCAGTCTGGTGGCATGCCTGGTAGTTCTTCGGGAAATACGTCGTGGAACTCACACACTACTGGGACTTTTCTTAACTTTGAAATGTCCACCTTGTTCAACCTTGGTTGCCGTGATATTTGTCTTTCTTGAGCTGAAACCTTTATTGTCTTCCCGTGGTGGTGGGTAAGAATTACCATCCGGTTGAAGCAGTCAATAATTCCTTTGTTGGTGGTTAACCAGTCCATTCCTAGGATGACATCCAGTCCCTTATTTTCCAATACAATAAGGTTGGCATGAAACTTTAATCCCTTAAGCTCAATAACCACACCTTGGCAGTAACTCTGAGTGACTATCTTAATCCTGGGGGACTTGATGTCATGGACTTTTCCAAGGGAAACATCGAAAAGTCATTTTGCAAAGAAAATTTCTTTGAAATGAACGAGTGAGAAGCTCCAGAATCAAACAAAACCGTGGAAGGTATTGTGTTGACAGGGAACGTACCGAGTATGATATCCGGGGCATTCTGTGCTTCCTCCTTGGTCACATGGTTCAAGTGACCCTTCTTGTGATTATTATTCGGGTTGAAGTTGTTACGCTTGGGTGCTGAATTATTCCCACCATTGTTTGGCTTGGGAGCCGAGTTTCTTGGCTTTGGGCACTGCTTAGCATAGTGCCCTTCTTCTCCACAAGCGTAGCAAGTGACACCTGGGCGGTATGTAAAATCCTTGTCCCTTGCATGAAAATTCTTGATCGAGCGTGGGACATTGGTTGTGGACTTGTTTGCACCACTTTTCTGGAAGTCAGTCTTGTTTCGGTTGTTGCGAGCTTGAGTAGTCTGGTCCGTCTTGCGCTTGCGAAAATCTTCCAAACTGCGGCGCTCATTTTCCAGGGTAATGGCCTTGTCCACAAGTGTTTTGAAATCCGGAAAGGTGTGTACGACCAGCTGTCATTTAAGTGCTGGTGCAAGTCCGTCCAGAATTTTTTCCATCTTCTTATTTTCCGTCATGTGCTTTTCGTTGGCATAACGAGATAACTGAGTAAATTGACTGTTGTACTCAGTCACCGTCATGCCTCTCTGCTTGAGGTCATCAAACTCCCTCTTCTTGATCTTCATAACGCTTCTCGGGATATGCGCCCCACGAAAACCTTCTTTAAATTCTTCCCAGGTGATGTTATTCTCATTGGGGTGCATGTGTAGGAAATTTTCCCACCATGACGCAGCTGCTCCTGTGAGGTAGTGAGGTGCATATAGTACCTTCTCATGGTCTGAACATTGTGCAATAATCAATTTCCTTTCAATGTCTCAAGCCAATCATCGGCCTCAAGAGGTTTGTCGGTGTCGAGAACGTTGGGGGCGCATCTTTGTAGCTCGACAATTTGGATTGCTGCTTTGATGCAGTCCACGGTGACTCCCCATATTGATGACATGGTTCATCATTTCTTGGTGTTGTTGCTGGCTTTGCTCATAAAGGCGGCACACTTGAGAAAAAGTTGTTTCAACTTTGCCTCGTTGACTTGACTGCCCCTGCGTGAAATTGTTGCTTGTTTGGGTGCCATAATTCTCTTCTGGCGGATTTGGCATGAAACGAGTCCAAGGACGAGACATTTTCCACTCTGGGGATATATTTTGTAAAACTCATAATAAAAAGAAATTGAGCCGCAAAATAAATAAATACGCAAAGGCAGAAAAATTTAAGCACTCCAAGATTTTCCAAGAAAATATTTGATTGCGCAAGGAGAAGGACCGCTCAATACATATCTTACACGCAAGCAGTAATTATACAATACATCACTCAGGATGTGCGTACACATTCCTGACATGTTATTTAGGCTAGTGCACTTCTCCCAGTTCCTACATGATGCGCATACAAACTACTTCTCACAACCTATATACATATAAACATATCATACAAGCCGGCACATCACAGGGCTGCTAGGCGCACTCAGTCGGAGATGGTAAGGATTTCCCTTGGCCTGCCGAGGGTGAGGCCCAGTGATGCTGGAGACTCAACCTCCTCCTCACTAATAGGCTCCAGGCGTGAAGTGCTGCACTGAGAAGCTGGAGCGGGCGCGATAGGTGGTGCAACATGGACTGGAGTGGGCACAATAGGTGGTGCAACACGGACTGGAGTGGGCGCAATAGGTGGTGCAACACGGACTGGAGTGGGCGCAATGACTTGGTCAAACTCCTTAGTGGTAGGCAGGCGACGAGCGGTGGCGAGGATGGCAGGTGAATAGGATGCAGAGGACGCGACGAAGGTCTGTGGTGGTGCGGTGTGGAGAAGTTCCCTCCTGTTGGTGGAACAGCCATGAACTGAGTCAATCGAGCAGCCACAAGGTCGTCCACAAGGTTATCAAAAGCTGCCTCGTGAGCCTGGAGGTATTCAACAAGCATCTCAATAGCCTCATCTCGCTCTCCCCTGGGGCAAGCGAATGCATAGTGACAAGTGTATGGCACGTGGCATGGAAGATAGCGGTAGCGACGAGTCTTCATAGGCATGCCGGAGATGAGCTATCGCCTCCCGGCAGCCATCTGCATGGCATGCCTCTCCATAGGCATGGCCCTGCCAACAAATCAGAATTGGCGTGACTCTGAACGCCCTCCCTTGAAATGCACCGTGGCCTGGTGCATAGACAGACTGTCGCTGATCTTATGCTGGTAGAGTGTGAACACTGGGCGAACAGATGGCCCAATCGCGGTCTTGACGAAGTAGGTGAGGAGCTTGATAAACCCGTCAGGTACATTGGCGAACACCTGTGACTCACAGTCGCTGCTAGCCATCTACAAAAGTAGACGAAAATTCCGAATAGTCAGATCATAAATTTATGATGACTAATAGAAAATTGCTACATTTTGCAAAAATGCTAAAATCGCACTAAGATGCTAATAACCGATTACCGATCGCACCTAGTGGCTTCCTACAGTCAGCCTGGCTCTGATACCAAGTTTGTCACGACCGGTTTTTCAATAAAATACTTATTGAGAAACCGACCCGTTTATTCCAGTATAGGAGAATCCTCCTTACTGGTAGACAAATTCTTGATACAGAAATCCAGAAGTACTAAATATATTACAGGGTTGAGCTGAGGTTGCTCAACCATTTTATTACAAGTACGCCAATAATTTACATAAAGGCGGATGTGACACAAGGGTGTGGTGGCATACTACTGACTCGTAATAAAAGTGGTGGTGGATATGTCACAGTGAAGTGGCTGACATGACTCCTACTCTTGCAGCTCATCGAGCGTCGAAGTGAGGCTCGATGATTTATTTGGGTAGCGGTAGCGGATATGGTACAAGTCAAAAAATTCCAGGATTTGCACGGGACTGACTGGGACTCCTCTAGGCGTCGGACTCGCTATCGAACTCTTCATCCATAAGATCGCCTTCGTCAACATCTGGCCAAATCAACAAGCCAGGTGAGTACTTTGAATGTACTCGCAAGACAGTTCGGACATAAGATATAACAAATGCAAGCATGATGCATCATGAGCAATTAGCAATGCATACTCAAATAATAAACTTGCACGACATGTTAAATAAAAAGGGAGTCAGGCGGTAGTCCTCCCGAAATCCCAACAAATTAACTGAAAACCGATCGGGTGTCTGATGCGACGCCTCGAAAGGTGAACAAATAAATTAACATGCCGCAGTCGGGCGTCTAAGCGACGCCACATAAAGGGCTTATATTGAAAAGTAAAAGATAGTGCGTACCGCGATACGGACGTCTGAGCGACATCACGTAAAGGGATTATATCGAAAGTAAATAACGCCACGATCGGACGTCTCGGCGACATCACATAAAGGGCTTATATCGAAGTAAATAACAAGAGTGCTACGATCGGACGTCGAGCGACATCACATAAAGGGCTTATATCGAAAGTAAATAACAAGAGTGCCCACGATCGGACGTCTGAGCGACATCACAAAAAGGGCTTTGATTTCATCGTTCGTGCTCAATAAATTCATGAAGTTAAACACTCCAAGGAAATACTCAGCACATAATAATAATAACCGGGTTAGTCCATCTACAGGATTAATCATTTAACCGAGTTTGCCAGTCATGTTTGTTCACCGGAGATTTGTCAAGGAGGCTGACACTGAGACTGACAAGGACAAGTTGAACACGGACCTTGACCATAGATACGGTTACTTGAATGAGTTTGACTCTGCAGAGTTTTGTACTATTTAACCACAACCAACAGATTTCAGTAGTCACAAGGGACTAGTTCCGTTTATGGTATTTTAGAAGAAACACATCTAACCAGTACACACCCAATTCCACATTCTGCTGCCAGGAATCACCCTAGGAAACGTTCAAGAAAAACTTTAAGACGGGGAGGTCACAACCTCGAATAGCATGGGATCAAATTTATCTCGCGCGCTCTAAGGGGTGCCCCCCTCTCGGTCCCAACCGGAAACACCCATGCTCCCTGACCGGATGACGGGCTTTAATCCAGGGCCATGGAACCCTCATCCCGGCCCCTCTGTTTGGTGTGTACCAGGAAAGAGGTTTGCAACTTACTAAACCATATTCTATGAAGAAAACATGTGGTAGTACAAGAAAGGAACGGATGGTAACGTGACTTGACTCACGTTGACACTGGAGTTAAATGGTTTGGCATAAGACCGGCATGCTACAACAATACCATCTTACCACCTATCATGTCACCACATGATCATGTAAACTCACACCGAATAACACATCGAGTTTCAAAGCTCACTCGTAATAGCTTTGCATGCAATATAACCTTTACGGATGTTCATATAAACATGCCATGAAGCAACTACTTAGCAACCATGCAAAACACTCATCATATCAAAGGTTCAAACATGCTTGCCTGGTTTGGAGTAGTCGGAGTCTAAGCTCGGTGAAGTTCGCGGTTCCGTCACCTCCTCCGGTATCTACAGTACAAAGAAAACGCGTACTAACTTAAATATCATGGGTGCACAAAAATTATTCCAAATATTTTTCAAATAAATATGATAAAAAACTAGACAGAAAAATAAAGAGGACAGAAAAAGAATCAATCAAAAATCATTTTTCTTAAGTTATTAGGGTTTTAGTCCAGGGACTTGTCTATAATGAAACAGAAAGTTTCCAGGGGGCAGAACAGAAAAGGGCAGAAAAACGTTTCAGTTAGAAAGTGTATTTGCCCGAATGCGCTTTCCAGAAAAACGGTTCGAATAGAAAAGAGAGGCTGACGAGGGGGTCCCACTCGTCAGGTTAGAAAATTTGAGAGAGACAGAGCGCGCAGGCGCCCGAAACTTGCGGTGGTCGCCGGCGACGATCCACGGCGAGTTAGGAGGAGCGGAGGGTACCTACGGAATCAGTGTGCCCTCCCATGTCTGTGGGTGGTGGAGGTGGTCATCGGCGAGCACCATGTCGACGGTGGCCCTTACTCCGGCGGACGGCGGTGTGGGTGATGTTGGATCTCGTCGGGGAAGGCTGCAAATGCCAAATCGAGGCGCGGGTTAGGTGATTGGGTGCCCTAGGAGATTACGGGCAGGGTTTGACAGGTGGGGGAGCCCTCACCGGAGCGGATCGTGCCAGAGCCCGAAGCGGATCAGGGCGGCCGGAGACGGAGGAGAAGGCCTCCTCGGGGTCCTCCTAGGGGTCGAGCGTAGCTCAGGTGAGGTGGAGTGACTGGTGCTAGTCGAAGGCGAGCTCGGGGTGGCTGTTTATAGCTGGCCCGAGGCGGTTCCCGCGAACGGGATAACTCCGGCGGCGATTACGGCGAGGTGGTGGCCGGACGGGTGGATTAGGTGGCTGGGCATCAACGTGATGGTGCACTGGTTACGCTCAAACGCTAACCTCGGTTGGGTTTGGCCTGCGCCGTGGTTTCGGCGGAACGACGGCTCGCGGGCCTGTTGGCGGCAGAGAGCACGCCCTGTGCTTGCCAGGCCACGGCAACGGTGCCGCAGCGTGCACAGAGGAGGAGAAGGCCACGAGGAGGCCTCGGGTGGCTCGGGCGGCGCTGGACGACGCCGAAAGCCGGGTCGACAACTGTTGGTCGCCACGGGTGGCTCTGTCACCGCAGAAGCTGCCGGAGCTGGCGAGCCACGTCGCCACCGACACCCGTGCCCAGCCAAGCGACCTTGCGACACTCTGGATAAGGAGGGGGACCAGTGCGCAAGAGGCCAGCGCGAGCACTGGCGATATGGATGCCAATCTCTGAAGAAAACGACACTGTCGTCTGAATCCAAACACTGAACCTGAATTTTTCTGAATCTGTGACAGCAACAGTGCACGCCAGGTGCTCGATGAATGTTTTTGGCATGTGGGAAATTTATCTGGAGCTGATCTTTGGTGAGGTGATCTCTCAATGCATCCGGGGCTGCCTGATTTTTGTCAGAATTTTTGAAAAAGGAAAAATATGAATTTCACCAAATTTGACAAATCTGGTCCAAGCTTGCAGTGAGTAAAACTTGAAAATTTTGAACTGTGGAAGAGTTGATCTTGATGGATCTAGGTTGGCGATGCTAAGGACTAGTCAGAGGAGTTGGTTTGGAATCAAAACTCAAAGTAAATTTGGTACTTCCTTTGTAAACCACCTAGGTCCAAAAATAATGGCAGAAATAGTTTTGGGGATAAAATAAATGGAATAAAAATCAAAAATGGGTTGAGCTTGTTGGAATTGAATATTTGGCTTGACCCAAAGTGGAGGGAGGGGTTTTGGGAGAAATTTTAACAAGAGGCATGATAAAAATGGATGGTTGCAATAAAAGGAATAAATTCCAAAAACCCTTAGGATTTCTTTTTAATAAAAATAGTTTTCCAAAAATTAATTGTGATGAGTTAACATCAAAAGAAAAGTTTTTCAATACCAAACACCAAGGTTGAGGAAGACACAAGAAATCAAATACTTGTCATAGGAGAATTTTTTTGAGAAGGAGGGTCTTTTAGAAAGATTTTAAATAGCCTCCTTCAAATCAAATAAAGGGTTTGTTAAAAACCAAATAAATTTTTTTGGAGTGTCACATGTTCCTATTATACTAGTGCCAAAAAAGGATCGTACGTCACGTATGTGTGTGTATTTTAGACGCATTAATAATATTACTTTTCGTTATCGTTACCCTATTCCTTGGCTAGATGATATGCTTGATGAATTGATTTGCTCTACAGTATTCTCCAAAATTGATTTGCGTAGTGGATACCATCAAATTCATATGAAAATGGGAGATGAATGGAAAACTACATTTAAAACTAAGTTTGGATTATATGAGTGGTTAGTCATGCCTTTTGGGTTACAATGCTCCTAGTACTTTCATGAGATTAATGAACGAAGATTTACGTGTTTTCACTGGATGATTTGTGGCAGTCTATTTTGAGGATATACTGATTTATACCAGATCTTTCGAGGAACATTTGGAACATTTACGTGCTATTTTTAATGCTCTACGTGATGTACGTTTGTTTGGTAACCTTGGGAAGTGCACCTTTTGCACCGACCGAGTATCTTTTCTTGGCTATGTTGTTACTCCATAGGAAATTGAAGTTGATAAAGCCAAGATTGAAGCTATTGAGAGTTGGCCAGAGCCCAAAGTGGTCATACAAGTCAGGACTTTTCTTGGCCTCGCTGTCCCGGGAAACCACGGCCACCTATGGGACCAAGAGTCCCTTGCTGGTTCGGCGGGAGGATCGCATGTTGCAGAAAGAGCAGAGGAGCGTGGAACAGCACGGCAGAGATCATACATGTAGTTTTTACCCAGGTTCGGGCCGCCATGAGGCGTAAAACCCTACTCCTGCTTTGGTGGATTGATGGTGGAAAAATGGTGGTGAGCATAGCACGCTTGCCCGGCAGGGTTGCTCCAGGGCGAAATGGCTACGCGCGCATGAATATGTGAGGGGTGGATTTGCTAACCCTTTTGAGGGTTGCCTTGGCCTCCTTTTATAGACAAAGGGGTCACCACAGTGGCAAATTAGCCATTATGCACTGATAAGATAGCAAACAGTGCAATCATACCTAACTCTGTAGGCTGACAGAGCACATTAAATGTGTCACTCAACGTCACATCGTTGCTTGCCCGACAGGCCTTGCCGGGCCGTTTTGCCAGCTTCGCGCCTACTCGCTCGACATGTCGCAGGACGGGTGTCGCTTATAGGTATTTCCTGTAGAAAGTGGCTGCCATGTGGCAAATAACAACCACTTAGTCTCTTTGGAGCTTGAAACCGCATCGAGCGACGATGTGCATCGTGATGAGGTGGTATGGTGAGGTGGTTCTGCTTCCGTGAGTCCCGACAGGCCCTCCCGGGACGGCTTGGAGGCTTGCTACCAGGGGTGATCCCGTCCTCGCTCGGCTCACCTTCCCGGCAAGGGAGGCTTTTCTCTTAGTAGTATCTTGCTTCCATGGCTTGGTCTTCGTCCTTCTTTGATGCATGCTGGTCTCTTGAAGAACTAATCTCTTGTGCTTTGGTTGCAATCTTGTTCTCATGCCTGTGCACAGCCTAGGCAACGGACCTAGGGTTTTTTGCACTGATAGAAGCCCCTGGGCCTGCCCAAAACGCGCTGCTGGGCGTCGTCGAGGTGCACAGGAAGGGGCATGGAAGCGGCTGGCCCATTGAGATCTTCTTTGCTTCTGCATTAATCTTGATCCCGGGCCAGTCTCCAGTTTTCCCGTGCGTCGTGTGCAACATTACGGAAAAACGCAGATCGTGGCCCGCAGATTTCCCATGCCCCATGATTATGGGGCGAAAACTGCCATCCCACTTGCTCCCCGCTTTATGCGCATTCGCTAGGTGCACGTCATGCATTGTGATAGGTAGGTGGTGGATGCTGAGAGCGCGGGGATGAGCTCCATGGCTGAAAACCAGGCGTCACTGGTTGGAGCAGAGGGTCGGCCCAGATTCCCCGAGCCGCTGATGGCGCAGGGAGGCCGTATTGGGGGAGCGGGGTGCCTGCTTCCTGAGCGAGAGGCCAGCCCCCTGCCCGTCCCTCTATAAAAGGGGGCGGGAGTGGTGCACTTGCTTATACACACTCCTTCCTCCCTCTCCTCAATCTTCCTTTGCTCGCCATGGTGAGGGGACGTGGGCGTGGTGGTACTCTAGAGCCAGCGACGAGAGCTTCTACTTGACATCGCATCCCTCCTCCTCCGGACCACGCAGCGGCGGAACCCATCATGAGAGGAGGAGGGAGGGCGAGGTCGTGGTCGTGGTCTCCGTGGCGCTCGAGGGAGAGGAGGACGGGGTGGCGCTTTGGCCGCGCCCCCACAGGAGGCTCCTCCCTGATGGAAGGCCACGTCAGAGACCAGCCTCGAGAGTTCGTCATCAGGCTGTACAAGCCTCCGTGCACCCACCTCCTCCTCCCTATTCAATTCGTATGGGTAATGGAGCTCGAACAGCCGCCCGCACTGAGGCTGCACATGAGGGGCTGTGGGAATGGCGGCATGTGGGTGGATGTTGACTTCCCAGCTCCTCATGTTATGTACCTCCACCGTGGCTGGAAGACCTTTGCTCGAGCCCATAACTTGTCAGAGAGGCACGTTCTCCACTTTAAATTAATGGAGAGCGGCTTGCTCTATGTCAAGACTTCTAGATGCTCGGGAGCTCCCTTAGGATACTACGCGGAGATCTCCACCGACGAAGAAAACTCCTCCTCGAGCGAAAGCGACGAGGAGGACAATGACGGCGATGAAGATGACAGCGGCTGGGAGGGCGACGACTCTGACTTCGGCTGAGCGTCGCCCGCACCATCTTCATCAGGTGGCAGCACCATCATCTGCACATGCCTCTCCTTCTCGGCAAGGCGATTTGCCAGGGAGTTGGATGCAGAGGTGAGGATGGTGCCCCCCAGCTTCCTCGAGCATCCTTCCAGCTGGATCCCGGCAGGCTTCCTCGCGGGCTGCAGCTCCGTTAGCCCTACCGCGTCCTGCTGGCCCTAGCGGTGGCGGTTGACGGGTCGCTGTCGGTGTACAAAAGTAGGGGCTGTCCTTTTTACCCCTTTACCCGTAAAGACAAGCGATAAGCTTGCGTACTGTACACCTTTCCACCTCCTGTGTGCCACTGTGGCAACCCCTTTTGTCTATAAAAGGAGGCCCAAGGAGTCCAGGAGAAGGATCCTGAGCTTTTGGGCTAGACACGCACCGTAGCTAGCTCAAGAACTCAAGAACACTCAAATACATACACCAAAGCAGGACTAGGGTATTACGCATCCTCGCGGCCCGAATCGGGGTAAACGATCCTTGTGCTGACCGCCAGAACCGCTCTTTGCACAACCCCGCGCCCGCCGACCATAGAAGGGATTCTAGTGATCCCATAGGTGTCGTTTCCCGACATCTTTGGCGCGCCAGGTAGGGGGCGCAGTTGTGGAAATCTGGTCTGGTTGGAACAGCGGCTTCATCGTGGTCGTCACTCAAAGGAAGAAGACGACCAAACGGGATGCATCGCGTGCAGATGCGGTGAACGTCCACACTATGACAGAAAAGCTAAGTCACGTGATCTTGGTTATTTTCACTTATATAAGGCTGTTCTCCCCGGGAGATCTTGTTCTTTGTACGGGAAACCTGCACGTGATGGGACCCTTCCGCTGTTGGCAACACCTTTGTTTCTGTCTTGAGCCCGCTCGACAGTTCATGCGGCTGCGCTGGTGGCGGCAAACGTGGCCTACCCGTTGCCAGATGCGCTCTTGTCCTGCCTCGAGTCCGCTCGACAATTCAAGCGACAAAGCTGGCGGCGGCAAGGTGGCTCGCCCGACAGCAAGCGCCCTTCTGGCAGGGTGCTAAGTATCCGTCTTTAAAGCACTTCGGCATGGGTTTATGCGCTGATAGCCTTATCTCAACAAGCTAGGGTACGAACGTACGAAGAAAGATCTAACGGGAAGATAGCATGCATGCCATTGAAAGTACTGTAGAGTTATATTACATCAGTTGTTGCTGCGGTTCTAACTAAAGATGAAAATTGTCTTGGTCATGAACCTGCAGCGGTGATATGAAACGGGGCGCCTAATCCCAGCGCTGGCCCTCCAACCTCTGGACTCCGCTGACGCGGCTGATGATGGGCTTGATATGCTCCTCGAGCGTTGCAAGGTCCACACCCTCCAGCAAGCTCTCCAGCGCGGCGTCGAAGTCGAGGTCAGGGTTCCAGTATGCCACCTTGGTGAGGACCTTGGTCATGGCGCCCCGGCAAAGCTTCCGGGCCTCATCGGCCTGAGAGGCTGCCCTGTTGGAGCGGAACTACTCCAGGGCCCCGAGAACACCCTCGAAGAACATGATCAACTTGGCGTTGGGACTCACGCTTGGCTCCGGGACGTACCTCATGTTTGGCATCCCCATGGTAGCAAGCTGCGTGGTGATCCTGCCGGCGACCTCGGCGAGGTGGCTAATCTAGAGGTTCTCGCCCTTCACGAAATCCTCGTGATTGGCGGCTTCGTTCTCCCGCAGCTGCCTCTCCATCTCCAGATTCTTGGTTAGGGTCTCCTCCTGAGCCCTGACCTCCGACAGTGTCCCCTCTAGACCCTCCAGCTTCAGGTCTTTGATGGAGTCGTTGGCCTTGGAGAGCTGCTCAGCCTTGCCGAGGCCTGCGACCTGCGCCTCCACTAGAGCACCGTCGAGTGTGTCCTTCTCCTTGGCCAACTTTAGGGCCTGATCCTTCAGCCCATCCCGCTCCACCTCCAGCTCTTTCACCTTGCCGGCGTGAACCAGAGCCTGGGCATTGAGGGCCTCCTTGTGCCACTGCTCCAGCTCCTGGGTCCGCTGCACGACGAGCTTATCCACCTCCTCATCTTTGCCGTGGAGTGTTGAGGCAAGCTTCTCCTCACGCGCGGCAAGGTCCTCCTCCTGGGAGTTTAGTGCGTCCTGGTGTTGGTGCCGAGCAGCCTCGTCCTGGGAGGCCTGCTGCTTCGCCGCCTCCTCGGCCTTCTTGATGTCGGCCTGCTTCATGACAAGCTCCACCTGGTGCTCGGCCAGCACATCCTAGGCGGCCGTCAGGTATTTGTGGGCCTGGCGGAACCAAGCCTGCGCCTCGGCGACGCGCTCCTCGAGGTCCGCCTCCGCTTTGTCCGCCATCGCCATCCTGGACCTGGCCTTGTGCAGGCAGGCACGATGAAGCGCCTGGAGCTTCTGGAAATTGGCGCTCATGGCCTGGAGGAGCCGCTCTTCTAGGGAACCGCTGCCACAGGCGCTCGGTTCGTCGACAACCTCGAGCCCGGCGGCGGCGAGCACCTTGTCATCAAACACCTCCCGCTCGGTGGGCGCCCCGGTGCTCGCCGTCCTTGGGAGGTGGACGAACAGGTCGTCGCTCACCTTCAGATACCTGCCTGAGCCAGAGGCAGCGGAGGAGGAAGGTTGGTCGTCAGTCACCCCCTCCTCGGCAGCGGCCTTGCCGGCCTCCCCGGCGGGCCCCTTGCCGGCCTCCTCGGCAGCGGCCTTGCCGGAGTCCCTAGCAGACCCCTTGGCGGCGTCCTCGGCAGCGCCCTTGGTGGCCTCCTCGGCGGCGATCTTGTCGGCCTCGGCCGCGGCGTCCTTGGCGACCTCTTCAATGGCGGCGTCTACGTCCTCCGGGTCCGCCGAGAGAGGATCTGGATACCAAGAAGGGGATAAGGAAAAGTCAAGACCAAGATTCAAAATGAAGGAAAAGGAGCAGGCACGGGAGGCAGGTGACTTACCCGTGCTAGGCTTGGAAGAAGTAGGCCCTTCCCCGCCAACATCTGGCACCGAGACGGAGCCACCGGCACCCTGGTTCACCTCCTCCCCATCCGTGCGCATAGGGTCGGCGCTTGGCGCCCTTGCCGAGGACGCCCCTCGGGGCGGCGTGTTGGGTGTGGCCCTCAGTGGCTCCTCCTGCAACCATGGCGAGGTCAACACCAAGGGATCGCACCCTTGCACACGTTGAGGGGGGGAGTGGAGAACTTGCGCACGGGCTGCTGTCCGGGCTGCTCACCACCACCAGCGGCATACTCGAAGTGCCGGCCGGGGGCTGGCCGCGCGTCGGGGCCCTGGCCCTCTTCACCCTCTGGGCCAGCGTCTCTGCATCCCTGTGAATATGAAAACAAATCTAGAAAAGCGGCACGGTGTGAGAGGACGGAGATGACGAAAAGGCACAATACTTACGCATCCTCCACCTCCTCTTCCGTTGTCTTCCTCTTCATCCTTGGGCTGAGAGACCCAAAATCGAAGACGACCTCCGTGTCATCATCTGCTTGAGGAGGGGAAGCAGATGGAGTCCGAGGACGCTTGGAAGAAGAAGAGGCAGTTTCCTTCTTCTTCGCCACCGTAGCCTTCACCACCTACTTCGCCGCCGTGGCCCTCGTCTCGCGCACGGACGCCTCCATGGTTTGCTGTTGTTGCGCAGCCCTACCGGGCCGGAACGGCTCGCCAGAGCTGGCCCGCAGCAGGACTCGCCCTCTCCCTGTGGCCGGAGGGTCGACAGTCTCGACCTCCTCCGACGACGACTGGTCGACCACATCTTCAATGAGAGGGGCCCCAGTGCCGGTGCTGCTGGCCTCCCCAGCGGATTCCGCCCACTGGGCGAGCTCCCTCTCCTCCGCGGCCGCCGTGGCCTCATCCTCCACGCCGCCAGTGTTGTCGGACTCCTTGGCGAGCTCCGCCTCCGCCGACCTGGCGGCGATATGGTCCAGTTCTGCCTGAGTGGTGTCATGGACGAGCAGCGGCTCGTCGTGGACGTACCTCTCCGCGAAGGAATCGAAGAACTCCTGCACCTGATCCACCGGCGGCTCGGCCCAATTTGGGACGAGGCCGTGCATGTTGAAGTCCGGCATCATGGTGATGATATCGCTTTGGCACGAGTTATTGCTCAGCGGGACCACACCCGCCGGTAACCCAAACAAGGGCCCCTTGGTGACCTTGCCGGCCTTCGCGGCCTTGCCGGACCTCTCGACCTTGCCGTCTCGATTCACGTCAAGCTGAAAGAGCCTCTGGTAGAAATGGGCGTGCCCCATCACCATGAAATTGTGGTTCAAACCGGGGCGAAGCCTCATGATGTCAGCCGCATTTCTAAAAAGCCAGGCCGACCTCCCCTTGTTGTGCAAAGGAGCGATTCGGTGGTGGATGAAGTCTGCCCCAATCATCTCCAGGGTGGGCCCGGCAGCGGTGAGGCGATGGATCCTGGTGGTGGCGACTGTGAGCTTCCCATCATCAGCGTCGACATTGCTCCAGTCATCTCTTGTGACCGGTGGCGCCTGGCGAACCCGGCAAAATTCCTGCGGATCCTCCTCCTCAATCCAGCACCATCGGCCCCGCCACTCCTCCCACCTCTCCTTCTGGGCACCCTCCGGATATGTCCCTTTCCCCTGGGTCCTTGGTATCTAGGTGACACAGCCGGAGATGGCACCTCCCTTTTGGATGCGAGGAAAGAAGTAGTGGCGGAAGAGCGCCGTGTTGGGGAGCACTCCGGTGAAGCCCTCGCAGAAGATGGGCAAAAAGAGCCATGCACGCCACGACATTCGGAGTGAAATCCAGAAGGTGGAAGCCGTATGTGTGCATGGCGTCATTAAAGAAATCGGAGAAAGGGGGCAGAGGCCGCAGGAAAAGTAATCGACGAAGAATGGGTATCGATTTGGGCCGGCCTTGGCGAAATTAGCAGGGATGATGTGTGTGGCCGGATGCCCCGTCGTCTCTCCCCCCGTCTTGCACCCCCACAAGGGCTTCAATTAGTCCCGGAGGTGGACCGCGTATACCGTCGAGGGAAAGTAGGCGAGCTGCATCCATCGCGCCGCCAACTCGCTCTCCGGCGGCTCCTTCCCCCCGGCGTCCTTGGCCACTCCCTTGCCTTTGCTGGTTTTGGGTGGCATGGCTGTTGGGAGAGGTGAGAGATGAAGAACAGCGAAGGCGCGGCGGCGGAGAGCGAAAGAGAGAGCTTGAGAAGGAAGAAGGAGGGGATGGCGGTTCCAAGATTGGAGAAGGCACAAGGGGTAAATGAGAAGCGCGCCTGCAGTTATTCCTTTTTACGAGGAAGGCACGGGCCGCCTCTTTACTGTGATGTGACGCATGAGGGCAGCGGCCGCCCCACGCATGCCCCCCATGCCACGCACGACCCTCCACGAAGCGCATTCAACGCGGGTCGTGGGGAAGCGCAAGCTAGCAAAGAAATTACTGGGGTAAAATCCCGCCCCGCCTGCCCGTGCACCATTCTGGGCCCGACCCAACAACGCGTTGCGCTTATGTGTGGCCCAGGCCCGGGGGCTCCTGTAGGTTTACAAAAGTAGGGGCTCTCCTTTTTACCCCTTTACTTGTGCACGGGCAGTCAGAGCCGCGCCCACGGCCACACTAAGTAGGGCAGAGGAGGGAAGCCGAAGGCGCAAGACAACCAGAGCAACGCCAAGACCAGAGACACAAAGAGCAGAAGGGCGAGGTTGGCTCCCCCGACAAGACCCTTGCCGAGGCGTCCTCTGCGGTCCCCCAACAATAGCCTTGCCGAGGCAACTTGCCCGATGCCAGCGGAGCGCGCCACCCTTGGGCTGAGGGCTCCAACGCCATCAACCACATTGGGACAAAGGCTCGAGAGGCACCTCTATGGTGGCATGCAGATCTTTGTGAAGATCAGAAGCATACAAGATCAGATGAGGACCGGAAGACGACGATCCTCGGCGGGATCCTAGCCGAGGAAATCCACGAGACCCCCGGCAAGATCCTTGCCGGGGACGACCGCGATGCCACGGTAAGGCCCTTGCCGGGGCCCCGGCAAGGCCCTTGCTGAAGACACATGTGAGGCCACAACCAGGCCCACATCTGCCATGACTCCACCACCGTTCCCATACAGCTGCCAGCCCAACCAGCTGGGTAGGCACCTACGTGGAAACGTGCGGCTTCCAGACCAGCTCAGCAAGCACCTGCGTGGTGGCATGCAGATCTTCATGAAGACCCTACCATCACGCCATCTCAGCAGCCTGCCAGCCTACATTACACTGCATGCATCGTTGGCCTGGACGCGTGTCGGAGCGAGGCGGAGCGGCGACGGACGGGACGGGCCTCGTTGCCATCCCCGATAAAGCAACGGGACACCTAAGGGAGCTCATTTAATTTGTCTTGTCCCGTAATGACAAGCGATAAGCTTGCATCTGTACACCTTTCCACCTCCTGTGTACCACTGTGGCAACCCCTTTTGTCTATAAAAGGAGGCCCAAGGCGTCCAGGAGAAGGATTCGGATCTTTTGGTCTAGACACGCACCGTAGCTAGCTCAAGAACTCAAGAACACACAAATACGTACACCAAAATAGGACTAGGGTATTACGCATCCTCGCAGCCCGAACCTGGGTAAACGATCCTTGTGCTGACCGCCAGACCCGCTCTTTGCACAACCCTGCGCCCGCCAACCGTAGAAGGGATTCCAGTGATTCGATAGGCGTCGTTTCCCCGACAGTCGCCTCTGCCATGCTCTCCATCGATGCGTTCATCAATGTCCTCCCGTCCCCGCCAGGCTACCTCTCCTGGAGCCCAACGGGGTCAGGCTGGGCTTCTGCTCAGGCACTCCTTTTGCCCATTCACATTCTACCGCCGTGCCTAGGAGGAGAGGGACAAGAAATGGCATTACATGGCACTTATATTTTTTCAATCTTAAATTTGTAGGCACTTGCCAAATTTTAGTTCAAATAATGTAATATCTCGAGTCCATGTCTGTGTTCTGTAAGGTCTGTACTTGTTTGATCAGCATATTAATGAAAAAGATGAAGCTTGCTGGGGACTCGTGCATGTATATGTCAATGCAGAGGTGGAATGCCTCTATATTTTGAAATAAATGAGTTCCCCCCAGAAGGCTATCCTACCAGTACACTCTATTTGCTGCCGGGGACTAGGCCAATGAGGCGAAAAATTGCGATGAAGGACCAGCCCCCTGCCAATCTCTTTTTCACCAAAGGCAAATGCGACCATCCTGACCGAAGCAGCGTTTGAGTCAAGGAATGGGAGCACCTAAGTTTCAAGAAGCGGCGTGGTTTTCTTATGCACTAGTTTTTGCGTATAGAACACTTATGGACAAGAGGTAGAACTTATCTATTTGGCTTGTCGGAGATCATAGTGTTGGTTCATCTTTCTAGCTTCCTGTAGAGGCCAAGCTCATGGCAGAAACCTGCAGTTTTATGTAGATGGAAATGACACAAGATGCAACCTTATCTATATGCATATGCAATGCTCATGAGATGCTTATGGATGCAATTCTCATGAAATTCTTATGCATGCATGCAACTTGTCGGGGCCCCCCAGCGCTTCATTCATTTCTCTATTGCTCAGGGTCTGCGCCTGGCTTTGTACAAGGGGTTACATACAACTGAGGCAAGGCCTGTACAAAAAGGGTGGCAGCCGGGCAGGGCCCGACAGCCGCGCCTTATGGGTAGAACTAGCGGAGATGCTCAATATTCCATGAGTTTTGCAATTGAATGCCATCTCCGTTGTCGGATCACGGGTTCCGACAAAACCCTTAAGTTTCAAACTCTGGGGTGCGCACGAATATTTCCCCCTACCGATCCACGTCCTAGCTTTGCTAAGATCTCAAGGGCTAACTTGACGAACTTGCAACACAAAGAACACAAGATTTATACTGGTTCGGGCCACCATTGTAGTGTAATACCCTACTCCAGTGTGGTGGTGGTGGATTGCCTCTCTGGCTGAGGATGAACAATTACAAGGGGAAGAACAACCTCCTGAGGTTGAGGTGTTCTTGTGCTCTGTGTGTGGGTGAGGATTGGCTCAAGATCAGATGCGTGAGGCTTCATTCCCCCTCCTTCTGTGGTGGCTAGTCCTATTTATAGAGGCCCTAGTCCTCTCCCCAACAACGGCCAATTTGAAAGGGGACAGCTAGTACAGCTTATCCTAACAAAAGTAGCCTTCGCCTACAAAAGGCTCTGGTGGGGACGCCGCCTTGGGCTCCATGGTGACCTCCGTCCTGCCGTCCTACTGGTCTTGGTCTCGTTGCACTGATATGGAAACCTTTGCTTGACGCCTCGGTACTCTGCGCCTGCGCTTGCCCCTTTAGCACCAAAGAGGAAACAAGGACACTACACGCGCTGGTACCCGCGTGGCCCCCGTCTGGTCTTGGTCATCATGGCTCACGCCACGAGAACCTCGCGAGGTTTGCCTTGCCTTGATCTCTCCGCCCCTCGCGAGCCAACCTAGTGAGGCCGCTCCAGAGGAGGTCTTGTGTCGTCCGCCTCGCGAGGCTTGGCCCCCCGCAAGGGTCTGGAATGCTTGTTGGTGAAGATGGGCCCTACGGGCCCGCTTGAAAAGCCACGCTGTGGGCCGCAGGCAGGCAAGTCTAGGGACCCCCGTTCCCAGAATGCCGAAAGTAGCCCCCGGCCCCAAGGCGTGCTCGGGCTTGGCTTCGAGGTGAAGCCAGAGGTCAAGTGCGGAGCACAGCAGGCCCCAATAGCTTGCGGCCTTGGTTGATGCATGGCGGTTGATCGGACGTGGGCGTCTCCGCTTCCCCACGCTGCCTCGGCATCTGCCCGACTTGACAAGTCCCTGCGACATGCAAGGGAACAATGGCGTCATCGAAGAGGTTCTCTGCCGCGGAGAAGGGGAAGGCTCCTCGCGAGGTGCCCGACTGAGCTCAAGACGTTGCCAAGAGCCCGTCCCCGTGAACCACTGTTGGGGCAAGCACCACTTTTATCTTGTTCTTCCTTTTCTTCCTGTATCAAAAAATAAACCAGTATGGGCCCCGGAGGGGCGTGTATCAAACCATGATTCCTCAATCACTATGTTATGCTTATTATTTCTGTGCTGTGCTGTTGCTTTGCGTAGAGACGACTTAGCTTAGCACGCTTGGGGTAGCCTCCTCTTCACGAGGCACTTGTTTCCTGGCGCCTGTCAAGGCCTTCCTTGACTCGGTGGGAGCTTAGGAACTGCAGAAAATTCGTTAGGAAGCTCGCTAGGAGGCTTATCGTTCACCCGAGCCTTGACCCAGTGTTTCATATCGCGGTACCCGAGGGGCACGGATCAGGAGAGATGCGCCAACTTGTGGGCCTGAACGAGGGTGCCTCGCGAAAAAACAGATGGAAGGCAGAGAAAAGGAAAAACGCTCGCGAGGGCACCAGCCTAGCCCCCTCGCGAGGAATGTGAGAGAGAGAACAAGTTAAACCGGAGTCGGAAATAGCGGCAAAAGGCGACAGAACCAAATTAGCAAGGAACACCAGAAGCAAATTTCAATTAAAAGGAGGCGAGCCAACTATGAAAAGCAAATGAAAAGCCGCGTCCGGCACCTAGTCTATTCTTCAAGTCTTCTCACCAGCGCAGAGCTAAGTGCTGCCACTAAGACATGGGAGGGAGCCCCTGAGGCCCGAGGGCGGCACTCCTGAGACTACGGGGCGTGTGCAGCCGCACTCGTTATTACGTGAGAGTGTCATGGGCGGCGATCTTCACAGGCACTGGGCCTTCTTCATAGGCACTGGGTCTTTCTTCATGCGTAGAACTTCCGGAGGTGCTGGATGTTCCAGGCTTTCTGGATGGGTACCCCGTCCTTTTTCTACAAGCGTGTGGCGCGAGGCCTGGAGACATGGACGATCTTGAACGGGCCCTCCCACATGGGTGAGAGCTTATGCAGCCCTTCCCTAGAGAGGACCCGCCCCAGGACGAGGTCACCCGCCTCGAGCGTCCTGGAGCGGATGTTGTGGCAGTGGTATCGCCCGCGTGCTCGCCGATACCTTGCCGCCAGCAGCGGCAGCGGCGTTCCTCCCCCAGCACGAGGTCCATCCCCCGCGTGGCGTCCTATTGCGCTTCATCAAACGCCAGGTCCCCGTGCGGAGCGATGCGTGACCTCGTGAGGGAGAACTGCTTCTGCTCCGTAGACTAGGAAGAAAGGGGTCTCTCCTATTGGCTTGGGGCGGTGGTGCAGATGGACCACGGCACGGACTGGAGCTCATCGTACCAGCCCCTGCCGTAGGCCTCGAGCTTCTTCTTGAAGGTACGGGTCTTGAGGCCCCTCAGGATCTCTGCGTTGGCGCGTTCAGCCTGACCATTGGTCCTGGGGTGAGCCACCGAAGCGTAGCAGATCTGCGTACCAAGGTTAGCACAATACGTCTTGAAGAGATTACTAGTGAACTGTGCTACCTCTTGAGCTTGCGTTGGATTTCCCCTAAGAGGAGAGGATGATGCAGCAGAGAAGCGTAAGTATTTCCCTAAGTTTTTGAGAACCAAGGTATCAATCCAGTAGGAGGCTACGCTCAAGTCCCTCGTACCTACACAAAAACAATAGCTCAACGCAACCAACGCGATTAGGGGTTGTCAATCCCTTCACGGTCACTTACGGGAGTGAGATCTGATAGAGATGATAGATAATATTTTTGGTACTTTTGGTATAGAGATGCAAAGTGAAAAGTAAAAGGCAAAGTAAAAAAGCAAAGCAATTATAAAGTGATGGAGATTGATATGATGAAAATAGACCCGGGGGCCATAGGTTTCACTAGTGGCTTCTCTCAAGAGCATAAGTATTCTACGGCGGGTGAAAAAATTACTGTCGAGCAATTGACAGAATTGAGCATAGTTATGAGAATATATAGGTATGATCATGTATATAGGCATCACGTCTGAGACAAGTAGACCGACTCCTGCCTGCATCTACTACTATTACTCCACTCATCGACCGCTATCCAGCATGCATCTAGAGTATTAAGTTAAAAACAGAGTAACACCTTAAGCAAGATGACATGACGTAGAGGGATAGTTTCATGCAATATGATAAAAACCCCATCTTGTTATCCTCGATGGAAACAATACAATACGTGCCTTGCTGCCCCTTCTGTCACTGGGAAAGGACACCGCAAGATTGAACCCAAAGCTAAGCACTTCTCCCATGGCAAGAAAAACCAATCTAGTAGGCCGAACCAAACTGATGATTCAAAGAGACTTGCAAAGATAACCAATCATACATAAAAGAATTCAGAGAAGATTCAAATATTATTCATAGATAGACTTGATCATAAACCCATTCATCGGTCTCAACAAACACACCGCAGAAGAAGATTACATGGAATAGATCTCCACGGGAGAGGGGAGAACATTATATTGAGATCCAAAAAGAGAGAAGAAGCCATCTAGCTAATAACTACGGACCCGAAGGTCAGAGGTAAACTACTCACACTTTATCGGAGGGGCTAGGATGATGTAGAAGCCCTCCGTGATGATGCCCTCTACGGTGAAGCTCCAGAACAGGCCCCAAGATGGGATCTCGTGGATACAGAAAGTTGCGGCGGTGGAATTTGGTTTTTGGCTCCGTCTCTAATCGTTTCGGGGTACGTAGGTATATATAGGAGGAAGGAGTACGTCGGTGGAGCTTCGGGGGGCCCACGAGGCAGGGGGACGCCCTCGGGGGGCTCCCTCCACCCTCGTGACCGCCTCGTGGCTTGCTTGACGGAGGGTCCAAGTCTCCTGGGTCTTATCTGATGAGAAAATCACGTTCCCGAAGGTTTCATTCCGTTTGGACTCCGTTTGACATTCTGTTTCTCCGAAACACTGAAATAGGCAAAAAACAGCAATTCTGGGTTGGGCCTCTGGTTAATAGGTTAGTTTGAGAAATAATATAAAAGTGGAAAATAAAGCCCAATATAGTCCAAAACAGTAGATAATATAGCATGGAGCAATCAAAAATTATAGATACGTTGGAGACGTATCAGGCATCCCCCAAGCTTAAATCCTGCTCGTCCTCGAGTAGGTAAATGATAAAAAAGAATTTTTGATGTGGAGTGCTACTTGGCATAATTTCAATGTAAATCTTCTCAATTGTGGTATGAATATTCAGATCCAGAAGATTCAAGACAAAAGTTCATGTTGACATAAAAATAATAATACTTCAAGCATACTAACAAAGCAATTATGTCTTCTCAAAATAACATGGCCAAAGAAAGTTATCCCTACAAAATCATATAGTCTGGCTATGCTCTATCTTCACCACACAAAGTATTTAAATCATGCACAACCCGATGACAAGCCAAGCAATTGTTTCATACTTTAACATTTTCAAAACTTTTTCAATCTTCACGCAATACATGAGCATGAGCCATGGATATAGCACTATATGTGGAATAGAATGGTGGTTGTGGAGAAGACAAAAGAGGGGAAGATAGTCTCACATCAACTAGGCGTATCAACGGGCTATGGAGATGCCCATCAATAGATATCAATGTGAGTGAGTAGGGATTGCCATGCAACAGATGCACTAGAGCTATAAGTATATGAAAGCTCAACAAAAGAAACTAAGTGGGTGTGCATCCAACTCGCTTGCTCACGAAGACCTAGGGCATTTTGAGGAAGCCCATCATTGGAATATACAAGCCAAGTTCTATAATGAATAATTCCCACTAGTATATGAAAGTGACAAAATGAGAGATTCTCTATCATGAAGATCATGGTGCTACTTTGAAGCACAAGTGTGGTAAAAGGATAGTAACATTGTCCCTTCTCTCTTTTTCTCTCATTTTTTATTTGGGCCTTTTTTTATGGCCTATTTTTTCTTTTTTTTTGATTTTTCGTCCGGAGTCTCATCCCGACTTGTGGGGGAATCATAGTCTCCATCATCCTTTCCTCACTTGGGACAATTCTCTAAAAAATGATGATCATCACACTTTTATTTTTCTTACAACTCAACAATTACAACTCAATACTTAGAACAAAATATGACTATATATGAATGCCTCTGGCGGTGTACCGGTATATTCAATGAATCAAGAGTGACATGTATGAAAAAATTATGAATGATGGCTTTGCCACAAATACGATGTCAACTACATGATCATGCTAGCAATATGACAATGATGGAGCGTGTCATAATAAACGGAACGGTGGAAAGTTGCATGGCAATATATCTCGGAATGGCTATGGAAATGCCATGATAGGTAGGTATGGTGGCTGTTTTGAGGAAGATATATGGTGGGTGTATGATACCGTGAAAGGTGCTTGGCGGTATTAGAGAGGCTAGCAATGGTGGAAGGATGGGAAAAGTGCGTATAATCCATGGACTCAACATTAGTCATAAAGAACTCATATACTTATTGCAAAAATTTAGAAGTTATCAAAGCAAAGTATTACGCGCATGCTCCTAGGGGATAGATTGGTAGGAAAAGACCATCGTCACCGACCGCCACTCATAAGGAAGACAATCAATAAATAAATCATGCTCCGACTTCATCACATAACGGTTCACCATACGTGCATGCTACGGGAATCACACGCTTTAACACAAGTATTTCTCAAATTCACAACTACTCAACTAGAATGACTCTAATATCACCATCTCATATCTCAAAACAATTATCAAGCATCAAACTTTTCTTAGTATTCAACGCACTCAAAAGAAAGTTTTACAAATCTTGAATACCAAGCATATTATCATTAAGCAAATTACCATGCTATTAAGACTCTCAAAATAATCTAAGTGAAGCATGAGAGGTCAATAGTTTCTATAAAACAAATCCACCACCGTGCTCTAAAATATATAAGTGAAGCACATAGAGCAAAACTATCAAGCTCAAAAGATATAAGTGAAGCACTAGAGCAAAACTATATAGCTCAAAAGATATAAGTGAAGCACATAGAGTATTCTATCAAATTCCAATTCATGTATGGCTCTTTCAAAAGGTGTGTACAGCAAGTATGATTGTGTCACACTAACGAACAAAGACACAAATAATACAAGACGCTCCAAGCAAAACACATATCATGTGGTGAACAAAAATATAGCTCCAAGTAAAATTACCAATGGAAGCAGACGAAAGAGGGGATGCCTTCCGAGGCATCCCCAAGATTTGACTTTTTGGTGTTCTTGGATTATCTTGGGGGTGCCATGGGCATCCCCAAGCTTAAGCTCTTGCCACTCCTTGTTCCACAATCCATCAAAAGATTTCACCCAAAACTTGAAAACTTCACAACACAAAACTCAATAGAAATCTCGTGAGCTCCGTTAGCGAAAGAAAACAAAAGACCACTTCAAGCTACTGCAATGAACTCATTCTTTATTTATGTTGGTGTTAAACCTACTGTATTCCAACTTCTCTATGGATTATAAACTATTTTAATAGCCATAGATTCATCAAAACAAGCAAACAACACACGAAAAACAGAATCAGTCAAAAACAGAACAGTCTGTAGTAATCTGTAACTAACGCAAACTTCTGGAACTCAAAAAAAATCTACCAAAATTGGACCACCTAGAAAATTTGTTTATTGATCAGAAGCATATGGAATCAGTATTTTATCACGTTCTGGTGATTTTTAACAATTGTTTTCGTGAACAGAAAGTTTCTGGATACAGCAAGATCAAATAACTATCATCCAAGAAGATCCTATAGGTCTAACTTGGCACAAACACTAATTAAAACAAAAAACCACATCTAAACAGAAGGTAGATGGATTATTTATTCCTAAACAGAAGCAAAAACATAAAAACTAAAAATAAATTTGGGTTGCCTCCCAACAAGCGCTATCGTTTAATGCCCCTAGCTAGGGATAAAAGCGAGGATATATCTAGGTATTGCCATCTTTGGTAGGCAATCCATAAGTGGCTCCCATGATAGATTTGTATGGCAATTTTATTTTATTTCTAGGGAAGTGTTCCATGCCCTTTTTTAATGGAAATTGAAATCTAATATTCCCTTCCTTCATATCAATAATTGCACCAACCGTTCTAAGGAAAGGTCTACCAAGAATAATAGGGCAAGAAGGATTGCAATCTATATCAAGAACTATAAAATCTACGGGCACATAATTCCTATTTGCAACAATAAGAACATAATTAATTCTTCCCATAGGTTTCTTAATAGTGGAATCCGCAAGATGCAAGTTCAGAGAGCAATCATCAAAATCACAGAAATCTAGCAAATCACACAAAGTTTTGGGAATAGTGGAGACACTAGCACCCAAATCACACAAAGCATAAAACTCATAATCTTTAATTTTAATTTTAATAGTAGGTTCCCACTCATCATAAATTTTTCTACGGATAGAAAATTTCAACTCAAGTTTTCTTCATAAGATTGCATCAAGGCATCAACAATATGTTCGGTAAGGGCTTTATTTTGACTATAAGCATGAGGAGAATTTAGCACGGATTGCAACAAGGAAATATAATCAATTAAAGAGCAACTTTCATAATTAAATTCCTTGAAGTCCAATATAGTGGGTTTAGCAACATCTAGGGTTTTATTTCCTTCAATCCCAGTTTTATCAATTCATCATCAAGATCTAAATACTCCGAATTTTTGGAACGCCTTCTAGGTAAAGGAAGATCATATTCAGTTTCATCAAGATTCATATTGCAAAACAAAGATTTAATGGGGGACACATCAATAACTTTTAGATCTTCATCTTGATTTTCATAGGAATCCGGTTTAGCAGCCATCTTATTGACTAAGGTAGCTTGCATATCCGAAATTTCAGCAGTTACTTTTTCAAGACGAGCAATTACACCATCAAAATATTTAGACATATCATCGAGCTCTTTGTTCATATAACTCATAAAACGTTTTTGTTCCTTAAGCTCATTTATAAAGAAATTATTATTCTCAAATTGCAAAACCATAAACTTCCTGACATTGTTTTCGATCTCCTCTAACCTTTTAAGGTGAAGATCACCAAATCTAGGTAGAGCCATCGCGACAAACAAGCAATCCAACACACGAGCAAACGAAAGGCAAGCGAGAAAAAGGCAAACGGAAAAAGAGAGGGCGAATAAAATGGCAAGGGTGAAGTGGGGGAGAGGAAAACGAGAGGCAAATGGCAACTAATGGAATGCGAGAGATAGGGATTGTGATGGGTACTTGGTGTGTTGACTTTTGCGCAGACTCCCCGACAACGGAGCCAGAAATTCTTCTTGCTACCTCTTGAGCTTGCGTTGGATTTCCCTGAAGAGGAGAGGATGATGCAGCAGAGTAGCGTAAGTATTTCCCTCAGTTTTTGAGAACCAAGGTATCAATCCAGTAGGAGGCTACGCTCAAGTCCCTCGTACCTACACAAAAACAATAGCTCAACGCAACCAACGCGATTAGGGGTTGTCAATCCCTTCACGGTCACTTACGTGAGTGAGATCTGATAGAGATGATAGATAATATTTTTGGTATTTTTGATATAGAGATGCAAAGTGAAAGTAAAAGGCAAAGTAAAAAAGCAAAGCAATAATAAAGTGATGGAGAATGATATGATGAGAATAGACCCGGGGGCCATACGTTTCACTAGTGGCTTCTCTCAAGAGCATAAGTATTCTACGGTGGGTGAACAAATTACTGTTGAGCAAATGACAGAATTGAGCATAGTTATGAGAATATCTAGGTACGATCATGTATATAGGCATCACGTCCGAGACAAGTAGACCGATATCCAGCATGCATCTAGAGTATTAAGTTAAAAACAGAGTAACACCTTAAGCAAGATGACATGATGTATAGGGATAGTTTCATGCAATATGATAAAAACCCCATCTTGTTATCCTCGATGGCAACAATACAATACGTGCCTTGCTGCCCCTTCTGACACTGGGAAAGGACACCACAAGATTGAACCCAAAGCTAAGCTCTTCTCCCATGGCAAGAAAAACCAATCTAGTAGGCCAAACCAAACTGATGATTCGAAGAGACTTGCAAAGATAACCAATCATACATAAAAGAATTCAGAGAAGATTCAAATATTATTCATAGATAGACTTGATCATAAACCCACAATTCATCGGTCTCAATAAACACACAGCAACATAAGATTATATCGAATAGATCTCCACGAGAGAGGGGGGGAACATTGTATTGAGATCTGAAAAGAGAGAATAAGCTATCTAGCTGATAACTATGGACCCGAAGGTCTGAGGTAAACTACTCACACTTCATCAGAGGGGCTAGGACGATGTAGAATCCCTCCGTGATGATGGCCCTCTCCGGCGAAGCTCCGGAAGAGGCCAAGATGGGATCTCATGGATACAGAAATTTGCGGCGGTGGAATTAGGTTTTTGGCCCCGTCTCTGATCGTTTGTGGGTACGTATGTATATATAGGAGGAAGGAGTACGTCGGTGGAGCTTCGGGGGGCCCAAGAGGCAGGGGGCGCGCCCTAAGGGGGCGTGCCCTCCACCCTCGTGAACGCCTCGTGGCTTTCTTGACGGAGGGTCCAAGTCTCCTGGGTCTTATCTGATGAGAAAATCACGTTCCCAAAGGTTTCAGTCCGTTTGGACTCTGTTTGATATTCTGTTTCTCCGAAACACTGAAATAGGCAAAAAAACATCAATTCTGGGCTGGGCCTCTGGTTATAGGTTAGTCTTAGAAATAATATAAAAGTGGAGAGATTAAAAGGAGGAAGAGAGAACAGGTTAAACAGGTTAAACAGGAGTCAGAAATAGCGGCAAAAGGCGACGGAACCAAATCAGCAAGGAACACCAGAATCAAATTTCAATTAAAAGGAGGCGAGCCAACTACAGAAAGCAGATGAAAAGCCGCGCCTGGTACGTAGTCTAGCCTTGAAGTCTTCTCACCAGCACGGAGATAAGTGCTGCCACTAACACGTGGGAGGGAGCCCCCGAGGCCCGAGGGTGGCACTCCTGAGACTCCGGGGCGTGTACAGCCCCACTCGTTATTGCGTGAGAGTGTCACGGGCGGCGATCTTCACAGGTACTGGGCCTTCTTCACAGGCACTGAGCCTTTCTTCATGGGTAGAACTTCCGGAGGTGCTGGATGTTCCAGGCGTTCTGGATGGGTACCCCGTCCTGTGTCTCCAGGTGCGCGGCACCAGGCCAGGAGACATGGACGACCTTGAACAGGCCCTCCCACATGGGTGAGAGCTTATGCAGCCCTTCCCTGGAGAGGACCCGCCTCAGGACGAGGTCACCCGCCTCGAGCGTCCTGGAGCAGATGTTGCGGCAGTGGTATCGCCGTAGCCCCTGCTGATACCTTGCCGCCCGCAGTGCGGCTTCACAGCGGCGTTCCTCCCCCAGCACGAGGTCCATCCCCCGCGTAGCGTCCTGTTGCGCTTCATCAAATGCCAGGACCTGTGCGGAGCGATGCTTGACCTCGTGAGGGAGAACCACTCCTGCTCCGTAGACGAGGAAGAAAGGGGTCTCGCCCATTGGCTTGGTGGCGGTGGTGCGGATGGACCACAGCACGGACTGGAGCTCGTCATACCAGCCCCTGCCACAGGCCTCGAGCTTCTGCTTGAAGGTCCTGGTCTTGAGGCCCTTCAAGACCTCTGTGTTGGCGCGTTCGGCCTGACCATTGCTCTTGGGGTGAGCCACCGAAGCGTAGCACACCTGCGTTCCAAGGTTAGCACAATACGTCTTGAAGAGATTACTAGTGAACTGTGAGCCGTCATCAGTGATGATGTGGTTGGGGACCCCGGAACGGCTCATGAGACCCTTGATGAACTTGACCGCGGAGCCCGCCGGGATGGTGCGGACGGCTTCCACCTCCGCCCACTTGGTGAACTTGTCAATGGTGACGTAGAGGTAGCGGTAGCCCCCAGGCGCTCGAGGGAACGGGCCCAAGATATCCAGCCACAAAACCGCAAATGGCCATGTGAGTGGGATGGTCTGGAGGCCCTGAGCCAGCTGATGGATCTGCTTGGCATGGAACTGGCAGGCTTCACAAGACATCACCAGCTCGGTTGCGTCATTGAGCGTCGTGGGCTAGTATAATCCGCTGCAAAATGCCTTGCCGATGAGGGTCCGCGATGACAAGTGGTTCCCGCAATCCCCAGCGTGTATGTCGGATAGAAACTCCTTCCCCTGATCCCTAGAGATGTAACATAGTGAAACGTCATTTGGTCGCTTCCTGTACAACTCACCGTCCCGAATGCAGTATGTCGTGGCTTGCCGTGCCACGTGCTCCGCGTCTTCCTCCTTCTCCGGCAACGCCCCTTGCACCAGGTATTCCTTGAATTCCTTCGTCCAGCATCCCTCCTGGGCTCGAGTGCCAAGAGTAGGCGCGCTCCCGAAGTTGGGCCACAGGCTGGGGCTCCTGCAGCAGGCGGCTGCGGGAGCTCTTCCCGAGGCTAAGCTGTCCTTGAGAGTGGTGTGTCGCCGATGGCTTGAAGAGCCGCTCCTCGAAGACGCCAGGCTCTTGGGGCTGCCACTTGGATGCCCTCCTGGCAATGTCGTCAGCTTACTTGTTGGTGCCACGGGGCACGTGCTGCAACTCCAGTCCCAGGAATTGCTTCTCCATCTTGCGCACCTCCGCGAGGTACGCCTCCATGTGCTCGTCCTTCGGCTCGTATACCTTGTTGGAGAAGTTGACGATGAGCTACGAGTCGCCACTAATGGTGAGGCGCTTCACCCCAAGAGCTGCCGCAGCTTTCAGGCCACCTATGAGGCCTTCGTATTTTGCGATGTTGTTGGAGACCTTCTCGCCCCGCTGAAAGCAGAGCTGCACGATGTAGTAGAGCTTGTCTTGGGTGGGCGAGATAAGTACTGGTCCAGCCCCCGCGCCCTGGTGCGCAAAGGCGCCATCGAAATACATGACCCATCCATCTGGCGCCTCACTTCCCGGCGAGGTGGACTGGTCCTCGCCTACTTCAAGCATCGGGGCATCCGTCCATTCTGCCACGAAATCAGCGAGTGCGGCTCCCGTGATGACCCTGGTAGTGATGAACTCCAATTGGAACGCCTGCAACTCAATGTTCAGCTCAGCGACCGTTCCAGCGGAGTTGGGGCTCTTGAGCACTATCTCCAATGGGTAGGCTGAGACGACCTTGATGGGGTGGCCCTGGAAGTAGTGCCGCAACTTGTGCGAGGCCACCAAGAGCGCAAGCAAGAGCTTCTGATGCATGGGATACCGTGCCCTTGCATCCCGCAATACCGTGATGACGAAATACACCGGGTGCTCGACGAGAGCTAGCATGTTGGTGAGGCTCGTGTCCTGCGGGAGTCGGGGCGTCTCCTGAGGTAGTAGAGCTCCAGACGCTTGATCGCCGGTCAGGATCTTGGCGGCATCGTCCTGCCGAGCTTGGTCCTCTGTTGATGCTGCCACGGCTCTTGCGGCACCTTCATGATCTTGCGTCGCCTCGGCCGGCGGTGTAGCTTGGCGCGACGCGCCTTTGGCTTGGCGCTCCTCTCGAACCGCCACCAAAGCCGCGCTGGCAGAGTACGGCGTGGCGGCAAGGTAAAGCACTAGGGGCCCGAGGGGCTGTGGCGCCACCATCACCGGAGGGCTGGTCAGGTATCTCTTGAGGTCTTGAAAAGCTCGTTCGGCCTCCGGGGTCCACTCGAAGGGGCCCTTCTTCTTCAACAGCTTGAAGAAGGGTAGGGTGCGCTCTCCCAGCTTGGAGATGAAGCGCCCCAACACAGTCACCCGAGCAGCCAACTTCTGCATTTCCTTGAGGGTCTGTGGTGGGCTCATGTCTTCAATGGCCTTGATCTTTTCTGGGTTTGCCTCAATCCCTCTGTGGGACACAAGGAAACCCAGTAGCTTGCCGAAAGGGACACCAAACACGCACTTCTCCGGGTTAAGCCGCAATTTCACCTAGCGCAGGGTCGCAAAAGTCTCCTCCAGATCTTGGATCAAGGTCCTGGCCTCCCGAGACATCACCACAATGTCGTTGATGTAAGCCTCCGTGTTTCTCCCGAGATGCCGCCGTAAGGCGATGTCCATCAACCGCTGAAAGGTTGTGCCCACGTTACGCAGTCCGAAAGGCTTGCAAGTGTAGCAGTACACCCCACACAGGGTCAGGAAGGCTGTTTTCTCTACATCTTCTACCGCCATCTTGATCTGGTGATATCCTGAGAACGCATCCAGGAAGCACAACAGGTCGAGCTTGAGCGCCGCGAGGGCTTCCTTGGCGTCCCCCTTGATGGTGAGGACGCCCTTGCTTCCAGGCATCTTCATGAGGTTGTAGGACGGATGGGTCGCTGCCATGAACTGGGCCAGAGCTGGGTACCCGAGGATGGCATTGTACGGGAGGCTGATGCGGGCGATGTCGAAGTCGACCAGCTCGGTGTGGTAGTTGTCACGCGTGCCCAAGGTGACAGGGAGGCGAATCTGCCCCAGGGAGTGGGCGGCGCTGCCGCCAACTCCTGGGAAAGGCTTGCTGAGGCTAAGCCGCTTGAGCGGTACGTGAAGAAGGCGGAGAGCATGTTGAGGCCGGCGCCGCCGTTGATGAGGGTCTTGGTAACGGCCACGTGCAAATAGTGGGCGTGCAAAGCATCGGGAGCATACCTGAGCCGGCGGTGGTGACGGGGTGGTCTTCCGAGTCGAAGGTGAGGTCGGCCTCGGGCGCAACCCAGCCCGGCGGAGCCCCCGAGCGCTTCGAAGCGGCGCCGATTTGGCGAAGGAATGGCTTGACGTGGCGATCTGAAGGCGGTGCTTGAGAGAAGCCTAGTAAGGCCGCGACCGCGTGGTGCGCCGGTGCCGCGTAGCACGCAGTGAAGAGGCCGCGCAGCTCCTCCCAAGATGTCACCGTGGATCCGGGGAGGTTGAGCAGCCAGGCGCGTGGCGCGCCGGTGTGGGCCATGGGAGACCAGTTGGCCATGACCTTGTCATCACCCCCAGCCTCGAGGACGGCCTCCTCATATGCCAGCAGGAAAGCTACAACGCACAACTACCTGGCGCGCCAAATGTCGGATCACGGGTTCCGGCAAAACCCTTAAGGTTCGAACTCTGCGGTGCGCACGAAGATTTCCCCCTACCGATCCACGTCCTAGCTTTGCTAAGATCTCAAGGGCTAACTTGACGAACTCACAACACAAAGAACACAAGATTTATACTGGTTCGGGCCACCGTTGTGGTGTAATACCCTACTCCAGTGTGGTGGTGGTGGATTGCCTTTCCGGCTGAGGATGAACAGTTACAAGGGGAAGAACAGCCTCCTGAGGTTGAGGTGTTCTTATGCTCTGTGTGTGGGTGAGGATTGGCTCAAGATCAGATGTCTGAGGCTTCATTCCCCCTCCTACTGTGGTGGCTAGTCCTATTTATAGAGGCCCTAGTCCTCTCCCCAAATATTGAGCCGGAAGGGAGCCAACAACAGCCAATTTGAAAAGGGACAACGAGTACAGCTTATCCGGACAAAAGTAGTCTTCGCCTGCAAAAGGCACTGGTGGTGACGCCGCCTTGGGCTCCATGGTGACCTCCGTCCTTCCGTCCTGCTGGTCTTGGTCTCGTTGCACTGATATGGAAACCTTTGCTTGACGCCTCGGTACTCCGCGCCTGTGCTTGCCCCTTTAGCACCAAAGGGGAAACAAGGACACTGCGCGCTGGCTCCCGCCTAGTCTTGGTCGTCATGGCTCACGTCACGAGAACCTTGCGAGGTTTGCCTTGCCTTGATCTCTCTGCCCCTCGCGAGCCAACCTGGTGAGGCCGCTCCTGAGGAGGTCTTGTGCCGTCCGCCTCGCGAGGCTTGGCCCCCCACGAGGGTCTGAAATGCTTGTTCGTGAAGATGGGCCGTACGGGCCCGCTTGCAAAGCCACGCCGTGGGCCACAGGCAGGCAAGTCTGGGGACCCCCGTTCCCAGAATGCTGACATCCGGTCTCCAGACGGACTGCGCCAGGTCTGGTGACTCGAACTACCCATAAGGGCCTTCCCACTTTGGTGTCAACTTGTTTGTACCCTTGGTGGACTAAACGCGCCTAAGGACAAGGTCACCTTCCTCGAAACACCGGGCGTGAACCCTGCGGCCGTGATAGCGATGCAGGGCTTGCTGATAGCATGAAGCACGCGTAGCAGCCCGGAGACGGTTCTCCTCGAGTAGAACAACATCATTACGCCAGTGCTGATCTTGCACTATTTCATTGTAGGCAAGCACTTGAGGTGACCCGTAAATGAGTTCCGTGGAGATAACTGCTTCTGCCCCATAGACTAGTGAGAAGGGAGTATTCCCGGTAGCTTGATTTGGTGTCATTCTGAGGGACCAGAGAACTACCGACAACTCATGGATCCACCGCCTACCGTGTTTCTGCAGCGTATCAAATGTTCTCGTTTTGAGTCCTTGCAGCACTTCAGCATTCGCCCTATCAGCTTGTCCATTGCTTCCGGGATGTGTAATAGAGGAAAATGAGATCTTTCTTCCGAGGGCATGAACATATTGCGTGAAGGCGCGGCTCAAGAACTGAGTGCCGTTGTCAGTAATGATTCTTGCGGGATTCTAAAGCGGCACACCAATTCTTTCAACAACTTGATAGCTGACTAAGCAGTCACCTTTCTCACGACAGCTACTTCCTGCCACTTTGTAAACTTTTCGATAGCAACAAACAAGAATTCAAAGCCCCCGGCAGCTCGGGGGAAAGGGCTGAGGATATCGAGACCGAAAATTGCCATTACAAAGGGATTGTCTGAAGATCTTGTGTAGGCAGGTGGATGTTTTTGGAATGGAGCTGGCAGGCTTCACATTTGGTGACTAGCTCAACCACATCTTGGAGGGATATGGGCCAATAGAATCCTTGCCGGAATATTTTCCCAACTAATGCCCTTGATCCAATGTGGGAGCCGCACATGCCTTTGTGTATTTCCGCCAGCAATTCCTTTCCTTCTTCCCGGCAGATGCACCTCAATTTCACACTATTGGGCCTCCTTCTGTATAGAGTGATCAACAAACTGATACATACCGGCTCTCTGGTCTACTCTTTCAGCTTCATCTTGGTCATCGGGAAGTTCTCCGGTTTGGAGGAAATGGACTGTGTGCCTTGACTAAGTTGGAGCATGGGGCTCGGCAACAAGGACTAGCGGCACCTCCTCGTCTGCGGGGGCACATTTGTCATTCAAGGGGACCATTGGACCGGCTGGAGGGTGGGTCCGGCAAGTGATGGGGAGTTGTTTCTGGTAGGGTCCCTGCCAGGAGCCCTGGGAGGTTCTATCGGGAGAGGCTTACCGGAGCCCATCTTCCTCCTTTTTCCGGCTATTGTTGCTAGGGATACGGAGGGCTGAGTAAGATGGAGAACAAAAGTTCCTGGTTCCACAGGAAGCTTTTGCGAGCACACTTTGACAGATGATCAGCTATGCTTTTTTCCGCATGGGGTACATACTCTGTTTGCAATCCGTCAAAGCGCTCCTCCAATCTTCTCATTTCCTCAGCGTATGCCTCCATCAATGGACTTTGGTAATCCTATTTAACTTGTCTCACCACAAGCTGTGAATCTCCTCGAATGATCAGCTCCTTGATTCCCAATTCCGTGGCAATCCTAAACCCGGCAAGGAGCCCTTCATGTTCTGCGTTATTGTTGGTTGCCTCCTCCCGGGGAAAGTGCATCTGGACGACGTACTTCAAGTGCTACCCCGTGGGAGCAATGATAAGCACGCCAGCCCCCGCACCTTGCAGGGAGAAGGCACCATCAAAATACATGATCCATTCTTGGGGTGCTTCCTTGCCGGGGATAACTCTCTCCGGCATTACTTCATCAGGGGTTGGCATCCATTCTGCAATAAACTCTGCCAATGCCCTGCTCTGAATTGTTGATGTGCTCTCAAACTTCAGGCCAAAGTTGGATAACTCTAAAGCCCACTCTATTCTACCGGTAGCCTCAGGGTTTCAGAGTATCCTTTACAACGAGAAGCGGGTGACAACCATGATCTCATGGGCTTGGAAGTAGTGGCGCAGTTTCCTTGAGGCCATGATGAGGCCAAATATTAACTTTTGCACACTAGAGTACCTCGATCTAGCCCCCTGTAATAGGGAGTTAACGAAGTACATTGGGTGCTGCACCACTTTTCTCCTTGCCGCATCCTTGGGGTTACCCCTACTGTCGTTCTCTTCTCTGTCCTGATCCTTATTCGGCCCTGCCGGGCTCTACTCACTCTCTGCTTCTTCCACTTCCTGCTGTGCCACTAAGGCTGCACTAACCACTTGATTAGTTGCCGCCAAGTATAGCAGCAACGGGTCTTGGGGTTTAGGGGCAACCAAAGTGGGCACAAAGGACAAGTAGGCCTTCAACTCTTGTAAAGTTGTGTCTACTTCTGGGGTCCACTTCATGGGCCCTGTCTTCTTCAAATTCTTGAAGAACGGCAGGGCGCTCTTGGCAGATTTGGAGATGAATCTGCTAAGCGCGGCAATGCACCCTGTTAGACGCCTTATATCGTTGATTGTCCTGGGTGCCTAGATCTGCTCGATAGCCTTGATCTTGTCGGGGTTGGCTTCGATCCCACGATGAGATACAAAGAACCCAGTAGCTTGCCGGAGGGAACACCAAACACACACTTCTTTGGATTTAGCTTCAAGTTGATCTTACACAAATTAGCAAAAGTTTCCTCCAAATCCGGGATGAGGGTTGATTTGTCCTTGGTCTTGACCAAAATATCATCCATATAAGCCTCAACGTTTCTATGCAACCGTGGTCCAAAACCAATCTGGACTGCTCTTGCAAAAGTGGATCCAGCACTCTTTAACCCGAAAGGCATGCGCACAAAGCAGTACATACCACATGGGGTGATGAACAAAGTCTTCTCTTCATCTTCTTTGGACATGAAGATTTGATGATACCCAGGATATGCATCCAAAAAGGAGAGAAAATCACAACCTGAAGTGGAGTCCACAATCTGGTCGATGTGTGGCAAGGAAAATGGGTCCTTCGGGCAAGCCTTGTTGAGATCTGCGAAATCTATTCAAAGCCTCTATTTCCCGTTAGCCTTGCGAAATACCACTGGGTTTGCTAACCACGTTGGATGCAACACTCCTCTGACCACACCAGCTGCCTCAAGCTTCTTAATCTCCTCTGCAATGAAGTGCTGCCTCTCCAAGGCCTACTTTCGAACCTTATGCTTGACAGGTCGGGCATGTAGGGAGACAGCAAGGTGGTGCTCAATTACCTCCCTGGGAACACCGGGGATATCAGATGGTTGCCAGGAAAACACATCGATATTCGCCTGCAGGAAGGCAACGAGCGTGCTTTCCTATTTGTCATCAAGGGTGGCGCTGATAGTGAAGGTACCATCAACGCAAGCTAGCCTTGTCGGGACCTTCTTCACATGTGGTGCAGCAACCTTGGGTCTCTTGCTGTTGGAACTCTCCGGCAAGTCATCGACAGGCACACGCACTCCAAAGAGGTATGCTTCCCGGATTCCTTGCTAGTGTCTCTGCTATCCTTCTTCTTTCCTCTATTCTCCTTGGCGGGAACTGCTGCTACCACTGCTTCTGTCGCGACTGCATCTCGGTACCTCTTATCCACGCAAATGATTGCGTCCTTCTCATCTGACGGAATGGAAATGACTCCTACCGGCCCTGGCATCTTCAAGGTGTTGTAGGCATAGTGGGATGCCGCCATGAACTTTGCTAGAGTTGGGCGTCCAAGAATCCCATTGTACGGCAGGGGGAGGTCGAACACATCAAACACAACCTTCTCAGTCCGATAGTTCAGTTCTCCCCCCAAACGTCACTAGCAACGTGAGTTTTCCCTTAGGATGACTCCTGCCGGGATTAACTCCTTGAAATGTGCCCATGACCTTTAGCTCTTCCTCTGCTATCTGAAGTTTGGTAATGACCTTTGGGGAAATCAGATTCAACTCGGCCTTGCCATCAACCAACATCTTTGTGACTTTGAGATTGCAAATTGTTGGAGAGACCAACAATGGCAAACATCCTACCACGGTAGTGCGGTCAGGATGGTCCTATTCGTCAAAGATGATGGGCGTGTGTGACCATTTGAGCAGCTTGCGAGCCTCTGCTGCTGGCTGCATGACATTGACCTCACGTGCCCACCGTTTAAGTTGGCGGTGAGAGGAGTGCTGGGATGCACCCCCGTCAATGCACATGGCGTTAGTGGCCTTCTGGAACTCTTGCTCACTAGTTTCCTCTTCATACCCTCCATCACTCTCAACATTGCAAGCTTCCTTCTCTCGACCCCTGGCGGGTTTTCCTTGGTTCCAAAATGGCTTGCCGGGGAAATTTGCTTCACCGCCTCGGCCCTTCCCACCAGCGCCATTCTGACCTTTTTCCTTATCATGTTTCTCATATTCTACTCTCTGCCTCTTGACGAGCTGCTCAACCTGATGACACTCTCGAAGATCATGGCCCTTGGTCCGATGGATCTTGTAGTACGGCCCATCGCCTTTCCCAACCTTCTTGGTAGCCGCAGCCTCCCGGCGGTCAGCGTACACGGTAGCTTCCTTGCCGGGGGCTTCGTCCTTAGCCTTCTTGTCTGTACTAAGTGTGCCAAATCCTTCAACAGCCATCACCTCCTTATCTTCTTGCTCTTCTTATGACTGGTGGATTCATTGTCATCCTTTGAGTCGATGTTGATGCAATCCTCTTGTCCGGGGAATTTCTTTCCCTCCTCCATCCGAGCACACTTGTCCACCAAGATGTAAAGCTCCTTCACAGTCTTGGGAAACCGCACCTTCATCTTGGAACGAATCCTGCGGTTCCGCCCATTGGACTGGAAGGCAGCTATGACAACCGCTAGATGGATATTTGGGATATTCCTGTGGACTCTGCTGAATCTTTGCAAATACTTGCGAAGATTTTATCCTTCTTTCTGTTGGAGAAGCTGCAAGTCGCTGGGCCGCCCTGGTTCTTAATGGCCGCCTGTGAAGGTGCCAATGAACTCATGGCACAGGTCAGCCCATGATGAAATAGATTTCTCCGGCAGGTGCATCAGCCAAGACCTAACATTGGACTTGAGTGTCAAAGGGAAGTAGTTGGCAAACACCTTCTCGTCTCTTCCTCCGGCAGCTTGAACAACGATGGTGTAAATGCTCAAAAACTCTGCCGAGTTTTAGCCTCCCATCATACTTCTCGGGTATCTCCGGCTTGAACGTGCGAGTGGATGGCCAACAGACTCGCCGCAGCTCACGATTAAAGGCAGGGCACACAACCTCGAAAGGTAGGCACCCGCCATCCTCGAGTGCAGGCTCATTGACATCGGGACCATCGCACCCATTGGTCCGACGGTTGTCATCACGGCACCGTTCGATGACGATGCAAGCGTCTCCCCTCCGCCTACCCTCCGGGGCTCGCGCGTTGGCCTGGACGTGCTCGACGGTCAGAAGAGGCCATCGAGACGTCATCAGGTTCTTGATTCTGCCGCGCCCGTGCTGGTTGCCGCGGTGGGGACTGCACCGTGGAGGTGGCCCCTTCCATACGACCAGCAGCGCTAGCTGTTGTCATCGCTTGGGGAGGTCACGCCGGGCCAGCTCGCTGCGAGCCCCCACCCTCGGTATAGCCAATCAAACTTTGGATGGTGGCTCTCAATTCATCCATCTGATCGACCGCCGGTGGGAACCGCAGTAGTATCTGGGCCTACGCCATGGACTCCGTAACGGTGCTTGGCATCGGTGATGATGATATAGATCGCACTGTCGCCCGGCTCCTGACGGTGCCGGTGGTGACAACATTGCGCCCTCACTGTTGCGAGCCGGCCATTTGAATGTCATGATGACGCGGTGAAGGCGCTTGAGGGCCAGCGGCTCCATTGGGCACAACAGCTCGGTCAACTCGCTTTGGGGAGGCGCGCGCGCTGCGGTTGGGCCCGTGGTGGGGGCAGCCGGAGGGCGGTGGTTCGCCCCAGATTAGGCGCCACCACTGTGGCTTTGCCCTTCAGCAAGAGGAAGAGGTCCAGATGTGTGACACTCCAAAATTTTTCCTTTGGTTTTCTTCAAAATCTTGTTGGATTTGAAGGAGGTCACCAAAACCCTTCCAAAAATCTCTATCAAAAGCTTTTTCCCTCTGACAAATATTTTACTTTTGCATCTCCTTCAACTCTGGTGTTTGGTTTTTAAATTTTTCCTCTAATTGCTCTCTTCTCAAGGATTCAAAAAAAATCTTTGAAGTTTATTTTTCTTTCAAAAAGAAACTCTAGGAGTTTTTCATCCTCTCCCATATTTGAGATCATTTATGGTTTGGCCATGCACCACATGGTAAAATCTTCCCAAATATGTCTCCTTCCACCTTGGGCAATCCAAACATTCTGTCTCTATTAGTTCAACCCTCATCTGAATTTTTATTTCATTTAATTCTCTCCCTTAATCTTTTATGTCTATTATTTTGAGCCTAGGTAAGTTGCAAAGCAAGTACCTTAATGCATTTGAATTTTGACCTCAAACCAACTCCCTTGGATAGTCCTTGGTACCCACAACCTAGATCTAACAAGATCCACTCCTCTTCTGTTCAAAAATTTCAAATTATAGTCTCTGCAAGTTTGGACCAGATTTGCTAAATTTGGTGAAATTCATATCTACACTACTCCAAAAATTCTACAAATATTCAGGAAGCCTCTAGATGCAATGAGAGGCCCCTCCACCAAAAACCAGCTCAAGGAAAAATCCCTACATGCCTAGATCATTCTCGTCAACACCTTCCATGCAATCGCTTCGCTCATTTTCGATTAAGTTCGTGAGTTTCAGTGTCGATCTTCGTCAGAAAGTTTAGTCACATGCTCACAGTGCACTTCGCACGTTGCTCATGGCCTAGCTTGCTTGTCCGGAGCCTCACACGCGTGCTTGGCGCGTTCCTGGCGTCGGTGGCACCCAGGCCCGCCTGCGCCGGGGTGTCTTGCGGCGGCCGACAGGGAGCAGAACGGCGGCATAACGCCGTTCGGCGCCGCCCAAACCCCCTGGTGGCTCCGCGTGGCCATTTCCTCGCCAGCGCACGCATGCAGCACCGTCGCCGTGGCGCGGCACGCACAGAGCATGCTCCCTGCCGCCGACGGGCCCGCGCCGCCCCGTTCCGTCGAGCTCCCCCTAAGCAACCAAATCCCGACGCAGTTAGCACCTAAACGGAACCAGGGAACACCCACGACGACGCTCAATCTCTGAACCCTCCCATGCAACCACAACGCCGCCGTAATCACCTCGCCGGAGAACGCCGTTCTCGGCAACCGCCTCGGTTCGGCTATATATAGCACCCCGAGCTTGCTCTCGCCCCCGCACACCTCCTCTACCTCTCCAGACCTCGCCAAGTCCCTGGAAGGGCCACGAGGAGCTCTCCTTCCCCGATGCCGGCCACTTCGTTCCGCCTCGGCCTTCACCGTGATTCACTCCGGTGAGGTCATATCCTGCGCTCTAACCTCGTGAGATAACTTCTCATGCTATCGCGAGGCTAACCCCCTCCTCAATTCCACCTCCGCAGCTCTCTCCGACGAGGTCCACGACCACCCGAATCGCCGTCCGCTGGAGCAATCGTCGCCGCCGACGTGGTACTCGCCGGCAACCACCACCACCTCCCATAGACGCGGAATGGCGCCCTGAACACGAAGGTACTCTCCGATCTCCCTGCCTAGCCGTGGATCGCCGCCGGCGACCACCGCAGCTCTCGGGCGCCGACGAGCCCCGACTCCCTCGTTTGAATTTTCAAACATGACGGGTGGGACCCGCCCGTCAGCCTCTCTTTTGTTTTTTTTGAATCGTTTACTGAAAGCGTACTTTGGAAAATTCGCTTCCGCTCTGAACCGTTTTTCTGGATTTTTCTGCAAAGCCCCCTGGAAGTTTTCTGTTTCATTACAGATGGGTCCTTGGGTTAAAACCCTTATAGCTTTTTAACAGAAAGGAATTTTTGAGTGATTCTTTTTCTGTCCTCTTCAAATTTTTTTCTAGTTTTTTATCATATTTATTTGAAAAATATTTGGATCAACTTTCTGTACCCCACGGTATTTACGTTAGCGCGTGTATTTTTGTGTACCGTAGATACCGAAGGAGGTGACGAAACCGAGAACTTCGCCGAGCTTGACCCCGACTACTCCGAACCAGGCAAGCAAAGTTTGAACTTTTGATATTATGAGTGTCTGAGCATGTTTGCATTATTTTTGTATCATGGCACGTTCACGAGCATTTCGATGATAGTTCATCTCGTGAGCATCGTGGCAAATGAGCTCGGTAAATCCATGAGTTGTTGGAAACTTGTTGCATGGCCATGAGTTGGCATGAGTATGGGTAAGATGGAAGTGTTGTAGCATGCCAGGCTTATGCCATACCGTTGACCCAATGTCAACCTAAATCGGTCAGATTCCCATCCGTCTTCCCTCCCGTATTACCACCTGTTTCCCGCAAGGGATACGGCTTAGTAGGTTGCAAACCACTTCCTGGTACACACCAAATCGAGAGGCCGGGATGAAGGTTCCATGGCCCTGGATTAAGGCCTTTCATCCGTTCAGGGGCATGGGTGTTTCCGGTTGGGACCGAGAGGGGGGCACCCCTTAGAGCTGCGTAAATAAATTTGATCCCATGCTATTCGAGATTGTGATCTCCCGTCTCGTAGTTTTTCTTAAACGTTGTCTAGGGTGATTCTGGCAAACGTGAGGTATGATGGGTGTGTACTAGCTAGTTGTGTTTCCTCCGAAATATCAGAACGGAACTAGTCCTTCGTGACTATGGAAATCCGTTGGCTGTGGACAAATTTGGTACAAACTCTGCAGAGTCAAAATTCTTGAATTCATCTTACTCATATCCAAGTACCGTGTTCATCTCATCTTGTCGAGTGTCAGTCTCGGCGACAGGAACTCCTGAGAACCATTTGAGTATAAATTGTTTATTTTCCGTGAATGGACTAACCCGCTTATTGTCTTGTGATGAATAATTTCCGTGAGCACTAAATCTTGTCGATTCTGAATAATGTATTATAAGCCCTTTCTGCGATGTCGCTCAGACGTCCGATCATGCGGCATTGCTGTTATTTATTTTATTATAAGCCCTTTACGTGATGTCGCTCAGACGTCCGATTTGCGACATTGCTGTTATTTATTTTATTATAAGCCCTTTCTGTGATGTCGCTCGAGACGTCCGATCATGACATTGCTGTTATTTATTTTTGTTATAAGCCCTTTCTGTGATGTCGCTCAGACGTCCGACTGCGGCATTGCTGTTATTTATTTTTATTATAAGCCCTTTCTGTGATGTCGCTCAGACGTCCGACTGCGGCATTGCTATTATTTATTCTTATTATAAGCCCTTTCTGTGATGTCGCTCAGACGTCCGACTGCGGCACGCATGCATTTTTACTTCAATATAAGCCCTTTATGAGGTGTCGCTCAGACGCCCGACTGTGGCAATATTTTGCTTATTTGTTCACCCTTCGAGGCGTCGCTTCAGACACCCGATCGGTTTTGAGTTTGTCTTCTTTGGGTTTTTGAGCGGACTACCGCCGACTCCCATCTTAATTATTTTTCTATACTGTTTAAATTGAGCATTGTTAAGATTAACTATGTCGCATTCTTGCATTCATTTGTTATATCATTTGTCCGAACTGTCTTGCGAGTACTTTCATAGTACTCACCTGCTTGTTGATTTGGCCGATGTCGACGAAGGCGATCTCATGGATGAAGAGTTCGATAGCGAGTCCGATGCCTAGAGGAATCCCAGTCAGTATCGTGCGACCCCTGGATTAGTCATTGTGAAATATCCGCTTCCGCTACCCAAATAAATTCATCGAGCCTCACCTCGACGCTCGATGAGCCGCCAGCAAGAGACTTATTAATCACACCACCGTGTTATTCCACCAACCACGCATGCTTCGAGTCAAGAGTATTTCCACCCCACACCTTTGTGCCATATCCGCCATCATGTATAATTATTGGCGTGTTGTAATAATTGGTTGGGCATCTTTAGTCCGACCCCTGTAATATTGTAATGCTACTGGCTCCTTGTATCAAAGTTTTGTCTACCGATATGGAGGATTCTTCCTCATATTGGAATTCATAGGTCGGTTGTTCAATAAATGTTTTTATTGAAAAACCGGTCGTGACATGATGGAATGACCCCTTCGCTCGTACCTCGTGGAGGATGGACACCGGGATGTTGCTGTTGCTGCTCACCTCCGTTGCCTCCTGGTCCTACTTCGGTCATGGGGGAGGTGGTGACAACGCTGCCTACGCCGACTGCGTCCCCCGCAATGCCCACATCCTCGAGTGCCTCCGTGTCGCCCGCAGCATCAGTGGCCGCGAGAAGCGGAGCCTTCGAGGTGGACGGGTGAGCTAAAGCACCGGGTTTCTTCTTTGGGCGCCATAGTCGATGGCGTCGTCAAAGATCAAGATGGCAATGAAGATGACGCGCTGCTCACGCTTTCTGGTTCGCGCAAGTGACCCCTACCTGCACGCCAAAGATATCGCGGGAAACCACACCTATGGGACCAAGAGTCCCTTACTGGTTCAGCGGGGGGGGGGGGGGGGGGGGTTGGCACGTTGCCCAAACAGTAGAGGAGCGTGGAACAGCATGTCACAGATCACATAGGTAGTGTTTACCCAGGTTAAGGACGCCGTGAGGCGTAAAATCCTACTCCTTCTTTGGTAGATTGATGGTGGAAAAATGGTGGTGAGCGTAGCATGCTTGCCCGGTAGGGTTGTGATAACCCACATGTCGGGGGAAATGACACCTATGGGATCACAAGAATCCCTACTACGGTTGCCGGGGCGCAGGGTTGCAAGAAGAGCAGGATCAGTAGTCAGCACAAGGATCGTGTACCCAGGTTCGGGCCGTGAGGATGCGTAAAACCCTAGTCCTGCTTTGGTGGGTGTATTTCAGAGAGTTCTTGAGCTCTCGAACTAGCTGTGGTGAGTGCGTGGTTCGAAAGAGCCGAATCCTTCTTCAGTATGCCATGGGCCTCCTTTTATAGGAGAAATGGGCTGCCAAAGTGGCATACAGGAGGTGGAAAGGCGCACAGTGCCCTGAGCTTATCGCTTCTATTACAGAACAAGACGCATTTAATGTGTAGCTTAGGTGTCCGCTTGCTTTATTGGGGACGGGGGCGAGGCCCGTCCCATCCGTCGCCGCTCCTCCTTGCTTCGACACGCGCCCTGGTCAGTGAGGCATGCGGTGCCATGTAGGCAGGCAGACTGCTGAGGTGGTGCGGTGGTGGAGCCTTCGCGAAGATCTGCATGCCGCCACGCAGGCGTCTGCTGAGTTGGCCTGGAAGCTGCATGTTGCCACGCAGGTGCCTGCCCAACTGGTTGGGCTGACAGCTGCATGTGAACGGTGATGGAAACTTGGTTGGCGCGGGCCTGGCGGTGGCCCTGCTGGCGTCCTCGGTGAGGGCCTTGCCGGGTGGCCCGACAAGGGTCTTGCCGTGGCGCATTGTCATCCCCAGCAAGGACCTTGCTGGGGGTCTGGTGGCCTTCCTTGGCAAGGATCTTGCCGAGGGTCGTCGTCTTCTAATCCTCATCTGATCTTGAGTGTTCCTTGTCTTCACAAAGATCTGCATGCCACCACGAAGGTGCCTCCCGAGCCCTGGCCCAACGTGATGTTGGAAACCCTGGGCTCAAGGGTGGCTCGCTCTGTTGGTGTGGGGCGAGCTGCCCGGGCAAGGGTCTTGCCGGGGGAACCTGCTTCGTCCCTCTGCTCTTTGTGGTCTTGGCCTTGGCGTTGCTCTGATTATCTTGGGCTTTGGTCCTACCTTGGCTCACCTCCCCTGTTCTGCTTGGTGCGACCGTGGGCGCGGCTCCGACTGCCCGTGCACAGGTATAGGGGTACAAAAGTGCGCCCCTCTTTTTGTACACCGACAGGAGCACCCGGGCCTGGGCCACACATAAGCGCGACACGTTGTTGGGCCAGGCCCAAAAGCAATCTTGTGAGCAGGCGGGGCGGTTTTTACCGCGGTAAAACTCTTCGCGCGCTTCGCTTCACAAGACCCGCGCGCGGCGCGGCGTGGCGTGGAGGGGTGCGCGTGACATGGGCGGCATGAGTTGGGCTGTTCCTGCACGCATGCGTCACATCGCAGTAAATGGGCAGCGCGACCCGCGGCTTCCCCATAAAAAGGGATAACCACGAGCGCACTGTTCCTTTTACCCTTCGTGCAATCCCAATCTCAAAAGCCTCCGCTCGTCTTCCTCTTCTTCTCCAAGCTTTGCCCCTGCTCGCCTCCGTTGTGTTCCCGTCGCCCTCTGTCTTGCCCCCCTCCCCCAGCTGCCATGGTGCCAAAATCCACCAAGGCCAAGGGAGTGGCCAAGGACGCCGGAGCGGCGGAGCCGCCGGAGAGTGCGTTGGCGGTGTAGTGGATGCAGTCCGCCTTCTTCCCCTTGACAGTTGACGTGTTCGAGCTTCAGGACTCCTATAGGCCCCTGTGGGGGGTGAAGACAGGGGGGATTCGGGGCATCCAGCCACGCGCGTCATCCCCGCCGACTGCACCGAGGCTGCCCCAAATCGGTACCCCTTCTTTGTCGATTACTTTTCTTGCAAGCTCTATCCTCCCTTCTCCGATTTCTTCAGTGACGTCATGCATACCTTTGGCTTCCGCCTCCTCGATTTTACTCCGAATGTGGTGGCGTGCATGGCCCTTTTCGCGCATCTCTACGAGGGCTTCGCCGGGGTGCACCCCAACACGGCGCTCTTTCGCCATTACTTCTCCCCTCCGATCCAACCAGGGGGCGCCATCTCCGGTTGCATCGCCTGGGTCTCAAGGTCCAAGGGAGCATATCCGAAGGGCGCCATGAAGGAGAGGTGGGAAGAATGGCGTTGCCGGTGGTGCTGGATCGAGGAGAAGGACCCGCCGGCGTTCTGCCAAGTTCACCAGGCGCCGCCGGTCCGCAGAAGCGATTGGAGCGACATCGACGCTGACGACGAGAAGCTCACGGCTGCCACCACCAGGATCCTCTGGCTCACCAAGGCCGTGCTCACCCTTGAGATGATCGGGGCGGACTTCATCCGCCGCCAGATCGCTCCACTACATAACAAGGGGAGGCCAGCCTGGCTCTTCACGAACTCCGCCGACATCATGCGGCTTCGTCCTGGCCTCGACCACAACTTCACAGTGATGGGACACGCCCATTTCTGCCAGCAGCTCTTCCAGCTTGATGTGGGCCATGACGGCGAGGTCGAGCGGACCGGCAAGGTGGCGAGGGCCGCCGTGAAGGCCGGCAAGGTCCTCAAGGGGCCTCCGTTCAAGCTACCGACCGGGGTGGTCCCGTTGTGTAATAACTCGCGCCAGTCTGATATCATTGCCATGATGCCGGACTGCAACACGCATGGCCCTGACCCGAGCTGGAAGGAGCCGGAGGAGGCTGAGGTGCAACAGTTCTTTGATACTCTGCACGAGGAGTACGTCAATCCCGACGCCGAGCGGCTGCTTGTCCAGGACACCACCCAGGCGGAGCTGGACTACATCGCCACCAGGGCGAGGGAGGCATAGCTTGCTGAGGAGGCCGGCAGCGCCGGCGGTGTGGAGGACAAGGCCACGGAGGAGGAGGAGCTCGCCCGGTGGGCGGCGGCCGCCGGGGGAGCCAGCAGCACCGGCACCGAGGCTCCTCTGGTTGAAGATGTGACCGGCGAGTCGTCTGAGGAGGAGGCCGAGACCGCAGGTGTCGGATTTCCGGTTCCGGCAGACCCTTGAGGGGTTCGAACTCTGGGGTGCGCGCGGAGATCTCTCCCCTGCCGATCTACGTCTGATCTCCTCGTGCGATCTGTGCTGGAAATGATGAAAAACACAAGGGACACGAGATTTATACTGGTTTGGGCCACCGTTGTGGTGTAATACCCTACTCCAGTGTGTGGTGTGGTGGATTTCCTCAGGGGCTGATGATGAACAGTACAGGGGAAGAACAGCCTCGTGAGAGGTGTTCTTGGGCTTGTGCGGAGTGTTCTACTTGGTCTGGATCTCTACCTCTCTTCCTCTAGATGCCTCTACTCTGTGGTGGCTAGATCTATTTATAGAGGCCCTGGGCCTCTCCCCAAATAATGAGCGGGAAGGGCGCCAACAATTGCCCATTTTGAAGGGGAACATCTAGTACAAGTTATCCTGACCAAAGGTGGTCTTCGGCTGCCAAAAGCACTAGTGATGACGCCGTCTTGGGCTCCACGGTGACCTCCGCCCTGCTGGTCTTGGTCTCGTTGCACCGGAATGGTAACCTTTGCCCGATGCCTTGGCCTGTGCTTGCACCCTTCCACCAAAGGGGAAACAAGGACACTGCGCAGGCCGGGACCCGCCTGGCGCCCGCCTGGTCTCGATCGTCATGGCTTGCGTCACGGGCTCCTCGCGAGGTGCCACTGCCTTGATCTCTCCGCCTCCTCGCGAGCCTGCCTGATGAGGCTGCCCCTAAGGAAACTTCCTGTCGTCCGCCCAGCGAGGCTTGGCCCCTCGCGAGGGTCTTGAGCTTGAGCTGATGAAGATGGGCCGCGCTGGACCCCTACTTGAGCCACGCCGCAGGCCGCAGGCAGGCAAGTCTGGGGACCCCCGTTCCCAGAACGCCGACAGTAGCCCCCGGGCCCAAGGCGCGCCCGGGCTTGGCCTAGCAGGGAAGCGAAGGGGCAAGCGCGAAGCGCCGCGGGCCCCAATAGCCCGCGGCCTCGAGCGCCGCATGGCGGTTGATTGGACGTGGACGTCTGCGCTTCCCCATGATGCGCCGGCAACCGCATGACTTGACAAGTCATTGCATGCAGAGAAATGTGTCATGATTACCTGCGATCATGGTGCTCGGCGGTTGGCCTTCTCCGGCTATAAGTACGGGACTGCGTGAACCCCTTCAGTCCATTCCTTCCTGCTACTCCTTTCCCATGGCTCCGCCGAAGAGATCCTTGGCCGCGGAGAAAGGAAAGGCCCGTCCAGCTGGGCAGGACTCCCCACCGACCAAGCGCGGCCGAGGCCGCCCTCGCAAGCATCCCGCGGTCCCCGTAGTGGCTTCCCGCGGCCATGGAGGCGGCGCCCTGCGCGGTGGTGAGCACCCAGCTGCCGAGGGAGGCACGCCGTGGCCGCGCGGCCCCCCAGGCCGCGCTTTCGCTCGGCAGAGGTGCTGCCAGAGTTCGTCGTCTGGTCGGCGGACCCGACCAGCACCTGGCTCTAGCTTCCCCGTTTCTTCGTAGGTGAACTGTCGGCCAGCGCCCGATGCAGCTTCTGGCTCCAGGCAGATGGTTGCTGCAGCAGGGCCTCCTAGGCTTCCCTGGAGGTCTCCGCTTCTGGGAATGGGGCCCTGACCCGCGGCCGGCAAACGATTGCCCATGCGCACGGCCTGAGCCGGCGTTGCACCCCGTACTTCAAGTTCGATGGCAAAGCCACCCTCTACATGAGGGTGTTTGGGGAAGACGGTCGCCGTGCTGGGTGCTGCCCCGAAGATGATGACCGCGGCCACCTGCCCAGCCCCGGTACTGACAAGGATGAAGATGGCGACAGGCGTACAGGCGGCGGTGCTTGGGGCTCGCCAAGCTTTGGCGACTCTCTCTCAGGCAGCAGCTCCTCCAATGGTGGCCGCGACCACCCCCCGCGCCGTCGCGCCCGCCTGAGTGAAGGTAGCGGGTCAGCCCGCCGTCGTGCCCCGTTGAAGCGAGAGGAGGAATTCGCCTGAGCCCCAGGAGGAGTTCGAGCTTTCGCTGTAGGTTGGTGCCGGACAAGTCGTGTCCATTTTCCTTTTCTTCTTTTCCTGCGCAGAAAAAGTATGTAGTACGGGGCCCCGCGGGGGCGTGTTAGAACTGTTGCCGTTAATTATCGTGCTGCTTCCGGCATTTCTGCGCTATGTTTCCGCACCATTTTCCCATGTGTGGGAATTATTTTAGCTTGGTGGGGCTTGACGCGGTCCTCGCCTCCCGAGGCCGAGGCCTCGCCGTGCGCTTCATGCCCTGCAAAGATTAGAAGGAGAGGTAACTTTCGGTCTCGGTGGTGGGGGCGATCAGCCCAGGTCCTGCACTCGTGTCGCAATGCCCGTGGGGCACAGACTGGGAGGGGTGCTCCCGCAGAGGACTCGGACAGGAAAGCTCCAAACGATCAGGGCAGAGAACACTCGCGAGGGCGCCCGCGGACCTCCCTCGCGAGACTTGTGCAAGAGAAAACGAGGCAAGTGAGTGAAAAGGCAAAGAGTCGCAAGCCTAGGACGGCAACAGCTCCAGTAAACTTCAAACAAAAACGAACAAGCCAACTGCAGAAAGCAAATGAAAAAGCCGCGTCCGGCACCTATTCTAGTCTTCGACGTCTTCTCACCAGCGCGGAGCTAAGTGCTACCACTGGGCGTGGGCGGGAGCCCCCGAGGCCCGAGGGCAGCACTCCGGAGACTCCGGGGCGTGTACAACCCCACTCATTATTATGTGAGAGTGTCACGGGCGGCGAGCTTCACAAGCACTGGCCTTCTTCACAGGCACCGGGCCTTTTCCAAAACGCGATAGCTTCACAGGAATTTGCCTTCTTCACAGGCACCGAGCCTTTCCCAAAATGCAACAGCTTCACAGGCGTTTGCCTTCTTCACAGGCACCGGGCCTTTCCCAAAATACGACAGCTTCACAGGCATTTGCCTTCTTCACAGGCACCGGGCCTTTCCCAAAATGTGATAGCTTCACAGGAATTTGCCTTCTTCACAGGCACCGGGCCTTTCATAGGCGCTAGGCCTCGCTCAGGGATAGAACCTCCGGAGATGTTGAATGTTCCATGCGTTCTGGATGGGTACCCTCGGTCTCCAAGCGCGGACCCATGCCCGGAAACATGAACAACCTTGAATGGGCCCTCCCACATGGGAGAGAGCTTGTGCAGCCCTCCCCGGAGAGAACCTGCTCGAGCACGAGATCCCCTACCTCAAGGGTCCTGTGGCGGATGTTGCGGTAGTGGTATCGTCGTAGCGCCTGCTGATACCTTGCCGCTCGTAGTGCGGCTTCTCGACGGTGTTCCTCCCCTAGCACGAGATCCGTCCCCCGCATGGCATCCTGCTGCGTCTCGTCAAACGCCAGGACCCGTGCGGAGCGACGCCTGACCTCGTGAGGTAGAATAGCCTCTGCTCCGTAGACGAGGAAGAACGGGGTCTCGCCAGTCGGCTTGGTTGCAGTTGTGCGGATTGACCACAGCACGGACTGGAGCTCGTCGTACCAGCCCCTGCCACAGGCCTCCAGCTTCTTCTTTAAGGTCCTGGCTTTGAGGCCTCTCAGGACCTCTGTGTTGGCTCGCTCAGCCTGGCCGTTGCTCCGGGGTGTGTTATCGAAGCGTAGCATATCTGCGTTCCAAGGTTAGCACAGTACGTTTTGAAGAGATTACTGGTGAATTGCGAACCATTGTCGCGATGATGCGGTTAGGCAACCCAAATCGGCTCACAAGGCCCTTGATGAACTTGATCATGCGAGCTCGCCGGATTGTGCGGACAGCTTCCACCTCAGCCCACTTGGTGAACTTGTCCACGTCGACGTAGAGGTAGCGATAGCCCCCTGGCGCCCGAGGAAACGGGCCCAGAATGTCCAGCCCCCGAACTGCGAACGGCTATGAGAGGGGTATAGTCAGAGACCCCGCAGTCGATGGATCTCGCTTAGCGTGAAACTGGCAGGCCTCGCAAGCCTTCACCAGCTCTATTGCGTCGCTGAGTGCTGTGGGCCAGTAGAATCCACTACGGAACGCCTTGCCGACGAGGGTTCGTGATGACGAGTGGTGCCCACAGTCTCCGTCGTGTATATCCGCCAGCAGCTCCCTCCCTTGCTCTCTGGAGATGCAACGTAGGGACACGTCATTCGACCGCTTCCTGTAGAGCTCTCCATCCTTGATGCAATAAGCCGTGGCCTGCCGCGCCACACGCTCCGCCTCCTCCTCGTTCTCCGACAGGGTCCCTTGCATCAAGTAGTCCTTGAGCTCCGGGATCCAACACCCTTCCTGAGGCTCCAACGCCAGGAGTAGGCGTGCCCCTGAGGCCGGGCCGCAGACCGGAGCTCCTGAGGTAGGCGGCTGAGGGAGCTCCTCCCTTGGTTGCGCCGTGCTTGACAGTGACGGCACCACCGTGGGTTTGAAGAGCCGTTCCTCGAAGACGCCAGGCTCCTGAGGCAGCCGCTTAGATGCCCTCTTGGCAATGTCATCAGCCTCCTGAGTGGTTCCACGAGGCACATGCTGTAACTCCAGCCCCCAGAACTGTTTCTCCATCTTGCGGACTTCAGCGAGGTATGCTTCCATGTGCTCGTCCTTTGGCTCGTATACCTCGTTGGAGAAGTTGACAAGGAGTTGCGAATCGCCCTTGATGATGAGGGGCTTCACCCCTAAGGCGATTGCGGCTTTCAAGCCTGCTCTCAGGCCTTCGTACTCTGCTATGTTGTTGGAGACCTTTTCCCCACGCTGGAAGCCGAGTTGTACGGCGTAGTAGAGTTTGTCTTGGGTAGGGGACACGAGCACTGCGCCAGCTCCCGCGCGGTGCCGGGAGAATGCCCCATCGAAGTACATGACCCAACCGTCCGGTGCTTCACTTCCCGGTGAAAGTGATCGGTCTTCGCCTGCCTCGAGACCCGGTGCTTCTATCCATTCTGCCACGAAATCCGCAAGTGCGGCTCCCTTGATGACTCTGGTCGTACTGAATTCTAGTTGAAATGCCTGTAGTTCGATGTTCCATTCAGCGACTCTTGTAGCTGAGTTGGGGCTCCTGAGTACCCTTTCCAAGGGGTATGCTGAGACGACTTTGATGGGATGGCCTTGGAAGTAGTGCCGCAGCTTGCATGAGGCCACTAATAGCGCGAGGAGGAGTTTTTGAGGCATGGGGTACCGCGCCCTTGCGTCCCATAGCACCGTGCTGACGAAATACACGGGATACTCGACGAGGTTGAGGGTACTTGTGTAGCTTGCGTCCTCCAGAGGTCGAGGCGTCTAATGAGACGACGGAGCCCCCTGCGCTTGGTCGCCTGAAGAGGCCTCTCCTGCTCTGGGTGCGCTCTCCTGCTGCGGCTGTTCCTTTCCGGCTGCGGTCGTGGTCCTCACGAGGCCCTCTTGGCCTTGCTCTGCTTCAGCCCAGGCGGTCGATGCGGCCTTGGCTCGGCGCTCCTCCCTGACCGCCACCAGGGCTGCGCTAGCGGAGTAGGGGGTGGCCGCAAGGTAGAGCACCAGGGGCTCCTGAGGACGCGGAGCTACCATCACTGGTGGGCTGGTAAGGTACCTCTTGAGATCTTGGAACGCCTTATCGGCCTCTTCAGTCCATTCAAAGGGGCCCTTCTTCTTCATCAGCTTGAAGAAGGGCAGTGCTCGCTCCCCCAGCTAGGACATGAAGCGCCCTAGCACGGTTACACGCTCGGTGAGCTTATGCATCTCTCTGAGCGTCCTTGGCGGGCTCATGTCTTCGACTGCCTTGACCTTCTCAGGGTTGGCCTCGATGCCCCTGTGGGACATGAGGAAACCCAGGAGCTTGCCCGAGGGGACTCCAAACACGCACTTCTCCAGGTTGAGCCGTAGGTCCACTTCGTTGAGGCTCGCGAAGGTTTCTTCCATGTCATGTATCAGGGTTTTTGCCTCCCAAGACTTCACCACGATATTGTCGACGTAAGCTTCAGCGCTCCTCCCGAGCTGCCGGCCTAAGGCGATGTGCATCAGCCACTGAAAGGTTGCGCCAGCGTTTGGCAACCCAAATGGCATGCACGTATAGCAGTACACTCCACATGGGGTCAGGAAAGCCGTCTTCTCCACGTCCTCCATCGCCATCTTGATCCGGTGATAGCCCGAGAAGGCATCTAGGAAGCACAATAGGTCACACTCTGCGGTGGAATCGACTATCTGCTCAATGTGGGGGAGCGGAAATGGATCCTGCGGGCAGGCTTTGTTGAGGTTGGTGAAGTCGACACACATGCGCTCCTTTCCTCCCTTTTTTGGCACAACGACCAGATTGGCCAGCCAATCAGGGTAGCGGACCTCGCGGATAACCCCTGTCGCTTCCAGTTTCCGGGTCTCTTGAATGATGAAAGCTTGTTTCTCGCTGGGATCGCCGCCGCTTCTCGCTTCACGGGCGCACGTTGGGGCACACGTTGAGGTGATGCTCAATCACACCCTCGAGACCCTCGCTAATCGATCAGGTTCCCACGCCAACACCTTCTTGTTCACAAGCAGAACCTCACCAGGCCTTCTCCTGCCGGGCTCGAGGTTGGCTCCTATGGTGAAGGTGGCGTCAATGGACCCGTCCTCGTCGACCGGTACCTGCTTGGTTTCCGCCTTGTCTTGGGTGAATAGCTGCTTCTTTTTAGCTGGCGCAGCCCCCTTGGGCTCAAGGGCGTCGGTGCTAGCGGGCTGTGCCACCGCTACCACCCTGAAAGCAAGTTGGAGCGCCTGCAGCGCATCCCTTGTGTCTCCTGACACGGTAAGGACGCTGCTGCTCCCGGGCATCTTCATGAGGTTGTATCCCGGGTGAGTTGCTGCCATGAACCGGGCCAAGACCGGATAACCGAGGATGGCGTTGTAGGGGAGGCCGATGGGGGCGATGTCAAAGTCGATCAGCTCTGTGCGGAAGTTGTCGTAGGTGCCGAAGGTTACTGGGAGGCGGATCTGCCCCAAGGAGGCGGTGGAACCAACTCCGACGCCCGAGAAAGGCCTGCTGGGTTGAAGCTGTTCCAGTGGCACGTGGAGGAGGCTGAAGGCCTCCACCGAGAGCACGTTCATGCTGGCACCACCGTCGATGAGGGTGTGACGGCCACTTGGCAGATGGTGGGGGTGCACAGCATTGGGAGCGCGCCCAAACCGACGGGGTTGATGGGGTGATCATCCGAGTCGAAGGTTAGATCGGCCTCGGGCGCCACCCGGCCCGGGGAGGCTTCTTGGTGCTTGGAGGCGGTGCTGATCGAGCAGGTGAACGGCTTGACGTGATGGCTCGAGGGTGGTGCCTCGGAGCCACCCAGGAGAGCTGCGACGACGGGCGGCGCCGGTGCGGCATAACGGTCGAGGAAGAGATCGCGCAGCTCCCCCCAGGAGGTCATAGAAGCCGCCGACAGGTGGAGGAGCCACATGCGCGGGCCACCGGTGAGGGCCATGGGTAACCAGTTGGCCATCAACCGGTCGTCGCCCCCGGCTCTGAGGACGGCCTCCTCGTACACCAGCAGGAAAACCAGCGGGTCCGTCGCGCCGTTGTAGCGCGATGGCATCTCGGGCTTGAACTTGCGCGGCTACTGCACCTGTCGCAAGGCGGGGGCCAAGGCCCAGAGTCCCCTGGCCCCAGTGCCGGCATCTGTTGCCGGAGCGGGTGGCGCGTTGTCCGCCATGAGGGCGGAACGTGGTGTTGGTGGAGAGCGGGTCGTCGGGAGGGAGAACTCTGGTGCACCCCTACCTGGCGCGCCAAATGTCAGATTTCGGGTTCCGGCAGACCCTTGAAGTTCGAACTCTGGGGTGCGCGCGGAGATCTCTCCCCTACCGATCTACGTCCGATCTCCTTGTGCGATCTGAGCTGGAAATGATGAACAACACAAGGGACATGAGATTTATAGTGGTACGGGCCACCGTTGTGGGGTAATACCCTACTCCAGTGTGTGCTGTGGTGGATTGCCTCAGGGGCTGATGATGAACAGTACAGGGGAAGAACAACCTCGCGAGAGGTGTTCTTGAGTTGGTGTGGAGTGTTCTACTTGGTCTGGATCTCTCCCTCTCTTCCTCTAGATGCCTCTAGCCAAATAATGAGCGGGAAGGGCGCCAACAATTGGCCATTTTGAAGGGGAACATCTAGTACAAGTTATCCTGACCAAAGGGGGTCTTCGGCTGCCAAAAGCACTGGTGATGACGCCGTCTTGGGCTCCACGGTGACCTCCGCCCTGCCGCCTACTGGTCTTGGTCTCGTTGCACTGGAATGGTAACCTTTGCCCGACGCCTTGGCCTGTGCTTGCTCCCTTGCACCAAAGGGGAAAAAAGGACACTACATAGGCCGGCGCCCGACTGGCGCCCGCCTGGTCTCGATCATCATGGCTTGCGTCACAGGCTCCTCGCGAGGTGCCCCTGCCTTGATCTCCCCGCCTCCTCACGAGCCTGCCTGATGAGGCTGCCCCTAAGGAAGCTTCCTGTCGTCCGCCCCGTGAGGCTTGGCCCCTCGCGAGGGTCTTGAGCTTGAGCTGATGAAGATGGGCCGCGCTGGGCCCCTACTTGAGCCACGCCGCAGGCCGCAGGCAGGAAACTCTGGGGACCCCCGTTCCTAGAACGCCGACAGCAGGCCTGACACCGGCTATGGGGAGAAGGCGAGTCCTGCTGCGGGCTAGTTCCAGCGAGACGGTCCGGCCCGGCAGGGCTGCGCGGCTGCAGCTGACCTTGGAGGGGTCCGGGCGCCACACGCGGGCCTCAGCGGCAAAGAAGCCGGCGAAGGCCGCGGTGAAGAAGAAGACAGCCGCCCCTTCTTCATCCACGCGTGTCCAGACACCACCAGCTTCCCCTCCTCCGGCGGATGTTGACACAGAGGTCACTTTCGATTATGGATCCCTCGGCCCGAGGAGGAAGACGAAGACAGCAAAGGAGGAGGCGGACGACGAGTAAATATCTGGTTCCCTTTCTTTATCTCTTCCTCCTCAATCCGCGTCGCTCGTCTTGACTTGTCTTCGTCTTTGTAGGGACGTGGAGACGCTGGCCCAGAGAGTGAAGAGGGCCAAGGTCTCGGCGGGTGGCCAGCCCCCGGCTGGTACTTCGAGGGCGCCACTGGTGGTGTTGAGCAGCCCGGACAGCAGCCCCCGGCATAGCCCCCAGCGTAAGTTCATCACTCTTCCCCCGTCGACATGTGTCAGGGGCACGACACTTTGGTGCTGACCTTGCCAGGTATGCAGGAGGAGAGCAGCAGCAGAAGGAGCCGCAGAGGGCTACTCCCAACATGCCGCCCCCATCGACCATGCCGCCTCGAGGGGCATCCCCGGCAAGGGCGCCAAGCACCGAGCCCACGCACATGGAGGAGGAGGAATACTTGGGCGCCGGCGGCTTTGCCTCGACGCCAAATGTTGGCGGGGAGGGGACTTCCGGTGCCCAGCCTGGTGCTAGGACTGGTAAGTCGTTCGCCGTTCATCCCTGTTCCTTTTTCTTTCTGGCTCTTGGTCCTGGCCTTGCCTCACTCCCTTCTTTGGTGTCCAGATCCCTCCTCAGTGAACTCGGAGGACGTGGACGCCATCATCGAGTGCGAACGCCGAGGCGAACGCCGAGAAGATCGCCGCGGAGGAGGCCGTCAGAGGCGCTGCTGAGGACGCCGGCAAGGGGCCCTCCGGGGAGGCCGGCAAGGCCGCCGCTAAGGAGACCGGCAAGGGGCCTGCCGGGAGGCCAGCGGGGCCGCCGCCGAGGAGGAGGAGGAGGCGGATGACGACCAGCCTTCCTCTTCCGCTGCTTCCGGCTTCGGCAAGTACCTGAGGGTGAGTGACGACTTGTTCGTCCACCTTCCAGGCACGTCAAGCACAAGGACACCCGTTGAGGGAGAGGTGTTCGACGACGAAGTGCTCGCCGCTGCTGGGCTTGAAGTCGTCGACGAGCCGATCATTGGTGGCGACGGCTCGCAGGAAAAGCGGCTCCTCCACGCCATGGGCGCCAGCTTTCGGAAGCTCCAAGCGCTCCACCGCGCCCGCCTTGACAAGGTTAAGTCCAGGACGGCGGTGGTGGAGAAGGCAGAGGTGGACCTCCAGAAGCGCGTTGCTGAGACGCAGGACTGGTTCCGCGAGGCTCACAAGGAGCTGAAGGCTGCCCAGGGCAAGCTGGCCAAGCGCGATGTGGAGCTCACCATGAAGCTGGCCGACATCGAGAAGGCCCAGGAGACGGCGAAGGGCTTGGCCGCTGCCGCCGAGGCCGCCCGGACCCAGCACGAGGCCACACTAAACTCCCAGGAGGAGGACCTCACCGCACGCGAGGAGAAGCTTGCTGCCACGCTTCGCAGCAAGGACGAACAGGTGGAGTTGCTTGTCTTGCAGCGGACCAGTGGGCTGGAGAAGAGGCACAAAGAGGCACTCAATGCCTAGACCCAGGTTCACGCCGGCAAGAGGAAGGAGCTGGAGGCGGAGCGGGACGAGCTGAAGGAGCAGGCCCTGAAGCTGTCCTAGGAGAAGGATACGCTCAACAGCGCCCTGACAAAGGCGCAGGGTGCGGCCGTCAGAAGGGCCGGGAGCTCTCCGAGGCCAACAACTCCATCAAAGACCTCAAGCTAAAGCCGGAGGGTCTCGAAAAGGTGTTGTTGGAGGCCAAAACCCGAGAGGGGACCCTGGCCAAGGAGCTGGAGGCTGAGAAGCAGTTGCGGAAGAACGAGGGCCTCAACTTCGCTGATCACGTGGAGGGCGAGAACCGCTGGCTCGACCGCCTCGCCACCGTCGTCAACCAGGCCGCCGCGCAGCTGGCCATCATGGGGATGCCGAACGTGAGGTATGTCCCAGAGCGGAGCGTGAGCGCCAACTACAGCCTGACACTGTTCTTTGATAAGATTGTCGGCGCTTTGGAGCGGCTTCACGTCCCGGAAGCTTTTCCAGGGCGCCATGACCAAGGTTCTCACCAAGGTGGCACACTGGTACCCCGACCTCGACTTCGACGCCGCGCTGGAGAGCTTGCCAGAGGGTACTGACCTCGCGCCGCTCAGGGAGCGCATCAAGCCCATCATCAGTCGTGTCGGCGGAATTCTGAGGGTGGAGGGCCAGCGTCGGGACTAGGCACCCCATTTCTTATCGCCGCTGCAGGTTAACAACCAGGACAATTGCTATCTCTACATAGAACCAGAACAACAATTTGATGAAATATGACTCTGCAACAGTTTTAATATCATGCATGTCATTTTCCTGTTCGATTTTCCTTTGTATGTCCACCCTACGTTAACTGGGTAGGTTTACCGGCGCGTAAACCCAGGGCGGCGTCTTGGGGACGGATCCCCATTGGCCTGCCGGGTGTGCTTGCTACCGGGCAAACCACCTTGCCGTCCTTAGCACGGCCGCCCGAACCGTCGAGCTGGAAGGCTACCCCGCCACTCTCGACGCGGGCGCTTGAGCTGTTGAGCGGACTCGAAACAGAACAAGGGCGTTGCCAATTGCGGAAGGGCCCCTTTGCGTGCAGGTTTCTCATACATAGACAAAATCTCCGAGAACAATAACCTTATATATAGACGGAAATAACTCAAAGCTCTGAATGACTTAGCGTTTCTGTCGCCGCGCCAGCGTCGTTCTTCCAGCCTTCTTCTTCTCAGGAGACAGGGCGATGAAGAATCGATAGGTTAGCTACTAGGCCAGATTCTCACAATTGCGCCCCCTACCTGGCGCGCCAAAGATGTTGGGGAAAACGACACCTATGGGATCACAAGAATCCCTACTACGGTTGCCGGGGCGCAGGGTTGCAAGAAGAGCAGGATCAGTAGTCAGCACAAGGATTGTTTACCCAGCTTTGGGCCGCGAGGATGCGTAAAACCCTAGTCCTGCTTTGGTGGGTGTATTTCAGAGAGTTCTTGAGCTCTTGAACTAGCTGTGGTGAGTGTGTGGTTTGAAAGAGCCGAATCCTTCTTCAGTATGCCATGGGCCTCCTTTTATAGGCGAAACGGGCTGCCACATTGGCATACAAGAGGTGGAAAGGCGCACAGTGCCCTGAGGTTATCGCTTGTATTACAGGACAAGACGCATTTAATGTGTAGCTTAGGTGTCCCCTTACTTTATTGGGGACGGGGGCGAGGCCCGTCAGCTTGTATCTCCCTGTGCGCTGCTCCGTTTTGTCCGTGTAATATGTCAAATTGTTCGTCTCGATGAGTATATCATTTCTTCACATTAGCATCATGTTCATTTGAGTCCATCTTGATGCCTGAATCTTTGTTGCAAGAGTGCTATATGATGTTAATCTGCTGAAACTGTTATAACTTGATGATTTGTCATTTTTGTTGCATTTGATGTGTGCAACCTATCAGGTTGATGTCTACATGTGTTTTGTGCTATGTCATGCCATCTTTACAGGGGTGCCATCCATGTATTTTTGTGATTCCTGTAGTGAGCTCATCAAGCTTGTTAAGTAGGGTACTTGCTGTTGCTGTTTTGCATGTCTGAATCTGCTATTTCATGATGCTATGTTAACCTGCTGCTACAAGTCATTCTATGCATAATCTGGAGATGTTCACTAAGGATGTTTTGTCATACATGTCTTGCTCTATCCATCCATGCCCCTGGTTGCATTTATAGCTTGCGGTAGCTTGTTGTAATCTTGCTCTAAAGTTGCTAAATAATGTTGCTGTCAGCCTGTTATCATTAAGTTCAATGTTTCCATGATTGTTGCTAGTGATCAATGCACTCTATGAACTTGATCTTGTCATGCTTAGCTTCATAAATATTTATTTTTACTGTTGGTTGCCTTTCAATGCCATGTATTTCTCTGTGATGAGTGATTCAAGCTCACCAATATGCCTACTTATTGTTGTTCCTGCCATGTATGAATCTGTAATATAACTTGCTATGTTTACATGGGTGCCATCATATCTTCGGATCCTTTTTGTCTCATGGTCAGTGAGGGACTTTTGTTATATGAAATTATTATATTCATTCCATGCATTTGTTTGCCATGTTGAGTTCCTGTAGCATGTTGTTTGATAGCTCTAAACATTGCAACCTGATGTTATTTCTGCTAAAGTCTGAAACTGTTATTATTCGCAATCTTGCAATGTGTGTTTGAGCATGTTTTAGTCATTTATGGAGATAGCTCATTGTTAATGTTTTGTAATGCTTTACCTGTACATCATGCCCATGCCTTTTTTTTCACGTTGGGTTTCTTTAGCATGTTGTTTTGATGCTTGCAATATGCCTAGTTGCTGTTTTGGACAGATTGTTGCTATAACTTGTTTCATGTGTATGTGTTGAACCGTTGCTCCGTTTTGAGTGTGCTCTTTATGAAACTTGCTTAGAATTGCATGTAGTTTCATATTATCATGTTGCATCCTTGTTTTGAGGTGTTTGCTTGATGTTTGTATGCATTTTGCATCAATGCCATGTTTAACTTGTTTTGTTCATATCTTCTAGGCCGTAGCTCCGAATTAAATGAACTTTATATGTAACTTGACTAGAATTTCGTGTAGATCATCGTGGTGCATCTTAACTTGCTGTTTAACAACTGGAACATAATGTTTATTCAGATCTGGACCTATTTCGAAATTTGCATATGAGGACTTCACCGAATTGTTATATGTTGTTCCGGCCTCATTTAAACTTGCCTTGATGTGTTGCTCTTGTTTGCATCATCTCTTGCCATGAGTAGCTCCATGTAGCCTTGTCATGCATCATGCTTGTTGTGCATCATGCCTTGTTCATGTGTGGTGTGTTTACTATGTTGTGTGCTTCTTCTTGATAGTTCCTGTTTCGTTGCGATCGTGAGGATTCGTTCGTCTACGCTTGGTTCGGCTTCATCCGTTCGTCTTCGTCATGGACTCGTTCTTCTTCCTTGCGGGATTTCAGGCAAGATGACCGTTACCTTGGATCTCATTACTATCATTGCTATGCTAGTTGCTTCGTTCTATCGCTATGCTGCGCTACCTATTACATGTTTATCAAGCCATCCCAAATTGCCATGTCAGCCTCTAACCTTTGACACTTTTCCTATGCAAACCGTTGTTTCGCTATGTTACCGCTTTGCTCAGCCCCTCTTATAGCGTTGCTAGTTGCAGGTGAAGATGAAGTTTGCTCCATGGTGGACAGGATTTTGTTGGGATATCACAATATCTCTTATATTATTAATGCATCTATATACTTGGAAAAGGGTGGAAGGCTCGGCCTTATGCCTGGTTTTTTGTTCCACTTTTGCCGCCCTAGTTTCCGTCATATCGGTATTATGTTCCCGGATTTTGCGTCCCTAACGCGGTTGAGTGATTTATGGGACCCCCTTGACAGTTTGCTTTGAATAAGACTCTTCCAGCAAGGCCCAACCTTGGTTTTACCATTTGCCTCACCTAGCCCTTTTTCCATTGGGTTTCCGGAGCCCAAGGGTCATCTTTATTTTAGCCCCGCCCCCGGGCCAGTGCTCCTTCGAGTGTTGGTCCGAAACGGGCAGATCATGAGGCCACCACGGGCAACTCGAGGGCTGGTTTTACTCAGAGGCTGACCTATCCGTGTGCCCCGAGAACGAGATATTTGCAGCTGCTATCGGGATTTGTCGGCACATCGGGCGGCTTTGCTGGTCTTGTTTTATTCTTTGTCGAAATGTCTTGTAGCCGGATTCCGAGCCTGATCGGGTCTTCCGGGAGAAGGAATATCCTTCGTTGATCGCGAGAGCTTATCATGGGCTAAGTTGGGACACCCTGCAGGGTATTATCTTTCAAAGCCGTGCCCGCGGTTATGTGGCAGATGGGAATTTGTTAATATCCGGTTGTAGTAAACTTGAAGTAAACTCTTCTAAAATACACCAACCGTGTAGCGTAACCATGAGTGTCTCTTTTCGGGGTTGATCGAGAGGAGAACACGGTTTCGGGTTATGTCCGACCTAAGTAGGAGTTCGTGATCACTTCTTGATCATTACTAGTTGACGACCGTTCCTTTGTTTCTCTTCTCGCTCTCTTTTGCGTATGTTAGCCACCATATATGCTTAGCCGCTGCTGCAACCTCACCACTTTACCCCTTCCTTTCCCATTAAGCTTTGCTAGTCTTGATACCCATGGTAATGGGATTGCTGAGTCCTCGTGGCTCACAGATTACTACACCAACAGTTACAGGTACAGGTTATGCGATGATCATGACGCGAGAGCGATGTTTACTTGTTTTGGAGTTCTTCTTCTGCTTGTTCAATCAGGGGATAGGTTCCAGGTCGACAGCCTGGGCTAGCAGGGTGGATGTCGTTTGAGTTTCTGTTTATGTTTCATCCGTAGTCGGATGTTGTTCTCATGTATTGTGATGTTGTATTCGTGTGGCATTGTATGCCTTATGTATGTATCCCCATCTATTATGTAATGTTGATGTAATGATATCCACCTTGCAAAAGCGTTTCAATATGCGGTTCTATCCTTGGTGGCACCTTCGAGTCTCTTTAGGATAGTATCGCATATTGGGCGTGACATTTATACTCCCCCACCACCAACAAGCATCCAACTAACAACGGGTGCCTCCAACTAACAACAGTCCTGGAGGAGTTTTGTTTGCAATTATTTTGATTTGGTTTGAGCATGGGACTGGGCATCCCGGTTACCGGCCATTTTCTCGTGAATGAGGAGCGGAGTCCACTCCTCGTGAGAATAACCCACCTAGCATGGAAGATATAGACAACCCTAGTTGATACATGAGCTATTCGAGCATACAAAACAGAATTTCATTTGAAGGTTTAGAGTTTGGCACATACAAATTTACTTGGAATGGCAGGTAGATACCGCATATAGGAAGGTATGGTGGACTCATATGTAATAACTTTGGGGTTTATGGAAGTGGATGCACAAGTAGTATTCCCACTTAGTACAAGTGAAGGCTAGAAAAAGATTGGCAAGCGACCAACTAGAGAGCGACAACAGTCATGAACATGCATTAAAATTAATCAACACTGAGTGCAAGAATGAGTAGGATATAATTCACCATGAACATAAATATCGTGGAGGCTATGTTGATTTTGTTTCAACTACATGCGTGAACACGTGCCAACTCAAGCCACTCGAATCGTTGAAAGGAGGATACCACCCTATCAGACCACATCACAACCATTTTGATAGCATGTTGGCACGCAATGTAAACCATTATAAACTCCTAGCTAATTAAGCATGGCATGAGCAACTATAATCTCTAATTGTCATTGCAAACATGTTTCATTCATAATAGGTTGAATCAGGAATGATGAACTAATCATATTTACAAAAACAAGATAGGTCGAGTTCATAGCAGCTTCTCTCATCTCAATCAGTCCATCATATATCGTCATTATTGCCTTTCACTTGCACAACCGAACGGTGTGGATAATAATCATAGTGCACGTGCATTGGACTAAGCTGGAATCTGCAAGCATTTAATACACCGGAGAAGACAAGGTAATATGGGCTCTTTGGTAAATCAACAATAATGCATATAATAGTCACTCAACATTTTAATCATGGTCTTCTCCTCTCAACCCCAAAGAAAAGAAAGGAAATAAAACTATTTACACGGAAAGCTCCCAACAAGCAAAAACAAGAACGATAAATATTTTTGGGTTTTCTTTTAATTACTACTGCTACAGGCATGGAAAGTAAACTAGCTAAAAACTACAACTAGTTCTTTTGGTTTTTCTTAAGGTTTTTCAAACACACAAGAAGAAGGATAGAAAAGAAAATAAACTAGCATGCATAGTACAATGAAAAAGATCGAGCACCGGTAACTAGAATGAGTGTGTGAACATGAATGTAATGTCGGTGAGAAATTCGTACTCCCCCAAGCTTAGGCTTTTGGCCTAAGTTGGTCTAGGGCCACTGCTGGCCTGGCGGATATCCAAAGTTGTAACTGGGTCGTACTGAGAGTCTCACATGCAGCGGCTACTGCCTGACGAGCTGCAGCTTGGAGGCGAGTTGCCTCCGTCCTCCTCTCATATTTGTTCGCCTCCTCTCTGATTATAACATATCTCCTTTTTTCCTGAAAGTCAAAGAAAGTAGGAGCAGGGAGGGAAACATGGACAGTGCACCGCCTGTCAAAGATTAGTTAGTACTGGAGGAACTGTGCATTCCTCTCAACAAACTGATGGCGAACCATAGCATCATAATCTATATAAGAAGGAGGCAATTCCATGTAATTTGCATGTATGGGTACATCAAGATAATTAGCTACACGAGTTGCATAAATTCCACCAAACAAGTCTCCACTTAAACCATTAAGATGCAACCTTCGTGCAACAATGGCTCCCAAATTATATTGTTTATCTCCTAATACCGCACTCTTGAGGACACAAAGATCCGGAATGCACATGTGACAAGCTTCATCTTTACCGTTAATGCATCTACCTATAAAGAGAGAGAAATAATGTATGGAAGGAAAATGAATGCTCCCTATGGTTGCTTGTGTGATTTCTCTAGATTCCCCCACAGTGATACTAGAAAGAAAGTCTTTATATTCAGATTTGCGAGGTGCACTAACATTGCCCCACTGCAGGAGTTTACAAGCAATATTAAAATCATCTAAATCCATGGTATATGATTTATAATAAAGATCAAATAAAACAGTGGGAGAATTGCGTGAGGATGTAAATTTAAACCTCTCACAAAGGAATCAGTTAGGTAACGGTATTGCGGGCACTTATCTGACATGAAGCCCTCAAGATCAGCATTACGCACATACGCGTCAAGTTCATCCTTGATACCTGCTATGACCATAAACTCCTCTGACGACCATTCACAAGGGCGCACTTGAGCTTCCCTTGGTAGTTCATTGTCCGGCTCACGTCTCGCGATCCTGGGTCCTTGCTTTCTTGAGGAACCACCTTGGTACATTTTCCTAAACATATTTCTTCCTTTGAAAAATTTCTGAAATTTTGAGTGACTCAAAATAAAAGTGAACCAAACTCAACAAGATTGATAGCAACTACTCCCACAAGTGCCTAGAGACTATATCATGCTCAAGAACAGTGTCACTAAGGCAGCAAAAATTTGCAAGAAATAAAGCACTAGAACAAAAAATAATTGGACCATTGGAGGAGTCACATACCGAAGAACAATCCCCCAAAGCAGTTTTGTGAATAGAGCTTTGAGCAAGGAGATCGAAAATCGTAGCAAAATGAGCTAAACGCGGGTTAGAGCTATAGGAGGATTTTTTCTGGAGGAAGACGAAGTGATTGGGTGCTGGAATAAGTGGAGGGAGTCCACATGGGGCCCACGAGGCAGGCGGCGCGCCCTAGACCCTCGTGGCCAGGTGGTGGCCCGCACTGGTGTGCTCTCAGTGCCAGATATTCTTAAATATTCTACAAAAAATCATATTTCATTTTCAGGACGTTTGGAGAACTTTTATTTTTGGGGTAATTTTTATTCCAAGGATAATTCAGAAAACAGACAGAAAATAGTATTTTTGCTTTATTTAATCTAAATAACAGAAAGTAAAAGGAGGGTACAGAGAGTTGTGCTTTCTAACTTCATCCACCTCATGCTCATCAAGAGGAATCCACTAACAAGGTTGATCAAGTCTTGTTAACAAACTCTTTCCTAATCGCATGAAACCGAAGAATTTTTGAATAACACTAGGTTACTGTCAGATGTGGGGTTTCAGCAAAGCCTTAAGGTTCGAACACTAGGGTGCGTGCGAAGTCATTCCCTCCTACCGATCTATGCTCTAGCTCGCTAGGATCTTGCGGACGAACTCGACACACTCAGAACACAGAAAGAGACATGGTGTTTATACTGGTTCGGGCCATCGTTGTGGTGTAATACCCTACTCCAGTTGGTGGTGGTGGATTGCCTCTTGGGCTGATGATGAACAGTACAAGAGAAGAACAGCCTCCTGAGGTTGAGGTGTTCTTGTGCAAGTGTTGGCCTCTCGATCTATCCCAGTTCGTTCCTACTACTGTAGTGGCTAGACCTATTTATAGAGGCCCTGATGCTCTTCCCAAATGTTGAGCGGGAAGGGAGCCAAAAACGACGGGCAAATTTGAAGGGGGACAGCTAGTACAAGCTATCCTGACAAAAGCGGTCTTCGCCCGTGAAAAGCCCTGGGATGATGCCGTCTTGGGCTCCACGATGACCTCCACCTTGCCGTCCTCCTAGTCTTCGTCTTGTTGCACCATATGGCAACTTTGCCTGATGCCTCGGTACTCTTCGTCTGTGCTTGCCTCCTTAGCACCAAAGAGGAAATGGGGACGCTGTGCGCACTGGTGCCCGCCTGGCGTTGTTCGTCATGGCTCACGTCACAAGAGCCTCGGGAGGTTTGCCCCGCCTTGATATCTCCGCTCCTCGTGAGCCTACCTTGCTAGGCCACTCCAGAGGAAGTCTTGCGCCATCCGCCTCGCGAGGCATAGACCCTCGCGAAGGTCTTGGATGCCTTGTTGATGAAGATGGGCCATACGGCCCGCTGCTTAACCACGCCATGCGCCGCAGGTAGGCAAGTCTGGGGACCCTCGTTCCCAGGACGCCGACAGTAGCCCTCGGGCCGAAGGCGCGCTCGGGCTTGGCTTCACGGCGAGGCCAAGGGTCATGTTCGGAGCGCCGCGGGCCCCAAAAGCATGCGGCCTCAGTCGACGCGTGGCGGTTGATGGGACGTGGGCGTCTCCGCTTCCCCACGCTGCCTCGACAACCGCTCGATTTGACGAGTCCCTGCGACATGCAAGGAAAACCACCATTACCTGCGATCGTGGGGGACACCGGTTAGCCTTCTCTTGCTATAAATGGGGAGAGGGTGGAGCCCCCGTTGCCCATCTTCTCCTTGCTTGCTTGCTTCGTCCTCCTCGCTCCCCTGCTGACAGCAATGGCGCCCATTAGAAGGTTTTCGGCAGAAGAGAAAGGGAAAGCTCCCAAAGGACGATCCGCAGCCACTTCCGCCGAAGAAACGGTCGATCCACCGCCGTGACAAGGCGGCGATGCAAGTGGTGACGAGGCCTTGGTGCGAGCGGCCCCCACCGGGGTACCCGCTACCCTTGTACGCCCGAGTCGAGGGCTCGGGAGGACGGAGGGACGAGCAGCGCCGCCTGCGCCGTGTCGGGGGTCGCCCTGCCACGGCGCCACGCGCTGTCGCCCTTGGGGTCCACGCCGCCGACTCCTCGCGCAAGGTGGTGCTGTGGGCGCCGATGCCACCAAGCTCGTGGATCCGCTTCCCATGGTTCTTCTCCGACATGATGCACGCCGACTTCAGTGCCCCGGAGACCGGACCGCAGATCAAAGCGGTCCCCACCGGCAAGATTTTCATGACCCACAGCTGGGGTGAGATCGCGCGGGTATGCCGTGCAAGGGGGGGCCTCACAATCCACTTCGAGTACGATGGCGCCTCCACGCTCTTCTTCAAGGTCTTCGACGCCGAGGGCCGCCGCTTGGAGTGCTGCCCTGGAGAGGAGCGCCAGGCCGTCGCGCACTCCGATCGCGAGCACTCCAGCAGCAGCAGCCCTTGGGAGTCCAGCAGCTCTCCCGAGCTTTACGAGACTCCGGAGACGAGCGACGACAGCTACGTCCCTCCGAGCTCTCGCCGCGCTCGGAGCAGGGCCGCGGCGTCCGGTAGCCGTCGCCGCTGATCTGGATGGGGTTGGCGCCGGCCTCCCGTGGCCCACTGTTGATCATGGCGTCCGCCACGGGAGGGTGTAGATAGGATTTCCCTTAGTAACAACTTTTGTTTCTTGCGGAGGATCACGAATCACCACGTGGGGGCATGTAATGGTCTGTAATGTCTTTCGTGTTCATCTTCCTTGTTATAAAAACTTGGTGAACTCACATCCCGTTAAGGCTCAGTCCCTCCCTTTCTTTCCTCGCGATAGCTTGTTGCTCTACGCTGACAAGTCCCGGTCCCAAGGCAGCTACAGCCGTCGCTGGTATGCCAGGTCGTGTGCTGTGGTCAAGGCCAGGACGTGCGCAGCCCGATGTCCAGTAAGAGCCCCTGAGGCGCGATGCTCAAGAGGTCCCCCTTAGCGTCCAAGCAGCCATGGTAAGGAGAGAAAGGGAGTTGACGTGGCCGCAACGGGTTGCGGCAGGGCGCGAGCGTCCATGAAGCCTAAACATTTAGCTGATCCGGGTGCAGGACTTATCTCGTTGATTTTGTGGTCACCCCTGACATTGTGCTAGGGTTGTGCGCCAACTTGTGCGGCATAGTCAGGTCGGCCCTTACGAGTTTCCCTTCCCCTATGCTCTCCTTGGTGCTCTACGTCCTCAGGTCCCGGCCCTCGAGCGAGCTCAGCCGCCGCTGGTATGCCAGGTCACGATGCCGTGGTCAAGGCCAGGGGTGAGGGCTGGAGAGTCAGTAGGAGCTCTTGAGTCACGATGCTTAGGAGCCCCCCTTTTAACGCGCAAGCAGATCGCACAAGGAAAAGGAGACTCGCGGTGCCGTCTGCTATCCTTCCCTCGGAACTCCTGTGAACAGGCACAAGAAGGAACATAGTTGATCGTTACAGCAGTTAGCCTGTCGCTGGTTGCTCTGGGTGAGGCGAAGGCACCGAGGGCCTGGTGAGGTGACGTGCACGGCGCGTGCTGCGAGCAAGAGCTCGGACACTTAGATTTGTTGGTCGTGGCAGGGACGGACCCATGCACCAGCCGCGTACTGTCTGAAGGCCACTGGGGAGGCGATGATCGAGGTGCGATAGCCGTTTGCGAGTTAGGCATAAAGGGCAGATTGACTTGGATAAATGCAGGAAGATACATGCCACTGGGTCTGGCCCGAGCGGCTTGGGGATGATGCAGCCCGAGGGGCGCCCCCAGCAAGGTAAGCTAAAGACTTAAGCAAAGGGATACATGCCACAGGGACGGGCCCGTGTGGCCTGGGAATAATGTAGCCCGAGGGGCGCTCCCAGCTTAAATGAACTTGGAAGATGTAAGCTGGTTCTGTAGACGAAGTAGAGTTTATGTAGCTGAAGCCACGCGTTGAAGGGATGACTCCTCATGAGCCATCGGGACCCTGAGCCTCGGGAGGCTCTGGGGCTCGGGAGGTTCCCTGAAGAGCATCTCCATCTCCTCCTGAACAGCGTGGATCCTGGCCTCCTGAGACGCCAGGACCTGTCGCAAGTTGCGTTGACGGGCCGACGCCACGCTCGGCAAGCCGAAGGGCATGCGAACGTAGCTATGTGGTGGGCCCTCACAGCGTCCCGCTCGTGATGGCCAGAAGCGCTCCTGAGATGCGGCCATGTTGAGCCCTGGGACATCGATGCAGAGAGCAGCTCGGCATCCTCGCCCGGATGGGGTGCTGCGCCTTGTGTGCCGCTGTGGCCGCGCGTGGCTCTTGCTTCTTGCAAGTCTTGGGTGGTCTTGGTGATGAACTCCTGTGTGGTGGGCACTCCTTGCCCTGTGTTCTCCTGAGGGAAACGTGCCGCGAAGCACGCCTCCAAGTGGTGCCCAAGCGCCTCCCTCGTGAGGTTCGCAAGGTCTAAGGCCCTCCAGAAGAGATCCCCCGAGCCCTGCCTGAGGAGGGTCCCGGGCGCACTTTCCTATGCGATGGAGCGAGGCGCCCCTGGAACAGGCGCTGATTTGACGAGGCTCCTGACGCGACGCCATCTCCTTGGGGTCCTAAACGGCGCGCAACTTCTTCTTGGGGATGGTCTCCGGAGGGCCTTCACTTCTGCTGTCGGGGTTGTCGATTGCTGCGGCTTGAAAGGCGCGCTCAAGAGAGCACCCCGCATACCTCTCTTCACATGGGACCGTGATGATTCCTCCGCTTTCCGGCATCTTAAGAACGTTGTAGCCGTGATGAATGACTGCCATGAACTTGGCTAGGGCTGGATACCCGAGGACGGCGTTGTACGATAGGCGGATGCGTGCGACGTCGAAGTCGATGAGCTCGGTGCGGTAGTTGTCGCACTTCCCGAAGGTGACGGGCAGGCGGACCTGCCCTATCGGTGTGGTGGAACCATCAGTCACTCCTGAGAAAGGCTTGGTTGGCTGGATCTGCTCATAGGGCACTTGAAGGTTGTCGAACGTGTGGACGGATAGGACGTTAAGCCATGCGCCGCTGTCGATGAGAGTCTTGGTAACTTGCTCATTGCTGATGACTGGGGAGCACAGCATAGGGAGTGCGCCGGCGGTGGCTGCACACTTGAGCTGGTCTACCGAGTTGAAGGTGATGGCACATTGGGACCACCTGAGTGGGCGCGTGGCCTCGAGCTTGGGGAGCGCGGCGTTCACCTCGCGAGCGAACTGTTTGAAGATGCACTGAGAGGCTGGGGCTTGTGCACCTCCCAAGATGCAAGCGATCGCACGCGGCTCCTAGAAGCCCCCAACCCCCTCGTCCTTGTGGTGGTCGTCGTTCCTTCTTGGTGGCGGCAGCGGGGGAAGACCGGTGTTACCCTGGGGACGATCCTCACAAGGTGGGTCCCTCCAGGCACCCTCGCGAGTTTGGTCCTGCCAGCGATCCTCGCGAGGCCGGTCGCGCCACTCCTGGCGCGGGCCACAGTCGTCCCAGCGTCCGCCTCCACGTCCTCCTCCGCGGCCATTGTCCCGGTCGTTGTGCTTGGGGCGTCGACCGTAGCATCCTTCTCGTATGGCCCTGAGCTCTTGGTAGTCGTTGGTGTTGTGGGTGTTCAGGTTGTGGAAGGCGCAGAACGGTCGGCCGTTCTTGGATGACTTAGACTGATCTCTGCCTCGCTTGGTGTCGGGCTCCGCTGCGAGCACCACTGCCTCCTTGCGCTTCACGTCCTTGGCCTTGGTCTTCTTTTCTTCCGCTCCTGCAGCTGGCAGCTCGAGGAGAGAGAGACGCCCTTCCTCAGCTCTAGCGCACTTGGTCGCCAGGTTGAACAGCTCCTGAGAGGTGCAGAGCTCCTCGTGGATAGCCAGCTCTTCCTTCATCTTGACGTCATGGACGCCGTCGGAGAATGCGGAGATGATGGCCTCATCCGTGACCTTGGGGATCTTGAGGCGGGTGTTGTTGAAGCACTGGATGTACTTCTGGAGGGTTTCTCATGGCTGTTGCTTGATGCGGCGCAGGTCACCCGCGGCCAGTGGGCGGTCGCGAGTGCCCTAGAAGTTGGCAACGAAGCGGTCGCGCATCTCGTCCCAGGAGGAGATCGAGCCATGCTGCAGGCTCAGGAGCCAAGAGCGGGCCCCATCCTTGAGAGCCATGGGGAACCAGTTCGCCATGACTTTTTCGTCGCCGTTGGCCGCTTCGATGCTCAGCTCGTAGAGCTGCAGGAACTCCGCGGGGTCCATGGTGACATCGTAGCGAGGAGGCAGGTCTGGCTTGAACTTGCCTGGCCAGGCGATGCTACGCAGCTCGGGGGTGAAGGCGCGGCAGCCGGCTGTGGTTGCCGGGGCCCGCTTCAGGGGTGGAGCTTGGTCTTGCCGGGGTTCGCGCAGCGCCGCTGCGGGCGGTGCGCGGTCTTGACGAGGTGACGCGGGGAGCTCCGGCGCAGCTTCTCGCGGGCGCAGGATTTCTTGGCTGCTTCTTTCTTCGCGCGCGTGCGCCGAGCGCGGTGGATCACGCCACGGAGGTGCGCGCCTTGGTGCCAAGGCTCCATCTTGGGGTGAGGTGGTGGAGGCACGCCATGAGCCCCGTCGCCCGCGGCTAGTTGAGGGGGAGGTAGAGAGTTGGACGACGCTGGAGAGCCCCCCTGCGGCGCGGACGAGCTCGGCGACACGGTCGATCCACTCCTCGTAGACGTCGTCGACTGGGCGGTAGCACAGGAGCTCGTTCGCCGCGATGAGCGCGGCTCGTGCCTCCATGGGAGTGCGGTGCGTGCGGGACGAAGAACCAACAGGGGTGAGCGATGGAGTAGCGGTACGGCCGTCTTGCCACACCGAAGGATGCAGCGAGGAGGCCTGCTGCTCGTTCAGGGCTGGTGGCAGCGTTGGCGACGGGAGGCGGAGAACGACGAGGTGGCCCGCCTACAGGAGCTGTCTGAGCAACGCGGGCGGAGAGGGCAGGCCGACGCTCAGCTCGAGCACGGCGAGCGTCCGCCATGGAAACGACAGACCCACGGAGCAACGAACCGATGGAAGGGAAACCACGGCGCACCCCTACTTGGCGCGCCAAATGTCAGATGTGGGGTTCCGGCAAACCCTTAAGGTTCGAACACTGGGGTGCGCGCGACGTCATTCCCTCCTACCGATCTATGCTCTAGCTCGCTAAGATCTTGCGGACGAACTAGACAAACTCACAACACAGAAAGAGACACGGTGTTTATACTGGTTCGGGCCACCGTTGTGGCGTAATACCCTACTCCAGTTGGTGGTGGTGGATTGCCTCTTGGGATGATGATGAACAGTACAAGAGAAGAACAGCCTCCTGAGGTTGAGGTGTTCTTGTGCGAGTGTTGGCCTCTCGATCTGTCCCAGTTCGTTCCTACTATTGTAGTGGCCAGACCTATTTATAGAGGCCCTGGTCCTCTTCCCAAATGTTGAGCGGGAAGGGAGCCAACAACGGCGGGCAAATTTGATGGGGGACAGCTAGTACAAGCTATCCTAACAAAGCGGTCTTCGCCTGCGAAAAGCCCTGGGATGACGCCGTCTTGGACTCCACGATGACCTCCACATTGTGGTCTTGGTCTTGTTGCACCAATATGGCAACTTTGCATGATGCCTCGGTACTCTTCGTCTGCGCTTGCCTCCTTAGCACCAAAGACGAAATGGGGACGCTGTGCGCACTGGCGCCCGCCTGGCACCCGCCTGGCGCCGTTCGTCATGGCTCACGTCACGAGTGCCTCGTGAGGTTTGCCCCGCCTTGATATCTCCGCTCCTCGTGAGCCTGCCTGGCTAGGCCACTCCAGAGGAAGTCTTGCACCGTTCGCCTCACGAGGTTTAGACCCTCGCGAAGGTCTTGGATGCCTTGTTGATGAAGATGGGCCGTACGGCCCGCTGCTTAGCCACGCCATGGGCCGCAGGCAGGCAAGTCTGGGGACCCCCGTTCCTAGGACGCCGACAGTTACCTCAACGGGGATATGCACGTCCCTAATAATAAGAATATCATATTTCTTCTTGACAGTAGGAAGAGGAAATTGAAAACCTCCAATAATAATCATTGGAATTTTTCAAATAGAATTGATACTGTGGACTTGAGGTTGTTTCCTCGGAAAGTGTACCGTATGCTCATTACCATTAATATGAAAAGTGACACTGCCTTTGTTGCAATCAATTACAACCCCTACAGTATTCAAAAAGGGTCTACCAAGGATAATCAACATACTATCATCCTCGGGAATATCAAGAATAACAAAGTCCGTTAAAATAGTAACGTTTGCAACCACAACAGGCACATCCTCACAAATACCGACATGTATAGCAGTTGTTTTATCGGCCATTTGCAGAGATATTTCAGTAGGTGTCAACTTATTCAAATCAAGTCTACGATATAAAGAGAGAGGCATAACACTAACACCGGCTCCAAGATCACATATATCAGTTTGAACATAGTTTCTTTTAATGGAGCATGGTATAGTTGGTACTCTTGGATCTCCAAGTTTCTTTGGTATTCCACCCTTGAAAGTATAATTGGCAAGCATGGTGGAAATTTCAGCTTCCGGTATGTTTCTTTTATTTGTAACAATATCTTTCATATACTTAGCATAAGGATTCACCTTAAGCATATCAGTCAAACGTATACTCAAAACGATAGGTCTAATCATTTCAGCAAAGCGCTCAAAATCCTCATCATCATTTTTCTTGGATGGTTTAGGAAGAAAAGGCATGGGTTTCTGAACCCATGGTTCTCTTTCTTTACCATGCTTCCTAGCAACAAAGTCTCTCTTATCGTAACGTTGATTCTTTGATTCCAATCCACTTCACTTCGGAGGACATAACAACTTAAGAAGAAATCGAGATCAGGTGGGTTATCAAGATCAACAGCAGGTTCAATTTCTACATCACTGTTATTGCTAGGTTGAGCATCCACATGAACATCATAATTAACATTATCACTAGGTTCATGTTCATCACCAGATTGTGTTTCAGCATCAGAAATATAAATATCATTGGGATTCTCATGTGTGTCAACGACAGGTTCACTAGAAGCATGCAAAGTCCTATCATTTTTCTTTTTCTTCTTCTTAGAAGAACTAGGTGCCTCAACATTAGTTCTCTGAGAATCTTTCTCAATTCTCTTAGGGTGGCCCTCAGGATACAAAGCTTCCTGAGTCATTCTACCCTCTCTAGTCACAACTCTAACAGCATTATCATTTTTATTGTTATTTAATTCATTGAGAAAATCATTTTGAGCCTTAAGCACTTGTTCTACTTGAGTGGTAACCATAGAAGCATGTTTACTCAAGTGTTCAATCATATAAGCATTTCATTTCAATTGTCTACCAACATAAGCATTGAAGTTTTCTTGTTTAACAATAAAATTATCAAACTCATCTAAGCATTGGCTAGCAGACTTATAACGAGGGATATCACCTTCATCAAATCTATAGAGAGAACTTACCTTTGCTACCTGTGTTGGGTTATCAAGACCATGTATTTCTTCAATACGTGGTAAATTTTTAACATCTTCAGCTTTAATACCCTTTTCTTTCATAGATTTTTTTGCCTCTTGCATATCTTCAGGACTGAGAAATAGAATACCCCTTTTTCGGAGTTGGCTTAGGAGTTGGTTCAGGAAGTGTCCAATTATTATCATTACGCAACATATTATTCAAATTCAGCTTGATCAATAGTTCTTTCCCTGAAAACACAACCAGCACAACTATCCAGGTGGTCTCTAGAAGCATTGGTTAGTCCATTATAAAAGATATCAAGTATTTCATTTTTCTTGAGAGGATGATCAGGCAAAGCATTAAGTAATCGGAGAAGCCTCCACCAAGCTTGTGGGAGACTCTCTTCTTCAATTTGCACAAAATTATATATTTCCCTTAAGGCATCTTGTTTCTTATGAGCGGGGAAATATTTAGCAGAGAAGTAATAAATCATATCCTGGGGACTACGCACACAACCAGGATCAAGACAATTAAACCTTGTTTTAGCATCACCATTTAATGAGAACGGAAATAACTTAAGGATATAGTACTAACAAATTTTTTCCTCATGAGTGAATAGGGTGGCTATATCATTTAATTTAGTAAGATGTGCCACAACAGTTTCAGATTCATATACATAGAAAGGATCAGATTCAGCCAAAGTAATTATCTCAGGATCGATAGAGAAATCATAATCCTTATCGAAAATACAGATAGGTGAAGTAACAAAAGCAGGGTTATATTTAATTCTATCATTTAAAGACTTTTCTTTCAGCTTAGCTAACCGTTTCTTAAGATCATATCTATCTTTGCAAGCAAAAAAGTCTCTAGCAGTTTCTTCATCCATAACATAACTCTCAGGAAGATTAGGCAATTCATATCTAGGGGGAGAATCTTCATCGTCACTTTCATCAATATTATTTGTTTCAATAATTTCATTCTCTCTAACCCTAGCAAGTTGTTCATCAAGAAATTCACCTAGTGGCATAGTATTATCAAGCATAGAAGTAGTTTCATCATAAGTATCATACAAAGCAGCAGTGGCATCATCAATAACATGCGACATATCAGAATCAATAGCAGGTGCAGGTGTCGCAAGTTTACTCATAACAGAAGGTGAATCAAGTGCAAAGCTAGATGGCAGATTTTTACCTCCCCTCGTAGTTGAGGGATAAATCTTGGTTTTTTCGTCTTTCGAGTTCCTCATAGTGATCAGCAGATATAAATCCCAAGTGACTCAAAGAATAGAGCTATACTCCCCTAAGAACGGGCGCCAGAAAATAGTCTTGATAACCCACAAGTATAGGGGATCGCAACAATTTTCAAGGGTAGAGTATTCAACCCAAATTTATTGACTCGACACAAGGGGAGCCAAAGAATATTCTCAAGTATTAGCAATTAAGTTGTGAATTCAACCACACCTGGAAAACATAATATCTACAGCAAAGTATTTAGTAGCAAAGTAGTATGGAAGTAACGGTAACGGTGGCAAAGGTAACAGTAGCAGTTTTGTAGTAACAGTAATAGTGGCAATGGTAAAGTAACTAAGCAAAGATCAATATGTGAAAAGCTCGTACGCATTGGATCAGTGATGGATAATTATGTTGGATAAAATTTCTCATGCAACATTTATAACATAGGGTGACACAGAACTAGCTCCAGTTCATCAATGTAATGTAGGCATGTATTCCGAATATAGTCATACGTGCTTAAGGAAAAGAACTTGTATGACATCTTTTGTCCTACCCTCCCGTGGCAACGGGGTCCTATTGGAAACTAAGGGATATTAAGGCTTCCTTTTAATAGAGTACCGGACCAAAGCATTAACACTTATTGAATACATGAACTCCTCAAACTACGGTCATCACCGGGAGTGGTCCCGATTATTGTCATTTCGGGGTTACCGGATCATAACACATAGTAGGTGACTATTGACTTGCAAGATAGGATCAAGAACTCACATATATTCTTGAAAACATAATAGGTTCAGATCTGAAATCATGGCACTCAGGCCCTAGTGACAAGCATTAAGCATAACAAAGTCATAGGAACATCAATCTCAGAACATAATGGATACTAGGGATCAAACCCTAACAAAACTAACTTGATTACATGATAAATCTCATCCAACCCATCACCGTCCAGCAAGCCTACAATGGAATTACTCATGCACGGCGGTGCGCATCATGAAATTGGTGATGGAGGAAGGTTGATGACGACGACGGTGACGGATTCCCCTCTCCGGAGCCCTGAACGGACTCCAGATCAGCCCTCCCGAGAGAGATTAGGGCTTGGCGGCGGCTCCGTATCGTAAAACGTGATAAATCCTTCTCTCTGATTTTTTTCTCCCTGAACATGAATATATAGAGTTGGAGTTGATGTCGGTGGAGCATCAGGGGGCCCACGAGGCAGGGGATGCGCCCCAGGGGGGGTGGGTGTGCCCTCCACCCTCGTTGACAGGGTGTGGGTGTCACATCCCTAGATTTTGGTTGTAGATAATGGCATTGCATCCATGCATCATGTTAAATTTCAAATGAAGTTGAAGTGGGGATTGATCCAAACCCTAGCACCAAGTGAATTCAAATAGGATCAAATAAAATCCTTTTCAATAAATCCAAAATGTCCTCTGTAAAAGTTCATGATTTTTGATAAAGGTGAAAACCTCTGGCAAAAATGATGCACATAATTCTAGGCCATTTCTGGACTTTTGAATTAAATCCTATAGTATTTGCATTTGGGCATTTAAATGCTATAAAATATTTCAAATGCTCAAATAATCATAAACTAAAATGTTTACTGTTGGATATATTCTAAACAGTAGCCATGATTAGTTTCATGATTTTTGGAAACGCCCTGGCATTTTTAATAAAGCCCTGAAGTTACAAAAAAAATAGAAAACAAAAATAAAAGAGAGAGAAGGGAACCTACCTAACTTACCTATGTAGCTCACCTGTGCTGGGCCAGCCCACCTGGCCTGGTGCGAGTCATCCCTAACCTCTGCCAGTAGGCAGAGGCGGGACAGCGCACGCACGCGCGAGGCGCCACGCCTCCTCCTGCTTGCCGCCGAGCCTCTGGACGCGTGGGTGAACGCCCTGGCGCCATCCCGATCCGCCCTGAGACCTCTCTCCCCTCCCCCCTCACTCGCTGCTCTATCTCCCCTCCTCTGTTCCTCTCCCGCAGCACACCCGAGCGATGCCGTCGACGCCGCTCGGCACCACCGCAGCCACCGTCGTCCCGACGACACCCTAAGCTACCTACGAGCTCCGCCTCGTCCCTCACTCTTCCTCCTCACCAAGCCGCACGGCGCCGGAAGCCCCTGGACGCTGCCAGCTCCACCGTTCCCCTCCTCGGCCACCGAAGACTGCTGCCGTCGATTCGCCGCCTCCCGTGCTTCCCCGGCCTCGCCGTCCCTTCCAATCCGTGGTGAGCCTACCATTCTTCTCCCCCATTCCCCGTCGCCTATCTCACCCCTAGCCCACCGCGAGCCGAAGCGCTCCCTCACGCCGCCATGTCGCCATCACAAGGCGACAGCCATTGCATTCTTTTGAGCCTGTCGTTGTGCTCACCGTGCTCCCAGGAGCCGAACACACGCACCATCTCCTCCCCTAGCGCACCACAACCCCAAACCCGCACCCACCGTGCTCCCGCCGCCGCCATTTTGGTCGCCGCCGCTGACTCCGTCCACCCCCGCTCGAACCACAACCACCATTCAATGCGCCTCTCTGCGCTGAGCACGTAGAGCCCAGCCCCGCTCGCTTCCGCCGCCGGAAACGGCCGGACGGACAACGCCGCCGCATCCTGGTTACGCCGGCGATTAGCCGCCGGTGATAGCCACTGACAACCGGGCCCCACCGCCCAACTAACCGGCTAACTAAAATAGATTAGGTTAGTGTAAACTACCTGTTTAGATTAGTGCTAACCTGTGGACCCCACGTGTCAGCTTTGACTTTGGTCAAGTCAACGTTGACCTTTCTCACTTGTCATACACCTAAACAAGCCTGAGACACTGACGTATGGGTCCCATCGTCGTTTGACCTGGACCTGGCGTGTTGACCTACTGATGTCACACTGATGTCATGCCAACGCAATAAGCTATTTTCTGGATTTATTTTAATACAGGAAATTCCAGAAAATAGTGCTAACTTCTAAAAATCATATAAAATCAACCGTTACTCCAAATGAAATAAATTATATATGAAAAATGATTAGAAAAATCCAATCTATCCATCTGCACTGGTCTCATGCATGTTTAAACAACTTAACCTTGCTGTTTAGTGAAAAACATGATAAGGCACTATTTGAATTCATAATTTGAATTTGGGGTTGAACCTTTGGTTCAATATGACCCAAATCCATCTGGTTGTAGTTGCATTAGGCCAACACACACATATTTCCATGTCATGAGCATGCATCATATTGTGCATTGTATTGATTGTGTTTCCTTCTCTGTTGCCGGTATTTGTTCCCCCTCGGTAGACGTTGTACCGACGTTGTGATCGTTGACACTAAGGAAGACTCAATGCTATCTTCAGAAGTGCCAGGCAAGAAAAACCCCCTTGTTCATTCCGATACAATCCCACTCTCTCGCTCCTGCTCTTTTTTTACTGCATTAGGACAACAACGATTCATCTGTTACTTGCTGCGGTAGCTGAACCCCTTTATCCTCTGCATGACCTGTCATTCCACAAGAATAGATGAAACCCACTAGCATGAGTAGGAGTTGTTTGAGCCTGTTGTGCCTACTCATTCATGCTTGTTGTCATGCCTGCCATCGCTTAGAGTTGAGTCAGTCCGATTCATCGAGGATGAATCAGAGGTGTGTGAACATGTCCCATCGTGTGTGAGCTAAGTGTGTGAACACGATTTGGTAAAGGTAGCGGTGAGAGGCCATGCACGAGTACATGGTGGGTTGTCTCCTTGCAGCCGCCCTCGTGAACTGAGTTCTGTGTTTGTGATCCGTGAAACAAGTTACTACCACACATTGGGCTCCGCACTCCAAGCTCTCTCGACTTATTAATTAACTTGATCTCTGTCCAGGAGTTGCAACTAGTTTCTGGTGTTTGTAGGATATGTGTTGGAGGCCGTGCGTAACACTGACCCTAGGGGTGGGCTATGATGCGGTAGATACACCGTGGCCCTGTGTACCGAGCGCCCGTTTGGTGTCTCGGGAACCCTGCACACATCATTTGGGGCCGTGAGCGACACCCCGGCCGGATCTCCTCGCGGATGAAACCCGAATAGGCGATAAACCTGGACTAGAGACTTGTGTGGTTAGCCAGGTCGTGGTCGACTCCTCGCCAAAGCTTCCGCTGAAGGTTGCCGAGATACACGACGTGTACATGGCGGTAAGTGGCGAGAGCGTGTGTGAAGAAGTACACCCTGCAGGTTAATATGATCTATTCGAATAGCCGTGTCCGCGGAAAAGGACTTCTGGGTTGCCTATATCAGTTCATAGACAAGTGAAAGTGGATACTCTAAAATGCGCAAGATAAGCGTGAGTGCTACGGATGGCGTTCTCGTAGGGAGACGGGAGCGGGTCCATAGTGGTGTATTGATATGGTGAATATGTGGACTCGTGTGCGCCACCTCAAAAGAGTTACTTGCAGTCGTAGTTAGGATAGCCACTGAGTGAAAGCTGGCTTACTGCAGTCAAACTCCACCACCCCCTTTGTTGATAATGATGCATATGCAGTTAGTTCTAATGTAAGTCTTGCTGAGTACATTTGTACTCACGTTTGCCTATTTTATGTTTTTGCAGAGAGACTTCAGTCTCACTGGTAGTTCCGCATGGACTTCGACGTTTAGCTTGCTACCTCAGCTATGATCTTGAGCCCTCAGCAGGATCTGGTAGTTAGTCAGGCTTATCAGCCTTTCTCATTTGTAGATGTTTCTACTCAGATATGTTAAGCTTCCGCTTGTGCCTTGACTTGTATGCTCTGTATGTTGGGTCATGAGACCCATGTTTGTAATATCTCGCTCCTCAGAGCCTAATGAATAAATACTTGAGTCGTAGAGTTATGTTGTGATGCCATGTTGTATTTACACATATCGAGCATATTGTGTGTGTGTTTGAAATGCTTGGTATGTGTGGGATCCGACAATCTAGTTGTTTATCCTTGGCAGCCTCTCTTATGGGGAAATGTAGTCTTGTGCTTCCATGAGCCATAGTAGTCCGCTACAGCCTGGTTCACCGGAGTCCTGCTAGCCAGGCACTACTGCTCAGGACACTTGACTGGCCGGCATGTGTTTCCCTTCGTTCATGTGTCTGTCCCTTCGGGGAAATGTCACGCGGTGACATCGGAGTCCTGCCTAGCCTGCTACAGCCCGGGTTCCCGGAGTCCTGTTAGCCCAGAGCTACAGCCCAGATTCACATGCTGCTGATCAACATGCTCGAAGTTGATTCATGTATGCCTGTCCCCATGGGTTAGTGCCGCTTTGGGTTCACGACTAGCCATGTCGGCCCGGGTTCTCTGTCATATGGATGCTAGCGACAAGATTACATACGTGAGCCAAAAGGCGCAAACGGTCCCGGGCCATGGTAAGGCGACACCCGTGGGAATACCGTGCGTGAGGCCGCAAAGTGATATGAGGTGTTACCGGCTAGATCGATGTGACTTGGAATCGGGGTCCTGACAGTGGGCCCCCTGGTGTTGATTCTTTCGCCAGTATTTTTTATTAATTCCAAAAATATTTTCCGTGAAGTTTCAGGTCATTCCGAGAACTTTTATTTCTGCACAAAAATAACACCATGGCAATTCTGCTGAAAACAGCCTCAGTCCGGGTTAGTTCCATTCAAATCATGCAAGTTAGAGTCCAAAACAAGGGCAAAAGTGTTTGGAAAAGTAGATACGATGGAGACGTACTAGGCTGCCCCAGGGCGTAACGGCTACGCGCGCATTAATCTATGAGCGGGTGGATTTGCTAACCCTTTCTACGGTTGCCTTGGGCCTCCATTTATAGACAAAGGGGTCACTACAGTGGCAAATCAGTCATTATGCACTGATAAGATAGCAAACAGTGCTGTCATACCTAACTCCGCAGGCTGACAGATCGCATTAAATGCGCCACCCAACGTCACATCGTTGCTTGCCCGGCAGGCCTTGCCGGGCTGTTTTGCCGGCTTAACGCCTGCTCGCTCGACACGTCGCGGGACGAGTGTCGCCTGTAGGTATTTCATGTAGAAAGTGGCTGCCATGTGGCGAATAGTAGCCACTTAGTCACTTTGGAGTTTGACCCTACCGGGAGTTGGTGGGGTGAGGTGGTTCTACTTCCATGAGTCCCGGCAGGCCCTGCGGGATGGCTTGGAGCCTTGCTACCGGTGGTGACCCCGTCCTCGCTAGGCTCACCTGCCCGGCAAGGGAGGATTTTCTCTTAGTAGTATCTTGCTTCCCTGGCTTGTTCTTGGTCCTTCTGTGCTGCATGTTGGTCTCTTGAAGAACTAATCTCTTGTGCTTTGGTTGCAATCTTGTTCTCATGCCTGTGCACAGTCTGGGCAACGGACCCAGGATTTGTTGCACCGACACTCGCTGGTTTCTATAGCCATCTTGTGAGAGATTACAGCAACATTGCTGCACCTCCCAATGAGCTCACAAAGGAGGATGCACCTTTTGTTTGTGTATTGCACATGAAGAAGCCTTCACGGTATTGAAAGATAAATTGACACATGCTCCTTTACTCCAACTTCCTGATTTTAATAAGACTTTTGAGCTTGAATGTGATGCTACTGGAATTGGATTAGGAGGTGTGTTATTACATGATGGCAAAATTTTAGAGATCTAATGCAAAATTGTAGAGAAGGAAGAACATGGAACAAGTTCATCGTTAACGATGTATTTGTGTTTCGTGCTAACAAGCTATGCATTCCTGCTAGCTTTGTTCGTCTTTTGCTGTTGTGGGAGGCACATGGAGGAGGATTAATGGGACACTTCAGCGTGAAGAAGATGGAGGATGTACTTTCTACACATTTGTTTTGGCCAAAGATGAGACGGGATGTTGAGCATGTTGTTGCTCGCTGCACTACATGTCAAAAAGATAATTCATGACTCAATCCTCATGGTTTATATATATATATATATATATATATATATATATATATATATATATATATATATATATATATATATATGCCTTTGCCAGTACCTAGTGTTCCATGGGAGGATATATCTATGGGCTTTTTTTGGGTTTACCTCAAACAAAGAAGGGGAGGGATAGCATATTTGCTGTCATGGATAGATTCTCGAAAATGGCACACTTTATACCATCTCATAAAAGCGATGATGCTGCTAATGTTGCTGATTTATTCTTTCGTGAAATTATTCCCTTGCATGGTGTGCCAAATACAATTTTTCTAGTTCATGATACTAAAAAGTTTTAGCCACTTTTGGAGATGTTTATGGGCTAAGTTGGGGACTAAGTTGCTTTTTAGTACTACATGTCACCCGCAAACTGATGGACAAACTAAAGTAGTCAATACAACATATCCACTATGCCTAGGGCTGTTTTGAAGAATACCAACAAAATGTGGGAAGAATGCTTGCCTCATATTGAATTTCCTTATAATTGAGGTTAGTCCAACTTTTAATATTGCAGATTTGAAGCCTTATTTGGGTAAGGAAGATGAGCTTCCGTCGAGGATGACTTCATTTCAAGAATGGGAGGATGATGAGGACATCAATTCCATTGTTACACCCACAGCCCCTGTTGCTATACATACTGGACCAATTACAAGAGCTCGCGCACGCCAATTAAATTACCAGGTACATTAGTTTCTTGGTAATGATTTTAATGTTCATGAGAATATGATGCTGCCTAAATTAGATACGTTCGTCTCGCTTACATATGAAGGGCCTAGCTTGGAGAAGAAGGATGGATATTGGAGCAAGACCAAGCATTGATATGATGACATGTGCAAGTGGAACAATAACAGAGTTACAAGTGATAATTTCAGGACTTTGAAGCCACCATAATGAGTGCATGAAGCCTTGGACGAAATATTCAAGATGCCACTTCATAAATATCGTCCATAGGCTATTCTAGGTGCCACGTCACCTTGTTATTGGGCTAGGCCCATGTAATTTTGAAATACTTGAGTATAGGCTGTTTTTACAGTCCGTATGTGTGGGGAAACAACAGTTAGGATTGGTTTTGGACCCCTTCTCCAAGGGCCATGACATTCCTCCGTCTTCCTCCATATATACAATCCTTAGGGCATCATTTAAACTTTGGATTTTGTTTTGATTAAATGTTCGCCATAGCTGCAACTTTGCGTCACTACTAGGAAAACAGTCTTTAACGATGGTAAATGTGGTCGCTGAAAGTCGGATTGTGGTTGTTAAAGGTCAATAACGACCACAATCTGCTGGTCGTAGTAGACTCCATCGTTAAAAGTATAACGACCACATACCTTTTGCGGTCGTTATTCTTATAATGATGAGAGGGTGTGTCGTCGTCAATCCCAAGGCAATAACAACCACAATTATGGTATCAACAACCACTTTTGCTATCGCTAATAATATTATCATGGTGACCAAAGTATGCTAATAATATTATCATGGGGACCAAAGTATCATTGCCGACCACTCTTCACCACTTTGATATACTTCAAAACCATTTTAGTATAACTTTCCTTTCAACGATCGCTTTACACAACATCCAACATTTGAATTTTAACATCCATAATAATATAGAAACAAAATAATCTGAATTGAAAGGACCATAGCCTCTTTATTAATAGAAATACAAAAATTCTGACATACAATTCTTCAATTAAAATGTCATTTAAAACATTTGAGTCAAAAGCACTCCTTATATGACCAATATACTTGCTCATATCTATTTGGAAAACAAGACAACTAGAAAATAAAATATTTATCAATCTTCAATCTTGGGACACCATCATTGTTTGAATGGATATCGTTCTTCATCGGTGAATACAACACCATCTGATGCTTCTATATCTTGCTGTGGACCATCAATCCTACAAAGTGTTGAGTAGTTTATGAAAGTCAGTCCTTGTAAATAAATTGGCACAAATTAATGCATAGAAAATCAATGTACAAGAACAACTTGATCATGCTGCCTTTCATGAGAACTTGGACATAAGACGCTTAATTTCTGACACTTCTTGCACCATGCCATTGTACTTTTCTACAAGTACTTGTTTGTCTTGCTCGGAAGCTTTTAGTTTAGAAAACAACTTCATCATTCATACCTGCAATATATTATGAGTAACTTGAGGACAATAAAGCATAGAAATAATTCTTGGGACACTACATGCTACCTAGAAACTCACTTTCAGAATCATCTGCATCCCAATTTGTACTAAACAAGCCTTGTGTATTTGTCGGTGCATCAATCACATCTATGAAAACAAGCAACCACATCATATCATCCAGTAGAAGATAGCTTGAATAATATTTTTATGTTTGACTAGTACCTTTTGTAGCCAACTCGTACTTTTTCCTGATCAGTTCCTCTTCTTGCATATGAGCCCTGTGTGTAACCCTTTTTCTCTTTGAAATCTGCTACTCACTTGATTTCTTTGCTAACTCAATGGGATAACCTATACATAAAGCGTTATTCTAAAGTGTGCACAAAGGCTGTACAAAGTATAGTTAAATTAAATAAGTGAATATTTATGTACTGAAAATGAATTACTGAATGCTAAATCAAATAAAGTAAGTACCGAACTACTTGTGTCACTGTTTATTAATAAGGTAAAAGAAAAAATATGAAGCAAATTGATTACTACAGATTAAGACTTGCATAAATTTGTGGCATCATGTTGTTCTCTTTCTACGCGATGTTGTTGTCGAATTCGAAGCAAGTCATCTTCGTCGCCATTGTTGTCAGGCTCAGGTTCAGAGGCTTCATCATTGGACTATCCATGTGGTACATTATAAGAATGGTGTGATGGATGTTTCATTACTGGATGCCATACTTTTAATTTTTTTGAAACTTTGTGACAGTGGGAGAGGCTCCAACTGACCTTTAGAATAAAACAACAATGTCTAGAGGGTTACATATTTACAAGACTAGTGAGGGAGTTATCAGGGGGGAGTATAAGTACAAGTTAGCGGCAAAAAACAAGCAAACTAGCAAGGCTATAAACTAGGGAAGGTGCAGGCGGAGCACCCTAAGCAGTAAGCTAAAGGGAAGTAACAAGAGAATTAATAAGATTGTCCTTGACAAAAAAGGAAACTTGGCTAGCCAGACTAAAAGGCTCATCTGCTCAAGTAAACACTGCAGGTTAAGACTAAGGATTCCATGCTTGTTGTCTTTCTTCATCCCATGCTCTTTGTTAAATACGTGAATCCAATCAAAGTGTCAATATGCCAGAATATTATACTGTATTACCATTATCCCCTTCTTCTCAAAGTACAGCCACCCCATTGTTCTGTGTGCAGAGGAGTCTATCTCGACTCTAAACACGATATCTGAATCTATTCATGCCATAGCCAGTAAAACATGTTATCAGGTTCGTGCAAGCTAGCTACCTATGGAGTAATAGATAGCTATGTTAGCATCTTTACACGGAGATACACAAATATACATGCATATGTGTGTTACACACATTATCCTGGAACATTTTGTCTTACCTTCCCTTTGAACCACTGATTGAACTTCTGGTTCCACATGCTGGTAAATTGTTGCAGTGAACATCCATCTTGACTACTGGAGTACTCACTACAATAATACAAAGCTTAATTAACATGGTAATGCAAAAATTAGTTGACTATGTAGAAAAATAAGTTAACCGACCAATCAATACAAGACATGAAGACCCCTGCAACAAAAAACACAGGAAGGAGGAATATCGAATACCAACAAACCTGCAACGGAATCACGTTGGTGGATGTGCAGACGGCAAGCCTTGGCGACCGGGGTCAAGGGCGACATCTGACGGCAGCCGGACGCCCGGCCGGGCTAGGGGTTGAGGCCACCGGCGAGTACAGGCAGCAGCGCGCGCCTGGGGTCAAGGCTACCGGCCCGGACGCAGATGGCAGCGGACTCGCTGGGCTGAGTCGAGGCGACCGTGAGGTGCAGCTGCAGCGGATAGGCGTAGAAATGTAAGGAAGATGCGATCCATGGACTATGGAGGTGTCGCGGATTGAGCAGGGTTGGGGAGGCGAGGAGAAAGAGGTGCAGATAGATGGGATCCTAACAGATTATAAATATTTATTGGTTGTTATAGAGGGTTATCTAATGGAAATTGCCAGGACTTTGCGCTAAAATTATTCAACTATCCCGCTCTCTTTTAGACGGGAGGAGAGACAAAGGAGAGGTGAGTTTGTTAGAGCATTGTACGCGCAAAACAATATCACAACAATAACGACCGCCTACTTAGCAACGGGCAATCTGGTGGTTGTTGAAGGTATTACGTAGACTGATCCAATCGTGTGGGAACTCAACTCGGGTGTTTAACGACCAACACTTTTTTGGGCACTGTCGTTAATGCATGTTTCTGTAGTAGTGCGTATTTTGTTTGTGTTCAACGACCAGACCAAGACATCACAGAACCCCACCTTGATCAATAAAGCTTTCCTCTTTTGTTTGCAATATCCAGATTGCAAATTTAGTTTCTTTCTTGTTCTTGATTTGTTGCAGGAAATAGACCCTCGTGGTCAGGTTGATCATGCTCCGTCGACGTCCTCGCACGTTCATAGTCAGATCATCAAACTCTACTCCACCATAAATGATTGCCACCATCTCATCGAAAAATGGGACACCTTTGCCTCTATTAGCGTTTGCGACAGCCGATAGGGTAGCTATAGCACCGAGACGGCTGCACTGCGCCGGCGGCTCCAAACACCGAGAGCGCTCGAGCTGCTGTCTGTGCCGCCGATGTCGCCCTGGCCCGGGACGAGGCCACCCACGCCAAGATCGAGGACGCACACGCCAAGATATTCCAAGTCACCTCGGAATCCAGCATGAAACCCATGTCCAAAAAGACGGCGGAGGCCATGGAGCACCTGCTTCCTCATGAGATTGCCGAGCGGGTGCCGGAGATGCAGGACGCAACAGAGATCAAGGAGCACCAGGAGGAGGAGTTGCGCGTGGCTGAGGACGAGGTAGAGAAGAGCCCGTCCGTCGAGGAATCGGCGGTGGAGTACCAACGCGAGCTCTCGCGCTACCACTACTACGAGTACTACAACCTTGAGGGTAGCGTCAAGGACGAGGACGAGGACGATGATGCGATCGGCTTCATCCGGGGGGACGCGGAGTCCAACAACGATGGCATGTCGCCAGGACAAGTCAGTGACATCTCATCTTACACTGGCGAGGCATAGGGCGGCGTGGTGGCGGCTTTGTTAAAATTATGCATACTTAGCCTTTGTTTATAACGCCAGTCTTTTGTTAGAGCAATGTTTAGGCCAACTGGATCTGTTTAATTACTAAAATTACTCGATTCAGTAAGTGTGGTTTGTGTGCTGTAGGCTCTTTTGTGTGCCCAAATTATCAAGCGATGTTAAATTATGCAATGACATGGATGAGGACAGTACCAAGGGAAATTTCCACCAAAATTTGAATGATTAAACTCATACCACGTGTGTAAAGCAGAAACATCATTTGCAATGCACCCATTCATTCAAACTGAATGGTGTCTAGCGGCACCGCGCGCAAAGTTTCCCTCCACCTTTAAATTTTTTTGGCCTACCGCCGAAATATCTAACTCCCTCCTCCCCACCCCCTTTTGTCCCCGACCACATGTCACATTTTCCCCGTTTCCTCCTTTGTTCCTTCCTAAGCTATAGCCGCTTCCTTACTTGCTTCCTCGCTCTCGCCGTCTCGCATCCGACCGTTGCGGTGGCCATGGTCTTCTTCAATGACCTCTCCAGTGGTTCCTTCTCTGACGATGACTCTTTCACCACCCAGGTGTGCCTCTCTCCTCTCTCTTGGGTTATGATTTGGAATGAAGGATTTTAACCCTGCGGTCGATTTGAGTCATTTCTTCCTCTTGTAGCTCCCTAGGACCATCAGTTACAACGACTAGAGCGGCGTGGCTGAAGATCTCCCTGCTCGTTGTCACCATCAATATCCATGTGTGAAGTTAGTTGCGCCTGAATTTGTGGACATTGGGAGGAAGTTTCTGGCATGTGCAGAGAAGGTTAGCCCCACCTTCGTTGTTTCAAAACATTTGTTAGATGTGATTTAGACACTGTAACTGTGCTATGTTATTCTAGATGTGATTAAGATGGTGTCATAGTTTCTACCTAGTATCTAAAAATGTTGCCATCTCATCAGCGGTGCCATTAGAAAATATTTTGCACCGCTTCAGCAGTTTGTGCAGCCAACTTTGGTCCACACATCCGAGCAGCCAAGCAGTAAAATAATAAAACATCATGGCACGAAGGAACAGGGCATCGAAGCAACTAGGTGCTCCGGAGTCCGATTCCCTGAATTTGTCCTCTGCATCGGCTCGCCAGTGCAGGGCACCAGTGCCAAATGTAGCAACAGTTGTGTTGACACAGGTTTTGGCATACATAGTGGACGAACTTAGTGCTATTAGTTCTATGTTACTAAATTTGTGCATGTACACACCTATTAGTATCAATTTGATGTCATCCAAACACTGTCACTATGTTGTTGCAGTTATATTTAGCTTCCTCAGAAAATGTTCAATTTGTTATTTATAGTACATGACTAAGAACTTGTCGCGTTGTTGCAGTTAATTGTAGCTTGTGATGTTTCTGAATTTGTTTGTTGTCTCAGTAGTAATTAATTCATTTGAACATTGATCTTTTTGAGAAGATGTGTCATAATGATTCCCATTTCTTCAGTTTTTCAAAATATGTATTTCATGATTTTCTATCTTGCTAGAAACCCATTTTCCCTATAATTGTTACTTAGTTTTAAATATTATAGGATGAACGGAAGTGTTCTTACCTGGAGTGGGTTGATCGAGAGTGGCTACAGTCTTTGAAGAGGTGCCTAGCAAAGCTCTGGAGCATGTATGATGAAGAAAATAGAGATAGGCTTAGAGAAACTGTTGTCAACGCTGAAGAATATTTCAAGATGCGGGAAAAGAAGAGGAAGATGGAGAATGAGGTCAGATTTTTTTAAATTAAACTTTGCTAAGATGGTGTTGGCGTAGGAGGAGGCACTTTCCCAGTTGGTCAGTGCAAAATAGGTTCTTAATAAACTGAAAGCAGAGGTGGAGAAGACGAACCTGGAAGATCATGCATCAGTCGAATAGGGAAATGAATATATTGTTCTAATATTGTTCTTATGAAGGTGAACTAGCTATATGCTGCACTGTGTTGCTTTCATGTAGCTATCGTACTATGATGATAAAATATATTTATATGCTTGGTATGAAATTGGCAAACAACTATTCAGTATGAAATGTGAATTTGTGTAGTACTGGAATTATTAATTGTAAACTAATAAACCTGCTAAATGGGTCATGGAACTTTGTAAACGGTTCCAGCAGTAAAAGCGGGTGATGGATAGCCCAATGCCATACAGTTTTCTTCATCAAATCGTGTGTGATATAGTTGAATAAAGCAGACGGTTAACTGAGACAGAGCGTGCGTGGTCGTTACCCCTATCACACACGAGGCTTTACATAAAATTGTGTGGGATTTATATACGAACGGAAACATATTCCTTAGATGTAGAAACTCTCATGTTACTAAATTATATCTTCTTATTTTGAGATTGCTATTGTTTCCTTCTTCTTCTATGAATATGCGAAACATTTCTTGTCTTCATAATTTGTTCACTTATAAAATGCCTATGCATAGGAAGTATGTTAGACCTAAATGTGTTTGCCACATGATTTATGATTCTCTCTTTGTGTTTCAATTCTTATCTTTCCTGTGAGCATCATTGAAATCTCAAAGCCTATCTTAATGGCTATGAAGAAAGAGCTTGTTGGGAGACAACCCAATTGTTTTATTTTGTGTTTTCCAATAAATATACCATTATGCTTCTGTTTTGATGGTGTTCTTGAGTTTAAATTAGTGTTTGTGCCAAGTAAGACCATTGGGATGATTTGGAAGATTGTTGATTTGATTCTGTGAGAAATCAGAAACTTTTGCGACCAGTAACAGAATTGATCTGCATTGATGGAACACGATAATTCTTGTAATTTTTTACACAATATTGATATACAAATTTGCCATGTCATCCTATTTTTCAGAATTTTTGGAGTTACAGAAGTTTTGCATCTACAGAAGAATTGATTTGCTTTGTAAATGGTTCTAGCAGTAAAAGCGGTTGTGATGGATAGCCCAATGCCATACAATTTTCTTCCTTAAATCTTGTGTGATATAGTTGAATAAAGAAAATGGTTAACTGATGCAGAGTGTATATGGTCGCTAAACCTATCACACACGAGGCTATACATAAAACTGTGTGGAATTTATATACGAACGAAAACGTTTGTCTGGGATTCATCGTGTGGGATGTACATACAAACGGAAACGTTCTTCTTGGATTGACTGTGTGGGATATGCATACAAACATAAACGTATTCCTTGGATTGGCTATGTGGGATGTACATACGAAGGGAAACATTTCTCTGGTTTTCAATGTGTGGGATGTACTTATGAACGGAAATGATTGGGCCTGTATAATTGTATGCGATGGCTAGCCCGATCGCACACGAGCTCAATTGCCGCAGCGTGTGTGACTGGAGGGCCTATCCCCGACTGTTTCTCGGTCGTGTGGGAAGGACCTCCTATCACCCACACAAGCAGGGCGACGGTTTAAAATGCCATCACGGAAAGGGGTTAAAAACCTTGTATAATAGCTCGTTGTACCAGTGCATGCTCGATAGCACTCGATGTGTGGAGTAATAGTAGTAGATGCAGAGAGTAGTCGGTCTACTTGTCTGGGACGTGATGCCTATATACATGATCATTGCCTTGGATATCTTCATAACTATGTGATTTTCTATCAATTGCTCAATAGTTATTTGTTTACCCACCATATGCTTTCTTTCAAGAGAGAATCCTCGAGTGAAAACTATGGCCCCCAGGTCTATCTTTTATCATATTATTTTCAGATCTACAAAATCAAAAACATAAAAATACCTTGCTACAATTTATTTACTTTTATTTTGTTAGCACTTTTACTTGTATTTTATATCCATCACTATAAGATCTCATCCTTGCAAGTAGTCGTGAAGGGATTGACTGCCCCTTTGTCGCGTTCGCTACAAGTATTTGTTTGCTTACGCAGGTACAACTATTGGAGACTTCCATGTACCTCCTACTAGATTGATACCTTGGTTCTTAACTGAGGGAAATACTTATCTCTACTGTGCTGCATCACCCTTCCTTCTTCAAGGGAAAAACCAATGCAAGCTCAAGAAGTAGCAGGAAGAATTTCTGGCACCATTGCCGGGTAGGATCTACATCAAGCCTACCAAGTACCTCTCATAAACTGTCATCTCTTGCATTTACATTATTTGCCCTTTACCTCTCTTTTTCCCCTCCCCGCTTCTAAAACATTTTCATAAAAATAAAAAAACATTTTCCTTTTATTTGCCTTTTTGCTTGTTTGCTATATTTTCTTGTGTTGCCATGTGCCTTCTATTTTCTTACATATTCACTTGCTAAAAATCTATTGATATGGATCCTCATCCACTTGCTAACCTTTTTAAAAGATACAATTATGATGAACCAATTGCTAGTGAATTGAGTTCACTAGATTATCTTTATGAAGTTTTGCTTGAGATTCGTGGCATTAGCTTTGACTTGCGGAAATCAGGAAACCTATTCTTACGCAAATGTAACCAAACAAGATCACCAGGTGCAAAGACAACATGTTTTCTACCTTTATCTCCAGCAAGTTTATATTTAGCATTCATACACTCTATGTTTTCCTTAGTTAACTCATGCATTTTAAGATCAAATCAGCATGTTGTTTAGCATCAAAATTAACCTTCTCCAAAGATGGAAGAGCAAACCAATAGGTGCACGAGGTAGGAAACCATACACAATTTCAAAAGGGCACATCTTAGTAGTAGAATGAAATGAATGATTATAAGCAAATTCAATATGAGGGAAGCATTCTTCCCACATTTTCTTGTTATTCTTCAAAACAGCCCTAAGCATAGAAGACAGTGTTCTATTGACTACTTCAGTTTGTCCATCAGTTTGGGGGTGACATGTAGTACTAAAAAGAAGTTTAGTCCCCAACATAGCCCATAAACATCTCCAAAAGTGGCTAAGAAACTTAGTATCACGATCTGAAACAATTGTATTTGGCACACCATGCAAGTGGATAATTTCACGAAAGAATAAATCAACAACATTAGCAGTATCATCGCTTTTATGACATGGTATAAAGTGTGCCATTTTCAAAAATCTATCCACAACAGCAAATATACTATCCCTCCCCTTCTATGTTCGAGGTAATCATAAATAAGTCCATAGATATATCGTCCCATGGAACACTAGGTACAGGGAAAGGCATATATAAACCATGAGGATTTAGTCGTGACTTAGCTTTTTGACATGTAGTGCAGCGAGCAACAAAACGCTCAACATCCCGTTTCCTCTTTGGCCAAAAGAGATGTGTAGCAAGTACATCCTCAGTCTTGTTCACGCCAAAGTGTCCCGTTAATCCTCCTCCATGCGCTTCCTGCAACTACAGAAGACGAACGGAGCTTGCTGGAATGCATAGCTTGTTAGCACGAAACACAAATCCATCGTTAATGACGAACTTGTTACATGTTCTCCCTTCTTTACAATTCTGCAATACATCTATAAATGTGGCATCATGCATATATTGATCTTTGATGGTCTCCAAACCAAAAAAATTTCAAGTCAAGTTGTGAAAGCATAGTATAATGACGAGACAATGCATCAGCAATAACATTTTCTTTACCCTTGTTTTGTTTAATGACATAAGGGAAAGTCTCAATGAATCCAACCCATTTAGCATGTCTACAGTTCATTTTTGCTTGACTTTTAATGTGTTTCAAAGATTCATGATCAGAATGTATAACAAATTCTTTGGGACAAAAATAATGTTGACATGTTTCTAAGCTCTGAACGAGAGCATATAATTCTTTATCATAGGTAGAATAGTTCAGACTAGGCCCACTCAAATTTTCAGAAAAGTATGCAACAGGTTTGCCATCTTGTAATAAAAACATCTCCTAATCCAATTCTACTAGCATCAGATTCAAGCTCAAAAGTCTTATTAAAATCAGGAAGTTGGAGTGAAGGAGCATGTGTCAAATTATCTTTCAATACTGTGAGGGCTTCTTCCTAGGTGGTACCTCAAACAAAAGGCACATCCTTCTTTGTAAGCTCATTGAGAGGTGCAGCAATGGTGCTGAAATCTCTCACAAAACGCCTATAGAATCTAGCGAGGTCAAGAAAGCTCCTCACTTGTGTGACCGTTTTGGGCTGCGGCCAACTCCCAATAGCTTTAATCTTGGCTTTATCAACTTAAATTCCTGTGGAGTAACAACATAGCCAAGAAAAGATAATCGGTCGGTTCAAAAGGTGCACTTCCCAAGGTTACCAAACAAACGTGCATCACGTACAGCAATAAAAACATCACGTAAATGTTCCAAATGTTCCTCCAAAGATCTCCTATAAATCTTATATCATCAAAATAGACTACCACAAATCGTCCAATGAAAGCACGTAAAGCTTCCTACATTAATGTCATGAAATTACTAGGTGCATTAGTTAACCCAAAAAGCATGACTAACCACTCATATAATCCAAACTTAGTTTTAAATGTTGTTCTCCATTCATCTCCCAATTTCTTACGAATTTATGGTATGCACTACGCAAACCAACTTTGGAGAATATGTTAAAGCCACTCAATTCATCAAGCATATCATCTAGCCTAGGAATAGGATGACGATAGCGATTAGTAATATTATTAATGCCTCCACAATCAACACACATACGCGATGTACCATCCTTTTTTGGCACTAGTATAGGAACAAACAAGGACTAACAGATTCGTGTATATAACCTTTGTCGAGCAGCTCCTGATGTAGGGTGGAAACCCTAGGGCCGATCTTCCACGAAATGGAGAGGATCTTACGAAGAACACGAACGAAAGACACTCAAATCAACGAGAACAATCACACATGTGCTAGATCCATGAACATAAAGAGTGAGACAAGATCCAAACACACCAAAGGACGATACAAGATGTGGTAGTTCTATTCCGTGAGGAGGTCTTGAGGGGTCTTCCTGTGAGGGGTCCTGAATCCACTTGGGGGGATATTCTTCATAGAGATCGTGGTCTCCTATGGAGAAGGTATCAAGTGGATGAGCAAAGCTCTATCTCTCAAATAAGCTCTTCCTTTGCTAACCCTAGCAAGAGGGAGGAGGAGGAGTATATGTAGCCTAAGTGGGCGAAGGGGTACATGGGCCTCGGCCCAACACACTGTGCGTAGACAAGCATCGGTCGTCCGGAAGCTACCGGATGTCGGTGGCTCATGAGGGTCCGGATGTCTGGTAGCGGTCGGATGTCCGACATTTCGGCTCTGAACAGGTGCCATTGGATTTCCGGCAGACGTTCGACATTTCGGCTCTGATCAGGTGGCGTCAGATTTCTGGCGGACGTCGGACGTCCGGTGGTCAATCGTCCGGAGACTTCGGACTTCCAATAACTTCCATTCTGTTGTCTGACACCGGTCGTCCGGAGAAGCTCGGCCGTCCGGTTGCTGGGATGCGTCGAACGTCCGGTCGGCGTCGGTCCTCCAGTCGGTGTGGGTCGTCCGGCCGCTGTAGCGTCGCTAGCTGGGACTTGGCTGGCTGGCTGGCGCTTCAGGCGCCGGACGTCTGGCCTGGTCCGGTCGTCCGGTGGCTGGAGATTTTCTGGCATCTCTTGTTCTTGTCCTTCGTACTTGGTGTCCTCGCCATCTTGGCCGTTGGGTGTAGTTGCTCCGTGGTTATCCTCTAGGTACCTGATCACACATAGTGTTTCCTCTTGAGGTAGTAGCCATATCTCAAATGTAGAAAGTGGTAGTTCGGCGAGGACCGAGTTCACGTTATCTTCAATAGCCTTTGCTCCAGCTCTTGTCATTGGTCCAGGTGGTGTCGTGGGAGACGTAGGTAGGTCCACGGGGTTGACCGTAGGATGCTTCGCATCATCTCCCCCCTGGGAAATATCTGACCTCAGATCGAAATCCTCATCACCATGTTAGGGCGAGAGATCTTTGATGTTGAAGATATCGCTCACGGAATACTTGTCACGCGCTATGTCGATCTTGTCTGCATTGTTGTTGTAGCGCTCGAGCATCTTGAAGGGTCCATCGGCTCATGGTCGAAGCTTGGACTTGTGTTAGTTGGGGAAGTGTTCCTTGCGAAGGTGTAGCCATACAAGATCTCCAATTTTGAATATCATGGGTTGCTTGTTGATGTTGAGCTTGGTCGCGAGTCATTTTTCTTCGCGGTCGATGGTGTGCCTTGTATCTTCATGCATCTACTTGAGACAGTTCACTCATGCATTTGCGTCCATGTTGACGCGGTCTTGTAGTGGTAGCGGTAGAATGTCCAATGGGGACAACGGGAAGCCCTAGATGACCTCGAAGGGGGACTTTCCGGTAGTAGAGTGTCGTGCTCGATTGTAGGCGTACTCGGTGATGGGTAAACACTCTTCCCACTCCTTGCTGTTTTTCTTGATCAACACACATAGGCGAGTAGGTAGCGTCCAATTCGTGACCTCCATTTGGCCATCGGTTTGAGGATGGTATGCCGAAGAGAACAAAAGCTTGATTCCGTGCTTGCAGCATAAGGTCTTCCAAGAGTAGCTTAAGAACTTGACGTCGCAGTCCAAGACAAATTTCTTTGGCACTCCATGTAGGCACAAGATTTCCCAATAAAAAAGATTTGCAACATGTGAAGCATCGTCTATCTTGTTGCATGGGATGAAATGAGCCATCTAAGAGAATCGGTCCACAACAACAAACACAGAATCTTTGTCATTTTGAGTTCTAGGCAAACCAAGTACAAAGTCCATACTAATATCTTCCCATGGGTAATATGGAATTGGAAGTGCCATATAGAGAACATGGGATTGAGCTTTAGACTTAGCTTTGCGACATGTAGAGCATCGATTGGTGAAGCGTGAGACGTCGCGGAACATCTTGGGCCAAATGTAGTTCTTGGAGAGTGTGGCGAATGTCTTGTCGCGTCCAAAGTGTCCCGTAAGTCCTCCTCCATGAGATTCTTGCAAAAGTAACAAACGAAGAGAAGACTCGGGGATACATAGTTTGTTAGCTCTCATAAGATAATCATATTTGATGTAATAACGGTCCCAAGATTTATGCGTTAAACATTTGGCATAAGGAAAAGCAAAAGTAGGATCATGCGCATACAAGTCTTTAATGTTCTCAAAGCCAATGACATTCAATTCAAGTTGGGTAACAAGCATGCATCTACAGGAAAGCGCATCCACCACAACATTTTCCTTACCTTTGATGTACTTGATGACATAGGGAAATGACTCAATGAATTCACTCCACTTAGCATGACGCTTGTTCAACTTAGTTTGACCCTTAAGATATACTTAAGTGCTTCATGATCCATTGAAGAATGAACTCGTGAGGGCGGAGATAATGCTCCCAAACATGCAAGACTCTCACTAAAGCATATAGTTCTTTGTCATAGATGGGGTAATTAAGTTGTGCTCCGGAAAGTTTTTCACTAAAGTAAGCTATGGGGCGCTTCTCTTGCATCAACACACCTCCTATGCTGTAACCGCTACCATCGCAATGTATCTCAAATGGTTTGTCAAAGTTGGGTAATGCAAGCAAAGGAGCATGTGTAAGTAAATTCATAAGTTCATTAAATGCGGTATCTTGGGATGGTCCCCAAACAAATGGTGCATTTTTCTTACTCAAAGCATGCAAAGGGGATGCAATAGTGCTAAAGTCCTTAACGAATATATGATAGAAACCGGCTAAGCCATGGAAAATTCACACTTGTTGCAAGTTGGTTGGTTGTGGTCAAGTTTTAATATAATTTATCTTAGCTTCATCTACATGCACACCCTTAGACAGCAAAACCCAAGAAAACAAGCTTATTAACTCCAAAAACGCATTTGTCCATATTTGCATAAATGTGCTATTTTTAAGAGTTTGCAAAATGGTTATAAGATGGGTGACGTGATCTTTGAGAGATTTGCTAAACACAAGAATATCGTCGAAATAGGCCGCAACAAATACTCCATTGTATGGGCGAAGAACAAAATGCATCACACGCATAAAGGTTCCGGGTGCTTCGGATAAACCCATTGGCATGACCAACCATTCATACAAGCCAAACTTGGTTTTGAAAGTGGTTTTCCATTCATCACCTTCTTGGATGCGTATTTGATAGTAGCCACTTTTAAGAAATATTTTAGAGAAAAGTGTGGCTCCCCTAAGCTCATCTAGTATGTCGTCTAAGTGTGGGATGGGGTGACAATATCTAACCATGATAGCATTGATAGGAGGAAAATCAGAACACATGCGATATGTACCATCTTTCCTGGGAACATGTATTACTGGGATGGCACATGGGCTTAAGCTTTCTTTCACATGGCCGTTGTCGATGAGTTGTTGAACTTGTTGTTGGATCTCTTTGGTTTCCTCGGGGTTGACACGGTATGGAGCCTTGTTCGGAAGAGGTGCTCCGGGGATGAGGTCGATTTGGTGTTCAATGCCTCGTAGTGGAGGTAGTCCCGGCGGTAGCTCATCGGGGAAAGCATCTTGGGATTACTACAATAATTGTGACAACACTAAAGCTAGATGGTAAGAGGTGTTAGTTTTAGGTGCCTCGTCCTTGCACATAGTACATAGTGCATAACACTTGATGGGTTCTCACACACTTCTCTCATCTCACTTTTTGTAGCGAACAGCACTAAGTTTTTCTTTTCGCTCATCGTGGAGGCACTCAATTTGGGCTTGTGGCGCTCACTCTCTTTTGGGTGGTTCGCTCTCTCACTATTCTCTCCATGATGGTTTGTTTCTTGCTTATCGGTGATCACTTGGCTTGGAGACATTGGTCACAGCACGTACTCCTTCCCTTCCATCTTGAAGCTATAGTGATTGGTTCGCCCGTTGTGGATGACGTCATGGTCAAATTGCCAAGGTCGTCCAAGTAGGAGGTGGCAAACAGACATGGGAACAACATCACACTCCAAGGTGTCTTCATATGCTTCGATTTTGAAGGAGACTTGAACCATGTGTTGTACTTGAATAGTGCTGGAGAAGCTAAGCCATTGGACCTTGTAGGGGTGGGGATGCTTCATCTTGACCAATTGGAGCTTGGACATAGCTCTTCACTTGCCAAGTTATGGCAACTTCCTATGTTGATGATGACCTTCACGGATCTTCCATTGATGCCCACCTTGGTGTGGAAGATATGACATCTTTGGTCTTCGTCTTGTTGATGTTGAAGATTCAAGACCTTGGAGACAACTAGAGCGGGGCTCAAATCTTCGTCACAAAAGACATGGTCATCTTCATCTTCATTTACTTGCCGGTGCATATCCACATGCTCAATGGCTTCCATCTCCCCTTCACACTTGGAGTCGTATGTACCGTCGTGGTTGATGATCATGGTGTGCTTATTGGTACACTAGAAGGACTTGTGGCCTCGGCTGCCGCATGTGAAGCATTTGATGGAACTTGTCTTGATGGTCTCATCATGTGGAGTTGCAGATGATGAAGCTCTCAGCTTGAAGTTTCTTGTACTAGTAAGACAACTTGAGGTTGTAGAAGTTTTCTTGTAACTTGACTTGTCGCCTTTGCTTGTAGAAGGTTTGGTTGAGGTGGAAGGTGTTGTATTCGTTGAAACTTGATTGTATGAGCCATGTGTCTTGGAAGAGTACTTGGCATACTTGAAGTCATCTTGCACTTGTTGCTCCGCCTTGGTGGCTTGATGCACTAGCTCGATGAGGTTTGAGTATGCTTGGAAGTCGGTGATCTTCTTGATAGGATGATTAAGTCCATTCAAGAAACGTGCCAGAGTTTGCTCATCATCTTCCATGACATTAGCTCGTATCATGGCGATCTTCATTTCCTTGTAGTATTCTTCAACGCTCTTTGTTCCTTGCTTGAGGAGTTGAAGTCACTTGAAGAGGTCACGGTTATAGTATGTTTGATGAGGACATGACTACCTTGGATACAACCAAAAATATTGCATACATGTATATTTCTGAGGTGATTTCTAATGCAAACTATGCAATAATTTATTTATGACATCCAGGACAAAAATACTTCACAAACTTTTGTGTCATGTCTAATTGCAGGTGTATTCGACATTTGTACAATCCACATATGAAGATAAGGGGAAAATAGAAATTTAGGTGCTGTTCAAAAAGTTCTCTCAAGTCACTTTTGGGCCAAGAGAAGATAGTGTCCAAGTCTCTCACGTTCTGAATTCAGATTCGGACTACACACACATACCTGACTCAAAACAATAAGAACTCTTTCATACGGACTCCGAAATGGGTGTCTCTGTTTTTTTTGGAAAGTAGATTTTGTGCTCTTTCCAACCCAATTTGATTCACCTTCAAATTCGTCCGGAGCATTGACTTATTGACGGAACAATCTGACGCTACACAGAAACCGAGTCAAACTACAAGTCCAAAGGTGTTGCATCACGTCCACTTGGGCCCATGAGCCTTGTACGACCTAGGGTTAGATTTAGGCTGCCTTGGGACATCCTCCCACCTCCTTTGCCGCCACCCCTTGATCCTATATAAGTAGATCCATCTAATAGGTTTTTCCTTGGGATTTGTTTAGTTAAAAGTTAGCCATTGCAACTTCATGTACTTTGTTTGTGTCAAACGACCAGACCAAGACCGCTTTAGGATCCCCTCTTTTATCAATAATTCATCCATATTCACAATATCTAGATTGCTTTTATCATATTCTTGCTTGTTCTTTGATTGCTTGCAGGAATAGACCTTCATGGTCAGACTGATCGTGCTCTCGGCATCGTTAGTAACCTCCTGGATATTGGTTTATAGATTGCTAAGGCGCAACATCGTGCATGTTTGTAGTCGGGTCGTGAAAGTCGCCTCCACCAAACCAATAGTTATCATCTCATCGAAAGATCGGGACACCCCGCCTCTATCAATGTTGGCACAAAGCACGCTCGCATGACATCCTTCATTTGATCCCAAGTTGTTATTGGTGGTTCACCTCTTGCTTGTCGACGCTCAATGACTTGCTCCCACCAAATGAGGACATATTCTTGGAATTCAAGAGATGCCATGGCGATCTTATTCTCTTCCTCATAGTTGTGCAAATGAAAGATCTTCTCGACCTTCAATGCCCATGAAAGGTATTCTTTGGGATCATTGCTTATGGAAAACTTGGGCATGGTGAAATTGAGTTTGCTGTAGCGCTCTTCATTGTGTTGGGGTCGGGGATGATGACGCCCTTGACGTGGAGGATTGTCACCCTCAAGTTGCTCTTGACGTGGACGATTCGCATTGTCTTGTTGCTCTTGGCGAACTCGTGGTTCTTGTCGAGCTTGTGGAACTTGTCGGTGCAATCGTGCTTCATAGTTCCTCTCTTCAACTTCATCGAAAAGTTCTTCTTCTTTCTCACGAGTATCCCGGTTGTGTGCGATGGCAGCGTGACTTGTGTCTCAGAGGGCACGTTGCGCCTCAAGTGCTTGAGATTCATGACGTTGTTGTTGTTGACAGAGAGCTTCAACGTCTTGCTCGTCTTGGTGTTCGCGTGCTCGCTCTTCCTCTTGTTGGCGTTGATGTTGCCATTCTTGTGCTTGCGCAAATGTAGCTTGATTTTGACGATGTCGATGTTCTTGCGCTAGAAGTTGATCTTGTGGATCGTCGATGTGTAGAGGATTGCGACTTGGTTGACAGTCTGGGCACGCGGCTCAACATAGAGTGTTCGATGTCGGTGTACTTGAGCCGGAGATGGTGTCATCGGAATGTCGACTCGAGCCACTCCATCTTGAATATGACGAAGTTGTAGAAGAGAAGTTGACCAACAATGCACAAATCTCATCCATTCTTGCATTGTTCTCTTGTTTTTGATTGTCGAGCTTGTTCTCAAAGTAGTCTCTTGTACATTGCTCAAAATGTTGCAAGTCGGTGGCGAGATTGTCGATGCGGTCACTCAATGCTTGTTGTTCTTGATGCAATGCTCTTTGTGCACCGAAGATGTGGTTCTTGGTGACGTAGGTGTTCGGGTCCTCGTCTTGCTCGATGAAAGTGGGTTCGTAGAAGTAGTTGGCTGATCCATCATTTCAACTAAATGTGTGAGTGGAAGAAAGGAAGAACAATACCAAATGTACCTGGGCTGATGTTGAGAATGGATGAAAGATCACTCAATGATGTAACAAGGAAATAGCACAATTGGTACCGTATCTCGTCAATCTCTCAGACCCACACAAATAAAGCCTTTGGTGGATCTTGGTTAGGATTGTGGCATAACATTTGATGCCAATGTTAGCAAGACTCAATAATGTTGGAAAAGATTCGCAAATTCGCAAATGCAATAAGTAGACCAATAGCAAGATATGGCACACGGAAACACACACACGGATAGATAGATGGGGTCGTGCAACCAAGGGGTGAGCTAAAATGTGGAATCCATGAAAATGCTCTTGTTGCACAACACTAAAGAGACGTAGCTCGATTGCACAATAAGTGGATCCGAGACTTGTGCACAACCTAGTAAGAAAAATGTAACAACTTTTATCCCAAGTATGTTATATGTATGATGTTCCAATGATATGATCCAAGATGATCGAGTATGACAATCTTAATGTAGTATGATGCCATGGTTCTTGCTTAAAAGCTTTTTGCTTATATGTTCCTTTTGCATAAAAGCTTGTTTGGCTCTTTCTCTTTTGAGCTCTTTCTTTGGCCTCTTATGCGAAACTTCACGAACCAAGATAGCAATTTTGTATATGCGAGGACAATCTTGTGACACACGAGATGATACCAAGATATGTACCAAGATGATATGGTATGTATGCAATGGGAGCTATCATCACTAGTGTTCACAAGTAACGTTGCCAACAATACTCAAAGGCTAGTCTCGATAGGGAAGGTATGCAAAATGGGCTATGGGGTTATCAATGCAATGGCAAGAATGAACGTACAAAGAAGGGATACCATGATACCAAGATGATATAGAGGTTACTGTTTTTTCTTACGGTGAAGGTGTCCAAATGGTGAAATGGTCAATGTGGATGACGAAGATGAGCGGTGGTGATGTCAAAGCCGAACCGTCCCTATGTAGCCAAAACATGATAGCACTTCAAAAAAACGACACATCCGTGATAATACGTGTTTGTCACAGTAGGTCAAGTTTTTTGTCATGCATGTACATCCATGACAAATTTACGACCGAATCAAGATAGTCATACATGTGCTGTCGTAGAAGTGTTCCATGACATTACCAAAATTATTATCATGGAAGTGTCCACTTCCATGACGATAAATCGCGTGTCACAAAAGTGCTTTCGTCAAGGGTGACTGACACGTGGCATCCACCGTAACGTAACACCGTTAAGCTATCGGGTCCGGTTTTTGATCCGATAACCCATTAACAGCCCCGACCAATGGGGCTTTTCCATGTGTAAAATCATCATTGGCTGGAGGAAACACATGTCGGCTCACCGATGGGACAGATGTCATCCACTCATTGGACCCAAAGCGCCTATGATACGTCGACACGTGGCATGGCCCAACAGTGGCCCATAAAGTTTAAATGGGCCAGCCCAACTAAAGGCCCACAAGATTTTGCGGCCCATAATGGGACGGCCCAGCTAAAGGCCCACAAGATTTTGCGGGCCAAATGGGCCGACCTGTAAAACCCACAAGATTTTTCTTGCGCCATAATGGGTCGGCCCAGGTGAAGGCCCACAAGATTTTTGTGGACCATAATGGGCCGGCCCAGCTAAAGGCCCACAAGATTTCGCCAACATTAATGGTCCGGCCCAGCTGTAGGCCCACAAGATTTTGAGGACCCTAGTAGGCTGGCCCATTAAATGGCTTCCATGTTTTGGGCCAAATGTCGGCCCATATTTGATCCGGCCCGTTAGTGGCCTGCCACATTTCGGGCCTAATAATGGACCATATGAGATTCGACCCGTTAAAAGCCTACCACGTTCTGGGCCAAATTAAGGCCCAGATCAGGTCCGGCCCTTTAAGAGGCTTTGGGCTAAATTATGGCCCATATCAGATTCGGCCCGTCAACTGGATGCTATGCTTTTTGGCCCATTTGCTAAAGGCCCATTTAGTAATTTGGCCTGATATTAGTTTCGGCCTGTTAAGGGCCCGTTTAACATTTCGGCCCTATATTAATTTCGGCCTGTTAAAAGCCCGTCATATAGTTGGGCCTAACTACGGCCCGGTTTGCATCCGGCCTGCTCGCAGCTGATAATCTGATTGGGCCAAACAAGGACCGAGACAATTTTGGCCTGTTATAAGCCCATGATTTGATTGGCACATTCATGGGTGGGGTCTATTTCAGCTGTTGCGAGCCCGTGAGCTGTTCGGCACGCGTTTCAGTTCGACCTACTTTTCAAACCTCCTAAAGGCCCATTGAGTTTTCTTGGGAAAATAGGGCCGGCGGTTTACTCGGCCTATTAAAGGCCCGAATCTACTAGTGGGCCAGTTTACATTTAGGCCTGTTAACGGACCAAGATGACGGGGCCCATGATGCGGATCATACATGGTGATTTGCATGACAGCCTGATTATGTAACGTAATTTTACAGTTTGGCCGGTTTACTGCGAAGACGGGATATATATGTAGTAAAATAACTGCAGCATCGTGAATAAGAAAAGAAACCTAGACTATACAATAAAGAAATTACGACATATTACATCCACCGGGCATCAAAGTTTGCCACTATGATAATAAAGCAAAAGCAGACAGCAGATTACATACACTGGGCATCAAAGATCGCCACCAGTGCAACTAAACATGCCGACAAAATAATATACAAAACTGACAGCACTTCAATAGAGTTCAAGAAAGGTTAGCACTGCTCAGGAGCTGCAACGCAAGAAGCTGAGCAAGCTGGTGAGACTGCACTTGTTTGATAGTTATATCCTCCTCACTCTGAAAGATAAACAAGCAGACAGATGACAGGTTTTGCACATACAAGTATCAGTGCTGACAATTCATCACATTTCTTCTTGTGAATAAAGTGACACAGTTTAAAATAGCATTAACACAATATGGTATTGTTCGAGGTCAAGACATGGCAGGAAATGACATTGTGAAGGAGTTGGCAACTTGGACACCTCTGGATTACAGTATCAAGAACTCATAAGTATCAATGGTTAGTGTCTTTGTCAATTTATCCCATTTTAGATTGGCAAAATAAGATCACTTGCTCTGTATAGTTTAATTTACATGGTATGAAGAAGGAACTTGGTTGTACAACTGAAAACTTAAATTGAGAAGGACAAACTTATTTTAAGAACTGGAGTACATAATAAACTTTAAACATGCAATTTGATGCAAACACCAAAAATAAACAGCTGTTGCAGTCATGCCTAACCAAATATACACAACAAAGTTTGAAGGCTTGAGAAGGAAAACTTACATTATTGGTGAAGGCAGGCTCTATAAAGCCTTGTCCATGCCAATGGGGGGCAATTCAAGAAGTTTACCACAGAATCTTCTATATAAGCATTGCCTTTATTCTACATTTTTTAAGAGTAAATATAGATGTGACAATATAAGAAAAAATGGAGAATATTTAGATTAGATGAAGAGTGATGCTACATAACCAAGTAGATATAAATGTAAGTACAACAATACAGGCAAAAGGTATAGCCAAGAGCAATGCAGAGCTAAAATTCTTTAGTACCATCGGTGTTATCCAACCTTATGGTAAGAGTAAATATAGATCTTATGTGTAGAAAATGGAGGCAAAGGAAAATAAGCTGCAGAGTGATGGTACATGAACAACTACCTGTCAATATAAATACACTGATAAAGGACATCATGTACTTACAAGAACAATGCAGAGCTAAAATTTTTCATTGGCATTGGATATATTCTACACTAATGTAACCATTCGTACAGATCAGATAATTTGGAGCGAACAATTGATAAGCAAGCTATCATGCATACTGCTGTCACATAATGAACCTGGTATGTATGCAAGTACAGTGATACAAGAAAACAAGTACTAACAAGAGCAAAGCAACGGGCATCATATTTGCGATATCTTTTCAAACCGGAATTCTTTTTCAAGTAGATTTCTGCAAAAAAGATCCGTAAGGCACATGCGGAAAAGTAGAAGTTCAAATTGTCATGCGATATCATAGACAGTACCTCATCCTCGAGCAGAGACCATTGCATAACAAGGTTTTCCATTCAATGTCTTCTAAATTTAGCACAGGAGACTTCACCAGAAATTCGTTTATAGACTTGCCATCAAAGTGTGATTTCCTCAGGTAACACCGATACTGCTGCAATGCTTCCTTGAAAAGCGCAAGCAAGCTTTCCTCGTTATGCCTATCCAGATTGACCCTCGGCTACTTACAACAATGTAATGTAAATCATTGATGTGTTCAATCAGCAGAAAACAGGAAAATAATCACCATGAATAATAGCACTTACACGTAAGTGAGACAGGAAGATGTTAAAATGGTGTTTGTCTTCACTATAATCTTCCCATGATGGGAATATATGCACGTAGTCCCTAACAACATTGAAATCATTATCTTTTAAACTGGGAATAACTGGAATGGGGTTCCAATCTGCAGGAATTGGCCGTCTCTGCAGTTGGGATAGGTCTTCGGCCGATGGACTTGCTGTACTTTTTGCTGGAGTGTGATTTTTCTGTGGTACTGCTGGTGCTATGGCAACTGAATCGGCATACCTTTTGTTGGAGTGCAGGTCCTGTGTGGTGCGGCTAGTGGTGTGGCCAGTGAAGTATGGGTACAGTCTGCTGGAGTCGGTCCTACGTTTTGTGTCACTGTTTGTACAACAAATATAAGTGGGGTGATGTCTGATTTGTCCGGCACAACAACGTTTTTCAAGGACTTTGCTGGTGCTCCTTCAGGTTCGGCAATCACCCTCTTCCTTTTTGATGTCTGATGCACAAGAATAGCATCTGAGTGGAAAAACATGGTATGATGACAAATGGAATATGTATTGATAATGCAGACTAAGGCATAGCCTAGTGGTGGGAAGGGGTTGATGCCTTCCCACCCACCCAGGTTCAAGGCATGGTACTTGCAATTTGGGTTTGTTGCACCAATTATACTGTAAGGGGTTCCCTTACAGTCTTTCTATCAAAAAAATATGTATTGATGATGGATGGGCATGGCATCTCGACATATATGATGAGTAAACTAAGTAGATGGCGGTGCAACAAAGTAGAAGAAATGCAAGACAACATATGCAAGATACGCACAATCAATAAAACCTTGCCAATTTAGAACAGGCACCTTGATGGGTGAACAGGGCAGCCCTTTGACTCCTCGAGGTTAGAATAGTCATTAGGATCATATTCTGAACAAGAATCAATAGGTGGTGAGCGTATGAGTTTCATTGCATCCAGAATGTCACTCAATGCCTTGGTGCCAATTTTGTAAGTCATTGCGGTGTTTAGCTTCAAGAGTGGACGACCGCTAGTGCGACATAAAGTAGCTACACAGATCATAGTGTAGATATAACGGGAAAACCATAAGGATGAGAGTAAAATCAGCAAAGTCGAACTTGCTGGAATATATGTGCTAGTATTGCCGGTACGGTTAGAAAGCCTTCGGATACCAGCTCTCTTCAACTGAAGGTGTTGTACTGTTAATATCAGTGTAACTCTCAAAGGCGACACAGCTCCCCGCATTTCCTTGCTATTCTTATAGGATTCAAGTGGGCAGGCCACTACAAATCCTATTCCCATGTTTACAAAATCCTACGAATCAAAGAGGCCCGACAAGTTCAAAATGTCCATACCAACCGACCGTATAGACCTCTACACTGTAAATGTCCCTGCTCATCTTCACTACAAGGAACATAATGTACTACTATCATACTCCCTCCATTCCAAAATATATGTCTTGCTAGAGATTTCCACTATGGATCACATACAGATGTATCCAGATACATTTTAGAGTGTAGATTCACTCATTTTGCTCCATATGTAGTCCATGGTGGAACCTATACAAAGACATGTATTTAGGAACAGAGAGAGTACTTATTAAAGAAGAACGGAAGAGGAACATGGTAAAGAAGAGCAAGCAGATTTTGGATAATAAAATGTTAGATTCTTGGTGCCCACATGATGAACCAGAGCGCATTAAGGAAGCAACTCCCTGTTGTCTCTCTATATGTGGTGCACGTGCTTTTTCAAAAGTAAAGTAGGAACATTAGCTGACCAATTAAATGTTATCTGGTTTAGTAATATCAGCATCATATCATATTCGTACTTGAGCAACAAGTTTGGAATTATGAGTGGCACGTTGTTTAGATGGATTCAGGAGCAGTGCTAAGCAGGTACGATGATGGTACTGAATATAAAGACATGTCTGCATTTGGGTCAGTTGATTATTTCAGGCGGTTGGATGAAGATCCTACGTCTCCTAACCCTTCTTCTTCCTCGTCTCTGATTCTTCCCATACAAAACACCGCACAGGCCACCGGCCGGACCATCGGCCCCCACCGCTGTGTTCCTCCGCCACCCCACCGCCCCGCCCCCACCCGTGTCGAGTTTTCTTTGTTCGGTGAGGCCCCGCCACTGCCCCCCCCAACACCCAAAGTCCCCACCTGAGCCCCTTCGTTCGCACCGGCGAACTCCGGCGAGCTCTGAAAAATCGACTGACCCAATTTTGAAATTTAGTCTACTGTGATTTAAGTAGTTTGGAATATAAAATGGGAAAACCATAAGCATTGGGAGTATAGTGTTGAGCGTGCCATGGCGGATCTGAAGGTTCAAACTGGACAAAGGCAACTTCGCAACCAATGTTTTCTCTCAACAAGCAAGTAACTGATGGACAAGAATTCAGAGTAAAGCAGTGGCGATCTATTTTCTTGCTGTGATAAGTAAGTTGAGCAGATACGAAAGAGTACCGCCTCTGGTGCGGCGCCGTGTATGCATCTGCTGAGAATTTGACGGTGTTGCGGTAGCGATGGCTGTCGGCGGCGTGGAAGCAGATCTAGGAGGGTAGACGGTGGCGGCGGGGCGCGGTGGACGAGACGGTCGTAGGAGCGGCGCCGGCAAGATGGACGACAACAGGGATGAAGCGAGAGGACGGGATGCAAGGATCCCGGTCCGATGCCGTGGATGAGAGAGGTCGATCTCTTGTAATGGATGGCGGCGTCGGGGTATCAACTCCGGCATGGTGGAGGAGGACGGCGGTGGATGGGGTGGCGGACGGAGGAGGCTGGGGTGGAGAGGGTGTTTTGGCGCCCATGGAGTAGGAATGGGGAAATGGAGGTGGAGAGGAAGGGGGGAACCATGTCTTCAGGGCGCGCTTGTCTCAAATGTGAGGAAATTTACAAACTTAGCCCCCGTTTCAAATTTCCTACATCACAGCAATATTAGTCGGCTGGGGATAGGACGGTAATCTCGCATACACTAAATATTTGCTGAAGAGAGTTTGTTTTTGGCGCCCACCGTGTATGAATCGGGGAGGGAGTCGATTTCGGCCGAGGACACACTGTGTTTTGGCGCCCACCGTGTATGAATACGGGTGAGAGGCGGTTATGTCACGTTTGAGTGAAATTACAAACCTACCCGTACCGAAACCTATAGAAATCGAGCAGATAGGCTTTGCATGGCAGGGATAGGTAGTAGTAATTTCCATCTCGCAGATTTTGGTTTCGGGCGGTTACTGCGACTTTCCTACTTCGTTCAAATTTTGGAGAGTGCACGTTTACCGTGCCAACTCAATTCGAATCCCATTTGTATTCTATTTTTTTCGGGCATGATCCATTTTCGATTGGAATAAAATTCTATATACATCATTTTTTATATATACTTTCAAAAGCACAACAAAGAATTCTGCTCCTTTAAATGTATAATATGCTTTACAAATACAATGATCTCAAAATCATAAGGTTGAATTCAAAAAAATAAACCAAATTATGTTCTACTAAAATGTATGGATCAGTAATATCTACATATATTAAATAATATAGATGCGCGTGAATTCATATGAGTATGCATGTTTGATAGATCAATTTTGGTTCGAGTATGGATTACATGTATCATCATCTCGAATTCAAATATTTGAATCCCTTTTATGTTCACTCCTTTCACGCCCACCTCTCTCGCATGCATGCTCCTTCATGTAGCTATCACTCTCTTTTCTCCAGCTCACCCGCACGCTCACTTCATGTTTCTCCTATCCTCGCAAACATGGTCTCTCTATGTCTCCCTTGAGAAGTGTCGCACTCTCCCTATCATTATACATTACACGGTTTTCATTATCTCTCACGTCTCTACTGTTCTCTCGTATCACTAGGTACCTAAGCTTTCTTTTTCACCGCCACACATACAGTCTTCACTCGTCTTTCACTTTGTGTTTCTCTCTATGGGATTCTCTCACACACCCTATATGTCTCTAGATATGAATCATACCACTAAAATTACTCTCTCTCTCTCTTGTATAGACACAACATTTGTTGCGGTCTCCTTTTCGTCTCCATCCCAGACTGACACTCCCCCCCTCTCTCACACACACACACACAACTCCTACTTCCACTCCCCTTCCCGACTGTCGTCTCTCTCACACACACAAAACTCTCGCTTTCGCACCCCTGTCTCGTATTTCTCTCACAAACATGTATCGACTAGCCTCTTGATAGGTTTATACACCCGCACACTCGTGCTTCCACTATCACATACATGTCTCTCTCCCGCTCCTTGTATCTATGTAGATTTTTCTTCCCTTCTTGAGACACACCCTCTCGATCGTGCACACACACACTATCGCCTCATTTTAAGCTGATACCTCTCGCACACACACTCTTTGTGTCTTTTTCACACATGCACTCCGTCCTCCTCCTCTCTCCCTCTCTCTCTCTCTCACACACATAGGCTTTTTGCAACAACTAGCAAGATGCCCATGCGTTGCACGAAACATGAAGATGCATTTGTATGAGTAGTTTATCTCGTGGGAGAAAAGGATGAACAAGGGAAGGCCTTATTTGCAAGTGTGGAGAGGGGTGTGGGTATCTTTTTGCAAAATTGCCATAGTTTCCTTCCTATCCGTCAGATATAGATCAGGCGGCCTATATTGCAGGATGGCATACACACGATCATCACCGACTATGCTTTTTATAAGAGTAGGGATAAAAAACAGAGTTGGTGATAATGGTGGGCCTACCATCCTGCAATATAGGCCGTCTGTTTTATATCTGATGGATAGGAACGAAACTATGGCAATTTACCCGCACTCCTCTCCACATTTGTAGATAAGGCCTTCCCTCGTTCATCCTTTTCTCCCACAAGATCTTGATGTTTCGTGCAACGCATGGGCATCTTGCTAGTAAGAGTAGAAATTAGACATATACCACTTCTCGAATCTTGAAACCAACAATATTCCTCCCTTATCTCATCAAAACCGTCAAAGGGATATATTTTGAGTGAAACATAACATTTTTTTAGTGATATACGTATTTCAAAACTAGACTTTTTTTCTATCAAATCGGTGAATATGTATTAATCTACTCAGATCATGTGGCAATGCATTGACACATTGCTAGTAGTTATTATAATTTTGTTGACACCAGACAAACGGCGGAGTACATATACGAAGAGAAGAGGCGCACGCACGCAGTCGGTCTCTCGCTATCTCGCACACATGAGTGTTACGTAAAGGCAACGTTAACAAATAAACCCTAAAACCCTAGGTGCACAATTGCTGCATTCAAGGGTACTGCACGTGGTGGAGTGCACCTTTGTAGGAATAGTCAGCTCACGTGATAATTTGATCCGTAGGAGTTGATGGTCGGGAGCACAGGTGAACGACTTGGAGGCGGTGGCTCGCCAGTTGCCACAGATCTAGTAGGCACGTTTAAAATATCATTTTTTAGCGGGGTTAAGAGTTCCGATTTTTAATGGCGCGTTATAAGTAGTAAGTAGTTTTTAGAACGATTGGTATGGAGCAAAAATGGAATTCATAGTACTACCTACTACGTACCTCCTTGGTGTATAGTCGTATGGGTTTATGTTGCGAGATGTTGAACCTGGTAGTTCTATGGCAAATACTATGTTTAGATTTAGATCCTGGTTTTCAGTAATGAAAATCGGAAGGGGAAACCCTTCTTTTATTAAGAAAAAACTACTACCTCCGTTCTGGTTTACTAGTCCCCATCGTTTTTTGGGTCAAAGTTTGTCCACAAATTTTACTTGTAAAATGTGAATGGAAAATGAGATTTTGTTATACGCAAACAAAAAAAGGACTGGAGGGAGTGATTGCTCTGACATGGACGCGACCTCTCATAGCGCAGGCATTGAACCGGCACGCCGGCCAAGAGGGCCCCACTCGCTGCAGGCCCGGCTGAATACGCCTCCTCGCTGCATGCAACCGGCTTCAGACTGCCCCGCCTGCCTTCATTGAATCCGCGCGTGTGCCGGCAACAAGTCCTTCCGAGAGCCGGCCGGCATTTTAGAACACAAAAAGTGACCAAAATATAATTAATTACGCATGGTTTTGACTTGTTGTGCTCGCACTGGTAGCGGGAACTAGAGGTTTTTCTTTATTCATAACTCTCCTCAAATTTTTTTTTGGCTTTGAAGTGAATCATGGTTGTGGACATTATGTATGAATGTGGAGATATCTGTGAACATGAGTTTGATGTGGAAGTTGAACTTGGAATGTCGGGCTTGCGCGTGAACTATACCATGTCCAATGCTTCGTCTGTTATTGTTTGGAAAGTAATTGCTGTTATTACACGACCCGAAAAAAATATTTTGTGCCACATCAGTAGATGCATGGACATCACAAGAGGCATGCTGACTGGATAAACATTTGAACCTAGCTACTATGAAGGAAATTTTGTATGGACAACAGGTTTAGATAGCAGGAGACGCCTAGCCTGCTCTGCCTCTGCTAGCTTATTTCTGCCTTCTTCCATCTCTTCTTTGGGATGGGTGAAGAGAGCATCTGATTGCTCTTTTCGCTTCTTCAGGAACTCAGCTACATTCTCAAGGGCTGCTACACGCTTTCTTTCAGCCTTTACTAGAGCCATGAGGACACGAACAGTTGACGACTCCACCTGGCTTGTGTGTAATCCAGCATCATCTGGGAATTTGCACCTTGTGTCTAATCCAACATCATTAGGGAACTGGCACCTTGTGTGTAATCCAGCCTCATTCTGGAAACATGATCTCGAGGTTGACCATACTTCCCTCCTCCCAGGAACTGCATCCTGACATGAAGTTACTTATTTTTTAGATAATTACTCAGATCAACCCAGATCCATTTAGTAGAAGCCAGATAAACAGAACTGGGAGAAGTGAATTCAAAAGGAAAAAATATAAAAACAGACTACAAGGTGAGAACACACACTTCCTACATCAAGCTAAAAACGAAAGCATTAGGGCGATTAAGACTCTTCTTATGACACATCGAAGAACACGAGGCTTAAGAGAAACAGAAACTACAATACACATCGAAGAACACCAGGCTAAACGAAAGTAATTGAAAGGGTGTTACTTACCAAAGCTCGTTTTACAGGTTCGGTGTAGCTCCTCTTTAGCTTGCCACGCTCCTTGAAGATGTCCCAAATATCCCGTGTTTGGTCTTCATTGCTCCGCTGCATGTTGGCACTTGTGGTTTTAAAATCTCAACATGGCAAGAAAAGCATACTAATAGTAATACTCGCGCATCTTGTGGGCAACATTAAAGCACTCGTCTGCCATGTTAGAGCATCTCCAACAGAATCGCAACACGCGACGCTTTAGAAAAGCGTTTACAGTGCTGAGATCGAGAAGTAGAGATAGAGAGATATTTCTCAGCATAATAGATAAAAAAATAGATTATTCAACTACTCCTCGTCGTACGACTCCTCCTCGGTGATGTCCGCCTCCGACGTCTGACTATAGGCGTGAAGATACCGATCATCGTCGGATTCCCAGGGCGACGCTGCTCTTAGCCTCATGTTGAATTGAGCGTCCGCTTTTTGCCTATGCTTGTCCTCGTGATAGGCGGCTCCCTCCGCCCTCCTCTTATCCCTCTCCGCCCTCCTTTGCTCGTAGAACTCGTGCTCGTTGATGATGTCCTGCGGGAAGCGTTGGCGCCACAGCGCCATGGCTTCCTCGTCCATCTGGGCGATGCCGAGACGGTGCTCCCGCCTCCGGTTGTCGCGACGATCCTCATCAGCGATAAGCCGCGGCAGAGGCGCGAGCTCCCGTGCCCGCTCCCGCGCCGGCACGTTGGGGAAGTTAAATGTTCTATGAGGCCACCGGAGGTGCCACACCGCCGCGTCATACGCACGGGTGGCCTCGTTGGCGGTGTCGAAATTGCCGAGGCCGAGGCGCATCCTGCGGAACCGGATCTCGACGGAGAAGCCGCCGGAGGGGCGCGCGCGGACGCCGCGGTATCCCCAAGTTTCCCGGCGACGCGGCGGCATGGTGGCATGGCAGCGGCGAGGCGAGAAAGAGCGGGGAGAAAGCGGTGGTGAGGCACAGAGCGGGGAGAGAGCGGTGGCAAGGCAGAGAGCGGTGGGAGGGCATTGGATTTTATAAAGCGCGCCGGACACCGCACACCAAAACTAGCGCACGCCCGGCCGCTTTTTCCGCGTGCGCGCAATCCTTTCCTGACGTCTCTGCTATCTCTACTCTCTTCTCTACTATTATATTTATTTTATATTTAATATTTATCTCTACTTCTCTACTCTCTATTTTTTTCTCTACTTTTTCCCTACTCTTATAAAAAATAGAGTTGGTGATGATGGTGTGATACGTCCATTTTGCATCATGCTTTTATATCGATATTTATTGCATTATGGGCTGTTATTTCACATTATGTCACAATACTTATGTCTATTCTCTCTTATTTTACAAGGTTTACGTGAAGAGGGAGAATGCCGGCAGCTGGAATTCTGGGCTGGAAAAGGAGCAAATATTGGAGGCCTATTCCATGCAACTCCAAAAGTCCTGAAACTCCACGGAATACCTTAAAATAAATAAAGAAAAATCGTCGCCAAAGATGAATGCCAGGGGGCCCACACCCTGCTCACGAGGGTGGGTGGCGCGCCCCCCTACCTCGTGGGCCCCCTGGTGGCTCTCCGATGCCCATCTTCTCCTATATGAAGTCTTTCGTCAAGAAAAAATCAGAAGCAACCTTTCGGGACGAGACTCCGCCGCCACGAGGCGGAACCTTGGCGGAACCAATCTAGGGCTCCGGCAGAGCTGTTCTGCCGGGGACACTTCCCTCTGGGAGGGGGAAATCATCATCATCATCATCACCAACGCTCCTCTCATCGGGAGAGGGCAATCTCCATGAACATCTTCATCAGCACCGTCTCATCTCCAAACCCTAGTTCATCTCTTATATCCAATTCTTGTCTCCAAGTCCGGGATTGGTGCTAGTAGGTTGCTAGTAGTGTTGATTACTCCTTGTAGTTGATGCTAGTTGGTTTATTTGGTGGAAGATCATATGTTCAGATCCTTAATGCATATTATTACCCTCTTATTATGAACATGAATATGCTTTGTGAGTAGTTACGTTTGTTCCACGAGGACAAGGGAGAAGTCTTGCTATAAGTAGTCATGTGAATTTGGTATTCGTTCGATATTTTGAGGAGATGTAAGTTGTCTAGCCTCTAGTGGTGTTATGTGAACGTTGACTACATAACACTTCACCATTATTTGGGCCTAGAGGAAGGCATTGGGAAGTAATAAGTAGATGATGGGTTGCTAGAGTGATAGAAGCTTAAACCCTAGTTTATGTGTTGCTTCGTAAGGGCTGATTTGGATCCATATGTTTCATGCTATGGTTAGGTTTACCTTAATACTTTTGTTGTAGTTGCGGATGCTTGCAATAGAGGTTAATCATAAGTGGGATGCTTGTTCAAGTAAGAACAGCACCCAAGCACCGTCCACCCACATATCAAATTATCAAAGTACCGAACGCGAATCATATGAGCGTGATGAAAACTAGCTTGACGATATTCCCATGTGTCCTTGGGAGCGCTTTTCCTATTATAATAGTTTGTCCAGGCTTGTCCTTTGCTACAAAAAGGATTGGGCCACCTTGCTTCTCTTTATTTACTCTTGTTACTTGTTTCTCGTTACAATTTACCTTGTCACAAAACTATCTGTTACCACTTGTTTCAGTACTTGCAGAGAATACCTTGCTGAAAACCGCTTATCATTTCCTTCTGCTCCTCGTTGGGTTCGACACTCTTACTTATCGAAAGGACTGCGATAGATCCCCTATACATGTGGGTCATCAAGACTCTTTTCTGGCACCGTTGCCGGGGAGTGTAGCGCCTTTGGTAGGTGGAATTTCGTAAGGAAAAATTTATATAGTGTGCTGAAATTTACTGTCACTTGTTACTATGGAAAGTAATTCTCTGAGGGGCTTGTTCGGGGTATCTTCACCCCATCCAGTAGAGCAAAGAGTTGCTCCTCAACCTACTGAACCTATTGAAAATGAAACTCCTTTTGAAGTTCCTTCGGGTATGATGGAAAAACTGCTAGCTAATACTTTTGTAGGAGATGGAACAAAGCATCCTGATGAACACCTAATATATGTGGATGAGGTTTGTGGATTATTTAAGCTTGTAGGTATACCCGATGATGTTGTCAAGAAGAAGGTCTCCCCTTTATCTTTGAAGGGAGATGCATTGACATGGTATAGGCTATGTGATGGTATGGGATCATGGAACTACAAAAGATTGAAATTGGAATTTCATCAAAAATATTATCCTATGCATCTTGTTCATCGTGATCGCAATTATATATATAATTTTTGGCATCGCGAAGGAGAAAGCATCGCTCAAGTTTGGGGGAGGCTTAAATCAATGTTATATTCATGCCCCAATCATGAGCTCCCAAGAGAACTCATTATTCAAAGTTTTTATGCTCGGCTTTCTGATAACAACCGCACCATGCTCGATACTTCTTGTGCTGGCTCTTTTATGATGAAGACTATTGAATTCAAATGGAATTTATTGGATAGAATTAAACGCAACTCTGAATATTGGGTCCTTGACGAAGGTAAGGAGTCAGGTATGACACCTAAGTTTGATTGTGTTAAATATTTTATGGATACCGATATTTTCCGTAAGTTTAGCACTAAATATGGACTTGACTCTGAGATAGTAGCTTCTTTCTGTGAATCTTTTGCTACTTATGTTGATCTCCCTAAGGAGAAGTGGTTTAAATATCATCCTCCCATAGAAGTAAAAGTAGATGCACCTATTAAAGTTGAAGAAAAGACTGTCACTTATAATGATCCTATTGTTCCCACTTCTTATGTTGAGAAACCACCCATCCATGTTAGAATAAAGGATCATGCTAAAGCTTCAACTGTGGTTCGTAAAAGCAATATTAGAACTTATACACCTCCTGAGCAAGTCAAAGTAGAACCTAATATTGCTATTGTTAAAGATCTCTTGTATGATAATATCGATGGGCATGTTATTCAGTTCAATGGTGAAATGGCTAGAATTGCTAAACCGTTTACTAAAGATAAACATAGACCTATGGTAGGCGTGCCTGTTATTTCTGTTAAAATAGGAGATCATTGTTATCATGGCTTATGTGATATGGGTGCTAGTGCTAGTGTAATACCCATAGATTTATACAAAGAAATTATGCATGATATTGCACCTATTGAGTTGGAAGATATTGATGTCACAATTAAGCTTGCTAATAGAGATACTATATCGCCAATTGGAATTGTTAGAGATTTTGAAGTCTTGTGTGTGAAAACTAAATATCCTGCTGATTTTCTTGTTCTTGGTTCCCCACAAGATAGTTTTTGTCCCATTATATTTGGTAGACCCTTCTTGAATACTGTTAATGCTAGGATAGACTGCGAAAAGAATGTTGTTGCTATTGGCTTGGATGATATGATTCATGAGTTTAATTTCTCTAAATTTAGTAAACAACATCATGAAGAAGAATTGCCTAGCAAGGATGAAATTATTGGTCTTGCTTCTATTGCTGTACCTCCTAGTGATCCTTTAGAACACTATTTGCTAGACCATGAAAATGATATGTTCATGAATGAAAGAAGGGAAATAGATGAAGTATTCTTTAAACAGGAACCTATTCTGAAACACAATTTGCCTGTTGAAATCTTCGGGGATCCTCCTCCACCCAAGGGTGATCCCGTGTTTGAGCTTAAACTGTTGCCTGATAATCTTAAATATGCTTATCTTGATGAAAAGAAAATATATCTTGTTATTATTAGTGCTAACCTTTCAGAGTATGAAGAAGAAAGATTATTGAAAACTCTGAAGAAGCACCATGCCGCTATTGGATATACTCTTGATGATCTTAAGGGCATTAGTCCCACTCTATGTCAACATAAAATAAATTTGGAAGCGGATGCCAAACCAGTTCGTGATCCTCAATGACGTTTGAATCCTAAAATGAAACAAGTGGTAAGAAAAGAAATACTCAAGCTTACGGAGGCGTGTATAATTTATCCGATTCTTTGATAGTCGATTGGGTAAGTCATGTCCATTGTGTCCCTCAGAAGGGAGGTATTACTGTTGTCCCTAATGATAAAGATGAATTGATCCCTCAAAGAATTATCACAGGTTATAGGATGGTAATTGATTTCCGCAAATTAAATAAAGCTACTAAGAAAGATCATTACCCCTTACCTTTTATTGATCAGATGCTAGAAAGATTATGCAAACATACACATTATTGCTTTCTAGATGGTTATTCTGGTTTCTCTCAAATACCTGTGTCGGCTAAAGATCAATCAAAGACTACTTTTACATGCCCTTTTGGTACTTTTGCTTATAGACGTATGCCTTTTGGTCTATGTAATGCACCTGCTACCTTTCAAAGATTCATGGTGGCTATATTCTCTAACTTTTGTGAAAAGATTTGTGAGGTTTTCATGGACGACTTTTCCGTCTATGGATCCTCTTTTGATGATTGCTTGAGCAATCTTGATCGAGTTTTGCAGAGATGTGAAGAAACTAATCTTGTCTTGAATTGGGAAAAGTGCCACTTTATGGTTAATGAAGGTATTGTCTTGGGGCACATAGTTTCGAAAGAGGTATTGAAGTTGATAAAGCCAAGGTTGATGCTATTGAAAAGATGCCATGTCCCAAGGACATCAAAGGTATAAGAAGTTTCCTTGGTCACGCCGGATTTTACAGGAGGTTCATTAAGAACTTCTCAAAAATTTCTCGGCCTTTGACTAATTTATTACAAAAAGATGTACCATTTGTCTTTGATGATGATTGTGTAGAAGCATTTGAAATACTTAAGAAAGCATTAGTCTCTGCACCTGTTGTTCAGCCACCGATTGAATTTACCCTTTGAAATTATGTGTGATGCTAGTGATTATGCTATAGGTGCTGTTCTAGGGCAAAGTGTTGATAAGAAATTAAATGTTATCCATTATGCTAGTAAGACTCTAGACAATGCTCAAAGAAATTATGCTACTACCGAAAAGGAACTGTTAGCAGTTGTATTTGCTTGTGATAAATTCAGACCCTATATTGTCGATTCTAAAGTAACTATTCACACTGATCATGCTGCTATTAAATATCTTATGGAAAAGAAAGATGCAAAGCCTAGACTTATTAGATGGGTTCTCTTGCTACAAGAATTTGATTTGCATATTGTTGTTAGAAAAGGAGCTGAGAACCTGCTGTTTATAACTTATCTAGGTTAGAGAATGTTCTTGATGACCCACTACCTATTGATGATAGCTTTCTTGATGAACAATTAAATGTCATAAGCACTTCTCGTAGCACTCTATGGTATGCTGATTATGCTAATTATATTGTTGCTAAATTTATACCACCTAGCTTCACATACCAGCAAAAGAAAAAGTTTTTCTATGAATTGCGAAATTACTTTTGGGATGACCCACATCTTTATAAAGAAGGAGTAGATGGTGTTATTAGGCGTTGTGTACCTGAGCATGAACAGGAACAGATCCTACGCAAGTGTCACTCCGAAGCTTATGGAGGACACCACGCTGGAGATAGAACTGCATATAAGGTATTGCAATCCGGTTTTTATTGGCCCACTCTCTTCAAAGATGCACGTAAGTTTGTTTTGTCTTGGGATGAATGTCAAAGAATAGGTAATATTAGTAGACGTCAAGAAATGCCTATGAATTATTCACTTGTTATTGAACCATTTGATGTTTGGGGCTTTGATTATATGGGACCTTTTCCTGCCTCTAATGGATATACACATATTTTGGTTGCTGTTGATTACGTTAGTAAGTGGGTAGAAGCTATTCCAACTAGTAGTGCTGATCATAACACTTCTATTAAAATGCTTAAGGAAGTTATTTTTCCAAGGTTTGGAGTCCCTAGATGTTTAATGACTGATGGTGGTTCACACTTTATCCATGGTGCTTTCCGTAAAATGCTTGCTAAATATGACGTTAATCATAGAATTGCGTGTCCATATCACCCACAGTCTAGTGGTCAAGTAGAATTGAGCATTAGAGAGCTCAAATTAATTTTGCAAAAGACTGTTAATAGGTCTAGAAAGAATTGGTCCAAGAAACTTGATGATGCATTATGGGCCTATAGAACTGCATATAAGAACCCTATGGGTATGTGTCCGTATAAAATGGTCTATGGAAAAGCATGTCATTTACCTCTCGAACTAGAACATAAGGCATATTGGGCTATTAAAGAGCTCAACTATGATTTCAAACTTGACGGTGAGAAAAGGTTGTTTGATATTAGCTCACTTGATGAATGGAGAACCCAAGCTTATGAAAATGCTAAGTTGTTTAAAGAAAAGGTTAAAAGATGGCATGACAAAAGGATCCAAAAGCGTGAGTTTAATGTAGGTGATTATGTATTGCTATACAACTCTCGTTTAAGATTTTATGCAGGAAAACATCTCTCTAAATGGGAAGGTCCCAACGTTATCGAGGAGGTTTATCGTTCCGGTGCTATAAAAATCAACAACTTCGGAGGTACAAATCCGAAGGTAGTAAACGGTCAAAGGATCAAACACTATATTTCAGGTAATCCTATAAACGTTTAAACTAATATTATTGAAACCGTAACCCCGGAGGAATACATAAGGGACACTTTCCAGACCGTTTCATACTCCGAAAAGGAATAGGTATGTGGTATGGTAAGTAAACCGACTCCAAAACAATTTTAAGGCAATATCCCTCCGTTTGGGAATATTTAGAAAAATAGAAAAATGAGTGGCAGTCCGGGAAGGACACGAGGGCCCCACGAGCGTGATGGGAGCGCCCTACCCCCCTGGCGCGCCCCCTACCTCGTGAGCACCTCGTGCGCCCTCCGGACTCCGTTTTCTTGCACGATACGTATTTTGGTCGGTAAAAATTCATTATATATTCTCCCGAAGGTTTTGACCCCTGTATCGCGCAAATATCTCCTGTTCTTGTTTCGAGCTATTTTTTTGACAGGTCTAGAGCATCATGATGTCCCCAAGCGCTTCCAAGGACAAGTTTTTCGAGAAGGTGATCAACCCTTACCTCGCGGAGGTGCTGCGACACCCTCAAACCATTGAGATGCGTGATGGGTTGATGCACATCCGCGATGTTGAGGGACCAAAAGGAACCGAAGCGCCGGAGTCGAGGCTCAAGCAATGGAGCAACAAGTTTTCAAGTGCCGAGGATGGTGGAGCATGGAATCAACGCTAGCCACACGATGCTCGCTGAGTTCATCAACAAATACGAGCCGGATGCCAAGAACACCGAGGAGGCCATCCTCAAGCTACATGAGAAGATCGAGCACCTCCAAGCCGAAATCAATGATCTCCAAAACCAAAACTGTGAGTATGAATATAGATTCAAAAGGATGAGTTTGGCTGCAGATTTGAGGATTCCGGAGACTCGATCATCCTTCTATGATGGTGAGCCTATGCCTTGGAAGATGGACGGCAAGCCCGCATCATCAACAACACTTCCACCTTCTTCATCAGCAAAGGAGACATAATCACATGGGTATGGGCACTCCCCTTGGCAGCTGCCAAGCTTGGGGGAGGTGGCCCGGTATCGTATCACCATCACAACTCCTATCTTTACCGTTTTTCTTAGTTTGATCCCATTAGTAGTATCATGTTTTAGTAGAATAAAGTCATGGCATGATCTAGTTTTGAGTTTTTGCTTTATGATCTCTCTATGTAACTGAGTCTGTGAGTTATATATAATAATGTTTAGTGTTGAGTCAAGGGCTTGATTATTTTGCCATGATCTTGGGTGTATAAAAGAAAAATAATAAAAAGAATCAAAGAGTTCATATTGATCTTATTGAAAGTAATGACTTCACATAGAAAGAGTATGATGATTAAAAGTTGTTGGGAGTTGGCAAATATAGCTTTGGTCATCGTTGCAATTAATAGGAAGTAATAAGGAAAGAGAGGTTTCACATATAGATATATTATCATTGACATCTTTTATGATTGGGAGCACTCATTAAAATATGATATGCTAAAGAGTTGAGGTTGGACAAGGAAGACAACATAATGAGTTATGTTTTCTTACATCTGAGATAAAGTATGTTGTCATGGATCCTCTAACGTGTTGAGCTTGCCTTTCCCCTCATGCTAGCCAAATTCTCAGCACCAAGTAGAGATACTACTTGTGCTTCCAAATACCTTTAAACGAGTTTTGCCATGAGAGTCCACCATATCTACCTATGGATTGAGTAAGATCCTTCAAGTAAGTTGTCATCGGTGCAAAGCAATTAAAATTGCTCTAAATATGTATGATTGATTGGTGTGGGAGAAATAAGCTTTATACGATCTTGTGATATGAAAGTAAGAAAAGCGACGGACTGCATAATAAAGGTTCATATCACAAGGGGCAATATAAAGTGACATTCTTTCGCATTGAGATTTTGTGCATCCAACCATAAAAGCGCATGGCAACCTCTGCTTCCCTCTGCAAATGGCCTATCTTTTAGTATTATCCTCTACCTTATGAAAGATTCACGGTGATCTTCACCTTTCCTTTTTCATTTTATCCTTTGGCAAGCTCAGCATGTTGGAAAGAAGATGATATACATATCTAACTGGATGTAGGGGAGCATGAGTTATTATTGTTGACATTACCCTTGAGGTAAAAGGTTGTGGGGCAAAACTATAAGCCCCTATCTTTCTCTGTGTCCGATTAAAACTCCGTAACCACGAGTATTGCGTGAGTGGTAGCAATTATGAAGGACTAAATGATAGTTGAGTATGTGAACTTGCTTTTAAGCTCTGACATAGACTCTTTCCGATGTTATGATAAATTGCGATTGCTTCAATGACTGAGGTTATAACTTGTTGGTGCTCAATAAGGTTTGTGATTCATACTTTCGCATTGTGAAAAGGTCATCACTTGAACATAAGTAATCATATGACAAAATCTATATATGTTGCTTTTATGAGAATAATCATGATGCATGCATGTCCGTATTTTATTTTTATCGACGCCTCCACCTCTAAACATGAGGCCATATTTGTTGTTATCGGCTTTTCGCTTGAGGACAAGCGAGGTCTAAGGTTGGGGGAGTTGATACGTCCATTTTGCATCATGCTTTTATATCGATATTTATTGCATTATGGGGTGTTATTTCACGTTATGTCACAATACTTATGTCTATTCTCTCTTATTTTACAAGGTTTACATGAAGAGGGAGAATGCCGGCAGCTGGAATTCTGGGCTGGAAAAGGAGCAAATATCCTGAAACTCCACGGAATACCTTAAAATAAATAAAGAAAAATCGTCGCCAAAGATGAAGGCCAGGGGCCCACACCCTGCTCACGAGGATGGGGGGCGCCCGCCCCCCGGGGCGCGCCCCCCTACCTGGTGGGCCCCCTGGTGGCTCTCCGATGCCCATCATCTCCTATATGAAGTCTTTCGTCAAGAAAAAAAATCAGAAGCAACCTTTCGGGACGAGACTCCGCCGCCACGAGGCGGAACCTTGGCGGAACCAATCTAGGGCTCGGGCAGAGCTGTTCTGCCGGGGACACTTCCCTCTGGTTCAGATCCTAGTTGGTTTATTTGGTTGAAGATCATATGTTCAGATCCTTAATGCATATTATTACCCCTCTGATTATGAACATGAATATGCTTTGTGAGTAGTTACGTTTCTTCTTGAGGACAAGGGAGAAGTCTTGCTATTAGCAGTCATGTGAATTTGGTATTCGTTCGATATTTTGATGAGATGTATGTTGTCTAGCCTCTAGTGGTGTTATGTGAACGTCGACTACATAACACTTCACCATTATTTGGGCCTAGAGGAAGGCATTGGGAAGTAATAAGTAGATGATGGGTTGCTAGAGTGATGTAAGCTTAAACCCTAGTTTATGCGTTGCTTTGTAAGGGGCTGATTTGGATCCATATGTTTCATGCTATGGTTAGGTTTACCTTAATACTTTTGTTGTAGTTGCGGATGCTTGCAATAGAGGTTAATCATAAGTGGGATGCTTGTTCAAGTAAGAACAACACCCAAGCACTGGTCCACCCACATATCAAATTATCAAAGTACCGAACGCGAATCATATGAGCGTGATGAAAACTAGCTTGACGATATTCCCATGTGTCCTCGGGAGTGCTTTTCCTATTATAATAGTTTGTCCAGGCTTGTCCTTTGCTACAAAAAGGATTGGGCCACCTTGCTGCACTTTATTTACTCTTGTTATTTGTTGCTCGTTACTATTTACCTTGTCACAAAACTATCTGTTACCACTTATTTCAAAGATTTGCAGAGAATACCTTGCTGAAAACCGCTTATCATTTCCTTCTGCTCCTCGTTGGGTTCGACACTCTTACTTATCGAAAGGACTATGATAGATCCCCTATACTTGTGGGTCATCATGGTGTTCCTGCCATCCTGCAATATAGGCCATCCCATTTATATCCGACGGATAGGAAGGAAACTGTGGCAATTTTGCAAAAAGATACCCACACCCCTCTCTGCATTTGCAAATAAGGCATTCCCTCGTTCATCCTTTTCTCCCACAAGATAAACTTCTCATACAAATGCATCTTGATGCGTGCAACACATGGGCATCTTGCTAGTTCTAAGAAACTATCCATCATTTTCCACACTACTGGTTGCAGATGAAATACCTACCCAAGCACAGCGCAATACAGGAGCGACGCACAATTACAAGCTGATATTTTGTTGGACAATGGAGGCAATAACCAATTACTTTTACGGGAACAATAGCACCCAGGAAATTTGAAGGGTAGGTATTGTTGGGGAACGTAGTAATTTCAAAAAAAATCCTACGCACACGCAAGATCATGGTCATGCAAAGCAACGAGAGGGGAGAGTGTTGTCCACATACCCTCGTAGACCGTAAGCGGAAGCGTTATGACAACGCGGTTGATGTAGTCGTACGTCTTCACGATCCGACCGATCCAAGTACCGAACGTACGACACCTCCGAGTTCAGCACACTTTCAGCTCGATGACGATCCCCGGACTCCGATCCAGCAGGGTGTCGGGGATGAGTTCCGTCGACGACGGCGTGGTGACGATGATGATGTTCTACCGATGCAGGGCTTCGCCTAAGCACCGCAACGATATGACCGAGGTGGAATATGGTGGAGGGGGGCACCACACACGGCTAAGAAACGATCACGAAGATCAACTTGTGCGTCTATGGGGTGCCCCCTGCCCCCGTATATAAAGGAGTGGAGGAGGGGAGGGCCAGCCCTCTCTATGGCGCGCCCTAGGGGAGTCCTACTCCCACCAGGAGTAGGATTCCCCCTTTCCTAGTAGAACTAGGAGCCCTTCCATGTAGTAGGAGTGGGAGAGAAGGAAAGGGAAGGGAGAAGGAGAAGGAAGGAATGGGGCGACCCCCCTCCCTAGTACAATTCGGACTAGTCAATGGGGAGGGGTGCGGCCACACTTGAGGCCCTTTTCCTTCTTTCACATATGGCCCAATAAGGCCCAATACGTATTCCCGTAACTCTCCGGTACTCCGAAAAATACCCGAATCACTCGGAACCTTTCCGATGTCCGAATATAGTCGTCCAATATATCAATCTTTACGTCTCAACCATTTCGAGACTCCTCGTCATGTCCCCGATCTCATCCGGGACTCCGAACTCCTTCGGTACATCAAAACTCATAAACTCATAATATAAGCATCGCCGAAACCTTAAGCGTCTGCGGACCCTACGGGTTCGAGAACAATGTAGACATGACCGAGACATGTCTCCGGTCAATAACCAATAGCGGAACCTGGATGCTCATATTGGCTCCTACATATTCTACGAACATCTTTATCGGTCAGACCGCATAACAACATACGTTGTTCCCTTTGTCATTGGTATGTTACTTCCCCGAGATTCGATCGTCGGCATCTCAATACCCAGTTCAATCTCGTTACCGGCAAGTCTCTTTACTCGTTACGTAATACATCATCCTTTATGCTTGCAAGGCTTATAGTGATGTGCATTACCGAGTGGGCCCAAAGACACCTCTCCGACAATCGGAGTGACAAATCCTAATCTCGAAATACGCCAACCCAACAAGTACCTTTGGAGACACCTGTAGAGCTCCTTTATAATCACCCAGTTATGTTGTGACGTTTGGTAGCACACAAAGTGTTCCTCCGGTAAACGGGAGTTGCATAATCTCATAGTCATAGGAACATGTATAAGTCATGAAGAAAGCAATAGCAACATACTAAACGATCAAGTGCTAAGCTAACGGAATGGGTCGAGTCAATCACATCATTCTCCTAATGATGTGATCCCGTTAATCAAATGACAACTCATGTCTATGGCTAGGAAACTTAACCATCTTTGATTCACGAGCTAGTCAATTAGAGGCATACTAGTGACACTATGTTTGTCTATGTATTCACACATGTATTATGTTTCCGGTTAATACAATTCTAGCATGAATAATAAACATTTATCATGAAATAAGGAAATAAATAATAACTTTATTATTGCCTCTAGGGCATATTTCCTTCAGGTATGAACAAAATTGGAACTGTACATGTACTGCTAAGTGATTCAATACACACATTACTAATCGAGGAGGAGAACGATGGTCGCGGTGGCCTCTGCGAGTCATGGTCGGCAACGGGAGTCAGTTCATTGTCCACGACGGTGGTGCTTCTGTGCTTGGTGTCGGCTTCCGGGAAGCAGATCCGAGACCGTGGAAGACGGTACCGGGGAAGAGGCTCCGTGTACGACGGCAGTGGACCGGCTCCAGTCTGGCGTACAAGGTCCTCATTGAGGCAGATGCGCTGCGGTGGACGAGTGCGCCGATGTAGAAGGGGAGGAGCACAAAGGCTGCAGTGTCGTGGAGAAGTCTATTTTGCGGTGGGGATAGAAAATGGGGAGTATTTAGGTGTACTACTCTGGTTGACGGGGTGGGGTTGGCTGGGTAGGGTGAACCCGAAGTTACGAAAACAGCCCCTACCAACCGTCATCCGTAGGCCTGTTCCAATGGCTATGATGGTAACTTCCCACTACTCGAATCAGGGTCGCAGGAGATTTTCCCGCCAACCTCAAAATTTTGTGACATTGAACTCCCCGTGTGGCGTGTTGGGTGATTCGGCTAAGCAACTAGCGAGTAGTACTAGTAAACTCTGCACATTAGGTTTGACGGAAGTCAAACTTCCTAAAGTTTGACCAAGTTTATAGAAAAATATAAACATTTACCATGACAGATATGTATGATGTGAAAGTTCATTCAATAATGAATCTAATGGTATTTATTTATTATTGTATATGTTAATATTTTTTGTTATAAACTTTCTGAGAGTTTACAAAACTTGACTTTGACCAATGCTAATACGCAGACTTAAATGAAAACAAAGGGTGTACATATTTGTTTTCTTAGTATGTAGTGAATTAATTATTTTGTTGAAATTGTGAAATAAATATATTAGGCTACTGACTTCGAATGTAATGTTCTATACAATTAAATAGTTACAATCATTGTCGAATTCCAAGATGTATACGAGGTCTATAGTACTTCACAACATGATCAAACTCACATAATCCTAGTTGTCGGTGTCAAAACCGGCGGATCTCGGGTAGGGGGTCCCAAACTGTGCGTCTAAGGCGGATGGTAACAGGAGGCAGGGGACACGATGTTTACCCAGGTTCGGGCCCTCTCTATGGAGGTAATACCCTACTTCGTGCTTGATTGATCTTGATGATATGAGTAGTACAAGAGTTGATCTACCAGGAGATCGTAGAGGCTAAACCCTAGAAGCTAGCCTATGGTATGATTGTTGTTGTCCTACGGACTAAACCCTCCGGTTTATATAGACACCGGAGGGTGCTAGGGTTACACAGAGTCAGTTACAATGGGAGGAGATCTACATATCCGTATCGCCAAGCTTGCCTTCCACGCCAAGGATAGTCCCATCTGGACACGAGACGAAGTCTTCAATCTTGTATCTTCGTAGTCCAACAGTCCGGCCAAAGAATATAGTCCGGCTGTCCGGATACCCCCTAATCTGGGACTCCCTCAGTAGCCCCCGAACCAGGCTTCAATGTCGATGAGTCCGGCGCGCGGATTGTCTTCGGCATTGCAAGGCGGGTTCTTCTCCAAAAAGTACCTGTTAAATAGTGTCTGACTTCTAAGAAATGTTGCGCTTCTCAGCTTCCATGTCCAATAATGGCCATCTACCACGTGTCGAACGAATGCGAGTGGCCAGGGCGTTTTTCTTTCACCACCCTAGCTGCATGAACAAACTGTCTATTTAAAGAGACAGGGATTCACAGATCCAAATCACACCATCCTCCCTCGGCGAGCATTCATCGGAGCGCGCCCAAAAAATCCATTCCAACATGGCCTTACAGCGCAGCTCCTCATCTCGCTCCCGTAGCCCTAAGCCCGGAGATTGGAAGAAGTGTTCCGTCCTGCACAGTCAACTAGTGGAGCTACAGACCCAGGGATTTCTCCCTCCAGCATACATGGTCCTTGTTCGAGCCGGGCTTGCCACCTACAATGGCGGGGAGCAGGCGGAGAGCTTTCCAAACCCCTCCAAGGGGGATCGGGTATGCCTCGTTCCTTATTTATTAAGGGGGCTCAGATTTCCCGTCCATCCATTCCTCCGAGGGCTCCTGGAGTTTTACGGCCTCCAGTTGCATAATCTCACCCCTACCTCCATATTACACATCGCTGGTTATGTAGCCCTTTGTGAGCTATTTCTGGGTTGCAAAGCTCACTTCGCGTTGTGGAAGAAGCTATTCTGCCTTATGCCCCGTACTCAGAGGGGGTCAATATATCAACTGTGTGGGGCCGAAATATGGCGCATTGCTGGGACCGGATACCTATCCGGTACCCCGAAGAAGACGTCCGAGGACTGGCCTTCAGAGTGGTTTTATATGGAGGACGTCCCCCTCCAAGATCCTATTTGGATCGGCCTTCCTGAGTTTGATGGCGCTCCTTTAACCAAGCGCCTAAGCTGGCAACCACGGAACCCTCGGGAGGAAGATGACAGAGACGTATTTTACCTGATAGCCGGATAAAGGTGTTGGCTCAATCAGGACTGACCATAACCGAGGTTATGTCAATATGCATTATGCGGGGGGTGCAGCCACTTCAATATCGAGGCCACCCCATGTGGGACTTCAACGGGGAAGATGATGCCACCCGCTGTGGTCGTAAGGGGCCGGACTCCATTGCCGCTCTAGCAAAAATTCTGTCCGGTTTGTACAAGGGAGAGGAAGAGGAGTTCCTCCGCATCAAGCCACGGGACGGATTCTCCATGTACAACCCTCCGAGCTGGGTAAGCCGCCGCTTTTTATACCCTTCCTTTCTTCATTTTTGCAATAAATACCTTACTTTGCCCGTTCACCGCAGGAGCTGCGTAAGGCAGTAAGGGAGATCAACAACCCACTCCACAACCAGAGGATCCTGAACGGTCCCTTGACCCCGGCCTCCAAGAGGATCCGGACATGTTTGTGGAGCTGATTGACAGGGTATTTTATCAATTAAGCTGCGATGAGGCCAGGGTGGCTATTATAGCCAACTATCCGGGGCTACTCCCTGCCTCGCAGGTGAGTGAGACCAGAGTCCCAACCTTTGAGAAGTATCCCTTTTCACGCACTTCACCTACCGTATTTGTACGGTGTTCTACAGGGAAGGTCCTCGGGACACCATGCTGAGCCCATGGTGAATCGCCAACAAGGGGCGCCGAAGCCGGGCAGGTTGAAAAGGAAGGCGGTCCGGACGGAGACGCCGGCACAGAGGTATTTTACCAAACCTCACTCCGTGATCATCATATTTTAAAACGCAGTAATACCCATGTTTTGATGAAGGAAAAGCGCTCGCCGGACTATATTCGAAGAGATCGCCGATCACGCCTCTACTAGCCGGGCTCCGGGGCCAGACACAGAGGCGGAAGCTAACACGGGGCACCCGCCAGATGCTCTTCCGACAGAGGATGCGGATAAAATATCTGCCACAAATTCCGAAGTGGAGAGCGCCATGAATCACAGGCGTCGCCGGGCCGTACTGCGCGACGCTTGTTTCTCCCAAGAGGCTTTTGACGCCTTCAACTCAGGAGACGCGTACATCCGTGCTGCTCAAAATGGTCTTGCCAGAGCCACGGATCAGTATGTAAAGGATATACATGTAAGAAAATTTGATGATTATGTATAGCAGTAGCCCCTGAGACTTGAAACGGTTGGCACAACTGATTTAAGGATCATAATAAGTGCAGGTTCTTCTGAGAGAAGAATACCCAATTGTCTCATGAGCTTGAAGAGTGCAAGGCCCAGCTACGGGGCCAGATTGCAGCGTTGAAGGAGTCCGAGAAGGCCTCCTCTGGTAACACTTGTTTCAAAGAATGATAGGTACCATATAGAGTGCGGCATGCCTGCAAATCAGACAACGAATATTCCAGATGACTCTGGAGTGAATCCGGATGAGCAACATGCCATACGGTAGCGAAAGGCTGGCGAGCGTGTACATACGCGCGTCATTCAGAAGAAAAATAATCTCCAAGACGCCAATACCCAGCTGAGTGTGGAACTAAAGGATGTTCGCGCCCACTTGTCGGAATCCGTTAAGGAGAATGAGCGGCTTCGACGCGTTATTTTCAGTAAGTGCTTGAACAAACTTTAAAAAGAGTTCAGTGAAGAAGCCGGTTAACAGAGTTATGTCTGCAGGCATGCTGACGAGTCGTCCCGTGGAGGAGATGCTTGGGTATGCGGGTGATCTTCTACCGGAGCTCTCACAACTGCACACACAAGTTCGGCAGGTGATGCAAGGTATTGCCCAGGCCTTGTGGCCATCCGTCTCCCTGCCCGAAGGCATTGCAGAGCTTGCGGAGAAGCTCAAGGGAGCGCGGCGGCGCTTCCGATTATGGAAGATATCGGCCTGCCATCAAGGTGCCAGGGAAGCCTAGGCCATGGTGAAGACGCGGTATACCAAGGCTGACCCAAACCACATGGCCGAGGTCGGACCTGTGGGGCCTGATGGGAAAGAGATCCTTGTCAGTTTGGTGTATCACCAAGTAGAATTACCCGCCAAGTATTCCCAACAGGATTGTAGGCTAGACAGCCTGTTGGATGGTATAGAAGAAGAATTTAATCAGTCTAAGTGACAATGTAATTTAAATAACATGTAGAATGTCTCTAGCCGGATTGTAAATCATTTGTCATGGCGGACCTTTTCGCTTTGACCTCTAGACCCGATAGTCCGGAGTGTATCCGAATACCCGCTCAGTTATCTAAAAACCGGGGTATGCATGGAGACCAGGTGTAGGGGTCATAAGTGCTTGAACAGACAAGTACCCAACTAGTTATGTTATATTACATGGGTAGTAAGAAACATCTTCCAGGGAGAATAGTTCCGTTAAGGGTTCCTTTCCCTGGGTACGCATGCCCTAATGTGCATGTCCGGACTGCGAGAAGAGACGCTGGCAAAAAACATCTGGGGGCAACTGGAAAAAATAAAATGTCATCTTTTAGACCGAATATTCCCTTAAGAACGCTAGCTTTCAGCTTCACCCAGTCTGAGGTACACACCCGGCTGACCCGGCAGTAACAATCGCAGAGGTGCTCCCCTTATGCCCTAGCCGAATTAACGGGAACATAGGGCATAAATACAAGAGCCAGGCAACCCAGCTTGGCCAAAACTTAAGTCATATCGATGCATATAATGGCGAAAAAAGGTACATGCAGAAGAATAACACATGTTCGGGACATGAAGCAAATAAAATAATTAAGCTTCTGTGCAAGAAGCCGCCAGGTAAAATGAGCGCGGCTAGCGCATCAAGATTGTGTAGACAAGACACAAATTAGCCTTTTGAGGCCTTGAGGAGAAATAAGAAGAGAGAGAGAGAGAGAGAAGAAAGATAACGTATATGCAAAAAATGGATAGGGGAAGGAGATGAACATAGAGTCTGGCGCTAGGCGTAGAATCTTTGGAGTCTGGCAGCGTTCCATGGGTTTGGCTCAAGTCGGTTATCCGATGCATCCCGCAGACAGTACGCTCCACCGGTCAGAACTTGGTCGATAATGAAGGGACCCTCCCATTTGGGCTTGAGCTTGTCTTTTTTCTTCCCCAGTAGACATAGAACTAACTCGCCAACGTTATAAGTTTTGGCCCATACTTCTTTGCTTTGGTATCTTTCGAGCCTGTTGCTGATAGAATGCGGAACACACTTTTGCCACATCATGCAACTCCTCGAGGGCGTCCAAACTGTCCTGCCGATCGAGCTCGGCCTCTCTTTCTTCATACATGCGCACTCGAGGTGATTCATGAATTATATCGTAGGGTAGCACCGCCTCTGTGCCGTACACCATGAAGAACGGTGTGTATCCGGTAGTGCGACTCGGTGTGGTCCGCAGCCCCCAGAGTACGGAGTCGAGCTCCTCTACCCAGTTCGTGTTAGATTCCTTTAAGGACCGCACTAATCTAGGTTTAATGCCACTCATGATAAGACCATTTGCTCGCTCGACTTGACCGTTAGTTTGTGGGTGATATACGGAAGCATAATCGAGCTTGATGCCCATGTTGTCGCACCATAGTTTTACTTTGTCGGCGGTGAAATTCGATGTCGTTGTCGATTGATGATGCTTTGTGGGGACGCCATAACGGTGTACAACCCCGGATATGAAGTCTATCACCGGTCCGGATTTGGTCGTCTTAACAGGTTTGGCTTCTATCCATTTGGTGAATCTATCCACCATGACCAGTAAGTATTTTTTCTTATGGGTTCCCCCTTTAAGGGGTCCGACCATGTCCAGCCCCCAGACCACGAAAGGCCAGGTGATGGGGATTGTTTGTAGGGCAACGGACGGCATATGGCTTTGGTTTGCAGAAAGCTGGCAACCGACACAGCGTTGGACGAAGTCCTGAGCATCCGCATGGGCCGTCGGCAATAGAATCATGTACGGAAGGACTTACTTACGAGGGCCCGGGCTGCAGCGTGGTGGCCACCGAGTCCGGCATGGATTTCTGCTAGAAGCTTCCGCCCTTCCTCTTCGGAGATGCACCTTTGAAGGACTCCAGTGGTGCTTTTCTTATAAAGCTCTCCCTCGTGGACTTTGTAAGCTTTAGATCGCCGCACAATGCAGCGTGCCTCATTTTGGTCCTCGGGAAGTTCTGCTGGTTAGGTAGGCCAGGAATGGTTCAGTCCATGGGACGATGACGGCCATTATTACGTGGGCTGAAGGTGTTATTTCGGTGGCGGAGCCACCGATTATGTCAGAGTGTTCGGTATCTGGCGTTGTAGCCGGGTCCGGACTGTTGTTGCCGGTGTCCCCTTCCCATACCACGGATGGCTTAAACAGCCTTTCCAAGAAGATGTTGGGTGGGACCGTATCACGCTTAGCGCCGATACGGGCGAGGATATCCGCTGCCTGATTGTTTTCCCGAGCCACATGGAGGAATTCGAGCCCCTCGAACCGAGCTGACATCTTGAGGACGGCATTGCGATAAGCCGCCATTTTTGGATCTTTAGCGTCGAAGTCTCCATTTATTTGGGATATTGCAAGGTTCGACTCCCCACGCGCCTCCAGGAGTTGAATGCCCATGGAAACTGCCATCCGGAGACCGTGTAGCAGGGCCTCGTATTCGGCTGCATTGTTGGAGTCTGTGTACAGTATTTGGAGTACATATTGTACTGTATCTCCGGTAGGGGACGTCAGGACGACGCCAGCCCCTAGACCAGCCAGCATTTTAGAGCCGTCGAAGTGCACACTCCAATTGGAGTATGCGCCGTACTCTTTAGGGAGTTCGGCCTCTGTCCATTCGGCAACAAAATCGGCCAATACCTGCGACTTAATGGCTCACCGAGGTTTATATGTTATGTCGAACGGGAGGAGCTCAATTGTCCATTTGGCAATCCAGCCCGTGGCGTCGCGGTTGTTTATTATGTCATTCATTGGTACTTCCAAGGCCACTGTAATTCAACACACTTGAAAGTAGTGTCGTAGCTTTCGGGATGCCATGAATACCGCATATGCTATCTTCCGATAATGCAGGTACCATGATTTGCATGGAGTGAGGACAGTGGATACATAATATACCGGCTTTTGAAGGGGGAACTTGTGTCCGTCCGTTTCTCGTTCGACGACGAGCATTGCCCTTAGAACTTGATGAGTTGCCGCTATGTACAGTAGCATTGGTTCGCCGGCACTTGGCGCGGCCAGGATTGGGTTGGTTGCTAGAATGGCCTTTATTTCTTCCAGTCCGGCCGTGGCTGCGTCCGTCCACTCGAAGTGTTCGGTGCGCCGAAGGAGGCAATAAAGCGGTACGTCCTTTTCTCCTAAGCGGGAGATAAAGCGGCTTAGGGCCGCCACGCATCCAATTAATTTCTGGATTTTCTTGAGGTTAGTTGGGATGGCCAACTGTGACAGGGCTCGGATTTTAGCCGGATTTGCTTAAATTCCTCTATTGGAGGCGATGAAACCCAGGAGCTTTCCGGCGGGTACGCCGAAGACGCATTTTTCCGGGTTGAGCTTGATGTCGTATGTTCGGAGATTGTCGAACGTGAGCCTCAAGTCGTCTATTAAAGAGTCGACGTGTTTGGTTTTAACGACCACATCATCTACATATGCCTCCACTGTTTTGCCGATCTGCTTTTCCAGGCATGTCTAAATCATGCGTGTATACTTTGCACCGGCGTTTTTAAGCCCAAAAGGCATTGTGTTAAAACATAAGGGGCCGTATGGCGTGATAAATGCTGTTGCAGCTTGGTCGGACTCCGCCATCTTAATTTGGTGGTAGCCGGAGTATGCGTCGAGGAAGCACAATGAGTCGTGTCCTACGGTAGCGTCGATAATTTGATTGATGCGTGGGAGGGGGGAAGGGATCCTTTGGGCAAGCCTTGTTGAGGTCCTTGAAATCGACGCATAGGCGCCAGGATTTGTCCTTCTTTGGTACCATCACCAGGTTTGCTAACCAGTCCGGGTGTTTTATTTCTCTGATGAATCCGGCCTCCAATTACTTGGCTAGATCCTCTCCCATAGCTTGTCGCTTAGGTTCAGAGAAACGGCGAAGAGTCTGCTTGACCGGCTTGAATCCTTTTAGAATGTTAAGGCTGTGTTCGGCCAGCCTGCGTGGGATTCCTGGCATATCTGATGGGTGCCACGCAAATATATCCCAGTTCTCATGCAGGAACTCCCGTAGTGCGGCGTCCACGGCGGGGTTTAACTGTGCCCCGACGGAGGCTGTTTTTGTAGGGTCCGTTGGGTGGACCTAGAATTTGACTATTTCATCCACTGGTTTGAAAGAGGTGGACTTGGAACTCTTGTCAAGTGTCACGTCATCCCTGTCCACAGTCGAGCGTAGTGCAGTTATCTCCTCTGGCGCGAGGGCTTCAGATAGTGCCTCGAGGGCCAGTGCGGCTGTTTTCTTTTCGGCGCGGAGCTCTATGTCCGGATCACTAGCTAGAGTGATAATTCCATTGGGCCCAGGCATTTTGAGCTTCATGTACCCATAATGGGGTATTGCTTGGAAGATCGCGAATGCCTCCCGCCCTAAAAGGGCATGGTATCTGCTACTGAATGGGGCCACTTGGATTGTGATTTCTTCGGACCTGTAATTTTCCAGTGTGCCGAATACCACATCTAGTGTGATTTTCCCAGCGCAACGTGCTTCCCGACTGGGGATGATTCCTCTAAAGGTTGTGCTGCTTTGCTCAATGCGGTTCCAGTCTATTTCCATTTTTTGGAGAGTTTATTCATAAGTGAGGTTTAATCCGCTGCCGCCGTCCATGAGTACTTTATAAGCCGAAAGCCGTCCACAATTGGACTGAGGACCAATGCAGTTGGAGCTCGCGCTGTTCGGAATTTAGGTTCGTCACTGACATTGAAAGTGATAGCCGTGTCGCTCTCGGCAAGGCTATGGAGTGCTCGCTTGCGCCTATTATTTGAGGCGAGTGTCTCGAAGATTGTTAAAACTGTATTGTAGTCCACGGGATGTTGCTCTGCGGTATTTTGAATGAGGAGATCCTCACCGCTCTTGGCAACCTTCCGGAGTACCCAACATGCTCTAAGGCTGTGTGTTGGTATGGTATCCGCCATACTGTGAATTTTGCAGGGTCCATTAAGCCATCCCTCCAATACGGTTCCATGCCCTGTAGTGGGCTTTTGCTTTTTTGCAATTGAATCGGGTGACTTACGAGGATGCACCCTTTTAATTTGGACTGGGTGTTTAGTCAGAGCCGGATTATCCCAAAATTTTGTTTCGGTTTTCCAGGCACTTTCCATCGCACAGTACTTCCGTACTATGGTCGCCAAGTCAGTGAAGTGTGCTATGTTGTGGCGGCTTATGGTGTTAAGGATTCCCTTGTTCGTGCAATTATTGCAGAAGAATGAGATTGCGTCTTCCTCGCGACAGTCCTTGACCTTGTTCATTATAAGGAGGAATCTGGCCCAATAGTGATGTACTGTTTCCTGGGGCTCCTGTCTAATGTGGGAGAGATCGCTTGTATCTGGGTGGGTGGGTGGATTTGAGTCCGGCCCCTGACCCGATCTGAAACTGAGGGGCATGGGAGTTTCCGATCTTGGAAGTTCGGGCTCCGGGATGTTGCCCGATAGGTCTGGCCCACTGCCTGATTCTAGGCTCGAGCCTTGGGCGATGTCCTTCCGTAGATGGGTATCCAGCTCGGAGAGCTCAGGAATCCGGACATAGTTTGTCCTCAAGATAGAGGAAGAATAGCCGCATTGTTCCTCCACCACCGCTACCTGATGGGTGACCGGCGGAGAGTTAATCTCCCTTTGGTCGGGTTTAAGCCCAATCCGATCATAGTCCGTAGCGACTCCCAAAGCGGCGATGCGATCTAAGAACTCGGTGAGGATAACTCCATTGGATCCATCTACTCGGCAAGTTCCGAGCTGACGTGGAGGCTGTTTTCGATGACCCGAGAAGTCATCATCGGCGCAACAGCCGAACGGGCGGTCATGACGAAACCGCCTAGCCGGAGAGTCAGGCCGACAGCCAGGGCTCCACCATAGGTGATGATGTCCTTGACAACGAGACGAGGCATCCTTCCTTACTGTGACGACACAATGGAACTCTCAATGAAAGCACCATTCTCGGTGTCAAAACCGGCGGATCTCGGGTAGGGGGTCCCGAACTATGCGTCTAAGGCGGATGGTAACAGGAGGCAGGGGACATGATGTTTACCCAGGTTCGGGCCCTCTCTATGGAGGTAATACCCTACTTCGTGCTTGATTGATCTTGATGATATGAGTAGTACAAGAGTTGATCTACCACGAGATCGTAGAGGCTAAACCCTAGAAGCTAGCCTATGGTATGATTGTTGTTGTCCTACGGACTAAACCCTCCGGTTTATATAGAAACCGGAGGGGGCTAGGGTTACACAGCGTCGGTTACAATGGGAGGAGATCTACATATCTGTATCGCCAAGCTTGCCTTCCACGCCAAAGAGAGTACCATCCGGACACGAGACGAAGTCTTCAATCTTGTATCTTCATAGTCCAACAGTCCGGCCAAAGGATATAGTCCCGGCTGTCCGGATACCCCCTAATCCGGGACTCCCTCACTAGTCAAATGACAATCAAAATGCATTTCATAGTTATTACTTTGTAGGATGCAACAAAACCAACAATAACTCTACATCAGCCATTATAAAAGCAATATTTTTAAAATATCCCAATGTGTGAATGAAACGTGCAGAGAGAGCTTGCAAAGATGGAGCATATAGGGCGGGAAAGATTGTATGTATCTGGACGAGAGAGTAAGAGACAAACCTAACGAAACAGAAAGAGGGAGATAGAGAGAGAAAGAGAGAGGAAGAAGTTAGGTCTGTGAGAAAGATGGAGACATGTAATATACGTGAGATGCGTGTGCATCTGGATTCTGTACACATGGAAGGAGAAGAGACAACAGGTTTTATGAGAGAGCTGGAAAAACATGTACGAGAGGGGACGGATCTCGTGGGTTCAGGGATTGATAAATTTGTGCGGGGGAGAGAGGGTTGGTGATTTTGTGCGGGAGAGAGAGGTTGGGGGGAGGAGTCAGTCAGCCGTCGTCATATCATCCTGCTTCCAAATGGCCCCGCATTCTCTAGCGCGGTGTGGTTGCCGTCTTCGATCTCCTTGATGCCCTCTTTGAAGATTGAGGTGTTGTGCATGCTGGGGTGCGAAGAAGCACAAGCGAGAGTGGTCGCCATATAACCTTGGATCGGGATGAATTGTGTGCTCGGGGGAGGGTGTGTATGTGTGATGTGTGCTTTCTCTGTGTGTGTATGTGTCAGATATTGAGAGAAAACAAACCTAAGGAGAGAAATGTGTTTGTATGTGATGGAAAGCTACTTGCTAAACAGGGTATTCACGAAGAGATTGTGCGTCCGAGATAGAGAGCGATGTACGGGCCTTAAGGTGGGCAGGGGCTGGGTGAGGGTGTCAAAATGTGCGCGTTGAAGCATGTGTTACATGAGATCGTGCGGGGGACGGACGAATCGAGAGAGATGGTTGTTGTGTTACGGATGCTCCTCTCTCTCTCTCTCACACACACACACAAGTAAAATAGAAGACTGTTCTCTCATGTACACACAACGTATCGGCATCTGTCTATGTCCCACTCATGCATGATCATTTGCACATTCATACCTCTCTATGTCTCTTTCACAGGCACACCGTCTCCACATTGCCCTTCCGCCACAACACACATATGGACAGATACACAAGTTCTCTCTCAGTCACACACACATGGGCTATTTGGTTTGAGACTAAGGGGCTGTTTGGTTTGTGACTATGGTTTCCACATCTTGCCACACCTAAGGTTAGGCAACTTTGACCAATTTAGGAGGGTGTTTGGTTCAAGCCTTACCTTAGGCAATATACTTTTTGCCACACTAGGGCCCCGCATGACATACACTCACAAAGTGTGGCAAGATTCCCTTAGGCTTGCCAACTTGTGGCTCTCATCTTGAAGAACTAACCTTAGGCAAGTGTGGCATCATTGTCTCTATGACAAGTGGTCCATAGGGGCAATAAAGTGTGGCAAGCCAAAGTGTGGCAAAAACCAAACACATGCCAACTAAATTGTGGCTGCCAAATTTTGGCTTGGCAAACGGTGGCTGGGAACCAAACAGCCCCAAAATCAGTATTAAAAAAAACTAGGGCGCACCTAAAACATCCAAATCCAAATAAACATGAACTGGAGCTAAATTCAAATATATGGAAATATTGTAGCGTCTAGAACTTTTCCCGGAAAAAAATGTTGAGTAATATTCGGGGATTGTTTTCACACACACAAAAAGGTTTGGTGGATGTCCTTGGCCTTGATGCGGTGACATACCGTTCGATCGATCAGCATGCGACGCGTTTCACGCGCTTGCACATGATTCCGTATCGTGGTTGTGGTAACTAATAGAAGCGCTGCCTAAGTCTAATGTTTACGTGTACTAGTACGGTTTTATTTTAAGTTTGACCAACCCTATATAAAACTAAACTAAGCTCCCATACGCGCACTCGTCAATATGCTGCCGCCGTTGCGCATGCCGGCGCCCGCCTGCTCCGGCCAACAATTTCTTGCCCATCACCGCCGTGTCGCCGCCAAGCCGAAGGCTCACTCGCTCACATCGTCTACAGTCCCTCCTTGCGATGCTGCCGCGCTGCCAAGCACGCGAGCAGCTCGTGGAGCCGCGTCTATGCATGCAGCGTACGAAGAGGAGGACCAGCGTGTGCTCCAGCACACCGGCGAGGAGGAACTAGCGTCTTGTCGTCTCTATCCGCGTGGAGGAGGCGCGCATGGTGGCTGTCGCAGCGGAAGCCGGTCGCGTGCGCGTCGAGCCCGCAAACCGGGTGCGGACGCGGAATCTACCTTCGAGACCTTGAATGCCACATGGATCCTGCAATATGAAGGAACAATTTGTGTCAGTCGACTCTTGTGAGCTGTTTGATGCAACATGGATGTCTATAAGGGCTTCTTCAACCTCCAAAATAGATGCACGGTTCATCTTCTCAGGCCGCCACACGCCTAACCATCTGCCGCCGCTGCCGCGCCCTCCCCTGAACCGCCCGCCACCGCCATGCTCCCCCCACCCCGCCATCCGTTTAACCCCGGGCACGATCCATTTTTTCCGGTGAACTACAATCCACACCCAACACTCATAAGATAGATCATGGGCACCCTGTCGTCTTCTTCCTTCACTCCGTCGAACTTCTTTCACAAATCGACTGACCCAAATTATACTACTAGTACGAACGTATTTACTACAGTAGGAACACGAAGATACGAGCAGTAGTACCAACTGCAATAAGAACAATAGTAAGACATAGTACTAGTACTACTGTACATACTAAAGAGTTCAAATAACGAGTAAGAACATAAACTTAGTTTTGCTGGGGCCTCAGCACAACACACCCTTCAAAATAAACTAAGCAACTAGTCCACTTGACACTGCAGTAGAACCAGCATGAGCGACGGCACTGCCACCTACTCGGAGTCAGAGTCCACGTACTCACTTCGTCCTCGTCTGTCGGTGGAAACGACACCTATGGGATCACAAGAATCCCTACTACGGTTAGCGGGGCGCGTGGTTGAGAGAAGAGCGGATCAAACAGATAGCACGCGGTTCGTTTATCCAGGTTCGGGCCGTGAGGATGCGTAAAACCCTACTCCTACTTTGGTGGATGTATATTTGTGTTCTTGAACTAGCTATGGGGCGTGAGGAGCTCCAAAAAGCTGAATCCCTCTCCTGGTCGCCTCGGGCCTCCTTTTATAGGGAAAAGGGGTTGCCACAGTGGCACACAGGAGGTGTAAAGGGCACAGTGTTGCGAGGTTATCCCTCGCATTACATGACAAGGCACATTTAATGCGTCTTCTTAGGTGTCCTCTTGCTTTATCAAGGACGGGGGCGAAGTCCGTCCCGTCCGTCGCCGCTCCTCCTCGTGTTTACACGGGCCCTGGCCAACGGTGTGTGCGATGCCATGTAGGCAGGCAGGCAGCTGTGGTGGCATGGTGGTGGGGTCTTCACGAAGATCTGCATGCCGCCACGCAGGTGCCTGCCCAGTTGGTTGGGTCGGCAGCTGCATGTGAACGGCGGTGGAGACTTGGTTGGCGCGGGCCTGACGGTGGCCCTGTAGGTGTCCACGGCAAGGGCCTTGTCGGGGCCCCAGCAAGGGTCTTGCCGTGGTGCCCGCTGTCGTCCCCGACAAGGCGCTTGCCGGGGGTCTCTTGGTTTTCCTTGGCTGGGATCTTGCCAAGGGTCGTCATCTTCTAGTGATCATCTGATCTTGAATGTTTCTTCACAAAGATCTGCATGCCACCACAGAGGTGTCTCCCGAGCCCTTGCCCCAACATGTTCGACCATGGTGGGGGCAGTGGACTCAAGGGTGACTCGTTCCGTAGGCGTGGGGCGAGCTGCCTCGGCAAGGGTCTTGTCGGGGCTGCTAAGGCTGACCCCGGCAAGGATCTTGCCGGGGGGAGCCCGCTTCGTCCCTTTGCTCTTCGTGGTCTTGGCCTTGGCGTTGTTCCAACTACCTTGGACTTCGGTCTTACCCTGGCTCACCTCCCTTGCCCTGCTTGGTGTGGTCACGGGCGTGGCTCTGACTGCTCGTGCACAGTCATAGGGGTACAAAAAGTGTACCCCTCTTTTTGTACACCGACAGGAGCCCCTGGGCCTGGGCCACACATAAGCGCAACGCATTGTTGGGCTAGGCCCAGAACGGTGCGCGGGCAGCCGGGGCGGTTTTCACCGTGGTAAGATTTTTCGCGCGCTGCGCTTCTCATGACTCACGTGCTTGGCGCGGCGCGAAGGGGCGCGCGTGACGTGGGCGGCATGCATGGGGCGGTTTCCGCACGCATGCGTCACATCATAGTAAAGAGGCGGCTCACGCCTTCCCCGTAAACGGAGGGAGGCGTGGAGGCGTGGCCCATTCTTGAATGGGGCGGCGCGGTCCCCAAGGCGTCCACTCCCCACGATCACGGGGTGGGGAGAGGTCGCCTCACTTGTCCCCCTGGTTTTGCACACCAGCCACGCGTCTTCCATCCGCTTGGGGTGGCAAATGGTGGAGGCGGGAAACCGGGCCATCGCTGGTTGGGGCAGCGGGTCGGTCCTGGTTCCCTGCGCCTCCCGTGTCTTGATTGGCCGAGCGGGGCGGCCGAGCCCCAACCCTGTTCCTTTATAAAGAGCGGGAAGGGGGAATGACATCCCGCATTCTTCCATCTTCTTCTTCCATCTGCTTCTGCTCGTTTCTTCCATTCGTCATGGAGAAAGGAAATCCCGGTCCTTCGACGGTGGCGGTGAGGGTCGCCGCTCGACAACGCGTCCCTCCTCTTCCTGCGCCCGCGGTGGCAGAGCCGACCGCGAGGAAGGAGAAGCGAGGGGGCGAAGGCTGCAGGCCTTCGAGGAAGAGGAGGACGGGGTGGCGCACCGGCCTCGCCCCCGCCAGCAGCTCCTCCTCCGATGGAGGGCCACGTTGGGGACAACCCCTACGAGTTCTTCGTCAGGCTGCACCGGCCGCCGTGTCGTCGCCTTCGCCTCCCGACTCCATTCGCGCGGGAGATGGAGCTAGATCCGCCTCAGTCGTTGTGGCTGCACATGAGGGGCTACGGAATCAGCGGTACGCGGGTCCGCGTCGACTTCCCTGCTCCTCACGTGATGTATCTCCATCGGGGATGGAAAATGTTTGCTCGTATCCATAGCTTGACGGTGGGGCTCGTCCTCTTATTTAAGTTAATGGAGGGCGGCGTTTGCTCCATCAAGGTCTTTGGAGATCTTGGAATTCGCCTGAAGTGCTGCGTAGAGAGATCTTCTGATGACGAAGATTCCTCCTCGAGCGAGAGTGATGAGGAGGACAGCGATAGCGACGACGAGGGTGGTAGGCGGCAGGATGACAGGTCCGACTAGGCGTCGGTCCCGTCGTCCCGGGGCGATGTTGGCAGCAGCAGCATCTGCACCGAGCCCCTCGAATTCCTCGGGGCCGTCTCCTTGGGTGGCTGGCGTAGGAGGTGCGGGGAAGGCGAAGAAGGCGGATGGCGGGCCGTCAATTTGGAGTACGCGGGCATCAACGCCTTCGTCGTGTATTGCCGGTCCTGCCGCCTCGTCTTCCAGCTCTTCTAACGTCATCATCATCACCAGCCTCTCATCGGGGTGGCCACCGGGATGTTCTCCTGGCGCCTTCCGCTGCTCGTACCTCACCTAGGCGCCCCTTTTGCCCTTCTTGCCTCCTTGACCTGCCTCCTGAGGAGAGGGACAAGAAAGGGATTATGGGCACCTTATCTCTTTTTAGTTTGTAAGCCTTCGGGCGTTTGTTGAATTTAAAACTTGTAATCCCCTTTTTGACTATACACAGTAGGGCAAAACCCCACTGCAATTTTTATATTAAAACAAAGAGGTCCAGCTGTACAAAAGGCTTGAGTTAAGCCAAAAAACACAGAGAAAGAAGGAAAGAAAGAAAGAAGGAAAGAGAGAAAGGAAGAAAGAAGGAAGGAAAAAAGAAACTAGCAGCTAATAAGAAACAAAAGATTACAGGACAAGATTATCAAGTCAGAGACAGAAAGCTCTAGCATAGCTCTTCTTAATTCTGAACCTAAGCATATTGAGCTCCTCCAAGAAGATGACTTTCCATCCACAGATGCTTGGTTGGATGTCTTGAAAAATGAGTTTGTTCACGGAGATCCGGATGGCCCATGATGCTAGGATGATGATTTCCATGAAGAAAGGCACATGAAGTTTAAGTTTTAGGTCGGCAAACGCTTCAAGAACTGAGACATTTGCCTGCCTAGTGGGGCAAATCATGTCCCAACACTGTGCAGCAAAAGGACATGTCCAAAAGAGGTGCTGCAGTGTTTCCTCCTCTGGCAATTGTTTACAAAGACAATTGTAGTTGTCCAAATGAAATGATTTTCTTCTAAGAAGATTCACAGTATTCAGCCTGTCATGAAGTAGCCTCCGAGAAAAAAACCTTGTGCTTGGGTTGACAAGAGCTATTCCAAATCCAGTTAAATTGTTGTGGCACTATTTTAACTCCCATCATCGATTTATATGCCTTTGCAATGAGAGAATTGATCACTTCCCCAAATATAGCTCCAGTGTACATGCATTCTAGATATTCAGAACCCCTCAAAGTTATACATATGTCTTCCATTGCTTCAAATTCTTGGAATGCTTGCACTGTCAAAGGTAAGTGAAAGAGATCTTCCAGATAATCCCCTTGTTCATGTTTTTCGTTCCCTATGGACTGTACCTGAGCGGGATGTTTTTAATGAAAAAGGGATGTTTGTCGGGTTGTTTGTTTGCGGGTGGAACCCAAAACAAGGAATAAATCCTTGATATCTCTAAGATAAACATTTTCTCGCCCGGCAACAGGCCTCGTCGTCCCCCCACTTCGCTCGACCTTTCTCATGCCTTTGGCGGAGGCAGGGATGAAGTGGGTTTAGGCTCCTTGTTTCACCCTTTTCGCTGCCACTCGACCAAACTCGGTCCCAGGAACGAGCCCTAGGGCCTAGAGTTAGGGGAGCATGGTAGCCTAAGGATAAAACGAGGTTTCACATACCTCAGTCCATAAGGGAATGCATGATAAGGGATGGAAAAATTATCTGAATCTGCAGCCCCCGGCAACCCCAGTTTGCCTTGGGTGAATCTTTGCTCTTGCAGTCCCCTATAATACTGGCTTGCCGGGGACCGGATGCTAGTCTGCCCCTTTTTCTTCCCAAGCGGCTCGGCAAGGATATTCGTGTGTCCTACGAACCAAAGAAGACAAAGAAGGACAAAGAGACGCACACTCGAACTCTAAGCTAGGGGTTAGCCGCTCCTAAGCACTATCAACCCTAACTAAGGACGAGACTCGACCTAGCATGGATGCTATAGCTTAGGGCGCCAGCGCTTCATTTATTTAAGCTTAGGGTCTGCGCCTGGCTTTGTACAAAGGGTTACATGCCTTACCAGCAAGGCTTGTACAAAAAGTGGCTTGCCGAGGGGCCCGACAAACCGTGCCTTATGGGTAAAACTTGCGAAGATGATCAATGTTCCAGGAATTGCTCACTGGAATGGCATCTTCGGTCTCCAGCCAATTTGTCTTTGGGCACAGTGACTCGTATTACCCGATAAGGGCCTTCCCACTTTGGCGTCGAGTTGTTGGTATTCTTGGCCGATTGAACACGCCGAAGAACAAGGTCGCCTTCCTCAAAGCTTCGGGCATGGACCTTGCGGCTATGGTAGCAGCGCAAGGCTTGCTGGTAGCGTGCTACTCTCACAGCCGCCCGAAGATGATCTTCCTCAAGGAGCGTTGCGTCATCTTGCCGCAGTCGCTCTTGCTCAAACTCATCATAAGCGAGCACTCGAGGTGACCCGATATGAGTTTTGTGGGGAGAACTGCTTCTGCCCCGTATACCAGGGCAAAGGGTGTCTGGCCGGTGGCTCGATTTGGTGTCGTTCTGATTGACCAAAGAACCGTCGGCAACTCGTCAATCCAGCGCCTTCCACTCTTGTGCAGCCTGTCAAAGGTCTTTGTCGTCAGGCCTCGCAGCACTTCAGCGTTTGCCCTCTCAGCTTGACCATTGCTTTGTGGATGAGCAACGGAAGCGAAACAGATTTTGCTGCCGAGGTCTAGGATTTATTGCATGAAGGTGCGGCTTGTGAACTGCGTGCCATTGTCGGTGATGACTTTGTTGGGTACACCAAAACGGCATACTAGCCCCTTGAGGAACTTGACAGCTGACTGGGCTGTAACTTTCCTCACACTTCCCACCTCTGGCCACTTTGTGAACTTGTCGATTGCGACATACAAGTACTCAAAGCCCCAAACAGCGGGAAGGGGCCCAAGATGTCGAGCCTCGGACGAGAAGGGCCAGGAGAGAGGAATGGTTTGAAGGGCTTGCGCTAGCTGATGAAGCTTCTTTGAATGGAACTGACATGCTTCACACTTGGTGACTAGCGTCATCGCATCCTAGAGGCGATGGGCAGAAAGAAGCCTGCGAAATGCCTTCTTGCGGCAAGGGCTCTCGACCCTATGTGGAATCCACATATGCCTCCATGTATCTCCGCCAACAGCCCCAGTCCTTCCTCTCGAGGGATACACTTCAATTTCACACCGTTCGGCCTTTTCTTGTACAGGACGTCATCGACGAACTGATACATAGCAGACCAACGGGCTACTTTTTCCGCTTCTTCCTGCTTCTCAGGAAGTTCCCCTGTTTGGAGCAATCAGACGGTAGGTTGCGCCCATGCTGGAGCGTGAGGCTCAACGGTGAGGACCAAAGGCATTTCTTCCATTATAAGGGCGGCTGTCTCTGCGGCAAGAGCTTGATGCTCTGCCGGAGCTGACCGCCCTACGACGGGCTCAACGTCTCCGGCAACATCTTCGCTGGTGGCTCTAGGGAGCTCGGCGAGAAAGTACTTGCTGGGCCCTGATTTCCTTCCCTTGCTCTGCTCTGCTGATGGATCAACGGATGGCTGAGTTAGCTGAAGCACAAAGGTATCTGGTTCCACAGGCAGCTTGAGGGCAGCGCGCTTTGACAGGTAATCGGCGATGTCGTTCTCCGCTCGGGGAACATGCTCTGCCTGTATACCATCAAAGCGCTCTTCCAGCTTTCTCACTTCATCTATGTAGGCCTTCATCAACGGGCTCTGGTAGTCTTTGTTGACTTGTTTGACGACAAGTTGCGAGTCACCCCTGACAATGAGTTTCTTGATTCCGAGGTCTGCCGCAATCCTGAGACCAGCAAGCAGCCTTTCGTGCTCGGCAGTATTGTTTGTCGACGCCTCCCTGGGGAAGTGCATTTGGACCACGTACTTGAGGTGCTCTCCAGTGGGCGCGACAAGCGATCGCCAGCCCGCGCATACAGTAAGGAGAAAGCTCCATCAAAGTACATGACCCAGTTGCAACTTGCCTCCTTGACGGGGAGGACAGTCTCCTGAGCTTCTTCATCAGGCGTCGCGGTCCATTCTGCAACGAACTCCACCAAGACTCGACTTTGGATCGTCGAGGTACTCTCAAATTTTAGGCCAAAGCTGGACAGCTCCAGTGCCCACTCTACAATCCTTCCAGTCGCGTCTGGATTGTGCAATATCCTTTGTAGAGGGAGGCGAGTGACGCAGTGATTTCGTGCGCCTGGAAGTAGTGACGCAGCTTCCTCGAGGCCATAAGAAGGCCGAAGAGCAGTTTCTGCACACCGGAGTACCTTGATCTAGCCCCCTGCAGGAGGGAGCTAACAAAGTAGACCGGGTGCTGCATCATTTTCCTCCTCGGCAGCACTCCAACTGGCTGCGTCGTCTCTACACCAATGGCATCAGGCTCTGTTGCTGCTATCACCTCATCATCGACTTCTCTCTGCGCCACTAGTGCGCCGCTGACCACCTAGTTCGTTGCCGCCAAGTATAGCAGCAACGGTTCATGTGGTTTAGGCGCAACTAGTACTGGCGTAGAGGAGAGATACCTCTTCAAATCTTGTAATGCCGCTTCGGCTTCTGGTGTCCACTCCATCGGGCCCGCCTTTTTCAAAATCTTGAAAAAGGGGAGGGCACGCTCGGCGGACTTGGAGATGAACCTGCTCATGGCGGCAACGGAACCAGCAAGCCGACGCACATCCTTGACTCGCTTGGGCGCCTCACTCTGCTCTATAGCCTTGATCTTGTCCGTATTGGCCTCTATCCCACGCTGCGACACAAAGAACCCGAGAAGCTTGCCGCACGGGACGCTAAAGACGCACTTCTCAGGGTTCAACTTGAGGTTGATCTTGCGTAGGTTTGCAAATGTCTCTTGTAAATCTGGTATGAGGGTCGCCCTATTCTTGGTTTTGACCACTATATCATCCATATAAGCTTCCATATCTCTATGGAGCTGGGGGTCAAAACCAATCTGGACCGCCCTTGCAAATGTTGAGCCAGCACTCTTCAACCTGAAAGGCATCCGTATGAAACAATACGTACCACATGGGGTGATGAACGTTGTCTTCTCTTTGTCTTTTCTCGTCATGAAGATCTGGTGGTAGCCGGAGTAGGCGTCGAGGAATGACAACAGGTCACACCCAGCCGTGGAGTCAACAATCACAGTCGATCTTGGCGGCAATGGGAAAGGGTCCTTGGGACAAGCCTTATTGATATCTGTGTAATCAATACACAGCCTCCACTTCCCATTTGCCTTGTGCACTACCACTGGATTGGCCAACCACGTTGGATGGAGCACTACTCTTACCAAACCCGCTGCTTCCAGTTTCCGGATCTCCTCTGTAATGAACTCTTGCCGTTCCAAAGCTTGTTTTCTGACCTTCTGCTTGACGGGCCGCGCATGAGGACAGACAGCAAGGTGGTGCTCAATCACCTCCACAGGAGCGCCGGGATGTCGGATGCTTGCCATGCAAATACATCGACATTCACCCGCAGGAAGGTGACGAGCGCGTCTTCCTATTTGTCGTCAAGGGTGGAGCTTATGGTGAAAGCTCCTCCCGTGCCGTCCTCCTTGACGGATACCTTCTTGGTCTTCGGTGGCGTGGCCCTGGATTTCTTGTTCCTACCGGTGGAGCTCTCTGGCATGTCCTCGACGGGAGCACTATCCGAAGAGGTGCTCTTGCCGGCGTGGGTGTCGGAGGTCTCACCGGTCTTCTTCTTCTTCCCTCCCAGGGCTCCAGTGGCAGGAGTAACTGCCTTAGCGGCGGCGGCTGCTGCAACTGCTTCTTGGTAGAGTTGGTCAGTGCAAATCAGCGCATCTTTCTTGTCAGAGGGGACGGTGATGATCGTCATAGGCCCTGGCATCTTCAGGGTGTTGTAGGCGTAGTGTGATACTGCCAAGAACTTTGCCAGCGCTGGGCGGCCAAGGATCCCATTGTAGGGCAAGGGGATCCTGGCAACATCGAACACGATCCTTTCTGTCCTGCAGTTCAGATCACTCCCGAAGGTCGCAGGCAGCGTGACCTTCCCCTTTGGTTGACTCCTACCCGGGTTGGTCCCCGGAACGTGCTCGTTTCTTCGAGGTCTCCGTCAGGAATCTGTAGCTTCTTGATCACGGCAGGCGAGATTAAGTTCAGACCGGCCCCGCCATCGACTAGCATCTTCGTCACCTTGAGGTTGCGTATTGTCGGCGAAACCAACAACGGCAAACCCGACCGCAGTAGTGCGATCAGGGTGATCGTAAGTGTCAAAAATGATAGGTGTGCTGGACCATTGCAGCGGCTTTTGGGCATCGAACGACGGCTCTGCTGCTGTAATCTCATGCGCCCACTGTTTAAGCTCGCGGTGAGAGGTATGCAGCGAGGCGCCGCCATCGACGCACATGGCCTCTGTAGCTTTCTGAAACTCTTGGTCACCGGACTCGTCGTCCTCTTCGTGATCATCGTCTTCTGGCTTCTTGTCGCGGCCCCGGGCGGGCCTCTCTTGCTGTTTATCCTTACCGCGACGGCCTGCCTGGCCGTCACGCTTCTTGCCGGACCCCTCAGCACCGTCCTGGCCCTTCTCCTTGTCCCGCCTCTCATATTCAGCTTTTTGCTTCTCAGCAAGCAGCTCAATCTGTCGGCAGTTCTAGAGGTCATTGCCTTTGGTGCAATGGATCTTGCAGTATTGCTTGTCGGAGTTCCCTGGCTTCTCGGCAGCCGACAAGGCCCGACAGGCGACACATCCGGCAATTTCCTTGCCGGGGTCATCTGCCTTGGTTTTCTTGGCGGAGCCGGCGTCATCAGATTCCTCGATGGCAAGCACATCTTTACCCTTGCGCTTCTAGTTGCGGCACCAACCTTTCTTCGCCGGGGCGGCAGTATCCTCGCCTGAAGAGTTGGTTTCCACGCTGGCATCTTCGCTGGGGTACTTCCTTCTCTCTTCAGCTCGGACACATCTGTCGGCAAGAACTTCGAGTTCCGCCACATCCTTCACCTTGTTCATTGCCAGCTCTTCACGCATCTTGCGGTTGCGCATGTTCTGATGGAACGCGTTGATGATTGTGGCAGGATGAACATCAGGTATATTGTACTATAACCGGCTGAATCTCTGTATGTACTTGCGCAGACTCTCTCCTCCCTTTTGGGGGATGACGTGCAGGTCGCTTGCTTGGCCATGGGCTTGGTGGCCTCCAGTAAAGGCGCCAACAAACTCATGGCACAAATCCGACCAAGAGGAAATAGAGCCTACTGGCAAGTAAATCAACCATGACATGGCGTTGGGTTTAAGAGCCAATGGAGAGTAATTCGCAAGCACCTTATCGTCGCGGGCTCCGGCAGCTTGCATCGCGATGGTGTAGATGCTCAGGAACTCCGACAGGTGGGTCTTGCCGTTGTACTTCTCGCCAACGTCAGGTTTGAAAGTGCGGTGAGTGGGCCACTGGAACTGCCGCAGCTCACGGGTAAAAGCCGGACAGCCTACCTCGTAAGGTAGACCTCTAGGGCTCTCCGGTGCTGGGTGGTTCACAGCAGCCCCTGCTCGCCTGTCTGACTGGTGGCGCGCTCCGGGCCGGCGCTCGATGGTGGTTCGAGCGTCTTCATGGGCCCGCTCCCGAAGAACTTGACGTTGGTCATAGTGGGTCCGTGGGTTGGACGACGCTATGGAGATGTCGTCGCCCGTAACGTCACGAAGAGTCGACATCTGGGGTACCGGATGAGGAGGGGGCGAATGCACCATGGCTGCGGCGTCGCCGGTCCTCCCGCCGCTGGTGGATGGGACTCCATCGGAGCGTCGACCCCGGGGCCCCGCTGGACTTGGTTCGTCCTTGTTGGCGACGGCAACAAGGCTTCGGATGGTAGCTCTCCATTCTTCGAGTTTCCCCGTAATGGGGGGAAAGTCGAGGAAACAACCTGCAGCGCGCCAGGCCTCTGCTGGCGTCGTGGCGATGAAACCTGCACGGACCGCGACGCGCTTCGACTTCTAACCATGTTAGAAGGAGCTCTATCACGGTCCCGCGGTAGCACGCCGTTTTCGCCAGTGCTTTGGCGAGCGGGTAGGTCTTCTGCATCTCGGGAGTGGTGCTCGGGGCTCTTCCCGCGGCGACGTCCGGGATCTTCGGCGTGACGGCGCCGTTTGTCGCGCGCAGCTTGAGAGGAGTGCGCCGTGGGCGCCGACGTGGGAGTCTTCGAGGCCACCGCGCCGCCTTCGGGCGGTGCGACGGCTCCTCTGGGGGGGCCCCGCGCCGCCTGCGGAGGGCCTGGCTCCATTTTTAGATTTGGCGACGTGTGGCTCATCGCCAGCACCTTGACGTCGCCGCCTCCCGAGCTCCGGCTGCGGGGTGGTGTTGGTGCTTTCATGAAGTGTGCCGGGTCCTCTCCGCGACCGGTCCGCTGCTCCCCCGCGTCGGGACGGGCCGTCCGGTTCCCGACGGGCCGACCGTCACCGTTGTCTTCTTCTTGGGCGCCATGGCGATGAAGAAGCGCTGAACTAACTGCTAAAGCCGATTCTCACAATTGCAATCCCCTACCTGGCGCGCCAAAGATATCGGTGGAAACGACACCTATGGGATCACAAGAATCCCTACTACGGTCAGCGGGGCGCGGGGTTGAGAGAAGAGCGGATCAAACAGATAGCACGCGGTTCGTTTATCCAGTTCGGGCCGCGAGGATGTGTAAAACCCTACTCCTGCTTTGGTGGATGTATATTTGTGTTCTTGAACTAGCTATGGGGCGTGAGGAGCTCCAAAAAGCCGAATCCCTCTCACAGTCGCCTCGGGCCTCCTTTTATAGGGAAAAGGGGTTGCCACAGTGGCACACAGGAGGTGGAAAGGGCACAGTTTTGCGAGGTTATCCCTCGCATTACATGACAAGGCGCACTTAATGCGTCTGCTTAGGTGTCCTCTTGCTTTATCGAGGACGGGGGCGAAGTTTGTCCCGTCCGTCGCCGCTCCTCCTCTTGTTGACACGCGCCCTGGCCGGCGGTGCGTGCGATGCCATGTAGGCAGGCAGGAAGCTATGGTGGCGTGGTGGTGGGGTCTTCACGAAGATCTGCATGCCGCCATGCAGGTGCCTTCCCAGTTGGTTGGGTCGGTAGCTGCATGTGAACGGTTGTGGAGACTTCGTCGGCACGGGCCTGGCGGTGGCCTTGTATATGTCCTCGGCAAGGGGCTTGCCGGGGCCCTGGCAATGGTCTTGCCGTGGCGCCCGCTGTCGTCCCCGGCAAGGCACTTGCCGGGGGTCTCGTGGTTTTCCTTGGCTGGGATCTTGCCAAGGGTCGTCGTCTTCTAGTGCTCATCTGATCTTGAATGTTTCTTCACAAAGATCTGCATGCCACCACAGAGGTGTCTCCCGAGCCCTTGCCCCAACATAGTGGACCATGGTGGGGGTTGTGGACTCAAGGGTGACTCGCTCCGTAGGCGTGGGGCGAGCTGCCGCGGCAAGGGTCTTGCCGGGGCTGCTAAGGCTGACCCCGGCAAGGATCTTGCCGGGGGGGGGGGAGCCCGCTTTGTCCCTTTGCTCTTCGTGGTCTTGGCCTTGGCGTTGTTCCAGCTACCTTGGACACCGGTCTTACCCTGGCTCACCTCCCTTGCCCTGCTTGGTGTGGTCGCGGGCATGGCTCTGACTTCCCGTGCACAGTCATAGGGGTACAAAAAGTGTACCCCTCTTTTTGTACACCGACATCGTCCCTCTTCCTCTTCGCTGACGCTTCTTTGCTTGAACCGTACACTGGGCTCTGCTTCTTCATCCAACCCTTGTAGATATTTAAACAAAGGTAGGCATAAATTGTTGCATACAGGATGTGATCTTCATCTAATGTCTTCAACTCCCATGCATGATGAAACTCGTGATGAGGTTTTTCTTAAGTTTAGCGTACGAACGATCAATCATGGCACCTGCCAGGGTCAGCATTGAAGGCTGAGAGGAGGACACCAGCCCTTCCTTCTGGAGGTCGAAGGGATCGCCTACAACGAGGCCTATCCGACCCAGGATTTCCTTGTCGTTCCTAAAGTCTACAGTAACGAATTTGACTCGGCCGCCCTTGAGGAACTTCTTAAATTCCTTGCACTAAACGTCGGCATGGCATATGTGGTAGACCAAGCATAAGTCATGCACGCAAACCTGGATCACAGCGGGTTCTTCTTCTCTGCCTCCTTTAGTTTCTTCTCGCTTCCTAGGACTGTGGTGTACTCAACATCTAGCCCCGCGACCCACTCATCATTTGAGTTTTTGAACATCGTTTGAAGCGAGCAAGGCATTCTTTCACCGTTGCGGAAGAACAGGTGTAGATGACGTCGAACTCATCACCGGTGATGGTTCTAACTTTGTACTCACCATCGATCATGGAGATTTGGGACGCCATGGACTTGGGAGGAATGTTAGGATTAGTGGAACTGCCATAATGTTGAAGGACGGGAGGACTGGGAGCGAACTGTTGTAAGGTACTGTACTAGTAGAAGACGGGGATGAGTAGGGTGTGCGAACGGCATGGGGTTGCTGGCTTGCCCAGTGGATAAACAGCAGCAAGCCCCCAAAGAAATCTCGAGAACTATGCGGGACCCACTAGATGTCATGTCTACTAGACCCATATCATAGGCCTGACGGTATAGCTTCTGCCTGTTCGCACGCCATGCCGGCTTGTGTGTAACTTCAATTAATTCCGTCAACCGTCGCGCCACCCAGGACCATCGCCTCCCTCGTGCGGTCGCGCCCTTTGAGACTTCGACCGGCTATAAATGAGCAATTTTCTTTTGCGTGGTCCTCTTTACTTCCGTCAACTGTTTATACTAAAAATATCAATATCTACAATACTGATTATAACGAGTAGTATAAAGCACCTCTTGGGTGGGTTAGATTTTTTTGGGTTAGTTGAGTTCAAACTAACCCAAACTAACTCTAACACATGGATCCAAACAAGGCCAAGGTTAGCTATTAGAGTACTACTACCTCCCTTCTAGTTTAATGGGCTCGATTCAAAATTTTGACCTACTCTTTGTAAGATAGAGCCGGTGGAATAGTTTTCATAGTTTTTCACAAAAAAATGTGTTTACCAATGCATGCATGAACACTAGTTACTCTAGCCCCCTCTCTTCTTTAATTCTTTGCCACATCAGGATGTTTGCTATTCCCATGTGCAAGATACCAGCTAAGATACCACCATTATGGCCAGCCTTAACCATCGCATGCAATAATTTAGTGCACCTTGAAATATGAACATGCGTGGGGCGTGTATGTTTTTAATGACTTGAGACTATACCTAGCCCGGCATGCAAGTTGAGATTTATTATGCACCGTTCCCCATACCTTTAGGAAGCCCGTTCTTCTCCAAATCTTTTCCTCTCCATGTGTGGAAACAATATGCCTGCCAGACTCTCCTTCTCCCTCCGGCGGTCCCACCACTCCACCCCGTGTGGAAAAATCTGCATGCATGACTCTCCTCCCCCCGCGCTTGTCCAATCCGTTGTGACCAGCAATATTTCCACCCCTTCCCTCCCCGTAATTTACTCCAACAAATATGCCCACGTAGCTGTTACTTAACTGTAGGTGCTTTGGTTCACTGACATATGGGCCCAACAGGGGCCTAGCCACATGTCAGTGATTCAACCGACCTGCAGCTAAGTCGATGCAGCTCGATCCATATCTTACGTAGCTGTGCCATTGCTCGCTATAAATACTGCGCCTCCCACGACGTCGCTATCTCCTCCCCCTCACGTTCATGTTCATCGATATCTCCTCCCCCTCCCTCTCACGTCGACCACCATGGCATCGCCCCTCCCGAGCCCTAGGCGCCCCTCGCTGCACCATGTGGACAGTCATGCGTCGCCGTTCCGTTCCTCGCCGCCACTAGTCGAGGAGGACACGTCGGCGTTCCGCTCCTCGCCACGACGCGACGCGTCGCCATTCCGTTCCTCGCCGCCACTAGTCGAGGAGGATGCGTCGGTGTTCCGCTCCTCGCCGCGACGCGTCGAGATGGACTTGTCGGCATTCCCAATCTCGACAGCACGCGCGTCGGAGGACGCGTCGGCTCCCCGCTACGAGGAGAACGCCGCGCCGCCCGCCGAGCCCCCCAGCCTTGAGGAGCTTTGGAAAGAAATGGATGTCGCCTTGTGGGAGGCTTTGCCTCCAAAGACAAATACCAAAATAGAGGCGGAGAAGAAGGCCGACGAAGAGAAGCGCACCGCAGAACAAGCTGCCTTGGAGGCCTATGTCGCGTCCGAGAGAGTCAGGCAATTGGCTCTTTGTCAGAAGGCTCGTGCGAGGGTCGTGAGGGTGGCGGAGGACGCCCGTGCCGAAGCTCTGAGTGCAGTCGGGCCCAAGCGCCTCATCTACGCTTGGCGGTACGTGGACCGGGTGCACGCTTCCAGCAAGGAGGAGTACCTGTTGGCGCCGGATCACCACACCGGTGAGATCGCGCTCGCCCGCCGGCAAGCCGCCAATCAGCACCTCGCGAGTTGCGAGGCTGAGGAAGAGGCGTTGTGTCGGCGCGCTGGGAAACGGCTGCGCACCAGGGCACTTTCGTGGGCGCGCAAGTGCTCCTCGCGTCGTGGCTTTTAGGAGGAGTATAATTTTTGTTTCGTAAGGCGATCTCATTAGTTTTGGGACGCAAATGATAAATCCCGAACGTTCAGGAGTTTTTAGCGTTCTTAATTAAGTATGTAAAAGGGAAAGTTTGGAAACCTTGTGTATTCGTACGCATTTTGTAAGTACGTGCATATAGCACAAACTTTACCATATACTATCGTACTACACGTCTCTCTCTATATATGCTTGCAGACTGTGCTACTCCCTCCATCGAAGTCAATAAGTCATCTTTGGTTGTGCACCGTGACCAAGAAGGAGGGAAGACTTATACATCTAGACGGAGGGAGTACTACTATTACTTATGTACGTGCAGATGCACGTTTTAACATTAAGATGCGGTTTTTGTAAAAGTAGAAAAACAACACTAGTCAAGCTTGTGAAACGATTCAATGCAAAACAAATGCAAAAATGCTCATTTGATTGTTTACTTTTAGATTCCTTCTCTGTGGTTATTTCTCTGTTGTTCTTTGTATGGAGTATCTCTCTAGTCGGAAAGGCATGCAAATTCCCAAACCGCTTCCTACACCCTGTATCGAATTTTTTGCCTAACAAGTTGTGCCGTGCAATTGGAATTCCAACTTGAGTACTACTACTAGTAGGAGTACTACTACTATTAGTAATCCCATAACTACTACCGCCGTCCTGGTTTATTGGTCCCCATTGTGATCTGTGTCAAATTTTGATCATAAATTTAACTAATGAAATGTTAGTGCATGTCACATACACTAACATTTTATCAGTTAAATCTTTGGTCAAAATTTAGCACCAATTACAATGGTGAGGAATAAACCAGGACGGAGGTACTACTAGTAGATGTTTAGAAGCCACAATAAATGAGTAAGGCGCCTTAATGTTACTCTGATCCGTGACTAGTCTTATGGGAAAAGCTGGGGAAGCCGCCAAAAGAACTGGCCCTAGGAGTTGTAGCTAGGGATACTAGGAGTAGTAGCTAGGGATCGAGTGTGCGAGATGAACCGGAGAAAGTAAATGCAGAGAGATGAAATGCAAAAAAGACGGAGGGATGTGATGGTTGCTTGTCCGTTTATTTTACCGGGCCACTTATTACCGGGAGTGGTTGGGTTTTGTGATATGACGGCTTTTATCGCTGTGCTGAGTGGGCTGAGACTCCCGTGCAGCGCTGCCCTCTACACTAGTAGGACTACATCGGTCGTGGTTTATCCCCCATTGAATTTGACTGAAGATTTAACTGACAAAATGTTAGTGCATGTCAACAAAAACAATATCGTTGGATTCGTATTTGAACATAGTTTTCAATGATACTCCTATAGTTTTAGGTGACATGCATCATCATTTATCATACTATATATAATGTTAGTACAATTTTTGGTCGTACTAATCTATAGTAAGGTGCCCGTGCGTTGCACGGAAGAGTGAAATGCATTGATCGGGGAGTTGTTTATTTTGACAAAGGATGTGGGGGTCATCTCATGTGTAACGGGTATCGATAGGTTTGTTCGGATATTATTTCATTACTAGAGCTCACAAACATCCGGGTGAAATAGATAAAAAAGTATCTTTTGCAAAAAAAAAGCGTTCAACTGTTCAACCTGCATCCAAAACTTGTGAAGAAATAACTCTTATTTTGCTTTGCATGAAATGATCTTCAAGAATTAGTTTTTGAGTATCGATTGTTATACATGTTGGCTACAGATGACATGGCACTTTCTTATAGTCAACAGTTGGCTATACTATTTAAGTATTAACCATGCGCTTATACACCTAGACGGATGGATTAAATCACGATGACTTGGGAGGGGGCAGAGGATATGTAAGAAATGGTTCATCATAAGTCTTTCACCACGATCTTGTAGTAAAAATTCATACATGGAAGATTCTAGACTAAACCATAAATGGATACACTTTTATTCATGCGCGATACTCCAATAGAGCAAGATCATTTATGGAAGTCTCCACATGCTTAGACAGCGGATTACATTGAGCAAAGACTAATGATCAACATTTAAGGGTGAACCTCCTTGGAGTCCCCGTGCACATCGTTGGGGTTCAAATAACACCGTGCCCTTTCCATGTCCACATCGGCGGGAAAGTCCCAGCTCGGCAGAGTCCAAGTATGCTTGGCGTAGCCAGTGTCGCCGCCCACGTACCTCTGAGGGGTAGTAATAGTGAGCACACACCCGTACATCGGCCTCGTGTCAGTGTCAACATCAGCGGGTGTCGCCCCTGACGCACACTACAGAGATGTGGCGGCGGCCTGCGCGGGCCTCGCCGGTGGCCACGATCAAGAGCAATACGTTGTCATCCTCCTCCGAGACTAGCAGGTGGCGCTAATCGTCCAGCGACTCCGGCATGGTGAACGGGTAGCACGTCTCATACTTGATGTTCTTCGCCAAGGGTCAGTAGTAATTACCGCACGCCTGTGTCAGGTGATGCATGATGTCCGCCGGCGAGTCCCAAAACGGCACCGGGCACTCATAGCAGTAGACGAAGGGCTCCTTGGAGGCATCGACCAGGCCGTCCATGAAACGGGAGTGATTGTAGGGGACATTCTGCCAGTTGAATATATGAGCAAGTTACTATGATATTTACTACAAAATAAATCATGACGGCTATAACAGAGATTAAACTAATCATGCTTACTATCAAAGTAGATGAACAGATCAAATCTAGGACACAGACTAGAAACATGAATTCTACCACGATTTCAAACAGGAAGGACAAAAACACATACGGTGCAACGGGAGCAGCACCATAGGCGTTGAGGTTGTCGTCCATGTCGTTGAGGGAGAGGTTGCCGAGGTCGGGGAAGAAGTCGTCGCTGCTAGCAGTCGCGAGAGTGCGCTCCCGCCGAATGGAGCGCAGGAGGGAGTGGCTGTAGGGGACGTTGCGGCCACCGAGTGGAGCGCAGGACTAGCCCACGAAGCAATAGATGGTGCTCCTCCCTAGTCTCTATTCTTATCTCTATCTCTACTACTCTTCTTTGTTTTTTTATAATATACTAGTCGTAGTTATCAAATCGAATAGTACTGCGCCGTCCACTGCACGCCCGGCTGAACACGCCTCCTCGCCTCCATCAAACCCCTCCGTTAAACCCGCATGCAAACCGAGAAACCTACTCCGGCCCGCGGGTGGAAATTTGCCGGTTGCCGTTGGAGAATAATAGAGTCACGTCCAATCCATTTGAGTTAATTGCGTGTATGATTCTCCCTCTATAAAAAGTTAATTGCATCCTTAATCTTGTGTTCTAAGTACTGTGGGTTCCGATGTCAAGATGCAGTGTACATGACTTGCAGGCTGGCTACAGATTCATACAGAAAGTTAAAAAGAAACAAATCCATGACTTGCAGGATTGGAGTTAGCACTGATGGCGGTTCGTAGTCATTCCACGCTTGGGCATTGACTTTTGTAACTATTTTAGATTAGAACATACTACTCCTCCGGTGCTAGTAGTAGAGCAGAGTCCTACTCCACTAATACTCTACTCAAGCAAGTTAGGGCATAGTAGTATGTACTGTAGGGAGTACCAGTACTGTGCTCACCCAAGCAAGTTGTCTGACTTTGATATGACCCTATGCTGCTGGTATGTGTCTCGTAAGTCAAGCGGCGTTCTGTAGTCATCATCACATGTCCACTTCCCACAACACATATTCGCTTCTCCATCTTTGTACACTCTTCCATCCCCGCTAAGGTGCCTCCCCCCTAGTCCGAAACACAAGCACTGACAATGGCAGAACCGAGCAGCGTCCGCCGAAAGAGTGGCTGGAATTCGCTCCCCACAGAGGTAATCAAGCTCATTGTTTCGCGTGTTGACAATCTCAGTACCATGCCGCTCGCCACGTGCTCGTCAGGGCTGTACCGTTTACTCAAAGCCCTTAGGCCGGAGCTTTTTAAGCCAGCTCCTTGGTTGCTGATGCTGTCAGATCTTCAGTAACGTCGTGTCACGCAGCATAACAATCGTTGGGTGGCGAGCATCAACCCCCTTGACTGCGGTCCGATCCCCGTCACCCTCCACTACATTAACGGTATGTACTAGGTCGGCATGAACACGTCTTGGATGGTGCTCGTCGACGGTCGCGACAGCTGGATGCTCGTGGAGATCTACACCCAGTGATTGATCCCCCTTCCTTCAATTAACACTTTGCCTTTGCTTTGGCACCGTGGCCCGTAATACTCGAAATCTTACAAAGAGCCAACATGATACCAAGTTTGATTTGCTCAAGGTTGTAATCTGCCAAGTGCCCACAAGATCTGCGAATTATAAAGACTTCAGGCTAATTGCATTCTTCAACCGCGGTCTCGCCTATCTGACAGGTTACTGCTATATGTGGATAAATATGCACATCGATCGCAGGATCATACATCCTCCATGGTTCTCTGATGTCATTGAACACAGGGGCTTCATTTACGTTGTCGACTCTTTCTATGGCTGGACGTATTGCTGGCCTACTCCAGTCATCGCTACAAACGGCTATTACAGCAATATGTTACTTTCCTGTGATATCATGATGGCTTGCTTATATTACTGTCAACATTTACTAAAAAAATATTCATGCTCATAACATGCTGTTCTTAAGATTGACTACATCAAGAGCCCTTTTTTATTTGACTCCAACTTTTTTTTAGGGTTATTTGACTCCAACTTGATATGATGTTGTAGGCCGCCTGGTGTCCCTACCCTTCCTAATCCAAGAACCTTTCAAAGAAAAGCGGCATGGCAGTTGCAGGTGTTTCCTGGCTCGATCAGACGATGGCGAAAGATTGATGATTGTTTGCACGTACCGGACGTGTTGTTTCGCGGAATACAATCATAGCCTTCAGGAATTTTTGACTGGAGGTTGGTGAGTAGCCTTGGTACATGCTCTCTGTTTGTCGGACTAAATTATCCGATTAACTAGGAGATAACCGAAGACAAGGATCATGATGGCAGCGCGGTTTCGTTCATCAGGCAAAACTGTGTGTACACAGCGTACCATGCGTCTCTGCATGCACCATACCCTGATATGTGCCGCCACGCTCTGCAGCCCAAAGTAGGAGAGAGGGTCGCAAGTATTAGACTTCGACCTGCTGGCTGGAGTTTCCCCCGTCAGGCACCCATCTGGTTCAAGCCGTCAGCCAATCTCCTGAGCTAATAAATAGTAACGTCTAACTGAGCCAGTTAGTTAGATGCGTACACTTTGTGTAGTAGGATCTTTATTTAGTTTGATGCATTAACTTGTTCTTTTTTGGTAGCCCTTTTGTAATGATGGCTGATGTTTGGTTTGGAAGAGAGAGTTGCTTCTTCACTCTTCTCGCCTGCTTCTTCGCTTCGTTGCACCCCAGCCCTGGTTCTTCTTTGTTGTTTTCAATGTACAATCAGTAGTATATTTCGTCTGTTGGTTGAATAAATGGGTTGTTAGAATGACAAACACAATGTTTTGGAAGTCGTTGCATAGTTTGATCCTTTAGTGCCCCGTATCATACGTAGCGCATACTATTTTTCCTACGGAACACATTTTCCACTTGTTGACAACATGCAGCCCACTGATGAAGGCCCAATAGAGAAGCCCATACTTAACTGGAAGGGAGGCCCTCACATGAATCCGGCCCAGGTACATGCTCATGGTCCCCTAAATATAAATAAGTAAATAAATAAATAAAGCTAAATGCTCATGCACCAGTTCTTTAAATTCACGATTTAACAGGAGGATATTATTTCCTATGATAGTCTCGTTACATTCAGTCGATATTATTCTTCGGCAAAGATAGCGACCAGTCTTCTTTCTCCCATCATTTTCTTCCTACAACCAGTGGATCCATGCAAATCATAGTCAATGTCGTAAATAGATCCGGTCCATTTTTATTTTTCAATAAGAATGTCCAACCCAGCCCAGCACATTGGCGACAACACTTTATCCTCTGCCTTGGTGCGCTTGGCCAAGCGCCGTCTGCCCATCAACATAGTTTTTTTTCGAAATGGTCCCTGTCAACATAGTGCATCGGGAGATGACTGTAGTTGTGAGTATGACAGTACGGACCCAGCAGGTCCACTCCCGAACTCAAACAAGCGCCTGTTTTACTACTCAGGAGAACCCCTCATTTTTTTACTCTAATCCACCCTGCTGATATCTAGGACCCACATCATTTTCAACGTATAGTCAATTAACGACAGAATTGCACAACTTTTTTAGTAGTAATTCGGAGGAGCAGGCTATAAAGCGGGTTGTCTGCGATCTCGTGGCCGTCTAACAACATGACCGGACCAGCAGTTTTTTCTTTGGGAAAATAGGTAGCCCAGTATTTCTTTTGAAGAATACCCAAGCTAGGCCTATTTGTTTTCCCCGACTTCTTGTCTTTGCAAATCTTTCAAGACGAGGAGGGATACATTCCGCCTGGCCAAAGAGTATGGTCGATGTCTGTTAAAAGTAATATCAAAAGGGTTGAAAATTCCAAAAAATATAGCAAATGGGATATTAGTTTCTTTTTTGTTTTTGTTCTTCAACGATATCTTATATGTATTTCATTGGATTTAACATGACATAGTACTAATTTATTTTTAAATTTGTTTTAGTATGGCTACTAATTTTTGGATTAATAATATTTTGTTCCCCAGCAAAAAATTGTGAATTTTCAAAATTTCCCACATATTTAGTTAATTATTTTACCCTGGTACTGACCAGAAAATGGGCAGCAATTCTAAAAATGGAAAACGGGCTGCAATAAATTTCATATGAATTAGAAAATGAGTAAAAATTATAAAAATAATAGCAAATGGGCTGTACACGCCACAAATTTCGAGGCTGACTTGTTTACGCAAGGCTTTGTCAGTCAACACACGATTCTAGCAGTAGTGACTGTTGGATGTCCATCCAACGGCCGACGTGCTTGTTCCATCTCTGATCTTCCTGCTCCAGTCGCCTAAACTAGCGCTGGCGGGACTGCCTGCTCCCTCGTCTTGTGGCCCGCTATGATGCCGCGCAGGCTTCCCCGGCCCACCCTACTCCCTCCGCTGGCCTGGCCGCACGCAATCAACTGCCTCCTTGTTACGCAAAAAAAAATGATTCCTCCCACTGACATCTGGGGCGCACCGGTTGGGAGGCTGACCTGTGGGCCTACTACATTGACGCGTACGCAGGGCTTGCCAACTTAGTCAACAAATGATTCTAGCAGCAGTAACTGTTGGATTTGAATCGAATGGTCCTGCTGCTTCTTCAATCGCTGCTCTTCTTTCACCAGCCGCCCAAACCAGCGCCGGCGAGACCGCCTGATCCTGCCTCCAGTGGCCGACTGTGCTGCCGTTGAGGCCCCACCGCAAGCCAGGCCCTGCAGCGACGACAGCCTCACACCGTAGCCAAACCAGTGAACCCTTGTACTCCTCTTCGCGTGGGGATCCACTGTCGCGTCTTCCCCGGCTCCGCGTCGTCCCATTCCTAGGCCTTGCCGTCGTCCACCGCCTTGGTGCTCTCGGCGCGGCATGGTCAATGTGGTCAATGACCGACTTCCATCGGAAGAGTACTGTACGTGGAGAGGCTGACACTTGGGTCCACGACGACAGCCTAGTTTTTTGTGATTTGCCAAGTAAGTCGCTTTGTCAGGCCAGTTGGGCTGCAAATCTTTCAAGACGAGGAGAGCTTTCAGTCGGCTGGCCGAGAAAATGGCCTATCAGTAATGAGAAATGGGTTGTACATTTTTAAAACACATCAAACCGGCAATTAGTTTCAAATTTCTTTTTTTCATTTCGAGATTTTAAATTACATTAATTTTTATGCATGGACAATTTGTTGGATTTAATATTGATATACATTTATTTTTAAAATCAGTTTGAATGTGAATCGAAATTTCGGGATTAAAAACAGATCGGACCGCACCGAAACATACAAAATTTCGTATAATTTTTTAACCGTGGCCACAATATGGGCTGTAATGCTAACAAAAAGAATACGGGCTCCAAAAAAACCTTAAGAATTAGCAAATGGGTTGTAAATTATTAGAAATAATGGCAGATGGGTTGTATCTTTGTTTTCCACAGATTTGAGGCTTTCCTAAAAAAGGTTGACGACAAGCAAAGGATCGTTGGATGTCCATCCGACGGCCGTTGTGCTTCTTCAATATCTGCTCTACCTGCTCGGCCCGCTCAAACAAGCGCCAAGGGACTGCCTGCTCCCTCCTCCCATGACTGCTTTGTCTTGCCGTGCGAGCCTCACCGCCCCATCGTACTCCCATCGTTGGCCTAGCCATCCCTCTACTTACCCACACCTGCTGTTATTCTTCGGCGACGGCAGACGAACCAGTAAACCCTCGTACTGTCGTACTCCCCTCCGCGTGGGAAACAACTGCCGAGTCTTCCCCGCCTCCGTGTCGTTCCCTTCCTAGGCCTCGCCGTCATCCACCGCCCTGGTGCTCTCGGCGTGGCCTGGTCAATGTGGTCAACGACTGACATGGATCTGAAGTGGACTGTACGTGGAGAGGCCGACAGCTGGGTCCACGGCCACACACAAGGAAATGCCTCCTTATTACGTGCAAAATAATGATTCCTCCACCTGACATCAGGGACCCACCGAAAGGGCCTTTGTATTTCGTGAAAAAAAAGTTATCGCCGCTGAAAGCTCGGACCCACCAGCTATATCGTCGCACGCAAGGAAGTGCCTCCTTATTACGCACAAAAAAATGAATACTCCCCCTGTTAGCTGGGACCTAGTATAGCGGCAGGCTGACTTGTGGGCCTACTAAGTTGACGAGGACAGAGGGCTTTGTCAACTTAGTCAATATGCACGATTCTAGCTCCAGTGACCGTACGATGTCCATCCAACGGCCGTAGTGCTTCTTCAACCTCTAGTCTTCTTGCTCCAGCCGCCCAAACCAGCGCCGGTCTTGCCTCGTGCTCCTGCCTCCCATGGCCGGCTGCGATGCAGCGGAGGCCTCACCGCCCCCTACTAGTCCCACCGCTGGCCAGGCCATCCCTCTACTCACCCACACCCCCTGTTATTCTGCGGCGACGGCAGCCTCACACCGCAGCGAACCAGTGAACCGTCGTACTCCTCTACGCATGGGCATCCACTGTTGCGTCTTCCCCGGCTCCGCGTCGTCTCCTTCCTAGGCCTCATCGTCGTCCACCGCACTGGTGCTCTCGGTGCGGCCTGGTCCACGTGGTCAAGGAACGGCTTCCATCAGACGTGGACTGTACGTGGAGAGGCTGACAGCTGGGTCCACGGCCGTAGCAAGGAAGTGCTTCCTTTACGCACAAAATAATGATTCTTCCACCTAACAGCAGGGAACCACCGGACGGGCCACCGTATTTCATGAAAAAAAACGTTTCCCCCTGACTGCTGGGACCCATCAGCTACATCTTCGCATGCAAGGAAGTGCGTCCGGGAAAAAAAATGATTCGTCCCCTGACTCCTGGGACCCACCAGCTACATCTTCGCAGGAAAGGAGGTGCCTAACAATCGGGACCCACCTGGTCGAAGCGTACGTAGCATTGTCATTCTGGTCGTGAACGTGTATGTACATACTGGTCGATGTAGAGGCGCGCACGTGGCATAGTAGAGGCGCGCACGTAGCATGTACATGTACGTACAGCGGCCAGTGTGCAAGAAAGAAAATACGGCCACATACATACATACGAGCAGGGTCTCAAACGCCTACTCGCGCATACGTACGGCCAGGGCTCTTGTACATGGCTGGGTCGGAACGGAGAAACAGTGTCATCGTCGTGTTCATGGGGAGCCAACCGGCTGGGTCGGAACGGAATGCGTCGTCGTGTTCATCGGGAGGGCTTGGATGGAACAACCAATGGAAACGAGGCATGACGTATCGCAGAACGGAGGAAACGGCCTTGTGTTCGACCGCCACGTTAAAGCAGGATCCTGTTCATCGGGAGGGGTCTGGCATACCGCAAAATGGAGGAAACGGACCTCCTACGGTCGAAACGGGGGTCCTGTTGATTGGGAGGGTGTGGCGTACCGCAAAACAGAGGAAACAGACTTGTGTTGGAGTGCTACGGTCGAAACGGGGGTCCTGTTCATCGGGAGGGGTGTGGCGTACCGCAAAATGGGACTCCACAAGATACTGTTCATCTCCACCGTCGACCCCCTCCAGCCTCCACGGGCTACTGTTCATCCACCGTCGACCTCCTCCAGCCTCCACCTACGATTGTTCATCCACGGGCTCCTGTTCATCCAGCCTCCACTGCGCGCTACTCCACCGGCTACTGTTCAACCAGCCCTCTCCACGGGCTCCTGTTCAACCACCCCTCCACGGGCTACTGTTCATCCAGCCCTCCACCGTCTACTGTTCATCCAGCCCTCCAAGGGGTGGTCCTGTTCATCATGCCCTCCATGGGGTCATGTTCATCCAGCCCCAACTGGCTCGAATGATCGGGGTCCTGTTCGTCCAGAGGCAACGCCACGAGGTCCTATTCATCCACCCCCAGCGGGAATTGTTCATCCAAACCCCCCAGCAACATTCACTGTTCATCCAGAGGTAGCATCGATCGGCTTCAGTTAGCAGCAGTAGCGAAGGAATCGCTCGATCGGGTTCAGTTAATAGCCATCAATTGATCGCTTGGGTTCAGTAACTCGTAGCCTGCAGTGCAATCTCTCAGGTTCAGTTAGAGCCCAACGCCTCGCACCCACGCGCGTGCGTGTACGAGAGAAACGCACATCGCTCAGCCCCGACCACCTATTGTAACCGGGAACACCCTGATATTTTCCTCGCCCTCGCTTCTACCACGGTTTTTTCCGTCATGGACGGCCCAAAGAATGTAATGCAGCTGTGTCTCCGGACCGCCCAGGACGAAAAGCCCATTTTCTATCATGATTATTTGTCATAGAAGTAGGACCCCACCACATCTATGATGATACCGTGTTTAATCACAATTATTATCATAGAAGTGTCTTAAGTATGGCAGAAAAGATTTTCGTTCGGCCCAAATTGTCACTGATGTGTCTTTTTTTTGTAGTGTAGGAAACGGCAACCACAACTCAAATTCTCAAAACGAAAAGTGTCAAAATTATCGGAGTTGGTAATCGGGTAAGCTATGGCGATTGCGGAAAGCGGTGGTGGTTGTGTAATTGGATCACTTTAGCGGAAAGCGTAGTGTTTTGGTAGTGCATAAGCGGAAGTGGTAGTGGAATCGAGGGTTGCGTATGCGAAAGTGGAAATGGGTTGGCGGAACTGAACCAAGTTCGGTTTCATCAGGGTTCGTCGGACATCCGGTGGTTACCGGACGTCCGGTGGTTGTCGGACATCCGGAGACGGTTGGACGTCCGGTGCTTGCGCGATTTCGGGCACGGGATGAACTTCTAGGGTTCGTGGTGGAGGGGCAAAATTTGGGGAAAATTGGACGAATCTATGGATGGAAAGGGGGAAAAGATGGGGAAAGCTAGATCTACCTACTACGCACGAAATCCATGAATCAAATCCAACAAAACTTCATCACACCAACAAATCACAAAAGAAAATTGGGCCTATTTTTTGGTGGGGAATTTTCGAAATTGGGACCAAATCAACAAAAGTAGGCTAGAAAACAAAGGGTAGGGCTCCAAATTCGTGATCAACCAAGGCTCATGATAACAAGATGACGTAGGAAAGAAACCCTTGGACTGATCTTTCACGAAATGGAGAGGATCCTATGAAGAACACGAGGGAAAATCACCCAAATCAACGAGAACAATCACACATGTGCTAGATCCATGAACGTAAAGAGTGATACAAGATCCAAACGCAACAAAGGACGATACAAGAGGCGGTAGTTCTACTCCGTGAGGAGGTCTTGAGTGGTCTTCCCGTGAGGGGTCTTGAATTCACTTGGGCGGATCTTCTCCGTAGAGGTCGTGGTCTCTTATGGAGAAGGTATCAAGTGGATGAGCAAAGCTCTGTCTCTCAAATGAGCTAATCCTTTGCTAACCCTAGAAAGAGGGAGGAGGAGGAGATGCTTCTTGGACTTTGGTTGATCATGGTGGAGCACGGCCATGTGTCACCGCCGGTGATCATCGCCGGTCGTCGGTCTTCATGCGCTTAGCTGATCATCCGGAATCAAGCAATAATGTGGCTCCAGGGAATATTGTGGCAGTTACTAATGAGAGGATTAATGCTGAGCATCAATTGTCGGGGGTCATCCCGGACAGATTGCCCGCCAACGAAGCTCGTTCAAATGTTTTCGTGCACTGCTATGGCTGTGGACAGGTGGGCCACTATGCCAAAGAGTGCAGTGTGCAGAAATTGACTCGGCTCTATCCTTATCTGCGGTTTGACACATTTAGAAGCCCACCAGACGAGGCCTGGGCACCTGGTGTCGTCCAATACGGGTTCTGCTCTATTGGGCCGGCCCGCGAGGCCCCGGTGGTTTCCAATTTCAGAGAGCTATGTAAGGGGTCTTTTCCTAATTTTCAGCCTAAATTGGCACTTGCCTCCTCGGCTTCTCCAACCCCAAGCCATGTTCCTCCTTTTCTCTATTCCAACTCTGCTCGCACTCCACCTAGCTCATCATCGGAAGCGGTAGCTAGGGTTTCTGCCCCATGGCAAACATTTCGATTGACCCTCATCCATTTGTTCCGCATGGGTATGATATACAAGAGGTGGAGGGGTGCAATTGAGTAGCTTGGGTGGTTCTTCCTCATCGATAGCGCCAACACAAGGACTGGGCCATCGTCTCCAGCCACCCGATTCCGGTCGATGCTCCTTTTCCCAACATCAGAGAGGTACTTGAGGATTTTATTGTTGTTGAAAAGCGTTTAGGGCTCAGAGATGTTCAGAGATGTCATTTTTGTGATGCTTATGTGCGCCTCACGCGCGTCAGTGATAGGTATAAACTTGTTCTTGATAGCCCTCATGAGTTTGGTGATGTCTTTATCTCCTTCCCCAAGCATGATGAGAGGAGAAATCATAGGAGGGTGCATTTTAACAGAACTATTTGGCTCCTGCTCACGGGTGTTCCCTTTGATTTTCGAAATACTGAAGATATTGCCAATGCTGTTAGTCGATTTGGTAGATTAATCTCCTGGGATAAAGAGGATGATCACATGGGCTGTATTGTTCTTAAAGCCAAAGTTATGAATCTTCAGATCATCCCCAAAAGTGTTAGGTGGTCTGAAGGAGATGAGTTTGGGGAAGATGGATGGTCATCCTTTGTGGATGTTTTGTCGAGTTCCTTGGTGGTGGACCTGCAGATGAGGATCCAATTCCTCCTGACAATGTGGATCCACACCCTCCACCTGAACATGCAGCTGGAAACCAAGGGTTTCACCAGGAGGCCATGGCCAGTGACCCAGATGATAACATGGAGGAGGGTGAGTGGGTCCCTCCATGAATTGCTTGACACTGTTCAACAAGAAGAGATTGCCTGGGCAGATGGTGAGGAACTTCTTCCTACAATCAGCAATAGTAGCCTATCTTCAGATATGTCATTTTCAGAAGGAGAGAATTCAAACATAGTGGGCCCCACCATTCCTATTGCAATTGCTGCTGGTGCACCAGCTCTGCATGTTCCAGAACCTCAGCGAGCTATTTTTGTAGCCAATGGACTTCAAAACCTAATTCAAGCCTACCAGTTTGATTAAGAGGAGGAAATGCCACTACAGAACAATGATAACAGGTTAAACGATGTGGCTGTGATGCAGCTACCTCAAAATGAGGTGTTGGCTGCAACTGAAATAGGCCAAATGGTTGCTCCTTTGAATGAGCTTCCAGCAAACAACTCCTTCAATGTTGCTTCTGATCATGAGGTTTTTCCTGTAGAGCCTGTCATTGCAGAAAAAGCTACTGTAGCTGTGATCACAACAAAATCTTGAGAAGAAGAGGTTAAGTCCGCAGAGGCTGACAAGCCAGAACAGTCTCAAGCTCTGCCTGCCACTGCTATTGAGGATAATGTGCACTCAAACCATGTTGTTGTTGAAGCAGAGGAATTAGAACTGTTGCAGTCCCTGATTATGTAAACACTAATAGAGGCAGTGCTGCTCCTGACTCCCAGAATGATGATCTGCTGACCAGGATAATGTGAACTCAAACCATGTTGTTGTTGAAGCAGAGGAATTAGAACTGTTGCAGTCCCTGATTATGTAAACACTAATAGAGGCAGTGCTGCTCCTGACTCCCAGAATGATGATCTGCTGACCAACATGGGAGGTAAATGGGTTCAGGACATTAATGGTCTTTCCAATACTGCTCCATCTGTTTTAGGATTGAAAAATATTCAATTGTCTGCTCTTGCTAATAATGAAACTGCAATTGAGGAGGGCCTCACCTTATGGAAGCAACACTTTGCTGAGCCACCCAAGGAAGTTGGAAAGGATCTCTCTTTCAGCATACCTGTAAGTTGGTTTAACTTCATTGTTCTTCTTCTCATGACACCAGATAAGTTTGGATGGACTGTGCACATGTTGAAATCCCCCATGTGGGAACTGCTCTCACAAACTAAAGGAGATGATAAAGCTATATTATTCCATATATCTGATAAATGCTCCACTTCTCATGCTCCTGTTTGTCAGATGACTGTGGATGAGAACACTCACAATTTAAAGAATAAGGAGAATGAAGTGGACTCCTCTAACCAGATGGACTTGGAATTTCAAGCTCTCCTACAACCCTTTGGTCCAAAGAACTCCAAAAAGAGGAGAGGGGGCAAAACTCCACCTGTTGAAACCCGGGTAAGGAGGAGTGATAGGATCAATTAAGATAATGCTAGTTTTAAGAGGAACTCTTGCTCAAATAATAAATGTTGACCTTGTAATGCTTCTCCCCCAAATTGCCCAAAAAACTGTGGTTAAGAATTTCACCACTACTTTTCGCAAGGTGGCTGATCAAGAATTAGAGGACAAGCTGGCCAAGAAACCAAAGAGAAGGTATGAAGAGGAGCTGGCTAAGATGAGCTTGGCAAAGAGAGAAGCAGACACCTCCATGGGCAACAAATGATTGCACAACTTCAAGAGCTAGAGGTATGGGAGGACCTTAGTTTCGTGCACTCTTTGAGATTATTATTGGATGTAATGAGAACTCTTATAATGGCTGCCACCTCTTATTTTGTAAACATTTGATGCTTGTGGTTCTACCTCTTTTGGAGGATTCTTTTATCCCTCTTGAAAGTGAATTGCTACTTAATTTTGGTTAGTGGCCTATGTCAAATTCAGATGCAATGTATGATATGGGTGTGCTATTACATTGTGTTACATTGGGTTTTCAAGTGGTTATTAGTTAGAAACACTGGTTCGCGTCGGTCCTAAACAAATGGTTTTAACCACTTTCCGCGATGGCCTTCGGACCCGTCGCCAAGTTAGTGTGTGCGATAGGGGGTCCTTCCCACACGACCCAGAAACCGTCGGGGATATGGAACAGTGATCCAGAGGCCTTCCAAAATGTAATCGTGTGTGATGCAACACACACTAAATTCTTTCACACGTGTGGTATCGGTGATTAAGCGTTTCTAATAACGCAGTGAAACCATACGGTCCGTCATAACGAACCGTTTGGGAAACAGTATGTAAGGCACACGGGCCAACATATGAACTGTGTGCGATTTGTGCCCTATCGCACATGAGTTTTCTGCGTAACCCGTCTTCCATGCTAGACTCTATCGCACACATTTTCCAACAATTACCGTATGCGATAATGTTCTATCACAAACGGTTCAGGAGCCCCTTCGCACACATACAAGTGTTGCAGACCGTTTGTGATTTGTTAGGTATCACCGACGGTTGCCGCAAGAGTGACGTGTGCTTTTTGTTTGGGATCCCACACGTTTCCTGAAAAATACGACTGGGATTGTATTTTGCATTGGGCACGGTTTACTCCCAGTTCTCGTGTGCGATAATGTGATATCACAAACGGTTCCGGAGAACCTACGCACACGTAGTAGCGCTGCAAATCGTTTGCGATCTGCTGTGTATCACCGACGGTTCCGCTACGATTGACGTATGCTTTCCGATGTGGATCGCACACACTCATTTAGTTGAACCGTGTGCGGAGCAATTGCCAGGTTAAAACAAAAATATCCCATTTTGAATCGGCAAACAAAAAGCAAATTCGCCACAATATTCAATTGAACAAATAAACAAAAATATCCCATTTTGAATCGGCACACAAAAAGCAAATTCGCCACAATATTCAATTGAACAAATAGTGTCCACAGGAAGAACATTCATCAGATTTCGCAACAATTGCAATTGAACATATGGTAGCTATTTGTCCACACATATATGCATTACATAATTAATCATAGTGTACGAAATACGAAGACCTCATCAGATGGAAAACAATGGATTCATGCGTTATATGTTTAGCGGCTAACTCTTACTGAATGTTTCAGGAGAAACCATGTTGAAATCTTCATCATCACCAGTGGGATTGATGTAGTGATCCAGGAAGAAGTCGCTGATAAATCTCCGAACCATCAGCAATTCACCAGCCGGGAGCGGTTCAGGGGTCCTCGGTTTTAAGATGAGCTGCATTACTTTTAAGATCAGAATGTGCCATATGAGGGGAGTAGAAGATATTAATTAAGATAGATTTACTGGTACTAATTCACGAGGATCGTCAAAACTATCAGCAGATTTGCAGATGGAGATCATGTGTGTGCAAACATAGTATCCACAAAGGTTGGTCCCTACTTCTTGCTGAGGACACTAAAATTTTTTGTACGAAATTAGTCATGTATTTGTCCTATTAGGAACAACCTAACCGGTGTTAGATGTATTATTTTTTCTTTGGACAAAATAGAAAGAGGTTTATTTAGAAGCTTGAACATTTGACTAGCGTGAGGAAAGGAATTTGCAGATTGTTGGATAAATTTTCCGAAAATAATGGATTTCGGTGTGTTACCGGAGAAATGATCTCGTGTTGTAGAGGTAGTTTCCTCTTGAACAATTTCCCTGTTTTAGTTTCCCACAATGCAAGCACACTGCAAATGATGATGAATTTTTGAAAACATCAATTATTGAACCAGATATGAATGCAAATTAATTTCAACATCATAGAATTCAATACCTATCCAAGAATTGCTGAGGATGCGTCAGATCCTGAGCGTTTGTTGACTCTCTAAGAGAATCGATGAAGTAAACTTTGTTCTTGTTTGGAACAATGAATACCAATATCCAGTGATTGTTACATATTAAGAAAGCCATGAACTTACGAATGATGTCGAAATCTGAAAGACAATCAGTGTATGCGTGGTTGTTTACTTGACTTGCCGAAATGATTCTGCATGGGAAGTGTTTCCGAAGATACAGACGACTGTGTTAGCGGCCCAGTCCCGTCGGTCATTTTCATGTAATGTTGTGCCATTTGCTAATGCAAGATCTATGAAAATACACACTCTCACTTTGTCTTCTCTACGCGTTCAATCCCTGAGAGGAATAAAATGTAGTTAGTTGTTTATCATTTACAGCCTTGTATGGAGAAGTTGGTCAGAGTTTGTTAATCACTTACAAAATCAGGCATCTAACAAGAGTGGCATCGAGCATGTTGAAGTTTAAGAAGAGATGTAAGTCCTCGAAACTCACATTGATGGAACCAGCATCATGTCGGGAATGATCTCTATGGGAAGATCATAAAATGAAGATCAAGTGGATATCTCATATCATGCTGCGAAAGCAACAATTCTATGGGAAGCTTTGAAGAAAATATTGGGATCTTCTGAGCAAACCAATGTGCATTTTGATCTGGCTTCATTATATGAACCTCTTCCTGATCCTTCAATCTTCCATGACTTAGAACTCCCTTTCATCGAGGAAGAAGTTAATGAAGTGATTAAAGAACTGCCAAATGATAAATCACCTGGGCCAGATGGGTTTAACAATGAGTTTTTCCAGGCCTGCTGGGAGATTATTAAAGTGGATGAATTCTGATTAATTAATGAGTTTCATGAGGGCCAGTTGTCCTTGGAAAGCATCAACACATCATACATCATCCTCATCCCAAAGGGCCATCTCCCTTGACAGCAAATGACTACAGGCCAATATCTCTTTTGAACTGTTGTTTAAAGCTCATTACTAAACTCTTGGCTAATAGGCTGCAAAAGGAGATACTCTCTATGGTTCATATCAACCAATATGGTTTTCTCAAGGAAAGGGCCATACATGACTGCTTAGGTCGGGCTTATGAATACTTGCACCAATGTCATAAATCAAAGGAAGAGGTAATTGTTCTAAAGCTAGATTTTGAGAAAGCTTTTGATATAATTGAGCACAAAGCTATCTTATGATACTCATAGCTAAGGGTTTCGAGGAGAAATGGATACATTGGATCACCATGCTCTTTACATCTGCTTCATCTGTTGTCATGCTGAATGGGGTTCCTGGGAAGAAGTTCTATTATATCAGAGGAGTAAGACAGGGAGATCCTTTGTCCGCATTGTTGTTTGTACTGGCTGCAGATTTGCTTCAAACAATCATAAATATGGCCATGCAAATGGGGCTCCTAGGACCACCCTTGCAAGTGACTTCCTGCCCTGATTTTCCAGATGTCCAATATGTTGATGATACTTTAGTTCTTCTTCAAGAAGATGCAAAACAATTACACTGCCTCAAATCTCTCCTTCACACATTTGTTTAGTCTAGTGGTCTCATAGTGAACTACTACAAATCAAGTCTCATTCAAATCAATGTCCCTGAGGATAAAGTGGAAATCATGACCAACACTTTCCATTGCAAGAAGGCGACATTTCCTTTTACCTACCTTGGAATGCCATTAGGATTGCACAAGCCCTCTATGGAACAATGCTTACCTCTTGTCAACAGGATTGCAAAAAAACTGATCAGATTATCTTCCTTCATGACACTGGCTGGCAGAGTTCTATTGGTCAAATTTGTCCTCAATTCATTGATCATTTACTTCATGGATTGTCTTGATGTACCAGTTACCATTAAGAACCAAGTTATTAAATATTTGAGACATTGTCTTTGGAGGGGCCCTGATCTTGACTATCATAGAGCAGCCATGGTTTCTTGGAAGACTATCTGTAGACCAAAAGTCCAAGGAGGATTGGGTGTGTTGCACATTTTTGTGCAAAATAAAGCCTTGATTCTTAAGAATCTACTAAAAGTTTTACAATAGACCGAATATTCCTTGTGTCAATTTAATCTGAGAAACTCACTACAGTGATGGTCTTCTCCCTGGCAATAATTAGGTTGGTTCTTTTTGGTGGAAAACAAACCTAAAACTTCTTGATGACTATAAGTCAATGGCAAGATGCAATGTGGGTGATGGTAAGACTGTATTCTTCTCGTCTGATTTACGACATACAGCTTGTCTCCAAAACTTGCTTCCATACCTTTTCTCTTTTGCCAAGGAACAACGTTATTCTGTGCAAGTTGTCCTTCATCTGGAATACTTAGAAGATTTGTTCCACTTTCCCTTAACTATAGAAGAATATGAGGAGTATGAAATTTTGAAAAACATCTGTGAGGATTTGAAAAGATTAGAATTATTGGATTGCAATGATACATGGAGCTAAATATGGGGCACTGAAAACTTCTGTGTTGCAAAAGCTTATAGAACAATGATGGGTACTAGAGTGGTACCTTAGCAGTTTCAGTGGATTTGGAACAGTTCCTGTCAGCCAAAGCATAAGGTGTTTTCCTGGAGATTGCTTCATGACAGACTGAATACAAGAAACCTTTTAAGAAGGAAAACTTTTGTGTTGCAAAACTACAACTGTGCCACATTCAATTGCCAATAAGAAGAAACACTGCAACATCTCTTCTGGACTTTCCCTTTTGCTACTCAATGCTGGGTCCAGCTCTGCCCCAATAGGCCTAATAATATCTCAGTGATGGAAGCTTTTGCTGATCTCAAACAACAACTGCAAGTTCCTTTTTCATGGAAATCATCATATTGGCATCCTAGGCTATTTGGATCACTAGAAACAATCTTATTTTTCAAAACATTCAACCCAGTCTTCAGAGATGGAAGGACACCTTCAAAACAAAGTTGCACCTTCCCAAATTCAGAATCAAGAGTAAGTATGCTAGAAAATACATTCACTGGTTGGATCACTTAGAGTTGTAGCTCACTTGTTGACCCTCTTGTATAGTGTAGCTGTTTAGCATCTTTTTTATTTTTTTCTTTTTTTGTTTCTTTCTTCTTTTTTAGGCTTTGCTCAAGCTTTGTATGATACTCTTTTTATTAATGAAAAAAATAGCAGTGGGCTTTTGCCCTATTGTGTATAGTCAAAAAGATGTATATATAGTCTAAGTGGGTGAAGGGGTACATGGGCCTCGGCCCAACACAATATGCGCAGATGTGCGTCGGTCGTCCGGCAGCTACCGGATGTCCGGGGGCTCGTGAGGGTCCGGACGTCCAATAGCGGTCGGACATCTGACATTTCAGCTTTGATCAGGTGGCGTCGGATTTCCGGTGAACGTCGGACGGACATCCAGTTACCGATCGTCCAGAGACTTCGGACTTTCGATAATTTCCATTCTGTTGTGTGACACCAGTCTTCCGGAGAAGCTCGGCCATCCGATCGCTGGGATGTGTCAGATGTTCGGTCGGTGTCGGTCATTTGGCCTCTGTAGCATCGCTGGCTGAGACTTGGCTGGCTGGCGCTTCAGGCGTCGGACATCCGGCCTGGTCCGGTCGTCCGGTTGCTGGAGATTTTCCGGCAGCTCATCTTCTTGTACTTCGTACTTGGTGTCCTCGCCGTTTTGGCCATTGGGTGTTGTTGCTCCATCACTACTAGGGAAAACCCTAGTAGTAGCGCTTGAAATATGCATAGCAGTATCGCAGCTAAGTTGTAGCAGTAGCGCTATTACGGGCAGCGCTATTGGTAAGTATTGTTAGCAGGAGCACTTCCTGGACTAGCGCTACTGATAACTATCCATAGCGCTTGTTCACAGGAACGCTGCTACTAAGCCGGCGCTACTGCAAGGTGCTTTGAAGCGCTACTGCTAATGTTCCTGCTTTCGCCAATTCGCGCCCCTCTACGTATTTGTGTTGTATTTATATAGGTTCGATACAAAAGTTTCATCAAATCATACTAAACATACACTATTCTCATCATATCATAGACATACAATAGTCTCGTCATACCATCATCATCATCATTCAACACAAATATCATCACATCTTGAAAATAGCGACATACAAGTGCGATCATGTCATGTCTCGAATAAGTGTAACTCCATGGTCATGGCACACACACAAGTTTCATCATCTCTATCTAAACCATGATGTAGAAGAGAAGAGCGATCAGCATGAGCAAGAGCGCGACTATGCAGTACCGGCGATCCCGCCCCTGCTCATGCTGGACTGTCCACCTCAAGTAACTACTTTCCGCTTTGGCTCTGCTGTCGAACCCACTGTGGCTAGCACCCGGGTACCTGTGCACCTGGGCCTGAGCGGCTGCCCAATGGTCGTAGACTCTTGGAACCCTCCCAACGTACACGGCATAGTAGCCCTTCGCCATCTCTGATCTATGTACCTGCATCGTGAGTTGATGAATTGAATGATAATATGCAACATAATGTACCTAAGAAAACAAAGAGGCATAATTAGCAAAATACAAGCAACCAATAGTAAACATAAATGACGAAGTTCCTCATACCCAAACTAATTAACTAGAGCGATCTACGCTAGTTCAGGACCACGGTTTAGTTACATCACATAGTTTCACCATGCATAAATTCAATGTTTTGCCATAGAAAAAGACAGTAGTGACACATTGTCATCAACAATCAGTCCTCCATGTCGGCGGTCCAATCTTCATAGTCAGGGAGAAAGCACCCGAGCTTCTTGGAAGGCTTCAGGTCCAGACGCTGAGTGAGTAGCAGTGCTCGGACATCTTCCCGCGTGATTGGCCCATGGTAGAACATCCCTGTTGGTTCGAGGACCTTCTTCATGATCACTTGGGCAAGTTCACACTGTACGTGGTAAAACTCAGCTCTGATTCGATGATCCGGTGTCTTTCCTATGCTTGTGGCCCAGCTGACAATCTCGTCATCATTGGTAGTAGGTGACATGCGAAGGCGTTGATTATCCCTTCTGTACTCGAGCAGGTGATGCATGAGGTAGAATCCATCAACCATACTGGTGTGCGGTTGCTGGATGCAGCATAAGTCGGTCTTATGACCGAAAGCCAGCCCATGATTCATGTACTTTTTCACCTTGATATATCCACCAGACAGGCTGAAGGTTAACAGGGCACTATCGAGAACACTCTTTATGTGCTTGTAATCCTTTTTCCTGAGGTTCTTCGATGAGTCCAAGTACATAGCATGGGAGTATTCCGGGTACAGAACGATGAGGATGCCCCCCCTGCTGCGCAAATTAAGTACACCTCAAATTAGCCTCCATTCTTGCAAAGGAATGATTAACACTTATGAAAGGATATGTGCGGATGACTTACGTGGGATGATAAGGCACGAGAATCACTTCCTTGTCCTTATTAGCGACCATGAAGTTGCCGAGGTACTTGCTTGCATAGTAACGGTGCTCTTTGCAAACTGCCAAGAAGCTCTCGTGCATATAGAACGGGTCCGCGATGCAGATATATTTGATGTTCTTGACCCTGATGAAGTAGTTCAGTTACAGCGCATACATGCGGATGAACTGGAAATCCAGCTTGGTCATGTGGTACATGTCATAGATGTAGTCAAATCGCAGGATGAACTTATTCGCGGCCCATCTCTCGACGTACAACTTCCCACCCGGCACCTGAGCTGCGTAAAGAGGGTATCCTGGTTTTTTCGCGTCAGATGGCTTTTCTCTCTGGCCAACACATCTTCATGCAGTCTCCTTAGATCATTGTTCAGTAGGTGCTCTAGCACTTTGACAGGTAGGATCGGCTCACTAGTGACATGGAAGCGCTTCGCACCTTGGATGGGTATTATGTCTACCACCCGGGGCTTCAGAGGCGGCTGGCTACTTGAAGCAGCTCTGGCGTCTTTAGGGCATTTCCTGTCTGGTCTCCTCCTTTGCTTCTTGGTGGGTGGCATTAGTGAGCTCACCATACCTTCCCTAACCACCACCCCCAGTGTCGTTAGGCTTATCAATGGACGGGCCTCGGGCGGTTGCTGGGTACAGGCGGCATCTGGAGGCGTCTCCTGCGAGGATCGTTTGAAGAGAGACTTTTTGCATTCCGCCTTAGGATGTTCTGGCTCCGGCAAATCAGGCAGCATCAAGTCATCATCTCCACGCTCATAGCCTGAGTCTTCGTCATCCTGAGCCATCAATCCTCCATCATCATAGGAGGTATTGTTATACTTGTCTGGGTCATCATCATCATCCTCCATGTCATCATCATCATCCTCCATGTCATCATCCTCCATCATCATAGGAGGTATTGTTGTACTTGTCTAGGGCTACATCATCTGGCACTAATGGAGGCTCTCCCTCGCGTCGTCCTCTATCACTCACCACGACAGGTGCAAGTAATGTGGTAGGTGGGGTGGTGTTCATACCTTCTTGAGAAGGTGGCGTTGGCGTGATACTGGGCGCCTCGAGACGAAGAAGAGACTTCAGCCAAGGCAAGAACCAGCTCTTGCATGCGCTAACCATCTGAGGGGTCTCGTCGTCATCGACTGGTACCGGAGGAAGCAAATCCTCGAAGCCCGCTAAGACACTGGTCACGTTAACCTTGAAGACGCCATCGGGCATCTCTCGGTTGTGGAACATGCGGTCCTTCGGCTTCACGGTCGTTGCCTTTCCCATGGCCACCTTCTGGCCCTTGATGTCGTAGAGTAGGGTGCACGGGGTGTCGTCGGCCTACGAAGGAGACATGCCTGCGACGTCAAACATCTGAAAGGCAACTGAAATGGAAGACTATAGACATGCTGGTGAAAAGGGTATGACGCGTAATTACCGTGAGGGCGTCGAGCTCAGCCAGCGATGAAGGCCCACCGAGCATGCAAGAGACGGAGGTCGGGCTGCTATGAACAGGAGCAGGACCTTTTGCGGTTGCTTGAGCAGGTGCTCGTGCTGTGGTGTTCGCCGAATTGCTTCCGACAAAGCTGGGAAGGGGAAAGTCCTTCGGCCGTGCATTTGGATTGTTCTTCGTGAAATCTAAAAGTGCCGGAAGCAAGCTGACCACCGTGTCAGTGACCACTGCATTGACGGCCCTGAGAAACTCTTCTTTGGTCTAAGCTTTGGTCTTGTTGACCACAATTGCAACCTTCTCGTCGATGCTCTGCTTAGTGACGACCGACCGTCTCTTCCTTCTTTCCTCTGGCTCCTCGTGGTAGCACGTCTTCCACGAGGCGCCATCTCCGACGCCGTGCACATGTCCATAGAATGGCGGCTTGTCCATCGGGACCCTTTTTAGTAAGTTTAGGGCCCAGTTGAATGGGGTGTCCTACTTGGGCCTCGCGGATGACTGTGATGACTCGTCGCTTTCGGCTGCCTTTTGGTGCTGCTCTTTATGCAAAAGGAACGTGGATGGTTTATTAATGTGACAAAAATTGCAGTCGAATTGATTGGAAGCTAATATGATAATGTGTTAATATAATATTTACCAGAAGTCTCATGAACTCCCTCGTGTTCGGGTCCGTGTAAAAGATCTTTTTGAGTTTCTCCCACTTGTACCGGGCCCTGATCCAGTCATGCTCCAGCGGGTCGGTGAACTCCGCCAAGGGGTCTGGGATTCTGTGACTTTCACGTTCGGCGTCCTCCTTGGCCCACACGTGCCTCTTCCACTCGTAACCACGGCTTCCGAGGCGGTGGGGAGGCGTGTTCCTGGCCTGGAACGCCTTCATTTTCTCCAACCTTGCCTTGACTTCTTCCTTACCGCAATTCTCCTTGAATTTTGCAAAGCCCTCTTCCACTATTGTCAGATTATCAGCATGAATCTTGGACCACGGTTCATTCTTCGCAATCGCTTTTTTCACCCGAACTTTCCAGGAGGACAAGTCATTGGTGAACGTCACCATTGCCTTGTCATCTTTGTCATGGCGACCTCATCCCACGGCTCTTTATACTTGCCTTCATTCCGGCCGGGGAACGGGAACCTATTGTGCAACTTCTTTAGGAGCATGTGCTCCATATGTGGTATCTGCCTCAACCTCTCATCGTTGATGTTGGCGGTTTCCCTGAGGATGCATCCAAGTTGATTGCCCCAGCAAGAGCGCGCATCCTCCGGCGCCGTTGGCTCTAACTTCTAGGGGTGCATCTCCGTGACCACAATTTGTCTGATGCCAAGCTCGTTTGGTCTTCGTGTCCTCTTCTTCTTCGGTGCTTTACCGGCTATGACAGCATCGTTGTCGGTCTCGGGGGTGGTGTTGGTCCCGGTGCTAGTGCCGGTGTCAGCGTCGGTGTCGGGGTTGGTGCCACTGCCGCCACCATGCAACCCCATCTGGTGTTCGTCCGAGTAATTGAAATAGTGATTTGCTGCCTCGATGGGGTCTTCGAGGCGAGCAGAACCACCCACGACTTCGGCGTTGGTAGACATGTCTCCTATTTATCAACAATTGTAAATAAAAGATATAATGAAGAGGAAAAAGGGTCCTCTGTTTGGTCGGAATGTTGATTCATTCCCCTTCCGACAAATCCCGGGTACTCCATATGTCCTAGTTTCTAGCACAAGTCATGCCGAAAATCACGGAAATTTTCGGCATGACCTTTGCTAAAAAGTGGATATATGGAGCGCCTGCAATTTGCCGGAACAGAAATGAATCAACATTCCGGCAAAACATAGGCTACTCGGATATTTTTAGACATTCAACCAACATTGCAAGACCAACATATAACATCAACGACATATATCATTCAAGGAAAATCATGCTTGTACTTCAATGCATAAAAATGACAAAAATAGCTACAAAATTGCTCTCTCTCTCTCTCTCTCTACTGTTTTGCTAACTTGCTCAAAATTTTGCTAACTTTGCTACTGTTTTTTTATTTGCTACTGTTTTTATACCTAAATTTTTGCTACTGTTTTTTATTTCTACTGTTTTTCTAAACTTTGCTACTGTTTTTTTTAAATTTTTTTGCTACTGTTTTTATACCTATTTGCTAATTAGCTACTGCCCTAATTTACTAAGAAAAGTTGATAACTTTGCTAAATTTTCTAACTTTCCTAAATTTGCTAACTTGCCCTAAAAGCCCTAAACAGAGAGAGAGGAGGGCAGGGGAGAGGAGAGGCTTACGGCGAGGGAGCTCAGGCTCGGGTGGCGGTGGTGGAGGGCGGTGGACGGAGGCAGCGGCGAGGTCGAGGGCCCACGGGCAGGCGAGAGGCGGGGGCGGCGTTGTGGTCGAGGGCGGGCAGGGGAGACGCCGATGAGGTCGAGGGCGGGCTCGGGAGACGACCGACGACGAGGTCGAGGGCGGCCAGGGGCGACGGCCAGCGGTCGACGGTGACGGACGGCGCGAGGGCGGGCAGGGCGATGGCGGTGGCGACAGAGTGGGGGAAGAGGGTGGGGAGAGTGGGGGAATTGGGACATGGCGGACTTGGCAAGATTTGAGCCCTCGCGGGTTAACTCAAAATACTAGTCGCGCTGGATTGTGAACCAGCGCTATAGCTAACTTAGCTATAGCGCTGAGTTATAATGTAGCGCTACTGCTAATGGCACATAGTAGTAGCGCTCTTTAGAACCCAACGCTATAGCTATATTAGCTATAGCGATGGTTCACAATCCAGCGCTACTGCTAAATGTTCCAATTTTTTTCTTTTCTTTTTATTATTTTCCTTTTCTAGTTTTTAGTTTTCTTTTCTTTTATTATTTTCCTTTTCTTTTCTATTTAATTTTCTTTTTATTTTGTACTGCTTTCTCCCTTTTGTTTTTGTTTTTTTTTGTTTTTCTCCCGACGACGGCGTCTTCCTCTCCCCCACTGCGCGAATATCACCGGAACCATGCATGTGGTGGTAACATATCAGTTGACCGATAACGGTTACTTAAGTGCGTACACAAAATAGATACATATATACAAATGTAGGTTTCTGATCAGCTGCGTCGACGATGTTTCACATTGAGCTTCTTTCCTTTCTTGTTCGTTGCCGAGTAATTGAGCCCCTCCTTGTGAATTTTCCAGAGCCATGGATTACGATCTTTCATAGGTAATGTAGTATTGATTCTTCTTTTCACGTATGCTTCATTGTCATCGTCATCTTCCCTCATCGGGTTGTCGTATTGGTCGTAGGCTTCCTCGTTGGTGACTCCATCCATTCCGACGATGCTTCTTTTGGATCTCCTCACGACAACACGGCTGGGATTGGCCGGGAAGCATTGTGTCACGTGCTTAGCGTGTACCCATGGCTAATTTTTGGCGATGACCTTAACGTTCATGGGAGTGCTCTTTGCATCGGGTATAGACATGGTGGTGAAATACTTGTTTTGTCTTACGATGTCCATGGCCCATCTGACACGGAACATCGTCACATCATGCATTCCAGCATAGTCAAGCTCCTAGATCTCTTCGACCCTTCCGTAGAATCTTTCAGTTGTGCCGTTGGCGTCAGTCACGCGTTAGTTCTGGTAATCGATGTCCATCTCTTTGGTCTCCGTGTAGAATGTGTACCCATTGATATCGTAGGACTGATAGGTCATGAGCTTGGGCGCGGGGCCATGTGCTAAGGCGTGTATGAGCAATCCGTCTGAACCGCCCTCTTCCGGGGAATTTTCAAGAACTTGCTCTTTGAACCAACGCAAGAAAGTGGCGTTGTGCTTTACAGTAACTTCTTCATCCGTCTTGAGCATCCCCTTATCATGGTACTTCTTTGCGATGCTTTCTTTGTGCTGTGCCACATAATCATCTACCACATCTAGGTGTTGTAGCACTACCAAGTTAGCCCTGTGAAAGTCGTTCTGTCAATCCGAGTAGTCCATGTGCAATTCCCTCCGGCCTCGTTGTTGTGACCATCTCCTTCGAGCTTCCCATCATGCTTATTGACGGGAAAACCAACAATAGGGTCTCCGACGCTTATATAATTCTCGCAAAAGGAGACGCACTCATGCGTCAGATACCCCTGGACGATGCTCCCTTGGGGACGGGACATGTTACGAACAAATCCTTTGTCACACCCTGATTTCCATGGCACAACACATAAGATGATAAATCGTGATAAATTGTGGTTTGACAAAAACTTTTGAGTGCTTTGACTTTGTCTTGATTGGATTTTTGTCTGTTGTTTGCAAGTGCTCTAAAAATAAAATAAATCCTACAACCCTTATACTCCTTCTCCTTGATCCAAAAACCTTTCCAAATGATCATGCCATGTGTATAGGACATAAAAATAACTTCTTGCAAAAATAATTTGGCCAAATGGTATTTTCAAATTTTAGTTTTTCAAAAACCCCTGAATTGAGGTTTGCACTGCAAGTACATAATTAAGGGCAGTAAAAATCTCTCCAAAAATATATTTGACTCCTATTAGATATATGATACCCAGAAACCACAAAAATATAATTTTAAAAGTTATTTTCCTATTTTATTTAAAAGCTTTTTTCTTAAGGCCAGAAATGGTCTTTAATAGGGAAAAAATTATTTTAATGCTTTAAAAATATTTGTGAAAATATAGGGAAACTCAGTGGACATATATTGTCCATATATAAGAGTTTCAACACATGGTCATGTTCAAAATATTGGTCAAATCCTCAAAAACCTTTCTCGGATATTTCAAGCTTTTGAAATATTTACAAAGGAAATATTCTCCAAAATTCCAAGAAAATTCTAGAATGTCACATATGACATGTTTGATGATCTGGACAAGTATCATATCATGGAGAATAGTATAACCCCATGAAACCCCCTCAAAACCATTTTTGTCCATTTTGAAGTTTGAGCAACTTTACATTGCCAAACATGTCCAAATGTTCTCAAACCTAGTAAAAATGCTCAAGTGGTCTAATAATTCATCTAGACCAAATGGAACAAGTTGGAGAACAAGTTAACTTGATCAAAGTGCCCCAAAACCCTCTCAGACCAGAATCAAATTTGAACAACTTTGTACTACCAACTTTCTCTCCTTGATCCCAACTTTGTTGAGCATGTTCACATGACCAAATAAGGCCACCACACCAAGTGGTGCATCAAGGGGAAGTGATTTGCTCAACTAAATCTACACAAGTCCATTTCTGCTAATTTCTAGTGTTTACAAAAGTTGCATTGGCAACTTTGCCTAAATGAGCTCAAAATGGGAGGAAGGCCCTAATTACATGTGCCATTTGACCCTGTCAAGCCTCATGACAAGAGGAGTTCATCTTCTTGCCCATACCACCATCAAACACCTTCTGGCAGAAATTAAAAATGTATGTTTTGTCCACTTCCACTAATCTCCATGAGCTAATCTTTCTCGCACAGCACCATCTGGTCCTCCTCTAACCCCTGCATATCTACCTGCCCGAGGAGCCATGATGATGGGGGAGAAAAGCCCTTTTTCCCTCTCTGGACAGCACCATCTCTCTCTCTCTCAACCTCCCTCCTCACTCCAGTGGATCCCCAGGGCATCCAATGCCATTGTCAAGTTGTTTACTCCCCCCTGCAGCTGCCAGACAAAAGTGGACGCGCGAGTGCGCGCGGAAAAGCCGCGCATGCCGGCCAAAGACGCGCTCTGGAGCATGCTACCACGCTCCCGGCCGTTGACACGGCGCTCCCGTCCACCTCGAGCCTCCCCCTCGCGCCAGTCGAGGTGTCTCGACGTCCGCAACACGCCACCATCCTGGCCCCCTCCTCTTTCCCTCTCTCTCACCCCCTGCGGCGCGTGCCCAGAGCCGCCCGGCGCGGCCAATGCCCCGCCTCGCCGCAGCGAGCACTGTGGCCTCGCCCGCTCCCTCTCTCTCTTCCTGCACCCCTACGCGACTCCCACGAACGCCAGAGACAGCTCCTCTCCCGCCCTCCTGGCCTCCCGAGCCGTTGCTTGCCACCCGTGCGTCGCGTCCACGGTGAGCTACTGGTTCGCTATTTAAGGCCACCCCGAGCCCCCTCTCGACTCCTTTGCCTCTCTCTCCCTCCCGAGACCCTGGACCAACTCACTCCTCTCCCCGTGCCCTCCATCCATCACAACGGCCGGAGCGCCGCCGTCGGGCTCCGCCTAAATCCGGGCTATCCCGAGCCTCTCCTCTCTCCCTAGCCACTCCAGTACCCTCATACCACTGCCTCGAGGCCCTCCATCACCGTCGTTCATCCCCGGGAATGCCACGCGCTCGTGGCCGAAGATGGCCGACAGCCTCCTCCGCGGCCACCCAGGCCATCGCTGCTGCAGCCCTCCACGGCGTGCGTGTAGCACATGGATGGGTGCGGCATGGCCTCCTGAGCACGCTGGTGGGCGGAGCGTCGCCGGAGACGCTCTGTAGCCCCGGCAATCGCCGGCGAGAGCCGCTCCTCCCACGGCCGGAGCGCGCGCGGGAGGTTGAAGGCGACCTGCAGCTAGGGCCCGCGCGTCAGCGACCCAGTGGGCGGGCCCCCGCCGTTTAAGTGGAAACGGCTTCGGCAAAGACGCCTTTGACGTCGCCTGTCGTCCGCGTGGCCGTGCCGCTGGGCCGGCCCACGGTCTATCTGTCGCCCGTGCGCAAGATAAGGTTAAAGCCTTATTCCCTTTTTCTTTTTCCAGTCAACTTGTAAAATCCATAAACAATTCAAATGGACTCCAAATTTGATGATTCAAATTTCTAGTGACTCTATAAATCACTATCTACCTGTTAGTGCAACATGCACATTTTTCCAGAGACCTTTTCTTCACAAATATTTATCAAATCCTATTCTTCCTATTTCTGTGATGAACTTTAGAAAATCACAGAGAGCTCAAACTTGATCCAAATGCCATGATTCAAATTCCTAGATGCTTCTAAGTTCATAACTTAGTTTATGAACATTTTTCTTAATACTTCCTGTACCCCACAAATTAATGAGCCATTTCTTCATGTTTGTCAACCTTGCAAATCCATAGAATATTCATTTGAACTCCAAATCCAGTGAAACCAACTCCTAGATGCTTCTAAAATCATGGTTTGTTAAATGGGTACCTTTGCTCATTTTTCAAAAACATGTTTCTGCGCACTTCTTGCAAATCCATAAACCCCTTGATTCCATCATATCGAAATGTTCAGAGATATCCACTGATCCAATTCCAATGAAACCACTCTGGTTATTTTTCATATAACCAGAGATGTCCTAGAAAGTCAAATTAATATTTACGGAGCACTTATATTTTCTGCCTTGTTGTGTTGCTTATTGTGGTTGTTTCCGACGTTAGTTGACGAAGTAGACGGAGTACATGGAGAAGGACCAGAAGATTTCAAGACTCAGATGAACCAGGCAAGCAGCCCTTTGACCATGTCTATGAAACCTTTTTATGCATGTCATATATCACTTATTATTGTTGCATCGGAATCATGATGAGATGGTAAACCACGTTGGTTGGTTGCCTTTGTTACTTCCTCATTGATACTTTCATTGTGCATGACCCTACCTCCTTATGAGGGTTATGCCAGTGGGAGTAGATAGGATGCTAGAATAGTTGCTACGCAAAAAGGGACGGGGATATGCATGGTGATGGAGGCAAATATGTTCCCAGAGACTTTTAGAAAACCCGAGGGTGCCACTAATGCCCGAGGGAGATGTTGAGCTAGGTAACCACTTGACAAAGGAGTGGGTACCGGAGAAGGATATGTGAGTGTGGTTTCAAAAGCGGATTGGTTTAAGTTACACTGTTATTCCAACCTTACATGCGCAACCACTCTACCCTTGTATGGGAAAGGGCATTATTGATTACCTAGGCCGATACTAGCTTGGAGCCTGCATTACTAGTGACGGGGGAGAGTTGGTGCTCTCTCTCGGGACGGGGTCGTGCCAGGTAGGGCGGCCAAGAACATTTTTATGGGGCACCGGACACACCGTTGGTACCCTGTGCCAGTGGTATGTGATGAATATGGGAGCGAGGCTCCACAATTTTAAGTTGTGAAATGTTGGGCACGGGGTTACTACCAATCGAGTGGACTCTATGTTAGTGTCGTCTAGGGAAAGATCGTGATCGGGTGCTTACCCTGGTACTTGAGGTACCGCTGGTCGTGGATGACACGGAAGTTCCCGGATCTTGTGGGTAAAGTGTGCAATCTCTGCAGTGTGAAACTATTCAATAGCCGTGTCCACGGTCAAGGACAGTTGGGTAACCGCTCTTGGGCTACGTCCACATGTTTACAAACCAGTGTGTGTTTGGATAAGTGGGAAGTTCTACATGGGTCAAGTCCAAGGACTTGACATGATTGAGTTGGGTTGGTGCCCACTCTATTTATGTTGATATCTGTAACCTGTCCTCGTGGTTACTTGAATTACCGATGCATGTCTTGCAAGTTGTTGAACATGTCATTGTACTCAAAACTAGCTTTCGCAAAAATTTACCTATATCATGCATTGTTATATCTGGAACCAAAACATGGGTTGCTTAAGTAGTACATTCAAAGTACTCATTGGCTTGCCAACGGGTTATTTAATTGGCGGGCATGGAAGAACCGGAGTTCGAAGAAGAGTTCTATGGAGACGAACATGTGAACTAGGACGTTTCCTAGTCAGAATGCCTGTAGGGTTAAGGCAGATGGCATGGGTTCTACTTATCAACGAAGATTTCCGCTGCTTGTGTTTCATTTGATGTTCAGCCCTTAAGGCTTTATCAATGTACGACTTGACCATAATGGTCATAATTTGTGTCAGACGGTATGTATGGATGTAAGACTCTTGTTATTCAGCTTCTGTGTGTTCAGTGAGCATTGATCTCTGGGATCACTGTACACGTGCATTCGGTGATCTCGACTTATGAGTCGGGGTCCCCACATCCTTTGATGACCCCATTCATCCTCTCGAACGGCATCATGCTATGAAGGAATGTCGGCCCGAGGACGATGATGTCGTCCACGATGTGGACCCATAGATGCACCATGATGTCAAAGAACGTGGGCGGGAAGTACCTCTCAAGCTCACATAGTATGAAAAAGATCTCTTCCTGTAGCCTTCGGAGCTGCTTCACACTTATAGACTTTCGAGATATAACGTCGAAGAAGTTGCAGAGACCAATAAGCGTGACACGAACGTGCTTGTCCATTATCCCTCTAATGACAACTGGGATTATCTGCGTCATCATCACGTGACAGTCATGAGACTTCATCCCGCTGAACCTTTTCTTCTTGGGGTCTAGAAATCTGCTTATCTTCCCATAGTAACCGGAACTGACTCTGATTCCCATAAGGCACTGGATGAATTGATCGATCTCCTACGCACTTAAGGTGAAGCAAGAAGGGGGGCAATAATTCTCCTCCTTCTTGTTGACTTTTCTGCCCCTTTCCCCCTCCTTCGTCTCCGTCTCCGTCTCCTCCATCGACTTTTTATGGTGGAGCTCTTTCCTGATCTTCAAATCTTCCAACTCTTTCCTTGCCTTCGGCCCATCCTTGGTCTTCTCTGGCATGTTCATCAGTGTGCCAAGCAAGCTCTCAAGGACATTCTTCGTGATATGCATTTGATCAAGGCAATGAGGCGTGTCGTGAATGGGCCAGCACTCCAAGTCCCAGAAAACAGACCTCGTTTTCCATACCTTCAGAAGCGGCTCCGGCACCTTTTTGATCTTTCTCGGCATGGGGCATTGTTCATAGTTTCTCAACAGCTCGTCGATTTCAGCGTCGCTCCTCTTACGTGGAGGTCCTCGATGTCGGTGTCAAAACCGACGGATCTCGGGTAGGGGGTCCCGAACTGTACATCTAAGGCGGATGGTAACAGGTGGCGGGGGACACAATGTTTACCTAGGTTCGGGCCCTCTCGATGGAGGTAATACCCTACTTCCTACTTGATTGATCTTGATGATATGAATATCACAAGAGTTGATCTACCATGAGATCGTAGAGGCTAAACCCTAGAAGCTAGCCTATGATTATGATTGTTGTTGTCCTACGGACTAAACCCTCCGATTTATATAGACACTGGACGGGGCTAGGGTTACACAGAGTCGGTTACAAGGGAGGAGATCTACATATCCTAATTGCCAAGCTTGCCTTCCATGCAAAGGAGAGTCCCACCCGGACACGGGACAAAGTCTTCAATCTTGTATCTTCATAGTCCAACAGTCCGGCCAAAGTATATAGTCCCAAGAAGACGAGGACCCCCTAATCCAGACTCCTCAAGAGCCTCGAACCAGGCTTCAATGACGACGAGTCCGCACGCAGATTGTCTTCGGCATTGCAAGGCGGGTTCCTCCTCCGAATACTCCATAGAAGATTTTGAACACAAGGATCGTGTCCGGCTCTGCAAAACAAATTCCACATACCACCGTAGAGAGTATAATATTTCCACAAATCTAATCTGCTGACAACTTTTCATAATGTGACATCATGTCGTGGTCCGGTCATTACGAACTGTTTTTCCCAGCCTTCCACTGCACGTGTTGCGAGGCGGTTTTCTCGGCACATCTTGTCGAAGCAGAGATCGTGTCCCCTTATCACGGGATTCTCATAAATACAGGTGTGGGTAACCCAATCATGCCTACTGGTATGACTCCTCGATATTAGGCAAGTTCCAAACAGCCACGCGGAGGACGCTTGATATTCACCCTGTTTATAAAGGGGCCAAGGCCTGTCCTTTTCTTCTCGCGCTCGATCCTTCCCTTCACCCACCTCAAATTCCAACACCCAAGGCTCAGGCTGAGCTCTTCGGACCTTCAATCATGTCCGGATCCAACCTTCAAGGCCGGTGGATGGCCTCCTCTATCACAGAGGAGGACATCTGTCGGATGTGGGGTTCCGGCAAACCCTTAAGGTTCGAACACTGGAGTGGGCGTGAAGACATTCCCTCCTACTGATCTACGCCCTAGCTCGCTAAGATCTCGCGGACGAACTCGACGAACTCGCATAACCTGAAAGACACAAGGTTTATATCGGTTAAGCCACTGCTGTGGTGTAATACCCTACTCCAAAGTGTGGTGGTAGTGGATTGCCTCAGGGCTGATGATGAACATTACAAGGGAAGAACAGCCTCCTGAGGTTGAGGTGTTCTTGTGAGTAGGCTCTCGATCGGGTTGGATCAAGCTAAGATGAGATGCCTCTACTATGGTGGCTAGCTCTACTTATATAGGCCTTGGTCCTCTTCCCAAATATCGAGCGGGAAGGGAGCCAACAACGGCGGGCAAATTTGAAGGGGGATAATTAGTACAAGCTATCCTGACAAAAGTGGTCTTCGCCTGCGAAAAGCTCTGGTGGTGACGATGTCTTGGGCTCCACGATGACCTCCGCCTTGCCGTCCTTCTGGTCTTGGTCTCGTTGCACCAATATAGCAACCTTTGCCTGATGCCTTGGTACTCTTCGCCTGCGCTGGCCTCCTTAGCACCAAAGAGGAAATAAGGACGTTGCGTGCGCTGGCGCCCGCCTAGTGTCGTGCGTCATGGCTCACGTCACGAGGGTCTCGTGAGGTTTTCCCTGCCTTGATATCTCCGCTCCTCGTGAGCCTGCCTGGCTGGGCCACTCCAGAGAAGGTCTTGTGTCATCCGCCTCGCAAGGGTCTTGGATGCCTTGTTGATGAAGATGGGCCGTACGGCCTGCTGGCTTAGCCACGCTGCGGGCCGCAGGCAAGCAAGTCTGGGGACCCCCTTTCCCAGAACACCGACAGTAGCCCCCGGGCCCAAGGTGCGCTCGGGCTTGGCTTCACAGCGAATCCAAGGGTCAAGTTCGGAGCACCGCGGGCCCCAAAAGCCTGCAACGTCGGTTGATGCGTGGCGGTTGATTGGACGTGGGCATCTCCGCTTCCCCACGCTGCCTCGGCGACTGCACGACCTGAAAAGTCCCGGCAACATGCAAGGAAAACCATCATTACCTGCGGTCGTGGGAAGCGCCGGTTGGCCTTCTCTTGCTATAAATGGGGAGGGGGCGAAGCCCCCGTCGCCTATCTCTACCTCGCTTGCTTGCTTCTTTCTCCTTGCTCCGCTGCTGACAACAATGCGCCTATCAGAAGGTTTTCTGCCGAAGAGAAAGGAAAGGCTCCCTGTGATGATCCGGACCCACTTCCGCCGAAGAAAAGGTCGATCCATCGCCGTGATGAAGTGGCGATGTCGGTGGTGTCGAGGCCTTGGTGCTAGCGGCCTCCTCCGGGGTACCCGCTAACCTTGTACGCCCGAGCTGACGGCTCGGGAGGACGGAGTGAAGAGCAGCGCCGCCCATGCCGCATCCGGGGTCGCCGCGCCACGGCGACGCATGCCGTCGCCCCTGGGGTCCATGCCGCAGACTCCTCGAGCAGGTTGGTGCTGTGGGCGCTGATGCCTCCAAGGTCTTGGATCCGCTTCCCGCGGTTCTTCTCCGACGCGATGCCGCCGAGGTGGCGTCTCGAGCTCTGGTTGCAGCACGCCGACTGTAGCGCTTCGGCGATCGGAGCGGAGGTCAAAGCGGTCCCCACTGGAAAGATCTTCATGACCCATGGTCAGGGAGATCGCACGCAGATGCTGCCAGCGAGGGCCCTCGCGATCCACTTCGAGTACGATGGCGCTTCCATGCTCTTCTTCAAGGTCTTCGATGCTGAGGGCCGCCGCCTGGAGTGCTGCCCTTGAGAGGAGCGTGAGGCTGACGCGCGTCCCGCTCGCGACCACTCCAGCAGCAGCAGCCCTTGGGAGTCCAGAAGCTCTCTTGAGTTTTACAAGACATCGGAGACGAGCGACGACAGCTGCGTGCCCCCGAGCTCTCGCCGTGCTCGAAGTAGGGCCGTGGCGTTCGGCCATCGCCGCCGCTGATCTGGATGGGGTTGGCGTCGGCCTCCCGTGGCCAACTGTTGATGATGGCGTCCGCCATGGGAGGGTGTAGATAGGATTCCTCTTAGTGTCAGCTTTTGTTTCCTTCGAAGAATCATGAATCACCCCGTGGGGGCATGTAAGGATCTGCAATGTCTTTTGTACTTATCTCCCTTGTTATGAGAATTTGGTGAACGCATGTAAGGATCTATAGCCGTCGCTCGTATGCCAGGTCGCGTGCCGTGGTCAAGGCCAGTAGGTGTGCGGCCCGAGGTCCAGTAAGAGCCCCTGAGGCGCGATGCTCAGGAGGTCCCCCTTAGCGCTCAAGCAGCCATGGTAAGGCGAGAAAGGGAGTTGACGTGGCCGCAACGGGGTTGCGGCAAGGCGTGAGTGACCATTGGGCCCAAACATTTAGCTGGCCTGAGTGCGGGACTTATCTTGTTGATTTCGTGGCGAGTCCTGACATTGCACTAGGGCTGCACGCCTACACGTGCGGCATAGCTAGGCCGGCCCATACGAGTTTCCCTCCCCTCATGCTCTCCTTAGTTCTCTACGTCCTCAGGTCCTGGCCCTCGAGCAAGCTCAGCGCCGCTGGTATGCCAGGTCGCGATGCCGTGGTCAAGGCCAGGGGTGAGGGCTGGAGAGCCAGTAAGAGCTCCTGAGTCGCGATGCTCAGGAGCCCCCCTTTTAACGTGCAATCGAATTGCACGAGAGAAAAGGAGACTCACGATGCCGCCTGCTATCCTTCCCACGGGATCCCTGTGAACAGGCACAAGAAGAAACACGGTTTGCCGTTACAGCTGTCAGCCTGCCGCTGGTTCCTCTGGATGAGGTGAAGGCACTGAGGGCCTGGTGAGGTGACGTGCGTGGGGCGAGCCGCGAGCCAGAGCTCGACCGCTCAGATTTGTCGACGTGGCAGGGACGGACCCATGCACCAGCGCCGTGCACGTGTGGAGGCCCCGAGGGAGGCGATGATTAGGCAGGTGGTAGCAGTTGGCAGGTTAAGCATGGGGAGCAAATCAACTTGGATAAATACAGGAAGATACATGTCGTCGGGTCCGGCCCGAGCGGCTTGGGGATGATGCAGCCCGAGGGGCGCCCCCAACAAGGTAAGCTAAAGACATAAGCAAAAGGGATACATGCCATAGGAAAGGACCCATGTCGCCTGGGAATAATGCAGCCCAAGGGGCGCTGCCAGCTTAAAGAGCTTGGAAGATGTCACCTGGTTCTGTAGACGAAATAGAGTTGGTGCAGCTGAAGGCATGCGTTGAAGAAATGACTCCTCATGAGCTGCCAAAACCCTAAGCCTCGGGAGGCTCTGGGGGCTCGGGAGGTTCCCTGAAGACCGTCTCCATCTCCTCCTGGATGGCGTGGTACCTGGCCTCCTGAGCCGCCAGGACACGCAGCATGTTGCGCTGATAGGCCGACGCCATGCTCAGCAAGACGAAGGGCATGCGAACGTAGATGTGCGGCGGGCCCTCGCAGCGACCAACACGCAATGGCCAGAAACGCTCCTGAAATGCGGCCCTGTTGAGCCCTGAGACGTCGATGCAGACACGCAACCCAGCATCCCCGCCAGGATGCGGAGCTGCGCCTTGTGGGCGGATGTTGCCGCGCATGGCTCTTGCTTCTTGCAGTTCCTAGGTGGTCTTGGTGATGAAATCCTCAGTGGTGGGCACTCCTTGCCCTGTGCTCTCCTGAGGGTCACGCGCCTCGTAGCACGCCTCCAAGTGGTGCCCAAGCGCCTCCCTCGTGAGGGTGGCAAGGTCTGAGGCCCTCCAGAAGAGAGCCCCAGAGCCCTGCCAGAGGAGGGCGCCGGGCGCGCTTTCCTATGCGATGGAGGGAGGCGCCCCTCGAGCGGGCGCTGATCCTGACAAGGCTCCTGCCGCGACGCCATCCTCCTGAGGTCCTGCACGGCGCGGCTGCTTCTTCTTGGGGATGGCCTCTAGAGGGCCTTCATTTCTGCTGTCGGGATCGTCGATTGCTGCGGCTTGAAAGGCGCGCTCGAGGGAGCACACCGCATCCCTCTCTTCACACGGGACGGTGATGATTCCTCCGCTTCCTGGCATCTTGAGAACGTTGTGATGAGTGACTGCCATGAACTTGGCCAAGGCTGGGTACCCGAGGATGGCATTGTACGGCAGGCGGATGTGCGCGACGTCGAAGTGGATGAGCTCGGTGCGATAGTTCTTGCGCTCCCCGAAGGTGACAGGCAGGCGGACCTGCCCTATCGGTGTGGTGGAACCGTCGGTCACTCCTGAGAAAGGCTTAGTGGGCTGGAGCTGTTCATATGGCACTTGGAGGTCGTCGAACATGTCGACGGACAGGACGTTGAGCCCTGCGCCGCCATCGATGAGGGTCTTGGTAACCTGCACGTTGCTGATGACTGGGGAACACAGCATAGGGAGGGCGCCAGCGGTGGCCGCGCACCTGAGCTGATCTGCCGAGTTGAAAGTGATGGCACATTGGGACCACCTGAGCGGGCGCGTGGCTTCGAGCTTGGAGAGCACCGCATTCACCTCGCGAGCGAACTGTTCGAAGATGCGTTGAGAGGCTAGGGCCTGGGCGCCACCTAAGATGCAGGCGATTGCACACGGCTTCTGGAAGCCCCCAGCCCCCTCGTCCTTGTGGTGGTCAACGTTCCTTCTTGGTGGCGGCAGCGGGGTAAGACCGGTGTTGCCCTGGGGGCGTGTCGGATTTCGGGTTCCGGCAAACCCTCTAGGTTCGAATCTGGGGTGCACGCGGAGATCTCGCCCCTACCTACCTGCACCTCGTCGCCTCGCAAGGGTCTAAACTACAAAAAGAGCAACACAAGAGACACAAGGTTTATACTGGTTCGAGCCACCATTGTGGTGTAATACCCTACTCCAGTGTGTGGTGTGGTGGATTGCCTCAGGGGCTGATGATGAACAATACAAGGAAGAACAGCCTCATGAGGGTCATTCTTGGCCGATGCGATGAACTGCTAGGGAGTTCGGTCGCTCTCTCTCTCTCTCTCTCTCTCTCTCTCTCTGCTCGATTCCGGATCCAAGATGCCTCTACCACTGTGGTGGCTAGTCCTATTTATAGGCAGAGGCCTGGGCCTCTTCCCAAATATTGAGCGAGAAGGGCGCCAACAATTGGCCATTTTGAAGGGGAACATCTAGTACACTTATCCTCGACTAAGTTTGGTCCTCGCTCGTCAAAGGCTCGACGGTGACGCCGGCTTGGGCTCCACGATGACCTCCTTCCTGCCGTTGTGATGGTCTTGGTCTTGTTGCACCGCAACGGCTGCCTTTGCTTGATGCTCTCGCCTGCGCTTGCCTCCTTTGCACCAAAGAGGAAATGAGGACACTGCGCGGGCTGGCGCCCGCCTGGCACCCTCGGCCGTCATGGCTTGCGTCATGGGCACCTCGAGAGGTACCCTGCCTTGATCTCTCCGCCTCCTCGCGAGCCAGCCTGACGAGGCCGTGCCTGAGGAGGCTTCCTGTCGTCCGCCCACAGGCTTGGCCTCGCGAGGTTCTTGAGCTTGTCTTGATGAAGATGGGCCATGCCGGGCCACCCCTTGAGCCACGCCCGCATGCATGAGCGAGCAAGTCTGGGTACCCCCGCTTCCCGAGCGCCGGCAGAGCCCCGGGCCCAAGGCGCGTGGACTTGGTTGAGCAGAGAAGCGGCGCGGGCAAGTCTGGCTCAGGCCCCTAACAGCCTGCGGCCTTGGGCGCCGCGTGGCAGTTGATTGGACGTGGGCATCCCCACGACGCCTCGGCGACTGCACGAATTGACGAGTCCCTGCATGCAAAGCGTGTCATGATTACCTGTGATCGTGGATGTCGTCGGTTGGTCTTCCCCGGTAATAAGTACGAAACGGTGCGTGCCCTTCCGGTCCATCTCTTCTTGCTTATCCTTCTTCTCCATCCCTTGCTCCATTTTGCGGCAATGGCTCCGATCCGCTGGTTCTCCGCGGAAGAGAAAGGAAAGGCTCCCCGAGAGGGTCCCGACCCGCTTCCGCCGAAGAAACGGCTAGCCCTCTGCCATCGAGACGAGGGCGCCCGGCAGGAGGTGTCGAGGCCTTGGTACGAGCGGCTGCCGCTAGGGTTCCCGCTGCCCTTGTACGCCCGCATTGAGGGCCCTGAAGGAGTTGTCGCCGAGCGCCATGGACGACGCCGCCGTCGGTGCCGGCGGGTCACGGCGGTGCGCGTTGTTCCCCCCGGAGTCCATGCTGAGGGCTCCTCCCGAGAGTTGGTGCTCCACGCCGCCATGCCCCCTCAGTCTTGGATTTGCCTTCCTCCCTCCTTCGCCTTCGCGATTCTACGGAGGGGATCTCTGGAGCTCTGGTTGCAGCACGCCGGCTGCAGCACCCTTGCGACCGAAGCGGAGGTCGCGGTCGTCGCTCCGGGCAAGGTCTACATGGCTTGAGACTGGGGCGAGATCGCCCGGGTCTGCAGGATGAGGGGCGCCCTCGCGATCCACCTGGAGTACGACGGCGCTTCCATGATGTTCTTCAAGGTCTTTGACGCGGAAGGACGCCGGCTGGAGTGCTGTCCTCAGAGAGGTGGTCGGGGCCCTACAGCGGCAAGGACCAGGCTCGCCGATCGCTCCCTCAGCAGCTCCTCAAGCGGCAGAGGCGTCGGAGGATCCAGTGACTCTGCCGAGCTCTTCGCGACTCCTGAGACGAGCGACGACAGCTACGAGCCCCCGAGCTTGCGTCGCTCTTGGAGCAGGGCGGGCTCGTCAGGCCGCCACCGCCTCTGATCTGGATGGGGTTGGCGCTGGTGCCTGACGGCCCATTGTTGATGATGGTGTCTCTTGCGGAGGCGCGTGTAGTTAGCGTCTTTAGGATCTGCTCCCTTTGTTCCCTGCGAGGAATCAAAAAACGCGCCCCGTGGGTGCTTGTAAGGTGCTTGTGGTTCTGTTTGTTAATATGATCCTTGTCGTGAAGTAGTGCGAGATGCTCATTCCGTCTTAGCTCAGTTCCTCCTTTCAAACCTCACGAGGGCTTGATGCTCTGCGCCGGCAGGTCCCGATCCCAAGGCAGGCTTCAGCCGTCGCTGGTATGCCAGGTCGCGATGCCGTGGTCAAGGCCAGGAGGTGAGCGGCCCGGGGTCCAGTAAGAGCCCCTGAGTCGCGATACTCAGGAGGTCCCCTTTAGCGCTCAAGCAGCCACGATTCGGTGAGAAAGGAGCGCGACATTGATTACACGGGATTGCCTTAGGTGCGAGGTCGGTGCTGCGATAGCTAGTGTTTCCGGAGGATGACTTATCTCGGGAGTCGGGAACCGATTACTGGTGCGGCGTTAGGTCCGCGCATCGGCAGACGAGGAGTTGCCTGGCGAGGTCCCCGCGTGCCTCTTCCCTCCCGCCTTTACTCCCCTTTCGCTCTCGTCCTCGTGTCCCGGCCCTCGAGCGGGTCTCGGCCGTCATTGGTATTCCAGGTCACGATGCCGTGGACAAGGCCAGAGGGTGCGGGCTGGAGAGCCAGTAGGAGCCCATGAGTCGCGATGCTCAGGTACCCCCCCCCCTTTAACGTGCAAGCGGTTCGTGCGGACGAGAGTGAAGAAGACACCGTGAGGGCCTCGCCTGGCACTGCTCCTTGAAGAGATCCTGCAGGCTCATCACAAGAAGAACAAGAGTTCGCCATGACAATCGACAGTCACCCGTTGGTTTCTCTGGAGGGGGAACGAAGCACTGAAGGCTTGACGAGGTGGCGCCATGCGGGGCTGCCGCGGCCAGAGCTCGGCCATTCAGGTTTGTCGGCGTTGCAGGGACGGACCCATGCGCAAGCGTCGTGCCGTTAGGGAGCAACTCCATCAGTTGGTGTCAATCGAGCAGGCGACTAGGTCAAACACGCGTTAATAACGGCGAGCAAGTTCATTTAGATAGGTGCAGGGAAGGCAGACATCGCTGGGTCTGGCCCAAGCGACTTGGGGATGATGCAGCCCGAGGGGCGCCCCCAATAAAGTAAGCTAGGAGCATGAAGCAAAAGAGGGATACATGCCGCAGGGACGGACCCACGCGGCCTGGGAATGATGCAGCCCAGGGGGGCGCTCCCAGCTGAAAATGAAACTCGAAGGATGTCACCTGATAACGTTGAAGACGAAGGGATGCTGAAGTAGCAGACGTCGTGGGTTGTGGAAGCCGATCTTCACGAGCCCCTAGGCTCAGGAGCCTCGGGAGGCTCCGGAGGCGCTGGTGGCTCCTCGCGGACCATCTCCATCTCCGCCAGGACTATGGAACACCTAGCCTCTTGAGCCTCTAGGATGCTTCCTATGAGGCGCTGGCGTGTGGCAGCCGCGTTCAGCAAACCGTAATGCATGCGAACGTAGCTGTGGGGTGGACCTTCACAACGCCTCACGTGCGAGGGCCAGAGGCGCTCCTGAGAGGCGGCTCGGTTGAGCCCTGGTATGTCGATGCAGACGCGCAGCCTACCATCCTCGCCTAGATGGGGAGCTACGGCGGGTAAGCGGCGGCTGCCACTCATGACTATTGACTCCTGCAGCTCCTGATTGATCTGGCGGACGAACTCCTGAGGGTTTGGCCCTCCTTGCCTCGCTCCTTCCTGAGGGAAACATGCTTTGAAACACGCCTCCAAGTGGTGCCCAAGCGCCTCCCTCATGATCTTAGCAAAGTCGGTGGCCCTCCAGGAGAGAGCACCCAAGCCTTGCTCGAGGAGGGCGCCGGGCGCGCCTTCCTATGTGACAGAAGAAGGTGCCCCCTGAATAGGCGCGAACCCTGAGGGGCCTGCCTCCTGAGGGGTCAGGCCAGGCGATGTCTTCTTCTTCTTGGGAGCAGCCTCGGGGAGCCTCCCGCTCCTGCGGTCTGGGTCTTCAAGTGACGCGGCTTGAAAAGCACGCTCCAGGGAGCACACTGCGTCCCTCTCTTCACAAGGCACCGTGATGACTCCGCCGCTTCCCGACATCTTGAGGACGTTGTAGCCGTGATGATTCACGGCCATGAATTTGGCCAGAGTTGGGTTCCCGAGGATGGCATTGTACGGCAGGTGGATGTGGGCGACGTCGAATTCGATGAGCTCGGTGCGGTAGTTGTCGCGCGCCCCGAAGGTGACAGGGAGGCGGACCTGCCCAATCGGAACTGTGGAGCCATCGGTGACTCCGGAGAAAGGCTTGGTTGGCTGAAGCTGATTGTACGGCACTTGGGATTGTTGAACGTCTCGACGGACAGGACATTGAGCCTTGCTCCACCATCAATGAGGGTCCTGGTAACTTGCACGTTGCTGATGATTGGGGAACAAAGCATCGGGAGGGCTCCGGCTGTGGCCGCGCACTTGAGATGATCCGCTGAGCTGAACGTGATGGCGCACGCTGACCACCTGAGAGGGGCGTGGCTTCGAGCTTGGGGAGGACTGCATTCACTTCGCGGGCGAACTGCTTGAAGATGCGCTGAGAGGCTGGGGCTTGAGCTCCGCCCAGATGCAAGCGATTGCTGCGGCTCTGAAGCCCCCAGCCCCCTCGTCCTGATGATGGTCCTCATTTCTCCTTGGCTGCGGTGGCAGACGAGGGAGGCCTGCGTTGCCTTGCGGGCGATCCTTGCGAGGCTGATCCCTCCTGCCTCCCTCGCGAGGCTGATCCTGCCAGAGGTCCTCGCGAGGTCGGTCGCGCCACCCTTGGCAAGGGCCACGGTCTTCCCAGCGTCCTGCGTTTCTTCCTCCTCCTCGGCTGTAGCCTCGATCACTGCGGTCGGGGCGCCGACCAATTCGCCCTTCTCGCACGGCTCGGAGCTCTTGACATATCGTTGGTGTTGTGGGTGTGGAGGTCGTGGTACACGCAGTACCGGCTGCCCTTGGAAGACTCAGGCTGATCCCTGCCTCGCTTAGTGTCTGGTTCTGCCGCGAGCACGGCAGCCCCCTTGCGCTTCACGTCCTTGACCTTGGGCTTCTTCTCTTCTGGGTCTGCAGCCGGCAGCTCAAGGAGGGAAAGGCGTCCTTCCTCAGCCCTGGCGCACTTGGTTGCAAAGTTGAACAGCTCCAAGGATGTGCACAGGTCTTCATGCATCGCCAGCTCCTCCTTCACCTTGACGTCACGCACACCGTCGGAGAAGGCTGAGATGATGGCCTCCTCGGTCACCTTGGGAATCTTGAGGCGTGCGTTGTTGAAGCGCTGGATGTACTTCTGTAGGGTTTCTCCTGGCTGCTGCTTGATGCGGCGCATGTCGCTCACGGCAGGAGGCCGGTCGCGAGTGCCTTGGAAGTTGGCGATGAAGCGGGTGCGCATCTCATCCCAGGAGGAGATCGTGCCAGGAGCCAGGTTTAGGAGCCAGGTGTGGGCACCGTCTTCGAGCGCCATGGGAAACCAGTTCGCCATGACCTTCTCGTCCCCGTTGGCGACTTCGATGCCTAGCTCGTAGAGCTGGAGGAACTCCGCAGGGTCGGCCGTGCCGTCGTAGCGAGGAGGCAGGTCTGGCTTGAACTTGTCGGGCCACGCGACGCTGCGTAGCTCGGCGGTGAAGGCGCGGCAGCCTGCAGTGTCCACGGGAGGCCTTTGGTAACAAAGGGCTTGGTCTTGTGGGTCCCCATGCTCTGCCGCTGGGAGCAGCACAGGGTCTTGGCGTGCCGGAGCAGGAGCGTGGTCGTGACGGGCCGGTGTAGGGAGCACTCGGGCAGCTTCTTGGGGGCGAGGGACCTCTTGACAGCTCTGCTCTTGCTGCGCTGGTGCCAGACAGAGTGGGTTCCGCCCAGGGGCCACACGCCTTGGGGCCAAGGCGCCTTCTTGAGGGGGAGGCGGCTAAGGCTCCCCCGGAGCTTCATCGCCCACGCAAGGCGGGGCGCGGTGCGGTGAGAAGGATGGCACGGTGGAGCCCCCTGCGGAGCGGACGAGCTCGGCGACGCGGTCGAGCCACTCCTCGTAGACGTCGTCGACAGGGCGGTAGCACGGGAGCTCATTTGCCGCGATGAGCGCGGCTCGAGCCTCCATGGGCACGCGGAGCGCGCGAGACGAAGAACCAGCAGGGGCGAGCGAAGAAGTAGCGGTACGGCCGTCTCGCCTCACGGACGGATGCTAGGACGATGCTTGTTGCTCGTTCCCCACCGGGCCGGTGGCGGCGTTGACGGCAGGCGACGGGGAACGGCGGGGGCGGCCACCGACGAGGGCCGTCTGGGCGACGCGGGTGGCGAGAGCGGCTCGGCGCTCGGCGCGGGCCCGACGAGCGTCCGACATGGATGCGATGAGCGGTGAAGAACAGGGCGGTGGAAGACGGACTCCGGTGCACTCCTACCTTGCGCGCCAAATGTCGGATTTCCGGTTCTGGCAGACCTCTAGGTTCGAACTCTGGGGTGCACGCGGAGATCTCGCCCCCTACCTACCTACACCTCGTCGCCTCGCAAGGATCTAAACTACAAAAAGAGCAACACAAGAGACACAAGGTTTATACTGGTTCGGGCCACCATTGTGGTGTAATACCCTACTCCAGTGTGTGGTGTGGCGGATTGCCTCAGGGGCTGACGATGAACAATACAAGGAAGAACAGCCTCACGAGGGTATGTGCTTAGCCGGTGCGACGAACTGCTAGGGGGAGTTCGGTCGCTCTCTCTCTCTCTAGCTATGTTCTGGATTCCGGATCCAAGATGCCTCTACCCTGTGGGTGGCTAGTCCTATTTATAGGCAGAGGCCCTGGGCCTCTTCCCAAATATTGAGCGGGAAGGGCGCCAACAATTGGCCATTTTGAAGGGGAACATCTAGTACACTTATCCTGACTAAAGTTGGTCCTCGCCTGTCAAAGGCTCTGACGGTGACGCCGGCTTGGGCTCCACGATGACCTCCTTCCTGCCGTTGTGATGGTCTTGGTCTTGTTGCACCGAAACGGCTGCCTTTGCTTGATGCTCTCTCCTGCGCTTGCCTCCTTTGCACCAAAGAGGAAATGAGGACACTACGCGGGCTGGCGCCCGCCTGGCGCCCTCGGTCGTCATGGCTTGCGTCATGGGCACCTCCTGAGGTACCCCGCCTTGATCTCTCCACCTCCTCGCGAGCCAGCCTAACGAGGCCGTGCCTGAGGAGGCTTCCGTCCGCCCCGCCTCATGAGGCTTGGCCCCTCGCGAGGGTCTTGAGCTTGTGCTGATGAAGATGGGCCGTGCTGGGCCACCCTTTGAGCCACGCCGCAGGCCGCAGTCAGGCAAGTCTGGGTACCCCCGTTCCCAGAATGCCGACAGGGCGATCCTCACGAGTCGGGTCCCTCCAGACGCCCTCACGAGGTTGGTCCTGCCAGCGGTCCTCACGAGGCCGGTCGCGCCACTCCTGGCGCGGGCCACGGTCGTCCCAGCGTCCGCCTCCACGTCCTACTACGCGGCCGTAGCCCTGGTCGCTGCGCTCGGGGCGTCGACCGAAGCGCCCTTCTCAGATGGCTCGAAGTTCTTGATACGGTGTTGTGGGTGTTCAGGTTGTGGAAGGCACAGATCGGTCGGCCGTTCTTGGATGACTCGGGCTGATCTCTGCCCTGCTTGGTGTCGGGCTACGCTGCGAGCACAGCTGCCTCCTTGCGCTTCACGTCCTTGGCCTTGGCCTTCTTCTCCTCTGCACCCACGGCTGGCAGCTCAAGGAGAGAGAGGCACCCCACCTCAGTTCTTGCGCACTTGGTCCCCAGGTTGAACAACTCCTGAGAGGTGCAGAGCTCCTCGTGGATGGCGAGCTCTTCCTTCATCTTGACGTCATGGCCGCCGTCGAAAAACACGGAGATGATGGCCTCGTCCGTGACCTTGGGGATCTTGAGGCGGGTGTTGTTGAAGCGCTGGATGTACTTCTGGAGGGTCTCTCCCGGTTGTTGCTTGATGCGGCACAAATCACCCGCGGCCGGTGGACTGTCGCGAGTGCCCTGGAAGTTGGCGATGAAGCGGTCGTGCATCTCGTCCCAGGAGGAGATCGAGCCGTGCTGCAGGTTTAGGAGCCAGGAGCGAGCTCCATCATTGAGAGCCATGGGAAACCAGTTCGCCATGACCTTTTCGTCGCCGTTGGCCGCTTTGATGCTTAGCTCATAGAGTTGCAGGAACTCCGCGGGGTCGGCGGTGCCGTTGTAGCAAGGAGGCAGATCTGGCTTGAACTTGCCTGGCCAGGCGATGCTACGCAGCTCGGGGATGAAGGCGCAACAGCCAGCCGTGGATTCCGGGGCCCACTTCGGAGGTGGAGCTTGGTCTTGATGAGGTCCGCGCTGCACCGCTGCAGGCGGCGCGCGGTCTTGACTAGGTGGCGCGGGAGCGCAGGTGCAGCTTCTAGCGGCCGCGGGATTTCTTGGCAGCTTCTCTCTTCACGCGCGGGCGCCGGGCGTGATGGATCACGCCGCGGGGGCGCGCGCCTTGGTGCCAAGGCACCATCTTGGGGCTGAGGTGGTGGAGGCATGCCATGAGCCTCGTCGCCCATGGCTGGTTCAGGGGGAGGATGAGAGAGGGACGGCGCCAGAAAGGCCCCTGCGGCGCGGACGAGCTCAGTGACGCGGTCGAGCCACTCCTCCAAGAGGTCGTCGACGGGGCGGTAGCGCAGGAGCTCATTCGCCGCGAGGAGCGCGGCGCGCATGAGATGAAGAACCGGCTGTGGTCAGCGATGGAGTGGTGGTGCGGCTGTCCTGCCGCACCGAAGGATGCAGCGAGGATGCCTGCTTCCCATTCCCCGCCAGGCCGGTTGCAGCGTTGGCAGCAGGGGACGGAGAACGGCGAGGTGGCCCGCCGACGGGAGCCGTCTGAGAGATGCGGGCGGTGATGGCAGCCCGACGCTCAGCTCGGGCACGGCGAGCGTCCTCCATGGAGATGACGGAGCGACGAAGCGACGAACTGCTGGAAGGGAAGCTACGGCACACCCCTACCTGGCGCGCCAAATGTCGGATGTGGGGTTCCGGCAAACCCTTAAGGTTCAAACACTGGGGTGCGCGCGAAGACTTTCCCTCCTACCGATCTACGCCCTAGCTCGCTAAGATCTCGCGAACGAACTCGACGAACTCGCAACACAGAAAGACACGAGGTTTATACTGGTTCGGGCCACCGTTGTGGTGTAATACCCTACTCCAGTGTGGTGGTGGTGGATTGCCTCTGGGGCTGCTTATGAACTGTACAAGGGAAGAACAACCTCCTGAGGTTGAGGTATTCTTGTGAGTAGGCTCTCGATCGGGTTGGATCAAGCTAAGATGAGATGCCTCTACTATGGTGGCTAGCTCTACTTATATAGGCCCTGGTCCTCTTCCCAAATATCGAAAGCGGAAGGGAGCCAACAACGGAGGCCAAATTTGAAGGGGGACAGCTAGTACAAGCTATCCTGACAAAAGTGGTCTTCGCCTGCGAAAAGCTCTGGTGGTGACGCCGTCTTGGGCTCCATGATGACCTCCTCCTTTTCGTCCTTCTGGTCTTGGTCTCGTTGCACCAATATAGCAACCTTTGCCTGATGCATCGGTACTCTTTGCCTGCGCTGGCCTCCTTAGCACCAAAGAGGAAATAAGGAGATCGCACGCACTGGCGCCTGCCTGGTGTCGTGCGTCATGGCTCACGTCACGAGTGCCTCGTGAGGTTTGCCCCGCCTTTATATCTCCGCTCCTCGTGAGCCTGCCTGGCTGGGCCACTCCAGAGGAGGTCTTGCATCGTCCGCCTCGCGAGGCTTGGACCCTCGCGAGGGTCTTGGATGCCTTGTTGATGAAGATGGGCCGTACGGCCTGCTGGCTTAGCCACGCTGTGGGCCGTAAGCAGGCAAGTCTGGGGACCCCCATTCCCAGAACACCGACAACATCAAGAAGCTAAGAGAAGCCAGGTATCTTACTGTCGAAATCTTGCACAGGCTGCCTGCTCAAGGGCAGGTCATCCCCACTCCCGAACCCAACGAGAGTGTCGTATTTGTTTCCCACTTCCTCCGAGGGCTAGGCTTTAGTCTTGATCCCTTTGTTAGAGGGCTTATGTTCTATTACGGGCTTGATTTCCATGATCTAGCTCCGGATTCCATCCTTCACATCTCGTCGTTCATCGTCGTGTGTGAGGCCTTCCTCCGCATCACCCCACACTTCGGCTTATGGCTCAAGACCTTCATTGTGAAGCCGAAGATGATCGATGGGCGACATGTAGAATGCGGAGGTGACATAATTAGCAAAGGCGCCGATGCTCCGTGGACAAAGGGTTCCTTCCCGGAGATGTCCAACTTATGGCAGCGGAAATGGTTTACATCACAGCTCCACGAAGTACTAAGTGGGTAGCTGCCCCCGCCTTCCGTTCGGGCCCCCCGCCACAACTGGTGTCATGGGTCAACAAGGGGCTGGACTGGGGGCCAGTTAATGACGTGCCGACATGGTAGAGTCGCATCCGAGATCTCCTCAAGAGAGATGTCATCCTTGTCAAGGAAATGCAAGTCATGCTAGTTCGTCGGGTCCTGCCATGCCAACGTCGACCTCTCCGTATGTGGGAGTTCAACCCGGAAGGACCGCGAACTATTCAGCAATTCTTCAGCGTGACGCTCGAAGAGATGTATGGATTGTTCTTCGGATCACGAATAAAGTGTCGGGACACCATCGAGGATGCGGGTCTAAACTGCAATCGTCCAGATACCCACGTAAGTAATTCTGCGGCCGAACATGCTGTCTTTTTATTTGTCACGACATCATTATGAAAAAATCGCTCTTTGACCAGGACTGGATAAAAAAGGCGAAGATGATCAGTTGTTCGGCCACCTTTCCCGAAGGCTCATCGGATCCTGTACTAGCCAAGATGCTTGAGCACGCACCTTATCAAGTGCCATCAGAGGAAGATAAAGGGAGGAATAAAGAAGCCGAAAGCGGGCCTCACGCATTACTCATCCAAACCGGGGGAATTAGTGTCTCCGCAAAGGAGGATAATCGGGGAGAAGAATCTAAAATTCTCTCTCCCCAAGGAAGGGAAAGGACCGCCTCTGAGGACTTGGAAACAAGGGTTTCCAAACGAGGGAAGAAACCTTCGTAAGGGTGCCCTGCCCCGGAGGGCGTACTTACCGCACTGTGCCCGCAAGGGGGTCAGCCCCCCACCGAGCTGTAAGTGAACAAGAGTACTTTTGGTAGATATATCCTGCTTTATCTCCGAGGAGAATAACCGAAACGTATGTCTTGCAGTCCGGATCGTAGCCCTTCTCGTGAGTTAGTTCGCTTCGGGGATCTTCTTTCGGAGATGATGGAGAGTGAAACGCCTCCCCCTGTCTCCCCACCTCATGAGGCGTACGACCATGAGGTATCGTCATGGAGGATTTCTCCTGATCCGCCAAGGCAAGAAGGTAACCCTTCGACCACCCGAAGTCCGGAGTCTTCGGCTCCTAAGGAGAGCAACAAAAGAGTCCGGGGCTGTCCGCTGCACGACCGGACGGACTGATGGGTATTCTAGAGCAAGCGGCTATCTCAGAGGCGCAATGTACTTTAATGGGTATGGCGGTTGGGAGGATTTCATCCGCCAAAAGTGGGTTGCATGAAGCTTTTATGAGCTTGCTAAGAGGCTTTGAGGTACGCAAAGTAATATATTTTTTACGGTACCGCACACGCTAGGTGTGCCCTATACAAATAGTAGCCCCTGAGACTCTGGTTGCTGTCTAGAGGCGATCATAGTCCCATATAATGATCATGCTGCTTTCATGTGCAGGCGACTGAGGGTCCTGTGGCTGGCCGGACTGGTGAGTTTGCCGAACTGAGGCGGCAGCTTGATGCGGCAGATGCCGACATCGTGCTTGTCAATAGGCGGCTTGACGAGGCACAGGATATGTATTTTCCGGTGGTCAACAGATATTAAGAGGAGCATGATGCTAGTATCTATAATATGTCGTGACTGCAGATGGAGCTGCCGCCGTGGAGACCCTTCGGGCAGAGCTTGCCCGAGCCAAGGAACAAGCCAGGAGAAGTGATGCGGCCGCACTAAAGGCGGCCGAAGAGTTAAGAGCCGAACAGGCTGCTCATCGCTAAAGCGAAGATAAAATAGCCAAAATGGCTGTTCAGCTGAAGGATGCCGCCGGCCGGTACGAGCTTCTTGAAAAGGAAAGCCAAACAAAAATGGCAGACCTGAGGAAATCCATGGTAGCAGCCAAGGAAACCCGCTCTAAAATCACAGCGGCAAAGGAGGAGCTTCGTCAAGCCGGAGATATCACGGCTGGGAAGCCCTTTTGTTATGCGGACGGTTCGGAGATCCGGTATGCCCTTTGGGTCAATTATGGAGTGATGCGCACGCTGCATCGAAGTTTTTCAAAGATCGTAAAGATCATGAAGTGGAAAGGTTGTTACGGTCGCAGCTCGGTGCTCCCACGCCGTCGTCCGGGCCGTTACATGAACAAATGGCCGAGTGGGCTGAGCTCCATAGATTGTCCGGACTTGCCATGAGGTCTGTCGTGGATCATATTTGGCCGGAGGGACCAAGGCCGAATAGATATTTTGGTTTAGTGCAACGATTCCTTGGTGCTGTGCCACATATCGACGCTGTAAAGAGGTCGGCGTGCATAGAGGGTGCGCGGATGGTTCTTGCCCGCATTAAGACATACTGGGCAGAGATGGAGGCCACCGCTATTGCAACCCAGGATCCGCCCGTAGGCCAGGTCTCGGCCGATCACTATTTTGAAGAAGTCCTAGAAGGTGCTCGTTTAATAGAGGCTCAGTGCTTGAATAGTATCATGTTCGAGTGACATGTATCCCAATTGTAAAAACAATGTTGTTTGGATTACAAAGTTTGTGTTTATACTTTTGCCTGAAAGTATTATGATGCCTCCTGTGCGGCCGTTTATGTATGTATATAACCTGAAAGTTTGCAGTCGTGGTCTTCAGCCCCCACGCATATAATGCCGGGGTGTTCGGAAAAATGCGTATTCACACTTGATCCAACGTCTTGGTCCACTAAGGAGGTGATAGAGTGGCGAACAAGGCAATCAGACTATATAGCTTTAACACTTTCACTTAGCCATAGGAGTTTGACGGTGGGGCTACTATATAGCCCCTGGTACTTCCGCGCTCATCCGAATACGGGGCACGTACATACATGACTGGGAAACCGACCCTTCGTTAATGCGAAGGAATCGCGAAGATTCCGCTGAGTCATCGAGTGGTTGACCAGTATCGCGCTTTATCATGACAGTCAGTTTTCGGCTTTCTCTACTGAGGTGCTCGTCCAGATGAACCAGGGCACAATCACAGTTGTTCTCTCGGTGCCACCTTAGCCGATAGAGCGGTACGTAAGGTATCAAAACACGGGAGCCGGGCAAACCCAACTATTGACCAAAGACATGATTCGGAGCTGATGCATATAAGGCCAAACTCGCGACGTCGAACACTCCCTAAGGTATTCGGACTTTACAACGTATACTGGGCTGAGTAACGCCCTTGATAATGAGCCCTGAATTTCCAGGTACATGCATTAGTCTGACGTGATGAAATGCCAATAACGCCAGCATCCCTCTTGCTTATGTTGAGTATCTGGAGGGTGTGAAGCAACAAGAGACAGTAAAAAAGGTTTACACAGGGTCTTAATCTAAAAAGAAACCTTTGAACGAGGCCCTGCTGCACGTCTGCGCCTGTGTCTCCGTTGTGCCGTATCCTGGAAGGGTGTAGCACGATGATCATCTATAAGAGAGAAAAGCCCAGGTGAAACTTCTCGTGCGAAAAATTGGTTATTCTTAATAAACCATTAAGATTCAATCTAAATAAGGTCAAGCCGAACTGTAGTCCTTTTTACATGCGGGACGCCCCTAGCACCACCTATGGGGGTATATCCATCGACCCAATCATAGGTTTATCCGAGCTGTTACAGCTAGTGGTGCGCCGGACTCGTCTACCCGTGTCCGTGGTCTTGACGACCGATCATTTATTCTGGTTGGAGAGGCCGTTCAGTGTTTGGCTGCTAGAGCCGCCACACATTCTTTCGCACGTAAGGAACGCTCTGTGTTTTCGCTAACTATGATGATGCCACGTGGACTGGGCATCTTAAGCTTAAGATAAGCGTAATGCAGTACTGCATTAAAACGACCGAAGGCCATTCTTCCGAGTAGTGCGTGATAGCCGCTTCAGAATGGAGAGATGTCGAAGGTTAATTCTTCACTTCTGAAGTTGTCGGGAGAACCGAATACAACCTCTAGTACTAGAGAGCCCGTGCAGCGGGCCTTTGGGCCTGGTATTACTCCTTTAAAGGTAGTACTGCTTTGGCTGATTCTTGTCGGGTCTATCCCCATTTTGCGGACTGTGTCCTGATATATCAGATCGAGACTACTTCCGCAGTCCATAAGGACTCGGGTGAGATGGTATCCGTCAATTATTGGGTCTAGCACCAAGGCAGCCGATCCTCCGTGACGGATACTGGTTGGGTGATCCCTGCCATCAAAAGTGATAGGGCAGGCCGACCAAGGGTTGAACTTGGGGATGATGGGCTCCACGGCGCATACGTCTCGGAGTGCGCGTTTGCTCCTCCTCTTCGTTACGTGAATCATGTTCACTATTTTGACCTCTGGTGGGAATTTTTTCTGTCCCCCAGTGTTTTGCTGGAGAGGCTCATCCTCGTCTTCACTTGGTGTTTCCCTCCCTTTGTGTTCAACGTTTAGCTTGCCAGCCTGCTTGAAGACCCAGCATTCTCTGTTGGTGTGATTTGCAGGTTTGTCAGAGGTGCCATGAATCTGACATAATCTATCTAGAATCTTGTTTAGGCTGGACGGTCCGTCTCTGCTACCTTTGAATGGCTTTTTCCGTTGACCGGGTCGAGAGCCCCTGAATCCGGCGTTTACCGCTGTGTTGTCTGGGCTGTCTTCATTGTTTCGATGCTTGCTTTTATTGCGTCATGGTTTTCCATTGCCATCCCTGACTTCGGATGTGCCTGGGTCGCTGGTGCCGCTACGGGCCAGCCAACTATCTTCGCCCGCGCAAAAGCGGGTCATAAGGCTTGTTAGGGCTGCCATTGTCCTCGGTTTTTCCTGGCCGAGGTGTCTGGCGAGCCATTCGTCCCGGACACTGTGTTCCAAAGCCGCTAAGGCTTCGGCGTCCGGGCAGTCGACAATTTGATTCTTCTTAGTGAGGAATCTGTTCCAAAGCTTTTGGGCTGACTCTCCGGGCTGTTGAATTATATGACTTAAATCATCTGGATCCGGAGGTCGGACATAGGTCCCTTGAAAATTAGCCCTAAAAGCATCCTCAAGCTCTTCCCAACTTCCAATTGAGTTTTCGGGCTGGCTCTTCAGCCAGTGCCGAGCTGGTCCTTTCAACTTGAGGGGCAAGTATTTGATGGCGTGGAGATCATCTACTCGAGCCATGTGGATATGAAGGATAAAGTCCTCAATCCAGACCCCAGGGTCTGTCGTTCTATCGTATGCCTCAATGTTCACGGGTTTGAATCCCTTTGGAAATTCGTGATCCAGCACCTCATCGGTGAAGCATAGGGGGTGCACGGCACCCCTGTATTTGGATGTGTCATGGAATTCTGACGGTTGTAGTGTTCGATTTTTATTCTGTGCCGGTGCATGCTTCCTAGATCCGTAGATGGACCTGGTCATACCGGCTTTTTGGTGCAAGTCCTCACGTAAATCTTGTGCTGACTTATATGCGATATCGTTAGCCGCCCCGTCGCGGCCACGGGGTGGTCGATCCGGCAGATCGGCCATTTTATTTTTCGGTTGTATAGGCTCTAAAGCCTCGTCATCGAATTCAGGCAGCAGCTTGCGCTTTGGATAGCTCTTTGTGTGGCGACTGCCACCGTACTTTTCTTTAGTGTTGAGCACTTTGTTCCATCTACTGTTTAGTGTATTTTGCGCGGCCGTAAGCCTTTGCTTCTGCTTCTTCAGACTCCTCGCGGTGGCAATAAGCCTTCTATGGAGGTTCTCTTGCTCCAAGTGCCTTTCCGGGATGATGTGTGCATCATCGTCCGGACTGTTCTCCTCTCCATAGAAAGGTTGATGAGCTTTAACCTTGGTGTCACCGTGATCGGACAGCGGCTCTGTACTATGTTCGCCGTTCGCTGGCTCATCCTGCTCTGTCGCTGGGTCCATGTGGTCGTCGTTTGCTTTGGAGTTGACCGGGGTATTATTCTTTCTTGCGTTGTTATCGCTGTTTTTGCCGAGGCGGGATTTGGAGCGGCGCCTACGTCATCGCTTTGGTTGCTTCTCGAGGAGATTATCCTTCGCTGCATCCTTCCGTTCCTCGTCATTGTTTTCTTTCGGTGTATCCACCATGTATATATCGTGTGATGAAGTGGCTGTCCAGCGCCCTACGAGCGGTGGTTCTTGTTCCTCTCCTGCATCGTCCTCCATACCGTTATTGTCTTCGGAGTCGAAATCAAGCATGTCTGTTAAATCGTCGACAATGGCTATTAAGTGGGTGGTGGGTGGGGAACGAATTTCTTCGTCGACCGCTTCCCACTCGAGCCGGACATAGTTCGGCCGAGGGTCTCCTGACAAGGAGAGAGACCTTAATGAATCTAGCATGTCGCCCAATGGCGAGTGCTGGAAAATATCCGTGGAGGTAAACTCCATGATCGGTGCCCAATCAGATTCGATAGGAATGGTCACAAGTGGTTCGGAGCCCGTGGCCGGGGACGAATCCAAGGGTTCGGCAACACAGGTCTCATAAGAGGTGAAGTCAGTATTCGTCTCTAACGCCGCTGAGTGTGCGACCTCCGTGGCGGGGTCCATCCACCCATCCTCGGACGGCACGATCTGCTCCGGATTGAGGACTGGAGTAGGAACAGGTGTGATCTCCCGAACACCGTCCGACAGCAGAGCTAAGTCGTGCTCGTGGTGACTGTGCGGAGCACCTGACATGGGCTCAAATCCGTCGAAGATCAAGTCTCCGCGGATGTCATCAGTATAGTTTAAGCTTCCAAACCTGACCTGACGGCCAGGGGCGTAGCTCTCGATCTGCTCCAGATGGCCAAGCGAGTTGGCCCACAGTGCGAAGCCGCCGAATACGAAGATCTGTCCAGGGAGAAAAACCTCACCCTGGATCGCATCGTTGCCGATGATCGAAGGAGCCATCAAGCCCTATGGTGACGGCACAGTGGAACTCTCAATGAAAGCACCAATGTCGGTGTCAAAACCGGCGAATCTCGGGTAGGGGGTCCCGAACTGTACGTCTAAGGAGGATGGTAACAGGAGGCGGGGGACACAATGTTTACCCAGGTTCGAGCCCTCTCGATGGAGGTAATACCCTACTTCCTGCTTGATTGATCTTGATGATATGAGTATTACAAGAGTTGATCTACCACGAGATCATAGAGGCTAAACCCTAGAAGCTAGCCTATGATTATGATAGTTGTTGTCCTACGGACTAAACGCTCCGGTTTATATAGACACCGGAGGGGGCTAGGGTTACACAGAGTCGGTTAAAAGGGAGGAGATCTACATATCCGAATTGCCAAGCTTTCCTTCCACGCAAAGGACAGTCCCACCCGGACACGGGACGAAGTCTTCATTCTTGTATCTTCATAGTCCAACAGTCCAGCCAAAGTATATAGTTTGGCAGTCCGAGGACCCCCTAATCCAGGACTCCCTCACTCGAAGCTCAGCCAACCCATTGAATAGACCTCCACGCTTTCTCCACGGGTCATCCTTCTCGAGCCATCTGCGATGCCCAATGTACACAATTTTCCCAAGACCGCCATCTTTCGTTGACGTAAGCTGCTGAGATGTTGTATCATCCATGCACCTCGTGCATCCGCAGTATCCATGGCACACCTGGCCTGAGGTGTACCCGTAACCGAGATAGTCGTGCACCGTCGTCATCAGCGTGGCTCTCATATGGAAATATTCTCCTTTGCTGGCGTCCCATGTCCATGCCGGTGTTTTCCATAACGTGTCTAGCTCCTCTTGCAGAAGCCCCATATACAGGTTAATACTATTTCCCGGTTGTTTCGACCCTTGAATCAGCATGCTCATGTGTATGTACTTTGTCTTCATGCACTTCCATGGGGGGAGGTTGTACATCCATACAAACACGGGCCATGTGATGTGGTTGGTGTTCTAGTTTCCAAACGTATTCATGCCATCGGTACTCGCACCAAACATGATGTTCCTTGGATCTTCTGCAGAAAATGCATATACGGCGTTGAATGCTCTCCACTGACTACCATCTATGAGGTGTCTCAGCCTCAGATCATCTCCATCGTCGGGCTTCTTCGTCTCCACGTGCCAGCGCATGAGCTTTTCTTCCTTAGGATCTACAAAATACCGCTGCAGACGGGGAGTGATCGGAAAGTACCATACAACTTTCTGAGGAGATTTCTTTCCTGCCTTCTAGTATCAAGAAGCATTGCACACTGACAGCTGGTTACTTCAAGTTGCGCCAGCTTGGCCTCCTCTCTAGAAGTAGCTCTCTAGCTAGTCGTACTCTTGTGAAGGAGGTCTCGAGCATGAGGGTCCTGCACGACTGCACTTAGTAGCATTGAAGACTGCAGCGTGACCGCCGCCTCTTCTCCGCCATGTCAGGACTCTTCTTCGTCGTGTCCGGAATCTTCTCCGCCGCCGTCGTCATTCCCGGACTCTTCCCTGACGACATGTCCGGCGCCATCGTCTTCATGTCGATCGGTCATCGATTCGTCTAGCCCCATATCATTATTCCTTGCCATGTGGATGTCCTCATCATCATCTTCTTCTTCACTTATCCACTGAGTATAGCCATCCATGAAACCATTCATCAGCAGGTGTGCCTTCAAAGTGCCACGATCAAAAAGGTCCAAAAGGACTCCTTCCTTGAATCTTGCACACGGACATCTAATCCTAGTCCGATTATTTGCATACATGTCCATCACCGCGGATTGCATGTACCGCTGCACCTTCCATCCACTCACCTTCATGACCGTCTGCACGGTATAACAAGCAAAATGGTTATAAAATAAATAATGCATGCTTCAAAGTCATATATATATATATATATATATATATATATATATATATATATATATATATATATATATAAAATTTTGGCATGACCTTGCCTAAAAATAGGACATATTGATTTTGCTCGAAATTCACCTAAAGCGAAATAAATCGACATTTCGCAAAACATAAGCAACTCGAGGGCATGTCATTCGCACAAATCTCTCCATATATATATATATATATATATATATATATATATATATATATATATATATATATATCACAAACACACATATTCTTATTCACAGACATATTCCCATTCTTGAATTGAACAACTATTTACTCACCTATATATCTCCCGGGAGAGACCAAGAGCATGCGCGGTAAATTAGATGATGAGAGAGAACAATCGAGAGAGCACGTGTGGTTGGCTAAATAGCTAGCTAGATCTAGTTGTTGGGGAGGAGAGGTGAATCTAGCTAGCTAACTAATGGAGAGGGGTTATGGTGGAGGGGGTGCATTAATGGGGGAGAGAAGAGTGGTGTAGGAGAAAGAGAGAGGCCATTTATGGAGGAGGGTGCCATTAATGAGGAGAGAAGAGAGGTAGGAGGAAGAGAGAAGAAGAGAAACAATGGTGGAGGGTGGAGAGGGGAGAGGGGAAAGGAGGGGGAGAGAGGGCAAAGTGGGGGAGGTGGGGGAGGGGTGGAAAAGCTGGCACCATCTGCAACTAGCAGTAGCACTGCTTAGCAAAAAGAGCTGCTGCTATGGGACTTAGTAGTAGCGCTCTCCAGGAACAACACTACTACTAATGGGGCCCATTAGCAGTAGTGGCGCAGTACAATCAAGCGTGCTACTAAACTGTTAGTAGTAGCGCTTGTTTCTGTACAGCGCTATAACTCCAGTGACCGTCGATGGCCTCGTCTGGTCCCACATAGTAGTAGCACGTTTTGGCTTCCCAGCGCTACTACTACAGTCTTACTAGTAGAGTTTTCTAGGGAAAGCGCTGCTACTATGCTACTGTGTATAAGCTTTTTCCTAGTAGTGCATGGTTATCTTCTAGGTACCTGATCACACATAGTGTTTCCGCTTGAGGTAGTAGCCATACCTCACATGTAGAAAGTGCTAGTTCGGTGAGGAGCGAGTTCACGTTATCTTCGATAGCCTTTGCTCGAGCTCTTGTCATTGGTCCAAGTGGTGTCATTGGAGACGTAGGTAGGTCCATGGGGATGATCGTAGGATGATCCACATCATCTCCTGTACTAGATGCATAATCTCCTTCATCAATAATGCTTCTTTGCAAACAAAATCATAGCAAATAGATTTGTTGTAATCTAGATCATCAATATCAGATTTAAGAGATTTTTATTTCTGGGCCCCTGGTTCCTTAGCTCTAATCATTCATCCCCACTCTGTTAACTTTTGCTCACTTTTCCCCACTCCCTTGCCCGAAACCCTCATAACTGGTTATAACGGATGTTGCCGTCGGGTCAATGCCTTTGACCGTTAGCTGACGAGTGGGGCCGCGTATACGTGGGCGCATGCAAGACCGCGGTCGTGGGCTAGCACGTGTCCATGGGCATGCCCGAAACGTCCCATCATATAAGGAGGCCAACCACCTCCATCGCCCTACCATTTTCCCCCAAATCCCCTCGCTGCCACATCGTCTTCCTCTGCACGTTGTCGTCGTCTCGCTCTCCTCCACTGCGTCCACCGCACCGTCTTGCTCTCCCCCACCGCATCCTCTTCCTCACCTTGATCGCCTCCATTTGTCAGATGGCTGATGGTCGTGGCGACGCCGGCGCAGCGGCCATAGATGTGGTGGAGCTGCAGGGTCAGGGCGCGGTGACCGCGGATGTCGGTGGCGTCCATGGTGGTGCGGGGAAACTCGCAACCGCTGCGGATGTGGCGGGCTCTGCCTCATCGCTGCAGAAGGTGACGACGTTGAGCGGCGCAGTCCATCCCGATGCCCCTGTTGCGCCGCCTGCCGTGGAGGAGCAGGTATTTGCACTTTCTTAGCTTGTAGAGTTAGTTCGATTTTGATTCATACAGTAGTTCAGATGGTTAGAGTAGTTGGTTTTTTTTTACTGTACACAGTAGGGCAAAACCCCACTGCAATTTTTATTAATATAATAAGAATAAAAAGAGAGTGCAAACATACAAGGCTTGAGATAACCCCAGAGAAGGAAAACTAGCCTAAAAAAAGGCTAGAAAAATAAAAATAAAAAAACTAAAAAGACTAATTACAGGACAAGGGAGTCCAACCAGGAAAAGAAAGTAGCTGAAAACTTCTCCTTAATTCTGAATTTGAGCAGGTGTAGTTCTGAGAGGAAGCTGAACTTCCGTCTGTCAATGCTGGTTGGAATGTTATTGAAAATCTTATCATTCCTGACTATCCAAATGGCCCAAGATGCAATGATAATGATCTCCATGGAAAAAGGTTGATGAATGTTGCTCCTTAAGTCTGGAATGGCTTCCATGATGGAGAGGTTCCTTTATGCATTAGGGCGTAGAATATCCCAAAGAAGCAGAAGCAAAAGGGCAGGTCCAAAAGAGGTGTTGAAGCGTTTCTTCCTGCTGGCAGTTGAGAGTAGCACAATTATAGTTGTCAAGATGAAAAGTTTTCCTTCGAAGCAGATTCCTGGTATTGAGTCTATCATGAAGAAGTCTCCAAAAGAAGACCTTGTGTTTTTTTGGCCGAAAGAACATTTCCAAATCCAGTTAAACTGTGCTAGCACAATTTTTACACCTATCAAAATTTTGTATGCTTTAGCCACTGAAAAATATTATTACCCCACATATAACTCCAAGTATCCAAGTGCTCATTGGATGCAGATCTTCTGAGGGTGTCACAAATCTCTTCCATCAGCTCAAATTTCAGAAAAGCCTCCTGAGTCAGTGGTAGGTGAAATAAATCTTCCAAATATTCGAACATAAGAACATTTTGCACTGAAAGGTTGTGATCTCTGACAAAGGAGTAAAGATGAGGGAATAATTGATTCAAGCAAGTAGTGTGCCAGAGGTCAGACCAAAACAGAGCAGATTTTCCATCACCTATTGTGCATCTTGCCATGGATTTGTAACTATCAATGAGCCTCAAGTTACATTTCCACCAGAAAGACCCTTCCCATTTTTGTCCTGGTAGGATGCCATTGTCATAATAAGCCTCCCAAATGAGATTGACCCATGGGATGTTTTCTCTATTGTAGAACTTGTGGAGGTTTTTGAGCAGCAGGGCTTGATTTTTAACAAAGATGTTCATAACACCAAGGCCACCCTGAATTTTGGGCCTACAAACAGTGGACCAAGCTACCAAAGTTGGTCTGTGATCTTCCAAATCTAGTCCCCTCCAAAGACAATGCCTCAAGTATTTGTTAACCTGGTTTTTGATAGTTATATGAACATCAAGACAGCCCATGAAGTATATAATAAGTGAATTTAGCACTGACTTGACCAGCAGTAACCTTCCAGCAAGAGTCATAAAAGAAGATAGGCCCACCAGTTTTTTTGCAATTCTGCTCACTAAAGGCAAACACTGTTCCACTGTTGGCTTTTGAAGCACTATAGGCATGCCCTGTTTATTGTAGTGGAATGATCCTTTCAAACAATTTAATGTTCCAGTCAAAATTTCCAATTTTTCATCACTCACATTGATTGGTATCAGATTTGATTTGCTATAGTTGACCTTTAATCCAGTAGCATCTGCAAATGTGTGAAGAAGGGCTTTAAGACAATGGAGTTGTGGGGCATCAGCTTGCATGAGAATCAGGGTATCATCTGCATACTGAACTATGGGAAAATCTGGACATGACTGTACTTGCAAAGGTGGAGTGAGAAGACCCAAGTTCATTGCTCTGTTCATGATTGACTGAAGGAGGTCTGCAGCCAACACATAAAGAAGGGGAGAGAGAGGATCCTTGTCTTACACCTCTCGAGCAATAAAACTTTTCCCAGGAATGCCATTGAGAAGCACTTGTGATGAAGCAGAAGTAAATAGCATTTTAATCCATCCAATCCATCTTTCTCCAAAACCCATTGCTCTGAGGATATCAATGATTGTAGAATGTTCAATGAGGTCAAATGCCTTTTCAAAATCTAGTTTCAGCACAACAATTTCCTCCTTTGACTTGTGGCATTTATGTAGGTACTCATAAGCCCAACCAAGACAGTCATGAATAGCTCTTTCCTTAAGGAAGACATACTGATTTATATGAACCATTTTGAGGATCACTTTCTGTAATCTGTTTGCAAGCAATTTGGTGATGAGTTTGAGGCAGCAATTAAGTAAAGATATAGGTCTGAAATCATTAGCAGTGCTGGGAGATGGCCCCTTGGGAACTAGAGTTATGAAAGAAGTGTTGATTCTCTATAGAGAAATTTGCCCTTATAGAACTCATGTATCGGTCTAGTGACATCGTGTTTTATAATATCCCAACAGCTCTTAAAAACTCATTGTTAAATCCATCGTGTCCAGGAGACTTGTCTGGAGGCAATTGCTTGACAACTTCATTGATTTCTTCCTCAGTGAAAGGAATTTCTAGCTATTCAAAGTCAGAAGGACTAGCTTGATGTTGCAGTAGAGAAGGCAAATGAAAGTGCATGGTGGTTTGCTGTGACCTTCCTAATCTGCTCTTGAAGGCATTCCACGCCAGGCAGCTTTCCCTGCATGGTCTGTTATTTCCATTTGATCCTCATTTTTTAGCATAGCAATGTGATTATGCCTGTGATTAATAGAAGCCTTTGTATGAAAAAATTTGGTGTTTTCATCACCAAACTTAACCACCTTGATCTTACCTCTCTGCTTCCAATAGATTTTTTTGGTTCTTCAGTAATATAAGCAATTGTTCTTTTAGAATCACCCTACAATTCTACTCAAAATCTCCCAAGTCTTTGAATTCTTCAAACAAGTCAAACAAGAAAATAACCTCATTAATTGCAGTAATTTTGGATTTCAGGCAAGACAGGTTTTTGGCCCAAAGTTTGAGAGCCCTTCTAAGGTTTTTGAACTTGGCATTTAGGCTTTTTGCTGCATCAAGATTACCCACAGGAATATTCCAGGCTGCAGATACAACCTCTTTAAAGTCTGAGTGCTTTAACCAGTAGTTTTCAAATCAAGACCACAGCCTTTGGAATAGAAGTCCCAATTTTGATTACACATGGAAGATGATCTGAGATAGGCCTGGAAAGAGGCATAGCAACTGTATCAGGATAAGCAGTCATCCAAGAGGCAGAGGTGAAGAACCAATCCAGCTTTTCCAACAAAGGACTCTGTTGCATGTTACTCCAGCTGTATTTTCTGCCATGTAGAGGGAGCTCAATTAAACCCAGATTACTGATGGCTTCATTAAAGAGAAGCATTTCATTAACATCCCCACCAGGTCTGTTTCTATCAGTAGGAGCCTAATAAAGTTGAAATCTCCAACTAGAATCCAATTTGTGTCCAGAGGCATATGTATGTTGGAAAACCAATTAATAAATTCAAGTTTGTCTGCTTGCACACAAGGCCCATAAATGTTGGTGAGGACCCAGGATTGATTGCACAAAAGACTAGTGAAACTAATTGAGAGAGAAAATCTATTCTGGAAGAAACCTCTCCCTCAAATAGTGAGCCATTCCATGTGATTAGAAGACCTCCAGAAGCACCAATTGAGGGCAGGAAGGCAAATTTATTGAGCCTGTTGGGACAAAAGTTCTTAATGTAAGCAGCATCAAAATGCTCCCTCTTGGTTTCTTGAAGACACGGAATAGCACAGGCACTTTCTTCAATTTTTTGCCCTAGAGTAAGCCATTTATCAGGTGAGTTAATCCCTCTGATGTTCCAGTTTAGTATATTCCAGCTTCTGTTGTGACTATTCATGGAAATAGTTTAAGAGAGAAACTAGGGACCAAGCACCACCACTTGGCCAGCACTCATGGAAATCAGTCCAACAAGGTATCAGTGAAAGCAAATTCAGCAGATACAGCAACCACATCATCCACATCATATCAGAGTAGGTAACTACCCAGGTGGAGTTAAAGTAGCAAAGTGCATTGTGAGAAGAACATGAAGTATTACAGCAAGTCCAAAAGGCCCATAAGGTGCAGTTACAACCAAAAGGAACATTCATACAGTTCATGACTTTAAACCCTTTTCTCTCCTCAACACAAGCACCTAATGTGATCATCTAAACACTTTTGGGATTGTCCTGCCTGTCCTCATTGGATGGGAGCATCCCAGCCATGTCCTCTCCCACCCTTCTCTTGGGCTTCTTAGAGAGCTTTCCCTCCAACTCCTGATCAGCCACCATGCAAAATGAGGTTGTGAGATTCTTAACCACTGATTTCTGAACAACTGGTGGCGCAGCATTACATGGCAGACACTTATTATTAGAGCAAGAACCTCTTTTAAACCCAGCATTATCTTTTTTAATTCTATCACTCCTCCTTACCTCTGTTTCTATAAGAGGTGTCTTTCCTCCCCTTCTTTTCTTAGAATTTTCAACCCCAAAAGGTTGAAGAAGGGCCCAGGAGTCCAAGTCCTGCTGGTTGGAAGAATCTCCTTCATTTTCCTTGTTTGTATCCTGCTGGTGAGTTTGAGCCATGAGCTACTTTTAAGTAGGAGCCTTAGTAGCAATACATTTATCAGGAATGTGAAAGATATAAGAATTTTCAGTGCCCTCTACTTCAGCAAGTAATTCCCATAAAGGAGATTTAAGCATATTGAGTGTCCAGTTAAACGTGTCTGGTGTCATTAGAAGTTGCACAATAAAATTGAACCAACTTACTGGGACTTGAACAGAAAGTGAAGGAACATCCTCTAGAGGTTTTTGAGCAAAATTCTCCTTCCAAATCCCCAGACCTTCTTCTGACAGAATAGTATCTTTATTAGCTAGAGCCTTTAGCTGAATAGATTTCAAACCAAGTAAGGAGGGTGCAAACTCAAAGTGTTCCTCAAGTTGGGCAATCCAGTTACCTTTTTTGCTAGCATTTTGAACCCCAGTAGGATCCAAAAGGTGTGGGTTCACTGATGGAGAACTAGCACCTGCTTCCTCATCCAAATTAACAGCTTTTAACTGAAAGTGTTCCTTGTCATGGCCTGCTGCTTCCTTATCAGCAGGTAAACCACTGCTAGGGTCCAGAGACAGGTCCTGAAGCACAGCAGGGCTCAGTCCAATAACTGGCTCAGAAAGTTGGTTCACTTCCTCCAAGATTGGCTGAAACTGGGTGTCCACCTCTGGAACTTCAGGTACTAAAACTTCCTGAGGAACAGCTAAAGAAAGAGGGGCCTGAGGAACTGGGATTGCAGGGACATCTTGCTCCTCCTCTTGGTAGTCCAGCATCAAAAGCTCAAGACCATTGCCCTGAATTTGCTGCAGAGGTGGAAGTTGATTCACTTCCTCACTTGCATGAGAAGAAAAACCTTGCACAATGAGACAGGTTGTTGTGATGTCTTTGTGACCCTCCAATGGTGGTGGGAGCTCCTCCCCATCAGCCCAAGCAATTTCATCTTGCTGACCACCTTGCAGAAAATAAAATTCATCATGAACCTCAACATTATTAACAATAGGAGGCTGCAGGGCCCAGTGCCCTTCATTTGCATCCATATCATCTTGCTGAACAGGCTGTGGATTAATATGAAAGCCAGGGAAAGCATTGTTGTTGCCTGGCAGTGGATGAGGGTCCACATTGTTAGGTGGGATTGGTCCTCATCGGCGGGGGCCCCACCCATCATCTGCTGCAGAAGAATTTCCACTGAAGAGGACCAGCATCTTCATCCAAAACTTCACCTTCAGACCATCTGACACTTTTTGGAATTGAGTCCAGATCTCTAACTTTAGCTTTTGCAATAACTCTACCCATATGAAGAGGATCATTCTCCCAAGAAACTAGCCGACCAAAATGACTGATGGCCCTGGCAATATCTTCAGAATTGCGAAAATCAAACGGGACCACAAGGATGAGCAGCCAAACTGTTCTATTAAACTGGGTTCTTCTGCAGTTGCGGCCATTATCATGGTTGTGGAAAGAGATAAAAGCATATCCAAACTGGTGAGGACTCTGAAGCACTAACCTATCTCGGTCTCTAGGATTGACAAAACGCACATATGCTTCCCCCAACGGACAGCGCTGCATTTCTCTGATTTGCACTTGCTGAACATCCGCAAAGAACTCATCTAGAACTTCTTGCACATTCGGAAAAAGTACCTCATCCGGAAGCGGCTCAATGGTGACGATGGCCCAATCCTCGTGTCGCTTCTGACGGTGGGGGAGAACCACCCTTGCCACTCCATTACGGCCTTCGACGTTGAGGATATTGAAGCCATGGGGGACAAAAGGCTGAGGATCAAACGGAATGTTGGCCATGGCTGGCTGAACGCCGGCAGCGGGCGCCGTAGACTGCGAGGTGGTAGAATGATGAGCCCGAGGATGAACAGTGGAAAGCAGGGGAGGAGACGAAGAGGCAAGTGGGAATCTAGGCTGACAGTTCGGGAACATGCCCTCACAGAGCTGTCTAAAAGAGGAAGCTCGAATCGCCGGTTGGGTGGGCCAACGCCAAAAACCGATCATCCACCACACCAGGTGCCCATGCCTCAGCAGGAGGGGAGGGAAATGAAGCCACCCTAAAGAACGGCCAAAGGCCAGTGAGATGGGGTTGAGGGCAGGCCCAAGCCATGTGGCCCAGTTTGCCACAGCCGTAGCATGTAATAGCCAAATTTGAAGATCCAGAATTCGCGCCCTCCTCCCCCTGAACCACGCGATCATTGATCGGAGGTGTAATATTACACTCAATGCGCCCTTCATCAATAGAAGGGACATGCAAATCCGAAGATGAGTCCGGTAACCCCGCCAACCGTTGGAAAACTGAAACGCGGTGGGGCAGCTCCCTCCGGCGATCGCCGGAGCCACTCTAGGAGGAAGAACGGGAAGGCCCACGGGTCACTAACGACCATGAATTTTGCTCTTCTTGGTAGAACAGACGCTCCTCTTGGCGCCAATTGGGACCTCCTTCACCCCAGAGGCTAAAAACCAGCTCAAAATCCCTCTCAGAAATACGACCATTGTTGTAGAGTTCAAATCCCCACAGATTTTGAGGCAACCGAAAACTGAAAAGAACGGTCCCGGAGAAACTTAATCCTAAAACCTTGAGGGTATCCACCAAAGCAAGATTGTAGCACAATGCTCACAGTGTGACAATCCAAACGAAAGCACGCCCGACCAAAAGAGACCACAAGCTTGAACTCACGTTGGCGAAAACTAGGAGAGAAAACCACCGGATGTCCAAACTTTTGGCGCATACCAAGTTGAAAGGCCTTACCTCTAGCAAAGTCAAGGAGAGGAGGCGCCATTGGATGGCCAGGGAGGTGGACGTCGGGGCCGGAGTGGTCATCGGCGGTGGAGTCGCCTAGGGGTCGCCTAGGAGGAGGTGGAGTCGCCTAGGAGGAGGTGGAGTCGTACTAGGAGGGCAGAGTAGTTGGTTTGACGGATGGGCCGGGATTTTTTGTATGGGTTGGGGGGATGGGGTTTTTTGGACTAGGGTTTGTTGGATAAATTGGTTGCAAAAATTCTAGCTAGATGTTGTGAACTATGATTTAAGTGCTGCAATGATTGGGGTTTTTAGATCTGTTTTTAGACTTGGATAAATTCTTTGCAAAAATGCTAGATGTTGTGAACATGTTGGGGTTTTTAATGCTACTCAAATTATTTGATTCAAGTTATATTTGCTCTGTTGTTCACAATATGTCCACAATATGTAGTTATATTAGCTCTGTTGTTCAATGTGTGTGCATGACAATGGAAAATGCAAATAGGATCATAGTATGTTAGCCCTATGATCAAGTGTGCATATCTAAATTTCAATATGTAGTTATATTAGCTCTGTTGTTCAATGTGTGTGCATGACAATGGAAAATGCAAATAGGATCATATTATATTAGCCCTATGATCAATGTGTCATCTGTGCATATCTAAATTTTCAATTGGTTTATGTATTTACTAGTGATGGATGTAATTGTATATTCAGGAGGATGATGGTTGGGGGAAGAGGAGGAAGATAGACTATACTTTCGATGACCCATATGATCCAGTGTATGGTGACGACGAAGAGTATGAGGTAAGCCTACTTGAAATTGAGATTGTTCATTTAGTTCGTTTGACATGGTGTATTCCCATGAATCTATAATGTACTAATGTAATTCATTCGTGTGTGCAGTATGTCTGTGGGGAAGATGTGGATGTGGACATGGCAACTTCGCCTCCTTCAAAGAGAAGGAAGAGGAGAAGATCAGGGTCAAGGGCGTGGATTACTACTACAAGAGCAGGAACCAAAACTTGGCGCTGCCCCTACTGCACCACCAAGCCAAAGCCAAAGTCTGGCCGCTTCGTTCACCTTCTAGCTCATGCAGAAGATGTGTCCATCCACGACGAGGACTACAAGATCATGGGGCAGCATGCTGCCCTAGCCAAAGTCCTATCTCCCCTTCCCTTTATGATGTTATGATGTTATGATGTGTTTTAAGTACTTTAGGTTGTTTGCTGAACTATGTGGGTGAACTATGTTTGTGAATAGGATGTGGGTTACCTTTTGGCGGTTGGATGAATTTTATATGCATGTGGCTATCTATGTTGGGTATTTTTGTGTTTTTAAATTTATCTGCTATGATTTGTTTCAGTGTTTTGAAAGTTCAGGTGCTGCAATGATCACACATATGCTGCAAATATGCTGCAATCCATCATTTTATCAAGGGTTCCCTTTTATCAAATATTCCAATAACAGAGCAAAAAACAACATTTTAACGAAGATGTATTATCAACTATCTATGTTTGTGTAGGAGATCATGTGTGCAAAATTTGAGGTGATTTAGAGGAGGTCAAATAAATTTGAATTTGCGAAATGTGCTCAAAACAAGCTCCCAGGCTAGGGTAAACAGCCCATTTGTAATCAAGTTTTTTTAGACCTACTCTAAGTGAACCAAATGTTTTTTTATTAACACCTATTCAATCTATATAGTGTAGATTCAAAGTCTCACTATTTTTTGAATTAATCTTCATATTTTTTGAAATAAAGTTTTGGTGATTTTTTATTAATCCTACCTCATCTCCTTGAACTCAATGAAATCTTGTAGGTGATAGCTCATATGTGTGATGGTTTTCTCATGAAAATGACCATAGGACAAGTTTATGATTTTTGGTTGGTAACATGCCACATAAGACAACATCAATATAAAACTATAGGCCAAGTTTATTATTTTTGAATTAATCTTTATATTTTGACATTTTCTTTTGAAAACATATGCTTTAATATAAAAACTATTAAAAACATGCTTTGAAATATGAAAACGGAAGACTAACTTTAGATCCTTCTTATTCACTTTAAAATAAAGCTTTAGTGGTTTTTTTGAATTTTTTTTTCAAAAACAGAAGGTAACACCGTCTCCTCTCCTTGAACTATATGAAATCATGTGCATGATAGCTCATATGTGTGAAGGTTTTCTCATGAAAATGACCATAGAGCAAGTTTATGATTTTTGGTTGGTAACATGTCACATAAGACAACATTGTGAGCAAGTTTTATATATTTTTGATTTTTTTAAAATTAATGGTGATCATTTGACCTCGATCATGCTAGCTAGGGTTTTTTCATGAAAATGACCATAGACCAAGTATAGTATTTTTCCTCGTTAGTTTGTCTTATAAAATGACGAACGACGAAGGTTTCATATTTTTTTCGATTTTTTTTAAATTAGTTATGCTCGGTCAAAGCCTTCGAAACCCTGTTGACCAGCTCAAAACCCCTCTAAACCCTGCGGGGCTTCGCCTAACCCTAGCTCCCAACGTCAGTCGTCCGATCATTCCCTCGCGCCAACCGACAACTCTCATATCTGGCCTTCTAGAAGGAACTAGGTGGGGTTGGCTGTGTGCGGGCTCCACGCCGTTGGATCACAAGGACGACTCCGCATCGTTGGATTGTGGGGCGATCCGCAAGAGGTGATCCTATTGGTTGTGCTCGGCTGCTTTCCCACCACTGACTCCATGAAAAAAAAACATTGTTATTGGTCGCAAAAGGAAACCAAGCTCTGGTTGGGCCGTCGAATTGCGTCGTTTTTTTTGCATCATTTTCTCTGTTTTTTGTTAACGTGCTGGCTCTGTATTTCTGCATCGCTTTTTGCATTGTTTGCTCTATTTTCTGCATCGTTCTTTTTGTTCTATACAAATGTAAAATGACCAAATTTATAAGGGCTAAATTTATTTTTATCATGTATAAGGGCCACAAACTATCAAAAAATGGGTCATTTTGCATTTGTATAATGGCCACAAGACCTCTATCTCTTTTTATCATGCAAAATGACCAAATTTTTAAGGGCCAAATTTATTTTTATCATTCAAAATGGCCACAAGCTCTTCAAACATTGTCTCTTTTTGTTCATACAATATAGGGTTTGACCACGGATTCCCACGCGTGCAATTAGCTTCTTTTTCTTCTTCTTTTCAAACCACCATTTCCCACGCGTGTACACTCTCGATGCTACGGTGGGTTTGAAAACGGGCTACTAACTTCACATTTGACCCTATTATTGCCACGGCCAAATAAGACGTAGCACTATGGCTATTTAAGCCACCCTCTGCCTCTGCCATCCCTCATCCATCTGCCCTTCTTGCTCTTCGACCCCTTCTCCGTCTTCTGCACATCCCTTATTCATGCAGTACACCGGACCAACCTACCACTTCCCATCCACTGTGCCGAAGAGGCTCTACCCTACCGGCGTGTACGTTGATCGCACACTACGTGTGTGGGCGGTAACAAGGCTGAGGACCGCAAGGAACTTCACCGAGTTCTTCCTCGCGTCCAGCTACCACCACCTCCCGAGGGGATCTCCAACGATGTTCCGCGTCGAGGAGGTCTGATGACCCACAAGTATAGGGGATCTATCATAGTCCTTTCGATAAGTAAGAGTGTCGAACCCAACGAGGAGCAGAAGGAAATGATAAGCGGTTTTCAGCAAGGTATTCTCTGCAAGTACTGAAATAAGTGGTAATAGATAGTTTTGTGATAGGATAATTTGTAACGAGCAACAAAAGTAAATAAAGTGCAGCAAGGTGGCCCAATCCTTTTTGTAGCAAAGGACAAGCTTGGACAAACTCTTATATAGAGAAAAGCGCCCCCGTGGACACATGGGAATATCATCAACCTAGTTTTCATCACGTTCATATGATTCGCGTTCGGTACTTTGATAATTTGATATGTGGGTGGACCGGTGCTTGGGTGTTGTTCTTACTTGAACAAGCATCCCACTTATGATTAACCTCTATTGCAAGCATCCGCAACTACAACAAAAGTATTAAGGTAAACCTAACCATAGCATGAAACATATGGATCCAAATCAGCCCCTTACGAAACAACGCATAAACTAGGGTTTAAGCTTCATCACTCTAGCAACCCATCATCTACTTATTACTTCCCAATGCCTTCCTCTAGGCCCAAATAATGGTGAAGTGTTATGTAGTCGACGTTCACATAACACCACTAGAGGCTAGACAACATACATCTCATCAAAATATCGAGCGAATACCAAATTCACATGACTACTAATAGCAAGACTTCTCCCATGTCCTCGTGAACAAACGTAACTACTCACAAAGCATATTCATGTTCATAATCAGAGGGTATTAATATGCATAAAGGATATGAACATATGATCTTCCACCAAATAAACCAACTAGCATCAACTATAAGGAGTAATCAACACTACTAGCAACCTACTAGTACCAATCCCAGACTTGGAGACAAGAATTGGATACAAGAGATGAACTAGGGTTTTGAGAGGAGATGATGCTGGTGAAGATGTTGATGGAGATTTCCCTCTCCCGATGAGAGGAGCGTTGATGATGACGATGGCGATGATTTCCCCCTCCCGGAGGGAAGTTTCCCCGGCAGAACAGCTCTGCCGGAGCCCTAGATTGGTTCCGCCAAGGTTCCGCCTCGTGGCGGCGGAGTCTCGTCCCGAAAGGTTGGTTATGATTTTTCCCTTGACGAAAGACTTCATATAGCAGAAGATGGCCACCGGAGAGCCAACAGGGGGCCCACGAGGTAGGGGGCGCGCCCTTTGGGGTAGGGCGCGCCCCCACCCTCGTGTCCAGGTGGGTCCCCCTCTGACGTACTTCTTCTGCTCAATAATTTTTATTATTTCCAAAATAACTTTCATGGAGTTTCAGGACTTTTGGAGTTGTGCGGAATAGGTCTCTAATATTTTCTCCTTTTCCAGCCCAGAATTCCAGCTGCCGGCATTCTCCCTCCTTATGTAAACCTTGTAAAATAAGAGAGAATAGGCATGAGTATTGTGACATAACGTGTAATAACAGCCCATAATGCAATAAATATCGATATAAAAGCATGATGCAAAATGGACGTATCAAGGCCATCCAAAACCGGGTGGTGGTTGCTCTCCTTGCCCACTTCACCAACACATTCGACGCCTTCTACCTCCTCGGCCGGGTGTTTTGGTGTGGCTCCGAGTTCATCGCTTTCACCACCCACAACAGGTTCATGGAGTACAACAACATCTTCCCCACCGCGACTGATACGTCTCCGTCGTATCTACTTTTCCAAACACTTTTGCCCTTGTTTTGGACTCTAACTTGCATGGTTTGAATGGAACTAACCCGGACTGACGCTGTTTTCAGCAGAATTGCCATGGAGTTATCTTTTTGCAGAAACAAAAGTTCTCAGAATGACCTGAAACTTCATGGAGATTATTTTTGGAAATAATAAAAAATCTTGGCGAAGAATCAAGGCGAGGGCCCACACCTTCTCCACGAGGGTGGGGTGCTCCCCCGCCTCGTGGGCCCCCTGAGCTCCACCGACCTCAACTCCAACTCCATATATTCGTGTTCGGGGAGAAAAAAATCAGAGAGAAAGATTCATCGTGTTTTACGATACGGAGCCGCCGCCAAGCCCTAAACTCTCTCGGGAGGGCTGATCTGGAGTCCCTTCGGGGCTCTGGAGAGGGGAATCTGTCACCATCGTCATCATCAACCATCCTCCATCACCAATTTCATGATGATCACCACCGTGCGTGAGTAATTCCATCATAGGCTTGCTGGACGGTGATGGGTTGGATGAGATTTATCATTTAATCGATTTAGTTTTGTTAGGGTTTGATCCCTAGTATCCACTATGTTCTGAGATTGATGTTGTTATGACTTTGCTATGCTTAATGCTTGTCACTAGGGCCCGAGTGCCATGATTTCATATCGGAACCTATTATGTTTTCATGAATATATGTGAGTTATTGATCCTATCTTGCAAGTCTATAGTCACCTACTATGTGTTATGATCCGTCAACCCCGAGTGATGACCATAATCGGGACCACTCCCGGTGATGACCATAGTTTGAGGAGTTCATGTATTCACTGCTTTGGTCTGGTACTCTATTAAAATGAGGCCTTAATATCGCTTAGTTTCCGCTAGGACCCGCAGCCATGGGAGGGTAGGACAAAAGATGTCATGCAAGTTCTTTTTCATAAGCACGTATGACTATATTCGGAATACATGCCTACAATACATTGATGAATTGGAGCTAGTTCTGTGTCACCCTATGTTATGACCGTTACATGATGAACCGCATCCGGCATAATTCTCCATCACCGATTGTCGGTGTACTAGAGTAGGGGTACCCTAGTATCCCGAACTTGTGCACGGGCAGTTGCAGCCCTCCGCGGCAAGGCTTACCGGGTGACCGCCAAGGACCTCCGTGCTTCCTTTGGAGCCATTCAAGAACAAAGTATTCAAGCCAAAGACACAAGGCCCCGGCAAGAGGAGCTTGCCGGGAAGGCCACCCAAGGCCCCTAGGAGACAAGGCCCCGGCAAGAGGAGCTTCTTTGGGAAGGCCCGATGAGCGACAAGCTTCGGACGTGACAAGACAACAACCGCGGCAAAGGCGCTTGCCGCAGCAGACTCACTCTGTACTGCGCTCCGGCACATCCACTAACGTGTCGCCACAGGACCTTCTGGTAGCAGCGTGGCAAGAGGTCTTGACGGTGAGGCCTGATGGCATGCGACGGCCGACAAGATTGCCATCGTGGCAGCGGTGGCGCCCACAGCGGTCCTTTTCTGCACTGTTAAGGCGACATAGACGGGCATTTAATGCCTTTGTCCCCTGCCATCAGGGTTAGGTATGATACACTGTACACTGTACAGGTAGCTGTACCAACCACTCCTTTTCCATTTTTTACCCTTGTCTACATTGCCACCTGTCGGAGACCCCTTGAGCATATAAAAGGAGGCCCATGCGCAACGTAGAGAGGGGTTCGAAGGGTTCGAAAGGCTCGAAGCCAGACAACACTCACGCTTAGTCTCGTTAGCAGCTTGTGTGTACTGTAGCACTCAGCGCTCCTGAGCAAGAACTCAATACACTCAGACATGCAGCAGTAGGAGTGTTATCTCTCCGGAGAGCTCCGAAGCTGGGTAAACCGCTCGTGTGCCTCGCCTCGATCTGCTCTTCGTGCGACCTCCGCCCCCGCCGAACCGAAAGGGGCTCGGTCCGCCGGTCCCATAGGTGTTCGTGGGCCAGATCAGCCTACCCCGACATCTTTGGCGCGCCAGGTAGGGGGCGTCGAGATTGTGTGAACCTGCCCCGACATCCTCACGAGCTAGATCTTCATCATCTTCATCAACATGCCACCGAAGAAGAAGGCTTCGGTGGCAGATGTTCCGTCCGCGTCGAGCCCACCACCACCGGAGCAAACGGGTGGTGGGGTAGACGCTGGCGGAAGAATGGATGTCGACGGGGAGCCCACGGTGCTGCCAAGTCCAAGGACAAGGCGGCGCAGACATCGGCATCCGTACATGCACCGCGCCCGTCTCAGGAGGCGCGGGACCGACAGCGTCATGGTATTCACAACGCCATACGCTCGTTGGACCAAGATCGAGCTGGTGGATCTCGGGATGCTCAAGACCAGCATGCGCGCCAACATCTTTGGCGCGGCGAAAGCGAGGCATTTGCCGCTGGGCGGATATCGCTCCTTCTAACATAGTTAGAAGTCCGAGCATATCCGCTCCTCGCGCCGCTCGCCATCGCCACCCACCACTCCAAAGAAGCTTTGGCGAGAGCTCAATCGCTCTGGATTACCCTCCAACAGCCGACAAGGTCGATGAATGGAGGGCCACCATTCAGAGTCTCATCGGCTTTGCCAACGGCGACGCTCCGCGGCAGCCAAGTGCATTGCTGCCGCGGAAGGACTGCCAAACACGAGCCGGTGGCGACGAAACCGATGGGGGTGCAACCACCATCCACTCTCCGCCCCGAAGGCCAAGATCGCCGACTCGCCGGATCCACCTCGACAGCGACTCCACCGCATCGTCGGATCCACGAGCTCGTCGCGATCAGCGCCAAGTTCTTCACGAACGACAGCAAGAAGACGCTCGAACTCGCATCGAGCGCCGAAGAGAAGCGCGGCGTCAATCCGACAAAGCCATGGGCCCTCTCGTCGACATGCATGCGCCCGAGGGAACCAGCGACTTGCCATACGCGATAGGTTGCCCTGCGTTCACTCGTGAGCTACGGCAAGTCAAGTGGCCCAAAGAAGGAGAATTTCAAGCCGACGCACGTAGAAGTACGATGGCAAGACGCATCCGTCGGAGTTCCTCAAGATCTACACCATCGCGGTGCAAGCTGCCGGGCGAGACGACAAGATTACGCCAACTACTTCCCGGCGGTGCTCAAGCCCAATGTCGATCTGGCTCATGCACTTGCTGGACAACTCCATATCATCTTGGGCAGATCTATGCCATCAGTTTGTCGGCGCCTTTTACAGCGGACCACAAGCCCCATGGCCAAGAAAGCGACCTTCATCTCGCTTTCGCCCGGAAGGAAGGAGAGCCCTGCGCAAGTACATTCAGAGATTCAGCCAGCGTACATCACAACATCCCGGATGTCCACCACCGCCATGATGTCAGCGCGTTCCATCGAGCGTCTTGAAACCGCAGGATGCGGAGGAGATGGCGATGTGCAAGATCGAGACGTCGATGAGCTATATGCCCTGGCCGACAAGTGTGCACGTCTTTGAGGAAGGGAGGAGACTCCCGGAGAGAATATCAAGCAGGAGGATCGATAGTGAGGAGACCGCCCCGGCAAGGAAAAACCGGCGGCGGAGCAACAGGAAGAAGAAAGGCAAAGATGTGCTAGTTGTTGAGCAGTTCGGCAACGGAGGTGGCGCCAAGAAAGCCAAATCTGGTAGCTCCGGCAAGGAGGTTGCCGCTGGCACAAACTGCCGGTATGGCGGTCGCCGACAAGCGGGGCCGGCTCCAACAAACGATCTTTGCAAAATCCACCGCACCAAGGGCCATGACCTCCAGAGCTGCAAAAGGTCGAGCAGCTTGTCGAGCAGCGAAGGCTGAATACGAGCGACGCGACAAGGAGAAGGCCCGGAAGGTGCCGGAGGAGCTAGCCGTAAACGCCCCTGAGGAGGACGCCGTGCAAGGCCAAGCAATGCGGCAAGGAGACAGGCCTCCCGCTGCCGCGACAAGGACGAAGACGACGACGATGATGAAGACATGGATGATGACGAGACCGATGAGCAGGAGTTCCGTAGCCACGAGAGGTCCTGTGCGTTGACGGCGGTGCTTCTCAAGATACTTCACACCGCCAGCTCAAGCGGTGGATGCGGGAAGTCAATGCGGCGATACCATCCGTCGAGTCACGCAAGCCTCTGAAATGGTCCAAGACGCCTATCATCTTTGATATTGAGGACCACCACGATCGCAGAATCCGGTCGGGTGCTTGCCGATGTTGGTTTCACCAACTATCCGCAACCTCAAGGTCACTAAGATGCTAGTTGACGGCGGGGCCGGCTTGAACCTGATCTCCTCCGCGGTGCTCCGAAACTCCGGATCCACGATGGCGAGCTCGAAGAGACCGGCACTTTCAAGGAATCAATCCGGAAGGAGCAAGCGAAGGAAAGATCACGTTGTCGGGCGACATTTGGCAGCGAAGTTGAACTTCAGGATCGAGAGGGTCACATTTGACGTTGCTGACTTTCCATTGCCTTACAATGGGATACTTGGCCGCCGGCACTCGCCAAATTCATGGCAGCCTCTCACTATGCATACAACATGCTGAAAATGCCAGTCCGATAAGTGTCATCTCTGTCCCTGGCGACAAGAAGGATGCTCTTATCTGCGCCGACAAGATCTACCGGAAGCAAAGCAACTGCAGATTGCAAGCCATTTGCCGCTGAAGCTCCCGGGGCGAAGAAGAAGACCAAGTCCGGCAAGAGCTCTGATGCCCACTCCGGCAAGCGCACCTCTTTGGAGTGCTGCGCTACTGTTGAGGACGCACCATCGAGCTCCACCGGCAAGTGTAAGAAGACGATGGCAGCTCCACCAGAGACCAAGAAGGTGTCCGCCAAGGAGGACGGCACTGGTGGTACCTTCACCATCAGTGCCACTCTCGACCCTAAATAGGAAGGCGCTCGTTGCTTTCCTGCGGGCGAACGCCGACGTGTTTGCGTGGCAACCGTCTGATATCCCCGGTGTTCCCAGGAAAGTAATTGAGCACCATCTTGCCGTTTGTCCTCATGCGCGGCCAACAAGCGAGAAAGTCGTGAAGCAGCCTTTGGAGCGCCAAGAGTTCATCGCAGAAGAAATCAAGAAATTGGAAGCAGCGAGCCTTGTCGAGGAGTGCTCCATCCTATGTGGTTGGCCAATCCAGAAGTTGTATCAAGGCAACGGGAAATGGAGGCTTTGTATCGACTTTACCGATGTCAATAAAGCTTGTCCCAAAGACCCATTTCCCTTGCCGCACATCGACCAGATTGTTGACTCCACGGCGGATGTGATTTGCTTTCATTTACGGATGCGTACTCGAGGATATCATCGGATCTTCATGGCGTAAGAGGAGGAGGAGAAGACCGCATTCATCACCCCCTGTGGCACATACTGTTTCATACGGATGCCCTTCGGATTAAAGAATGCTGGTTCAACATTTGCAAGAGTAGTCCATGACGCTTTTGAGCCGCAAATGCACAGAAATGTGGAAGCCTACATGGATGACATAGTGGTCAAAAGCAAGGACAAAGGCGACTTCGATTCAAGATTTAGACGAAACCTTTGCAAATCTGCGCAAGATCAACCTCAAGCTCAACCACGAGAAGTGTGTGTTTGGAGTCCCTTCCGCAAGCTTCTCGGGTTCTTCGTGGTCTCAGCCGGGAATTGAAGCCAATCCCGACAAGATCAAGGCCATTGAGCAGATTGAAGCACCAAAGCGCGTCAAGGATGTACGAAGACTTGCCGGTTGCGTAGCTGCTCTCAGCAGGTTTATCTCTAGGTCTGCTGAGCGCGCCCAGCCATTTTTCAAAATTTTGAAAAAGGCAGGTCCGATGAGATGGACTCCGGAAGCGGAGGTTGCGCTGCAGGACTTGAAGACATACCTGTCCTCCACTCCAACACTTGTCGCACCTAAGCCACAAGAGAAGTTGCTACTATATATAGCGGCAACCAATCAAGTGGTTAGTGCTGCGTTAGTAGCGGAGAGGGAGGCAGATGATGAGCTAACAACCATGGCGGATGCATCCGACGAGTAGGGGGCTTCACCGGCAAGCTCTGGTCCCGACAAGGATGGATCTCTGAGACGCATGAGAAGATGCAGAAAAGAATGGTGCAGCGCCTAGTTTACTTTGTCAGTTCCCTTTTGCAGGGGCTAGGTCAAGGTACTCTGGTGTGCAGAAATTGCTTTTCGGCCTCCTCATGGCCTCAAGAAAGCTGCGTCATTACTTCCAGGCACATGAGATCACAGTCGTCACTCGTTTTCCGCTGAAGAGGATACTGCAAAATCCAGAAGCAACAGGCAGGATTGTCGAGTGGGCACTGGAAGTAATGACGCAGCTTTCTCGAGGCCATGAGGAGGCCGGAAAGCAATTTCTGCACACCAGAGTACCTTGACCTAGCCCCCTGCAGAAGGGAACTGACAAAGTAAACTGGGCGCTGCACCATTCTTTTCTGCATCTTCTCATGCGTCACAGAGATCCATCCTTGTCGGGACCGTAGCTTGCCGGTGAAGCCCCGCCGTCAGCCGGATGCATCTCGCCATGGTTGCTAGCTCATCATCCACCTCCTCTCCGCTACTAACGCAGCACTAACCACTTGATTGGTTGCCGCTATATATAGCAGCAACTTCTCTTGTGGCTTAGGTGCGACAAGTGTTGGAGTGGAGGACAGGTATCTCTTCAAGTCCTGCAGCGCAACCTCCGCTTCCGGAGTCCATCTCATCGGACCTGACTGTCAAGCTTTGGCCTCAAGTTTGAGAGAACCTCAACTATCCAAAGCAGAGCATTGGCGGATTTCATAGCAGAATGGACGCCAACACAAGATGAAGAAATTCCAGAAACGAGCATCCCCGTCAAGGAAGCAAGCAAAGAGTGGCTGATGTACTTTGATGGTGCCTTCTCGCTGCAAGGCGCCGGTCTTGGCGTGCTACTTGTTGCACCCACCGGAGAGCACCTCAAGTACGTAGTCCAGATGCACTTTCCCAAGGAGCAAGCAACAAACAATACTGCAGAGTATGAAGGTTTGCTTGCCGGTCTCAGAATCGCAGTAGACCTTGGGATCAAGAAGCTCATTGTCAGGGGTGACTCACAGCTTGTCATCCGCCAAGTGAACAAGAGTTATGAGAGTCCGTTGATGGAAGCTTATGTTGATGAAGTGAGAAAGCTAGAAGAGCACTTTGACGGCCTACAAATGGAACATGTTCCAAGAGCTCATAACGACATTGCCGATGGTTCGTCAAGTCGCTGCACTTAAGTTACACAATGGAACCAGGGATTTTTGTGCTCAAGCTGACTCAACCATCTGTAACGCCATCAACCGGACAGAGCAAGAAGAGGAAGTTGATCTCTGGTGACTATTTTCCGGCACACTTCCTGAAGTCGCCGTCAAGAAGGTCCTCAAGATCAACACCAAGGGTGTTGAGGAGCAGTCTGCTCCGCAAGCCCTAGGGTTTGTTCCATAGCTGCAGATGCTCCCGACAAGTTTTGCTCCACAAGCTTGCCGGGAACGCCACGCCCGGCTGAGCCGTGAGGTTCTCGCCGTGGAAGCTGATGTTCCCGCAGCAGCAGATGTGCCTTTAGTCCTTGTTGTCGAGTCGCAAGCTCCAAAGATGGGCACAGCAGATTGTCCGTTTCCTTCAGACAGGAGAACTTCCCGAAGAGCAAGAAGAAGCGGAAAGAGTAGCCCGGTAGTCAAGTATGTACCAGTTTGTCGACAACACACTATACAGAAGAAGACTCAAAGGTGTGAATTGAAGTGTATTCACCGGGAATACGGACAAAAGCTGTTGGCAGAGATACATGGAGGCATATGTGGTCACCACATTGGCGCCAGAGCACTTGCCGGCAAAGCGTTCCGGCAAGGTTTCTTTTGGCCGACAGCCCTCCGTGATGCAACTGCACAAGTAACCAAGTGTGAAGCGTGCGATTCCATTCCAAGCAGATACACCAGCCAGCTCAAGCTCTCCAGACGATCCCTTTATCCTGGCCATTTTCGGTCTGGGGCTCGACATCCTCGGCCCCTTTCCCGAGCTGTCGGGGCTTTGAGTACTTGTATGCGTTGCAATCGACAAGTTCACAAAGTGGCCGGAAGTGGAAGCGATGAGGAAGGTGACAAAGACCAGCGGTCAAGTTCTTGGTCGATTGTTTGCCGTTTGGGAATCCCTAACAGATCATCACCGACAACGGCACGCCAATTCACGAAACCGCACCTTCATGCAGTACGTCCAAGATCTTGGCGCCAAGGTCTGCTTCGCTTCTGTTGCTCATCCGAGAAGTAACGATAAAGCGGAGAGGGCGAATGCGGAAGTGCTGCGCGGGCTCAACACCATAACTTTCGACAGGCCGCACAGGTGCGGAAGAAACTGGATTGAGGAGCTGCTGGTGGTTCTTTGGTCGATCAGGACGACGCCAAATCGAGCCACCGCCGGACACCTTCGCTCTAGTCTATGGAGCAGAGGCAGTTCTCCCCATGGAACTCGTATACGGATCACCTCGAGTGCTCGCTTATGATGAGCTTGAGCACGAGCAGCTGCGACAAGATGACGCGCTGCTCCTTGAGGGGGATCGCTCTTTGTCAGACGAGCTGCTCGATACCGACAAGCTTTGCGCCGCTACCATAGCCGCAGTTAATGCCGGAAGTCTCGAGGAAGGCAACCTTGTTCTTCGCTGCGTTCAGTCCGCCAAGAATTCCAACAAGTTGACGCCTTGAAGTGGGAAGGCCCTTACCGGTGAAAGCGAGTCACTAGGCCTGGCGTCTGTCCGCCTTGAGACCGAAGATGGCATTCCGATGAGCAACTCCTGGAACATTGAGCATCTTCGTAAGATTTACCCATAGGGCGCGGTTGCCGGAACCCGTTCCGGCAACCACCTTTTGTACAAGTCTTGCCGATGTTGCATGTAATCCTTTGTACAAAGCCGGGCACAGACCCCGTGCATAAGTAAAGCTAATGTGCTTCGCACATCTTGTCAATTTCATGCTTTCTACTTCTATTTTTGCATGCATTATCTGACACTTTGTGCAGCACCTACCCCCGGTAAGCAATAACGAGCCATAAGGCTCCATATCTTTATTTTCTCTTCTTTCTCTTTCTCAAAGAAAGGAAGCTTCCCTCGCCCACAAGTTTGCCAGGGGAAAGGAGAGGATAATGGTGTGGACCAGGCGTCGCTCAAGGAAGTCTAGCCTTACCGGGAAGCAAACGACAGAAAAGCTAAGTTGCTAAAGTTTGAGCAATCAGTTTTAAAATTTTTAAGTTATCTTCCTCGAACGACCATACTTTGTATGGAAAACCTGTGCGCGGAGAAACCAACTCGTAGCTAGTTGCGCCCTTACTTTGTTTCGAGTCCGCTCAACAACTTAAGTGAGCTGCGACTAGTTGCGACAAGGTTGCTTGTCGGAAGCGGCACCGCCAGCAGGCTGCTGATGTCCCGTACTCAGCGCTCGCGGCCCAGGTGCCTGCGCCGACAAGTTCCCTAAAAGCGTAGGGCAAAAACATACAAAGGAAGGAATCAGGTAGAGGAAATAACATAGCAATTTCTACCCGAAATAGAGTTATATTACAAGATAGCTTGTCGCAACTCTAATAGATTGTTCTCATAACATGACCAGCAGCGGCAAGAAAAAGAGAAAGTGGGCGGCCTAATCTACGCGATCGCCCTCAACCCTCTTGATCCCACTCACCCTGTCCATGATGGGTGCGACAAGGGTCTTGAGCGCTTCCACATCGGCATCCGTGGCAAGGACTTGAGGACGTTGGTGAGGTTGAGGCCTGGATTGCGGAAGGCCACCTTCATCAAGACCTTTTGAAGAGCTCCAGCGAGATCTGGCGCGACTCCTCGGCCAGCTGCTTTGGGACTTCTTCCCGGAGTCGTTGGAGGGCCGTCACCACGCCCTTGAAGAACAAGCTGAGCTTGGCGCTGGGTTGGAGGTGCTCATCGGAGGAATATCCAAGATCCACCATCCCCAGCTCCGCCATGCCTCCCCTGTCGATGGCTGCGGCAACATCCACAGACCCTCGGTCCAGTGCTCCACATTCTCCCTAAAGGTATTCTCGGGCGGCAGCAGAAGCCGCCAGCGCCTCGTCGGCCTTGATCTTCTCCTTCAAGGCCACCTCCTGCTCCCAGGCGTGCGTCCTGCGCTTTGAGTCAAGGTGGTCAGCTTCAACTCAAGATCTGCGTTGGAGTCCTTGGCGGCGCTGAGCTCCTTGCTCCTCTCGGCGAGGCAGCCTGCAGCTCGCCAAGAGTGTAAGCGTCCTTCTCGCTCGTGCTTGAGTGCAGCAAGCTCCTCGCCGCTCTCCTTGAGATTGGCCTCCAGCTGCATCACCTTCGTCTCCAGCTCCTTCTTGGCGGCCTCGGCATTGCGGCAACATCCTTTGCTTCCTTGAGAGCCACCTGCCAAATGTTTGCTCGCGCATGGCAAGATCCTCCTCGTGGCTGTCAAGATTAACCTTCCGCTGCGCCAACTCGCCTTCTCTGTAGACAGCTTCTCGGCAGAAGCCACTGTTCCTCTTCAGCTTGACCTTCTCGAGGAGGAAGATTTTGCGCTCTTCGGCGAGTTGCTCCCGCTCCGCTGCCAAGGACCGGAAAGCTTCCTGGTTAAGGCCCCGGAGCTCCTCCGCGCGCTTCTCGATGTCTGGTCCCGCCTTCGTGACAAGCGCTTCCCGGGATTCCAGCTTGGCTTGTCGGGCGCGGTAGAGCGACAAAGAAGCTTCCGCAGCTGCTCCTCCTCGGACTTCGCCGCTGCTGCTTGCTGTTTGGTGCGTCGACCCGGTCAGTCCAGTGAGGCGAGCAGCTCTTCATCAAAAGTTTCTCCTTCGCCGGCGCCTGGAGCTCGACGCCCATGGGAGCTTGATGAAGACGCCATCGCCGCCTTCAAATAGGCATCGGGCTGGGGCTCTTGAACTGGCCTGTGCGGCGAAGGGATCGGCGGTCGGCGTGGCGCTGGCGCTCCTGCGGCCTCGGGGCCGTCGGTCGATCGCCGGACCCCTCGCCCGGCTCTGCGGCAGCTTTGGCGGCCTCTTCGCGGCGGGCTCGTCGGCGCCAGCTTCTTCTCCGATGGCAGCGGCGTCGTCGATATTGCCGCGCGCGTCCTCCTCGCCGGCGGCCTCGGTCTCCATTGGCTCTGTGGCGGATGAATGAAGAAAATTCAAGCGAATATTCAAAGAGAAAATCAGAAGAAGAAGAACACAAGGAAAGTTTTCAGGCAAGAAGATTACCTGTGCTAGGGTCTGCAGTCATGGTCTCCGCTGCCAGGGGATTGCTGGTGCTGTCCTTTGCTGGAGAGCTATCCCTTGCCGGAGAACTGCCCCTTGTCGGAGAAGTCTCCCTTGCCGGAGAATGCTCCCTTGCCGGGGAATCCTCCCTTGGCGGTGTAGTCAAAGCAGAAGGCATGTCGAGGCGGCTTGTGGCACTCCTGGTAAGGCTGCTCTGCTCCTACACAAATCAGCGGTCGAGATATCAAGAAGAAAGGACACCCACACACGCCTAACAGCGGGAAGTAAACCATATACTTACGCTGGGGGCTGCGCTGGGGGCTGCTTTGAGGAAGAGTTGCCGCGTCCGGCAAGGTGATCTCGGACGCGCCTCCTGCTGTCGCGGTGGGTTCGTCCTCGCTTGCCGCAACGGCGTGAGGTGCTCCCGCGGCAACAGTGCTTGCCGCGGTGGAGCGCGTCACGCGGCGCTGCGGCTGTTGGCCCGTCTGCCGCCCCGCTACGTCTCCGGCCTTGCGAAGACGCCTTCTTGGTGGAGCTGGGGGCTCCGCTCGCGGCAAGCTATTTGAAGGTGGGGAGGAGGCGCCCTCGGCGGGCTCGCTCGACTCAGCTTCAGGCTCGGCAAGCTCCTCCTCGCCGGCAAACTCCCTTCGCTCGACAAGGCTTGCCGCCTCTGCTGCCTCTGCCTCCTCCACGGTGAATCCGAACTTCGCCCGCGGCGTACGCTGCCGCTTCTTCCAGCCTGGTGGCGATGCGCTGCATCTCATCATCGGTGGTGTCGCGGGTGAGGCTCCTCTGCTCGTCGGGGCGGATCGGCACTTCTACCAGACTGTCAAAGAACTGCCGCACGACGTCATCTGCAGGCTCTTGCCAAGTTGGGACAATTCCATGCGAGTCGCACAACGGCATCATTGCACGGATGCGGTCAAGCGAGGAATTGTTGCACAACGGAACGACGCCCCTCGGCAACCTAAACATTTCTGGATGATCAGGATCGGGCTTGAACAGCTCCAAGAGCATCGCGTCAAGTTCCAAGACGGTGAAGTTGAAGTTGAGGCCTGGGCGCAGCCTCATGATATTTGCCGCGTTCTGAAACTCCCAGGCGGGTCTCCTCCTCTCCTGCAAGAAGCGTCGTGGCGAAGAAAATCTGCGCTAACGGTGCCTCACGGTGAGCCCGGCAAGTCTAAAGGCGAAGGATTCGGTGATCGCAATCTTCAGCCTAGCATCTTCCGGGGCCACGTTGCTCCAATCGTTGCCGTGCACTATTGGGGTTTACGGCTGAAGCGATGGCGGCTGCGGGTTCTCCTCGACAATCCAGCACCAATCCGCCTCCATTCCTCCCATTTGCTACGGAGCTCTCCCTCCAGATAGGCTTCCTTCTTGCCGATCCTCGAGATCCAAGCGATTCCTCCGGCAAGAGGCTCCCTCTCTCAACTCGGGGCATAAAGAAGTGGCGAAAAGGGCTACGTTTGGATGGACTCCGACAAAGTTTTCGCAGAGATGTGCGAAAACTGCCATGGTCGTAACAGCATTGGGGGTGAAGTCAAGGAGGCGGAACCCGTGAGGTGTTCATGATATCGCAGAAAAATTCGGAGAAAGGTGGGCGAGCTGCAGTAGAAGAACGGTAGCGAAGAAGGGGTACCCATTCGGAGCCGGTTCAAGCAGCACTTGGAGTACCTTCGATGCGCCGGATGCGCTCGCGTCTCCATCGACGAGAGGTAGTAGTTCTCCCTCAGCTCCCTCACGGCGAGCTGGGGGGAAAGATTGCCCGCTCCTTCCGCAGCGCCGCAAGCCGCTGCGCCTCGGCCGACTTCACGGCCTTCCCCTTGTCGGCTTTCGGAGCCATGGCGGAGGTGGTGAGGGAGATCGACGGCGTTGGTGATGTTGGTGGCGATGGGGGGCGGAGCGCTGCTCTCTCTTCAGCCTTGGGAAGAAGGGGGGAGCAGCGGGGGTTTTTCGAGATTGGACAGCAACTGGCGAGATGGGCGGACTGCCCCTGTTTCCCCTGCTTATAAAGAGGGAGGGGCGGACGCCCGTTTTCGAATAAAGAAACCACCCACGATCTCTCACACGACGCCGCATTCGACGCTGCGTGCCGTTAAATGGAGGGCGTGGTAGGTCTGGGGTAAGTTACGGCGTAACCCGCGTGCGTCTGCCCGGCTTTTGGGCTCGCCCAATAACGCTGGCACTGCAGTGTGGCCCAGCACGGGGCTCCTGTCGGTGTACTAGAGTAGGGGTACCCTAGTATCCCGAACTTGTGCACGGGCAATTGCAGCCCTCCGCGGCAAGGCTTACCGGGTGACCGCCAAGGACCTCCGTGGTTCCTTTGGAGCCATTCAAGAACAAAGTATTCAAGCCAAAGAGACAAGGCCCCGGCAAGACGAGCTTGCCGGGAAGGCCACCCAAGGCCCCTAGGAGACAAGGCCCCGGTAAGAGGAGCTTGTCGGGAAGGCCCGGTGAGCGACAAGCTTCCGGACGCGACAAGACAACAACCGCGGCAAGGCGCTTGCCGCGGCAGACCACCACTCAGACTGCGCTCCAAAGACATCCACTAACGTGTCGCCCTGGGACCTTTACAGGCGCGCGTGGCAAGAGGCCGTGCGGCCAGCGGAGCGCGGTGGCATGCGATGCTGACAAGATTGCCATCGTGGCAAGCGGTGGCGCCCCTGACGGTCCTTTTCTGCACTGTTAGGGTGACCTAGACGGGCATTTAATGCCTTTGTCCCCTGCCGTCAGGGTTAGGTATCACTGTACACTGTACAGGTAGCTGTACCAACCACTCCTTTTCCATTTTTACCCTTCTCTACGTTGCCACCTGTCGGAGACCCCTTGAGCATATAAAAGGAGGCCCATGCGCAACGTAGAGAGGGGTTCGAAGGGTTCGAAGGGTTCGAAAGGCTCGAAGCCAGACAACACTCACGCTCAGTCTCGTTAGCAGCTTGTGTGTACTATAGCACTCAGCGCTCCTTAGCAAGAACTCAATACACTCAGACATGCAGCAGTAGGAGTGTTATCTCTCCGGAGAGCTCCGAAGCTGGGTAAACCGCTCGTGTGCCTCGCCTCGATCTGCTCTTCGTGCGACCTCCGCCCCCCGCCGAACCGAAATGGGCTCGGTCCGCCGGTCCCATAGGTGTTCGTGGGCCAGATCAGCCTGCCCCGACACCGATCCAATGCCTACGAGCTTTTCACATATTGGTCTTCGCTTATTTACTTTTCCGTTGCTACTGTTACAAGCACTACAAAACTATCATTGTTACTTTTGCCACCGTTACCGTTACTTCCATATAACTTTGCTACTAAATACTTTGCTGCAGGTGTGGTTGAATTGATAACTCAACTGCTAATACTAGAGAATATTCTTTGGCTCCCCTTGTGTCGAATCAATAAATTTGGGTTGAATACTCTACCCTCGAAAACCGTTGTGATCCCCTATACTTGTGGGTTATCGAGACTATTTTCTAGCGCCGTTGACAGGGAGCATAGCTCTATTCTTTGAGTCACTTGGGATTTATATCTGCTGGTCACTATGAAGAACATGAAAGACACGAAAACAAAAATTTATCCCTCAACTACGAAGGGAGGTAAGGAACTGCCATCTAGCTCTGCACTTGATTCACCTTCTGTTTTGAGTAAGCTTGCGACACCTAAACCTGGTTCTGCTATTAATTCTGATATGTCGCATGTTATTGATGATGCTACTCCTGCTATGCATGATACTTATGATGAAACTACTTCTATGCCTGATACTACTGTGCCACTTGGTGAATTTCTTGATGAACAAGTTGCTAGGGCTAGAGAGAATGAAATTATTGAACCTGATAATATTGATGAAAGTGAAGATGAAGATTCTCATCCTAGATATGAATTGCGTGTTGTGCCTGAGGGCTATGTTATGGATGAAGAAACTGCTAGAGACTTTCTTGCTTGCAATGATAGAAGTGATCTTAAGAAATTATTAGCTAAGCTGAAATCAAAAACTCTGAATGCTAGAATGAAATATGATCCTTCTTATGCTACTTCACCTATCTTTGTTACTGATAAGGATTATGAATTCTCTGTCGACCCTGATATAATTACTTTGGTTGAATCTGATCCTTCCTATGGCTATGAATCTGAAACTGTTGTGGCACATCTTACTAAATTAAATTATATAGCCACCCTATTCACTAATCATGAGAAAACTCGCTACTATTATATTCTTAAAATATTTCCGTTCTCATTAAAGGGTGATGCTAAGATATGGTTTAATTCTCTTGATCCTGGTTGTGCGCGTAGTCCTCAGGATATGATTTATTACTTCTCTGCTAAATATTTCCCTGCTCATAAGAAACAAGCTGCTTTAAGGGAAATATATAATTTTGTGCAAATTGAAGAAGAGAGTCTCCCACAAGCTTGGGGGAGGCTTGTCCAATTAATTAATGCTTTGCCTGATCATCCTCTTAAGAAAAATGAAATACTTGATATCTTTTATAATGGACTAACCGATGCTTCCAGAGACCACCTGGATAGTTGTGCTGGTTCTGTTTTCAGGGAAAGAACACCAGATGAAGCTGAAATTCTATTGAATAATATGTTGACTAATGAAAATAATTGGACACTTCCTGAGCCAACCCCTGAACCTATTATTAAACCAACTCCGAAGAAAAGGGTGTTCTATTTCTCAGTCCTGAAGATATGCAAGAGGCAAAGAAATCTATGAAAGAAAAGGGTATTAAAGCTGAAGATGTTAAGAATTTACCTCCGATTAAAGAAATACATGGTCTTAATTTACCGCTCGTTGACGAAATACATGGTCCTGATAACCCGACACAGGTAGTGAAGGTAAATTCTCTCTATAGATATGATAAAGCTGAAATCCCGCCTACTAAATTTGCTAGCCAATGCTTAGATGCGTTTGATAACTTTATGGTTAAGCAAGAAAACTTCAATGCTTATTTTGGTAGAGAATTAAAACGCAATGATTATATGATTGAACACTTGGGTGATTATATGTCTAGAGTTAAAGGTGAACTTAAACTCATTAGTAAACATGCTTCTATGATTACCACTCAAGTAGAACAAGTACTTAAGGCTCAGAATGATTTGCTCAATGAATTAAATAGTAAGAATAATGATTTTGCTGTTAGAGTGGCTACTAGAACTGGTAAAATGACTCAGGAACCTCTGTATCCTGAAGGCCATCCTAAGAGAATTGAGCAGGATTCTCAGAGAAATAATATTTATGCACCTAGTCCTTCTAAAAAGAAGAAAAAGAAAAATGATAGGACTTTCCATGCTTCTAGCGAACCTGTTGCTGACACATCTGAGAATCCCAATGATATTTCTATCTCTGATGCTAAAACACAATCTGGTGATGAACATGAACCTAGTGATAATGTTAATGATAATGTTCATGTTGATGCTCAACCTAGCAACGATAATGATGTAGAAGCTGAACCTGTTGTTGATCTTGATAACCCACAATCAAAGAATCAACGTTATGATAATAGAGACTCTGTTGCTAGGAAACACGGTAAGAAAAGAGAACCTTGGGTTCAGAAACCCATGCCCTTTCCTCCTAAACCATCCAAGGAAAAGGATGATGAGGATTTTGAGCACTTTGCTGAAATGATTAGACCTATCTTTTTGCGTATGCGTTTGACTGATATGCTCAAAATTAATCCTTATGCTAAGTATATGAAAGAAATTGTTACTAATAAAAGAAAGATATCGGAAGCTGAAATTTCCACCATGCTTGCTAATTATACTTTTAAGGGTGGAATACCTAAGAAACTTGGAGATCCGGGAGTACCCACTATACCATGCTCCATTAAAAGAAATTATGTTAGAACTGCTTTATGTGATCTTGGAGCCGGTGTTAGTGTTATGCCTCTCTCTTTATATCATAGACTTGACTTGAATAAGTTGACACCTAGTGAAATATCTCTGCAAATGGCTGATAAATCAACTGCTATACCTGTCGGTATTTGTGAGGATGTGCCTGTTGTGGTTGCAAATGTTACTATTTTAATAGACTTTGTTATTCTTGATATTCCCGAGGATGATAGTATGTCTATTATTCTTGGAAGACCCTTTTTGAATACTGCAGGGGCTGTTATAGATTGCAACAAAGGCAATGTCACTTTTCATGTTAATGGTAATGAGCGTACGGTACACTTTTCGAGGAAACAACCTCAAGTTCACAGTATAAACTCTATTGAAAAAATTCCATCGATTATTTTTGGAGGTTTTGAATTTCCTCTTCCTACTGTCAAAAAGAGATATGATATTCTTATTACTGGGGATGTGCATATCCCTGTTGAGGTAACATAGTGTTATTTTAAATTTCTCCGGTTCCATGTTATTCAGAATGAGTTTGTTAACAGGACCTGATCAACCTTGTTAGCGGATTCCTTTTGATGAGCATGAGATCGATGAAGTTAGAAGGCACAACCTTCTGTACCCTCCTTTAGCTTTCTGTTATTTAGTTGAAATAAAGTAAAATTAGTATTTTTTTTGTCTGTTTTCTGAATTATCCGTGCAATAGAAAAATACCCCAAAAATAAAAGTTCTCCAAATGCCCCGAAATTGAAATATGATTTTTTTTTTGGAATATTTGAGAATATCTGGCACTGAGAACACAACAGGGGGAGCAAGCACACAGCCACGAGGTCCAGGCGCGCCACCCCTAGGCGCGCCCCTGCCTCGTGGGCCCATGGTGGCTCCCCTCCACTTATTCCTGCACCCACACACTCCTTCTTCCTCCCAAAAAATCACCAACCAGCTCAAGCACGAGTTCTACCTCATTTTGCTGCGATTTTCGATCTCCTTGCTCAAAGCACCTCTCGCAAAACTTCTTTGGGGGATTGTTCCTTGGTATGTGACTCCTCCAATGGTCCAATTAGTTTTTGTTCTAGTGCTTTATTCATTGCAAATTTGTGCTGCCTAGGTGACCATGTTCTTGAGCTTGCATGTCAAATTTATATGGTTCCAAGTAGTTCTAATGCATGATGTAGTCTCTAGGCACTTGTGGGAGTAGTTGCTATCAATTTTGTTGAGTTTGGTTCACTTTTATTTGAAGTTACTAAAATTTTCACAGGAAGAAATATGCTTAGGAAAATGTACCAAGGTGGACCTTCAAGGAAGTGCGGGCTTGTGAATGGCCTTCAGAGGACTTCATGGATCGAGCAGGAATCAAGGAAGAATTTAACGCATATGTGTGTAACGCTGATCTTGTGAGCTTCGAGGCAGATAAGTGCCGTCAGTACCACTATCTCACTGATTCCTTTGTGAGGAAATTTGAATTTTCATCATCACATAATTCTCAAATTGTCCTGTTTGATCTTTATGAAAATTCTTATACTATGGACTTAGAGGATTTTAATACTTCTTGCAAACTTCCACAACGGGGTAGTCCTAGTGAACCTCGCAAATCTGAATTTAGAGATTTTCTTGCTAGTATAACTGTGGGGGAATCTAGAGACATAGCACAAGCTACCATAGGGAGCATTCATTTTCCTGCTATACATTATTTTGCTCTCTTCATAGGTAGGTGCATAAATGGTAAGGATGAAGCATGTCACATGTGTGTCCCCGACCTCAGTGTTCTCAGGACTGCTGTATTAGGAGATAAACATTACAATTTGGGAGCCATTGTTGCACGTAGGTTGCATAATAATAGATTTAATGGAGATTTCTTTGGTGGAATTTATGCAACCCGTTTAGCTAATTTTCTTAATATACCCATACATGAGTATGATATTGAGTTGCCTCCTTTTTATTTAGATTATGAGGCTATGGTTCATCATCATTTTGTTGAGAGGAACGATCAGTTCCTCCAGTACGGACTAATCTTTGACAGACGACGCACCTATCACGTCGCTCTCCCTGCTCCTACTTTCTTTGACTTTCAGGCCAAGGGGAGATATTTCATAACCAGGGAGGAGGCGAACGAGTACGAGAGGAGGGCTGAGATAGCTCGCCTCCAAGCCGCATCCCATGATGCAATAACTGCTGCATCTTAGTACGACCCCATCTATAACTTTGGATATCCGCCAGGCCAGCCGTGGCAATAGACCAACTTAGGCCAAAAGGCTAAGCTTGGGGGAGTACGTATCTCTCACCGACAATACATTCATGTTGACACACTCATTGCTAGTTGTCGTTGCTCATACTTTTTCACTGTAATATCCATGCTAGTTTATTTTTCTTGCTTTCTTTTTGTGTGTTCGAAAAATCTTAAGAAAACCAAAAACAATAGTTGTAGCATTTAGCTAGTTTACTTTCTTGCCTGTAGTAGTAATAATTAAAAGAAAACACAAAAATACTTCATGTTCTTCTTTTGCTTGTTGGGAGCTTTCCCGTGTAAATAGTTTTATTTCTTTTCTTTTCTTTGGGGGCGATAGGAGAAGACCATGATAAAATTGTTGAAGTGGCTCTTATATGCATTATTGTAGATTTAATCAAGAGCCCATATTGCCTTGTCTTCTCTTGTTTATTGAATGCTTGCAGATTCTAGCTTAGTCCAATGCACATGCACTATTATTATTATTCACATCATTCGGTCGTGCAAGTGAAAGGCAATTATGACGGTATATGATGGACTGATTGAGATGAGAGAAGCTGGTATGAACTCAACCTCTCTTGTTTTTGTAAATATGATTAGTTCATCGTTCCTGATTCAGCCTATTATGAATAAACATGTTTGCAATGACAATTAGATATTATAGTTACTTATGCCATGCTTAATTAGCTAGGAGTTTATAATGGTTTACGTTGCGTGCCAACATGCTATTAAAATGGTTGTGATGTGGTATAATGGGGTGGTATCCTCCTTTGACTGATTCAAGTGACCTGAGTTGGCACATGTTCACACATGTAGTTGAAACCAATCAACATAGCCTTCACGATATTTATGTCATGGTGGATTATATCCTACTCATGTTTGCACTAAATGTTCATTAACTTTAATGCATGTTCATGACTATTGTTGCTCTCTAGTTGGTCGCTTCCCAGTCTTTTTCTAGCCTTCACTTGTACTAAGCGGGAATACTGCTTGTGCATACAATCCCTTAAACCCCAAAGTTATGCCATATGAGTCCACTATACCTTCCTATATGCGGTATCTACCTGCCGTTCCCAGTAAATTTGTATGTGCCAAAGTCTAAACCTTCAAATGAAATTCTGTTTTGTATGCTCGAATAGCTCATGTATCAACTAGGGTTGTCTGTATCTTCCATGTTAGGCGGGTTATTCTCAAGAGGAGTAGACTCCGCTCCTCACTCATGAGAAAATGGCTGGTCACCGGGATGCCCAGTCACATGCTTTATGCAAATCAAATCAAAATAATTGCAAACAAAACTCCCCAGGATTTTTGTTAGTTGGAGGCACCCATTGTTTCGGACAAACCATGGATTGATGTTTGTTGGTGGAGGGGGGTATAAACTTTACCATTCTGTTTGGGAGCCGCCTATAATGTGTGTAGCATGGAAGATATCGCCATCTCTTGGTTGTTATGTTGACAATGAAAGTATGCCGCTCAAAATATTATTTATCTCTATTTCAAAATCGAGCTCCGCACCTCTACAAATCCCTGCTTCCCTCTGCGAAGGGCCTATCTATTTACTTTTATGTTGAGTCATCACCCTCTTATTAAAAAGCACCAGCTGGGGAGCACCGCTATCATTTGCATCCATTACTATTAATTTATATTGGGTATGACTATGACTGGATCTCTTTTACCATGAATTACATTGTTTAGTCAGTCCTTGATCTTTAAAGGTGCTCTGCATTTATGTTTTGCCGTCTCAGAAAGGGCTAGCGAGATGCCATCTTGTTATATCATATTATGATTGTTTTGAGAAAGTGTTGTCATCCGAGATTTATTATTATTGCTCGCTAGTTGATTATGCCATTGATATGAGTAAACATGAGACCTAAGAGTTATTGTGAATATGGTTAGTTCATAATCTTTGCTGAAAACTTGAATTCTGGCTTTACATATTTACAACAAAAAGAGAAAACCGAGTTCGTAAAAGTTTTTCTTTATCACTTTCAGTTTATCAACTAAATTGCTTGAGGACAAGCAAAGGTTTAAGCTTGGGGGAGTTGATACGTCTCCGTCGTATCTACTTTTCCAAACACTTTTGCCCTTCTTTTGGATTCTAACTTGCATGATTTGAATGGAACTAACCCGGACTGACGCTGTTCTCAGCAGAATTGCCATGGTATTATCTTTGTGCAGAAACAAAAGTTCTTGGAATGACCTGAAACTTCACGGAGATTATTTTTGGAAATAATCAAAAATACTGGCGAAAGAATCAAGGACATGGGGCCCACACCTTCTCCATGAGGGTGGGGGGCGCGCCTGCCCCCCTTGGGCGCGCCCCCTGCCTCGTGGGCTCCCTGGAGCTCCACTGACCTCAACTCCAACTCCATATATTCGTGTTCGGGGAGAAAAAAATCAGAGAGAAAGATTCATCGCGTTTTACGATACGAAGCCACCGCCAAGCCCTAAAATCTCTCGCGAGGGCTAATCTAGAGTCCGTTCGGGGCTCCGGAGAGGGGAATCCGTCGCAGTCGTCATCATCAACCATCCTCCATCACCAATTTCATGATGCTCACCGCCGTGTGTGAGTAATTCCATCGTAGGCTTGCTGGACGGTGATGGGTTGGATGAGATTTATCATGTAATCGAGTTAGTTTTGTTAGGGTTTGATCCCTAGTATCCACTATGTTCTGAGATTGATGTTGCCATGACTTTGCAATGCTTAATGCTTGTCACTAGGGCCCGAGTGCCATGATTTCATATCTAAACCTATTATGTTTTCACGAATATATGTGAGTTCTTTATCCTATCTTGCAAGTCAATGGTCACCTACTATGTGTTATGCTCCGGCAACCCCGAAGTGACAATAATTGGGACCACTCCCGGTGATGACCATAGTTTGAGGAGTTCATATATTTACTATGTGTTAATGCTATGGTCAGGTACTCTATTAAAAGGAGCCCTTAATATCCCTTAGTTTCCGCTAGGACCCCACTGCCACGGGAGGATAGGACAAAATATGTCATGCAAGTTCTTTTCCATAAGCACGTATGACTATATTCGGAATACATGCCTACATTACATTGATGAATTGGAGCTAGTTACATGTCACCCTATGTTATGACCGTTACATGATGAACCGCATCCGGCATAATTCTCCATCACCGATCCAATGCCTATGAGCTTTTCACATATTGTTCTTCGCTTATTTACTTTTCCGTTGCTACTGTTACAATCACTACAAAACTATCACTGTTACTTTTGCCACCGTTACCGTTACTTCCATATTACTTTGTGAAAGTGTGTTATATCGACTAGAGAAGGGGTGAATAGGCGATTTTTATGAATTCTTCAATGAGGAATTTGCTAGTGAGGAAATTCCTTAGAGAAGAACTACTTGCAGCGGAATAAGTACTCAGTAGTTAACATAACATAAGACAAACATAGTCATCATGATGAAATGAAGACAAGCACAGAGTATAGGAAGCGTAATCACAGGATAGCACAGGATGAAGACAAACAGACTGAAGAAATTGAACTGAGGAAATTGAGAAAGTCTTCAGTCACAGTCTTCAAACACAGATATGACAAGCACACAACACAATAGTGAGGAAATGAAAGAGTTGAGGAAATAGAACCAGTTGGCTTGGTGAAGACAATGATTTGGTAGACCAGTTCCAACTACTGTCTCAGTTGTACATCTGGTTGGAGGCGTCTGGGATTTAAACACGAGGACACACGATCCGGACACATAGTCCTCACCGTATTCTCCTTGAGCTAAGGTCACACAGTCCTCGCCCAATCACTCGTGGAAAGTCTTCAGGTGACTTCCGAACCTTCACAAACTCGGTCACTCGGAGATCCACAATTCCTCTTGGACGCTCTAGACCATGACGCCTAACCGTCTGGAAGAAGCCACGATCTTCAAAGGTAACAAACATCGGATCCACGGAGGATCAATCTCTTGATGATGCTCAATCACTTTGGGTTTGGGTTTTCCTCACTTTCGATGATTTTCGCTCAAAGTCCTCGGAGGATGGGATGCTCTCAAATGACAAGTGTCGGTTTCTCTCGAGCAGCCAACCAGCTAGTGGTTGTAGGGGCGGCTATTTATAGCCTAGGGAGCAGCCCGACATGATAAGACATAAATGCCCTTCAATGATATGACCGTTAGGTGGATAAGATATTTTAGGACAGCTGGCGCTAAGCACAGCAACGGTCGGAAATTTGAGGCTCAAATTCCTCATGGCTATCATGTTCCTCACAGTATAGGCAATCTGCCCTGGCGAATTCCTAACTCCTCAGTCAGAACAAATTCCTCGGCGACGAGAAGAACTTCGTCTCTGTCACTGAAGAAATTGACTGAACTGTATGAGATTTCCAATGGCTTCACTCGAAGGGATTGGTAGTTGTAGGATTTGAGTTGAGCATCACATGGAAACTTTTCCTTAGTATTTCCTCGACCCCTTTAACAGTACGGTGTTTCCTATGACTCAAGAAAGAGAAAATGAAACTACGAAAACAAGAGTCTTCACGCTTCATGTTCCTCGAATGAATAGCAAGTCTTCAAGGTTACACCAATTTCTTCACTTTCAAAGTCTTCAGAATATCAAAGTCTTCAGTCGAAGAACTTCATTTTTAGGGGTCGACTTTCTCTGTAAATATCATACTCCTCATAGACTTATAGACCTGTGTACACTCATAAACACATTAGTCCCTTAACCTATAAGTCTTCAATACACCAAAATCACTGAGGGGCACTAGATGCACTTACAATCTCCCCCTTTTTGGTGATTGATGACAATATATGTTAAGTTTTCAACGGGGATAAACATATGAAGAGTAAAAACTGATATTGAGGAATTTGATTGCAAGATATAAAAGAACTCCCCCTGAAGATGTGCATAGTGAGGAATTTGCTTTTGAAGCAATGCACACTTGAAGAGTCGAATCATGGAGATCTCCCCCTATATTTTGTAATTCATACACGCATTTGACATATAATATGAAGAATTTGAAATGCATGATGAAATATGGTGAATGATGAATTTCAGCATGCATGCAATAATATTAACGAGAAATAAGTATGCAGAATAACGCATCAAAAGTATCAGAGCACCATCGGGTTTAAGTTTACAACTCGATTCAATAAAGTTTCAGAAGAACGAGAGTTGTAACTTAGCAAAAAAATGCCCATATCATAGACCCGCTTGAAGACTAACTCAAATTTCTCCCCCTTTCTCATTGAATGACTAGAAGGATCGAAACTGAGGACTAACGCCCCTGAAGATAATCAAGTTGATGAAGGAGCGCCAGCGTTGTCGGGGTCGTTTGTCGTAGTAGGGCCTGCCGCGGTGTCGTCCACGTCTTCATTTTCATCAGTGTCGCGCGATGAAGAATAGGAGCTGGCCACCGAGGAAGGAATCTTGACCTTCTTATATTTATTCGGTGGAGGTGCAGACCAGTCAAATTCTTCTTTGAGACCCATTTTCTTCAGATCTTCTTCGCTGTAGACATGAGACAGAACAGCCCAGGTACGGTTGAAGGTTTCATGGAGGTAGTATTGGTTTTTCTTCACTGCATTGTGGGTTGAGGTTATGTTGTGAAGAATTGAACCAAACTGACGCTTGACCCATTTATGATTGCGATCAACCTTCTGATGAAGACTGAGGAGAAGCTCACGATCAGTCATCACCCTGGGTGTTGTGGGTTGAGGATTTTGCTTGGTAGTGTTGGCGGCAGAGTCATGTGTGGCAGAGTCGTCATTGGTTGATTAGGATGCAGCCCTGCAAAATTGACCATCCAATGGACGAATGCCTTCATCTATAATAGCAGCAGCCTTGCCATTGTCATCAGCTGAGGAAAATGTCCGTTTGAGGACTTCAATTGGAGGCAAGTAGTTGCACTGGTTCAGTGTATCGGCTTTGTAGTTGAGTGAAGACCTTGTTCCGATGAATCTCATAATCCAAGGTGCATAAGGCTTCAGCTCAAAAGGTGACATAGCGACATTGGCCAGAGTCCTCATGAAGAAATCATGGAAGTTGACAGGAACGCCATGAATGATGTTGAAAAGCAGATTCTTTATGATGCCAACAACTTCTTCTTCATTTGAGTCGTGGCCCTTGATTGGACTCAATGTCTTTGTCAAAATGCGATAGACAGTCCGCAGCACATAGAGTAATTCCTTTACGAGGAATTTGGTTCGACGGGCCTGCCCTGGCTTCAAGGGCTTCATCAGCACTTGCATGTAGTGATATGTAAGCTCAGGTTCACTATAGACGCAACGAGCACCTTCAAGGGGAGGACTGAGGGATAGGGCACGAAGCAATTCAGTAGCTGGTGCCTTGTAGTGAGTATTTTCTGACATCCAGTCCATCACCCATGAGTTCACATCTTCGAAATTTCTGTGATGTGCAGCGTCGCATAAAATTGAAGAATGAGTTCTTCATTCCAATCACATATGTCGGTCTTGAAATTTAATGATCCACCGTCGTGAAGAACACTGAGGACTGGCTCGAAGCATGGCAGAGATTCCATGTCCACGTGAGGAATGTGTGCATGACCGAAGACTTTGTCTTTGTTGAACAGCACTGAGGAATAGAAATTTGCTTGACTAGCAGTCCAGAAACGCCTCTTCCTTATGCGAGCAGAATCATATGGGTTGTAGTCAGTGAAGAATACATGATCGCCGAAGAATACATGCTGAGGAATTTCTGGTTCCTCTTGAGTGGCAGTCTGTGTGTTCAAGTGATCAGCAGTAGCAGTTTCTTCAGCACTAGTGGCTGGAATTTCATCACGTACAGATGAGGTGGGATGAGTTTCTTTAGATCCCATTTGAACGGTTGGTGCAGGGGACTGAGGTATTTGTTGTAGCGGTGTGAAGAGTGGTGAATTGGGGTGTTTCCCAAAAATCATCATTCATCACTGGCGTAGTACTCCCAATATCCATGTCTTCATCTTCCATTTCTTCAACGCTAGCCTCTTCAGCTGTGAACTGAGGCATTGGCGAGGAAACAACTGCTGTTGAAGGGATCTCATCCACTTCAATTTCTTCATCAATCTGCTCTGATGAAGCAGCAGAATGATTTTCTTCATCGGATCCGCTGGGGATCACATATTCTTCACCAAAAGGAACAAGGTCCTTTGATGGCATGGTTGAGATCGGAGTAGCATTGATTGGGTTTGCAAATGAACTTGTCATAGGCTTCATCTTCTTAGGAGCTGAAGATTCTAAAGCAGCTGATGCTTTCCTCTTCTTCACTGTTGCTCGCTCTGCAGCCTTGGTCTTCTTCACATCTGATGCAGATGGAAGGATTGGAGCTGGTGTAGGCGCAGGCGGAGCAGAGGAATCTGGTTGATGTTCTTCAGGCGCACCACGAGTGGATGCCCTAGCAATTTCTTCAGCGGCTGGAATGGAGTCATCAGCATAGTAGGCATTGAAATCATCGCTGAGGGTTTTGATTTCAGACTGGATTTTGATAAGTTCATCAGTTGTCATTGAGACAACGTTGGTCTTCAGAAATTTCTCCTTCTTGTACTGTGCCTTCTTGATCTACCTGGCCCTCTCATATTTCCATTTCTCTTCTTGGACTAAATGAGTCAGCTTGTGATTTTGACCAGGAGTCAGTTTGAAATCAGGCATAGGAGTGTTTGGGTCCTTGTGCCAGAGATCAATATAATCTAGGATCAGCCTTGGATCCACAGTGGCACATTTGTGCCTTTGGCTCTAGCGGCCCTGACTTGCCTGTCTCTGATGATTTCTGCAAGTTCTTCATCATCAGCTTCGTCTTTGTCAGACGGCACTTGGAAGGCGACCTTCTTCTTCTTAGGACTTGGGCGAGGACCTCGTCCAGCAGTTGCCTTTGTCTTCAGGAGAGAGGGGACTGATGAAGAATTTGGTGCAGCAGAGGAACTAGCTGAGACACCTGAGGCAATGGAGATGCCTGCAGTCCTTTGGCACGTGGCAAGATGCACAGGTGCTGAGGACTTTATCGGAACAGCTGAGGACTTTGGAGGAGCTGAGGATTTTGGTGGAGCAGGAGCAGCATGAGGAATTGGTCTTGAGGACTTTGAAGATTCTGGCCATGAGGGCATAGCTGAGGAACTTGGCCGTGAGGGCACTGTTGGTGAAGCACTTGGCTTGCGCGCAGGCTTCTTTGCCATTGATTTCTTAGGCTTGAAAGAGGCCTCAGTGGCAGCAGCAGCAGAGTCTTCATTGAATTTCCTCACTGCTTCTTTGGCTTGTCTTGCCAACTTGGCTTGGCGCTTGGCCTATTCTTTAGGAAAGTCCTCACCGCGTTTGATGCTGGTGGGATCTGCTACTTGGCCAGGTGCCAGTGGAACTCTTGGGCATAGAGGGTTAAGTGCGAATTTCCTCATGTACTTTGGAGTTACATACCTGTACTCCCTCCATTCTCTTGCCCATCTCTGTTCAATCCTCTGTATGCGCACCTTGCGCTGATTTTTGTTCTCCTTACCAAACTTGGCCTCATTAGGTGTGCAATACTCTTTGTAAATGTCATCAGGGATTTCAAAGGCAGTCATGACCTCAGGCTTCTTTCCTCCTTTCTGCGGCTTCTTACCGTCTGCCATATTCTTCAGTTGAGGAATTTGAACAATTGAATTCTATGATGAAGTATGAAATTTTTCTTCGAGGAACGCTGCAAATGAGTTAAGTTGATGAGAACCTAGTGATTCAGCAGCGGACATGAGTACACAATGAGCAGTATAGTTGCGAAGAATTTGGAGAGGTCATATGCGTTCTCAGAAGGTTTTTCAAAAAGGACAAGTTTGAGGAATTTGACCTGATGAGTCTTGAAGAATTTCACTAAGCGTTCTTTTTCTTAGGTTCCAGAGTTGTATAGATCAAAGATCCACACAATTGAGGAATCTTGAAGAAAAATGATGCTTAGAGAAACGAATCAAGAACAGATGACTTGTGAGGTGTTTTAGTGTGTGAGGATTTGAAGAAAAACACCTTTGAAGATTTTGTAGAAAACATTCAAATCAAAGAGGGCGTATGAAGTAACTTTTAATTACCTGAGCGAAGAACACGACGAGCAGTGAGGTGGAGAAGTGAAGTTAAATGCATGTAGATCTTCCACGCCCTAACTCGGCGGAGGAAGACAGCTACTGGCCGGCGGAGTGAAGATTTCATGACGGCCTTGAGTATGACATGACGAGGTCGAGGCAGTGAAGCTCTTCCTCACCAGCGACGATGGAGTAGCGGCGGTGCTAGGGTTTGAGAAGCTCGAGCGGGAGAGAGAGTTCAAGCGGAGTAAAGGAAGTGAGGAAGGGGAGAGGGGGTATTTATAGCCGCTGTGAAAAACTGTTCGCCCGAAGATTTAGGACGAACGTGCCCCTGACCCTTCTCCTTCGCACGACATGTGTCACCCACGTATTGAGAAGTGTAGATCGTGTAAGATCGTGGGTGAATAGAAAAATGTATCGTGGGATGCAGAACGGTTTGAGCGGCAAAACCGAAAATTTATATAAGATTAGTTTTAATGTTCCGTTCGCAATTTCTTTAGCTGACAAGGACACAGTGAATATTTTGAATGAGTTTCAAATAGAACGCACATGAAGAATTTGTGAATAGATTGGGTTGAGTATAACATAGAGGGGGGAAGGGTCCGATCACATTCACTTAGAAGAAGAAACTTGAAGAAATAGCCATAAGTGAATGTTGTGGAGGACATAAACTCATATATATATATATATATCTATATATATATATATATATATATATATATAGCCAATGAAGAAAAACGACGGAACCAGTGAAGATTTTGCAAAGTTGAAGAATTTGAACAATTGAGGAATTTCAAAAACTGAGGAAAACTCAAATTGAAGATTTTCAACTTTTTGTGGTGGCGTGACCCACCGTATAAGAATGATGATTTCAGACACCGCGTACAATTGTCGTAGGGTTCTGAGAATCAAATTCTTCATTAATTTCTTCACACATAGAGTGTTATTCTTCATTGATTGAAGAAAAACGTTTCCTCATGTGTTGCACATCTAAGTCATCAATTTTGCATAAGTGTTAGGATGAGTGTCCTTATCAAAGAACATTCGAAGATTCTAATATATTTAGCTCACACCGCAACTTTCTAAATCTCTTCTCATCCAAGGGCTTTGTGAAGATATCGGCTAGCTGTTCTTCAGTCTTCACGTGCTCAATAGAAATGTCGCCCTTCAACACATGATCACGAAGAAAATGATTACGAATCTGAATGTGCTTTGTCTTCGAGTGCTGAACTGGGTTGTGAGAAATCTTGATGGCACTCTCATTGTCACAGAGGAGAGGCACATTCTTCACGTTGACGCCATAGTCCTTGAGAGTTTGCTTCATCCATAGCAGTTGAGCACAGCAAGAACCGGCAGCAATGTACTCGGCTTCAGTGATGAAGCGATGACAGGCAGTTCTGTTTCTTCGAGGACCAACAGACCAAAGATCGTCCGAGGAAATAACATGTACCAGATGTTGACTTGCGGTCCACACGATCACCAGCATAGTCAAAGTGAGAATATCCAATGAGATCAAAAGCAGAGCCCTTGGGGTACCATAATCCTAGTATTGGTGTGTGAGCTAGATGATGCGGAGCATCCTACAGTCATCACCATGTCAAGAGTCCATTTGGCAAGTGACACGTGCGACCTCTTCTTCACATACACAAAGGTGAATCTTCTCCTTTGCGTGCTCACTTGACCCCTTGGAGGATGGTATACTACTTGACACTTCCCCCTATGCATGCCTAGGTACCAAGGAGACCCTCTCGGAGATGCTCGGAAGGATGGACAAGTCCCCAAGTACAAGGATGAAGGAACTCGACGAGAGGAACCGGAGAAATCTGCAGAGCCCGGACATCCGGCCCGTCCAGCAAGCCCGGACATCCGGCCAGGACCCCGGACATCCGGCCCCTGGAGGCTCCAACACAGCCGCCGCAACTCAGCCACAAAAGCTACAGGGCCCGGACATCCGGCCCCCAGGCCCCGGACATCCGGCCCCCAGGCCCCGGACATCCGGCTCTTCACGATGCCCCGGAAATCCGGCCCCCCAGCCCGGAAATCCGGCCTCACCCGCACCCGAATCGGCAGAACCAGCCCCGCCAGCCCGGACATCCGGCCCCCTAGCCCGGACATCCGGCGTCTCGGGAAAGCCCGGACATCCGGCCCGACGCCCGGACATCCGGCCTCCCCTGCCTTGTGATGCATCCGGACTCGTCCTTGTACCCCTTCGCCCGAGACTATATATACTTGATCCCCTCCTCTTTCTAGGGTTAGCTTAGGTTTTAGCTCATGTTTGTGTGAGAGCCTTGCTCATCCACTTGGTTACTTCTCCTCGGGCCGGGACCTCTTGGAGAAAGATCCCCAAGCGGATTCAAGACCCCTTCTAGGGTGGACCCCATCAAGACCTCCTCTCGGAGATGAACCTTACCTTGTATCTTTCCTTTTGTTGTTCATGTACCTTGTGGATCTTGTGTGTTTGATTGTCTAGTGGATGTGTGATTGGACTTGTTCTTGAGTGTTTCCCCTTGTGATTTCCCTCCGTTCTTCCCCGTGTTCATCGTGATTCCCCGTAGGATCCGCTCCAACGTGAAAGATCGCCCACGTAGGGTTCCGCCCTACATCATCTATGGATCAGAGCTTAGGTTGATCACGTTTTTGGAGCCCCTACCCCTCTTTTTCTAGCTTGATTTTGTTGATTTCGTCCTAAATCCGAAAATCCCCACCAAAAAAAATAGCCCCAAATTTTTTTGTGATTTGTTAGTTTTGATGATGTTTTGTTGATTTTGATCCGTGGATTTGCTTGGTTTCAAGTGGATCTAGCATTCCCCCAAGTTTCCCCATCTTTCCTCAACAAAATCCATCAAATTTTGCCTCCGAAATCATCAATTTCCGCCCCCAATTCGAATATTTCCGCCCCAAACGAGATCTGGAATCGTCGGGCCGGACATCCGACCTCGGGCGGACATCCGAACCATCCGGCGGACATCCGCCCCAAGCGGACATCCGGGCCTGGAGCACCAAAATCGCTCGGTTACGGACATTCACCCCGGAAATCCGGACCCTAGCCCCGGATATCCGGCCCCTGTATTTCATTCAGCGTTCCCATTTCACCGCTTTGTCCATAACTAATTCATCCGGAGTCCGATTTTGACGTTCTTTAGCTCGTTTTGAAGCTATTGACATCCCCCTTCCCACAAAAATACCACCAACACAATTTGACTCCATTAAGTTTTGTGAATTTGGGCATCTTTGCCTAGGGCTTCCGCCACATCCTCCGCATAACCACCACCGACTTCCGCAACCTAACCAATTTTGTTCCCCATAGCATTAGTGGTTGCTTGAGTAGTGATTCGAGTCTCCTAAGGTGTTTCGGCTACTTAGTGACGATTTCTTCTTCATCAACCACCACCACAACTTCCACATAACCTTGCCCAACATACACTTACGACATCCAAACTTAACCCAATTGTTGATTGAGCTTTTTCGAGTTGTGGCTTGTTTCTCCTAAGGTGTTTGGCTACTTAGGGGCCAGCAACTTCAACTCCAACACGTGCATAGCCCATCATTCCACTTCCGCATTGCCAAGTGCAAACCACCACCGCATTCCGCTACCACCATTTGACATTTGTCATTTGAGATTTTGAGTTCGCGGTTTTCCGTTTCCTAAGGTGTTTCGCTACTTAGGGACTAGTCTCCATCATCTTGGTATCTACATCAAGAACACCGCGAATCATCATCGCAAAGGACGGTAAATCGACGAATCCATTGTATATTCCCCTTGCAAATTGCATTGATAACCCCTAGCCCATTTTGCGTTACTTGCCTATCGAGACTAGCCATTTGAGTATTGCCGGCAACGTTACTTGTGCACATTAGTGATCATACTTCCCATAGCATATATACCATATCATTGTGGTGCATATATTGGTATCATATCTTGTGTCACAAGTTTTCCCGCATATACACAATAGCTATCTTGGTTTGTGCATTGTGCAAAGTGGCCATAGAAAAAAAAGAGAATAAGCTTTTAAGCAAAAGAGAAAGAGCAAAGAGCTTGTAAGCAATAGCCATAGCATCAAATATATCATATGATATCATACTTGATCATCTTGGATCATTGTGAGAGAAATACCGGGAACCATACATACATAGCATACTTGGGATAGAAAGTTCATCCATTTTGCACCTTATAGGTAGTGCACAAGTGTCGTATCCGCCTATTGAGCAATCGTGCTAGCGTCTCTCTTGAGTTGTGCAACACGAACGTTTTGGTGGATTCCACATTTTGAGCTCATTCCTTGGTTGCTCGGCCCCCATTTATCTATCTGTGTGTGTGTTTCCGTGTGCCACATATTGCTATTGGTCTACTTGTTTAAGCTTGCAATTTGTGAATCTCTTTCAACATTATTGACTCTTGCTAACATTTTGCATAAAATTTTTGTGCCACTATCCTCACCGAGTTCTACCATAAGCTTTCATTGATAGGTGTGAGTGAACAAGTCCGGTACCAATTCCACTATTCTTTCATTTCACATTGAGTGAAACAGGATACATCCTCAACTTTGGGAAAATGTAACTTGGTATTGTTTATCTCATTTCCTACTCACCTCTACTCGAGTCTTGTGATGGATAGGCAAGGCATTTCACCTTCGGTCTACAACAACAACGAGGAGTTCGATGCCACAAACAACAACTCCAACGCCAAGATGCAAGCTCAAATGGAGGAGATCAAAGCCCTCGTCAAGGCCTACAAGCGATCTTCCTCATCTTCGAGAAGACGCTCAAGAGCACATGCTTCCGAGCTACCGTCTCCGGAAAGATCACATCGGCATCGACACCATCACCAACAAGAACGTGAAGGTCAAGAGCTCTACATCAACAACCGCTCAATGACTTCACCATCTCCCTTGGCATCTTCGCCAAGTGACTTCAAGGCATCTTCGCCTACGGACATACGGCATCTTCGCCAACAAGAACCTCAAGGCTACGCTCAAGAGAAGCTCCCCAAGCTCAAGTCCGCGACTTCCACGAGCTACTACGACCTCGACATCGACCACGAGATTCCTTTCTATGGGACTCAAGAACCCGAGGAGTACCTCGAGTGGGAGCGTTTGATGGACGACTACCTCAAGCTACATCAAGTTCCTCCGAAGATCAAGTGAAGTGCGCCACAAGAAACTTCCACGACTACGCCTCGACATGGTGGCTTCACACACCTTCGGAGTGCTACGAGATGAGTTGGTCCAAGATGAAGAGAGCTTTGCGGTGAGAGTTCGTGCCTCCAACCTACAAGGAACAACTTCGACGCCAATTGGAGAACACCACCCAAGGATCCAAGTCCATCGACAAGTACTTCAAGGAGATGAAGATTGCCTTGCGACGAGCCAGCGTGGACGACCCCATTTCGATGAAGTTCCACTTCATGATGGGATTGCACAACGACATCTCCAAGACCATCTTCCTCGAGAACTACAAGTCCATTGGCGACTACTACATTGGTGCTCTCAAGGCGGAACAAGAACTCATGAAGGCCAAGGCTTCTCCACCCCAAGCACACTTCATGGAGACCAAGCTCTACGACAAGCATGAGGCTAGTACCACCACGATGTCCAAGCCCGACAAGCTCCAAGACGATGCTCCCAAGTGCAACTTCACCGCCATCCCTCTTTGTGGCATTGATGATGCCGAGTCTACCTTGACTCTTTTTCAAGATGGTGCGGCGACAAATGCGACTACGGAGACCTTCAAGGACCAATCTTTGGAGGCAAGCGACAAGGTGGCGAGCAAGGATGATGCTTCCATCTTAGGGGGCGAGAGCGATGATGTGCCATCTTCGGCCTTCATCCACGACGACGACTACGAGACGGTTGAGCATGGGATTTTCCCTTCGACCACGGCGATGTCCGATGACTTGAGTGACTTTTGCCACCATATTGAGAGCGAGAGTGACTTCACCACTAGCCACATACATGATGAGTTGCCCCAATTCTCATGTGAGGAGAGCCACAACCACCACCCGAGTGAGATGAGTGACTCCACCATACGTGAGTTTGAGTGCACCTATTTTGAGGGAGTGAGTGAACCACCACATAGAGAGAGTGAGATAGTTGATAGGTCATGTGAGGCCACTTTCAACACTAACGACTTGACCTCTACCTCTATTGTGTCTTCTCATTTGGTGCTAGGTCCCATATATGATGACGCCCGATCCTCGGCGATTTACGTCCTCCCTTTGGACAAGACGATGGCCATGGTGGACTATGATGCACCCCACATGGTTCCATCAAGATGAAGATGACCACCATTTGGTCTTTCCCACCTCACCTACAACACTTGAGTGGAATGACAAAGGTAACATAGGTGACGGTGATGCTCTAGTCCCACTAGTGGACATTCTTGAGATTGATTGCTTGCATGATGTTGATCCACCTAGTACCATGCTTCACGCTAGTATGATTTCCCCATGTGATGATTTGCCCATTTATGATGAATATGATGATTCTCATGTGGAGTCTATTAGTTGTGATGCTATGTTACATAGGATTTCCTATGACAATTCTTTAGGTCACATCATGTTTGCTAATCCGCTTGACTTGTCATATGCTATGCATGAGATCAACCATATGTCTTATTTGCAATCTCTCCATAGTGACTATGCATATGCCATTCAAATAAACCCAATTTGCACATATGGCATAGATGACAAGCCCATGGTTATTGGCATTTGTTTTTCTTGTGATGATATTGATATGCTCCCTTTGCATCATTTATCTCATATGCCATGCCATGCCCACCTAGCTTCGAATATGCATTGTTTTGGATGTTGTCCATTTTCTCCAAATGATGTTTCCAATATTTCTCATGAGGAGACCCCCATAGTTTCCTCACACATGTTAGGATAATTTGATCCATCCTATTCATTGCATGATTCCAATACTTGTGTGCACCATATGCTCCCCATGAAGAAACATGCTGTCGATCGCCATATACTTGCATTATCAATTTGTGTCCCCATCGTGTCATACATAATAACTATTCTTTCATGATGGATGACATGTTCTTATACCATGCATCAAATTTCTTTGAGCATTTCTTATCTTGTGCTAACTCACACGTGCACATACACATCATGATGGATGATGTGTACATTTACCACACACACAATTTCTTTCGTTTGTGTCTCTTTTGTGTAGGTACCCATGAATACTTGTCAACTTCGCAATCCCACGAGTTGACAAAAGCGAGCTCTAGAGAGCAATGATGACTTGGGATCCCATGGATTGCCTTTCCCATCGCTCACTTCAAGCAAAAACTTGGCATCTCTTTTTACATGGCCCTCACATGGTTATGGGTTGTTGTTCATTACATATCATATGCCCATCTTGCCATGTTCACTTTGCATGATATGCTCATTCCTATACCTTTGACATGCATTTGTGACCCATGCTTTGCATTACACATGATGATTGATTCTCGTACTTGTATGTGTATTTGCAAGCTTGGTGGAGATATTGCTTATTATTGCCATGTTTCTTTTGTGCACCATTCCTATGATGATACTTTCATCTTGCTTTGTGTTCGTGCTTGCGATATGTCATGTGCATTCCCTATGCCTATTATTTGCTCACATGACATGATTGCCATGCTTTACTCTAGTGTGTTGCATCTTGGCTCCACTAGTTTGCACGACTTGATTACTATGCTCGCTTATGTTGCATCACCAATGATTCATACGTGCTCATTTCATGCGGTTGATGACAACCATCTATATGCTTTGCACATGATTCATATTGCTTCTTGTCATATATCTCTATGTGTTGCCTCCCTCATGATAGACGAGTTGCCATGTATTGAGTGCAACAACGATTCTCTTCTTGCTCATGAGATTGCCCCATAGCATTCTCGCATATATTTGGAGATTTTGACATAATTCTTGTGAAGCATGCTTGTCTTAACTCTTTGCACCATATACCTAGTGCCATGAATATTGTCATTGTTGCATCATATTATTCATGCACTTGTCCTTCTAATGGTTTTGTGCAAAGATGAGAACCATCATGATGGATGATGTGTTTATCTACCATGCGCATATCGTTCTTTGTTTTGTTTTGTGCATGTGTAGGATACTTGGACTTTGTGTCGGCGTCCACGTCACGTGAGTTGACCATTCGAGCTCTTGAGAGCGAACCACCTTCTACCAGCGATTCTACATCGCACTTGTTTGTGCTTGGCATTGTGAAGGGCGCACAAGGACACACTTTCAAGGTGACATCCTTCTTGAGCTGGGATATTGTGGATCATACTTCATGTGTTGCTTGCACCATTTGCCCGCATGTTAGAGATATTTCTTTCACCAATGATGGCCACATTTCCATGCTTCATGATATATATACCTTGTGTGTTGCATCCAATTCTTGGACTACTTGCTACTATCATATGGTTGGTTGCACCAATATCATTTCTTCACATATGCCATGTCCCATTGATTGCTACATGCTTGACTTGATTGCCTCACACATGATGAACAATTGCTCTTTCTATTGTGTTGAGTGCCATACTATCTTCACTACACCCTATGCAAATTATGCTTGGATTGTCTTGCACTTGACCAATGTGTTTAGACACTTCATTTTATTTGGTGTTGTGAATACTTCCTATGCCTACCATCGACCATTTGTCGGCGCTTTATGCATGCTTGCTATGACCTTGAGGTGGATGCTTATGCTCTTGTCACACATATTTGCATCTCTACCTCACATTTACATGCTTGTTCCCATGATATTTTTGCTTGTGCTCGATTGATATGCTTACATGCCATGTCACAATCCTTTGTCACACCCTATGCTATGCTTGATGACAACACTTGTTTGGTGAATCACCTCTTGAATGCTTGGTTTTGCACTAACGCTAACCACATTTGTTTTTCCAAGTTTTGTTCTATTTACTCCTTTTGAAGGAATCACAAGATGGTGCGACATTGGAGAGTGCCCATTTGAGCTTCACGATGACGAGAGTTTGGTGATCGACCACTTTGACACGGCACCGCCATCTCTTTCCCATGGTGATTGGTTTTCGATCCGAGGTCGGATCCTTTCCAAGGGAGGGATTATGCGGAGCATCCTCGATCATCACCATGTCAAGAGTCCGTTTGGCAAGTGACACGTCGACCTCTTCTTCACATACACAAAGGTGAATCTTCTCCTTTACACGTGCTCACTTGACCCCTTCGAGGATGGTATACTACTTGACACTTCCCCCTATGCATGCCTAGGTACCAAGGAGACCCTCTCGGAGATGCTCGGAAGGATGGACAAGTCCCCAAGTACAAGGATGAAGGAACTCGACGAGAGGAACCGGAGAATTCTGCAGAGCCCGGACATCAGGCGTCAGCCCGGACATCCGGCGTCAGCCCGGACATCCGGCCCGTCCAGCAAGCCCGGACATCCAGCCAGGACCCCGGACATCCGGCCCCTGGAGGCACCAACACAGCCGCCGCAACTCAGCCACGAAAGCTACAGGGCCCGGACATCCGGCCCCCAGGCCCCGGACATCCGGCCCCCAGGCCCCGGACATCCGGCTCTTCACGATGCCCCGGAAATCCGGCCCCCCAGCCCGGACATCCGGCCCCCCTAGCCCGGACATCCGGCGTCTCGAGAAAGCCGGACATCGGCCCGGCCTTGGACATCCGGCCTCCCACTGCCTTGTGATGCATCCGGGACTCGTCCCTTGTACCCCTTCGCCCCGAGACTATATATATACTTGATCCCCTCCTCTTTCTAGGGTTAGCTTAGGTTTTAGCTCATGTTTGTGTGAGAGCCTTGCTCATTCACTTGGTTACTTCTCCTCGGAGCCAGGACCTCTTGGAGAAGATCCCCCAAGCGGATTCAAGACCCCTTCTAGGGTGGACCCCATCAAGACCTCCTCTAGGAGATGAACCTTACCTTGTATCTTTCCTTTTGTTGTTCATGTACCTTGTGGATCTTGTGTGTTTGATTGTCTAGTGGATGTGTGATTGGACTTGTTCTTGAGTGTTTCCCCTTGTGATTTCCCTCCGTTCTTCTCCGTGTTCATCGTGATTCCCGTGGGATCCGCTCCAACGTGAAAGATCGCCCACGTGAGGTTCCGCCCTACATCATCTATGGATCGAGCTTAGGTTGATCACGTTTTGGAGCCCCTACCCTCTTTTCTAGCTTGATTTTGTTGATTTAGGTCCTAAATCCGAAAATCCCCACCAAAAATATAGCCCCAATTTTTTTGTGATTTGTTAGTTTTGATGATGTTTTGTTGATTTTGATCCGTGGATTTGCTTGGTTTCAAGTGGATCTAGCATCTCCCCAAGTTTCCACATCTTTCCTCCACGAAATCCATCAAATTTTGCCCCAGAAATCATCAATTTAAGCCCCCAATTAGAAAATTTACGCCCCAAACGAGATCTGGAATCGTCGGGCGGACATCCGACCTCGGGCGGACATCCGAACCATCCGGCGGACATCCGGGACTAAGCCGGACATCCGGGCCCTGGAGCACCAAAATCGCTCGGTTCTGGACATTCACCCCCGGAAATCCGGACCCTAGCCCCGGATATCCGGCCCCTGTACATTTCAGCGTTCCCATTTCACCGTTTTGTCCATAACTAATTCATCCGGAGTCCGATTTTGACGTTCTTTAGCTCGTTTTGAAGCTATTGACATCCCCCTTCCCACAAAAATACCACCAACACAATTTGACTCCATTAAGTTTTGTGAATTTGGGCATCTTTGCCTAGGGCTTCTGCCACATCCTCCAGCATAACCACCACCGACTTCCATAACCTAACCAATTTTGTTCCCCATAGCATTAGTGGTTGCTTGAGTAGTGATTCGAGTCTCCTAAGGTGTTTGACTACTTAGGGACGATTGCTTCTTCATCAACCACCACCACCACTTCCACATAACCTTGCCCACCATACACTTGAGCAACCCAACTTAACCCAATTGTTGATTGAGCTTTTCGAGTTGTGGCTTGTGTCTCCTAAGGTGTTTGACTACTTAGGGGCGGCAACTTCAACTCCAACACGTGCATAGCCCCTCATTCCACTTCCGCATTGCCAAGTGCAAACCACCACCGCATTCCGCTACCACCATTTGACATTTGTCATTTGAGATTTTGAGTTCGCGGTTTTTCCGTTTCCTAAGGTGTTTCGGCTACTTAGGGACGAGTCTCCATCATCTTGGTATCTACATCAAGAACACCGCCACTCATCATCGCCATAAGGGCGGTAACCTCGACGACACCATTGTATATTCCCCTTGCAAATTGCATTGATAACCCCTAGCCCATTTTGCGTTACTTGCCTATCGAGACTAGCCATTTGAGTATTGCCGGCAACGTTACTTGTGCACATTAGTGATCATACTTCCCATAGCATATATACCATATCATTGTGGTGCATATATTGGTATCATATCTTGTGTCACAAGTTTTTTCCCGCATATACACAATAGCTATCTTGGTTTGTGCATTGTGCAAAGTGGCCATAGAAAAAAAAAGAGAATAAGCTTTTAAGCAAAAGAGAAAGAGCAAAGAGCTTGTAAGCAATAGCCATAGCATCAAATATATCATATGATATCATACTTGATCATCTTGGATCATTGTGAGAGAAATACCGGGAACCATACATACATAGCATACTTGGGATAGAAAGTTCATCCATTTTGCACCTTATAGGTAGTGCACAAGTGTCGTATCCGCCTATTGAGCAATCGTGCTAGCGTCTCTCTTGAGTTGTGCAACACGAACGTTTTGGTGGATTCCACATTTTGAGCTCATTCCTTGGTTGCTCGGCCCCCATTTATCTATCTGTGTGTGTGTTTCCGTGTGCCACATATTGCTATTGGTCTACTTGTTTCGCTTGCGAATTTGTGAATCTCTTTCAACATTATTGACTCTTGCTAACATTTTGCATAAAATTTTTGTGCCACTATCCTCACCGAGTTCTACCATAAGCTTTCATTGATAGGTGTGAGTGAACAAGTCCGGTACCAATTCCACTATTCTTTCATTTCACATTGAGTGAAACGGGATACATCCTCAACTTTGGGAAAATGTAACTTGGTATTGTTTATCTCATTTCCTACTCACCTCTACTCGAGTCTTGTGATGGATAGGCAAGGCATTTCACCTTCGGTCTACAACAACAACGAGGAGTTCGATGCCACAAACAACAACTCCAACGCCAAGATGCAAGCTCAAATGGTGGAGATCAAAGCCCTCGTCAAGGCCTACAAGCGATCTTCCTCATCTTGAGAAGGCGGCTCAAGAGCACATGCTTCCGAGCTACCGTCTCCGGAAAGATCACATCGGCATCGACACCATCACCAACAAGAACGTGAAGGTCAAGAGCTCTACATCAACAACCGCTCAATGACTTCACCATCTCCCTTGGCATCTTCGCCAAGTGACTTCAAGGCATCTTAAGCCTACGGACATACAGCATCTTCACCAACAAGAACCTCAAGGCTACGCTCAAGAGAAGCTCCCCAAGCTCAAGTCCGCGACTTCCACGAGCTACTACGACCTCGACATCGACCACGAGATTCCTTTCTATGGGACTCAAGAACCCGAGGAGTACCTCGAGTGGGAGCGTTTGATGGACGACTACCTCAAGCTACATCAAGTTCCTCCGAAGATCAAGTGAAGTGCGCCACAAGAAACTTCCACGACTACGCCTCGACATGGTGGCTTCACACACCTTGAGTGCTACGAGATGAGTTGGTCCAAGATGAAGAGAGCTTTGCGGTGAGAGTTCGTGCCTCCAACCTACAAGGAACAACTTGGCGCCAATTGGAGAACACCACCCAAGGATCCAAGTCCATCGACAAGTACTTCAAGGAGATGAAGATTGCCTTGACGAGCAGCGTGGGCGACCCCATTTCGATGAAGTTCCACTTCATGATGGGATTACACTGTGACATCTCCAAGACCATCTTCCTCGAGAACTACAAGTCCATTGGCGACTACTACATTGGTGCTCTCAAAGGCGGAACAAGAACTCATGAAGGCCAAGGCTTCTCCACCCCAAGCACACTTCATGGAGACCAAGCTCTCGACAAGCATGAGGCTAGTACCACCACGATGTCCAAGCCGACAAGCTCCAAGGCGATGCTCCCAAGTGCAACTTCACCGCCATCCCTCTTTGTGGCATTGATGATGCCGAGTCTACCTTGACTCTTTTTCAAGATGGTGCGGCGACAAATGCGACTACGGAGACCTTCAAGGACCAATCTTTGGAGGCAAGCGACAAGGTGGCGAGCAAGGATGATGCTTCCATCTTAGGGGCGAGGCGATGATGTGCCATCTTGGCCTTCATCCACGGCAGCGACTACGAGACGGTTGAGCATGGGATTTTCCCTTGACCACCAGCGATGTCCGATGACTTGAGTGACTTTTGCCACCATATTGAGAGCGAGAGTGACTTCACCACTAGCCACATACATGATGAGTTGCCCCAATTCTCATGTGAGGAGAGCCACAACCACCACCCGAGTGAGATGAGTGACTCCACCATACGTGAGTTTGAGTGCACCTATTTTGAGGGAGTGAGTGAACCACCACATAGAGAGTGAGATAGTTGATAGGTCATGTGAGGCCACTTTCAACACTAACGACTTGACCTCTACCTCTATTGTGTCTTCTCATTTGGTGCTAGGTCCCATATATGATGGCCTTGATCCTCGGCGATTTCGTCCTCCCTTTGGACAAGGCGATGGCCATGGTGGACTATGATGCACCCCCACATGGTTCCATCAAGATGAAGATGACCACCATTTGGTCTTTCCCACCTCACCTACAACACTTGAGTGGAATGACAAAGGTAACATAGGTGACGGTGATGCTCTAGTCCCACTAGTGGACATTCTTGAGATTGATTGCTTGCATGATGTTGATCCACCTAGTACCATGCTTCACGCTAGTATGATTTCCCCATGTGATGATTTGCCCATTTATGATGAATATGATGATTCTCATGTGGAGTCTATTAGTTGTGATGCTATGTTACATAGGATTTCCTATGACAATTCTTTAGGTCACATCATGTTTGCTAATCCGCTTGACTTGTCATATGCTATGCATGAGATCAACCATATGTCTTATTTGCAATCTCTCCATAGTGACTATGCATATGCCATTCAAATAAACCCAATTTGCACATATGGCATAGATGACAAGCCCATGGTTATTGGCATTTGTTTTTCTTGTGATGATATTGATATGCTCCCTTTGCATCATTTATCTCATATGCCATGCCATGCCCACCTAGCTTCGAATATGCATTGTTTTGGATGTTGTCCATTTTCTCCAAATGATGTTTCCAATATTTCTCATGAGGAGACCCCCATAGTTTCCTCACACATGTTAGGATAATTTGATCCATCCTATTCATTGCATGATTCCCATACTTGTGTGCACCATATGCTCCCCATGAAGAAACATGCTATCGATCGCCATATACTTGCATTATCAATTTGTGTCCCCATCGTGTCATACATAATAACTATTCTTTCATGATGGATGACATGTTCTTATACCATGCATCAAATTTCTTTGAGCATTTCTTATCTTGTGCTAACTCACACGTGCACATACACATCATGATGGATGATGTGTACATTTACTACGCGCACAATTTCTTTGGTTTGTGTCTCTTTTGTGCAGGTACCCATGAATACTTGTCAACTTCGCAATCCCACGAGTTGACAAAGCGAGCTCTAGAGAGCAATGATGACTTGGGATCCCATGGATTGCCTTTCCCACCGCTCACTTGGCAAACACTTGGCGCATCTCTTTTACATGGCCCTCACATGGTTATGGGTTGTTGTTCATTACATATCATATGCCCATCTTGCCATGTTCACTTTGCATGATATGCTCATTCCTATACCTTTGACATGCATTTGTGACCCATGCTTTGCATTACACATGATGATTGATTCTCGTACTTGTATGTGTATTTGCAAGCTTGGTGGAGATATTGCTTATTATTGCCATGTTTCTTTTGTGCACCATTCCTATGATGATACTTTCATCTTGCTTTGTGTTACGTGCTTGCGATATGTCATGTGCATTCCCTATGCCTATTATTTGCTCACATGACATGATTGCCATGCTTTACTCTAGTGTGTTGCATCTTCGCTCCACTAGTTTGCACGACTTGATTACTATGCTCGCTTATGTTGCATCACCAATGATTCATACGTGCGCTCATTTCATGCGGTTGATGACAACCATCTATATGCTTTGCACATGATTCATATTGCTTCTTGTCATATATCTCTATGTGTTGCCTCCCTCATGATAGAGCGAGTTGCCATGTATTGAGTGCAACAACGATTCTCTTCTTGCTCATGAGATTGCCCCCATAGCATTCTCGCATATATTTGGAGATTTTGACATAATTCTTGTGAAGCATGCTTGTCTTAACTCTTTGCACCATATACCTAGTGCCATGAATATTGTCATTGTTGCATCATATTATTCATGCACTTGTCCTTCTAATGGTTTTGTGCAAAGATGAGAACCATCATGATGGATGATGTGTTTATCTACCATGCGCATCGTTCTTTGTTTTGTTTTGTGCATGTGTAGGATACTTGGACTTTGTGTCGGCGTCCACGTCACGTGAGTTGACCATTCGAGCTCTTGAGAGCGAACCACCTTCTACCACGACGATTCTACATCGCACTTGTTTGTGCTTCGGCATTGTGAAGGACGCACAAGGACACACTTTCAAGGTGACATCCTTCTTGAGCTGGGATATTGTGGATCATACTTCATGTGTTGCTTGCACCATTTGCCCGCATGTTCGAGATATTTCTTTCACCAATGATGGCCACATTTCCATGCTTCATGATATATATACCTTGTGTGTTGCATCCAATTCTTGGACTACTTGCTACTATCATATGGTTGGTTGCACCAATATCATTTCTTCACATATGCCATGTCCCATTGATTGCTACATGCTTGACTTGATTGCCTCACACATGATGAACAATTGCTCTTTCTATTGTGTTGAGTGCCATACTATCTTCACTACACCCTATGCAAATTATGCTTGGATTGTCTTGCACTTGACCAATGTGTTTAGACACTTCATTTTATTTGGTGTTGTGAATACTTCCTATGCCTACCATCGACCATTTGTCGGCGCTTTATGCATGCTTGCTATGACCTTGAGGTGGATGCTTATGCTCTTGTCACACATATTTGCATCTCTACCTCACATTTACATGCTTGTTCCCATGATATTTTTGCTTGTGCTCGATTGATATGCTTACATGCCATGTCACAATCCTTTGTCACACCCTATGCTATGCTTGATGACAACACTTGTTTGGTGAATCACCTCTTGAATGCTTGGTTTTGCACTAACGCTAACCACATTTGTTTTTCCAAGTTTTGTTCTATTTACTCCTTTTGAAGGAATCACAAGATGGTGCGACATTGGAGAGTGCCCATTTGAGCTTCACGATGGCGAGAGTTTGGTGATCGACCACTTTGACACGGCACCGCCATCTCTTTCCCATGGTGATTGGTTTTCGATCCGAGGTCGGATCCTTTCCAAGGGGAGGGATTATGCGGAGCATCCTCTGATCATCACCATGTCAAGAGTCCGTTTGGCAAGTGACACGTCGACCTCTTCTTCACATACACAAAGGTGAATCTTCTCCTTTACATCGTGCTCACTTGACCCCTTCGAGGATGGTATACTACTTGACACTTCCCCCTATGCATGCCTAGGTACCAAGGAGACCCTCTCGGAGATGCTCGGAAGGATGGACAAGTCCCCAAGTACAAGGATGAAGGAACTCGACGAGAGGAACCGGAGAAATCTGCAGAGCCCGGACATCCGGCGTCAGCCCGGACATCCGGCGTCAGCCCGGACATCCGGCCCGTCCAGCAAGCCCGGACATCCGGCCAGGACCCCGGACATCCGGCCCCTGGAGGCTCCAACACAGCCGCCGCAACTCAGCCACAAAAGCTACAGGGCCCGGACATCCGGCCCCCAGGCCCCGAACATCCGGCCCCCAGGCCCCGGACATCCGGCTCTTCACGATGCCCCGGAAATCCGGCCCCCCAGCCCGGAAATCCGGCCTCACCCGCACCCGAATCGGCAGAACCAGCCCGCCAGCCGGACATCCGGCCCCCTAGCCGGACATCCGGCGTCTCGGGAAAGCTTGGGACATCCGGCCCGGCCTTGGGACATCCGGCCTCCCACTGCCTTGTGATGCATCCGGGACTCGTCCCTTGTACCCCTTCGCCCGAGACTATATATACTTGATCCCTCCTCTTTCTAGGGTTAGCTTAGGTTTTAGCTCATGTTTGTGTGAGAGCCTTGCTCATCCACTTGGTTACTTCTCCTCGGGCCAGGACCTCTTCGGAGAAAGATCCCCAAGCGGATTCAAGACCCCCTTCTAGGGTGGACCCCATCAAGACCTCCTCTCGGAGATGAACCTTACCTTGTATCTTTCCTTTTGTTGTTCATGTACCTTGTGGATCTTGTGTGTTTGATTGTCTAGTGGATGTGTGATTGGACTTGTTCTTGAGTGTTTCCCTTGTGATTTCCTCCGTTCTTCCCGTGTTCATCGTGATTCCCCGTGAGGATCCGCTCCAACGTGAAAGATCGTCCACGTGAGGGTTCCGCCCTACATCATCTATGGATCGAGCTTAGGTTGATCACGTTTTGGAGCCCCTACCCTCTTTTTCTAGCTTGATTTTGTTGATTTCGTCCTAAATCCGAAAATCCCCACCAAAAAAATAGCCCCAAATTTTTTGTGATTTGTTAGTTTTGATGATGTTTTGTTGATTTTGATCCGTGGATTTGCTTGGTTTCAAGTGGATCTAGCATTCCCCAAGTTTCCCCATCTTTCCTCAACAAAATCCATCAAATTTTGCCCCAAAATCATCAATTTCCGCCCCAATTCGAAAATTTCCGCCCCAAACGAGATCTCTGGAATCGTCGGGCGGACATCCGAACCTCAGTCGGACATCCGGGCCATCCGGCCGGACATCCGGGCCCCAAGCCGGACATCCGGGCCCTGGAGCACCAAAATCGCTCGGTTCTGGACATTCACCCCCGGAAATCCGGCCCATAGCCCCGGATATCCGGCCCCTGTACATTTCAGCGTTCCCATTTCACCGTTTTGTCCATAACTAATTCATCCGGAGTCCGATTTTGACGTTCTTTAGCTCGTTTTGAAGCTATTGACATCCCCCTTCCCACAAAATACCACCAACACAATTTGACTCCATTAAATTTTGTGGATTTTGGCATCTTTGCCTAGGGCTTCCGCCACATCCTCCGCATAACCACCACCGACTTCCGCAACCTAACCAATTTTGTTCCCCATAGCATTAGTGGTTGCTTGAGTAGTGATTCGAGTCTCCTAAGGTGTTTCGCTACTTAGGGACGATTGCTTCTTCATCAACCACCACCACCACTTCCACATAACCTTGCCCACCATACACTTCCGACAACCCAACTTAACCCAATTGTTGATTGAGCTTTTTCGAAGTTGTGGCTTGTGTCTCCTAAGGTGTTTCGGCTACTTAGGGACGACAACTTCAACTCCGACACGTGCATAGCCCATCATTCCACTTCCGCATTGCCAAGTGCAAACCACCACCGCATTCCCGCTACCACCATTTGACATTTGTCATTTGAGATTGTAGCGACCTGACCCAACATCGGTCAAGTCTCTGTGTCTGTACCATCCCAAGATCATGCTGGTACCCACAGTACATCGATAAAGTAATCAAAGTTCAATCACACCTGAATTTTATTACACGATTCTCATATAGAGTCTTTATTACAAGGGAATAAATTCGGCTCAAGGCCAACTCATGAGAAATAAACTACTAATGCTTTGAGCGTCGAGGTAAAGCGAGTCCATCCAGACTCCAAAGGGCAATCGCCAATGGCGGGCGTAGCCTCACTCTGATCGGAATATATCTACGCAACATAATACGTTGCAGCCATGTAAATCGACTTTTGGAATAAGTGGCAAGTCATGAAGAATAACAATAATAAAGTTACTACCTCTATATGCATTTTTGGCTGTGGAGCTCTAAGTTTCATCATTTTTGCGTAAAGCCAATTTTATCCTACTACAGTGGACTTATTTGCAAATTACTACAAATTGTTGGTAGTTATTGAGATGGTTCCGCCAACCAATATCTCGTTCCCAATTATTAAGTCATAAACCCTCAAATTAAATCATTATTTTTAGTGTTGAGATATCCGAATACTTCCAAGTTCCAGAGGCTCAAATGTCCGTAGCAAGGGACACGGCTAATCGATTAGGTTATAACTCTGCAGAGGTTTGCGCACTTTCCCTTAAGAATCATTCCCTCCTTTAAAGTCTTCGCACTTCATGGTGTTTGAAGACGGACAGATGAAACAGGGTCTTCCAAAGAGTTCTTACGGCCACTGCGGTACCCATCCAATCCTACCGTTCGTCTACTTCTCGTAATCTTGGCCCAGCCAGCGTCACTACTAGGGTCAACTGACCAGAGCCCATAATGGCTTGCGGCTGCACGATAAGCTTCGGTCATGGGGCATCCATCCTTCTCTTCGTGGCTGGGTGAAGCTTTCCAAGGATGTCATGGCGCTTCTCCATGCATCCCGCCACCACTGGGTGCTCCAGGTGCCCGTCGGCAACCGTCCTCCACCCAAAGTAGTGATTTTCCGAAGTCCATCTTGATCATTGTAGTCCATGGGTTGTCATCATCATTGACTCTCACATCTTGCTTATGAATTTCACTCATCCCAAATCCCGTCTACGAGCATAGCAAAATAACTACTACGTCCGGGGTCATGGTAACAAGGATTTGGTTCATCCTACCACATGATACTACTCAAGTTTAATGACTTCAAGATTTCACTACTGCATGCAATGGTGGGTGGTGACAACTACTAATGCATAAAAACATAGGTATAGAAATAACATGATCAAGACTTGCCTTGCTGATGATCCTCGTAAGCTAAAGAGTCGTAGTAGCAAGCTTCGCACTCCGGAAACTCTACCGAGACAAACAATGAACATAATAAGCAAAACAATAGGATCACATAACACAACATAACAGAAATAATATAACACAACAAAGCAACCAAAACCAAATCCAAAGGAAAAACTCAAAGAAACCAATTCAAAGTTTTTCCCTATTCCAAATAATAACAAAAATAGTTTTTATATAACAAAATTTCTTAATATAACCTAATCATGGTTTTAGGTTAACTTAACGAGAAAAGGATGAACTAAGCAACTAGGAGCAAAAAGAATTAATTAAATAGCTATTATAAATCTCATTTTAGGCCTAATCAAATTTCTATTAAGAAAATTAATTTAAAACTTTTATTATTTATAAATAAAAGTTCATCTACTAGAATGACAGAAACTAACCTAGAATAACTAATCACAAGTTAAAAATAAATTAATTTACTAATTAATTAATTAGGAAAACGAGGAACTAGTCAATTAATTAGGATTAATAGGATTCTGCCTAGAATTAATTATTTATTAATCCTAAAATACCAAAGTTAATTTCTAGGGTTTGGCAATATCAGAATAAAGTGATTGCAAAAGATTCATGCAAAAAATAATTTTTCTAACTAAAACTATAGCAGATTTGCTATTCTGACTAAAACAATATTAAAGCATTTTAATTATTTTTAACATAGCTAAATATATGTTTTTCAGAAACTACATAAAATTTGCAATCCAACAAAAAAAGAATCACTAAAAAATATTAAACAGAACAAAAGATATACATTTTTGAAATTTGAAACAAATCGGCTAAAACAGAAAATCTAAATAAAAGAAAAAAAAAAGCCTAATGGTCCTAAACTATGCACTAGGCGTCAGATAGACTAAATGGGCCTAGGGTTTAACTAACAGAACCGGCCTAACTAAAATAAACCTAACTAATAAAAATAAACCGCTCATTTGGCGGTTTCTAACTAAAACATACCCCTTGAGGGCTTCTAATCGTAGCCATACGATTGGGATCGGACGGGAGGGAAATTCGAGACTCACCGGACTCGGCGGCAATGGCGGCGGCGAGAGTGCTCCGGGTGTTGAGTCGTCAGCGAGCTTGGCGACGTCAGAGATCTTGAGGAGCTCGGGGAGGGTTCGGTGGTGTTGGGATGGTCGGGGGGCACCCGAGCGGCGACGGCGAGGGTTTTTGGCGGCGGAGGTGAGCTCGGGCTCCGGCGTGCTTCGGGAGAGAGAGGGAGAGGGGCTCCGGCGAGGCTAAGGGGGGGAATGGGGTGCGGGGGGCTTGGCTTATATAGCCAGGGGGTCGGGCGAGGGGCGGAAGGGCATCGGGGGCTGTCGGGGATCCCGGATCCTTCGGGATCCGGTGGATCTCCGGCGAGGTGCGGGGCTTGGGCGAGGGGGAAGAAGAGAGGGGCGGGGCCCGCTGGTCAGTGAGGGAGAGAGGGGAGGTTGGTCGGGTGGCGGACCACAGGGTTTTCAGGCGAGGGGTGCGGGAGGTGCAGTTGGGCTGGCTGTTGGCCTAGTGGGCAGTTTCTTGGGCAGTCTTGAGGTGGCCGAGGGTTAGGTGGCGCTGGCTGGGCACAGGTGGCTGGTGGCGCCTTAGAAGAGTTTTTTTTTTTATTTTTTAATTAAAACAAAACCAAAATAAAACCTAAACTATAAATATTTTATATAGGGTATATATATACCAAAATGATCGGGAATATTCCCTTTCATTTGAACATTTTCCAAAAGGCAAAATCCAAACTTTATGAAAATCCATTTTTCAAATTCAAATAAAATTCAGATTTGAATCCAAATCTTTTGGCAAGGTTTTCCTCTGATATTTTTTGGAGTGTCATGTTTACTCCTCTCATACTTTTGATCAAGTATTTATCGGGCATAGTTTTGAATTGTTTCCCACATGCCAAAGTTTGGAATTCAAATTCAAACTCAAAACTCTCTGAAACTTCAAATGGCATTCAAATTCAACAGGATGCATAGGATGCTTAGCTATAATTGTAAAACATTCCAAATAGGAAATTTGGGATGTTACAAACCTACCCACCTTAAGATGAATCTCGCCCTCGAGATTCGGGTTGGCTAGCAAATAGGTGCGGATGGTCTCGACGAAGATCTTCTTCGCGTTCCCAGGTGGCTTCTTCCTCGGTGTGGTGACTCCACAGCACCTTGCAGAACTTGATGACTTTGCTGCGGGTGACTCTGCTTGCGGTCTCGAGAATTCGGACGGGTTTCTCCTTGTAAGTCAAATCACTGTCAAGTTGTATGGCCTCTAGGGGCACTGTGTCTCTCAACGGAACATCGGCCATGTCGGCATGACACTTCTTGGTGAGAAACATGGAAAACATCATGAACTCCGGACAATCCTTCCGGCAATTCCAACTTGTATGCAACTTCTCCCACGGCGTTCGAGGATTTTGTAGGGGCCAATGAATCGGGTGCTAACTTTCCCTTGACTCCAAACCTCTTGATTCCACGAAGTGAGACACACGAAGATATGCTCGGTCTCCGACTTCGTAAGTTACCTCCTTGCGCTTCTTTGTCGGCATAACTCTTACATCTTGGTGTGCTATCTTGAGCCTATCTCGTATCAGCTTGACTTTCTCTTCGGAATCCTTGATAAGATCGGAACCGAAAAGTGATCGATCTCCAACACTATGAGTTCCACGGGAAATTTGTGGTTCCCTATGTTGAGGGTTGCAGGACAGCTTAAACCTGCCATCATTTCTCCTCCTGCGGGCCCGGCCGAAGGGGCTTCTAAGGGTCCTAATGCAATCCGTGCTTATCCACAACTACCCTTGATATGAATGAATGCGTTGCACGAGAATCAAAGAGAACCAAAAGCGAGCGTGAATTCAATAAAACTTACCAACCACGATTGTCGGCTGATCATAGACGTCCTCCACGTTGATGTGGTTCACACGAGCACGAGGGAGCGGATTGGGCTTCTTCGCTGAGCCTCCATTGCCATTACCATTCCTCTGCTTGGCCTCCGGGCGGTCGGTGGCATAGTGCCCCTGTCTTCCGGCACTTGAAGCGGTGATGTGGCTTAGATCCTTCGGAGCCGAGGCGAAGCGGTCTTGATTGCCATTACCATTTCCATTGCCATTGCCATGGCCTGACTTGTTGTCACGGCTGCGGTTGTTCCCATTTCCTCCATGGTTATGACCTCCATGGTTATGATGGGTGTGCCCTCCACGAGTCTGGTGCATAGCGGGGCTTCTGAGCTCTGAGTTGTGCTTCCCTTGGCTGTACTTCCGCTTGCGGCTTTCTATCTGCTGCTGCTTGCCTTCAAGAATGGTGGCCTTGTCTACCAGCTCCACGGTAGTTGTTGAAAGTAGCCACAATAAGCTGCATGCTTTACGGTTCATCATTGAGTCCCTCAAGGAACTTCTCACCTTGGCGGCATCTGTGGCCACATCATCGAGGGGCATAGCGAGCAAGCTTGCTGAATTCATCCACGTCTTGTGCCGCGATGCGATTCCCTGGCGTAAGTTGCGGAACTCACGCTTCTTGAGACTCATGGCTCCAGGTGAGACATGAGCGGTCTGAAAACTGCTTTGGAATTGATCCCAAGTGATGCCACCCGGGGAAAAGTGGCGGTGTAATTCTCCCACCAAGAAGCTGCAGGTCCATCCGGTTGATGCGGCAAAGCGCACCTTCTCAAAGATCGGTGCATCCAACGGTGACTAGCTCCTTCCGATTTTATGCGGAGCCAATCATCAGCCACAATTGGCTCGGTGCTACTAGAGAACAACTTGGCGGATTCAACCTCGTAAATCGAGTCAAGTTGTCCCACGATGGGTGGTGGCGGTGGATTGTTGGCGGTGTTGTTACGATTCTGAATAAGGAGTTGCATCGGTGCATTACTGCTGCTGGAGCGGTGGGTGAGCTCGGCGGAAACCAAAGGTCACGTCTCGGAGGCATCTGGTGTTTTGGAGTGGGTGAGAAGATTAGAATAGAACAAGGGTCTATGAGAATAACACTACCCACATGAATGCACAATCATAACACACCAAACATTTATTCATTCCCACTCAAACATGGTTCAAACTCGATTACAAAAGCTCATGACTAATCGAAGGAAAAACATCGGCCTAACTGATCGACGAAAAAGTAAAAGATAACATGGTGGTCGACTAAACAGTCTTCATCAGTGGCGCCTCTTCTTGGGGTTTCCTTGGTGGTACTCCTTCAAAATCCTGATCATTGCTCACGAGGGTGCTTCGTCTCCACTCGGGTAAAGGTCCTCTCCCAAGTCCATCTTCTCCTCTATCGCGGCAAGCTTCATCTTGGTCGTCATTTGTCTCCATGAAGTCCGTGATTTCTTCCTCATGGCCAAGGAAGTCTGCAGCGTGCCTTCTCCTCCGATTCGATTCGCGGAACAAAAGCCTCCGGTGTGTCTTGAGATTCTGGCGAGTCTGAATCTCCCGTTTCACGAGAAGACACTCCAAGTCCTGGATGTAAGAAAGAGTGGAATCGTCCTCGATGGTGCGGATGATATCTCCATTCCTTGCCTGCGAGAAACCATGGCGAGGTCTCGAGTGATCGAGCTCGGCCCTGTACTCCTCTCGGAGATGTCCAAGCGCTCGGTAGATCGCCACGTCCCTTCCGATGATCCGGTTGAACTCGGTGAACTCAAAGTTGATAGGCTCCGTGTGTCCTCCAAAGGTCCTCCACAGGATATGCACCTCAATCACATGGCGGGTGTCCGTCGGAAGTGCATTAGTGGGTTTCCGGTGATCGAGGGCGAGCAATCTTCACAGCTTCACCATCTGGACCAGCTTCCTTCCGAAGGGCATCGTCTCATCGGGTGGCAGAACTCCGGTAGCAAAAGCGGGGTGAACTCGACGGCCATCTAGAATGTTGCAAAGGGAGAAGAGTCGAGAATAGAGCAGGGAAGAATTATAGAATGAAAAAGGGTTCAAAGTAAATGGTCTCTCGCTTATGGCTTTCCGATCCTAGGGTTACGATCCTCACGGTCGGCGTGTGCTCTGATACCATCTCTGTGGCGACCTGACCCAACATCGGTCAAGTCTACGTATGCATTCATCCCAAGATCATCTTTGGTACCCACAAGACATCGATAAAGTAATCAAAGTTCAATCACACCTGAATTTTATTACACGATTCTCATATAGAGTCTTTATTACAAGGGAATAAATTCGGCTCAAGGCCAACTCATGAGAAATAAACTACTAATGCTGCGGAGCGTCGAGGTAAAGCGAGTCCATCCGACTCCAAAGGGCAATCGCCAGCGCGGGCGTAGCCTCACTCTGATCGGAATATATCTACGCAACATAATACGTTGCAGCCATGTAGGTCAGCTTTTGGAATAAGGCGGCAAGTCATGAAGAATAACAATAATAAAGTTACTACCTCTATATGCATTTTTTGGTGTGGAGCTCTAAGTTTCATCATTTTTGCGTAAAGCCAATTTTATCCTACTACAAAGTGGACTTATTTGCAAATTACTACAAATTGTTGGTAGTTATTGAGATGGTTCCGCCAACCAATATCTCGTTCCCAATTATTAAGTCATAAACCCTCAAATTAAATCATTATTTTTAGTGTTGAGATATCCGAATACTTCCAAGTTCCAGAGGCTCAAATGTCCGTAACCGGGGACACGGCTAATCGATTAGGTTATAACTCTGCAGAGGTTTAGCACTTTCCCATAAGAATCATTCCCTCCTTTAAAGTCTTCGCACTTCATGGTGTTTGAAGACGGGACGAATGAAACGAGGTCTTCCAAAGAGTTCTTGGCCCTTGCCGGTACCCATCCAATCCTACCGTTCGTCTACTTCTCGTAGTACCGTCCAGCCAGCGTCACTACTAGGGTCAACCCAGCGAGCCCATAATGGCTTGCGGCTGCAGAGTAAGCTTCCGGTCATGGGGCATCCATCCTTCTCTTCGTGGCTGGGTGAAGCTTTCCATGAGGATGTCATGGCGCTTCTCCATGCATCCGGCCACCACTGGGTGCTCCAGGTGCCCGTCGGCCAAATCCTCCACCCGGTAGTGATTTTCCGAAGTCCATCTTGATCATTGTAGTCCATGGGTTGTCATCATCATTGACTCTCACATCTTGCTTATGAATTTCACTCATCCCAAATCCCGTCTACGAGCATAGCAAAATAACTACTACGTCCCGGGGTCATGGTAACAAGGGGATTTGGTTCATCCTACCACATGATACTACTCAAGTTTAATGACTTCAAGATTTCACTACTGCATGCAATGGTGGGTGGTGACAACTACTAATGCATAAAAACATAGGTATAGAAATAACATGATCAAGACTTGCCTTGCTGATGATCCTCGTAAGCTAAAAAATTAAGTAGTAGCAAGCTTCGCACTCCGGAAACTCTACCGAGACAAACAATGAACATAATAAGCAAAACAATAGGATCACATAACACAACATAACAGAAATAATATAACACAACAAAGCAACCAAAACCAAATCCAAAGGAAAAACTCAAAGAAACCAATTCAAAGTTTTTCCCTATTCCAAATAATAACAAAAATAGTTTTATATAACAAAAATTTCTTAATATAACCTAATCATGGTTTTAGGTTAACTTAACGTAAAAGGATGAACTAAGCAACTAGGAGCAAAAAGAATTAATTAAATAGCTATTATAAATCTCATTTTAGGCCTAATCAAATTTCTATTAAGAAAATTAATTTAAAACTTTTATTATTTATAAATAAAAGTTCATCTACTAGAATGACAGAAACTAACCTAGAATAACTAATCACAAGTTAAAAATAAATTAATTTACTAATTAATTAATTAGGAAAACAGGAACTAGTCAATTAATTAGGATTAATAGGATTCTGCCTAGAATTAATTATTTATTAATCCTAAAATACCAAAGTTAATTTCTAGGGTTTGGCAATATCAGAATAAAGTGATTGCAAAAGATTCATGCAAAAATAATTTTTCTAACTAAAACTATAGCAGATTTGCTATTCTGACTAAAACAATATTAAAGCATTTTTAATTATTTTTAACATAGCTAAATATATGTTTTTCAGAAACTACATAAAATTTGCAATCCAACAAAAAAGAATCACTAAAAATATTAAACAGAACAAAAGATATACATTTTTGAAATTTGAAACAAATCGGCTAAAACAGAAAATCTAAATAAAAGAAAAAAAAGCCTAATGGTCCTAAACTATGCACTAGGCGTCGGATAGACTAAATGGGCCTAGGGTTTAACTAACAGAACCGGCCTAACTAAAATAAACCTAACTAATAAAATAAACCGCTCGGCTGGCAGTTTTCTAACTAAAACATACCCCTTGAGGCTTCTAATCGTAGCCTTACGATTGGGATCGGACGGGGAGGAAATTCGGGGACTCACCGGGACTCCACGGCGGGCGGCGGCGGCGAGAGTGCTCCGGTGTTGAGTCGTCAGCGAGCTTGGCGAGGCGTCGAGGGATCTTGAGGCTCGGGGAGGTTCGGTGGTGTTGGGGAGGTCGGGGGCACCAGGCGGCGGCGAGGTTTTGGCGGCGGAGGTGAGCTCGGGGCTCGGCGTGCTCGGGAGAGAGAGGAGAGGGCTCCATGAGGCTAAGGGAATGGGGTGCGGGGGCTTGGCTTATATAGCCGGTGGGTCAGGCGAGGCGGAAGGGCATCGGCTGTCGGGGATCCGGATCCTTGGGATCCGGTGGATCTCCCATGAGGTGCGGGCTTAGGCGAGGAAGAAGACAGTGGGCCCGCTGGTCGATGAGGGAGAGAGGAGGGTTGGTCGGGTGGCGGACCACAGGGTTTTCAGGCGAGGTGCGGGAGTCTGTTGGTCAGCCTGTTGGCCTAGTGGGCCGGTTTCTTTGGGCAGTCAAAAGTGGGTGGCCGAGGGGTTAGGTGGCGCTGGGCACAGGTGGCTGGCCGGCGCCTTAGAAGAGTTTTTTTTTTATTTTTTTAATTAAAACAAAACCAAAAATAAAACCTAAACTATAAATATTTTATATAGGGTATATATATACCAAAATGATCAGGGGAATATTCCCTTTCATTTGAACATTTTTCCAAAGGCAAAATCCAAACTTTATGAAAATCCATTTTTTCAAATTCAAATAAAATTCAGATTTGAATCCAAATCTTTTAGCAAGGTTTTCCTCTGATATTTTTGGAGTGTCATGTTTACTCCTCTCATACTTTTGATCAAGTATTTATCGGGTATAGTTTTTGAATTGTTTCCCACATGCCAAAGTTTGGAATTCAAATTCAAACTCAAAACTCTCTGAAACTTCAAATGGCATTCAAATTCAACAGGATGCATAGGATGCTTAGCTATAATTGTAAAACATTCCAAATAGGAAATTTGGGATGTTACAGAGATTTTGAGTTCGCGGTTTTTCCGTTTCCTAAGGTGTTTCGGCCACTTAGGGACGAGTCTCCATCATCTTGGTATCTACATCAAGAACACCGCCACTCATCGCCATAAAGCGACGGTAACCTCGGCGACACCATTGTATATTCCCTTGCAAATTGCATTGATAACCCCTAGCACATTTTGCGTTACTTGCCTCTGAGACTAGCCATTTGAGTATTGCCGCAACGTTACTTGTGCACATTAGTGATCATACTTCCCATAGCATATATACCATATCATTGTGGTGCATATATTGGTATCATATCTTGTGTCACAAGTTTTTCCATATATACACAATAGCTATCTTGGTTTGTGCATTGTGCAAAGTGGCCATAGAAAAAAAAGAGAATAAGCTTTTAAGCAAAGAGAAAGAGCAAAGAGCTTGTAAGCAATAGCCATAGCATCAAATATATCATATGATATCATACTTGATCATCTTGGATCATTGTGAGAGAAACACCGAACCATACATACATAGCATACTTGGGATAGAAAGTTCATCCATTTTGCATCTTATAGGTAGTGCACAAGTGTCGTATCCGCCTATTGAGCAATCGTGCTAACGTCTCTCTTGAGTTGTGCAACACGAGCGTTTTGGTGGATTCCACATTTTGAGCTCATTCCTTGGTTGCACGGCCCCCATTTATCTATCCGTGTGTGTGTTTCCGTGTGCCACATATTGCTATTGGTCTACTTGTTTCGCTTGCGAATTTGTGAATCTCTTTCAACATTATTGACTCTTGCTAACATTTTGCATAAAATTTTTGTGCCACTATCCTCACCGAGTTCTACCATAAGCTTTCATTGATAGGTGTGAGTGAACAAGTCCGGTACCAATTCCACTATTCTTTCATTTCACATTGAGTGAAGCAGGATACATCCTCAACTTTGGGAAAAGGTAACTTGGTATTGTTTATCTCATTTCCTACTCACCTCTACTCGAGTCTTGTGATGGATAGGCAAGGCATTTCACCTTCGGTCTACAACAACAACGAGAAGTTCGATGCCACGAACAACAACTCCAACGCCAAGATGCAAGCTCAAATGGAGGAGATCAAAGCCCTCGTCAAGGCCTACAAGCGATCTTCCTCATCTTGAGAAGACGCTCAAGATCACATGCCTCCGAGCTACCATCTCCATCAAGATCACATCGGCATCGACATCATCACCACCGACAAGAACGTGAAGGTCATGAGCTCTACATCAACAACCGCTCAATGACTTCACCATCTCCCTTGGCATCTTCGCCAAGCGACTTCAAGGCATCTTCGCCTACGGACATACGGCATCTTCGCCAACAAGAACCTCAAGGCTACGCTCAAGAGAAGCTCCCCAAGCTCAAGTCCGCGACTTCCACGAGCTACTACGACCTCGACATCGACCACGAGATTCCTTTCTATGGGACTCAAGAACCCGAGGAGTACCTCGAGTGGGGCGTTTGATGGACGACTACCTCAAGCTACATCAAGTTCCTCCGAAGATCAAGTGAAGTGCGCCACAAGAAACTTCCACGACTACGCCTCGACATGGTGGCTTCACACACCTTGGTGCTACGAGATGAGTTGGTCCAAGATGAAGAGAGCTTTGCGGTGAGAGTTCGTGCCTCCAACCTACAAGGAACAACTTCGGCGCCAATTGGAGAACACCACCCAAGGATCCAAGTCCATCGACAAGTACTTCAAGGAGATGAAGATTGCCTTGCGACGAGCGGCGTGGGCGACCCCATTTCGATGAAGTTCCACTTCATGATGGGATTGCACAACCACATCTCCAAGACCATCTTCCTCGAGAACTACAAGTCCATTGGCGACTACTACATTGGTGCTCTCAAGGCGGAACAAGAACTCATGAAGGCCAAGGCTTCTCCACCCCAAGCACACTTCATGGAGACCAAGCTCTCGACAAGCATGAGGCTAGTACCACCACGATGTCCAAGCCCGACAAGCTCCAAGGCGATGCTCCCAAGTGCAACTTCACCGCCATCCCTCTTTGTGGCATTGATGATGCCGAGTCTACCTTGACTCTTTTTCAAGATGGTGCGGCGACAAGTACGACTACGAAGACCTTCAAGGACCAATCTTTGGAGGCAAGCGACAAGGTGGCAAGCAAGGATGATGCTTCCATCTTAGGAGGCGAGAGCGATGATGTGCCATCTTCGGCCTTCATCCACGACGACGACTACGAGACGGTTGAGCATGGGATTTTCCCTTCGACCACGGCGATGTCCGATGACTTGAGTGACTTTTGCCACCATATTGAGAGCGAGAGTGACTTCACCACTAGCCACATACATGATGAGTTGCCCCAATTCTCATGTGAGGAGAGCCACAACCACCACCCGAGTGAGATGAGTGACTCCACCATACGTGAGTTTGAGTGCACCTATTTTGAGGGAGTGAGTGAACCACCACATAGAGAGAGTGAGATAGTTGATAGGTCATGTGAGACCACTTTCAACACTAACGACTTGACCTCTACCTCTATTGTGTCTTCTCATTTGGTGCTAGGTCCCATATATGATGACGCGCCGATCCTCGACGACTTCGTCCTCCCTTTGGACAAGACGATGGCCATGGTGGACTATGCACCCCCCACATGGTTCCATCAAGATGAAGATGACCACCATTTGGTCTTTCCCACCTCACCTACAACACTTGAGTGGAATGACAAAGGTAACATAGGTGACGGTGATGCTCTAGTCCCACTAGTGGACATTCTTGAGATTGATTGCTTGCATGATGTTGATCCACCTAGTACCATGCTTCACGCTAGTATGATTTCCCCATGTGATGATTTGCCCATTTATGATGAATATGATGATTCTCATGTGGAGTCTATTAGTTGTGATGCTATGTTACATAGGATTTCCTATGACAATTCTTTAGGTCACATCATGTTTGCTAATCCGCTTGACTTGTCATATGCTATGCATGAGATCAACCATATGTCTTATTTGCAATCTCTCCATAGTGATTATGCATATGCCATTCAAATAAACCCAATTTGCACATATGGCATAGATGACAAGCCCATGGTTATTGGCATTTGTTTTTCTTGTGATGATATTGATATGCTCCCTTTGCATCATTTATCTCATATGCCATGCCATGCCCACCTAGCTTCGAATATGCATTGTTTTGGATGTTGTCCATTTTCTCCAAATGATGTTTCCAATATTTCTCATGAGGAGACCCCCATAGTTTCCTCACACATGTTAGGATAATTTGATCCATCCTATTCATTGCATGATTCCCATACTTGTGTGCACCATATGCTCCCCATGAAGAAACATGCTATCGATGCGCCATATACTTGCATTATCAATTTGTGTCCCCATCGTGTCATACATAATAACTATTCTTTCATGATGGATGACATGTTCTTATACCATGCATCAAATTTCTTTGAGCATTTCTTATCTTGTGCTAACTCACACGTGCACATACACATCATGATGGATGATGTGTACATTTACCACACACACAATTTCTTTCGTTTGTGTCTCTTTTGTGTAGGTACCCATGAATACTTGTCAACTTCGCAATCCCACGAGTTGACAAAACGAGCTCTAGAGAGCAATGATGACTTGGGATCCCATGGATTGCCTTTCCCACCGCTCACTTGGCGCAAAAACTTCAAGCATCTCTTTTACATGGCCCTCACATGGTTATGGGTTGTTGTTCATTACATATCATATGCCCATCTTGCCATGTTCACTTTGCATGATATGCTCATTCCTATACCTTTGACATGCATTTGTGACCCATGCTTTGCATTACACATGATGATTGATTCTCGTACTTGTATGTGTATTTGCAAGCTTGGTGGAGATATTGCTTGTTATTGCCATGTTTCTTTTGTGCACCATTCCTATGATGATACTTTCATCTTGCTTTGTGTTCGTGCTTGCGATATGTCATGTGCATTCCCTATGCCTATTATTTGCTCACATGACATGATTGCCATGCTTTACTCTAGTGTGTTGCATCTTCGCTCCACTAGTTTGCACGACTTGATTACTATGCTCGCTTATGTTGCATCACCAATGATTCATACGTGCTCATTTCATGCGGTTGATGACAACCATCTATATGCTTTGCACATGATTCATATTGCTTCTTGTCATATATCTCTATGTGTTGCCTCCCTCATGATAGACGAGTTGCCATGTATTGAGTGCAACAACGATTCTCTTCTTCTTGCTCATGAGATTGCCCCCATAGCATTCTCGCATATATTTGGAGATTTTGACATAATTCTTGTGAAGCATGCTTGTCTTAACTCTTTGCACCATATACCTAGTGCCATGAATATTGCCATTGTTGCATCATATTATTCATGCACTTGTCCTTCTAATGGTTTTGTGCAAAAGATGAGAACCATCATGATGGATGATGTGTTTATCTACCATGTGCATACGTTCTTTGTTTTCTTTTGTGCATGTGTAGGATACTTGGACTTTGTGTCGACGTCCACGTCACGTGAGTTGACCATTCGAGCTCTTGAGAGCGAACCACCTTCTACCACGACGATTCTACATCGCACTTGTTTGTGCTTCGGCATTGTGAAGGACGCACAAGGACACACTTTCAAGGTGACATCCTTCTTGAGCTTGGATATTGTGGATCATACTTCATGTGTTGCTTGCACCATTTGCCCGCATGTTCGAGATATTGCTTTCACCAATGATGGCCACATTTCCATGCTTCATGATATATATACCTTGTGTGTTGCATCCAATTCTTGGACTACTTGCTACTATCATATGGTTGGTTGCACCAATATCATTTCTTCACATATGCCATGTCCCATTGATTGCTACATGCTTGACTTGATTGCCTCACACATGATGAACAATTGCTCTTTCTATTGTGTTGAGTGCCATACTATCTTCACTACACCCTATGCAAATTATGCTTGGATTGTCTTGCACTTGACCAATGTGTTTAGACACTTCATTTTATTTGGTGTTGTGAATACTTCCTATGCCTACCATCGACCATTTGTCGAGCGATTTATGCATGCTTGCTATGACCTTGAGGTGGATGCTTATGCTCTTGTCACACATATTTGCATCTCTACCTCACATTTACATGCTTGTTCCCATGATATTTTTGCTTGTGCTCGATTGATATGCTTACATGCCATGTCACAATCCTTTGTCACACCCTATGCTATGCTTGATGACAACACTTGTTTGGTGAATCACCTCTTGAATGCTTGGTTTTGCACTAACGCTAACCACATTTGTTTTTCCAAGTTTTGTTCTATTTACTCCTTTTGAAGGAATCACAAGATGGTGCGACATTGGAGAGTGCCCATTTCGAGCTTCACGATGACGAGAGTTTGGTGATCGACCACTTTGACACGGCACCGCCATCTCTTTCCCATGGTGATTGGTTTTCGATCCGAGGTCGGATCCTTTCCAAGGGAGGGATGATGCGGAGCATCCTGATCATCACCATGTCAAGAGTCCGTTTGGCAAGTGACACGTCGACCTCTTCTTCACATACACAAAGGTGAATCTTCTCCTTTACGTGCTCACTTGACCCCTTCGAGGATGGTATACTACTTGACACTTCCCCCTATGCATGCCTAGGTACCAAGGAGACCCTCTCGGAGATGCTCGGAAGGATGGACAAGTCCCCAAGTACAAGGATGAAGGAACTCGACGAGAGGAACCGGAGAATTCTGCAGAGCCCGGACATCCGGCGTCAGCCCGGACATCCGGCCCGTCCAGCAAGCCCGGACATCCGGCCAGGACCCCGGACATCCGCCCTGGAGGCTCCAACACAGCCGCCAACTCAGCCATTAAAGCTACAGGCCGGACATCCGCCCCCAGTTCCCGAACATCCGGCCCCCAGCCCCGGACATCCGGCTCTTCACGATGCCCCGAAATCCGGCCCCCACTGAAATCCGGCCTCACCAAGACCAATCGGCAGAACCAGCCCGCCAGCCCGGACATCCGGCCCCCTAGCCCGGACATCCGGCGTCTCGAAAGCCGGACATCCGCCCGACGCCCGGACATCCGGCCTCCCACTGCTGCTTGATGCATCCGGACTCGTCCCTTGTACCCCTTCGCCCGAGACTATATATACTTGATCCCTCCTCTTTCTAGGGTTAGCTTAGGTTTTAGCTCATGTTTGTGTGAGAGCCTTGCTCATCCACTTGGTTACTTCTCCTCGGAGCCTGTGACCTCTTCGGAGAAGATCCCCAAGCGGATTCAAGACCCCTTCTAGGGTGGACCCCATCAAGACCTCCTCTCGGAGATGAACCTTACCTTGTATCTTTCCTTTTGTTGTTCATGTACCTTGTGGATCTTGTGTGTTTGATTGTCTAGTGGATGTGTGATTGGACTTGTTCTTGAGTGTTTCCCTTGTGATTTCCCTCCGTTCTTCCCGTGTTCATCGTGATTCCCCGTGGGATCCGCTCCAACGTGAAAGATCGTCCACGTGGGGTTCCGCCCTACATCATCTATGGATCGAGCTTAGGTTGATCACGCTTTTGGAGCCCCTACCCTCTTTTTCTAGCTTGATTTTGTTAATTTAGGTCCTAAATCCGAAAATCCCCACCAAAAAAATAGCCCCAAATTTTTTTGTGATTTGTTAGTTTTGATGATGTTTTGTTGATTTTGATCCGTGGATTTGCTTGGTTTCAAGTGGATCTAGCATTCCCCAAGTTTCCCCATCTTTCCTCCACAAAATCCATCAAATTTTGCCCGAAATCATCAATTTCCGCCTTCAATTCAAAATTTCCGCCCCAAACGAGATCTGGAATCGTCGGGCGGACATCCGACCTCGGGCGGACATCCGGGCCATCCGGCCGGACATCCGGGCCCCAAGCCGGACATCCGGGCCCTGGAGCACCAAAATCGCTCGGTTCTGGACATTCACCCCCGGAAATCCGGCCCATAGCCCCGGATATCCGGCCCTATTACATTTCAGTTCCCATTTCACCGCTTTGTCCATAACTAATTCATCCGAGTCCGATTTTGACGTTCTTTAGCTCGTTTTGAAGCTATTGACATCCCCCTTCCCACAAAAATACCACCAACACAATTTGACTCCATTAAATTTTGTGGATTTTGGCATCTTTGCCTAGGGCTTCCGCCACATCCTCCGCATAACCACCACCAACTTCCGCAACCTAACCAATTTTGTTCCCCATAGCATTAGTGGTTGCTTGAGTAGTGATTCGAGTCTCCTAAGGTGTTTCAGCTACTTAGGGACGATTGCTTCTTCATCAACCACCACCACCACTTCCACATAACCTTGCCCACCATACACTTCCGACAACCCAACTTAACCCAATTGTTGATTGAGCTTTTTCGAGTTGTGGCTTGTGTCTCCTAAGGTGTTTCGGCTACTTAGGGACGACAACTTCAACTCCGACACGTGCATAGCCCATCATTCCACTTCCGCATTGCCAAGTGCAAACCACCACCGCATTCCCGCTACCACCATTTGACATTTGTCATTTGAGATTTTGAGTTCGCGGTTTTTCCGTTTCCTAAGGTGTTTCGCTACTTAGGGACGAGTCTCCATCATCTTGGTATCTACATCAAGAACACCGCCACTCATCATCGCAGGACGGTAACCTCGACGACACCATTGTATATTCCCTTGCAAATTGCATTGATAACCCCTAGCCCATTTTATGCTACTTGCCTCATTTAGACTAGCCATTTGAGTATTGCCGGCAACGTTACTTGTGCACATTAGTGATCATACTTCCCATAGCATATATACCATATCATTGTGGTGCATATATTGGTATCATATCTTGTGTCACAAGTTTTTTCCCGCATATACACAATAGCTATCTTGGTTTGTGCATTGTGCAAAGTGGCCATAGAAAAAAAAAGAGAATAAGCTTTTAAGCAAAAGAGAAAGAGCAAAGAGCTTGTAAGCAATAGCCATAGCATCAAATATATCATATGATATCATACTTGATCATCTTGGATCATTGTGAGAGAAACACCGGAACCATACATACATAGCATACTTGGGATAGAAAGTTCATCCATTTTGCATCTTATAGGTAGTGCACAAGTGTCGTATCCGCCTATTGAGCAATCGTGCTAACGTCTCTCTTGAGTTGTGCAACACGGCGTTTTGGTGGATTCCACATTTTGAGCTCATTCCTTGGTTGCACGGCCCCCATTTATCTATCCGTGTGTGTGTTTCCGTGTGCCACATATTGCTATTGGTCTACTTGTTTCGCTTGAATTTGTGAATCTCTTTCAACATTATTGACTCTTGCTAACATTTTGCATAAAATTTTTGTGCCACTATCCTCACCGAGTTCTACCATAAGCTTTCATTGATAGGTGTGAGTGAACAAGTCCGGTACCAATTCCACTATTCTTTCATTTCACATTGAGTGAAACGGGATACATCCTCAACTTTGGGAAAAGGTAACTTGGTATTGTTTATCTCATTTCCTACTCACCTCTACTCGAGTCTTGTGATGGATAGGCAAGGCATTTCACCTTCGGTCTACAACAACAACGAGAAGTTCGATGCCACGAACAACAACTCCAACGCCAAGATGCAAGCTCAAATGGAGGAGATCAAAGCCCTCGTCAAGGCCTACAAGCGATCTTCCTCATCTTCGAGAAGACGCTCAAGAGCACATGCTTCCGAGCTACCGTCTCCGGCAAGATCACATCGGCATCGACACCATCACCAACAAGAACGTGAAGGTCAAGAGGTCTACATCAACAACCGCTCAATGACTTCACCATCTCCCTTGGCATCTTCGCCAAGCGACTTCAAGGCATCTTCGCCTACGGACATACGGCATCTTCGCCAACAAGAACCTCAAGGCTACGCTCAAGAGAAGCTCCCCAAGCTCAAGTCCGCGACTTCCATGAGCTACTACGACCTCGACATCGACCACGAGATTCCTTTCTATGGGACTCAAGAACCCGAGGAGTACCTCGAGTGGGAGCGTTTGATGGACGACTACCTCAAGCTACATCAAGTTCCTCCGAAGATCAAGTGAAGTGCGCCACAAGAAACTTCCACGACTACGCCTCGACATGGTGGCTTCACACACCTTGAGTGCTACGAGATGAGTTGGTCCAAGATGAAGAGAGCTTTGCGGTGAGAGTTCGTGCCTCCAACCTACAAGGAACAACTTCGACGCCAATTGGAGAACACCACCCAAGGATCCAAGTCCATCGACAAGTACTTCAAGGAGATGAAGATTGCCTTCTGACGAGCGGCGTGGGCGACCCCATTTCGATGAAGTTCCACTTCATGATGGGATTGCACAATGACATCTCCAAGACCATCTTCCTCGAGAACTACAAGTCCATTGACGACTACTACATTGGTGCTCTCAAGGCGGAACAAGAACTCATGAAGGCCAAGGCTTCTCCACCCCAAGCACACTTCGTGGAGACCAAGCTCTACGACAAGCATGAGGCTAGTACCACCACGATGTCCAAGCCCGACAAGCTCCAAGACGATGCTCCCAAGTGCAACTTCACCGCCATCCCTCTTTGTGGCATTGATGATGCGAGTCTACCTTGACTCTTTTTCAAGATGGTGCGGCGACAAGTACGACTACGAAGACCTTCAAGGACCAATCTTTGGAGGCAAGCGACAAGGTGGCAAGCAAGGATGATGCTTCCATCTTAGGAGGCGAGAGCGATGATGTGCCATCTTCGGCCTTCATCCACGGCATTTACTCTACGAGACGGTTGAGCATGGGATTTTCCCTTCGACCACGGGCGATGTCCGATGACTTGAGTGACTTTTGCCACCATATTGAGAGCGAGAGTGACTTCACCACTAGCCACATACATCATGAGTTGCCCCAATTCTCATGTGAGGAGAGCCACAACCACCACCCGAGTGAGATGAGTGACTCCACCATACGTGAGTTTGAGTGCACCTATTTTGAGGGAGTGAGTGAACCACCACATAGAGAGAGTGAGATAGTTGATAGGTCATGTGAGGCCACTTTCAACACTAACGACTTGACCTCTACCTCTATTGTGTCTTCTCATTTGGTGCTAGGTCCCATATATGATGACGCCACGATCCTCGACGACTTCGTCCTCCCTTTGGACAAGACGATGGCCATGGTGGACTATGCACCCCCCACATGGTTCCATCAAGATGAAGATGACCACCATTTGGTCTTTCCCACCTCACCTACAACACTTGAGTGGAATGACAAAGGTAACATAGGTGACGGTGATGCTCTAGTCCCACTAGTGGACATTCTTGAGATTGATTGCTTGCATGATGTTGATCCACCTAGTACCATGCTTCACGCTAGTATGATTTCCCATGTGATGATTTGCCCATTTATGATGAATATGATGATTCTCATGTGGAGTCTATTAGTTGTGATGCTATGTTACATAGGATTTCCTATGACAATTCTTTAGGTCACATCATGTTTGCTAATCCGCTTGACTTGTCATATGCTATGCATGAGATCAACCATATGTCTTATTTGCAATCTCTCCATAGTGACTATGCATATGCCATTCAAATAAACCCAATTTGCACACATGGCATAGATGACAAGCCCATGGTTATTGGCATTTGTTTTTCTTGTGATGATATTGATATGCTCCCTTTGCATCATTTATCTCATATGCCATGCCATGCCCACCTAGCTTCGAATATGCATTGTTTTGGATGTTGTCCATTTTCTCCAAATGATGTTTCCAATATTTCTCATGAGGAGACCCCATAGTTTCCTCACACATGTTAGGATAATTTGATCCATCCTATTCATTGCATGATTCCCATACTTGTGTGCACCATATGCTCCCCATGAAGAAACATGCTATCGATGCGCCATATACTTGCATTATCAATTTGTGTCCCCATCGTGTCATACATAATAACTATTCTTTCATGATGGATGACATGTTCTTATACCATGCATCAAATTTCTTTGAGCATTTCTTATCTTGTGCTAACTCACACGTGCACATACACATCATGATGGATGATGTGTACATTTACCACACACACAATTTCTTTCGTTTGTGTCTCTTTTGTGTAGGTACCCATGAATACTTGTCAACTTCGCAATCCACGAGTTGACAAAAGCGAGCTCTAGAGAGCAATGATGACTTGGGATCCCATGGATTGCCTTTCCCACCGCTCACTTGGCGCAAACACTTGGCGCATCTCTTTTACATGGCCCTCACATGGTTATGGGTTGTTGTTCATTACATATCATATGCCCATCTTGCCATGTTCACTTTGCATGATATGCTCATTCCTATACCTTTGACATGCATTTGTGACCCATGCTTTGCATTACACATGATGATTGATTCTCGTACTTGTATGTGTATTTGCAAGCTTGGTGGAGATATTGCTTGTTATTGCCATGTTTCTTTTGTGCACCATTCCTATGATGATACTTTCATCTTGCTTTGTGTTCGTGCTTGCGATATGTCATGTGCATTCCCTATGCCTATTATTTGCTCACATGACATGATTGCCATGCTTTACTCTAGTGTGTTGCATCTTCGCTCCACTAGTTTGCACGACTTGATTACTATGCTCGCTTATGTTGCATCACCAATGATTCATACGTGCTCATTTCATGCGGTTGATGACAACCATCTATATGCTTTGCACATGATTCATATTGCTTCTTGTCATATATCTCTATGTGTTGCCTCCCTCATGATAGACGAGTTGCCATGTATTGAGTGCAACAACGATTCTCTTCTTGCTCATGAGATTGCCCCCATAGCATTCTCGCATATATTTGGAGATTTTGACATAATTCTTGTGAAGCATGCTTGTCTTAACTCTTTGCACCATATACCTAGTGCCATGAATATTGCCATTGTTGCATCATATTATTCATGCACTTGTCCTTCTAATGGTTTTGTGCAAAAGATGAGAACCATCATGATGGATGATGTGTTTATCTACCATGTGCATACGTTCTTTGTTTTGTTTTGTGCATGTGTAGGATACTTGGACTTTGTGTCGGCGTCCACGCCACGTGAGTTGACCATTCGAGCTCTTGAGCGAACCACCTTCTACCACGACGATTCTACATCGCACTTGTTTGTGCTTCGGCATTGTGAAGGGCGCACAAGGACACACTTTCAAGGTGACATCCTTCTTGAGCTTGGATATTGTGGATCATACTTCATGTGTTGCTTGCACCATTTGCCCGCATGTTCGAGATATTGCTTTCACCAATGATGGCCACATTTCCATGCTTCATGATATATATACCTTGTGTGTTGCATCCAATTCTTGGACTACTTGCTACTATCATATGGTTGGTTGCACCAATATCATTTCTTCACATATGCCATGTCCCATTGATTGCTACATGCTTGACTTGATTGCCTCACACATGATGAACAATTGCTCTTTCTATTGTGTTGAGTGCCATACTATCTTCACTACACCCTATGCAAATTATGCTTTGATTGTCTTGCACTTGACCAATGTGTTTAGACACTTCATTTTATTTGGTGTTGTGAATACTTCCTATGCCTACCATCGACCATTTGTCGAGCGCTTTATGCATGCTTGCTATGACCTTGAGGTGGATGCTTATGCTCTTGTCACACATATTTGCATCTCTACCTCACATTTACATGCTTGTTCCCATGATATTTTTGCTTGTGCTCGATTGATATGCTTACATGCCATGTCACAATCCTTTGTCACACCCTATGCTATGCTTGATGACAACACTTGTTTGGTGAATCACCTCTTGAATGCTTGGTTTTGCACTAACGCTAACCACATTTGTTTTTCCAAGTTTTGTTCTATTTACTCCTTTTGAAGGAATCACAAGATGGTGCGACATTGGAGAGTGCCCATTTCGAGCTTCACGATGACGAGAGTTTGGTGATCGACCACTTTGACACGGCACCGCCATCTCTTTCCCATGGTGATTGGTTTTCGATCCGAGGTCGGATCCTTTCCAAGGGGGAGGGGATGATGCGGAGCATCCTCTGATCATCACCATGTCAAGAGTCCGTTTGGCAAGTGACACGTCGACCACTTCTTCACATACACAAAGGTGAATCTTCTCCTTTACACGTGCTCACTTGACCCCTTCGAGGATGGTATACTACTTGACACTTCCCCCTATGCATGCCTAGGTACCAAGGAGACCCTCTCGGAGATGCTCGGAAGGATGGACAAGTCCCCAAGTACAAGGATGAAGGAACTTGACGAGAGGAACCGGAGAAATCTACAGAGCCCGGACATCCGGCGTCAGCCCGGACATCCGGCCCGTCCAGCAAGCCCGAACATCCGGCCAGGACCCCGGACATCCGGCCCCTGGAGGCTCCAACACAGCCGTCGCAACTCAGCCACAAAAGCTACAGGGCCCGGACATCCGGCCCCCAGGCCCCGGACATCCGGCTCTTCACGATGCCCCGGAAATCCGGCCCCCCAGCCCGGAAATCCGGCCTCACCCGCACCCAAATCGGCAGAACCAGCCCGCCAGCCGGACATCCGCCCCTAGCCCGGACATCCGGCGTCTCAGAAAGCCGGACATCCGCCCGATGCCCGACATCCGGCCTCCCCTACTGCTGCAGAAGGCATCCGGACTCGCCCCTTGTACCCCTCGCCCGAGACTATATATACTTGATCCCTCCTCTTTCTAGGGTTAGCTTAGGTTTTAGCTCATGTTTGTGTGAGAGCCTTGCTCATCCACTTGGTTACTTCTCCTCGGAGCCTGTGACCTCTTCGGAGAAGATCCCCCAAGCGGATTCAAGACCCCCTTCTAGGGTGGACCCCAACAAGACCTCCTCTCGGAGATGAACCTTACCTTGTATCTTTCCTTTTGTTGTTCATGTACCTTGTGGATCTTGTGTGTTTGATTGTCTAGTGGATGTGTGATTGGACTTGTTCTTGAGTGTTTCCCCTTGTGATTTCCCTCCGTTCTTCCCCGTGTTCATCGTGATTCCCTGTAGGATCCGCTCCAACGTGAAAGATCGTCCACGTAGTTTCCCCTTGTGATCGAAGTCAATACCATTTTCATCAGTGCATCTATGGCCATTTGTGGGCATAGGAATTTTGATGCCTTTGCAATCTTGCATGCCGAATTTCCTCAGTACATCTTTGAGGTATTTCTCCTGAGATATGAATATGCCATTTCGCTGTTGACGAATTTGAAGACCTAAGAAGAATTTCAACTCTCCCGTCATAGACATTTGATATTCTTCACTCATCATATAGGCAAAATCATCACTATAACGTTGGTCAGTACAGCCAAAGATAATATCATCAACATATATTTGGCACACAAACAGTTCACCATCATAAGATTTATTAAAGAGAGTAGGGTCGAGTGAACCGGGTGTGAAGCCATTCTTCATGAGGAATTCCTTCAAAGTATCATACCACGCCCGAGGGGCCTGTTTGAGGCCATAGAGGGCCTTGTTGAGTCTGAAGACTTTGTCAGATTCTTTGGATCTTCAAAACACAGGGGTTGAGCAACATATACTTCTTCCTCAAGCTTACCATTGAGGAATGCACTTTTCACATCCATTTTGATATAAGATGATATCATGATGGTTAGCATAAGCAAGTAATATGCGAATAGCCTCAAGTCTAGCAACAGGTACAAAAGTTTCCTGGAAATCAATTCCTTCAACCTGTGTGTAGCCTTGAGCTACAAGTCATGCCTTATTCCTCACCACAAGGCCATTTTCATCTTGCTTGTTGCGGTAGATCCACTTTGTGCCAATGATATTGTGTTTGTGAGGATCTGGACGTTTGACCAGTTCCAAGACGTTGTTGATCTTGAATTGATGTAATTCTTCTTGCATGGCCCGAATCCACTCAGGCTCCAGAAATGCTTCATCTACCTTAGTGGGCTCTGTGATAGAGACAAAAGCATAGTGCCCACAAATGTTAGATAAGTGTGAAACGTTTGAGCGTGTGAGAGGACCTGGTGCTTTGATGTCATCGATGATCTTCTCCACTTGCACTTCTTTTGCAACGTGAGGATGAGCTAGTTGTCGTTGAGGAATTTGCTCAGCATTTTCTTCAGCACCATTTTCTTCAAAGATTTTCCTCGGTGCATCACCGACGTTCTTTTACGTTGGAATGAATTCTTTAGCAGATTCTTCAAGAGGGAATGACATCCTCGGTAGCCTTGAACTTGATAGAATCCTCGGTCTTTGGTTCATCTATCACAGAAGGTAGGTGCTCTCTTTGCGAGCCATTAGTTTCATCGAACCGCACATCTACAGTTTCAACAACCTTGTGAAGAACGTTGTTGAAGACTCAGAGGTGTGCAGTCCTTTCCGTAACCAAGCATAAAACCTTCATGTGCTTTTGGTGCAAATTTAGCATTGTGATGAGGATCTCTAATCCAGCATTTTGCAATCAAGACTTTGAAATAACTCACATTGGGTTTCACGTTGAGGAGTTCATAGGCAGTCTTCTTGAAGAATTAGTGAAGATATACTCTGTTGATGATGTGGCACGCAGTATCAATTGCATCAATCCAGAAATGACGAGGCGTTTTGTATTCATCAAGCATAGTGCGAGCCATCTTAGCAAGAGTCATGTTCTTGCGCTTCACGACGCCATTATGTTGAGGAGTATGAGGAGCAGATAACTCTTGAGTAATACCAAGTTCATCAAGACAGTCATCGAGACCAGAATTCTTGAACTCAGTGCCATTGTCACTTCTGATGTGCCTGATCGTCACACCAAAGTTGGTTGAAGCCCTCGAGGAAAATCGTTTGAAGACTTCCTGCACTTCATGTTTGTAAGTAACAAGGTGTACCCATGTGTAACGAGAGTAATCATCAACAATAACAAAGCCATATTGAGATGCTTCATTTGAAACAGCAGAATAATGATTAGGATCGTAGAGATCCATGTGAAGCAATTCAAATGGACGAGTAGTGGTCATGATAGTCTTTGCTGGATGCTTGGCCTTGGTCATCTTTCCAGCTTCACAGTTCGCATAAGTGATCCTTGAGGAATTTGACATTCTCAATGCCAATGACATGCTTCTTCTTCGCATGGCGTGTGCAAATTCCTCATGCCCGCATGACCAAGTCGTCGATGCCATAGCCAGCCTTCCTAAGCTTTTCCAAGTAGGCACACGGCTGGTTGAGGTCCTGTAGAGAAATCAACAATATACAAGTCTCCTCTCCTAAAGCCTTCGAAGACTTTGGAATTGTCAGCTTCCATAACCACAACACAACGATACTTGCCAAAGAAAACAACCATACCAAGATCACAAAGCATTGAGATGTACATAAGGTTGTATCCTAAGGACTCAACAAGCATGACTTTGTCCATGTGTCGATCCTTTGTGATCGCAACCTTACCTAGACCCAATACCTGACTTTTCCTTTGTCGTGAAGATGATATGCTTGAATGCGATGGTGATAAGGGAGCATCCATCAATAGATTCTTGTCACCAGTCATGTGATTTGTACATCCACTATCGAGGGCCCACTCAGTTGCTTTGGGTTGATCATCCTGCAGATGAATTAGTGCAGCTTACGACTTCATATACTTCATCAGTGAAGAATATGACATCACAATTCATCAGATCAATTTAATCAAGCAGTAAGACAAATAAAACAGTGTGAGGACGTGAGAAATGAAAGTTCATTTCTTCATGATTAGCCTGCGTCCTTTCAGGCATTTTGTCAGGTCCCCGGCAAATTCTTCAGACGTTAAAGCGCGTCTCGAGACCTGACCCTGTAGGAGAAATTAGTTCTTTTTATTCACCACCCACATCTGAAGGGGTGGTAAAGAGTTCATCACTCTGCGAGCTCCATATGAGAATGGTGGCATAGAAGCCAATCCATTTCGTTTCACATAAGAGTTAGGGTAAGCATATGAATAAGCAGAGAAATTCTTTGAGGACTTGTGAACATAATGATTAGAAGAATAATGCTCATATTCATAGCCCTTAGCTCTTCCCTACAAAACAGAGTTGTTAGCACAATGATATTCATATGAGGACTTTGATCCTTTTGAGGAATTTGATCCATGTGAGGAATTTGGTCTGTATGAGGACTTGGATCCATATGAAGAATTTGGTCCATATGAAGAATTTGACAGGTGGTGTCATGAGGACATTCACCTGAAGATTTTCAAGGCACCTTTTGGGAACCCAGATTTTCTTCATAGGGGAACCGTTCCTGCAGTTAGTGCCAACATATCTAGCAAATATTTCACCATTCTGATTTTTGAACAGTTTATAGTTGGAGTCAAATGACTCATCAAAAAAATGAGAAGATTCACATGTAAAGCCAGACAAATTAGGTGGATCAACTGGAGGTCCCTTTGCAGCAACCCATGAGGTTTTGGGGTACTGCTCAGGCTTCCAATATGTACCATCAGCATTGAGTTTCCTCTCAAAGGCAATACCCTCTTTCCTAGGGTTCTGTTGAGGATCTGCTTTTTAAGCACATCACAAAGAGTCGATGCCCTTTGAGGCTTTTGTACATGCTGTCATGTACAATTCCTTCAAAGCCCTGCATCGTCAAGGATACTAGCAATGTCCTCAGATGAGGAATTAGTGATAGCAGAGGCAGGTGAAGAATTTGTAACATTAGAAGCATTTGAACATTCAGGTGAAGAATTAGCAGATTCACGTTCAATGCATTTCAAACATGGAGGAATAAATTCTTCCTAAGCAGCGCTGATTTGTTGAGCAAGTAATGAATCGCGCTCCTTCTGAAGATCTTCATAACTCACACTTAGCTTCTCAAGATCTTGCTTTCTTTGAAGAAATTCATAAGAAAGTTTCTCATGATCAGATGAGAGAGTGTTATGATGACCTTGAAGGTTGTCAAACCTGGTCTGAAGTCTCTGAAGATTTTCAGTCAAGGTTTTAGTGCGATCCATTTCTTCACCCAACATATCATCACTTTTGTCTAGCATATTTTGAACCTTTTCAAAAGCCCTTTGTTGTTTCACAGCAATCTTAGCAAGTTTAGTATAGCTGGGCTTGAGATTTTCATCAGATTCATTTTCACTAGATTCAGAGGAGGTATATTTAAGTACTTTGGCACCCTTTGCCATGAAGCAATAGGTGGGAGCGTAGTTTTCATTGCCTTCATCAGCTTTGTTGGTGAGGTCATTTTCTTCAGAGTTGAAGATAGACTTGCTGACGAATGCAGTAGCGAGGGCAAGGCTCGCCACACCAGACTCGGAGTCCTCAGATGCCTCCTCTTCCTCTTGTTCCTCATATTGAGCTTCAGAGTCCATTTCCTTGCCAATGAATGCTCGAGCCTTCTTGGAGCTGCTCTTCTTGTGAGATGAAGACTTTGAGGATTTTGATGATGAAGATTTTGAGGATTTCTTCTTTTTCTTCGCATCATCAGAACTGTAATCCTTGTATTTCTTCTTCTTTGATTTATTTTCCCACTGAGGACAAACTTGAATGTAGTGTCCAGGTTTCTTGCACTTGTGTCCAGGTTTGCTTGAACCTCTTCACATCGGTAGCGTTCAGTGAGGGTGAGACAGAGGGAACACCATTTTCCACAACATACCAGAGATCATTATCAATTGCCTCAAGATGCATCCGCATCTTATTCTTCCAGTAGGGGTAGTCCGTCCCATCAAAGGTAGGACACCCAGCAGAGACCTTGATCATACCTGCGGTCGACATAACTAAAACTCCAAAGTGTTAAACAAAATCACACAGAACAAGGAAGTACCTTGCTCTGATACCAATTGAAAGTGTGTTATATCGACTAGAGGGGGGTGAATAGGCGATTTTTATGAATTCTTCACAGAGGAATTTTCTAGTGAGGAAATTCCTTAGCGAAGAACTACTTGCAGCGGAATAAGTACTCAGTAGTAAACATAACAGAAGACAAAGATAGTCATCATGATGAAATGAAGGCAAGCACAGAGTACAGGAAGCGTAATCACGGGATAGCACAGGATGAAGACAAACAGACTGAAGAAATTGAACTGAGGAAATTGAGAAAGTCTTCATTCAAAGTCTTCAAACACAGATATGACAAGCACACAACACAATACTGAGGAAATGAAAGAGTTGAGGAAATAGAACCAGTTGGCTTGGTGAAGACAATGATTTGGTAGACCCGTTCCAACTGCTGTATCAGTTGTACATCTGGTTGGAGCGGCTAGGTATTTAAACCTGAGGACACACAGTCCCGGACAAACAGTCCTCACCGTATTCTCCTTGAGATAAGGTCACACAGTCCTCGCCAAATCACTCGTGGTAAGTCTTCAGGTGACTTTCGAACCTTCACAAACTCGGTCACTCGGCGATCCACAATTCCTCTTGGATGCTCTAGACCATGACGCCTAACTGTCTGGAAGAAGCATAGTCTTTAAAGGTAACAAGCATCGGATGCACGCAGGATCAATCTCTTCAGTGATGCTCAATCACTTTGGGTTTGTAGGTGTTTGGATTTGGGTTTTCCTCACTCGATGATTTTCGCTCAAAGTCCTCGGAGGATGGGATGCTCTCAAATGACAAGTGTCGGTTCTCTCAGAGCAGCCAACCAGCTAGTGGTTGTAGGGGGCGGCTATTTATAGCCTAGGGAGCAGCCCGCACATGATAAGACATAAATGCCCTTCAATGATATGACCGTTAGGTGGATAAGATATTTTGGGACAGCTGGCGCTAAGCACAGCAACGGTCGGAAATTTGAGGCTCAAATTCCTCAGGGCTATCATGTTCCTCACAGTATAGGCAATCCGCACTGGCGAATTCCTAACTCCTCAGTTAGAACAAATTCCTCAACGACGAGAAGAACTTCGTCTCTGTCACTGAATAAATTGACTGAATTGTATGAGATTTCCAATGGCTTCACTAGAAGGGATTGGTAGGTGTAGGATTTGAGTTGAGCATCACATGGAAATTTTTCCTTAGTATTTCCTCGACCCCCTTTAACAGTACGGTGTTTCCTATGACTCAAGAAAGAGAAAATGAAACTACGAAAACAAGAGTCTTCACGCTTCATGTTCCTCGAATGAATAGCAAGTCTTCAAGGTTACACCAATTTCTTCACTTTCAAAGTCTTCAGAAAGTCTTCAGAATATCAAAGTCTTCAGTCGAAGAACTTCATTTTTAGGGGTCAACTTTCTCTGTAAATATCAAACTCCTCATAGACTTATAGACATGTGTACACTCATAAACACATTAGTCCCTTAACCTATAAGTCTTCAATACACCAAAATCACTGAGGGGCACTAGATGCACTTACACTTTGCTACTAAATACTTTGTTGCAGATACTAATTTATCTAGGTGTGGTTGAATTGACAACTCAACTGCTAATACTTGAGAATATTCTTTGGCTCCCCTTGTGTCGAATCAATAAATTTGGGTTGAATAATCTACCCTCGAAAACTGTTGCGATCCCCTATACTTGTGGGTTTTCAGCGACGCGCAAGCACACTCTTCCGTACCCCATCGACAATGCCCCGGAGGAGCAGTGAAAAGGGCGCTCGGAGGAGGAGTGAGGTGGAGAAGGCGGCGGCTAGGGTTCTAAACCCTCTATCTTTTTTAGTCTATGTTATGTTAAGTTGTAATTGAACTATGTTGGAGTTGCTATGGGCTTGTTGGCCCTTTTCTTAAATTCTATTATTAAGTTTTCTATCTATTCTATTATTAAGTTCTTCCTAGTTTGAGCTATGTGATCGTGCTATGGGCTTGTTGGCCTTATCTACATATTGGGAATACATATTTGTTGATTATTTTCTTAGAGAGCTCGGCTTGTTAGTAGGGTTCCCTTGTTAGTAACCACCTAGTGCCTGCAAGCAAGCTTTGTTAGTAGGGATGAATGAGTACAACTAAGCAAGGGAGTGTCTCTTTTTTTACACAAGCCACAAATGTAGCCACCTAGCTAGAAGAGAGAAACCAGCGGCAGTGACTGTCGCTGCATCCATGGCGGCTGGCGTGCAAGAAAGCTGCTCGATCAGTGCATCATGGCGGACGCATCGGCGCATGCAGGCTTGGTCGGCGCATGCAGGCTCGGTCGGCGCATCATGGGATCGTGGCATCTGTGCATGCAGGCTCGATCGACGCATGCAGGCAGGTTTGCTGGGTGCATGCATAGCAGGCTTCTGTCCTGGCGGCGCGCGCAGACGTTTAATGCAAGGGACGCCCCAACGAAACCACAGCCCAATGGTCGAACAACGACACCACCCAACACGGCCCCACTTGTCAAGTTGAACGGACGACACAGTCCAGCATGGCCCCACTAGTCAGAGTTAACGGTCAAGCCTTTGACCCGACGGCAACGTCCGTTGTGCCCAGTTATGAGGGTTTCTAGCAAGGAAGTGGGGAAAATTGAGCAAAAGTTAAGAGCGTGGGGATGAATGAGTAGAGCTAAGGAACCAGGGGCACAGATGTAAAAATCCCCAGATTTAATGGCAAGTAAACATCCACTCTTCAATTTAATTTCAGAAACAACAGTAGATGGTTTGTTATTAGGCTTCATGTGTTGCTCAAATTCTTTGGCGACAATCTGATTTTCACTCTTATTGTGCTCCTGTTTTGCTTTACTAGCTCTATTAATATCCTAAAAATAGAATGAGGAGACATAGGAAGCAAAGTAATATGTGTATTCTTATGAACAAGCCCTGTTCAAGAATTCATCCGATTAACCAGTTAACTTGCCGATTAATCCCTACTCGTAGGGTCACCGAGTAGCATATAATCCGATAAATTGTCCGATTAGTTGATTAAATGGCCGATTAACTTGCCGATTAGCCGATTAATACCCTACTCACCAGCCAACCGAGCAGCTACCAGTTAACGATTTCCTCAACAATGAACAAGAGTATACTGATTGTTTCTACCATGGTGTACGTAATTTTTATCAAATTGCCATGGTCTACCAAGTAATAAGGAACAAGCTAGCATGGGTACCACATCACAATCAACATAATCAACATATGTACCTATACTAAAATGCACACGAACAATATGTGTTACCTTAACCTTGCCGCTGCTGTTGAACCATTGAATGTAGTAAGGATGCGGATGTGGTCTAGTGGTGAGAGACGGCTTCTCCACCATCTCCATGCTAGCCAAATTATTGCACCTCCCACCATCTATGATGACACGAACAGAACGTTCCTTCATAACTCCCTTTGTATGGAACAAGTTGTGCCTCGGATTGTTCTCAGTTTGTGTGACTTGCACACTCAAAACACGTTGGGAAACTAAACTTTCATACCTGTCAGCGTCTTCAATAGCCATGTATTGCGTCTCTTGTTCAGAATCATCTCCACCGTGTTCTTCACTTGTAATTAGAGCCAAAGTCTGCTCATCATATACACTAGCGGACTCATACCCACCATCCTCAGTAGCAATCATCACACGCTTAGAGGGGCACTCTCTCGCATAATGACCTACACCCTTGAAACGACGACAAATAATATCATGTGTTTGCCCTATTGATGCCATGGATGAAGAAGAGCTCTATGCAGGCACAGAAGGTGTGCTCTTGGCAGATAGTGGTGATTGTGCCCACATTCCTGTATCACGGTTGGAGGTGGCAGCTGACGGAGGTGCCGGTGCAGCAGAACATGTGGAAGTAGAGGATGCATGTGGTGTCCATGATGAAGGTTGACATGCAGAAAAGTTAGTTCGTGCCAAGGCATGTCGATCCTCCACTTCACGTTCAGCTTTACAAGCAAGATGGAATAAATGAGTGATATTTTTATACTCCTTATACTCTAAAATGGTCTGAATCTGTCTATTTAACCCACCCATAAAACATGCAAGCATAGCTTCATTATGCTCAACAATACAACATCTAATCATGACAGTTTGTAATTCCTGACAATACTCCTCTATAGAATTTTTTCCTTGTCTCAAATGTTGCAGTTTTGAAGTATTTCACGTTGATAATATGGTGGAACCCAACGAGTATGCATAGCAATTTTCAAAGCAGCCAAAGTAGCTGGAATAGGATATAATCTACAATGTTCAGACCACCATACACATGCAAAACTAGTGAAAGCACAAACAGCAGCAGCAACACGTCTCTCCTCGGAATACTGTAAACATGTAAAATGTTGTTTAGTTTCTAACGCCCAAGTAAGATATATGTCAGGAACATATCTACCCTCAAATGGTGGAATATTCAATTTTAGTTTAGGAAGATGGTCATGATCTCGTACCTGAGGTGGTGGTGCAGCCCTACCGTTGCGATTATATGCATGAGGACGACCTGGTACTGGTGGTGATGGTGGTTGCACATAGTTCTGATTTTGATCAACCTCATCCTCATAATAGACCTCCTCCGTGATAGTAGCGGCAGGAGCTATAGAAGCATCAACATCAGTAGCAGCGGCACCAGAAGTTTGTCCTTGCTCAAGAGGAACACGCCGCGCTCGCCCTGCTGGATCGCGATGTAGAGGTGGTTGTTGATGTTGTTGCAATGGTGCAATAGATGCGGGTGGTGGTTGTGGTAGACGCGCGAGTACTTCATCAAACTTGGCGTCGAACTTGGTGTCAATTGTCCTCTCAAGGTCATCAATCCTTGCCAGTGCGTTTCCAAAGCTGACCATCACGTCTTGTTCGTCATGTTCTCCCAGTCAATCTCTTCGGCTTGTTGTCCCGCCATGATTATCAACAATAGAAACACACAAGAATATGATCCTACAAACTACTAGAAAGTGGTGGTGGTGGGGAGTCACAACTCCGTCAAGCAAATCTCAAATTCTTACCAGTTCTTACCCGGCAACAGGTTGTGATCGGCAATCGTTGTAGTCAAAACCCTCAAATCTTGGACAGAGCAATTGCCAGGTGGCAAACGCTTGATATAGATGTATGTGGAGATGGGAAGGCTTATGATATGGTAGCACAAATGTCAGCAATAATCAATTCAGAGATGCAAAGTTGAATACACGCTCAACGATGGTACTGTGTTGGTCCTAGGCTAGACCGTACTAGATACGTCAGCCTAGAACACTACCAAAATCACGGCACAACACGTAAACAAGGGAAAAACACGCTCTTAATAATTTTTATTTTCTCGCTCTTTTTTTGTGCTCTTTTTTTCGAAAAATACTCACGCAAGGAAACACGAATCTGAAAAAACTCGGATTGGTGGGGGAAAGGCAGATGTATATGTGAACTCGGACTAACGATGGATAGGTGGATGTATAAGTGGACTCAGATTGGTGGTGGACAGATGGATGTATATGGCTGCAGTAAGGAACATGTTGGTGGTGGTGGTATATGGCAACAACGATGAAGATGGTGCGGCGTCGGCGTGGCAAAACTGTGACAAAACCCGAAACTCTAAAGGACTAGACGCTAAGACCAGCAACTAGACACGACGGTGCAACCATAAATTCAACAAAGCAAAACCCTAAAAATATTATGCAAAGGATCAGATTGGTACGGATATGAGGAACTAACCCTAATTTATTATTTTGCTTTTTCGTGGACTGTAGGTGATTATCGTTTGTAACTATGAAAAACTGGAAAATCTCACCGAGGAACCTGGAAATCTGATACCACTTGATAGAGGCAAAGGTGTCCCATCTTTCAATGAGAAGGTGATTATCGTTTTGGAGGAGTAGACTTTCACAACCGACTACGAACGTGCGAGGACGTCGCGCCTTAGAAATCGCAAAGCCAACACCAAGAGGTTATTGACCATGCCGGAGCACGATCAACCTGACCACGAAGGTCTATTTCCTGCAAGCAAATGGAGAACAAGCAAAAACTAAAACTGCAATCTGGATATTGTGAATATAAGATGAAAGCTTTATCAATCAAGGTGGGGTTATGTGATGTCTTGGTCTGGTCATTGAACACAAACGAAATACGCGAATTTGCAGGTATGTCGTACTTTTAATCTAAACAAAACCCAAAGAATAAATGACGCCCTAAGGCTGTATATGTGGATGAAGAGGGGGGGGGATTTCGTGGTCCCTTGTAGGAGGGGTCTGAAACAAACCCTAACTTTGTTTTCCCCACACATATGGACTCTAAAAACGGCATATACTTCTGTATTTTGAAATTACATGGGCACCTATAATAGTCTCTAGACGAAATTCATGAAGTGGCATCTTGTATTTTTCGTCCAAGGCTTCATGCACTCATTATGGTGGCTTCAAAGTCCTGAAATCATCGTTTGTAACTCCGTTCTTGTTCCCCTTGCGCATGCCGTCATCTACATGCTTGATCTTGCTCCAATGTTCATCGCTCTTGTCCAAGCTAGGCCATTCATTTGTAAGCATGACAAATGTATCCAATTTAGGTAGCATCATATTCTCATGAACATTAGAATCATTACCAAGAAACGAAAGTGCCTGGTAATTTAATTGGCGTGCGCGAGCTCTAGTAATTGGTTCAGTATGTATATCAGCAGGGGCTGTGGGTGTAATAATGGTGTTGAAGTCCTCATCAAATGGACAACAACCCATAATGTGAGGGCCATGTAGAAGAAATGCGCGAAGTTCTTGCACAATGGGGATGGTATGAAAAACAATCAACGGAGACCAAGTCATCGTTGTTCTCTAGAGCTTGTTTCATCAACTCATGGGATTGTGATGTTGACAAGTATTCATGGGTACCTACACAAAGGAGACACAAACCAAAGAAAGTGTGTGCGTGGTAAACGTACACATCATACATCATGAAAGAATAGTTGTTATGTATGACACGATGGGGACGCAAATTGAGTATACAAGTATATGCAACATAAATATCATTTTCATTCATGGGGATCATATTGTGCGCGTAATTATTGGGATCATGAAATGGATGGGAGTGATCAAAATCTCCTAACATGTATGAGGAAACTATGGGGGTCTACTCACGAGCAATATTGGAAACATCATATGGAGAGAATGGACAACATCCAAAATAATGCATATCCAAAGCTAGGTGGTCATGGCATGGCATATGTGTCGGTGTGGAACGACACCTATGGGATCACAAGAATCCCTACTACGTTTGCCGGGGCGCAGGGTTGCAAGGAGAGAAGGGCTGGTAGACAGCGCAAGGATCGTTTACCCAGGTTCGGGCCTCGAGGATGCGTAAAACCCTAGTCCTGCTTTGGTGGGTGTATTTCTGAGAGTTCTTGAGCTTCCGAACTAGCTGTGGTCAGCGCCTGGTTCGGAAGAGCCGAATCCTTCTCCAGTATGCCATGGGCCTCCTTTTATAGTTGAAAGGGGCTGCCAAAGTGACACACAGGAGGTGGAAAGGCGTATAGTGCCCTGAGCTTATCGCTCGTATTACAGGACAAGACGCATTTAATGCGTAGATTAGGTGTCCCCTTGCTTTATCGGGAACAGGGGCGAGGCTCGTCCCGTCTGTCGCAGCTCCTCCTCGCTTCGACATGCGCCTTGGCCAGGGATGCGTGCGGTGCCATGTAGGCAAGCAGGCAGCTGAGTTGGCGCGGTGGTGGAGCCTTCACGAAGATCTGTATGCCGCCACGCAGGCGCTCGATGAGTTGGCCTGGGAGCTGCATGTTGCCACGCAGGTGCCCGACCAGCAGGTTGGGCTGGCAGCTGGATGTGAACGGCGGTGGAAGCTTGCTTGACGTGGGCTTGGCGTTGGTCTCGCCGGCGTCTTTGGCGAGGGCCTTGTCGGGTGGCCCGGCAAGGGTCCTGCCGTGGCGTGCTGTCGTCCCCGGTAAAGGTCTTGCCGGGGGTCTGGTAGCCTTCCTCGGCAAGGATCTTGCCGAGGATCGTCGTCTTCTAATCCTCCTCTGATCTTGAATATGTCTTCACAAAGATCTGCATGCCACCACGGAGGTGCCTCCCGAGCCCTGGCCCCACGTGGATGATGGCGCTGGGGGCCGTGGGCTCAAGGGTGGCTCGCTCTGTTGGTGTGGGGCGAGCCGTCCCAGCAAGGGTCTTGCCGGGGCCGCTGAGGCCGCCCGGGAAGGGTCTTGCCGGGGGAACCTGCTTCGTCCCTCTGCTCTTCGTGGTCTTGGCCTTGCCGTTGCTCTGATCATCTTGGGCTTCGGTCTTACCTTGGCTCACCTCCCTTGTTCTGCTTGATGTGGTCATGGGCGCGGCTCTGACTGCCCGTGTACAGGTAAAGGGGTACAAAAATGTGCCCCTATTTTTGTACACCAACAATATGAGATAAATGATGCAAAGGTAGCATGTCAATATCATCACAAGAAAAACAAATGCCAATAACCATGGGCTTGTCATCTATGCCATAAGTGCAAATTGGGTTTATTTAGTGGCATATGCATAGTCACTACGAAGATATTGGAAATTGGACATATTGTTAATCTCATGCATAGCATATGACAAGTCAAGCAGATTGTCAAACATGATGTGACCGATAGAATTATCACAAGAAACCCTATGCAACATGGCATCACAACTAATGGACTCCACATGGCAATCATCAAACTCATCATAAATGGGTAAATCATCACATGGGGAAATCATACTAGCATGAAGCATAGTAATAGGTGGATCAACATCATGCAAAACAATCAATGTCAGGATAGTCCACTAGTGGGACAATAGCATCACCTTCACCTATATTACCTTTCTCATGCCACTCAAGTGGTGTTCGTGAGTTGGCAAAGACTGAATTGTGGTCATCTTCTTCATCTTGACGGAACCATGTGGGGGGTGCATCATATTCCACCATGTACATTGTCTTGTCCAAAGGGAGGAAGAAGTCGTCGAGTATCGGCGCTTTATCATAGATGGGACCTAGCACCAAATGAGAAGACAAAATAGAGGTAGAGGTTAAGTCATTAGTGTTGAAAGTGGCCTCACATGACCTATAAACTATCTCACTTTCTCTATGTGGTGGATTACTCACTCCCTCAAAGTAGGTGCACTCAAAGTCACATATGGTGGAGTCACTCATCTCATTCAAGTGGTGGGGTTTGTGGCTCTCCTCACATGGGAATTGGGGCAACTCATCATGTATGGGTCTAGTGGTGAACTCTCTCTCACTCTCAATATGGTGGCAGAAGTCACTCAAGTCATCATCATACGTCGCCATGGTCGAGGTGAAATGCTCAACCATCTCGTCACTGTCGCCGTGGATGAAGGCCGAAGATGGCACATCATCACTCTCCTCCATGACCAAAAGGAAAATCCCATGCTCGATCATCTCACTCTCGCCTCCAAAGATGGAAGCATCATTTTTGCTCGCCACCTTGTCGCTTGCCTCCAAAGCATGTTCCTTGAGAGACTCCATAGTCGTAGTCGTCGCCGCGCCATCTTAAAAATGAGTCATGGTAGACTTGGCATCATCAATGCCACAAAGAGGGATGGCGATGAAGCCGAACTTGGGAGCGTCGTCTTGGAGCTCGTCGGGCTTGGACATTTTGGTGGTACTACCCTCATGCTCATTGCCGTGGAGCTTGGTCGTCACGAAGTGAGCTTCGGGTGAAGAAGCCTTGTCGTTCATGAAGTATTTTTCCACCGTGAGAGCACCAATGTAGTTGTCATAGAGGTATGTGTAGTTCTCGCTGAAGATAGTCTTGTGGATGTCGTTGTTCAATCCCATCATGAAGTGGAACTTCATTGAAATGGGGTCGAACACGCTGGCTCGTCGCAAGGCTTTCTTCATCTCCTTGAAGAACTTGTCGATGGACTTGGATAGTTGTATGGTGCTCTCCAATTGGTGTTGAAGATGTTCCGTGTAGGTGGAAGGCACAAACACTCGCCGCATAGCTTTCTTCATCTTGGGCCAACTCATGACGAAAGTCTTCGAAGGTGTATGAAGCCACCATGTCGACGCATAGTCATGGAAGTTACTTGTGGCGCACTTCACTTGATCTTTGGAGGGTACTTGATGTAGCTTGAGGTAGTCGTCCATCTTGCGCTCCCATTCGAGATACTCCTCGGGGACTTGAGTCCTTTAGAAAGAAAGCTCGTGGTCGGCGTCGAGCTCATAGTAGCTTGTGGAAGTAGCAGACTTGTGATGCCCCAAGACCGGCGCTCCAGATGCCTACCATGTATCCTTAGTTTCGTCGTGTGATTTGTTTTGTTTACTGCATTTCATCATCGCATCATGCGCATTAATTTGACATGTTTTCTTAAAACTTGCACCCGTTCGTAGTTGCCACGTCCCCCCTTGCCTTCGTTGGCCGTTCCGAGACCAACCGTGTTTTCGGTTCCCTCTTGTCAAACCACCTAACCTCTCTCATCAGCCCGCGGCCCCCCTCGCGTGAGCGTCCGAAACTCCCCCGAACTCGACCCGGCCAGTCGTCACCGTTGGTTTCAGATCATCCCCAAACATCCGTAAAATATCTATGATTATTTGTTTGGACTCCCAGAGCATTTTATTCTCGACCATCCGATTACGATCGGAGAGACGAGATAGTCTAACCCTGACCCACCTACTATATATAGCCGGTGCATTTCTAGACCAAACCCTATTTTTTAGCGACCCTCCCTGTCCAATCGCCGCCGCCGCTAGTCAACCACCCCTCTTCCCCCTAGGGATCTCCCCTATCCCATCCACCATTCCATCGCCATCCCGCAACCACCACTCCTCTCCTCCTCGATCTGCATGCTCGTCCAACCAGAGCTCCCCTCGATCCAACTACACCTCACCTGCTTCCTCCTCGCAGGCCTCCTTCATCCTCTCCCGAGCATGTGCTCGCCCGGAGCCCCGCGTCCCCGCCAACCTCCACGCCGGCGAGCGAACCAACAGCCAACCAGATGAGCGCCAACCCCGTTCTTCTTCACCTTCCCGTGCTCCTCCTCGTTTCCCCCTCTCACGCATCCCTGCTAATCTCTCTCTTTCTGTCAGTAGAAGCCACGAGGAGCTGCCCTCGTCCCTGTCCCTATGGATCCAGTCATCCCAAGGCAAGCTGCTGGCTTGCCTTTGCTCTGCCTCATCGCCGCTGCCTCTCCGGTAAGACCCCGCGCTGCCCCATCGTGCCACCTCTTCCTTCCCTTCTGTTTCGTCCCTGCCTTTCGCCTTTCTCAACCATCTCTTTTACTCTCTACACCCAGGACGAAGCTCCGTCGCCATAGAGTTCCAACGTTGCCGGCCACCTTCGGATCCGGCTACTTGGACCCGAGCCGCGCCGGATCCTCATCGTGGTCCCGCCGGCCCTCATCCTTGTCATGTTCGTCCGTTGCTGTCCCTGCAGACGTCCCCGGCGTCATCAACCACCGCCTCCTCCTCTCCTTTGAGCAGGAGGACGAGACGCACCCGATCTGCCTCGTTTGCTCGTCAACGCCCGTGTTGACCCTCTGAATCGACCGTTCCAGCGCACGCGTCGAACCGCGGCCCTGCGCGTGGCACAGATCCGCAGCAGGACCAGCGCGCCCGGCCAGCCTCGCCGGCCTACTCCACCGCGCCCTCCAGCAGGCCTCCTTCCTGTCTGGGCCGAGCCCATGGGTGAGCAGCCCCTCCAGTTCCCCTGTTCCTATTGGGCCAGCAAGATTCAGCCCAGTGGATGTTTTTTTACCTGTCTGCGAATTTGCTATTTATCCAGGAAACTGCTAGTTTACAGTTGTTTGTGCATCATACTTGTTTGTGCATCATGCCATGTTTATGCTTGTGTGTTTACCATGTTGTTTGCTTCTTTCCGGTTTGCTTCTCTCGTTAGCTTCGGTTTCGTTCCGGAGTTGTGAGGATTTGTTCGACTATGTCCGTTTGTCTTCTTCGTGGACTTGTTCTTCTTCCTAGCGGGGTCTCAGGCAAGATGACCATTACCCTCGATATCACTTCTATCTTTGCTTGCTAGTTGTTGGTCCTATGTCGCGCTACCTACCACTTGTTTATCATGCCTCCCATATTGCCATGTCAAGCCTCTAACCCACCTTCCTAGCAAACCGTTGTTTGGCTATGTTACCGCTTTTGCTCAGCCCCTCTTATAGCATTGTTAGTTGTAGGCGAAGTTGAAGATTGCTCCATGTTGGAACATGATTATGTTCGGATATCACAATATCTCTTATTTTAATTAATGCATCTATATACTTCGTAAAGGGTGGAAGGCTCGGCCTTTTGCCTGGTGTTTGGTTCCACTCTTGCCGCCCTAATTTCCGTCATACCGGTGTTATGTTCCTTGATTTTTGCGTTCCTTACGCGGTTGGCGATTTATGGGACCCCTTTGACAGTTCGCTTTGAATAAAACTCCTCCAGCAAGGCCCAACCTTGGTTTTACCATTTGCCTACCTACCACCTAAATACCTTTCCCTTGGGTTCTGCAGACTCAAGGGTCATCTTTATTTTAAATCCCCCGGGCTAGTGCTCCTCTGAGTGTTGGTCCGAACCGGGCAACCTGCGGGGCCACCTTGGGTAAACTTGAGGGCTGGTTTTACTCGTAGCTGGACCTATCCATTGTGCCCTGAGAACGAGATATGTGCAACTCCTATCGGGATTTGTCAGCACATTCGGGTGGCTTTGCTGGTCTTATTTTACCATTGTCGAAAAGTCTTGTAACTGGGATTCTGAGCCTGATCGGGTCTTCCGGGGAGAAGGAATATCCTTCGTTGACCGTGAGAGCTTGTGATGGGCTAAGTTGGGACACCCCTGCAGGGTATAAACTTTCGAGAGCCGTGCCCGCGGTTATGTGGCAGATGGAAATTTGTTAATATCTGGTTGTAGAGAACTTGACACTTAACTTAATTAAAATGTATCAACCGCGTGTGTAGCCCTGATGGTCTCTTTTCGGCGGAGTCCGGGAAGTGAACACGGTTTGGGTTATGTTTGAACGTAAGTAGTTTCAGGATCACTTCTAGCTTCATGACCATTGCGTAGTTTGTCATCTTACTCTTGTACTCGTATGTTAGCCACCGTATTTGCTTAGCGGTTGTTGCAACTCCACCTCGTAACCACATCCTACCCATAAGTTTAAATAGTCTTGATCTTGCGGGTTTTGAGATTGCTGAGTCCTCGTGACTCACAGATACTACCAAAAACGATTGCAGTCTTGATGATGCCGGTCACGGTGATGCTACCTAACTCAAGTGGGAGTTCGACGAGGACCTTAGTCGTTACTATGTTTTGTTTCCTGATGATCAGTAGTGGAGCCCAGTTTGGACAATCAGGGATCTAGTAGTTGGGTTATCTTCTTTTCTTTTGGAGTTGTCCGCAGTCGGACTATGTGTGTACTCTGAATGATGTATGAACTAATTGATCATTGCGTGAAGTGGCGATTGTAAGCCAACTGTATTTATTCCTTTCTTGTTCATTGCATGGGATTGTGTGAAGATGACCCTTCTTGCAACAAAACCACCATGCGGTTATGCCTCTAAGTCGTGCCTCGACACGTGGGAGATATAGCCGCATCGTGGGCGTTACAAGTTGGTAATCAGATCCATCCCCGACTTAGGAGCCCCCTGCTTGATCGAATCGCTGACGTTGTTGAGTCTAGAACAAAAATGTTTTGAGTCTTAGGATTATATATATCGGAGAGTAGGATTCTTTTTACTCCTCGTCCCCTTCGTTTCTCTGGTGAGGTCTGCTGACGTAGATGTTTTGACTTTCCTCTCCTCAAATTTCACTAAAAAAATTTAGGATCACGCGGGTATGTTGGCATCGTTCCGATATTATTGTGACGAGAACATTGTTCTTGGTGCCTCCTGACATTTACGGGTTGTGGCAGTGTCCCAGGGAGTTGAGCTCCGAGGTGTTGTCGTCATAATTTTATCGTTGCAGTTCTGGAATACCTGAGTTCGCCGACATTGAAAATCGCTTTTATGCAGTTAGTGGTGAGATAACCTCGACGCCACCCAGTACTGGGGCGGGAGTTCGGGAGTATTGCCATAGCTCATATAACGAATGGTTTTCGAAGGTTGACGTACATGATTTCCGGAGTTTTCTTGGTTATGTGTTGACGGATGGATAGAGCTGGATGTAGGGATTGTTAGTTTGGGTGAGATATATTGCTTCCCCTGTATCCCCACACAAGATTGCATAACCAGAAAGTTTCGGGAGTTTTTAGGTGGGAATTCAAGTAGCTCCTAGAATATCTTTCTGACAAATGCATGATATGGGATTGGGTAAATCTCTATCATATGTTTGTTTCTGGCTAATTTCCAAGCCAAATCCTTTGTTTGGTTTTGAGTTGTGATATTCGAGTTGCTTCAATGTCAAGTGTTGATTCCATACCTTTTCCAATCACTGTTCTCATATTTCTATGTGGATAATCCTTCTTGATCATCGAGGTTGTCATGTTAATTCTTTTCCAACCGGCGTGCTTCTCTTCAAGTTGATCTGATCATTTCAACATTCGCAACATCACCCCTTAGTTTTCCCAACGTTGTTCGTTCCATCTGCCCCAAGTTGCATTTGTTTTTCCCGCCCTCCCACCCTTTTCTTTAAGGACTCAGATTTCTTAATCATGTATCCTTTTATTTGTGAGAAGTCTCTTCATCCTTTTCTTTCAATGTTCTTATCCGGAGATTTCCCAGGAAGATACTAACGAAGCTTCAAGTTTATTATTCTTCGTTCTCTTTTCTTCTCCGGTGGATTCAATTCAAGATTTCAGTGTTGATCGTATTCCTTTCCTCGTTTCAATGCTTTCTCATCCCGGTGCACCAATTAATCATTCACCTCTCGCTATTCTTTTGTTCCGGAGTGTTGAAGATATCTTAGAAGATTCACATTTCCATTCTTAATCCGTTCAATCTATTTCGAGGTTGTTACCTCATTCAAGCCATTTAATTCAATCGGTCCAATCTCTCTTGTAAATCGTTTAGCGGTGTTAGCTTTTGAGTGGACCCTAACCCACAGGTCTTTTCCCAGGATCTTACCTGACTCTTCTAATTCTTTCCGGAGTTATTCTCAAATTCATTGCAAAGTTTGACATAAGAATGAATTATCATCAGTCAAATGTCTTTTTGCAAGATCTTTCAATTATTTTCATTGTTGGTTCAACCTTTCTAATTTTCATTCTGGAATGCCTCAACAATTCTTGGTGGTGTTTCTCGCCGTCATTCTCGGATTGTGAAGACCGAAGAAGAGTTCCTCTTAAATCCTTACCCGTTCTCTCAGGGATGCGAAGTTAAAGCTTGATGCCATCCACTCATAATTGTTTTCAATTGTGAGAATTCTTGCTACCCATCCAGAGCAATTCAGGAGTCTTTTCAGTTTGATTCTCCGGAGCCCGTCATCTCAGAATTATTTATCCTCATCTTTCAGCTCTCGTTCTCCAAATCTTACCGGTGCATCATTCAAGTATTCTCAAGTCACCTCGTGATCTCTTTGCTCTCTAGTCCTTAAATTCCCTCAAGTATCTTCATTCTCTTTCTAATTCTTCCCGGTGATTCGTTCTCTTTTCTTCATCCATTTTCAATTTTTATGGTGGTTCATTCGAGATTCCTATTCCTATGTTCTCATATTAATTTATTCATTGTTTCAATCCTACCGGTGGTTCGTCGAATACCTTCTCAAGTTTACGCTATATCTCTCTTAATCCATTCTACGAGAATAAGTAGTATGCCAAATCCGTTGCTTGTCATCAATTTATATTGGTGAAGGATACGCATAATGTAATTCTTATTATTGTTTCATCCAAGTGATCTAGTTTCTTCTTTCCAGAGTTGTTCATCATGTCACATTTCTCGGTTCGAGATGCTTCATCTTTTCTTTTACGGAGTTCCAAGTTTTCCGTATTATCTCGTCGTGAAGCCCCATCTAAATCATTGTAAGCCTTCATTTTGTTCTTTCAATTTTCCTTTCGTTGCAATAATCTTGTTATCTATCCAGAGTTCTTTGAGAGTTTCTTCATGGTGGTTCATCGAAGATTTCATTCATTCTCCAATTATTCTTCAAGATTTCTCTCGGAGTTAAGATCCGCCAAGCTATACTCTAAAATAAACATGGTGTTCAACACATGTCTTGTTTTGAGGAGTTCAAGCATTCTTCATCTTGCATTCCGAAGTGCAATCCTTTCTACCTTATTATTGAGGTGGTGGTATGTCGTCCTTGGCAATTTTTCTTCATGTTTCAAGATTCACAAGTTATCAAGGATGAGATATTTAAACCCATCATTTTCTTCCTTGGAGTTATCTTGGGTTATATTTCACCTAAAGCCTTTCCTTAAGTGTTGTTGCTATTTGTGGTGATTATGAATGACCCAAGCTTGCTCTTTATCCTCTTGGTGGAAGAAGTTTTCATCTCTTCATTGATCTCAATCAATCATTGTTTTCGTTAGTGGCAAGTTTTGAGTTGTTTTCCATAACCCACAACAAGCTTATCCCTTTCAGTTGTTGGTTTCCAACAACTCCGCTCTAACCTTCTTGGAAGGGTGCTTTCCAAGCTCATTTGTGGCAGAAGCTGGCATTTTCTTCTCCATTCTGTTATTTCAATGATCTGTCTTCTATTCTTTCTTCCGGAGGCATTGTGATGTTGCTATCTTCACTCATCATCTCGAATTGCGAGGCCGTGTTCTTTTCGTGCTTATCCATTTAACCGGAGTGTTGTGTCCTCTGCTCAAGTTATTTTCATCTTATCAAGTCTTGTATCTCTTTTAAACCGGAGTGTTGTTCGAATTTGTTCTTCCTTGTCCCTTCTTTATCTCGTTTCAACCATAGTGGTTTCAATTCCTTCTTGTCCATTGTGCTCGTCATGCATAGCTTTGCAACCTCCAAGGTTCACATGGTGTTCCTTGTTTCTCTTTTCTACCGGAGTGCTCTCAATTTCGTTCAACTCTGTTGTGTTCTCCTTTCAAGTTTTCAACCTCTCGAGGTTCACTTCTTTCACTCGTTTGTCAAAGAAGCAACTTGTTTTACCTCTTCCTCTTCTGTTTCTCCCCGGTGCCATCCTTAGATCTCGGGTCGAGATCTCTTGTAAGTGGAGGAGAGTTGTGACGCCCCAAGACCGGCGCAACAGATGCCTTCCATGTATTTCGAGTTTCGTCGTGAAATTTGTCTTGTTCGTTGCATTTCATCATCGCATCATGCGCATTGCTTTCACATGTTTTTTTAAAACTTGCACCCGTTCGTAGTTGTCGCGTCCCCCCTTGCCTTCATTGGCCGTTTCGAGACCAACCTTGATTTCGGTTCCCTCGTGTCAAACCACCTAACCTCTCTCGTATTTACAGCGTGAGCGTCTGAAACTCCCCCGAACCTGACCCGGCCAGTCGTCACCATTGGTTTCAGATCATCCCCAAACATCCGTAAATATCTGCGATTATTTGTTTAGACTCCCAAAGCATTTTATTCTCGACCATCCGACTATAATCGGAGGGACGAGATAGTCTAACCCTAACCCACCTATTATATATATATAATATATATATATATATATATATATATATATATATATATATTTAGATATATTAAAACTGAGCACCCTCCCAGCCCTCTCAGGCCATTAGCACTTCTGGCCGTTAGATCGTCACTTTTAGTCGTTTTCGGCCATCGGATCGCTGTTAGTGGCGCCTAAACCTCGTACGCACGCGCTAACTCGCGCCTCAGGCCGCGCTGGCCCTTTTGGGCCGCTGCTCCGGTTGCTTTTTCCGCTGTCTCACGTTAAATTGGGCCTACTGGCCTATTGGGCCTGGCCTTCTCTACCGTCCAACACATCGCACATGTCAAACGCCACGCACGAGCCCTAAACCAGGTTCGCAACCTGCTCTGTTCTAGCTACGCCGCCAGACATTGGCCTCCGAGTGCATTGGCGGCTGGCGCGACCGACGGGAGCGGCGCGGCCGGATGGGGCACGATATAGTCGGTGCATTTCTAGACCAAACCCTATTTTCTAGGGATCCCCCTATCCAATCGCCGCCGCCACTAGTCAACCACCCCTCTTCCCCCTCGGGATCTTCCCTATCTCACCCACCATTCCATCTCCATCCCGCAGCCGCCACTCCTCTCCTCCTCGATCTGCATGCTCGGCCAACCAGAACTCCCCTCGATCCAACTCCACCTGACCTGTTGCCTCCTTGCAGGCCTCCTCGATCCTCTCCCGAGCAGGTGCTCGCCCGGAGCCCCGCGTCCCCGCTAACCTCCGCGCCGGCGAGCGAACCAGCAGCCAACCAGATGAGCGCCGACCCCGTTCTTCTTCACCTTCCCGTTCTCCTCCCGTTTCCCCCTCTCTCGCATCCCTGCTAATCTCTCTCTTTCTGTCAGCAGGAAGCCATGAGGAGCTGCCCTCGTCCCTGTCCCTATGGAGCCGGCCATCCCAAGGCAAGCTGCTGGCTTGCCTCTGCTCCGCCTCGTCGCCGCCGCCTCTCCGGTGAGACCCTGCGCCGCCCCGTCGTGCCACCTCTTCCTTCCCTTCTGTTTCGTCCCTGCCTTTCCCCTCTCTCAACCATCTCTTTTACTCTCTGCACCCGGAACGAACCTCCGTCGCCATGGAGCTCCAACGTCGCCGGCCACCTTCGGATCCGGCCATTGGGACCTGAGCCGCGCCGGATCCTCGTCGTGGCTCCCGCCGACCCTCATCATTGCCCTGTTCATCCGTTGCTGTCCCTGCAGGCGTCCCCGGCGTCGTCAACCACCACCTCCTCCTCTGCTTCGAGCAGGAGGACGAGACGCGCCCGATCCGCCTCGTTTGCTCGTCAATGCCCGCGTTGACCCTCTGAATCGACCGTGCCAGCGCACGGGTCAAACCGCTTCCCTGCGCGTGGCCCAGACCCGCAGCAGGCCCAGCGCGCCCAGCCAGCCTCGCGGCCTGCTCCACCGCGCCCTCCCGCGGGCCGCCTTCCCGTCTGGGCCGAGCCCGTGGGTGAGCAGCCCCTCCAGTTCCCCTGTTCCTGTTGGGCCAGCAAGATTCAGCCCAGTGGATTTTTTTTACCTGTCTGCGAATTTGCTATTTAATAAGAAAACTACCAGTTTACAGTTTAGTCCCTAGTCTTCACGCATATAATAACTCATGAACTATCCATCATATGTAAAAACTTCTTATATGTAAAATGTTTAGAATTTATCTAGTTTCATAATATGCAACTTTCATCCATGTTAAAAATGTTTAACTTGTTGTTTGCATTAATTTGCTTAAATGCCATGCTAAAATGCTTTATTTCATAACTAAATAACCGTAGCTCCATTTTAAATAAACTTTATATGTAAATGGGGTGAAAAAATGCATAGAATAACTTGGTTCACTTTATTTTGATGTTTAACAACTTTAAAATAAGATTTATGGCAGAACAGTAGCTAATTCAAAAGACATGAGGATTTTCCGGAATTGTTGTTTGTTGTTCCAGCCTCATTTAAACTTGCCTAGATAGGTAGTTTTCATATACATTTCCTCTTACCATGTTTAATAATATTTAATATTGTTGGGTATATAAATGAGAGCGAACTAAATAATTCGAATGTGGTGTTTCGTCAATATGCAACTCGCTGCATATTGAGCTCCACTTAATTTGTAGTATTGTTTGTTGCACTTTGCCATGCCATGAATCATTAAACCGGACATGCATCATACTTGTTTGTGAATCATGCCATGTTTATACTTGTGTGTTTACCATCTTGTTTGCTTCTTTCCGGTTCGCTTCTCTCGTTAGCTTTGGTTTTGTTCCGGAGTTGTGAGGATTCGTTCGATTTTTTTTTTCATGGACTCGTTTTTCTTCCTAGCGAGATCTCAGGCAAGATGACCATTACCCTCGATATCACTTCTATCTTTGATTGCTAGTTGTTCGTTCTATCGCTATGTCGCGCTACCTACCACTTGTTTATCATGCCTTCCATATTGCCATGTCAAGCCTCTAACCCACCTTTCTAGCAAACCGTTGTTTGGTTATGTTACCGCTTTTGCTCAAATTTCTCTTATAGCGTTGTTAGTTGCAGGTGAAGTTGAAGATTGCTCCATGTTGGAGCATGATTATATTGGGATATCACAATATCTCTTATTTTAATTAATGCATCTATATACTTCGTAAAAGGTGGAAGGCTCGGCCTTTTGCCTGGTGTTTTGTTCCACTCTTGCCGCCCTAGTTTCTGTCATAACGATGTTATGTTCCTTGATTTTTGCGTTCCTTATGCGGTTGGGGATTTATGGGAACCCCTTGACAGTTTGCTTTGAATAAAACTCCTACAGCAAGGCCCAACCTTGGTTTTACCATTTGCCTACCTATCACCTAAATACCTTTCCCTTGGGTTCTGCAGACTCAAGGGTCATCTTAATTTTAAACCCCCCCCCCCCTGGCATGTTCTCCTCTGAGTGTTTGTCCGGACCGGGCAACCTGTCGGGCCACCTCGGGTAAACTTGAGGGCTTGTTTACTCGTAGCTTGACCTATCGTTGTGCCCTGAGAACGAGATATGTGCAGCTCCTATCAGGATTTGTCGGCCCATTCGGGCGGCTTTGCTGGTCTTGTTTTACCATTGTCGAGAAGTCTTTTAACCAGGATTCTGAGCCTGATCGGGTCTTCCCGGGAGAAGGAATATCCTTCGTTGACCATGAGAGATTGAGATGGGATAAGTTGGGACACCCCTGCAGGGTATAAATTTTTTAGAGTCGTGCCCGCGGTTATGTGGCAGATGGGAATTTGTTAATATCCGGTTGTAGAGAACTTGACACTTAACTTAATTAAAATGTGTCAACCGCGTGTGTAGCCGTGATGGTCTCTTTTCGGCGGAGTCCGGGAAGTGAACACGGTTTGGGTTATGTTTGAACGTAAGTAGTTTCAGGATCACTTCTATCTTCACGACCGTTGCGTAGTTTCTCATCTTACTCTTGTACTTGTATGTTAGTCACCATATTTATTTAGCGCTTGTTGCAACTCCACCTCATAACCACATCCTACCCATAAGCTTAAATAGTCTTGATCTCGCGGGTTTTGAGATTGCTGAGTCCTCGTCACACACAGATACTATCAAAACAGTTGCAGGTGCCGATGATGCCAGTGCAGGTGATGCTACCGAACTCAAGTGGGAGTTCGACGAGGACCTTGGTCGTTACTATGTTTTGTTTCCTTATGATCAGTGGTGGAGCCCAGTTGGGACGATCGTGGATCTAGTAGTTGGGCTATCTTCTTTTATTTTGGATTCGTCCGCAGTCGGACTATGTGTGTACTCTGAATGATGTTTGAATTAATTGATCATTTTTTGAAGTGGCGATTGTAAGCCAACTCTATTTATTCCTTTCTTGTTCATTAAATGGGATTGTGTGAGGATGACCCTTCTTGCGACAAAACCACCATGCGGTTATGCCTCTAAGTCGTGCCTCGACACGTGGGAGATATAGCCGCATCGTGGGCGTTACAGGACTTGAGCTTGGGAGCTTCTCTTGAGGTGCTTGTGGGCGAAGATGCCGCATGTCCAAAGGTGAAGATGCCTTGAAGTCGCTTGGCGAAGATGCCAATGTGGATGGTGAAGTCATAGAGCGGTTGTTGGTGTTGAGCTCTAGACCTTCACGTTTGTGTCGGTAATGGTGTCGATGCCGATGTGACCTTGCCGAAGATGGTAGCTCGGAAGCATGTGCACTTGAGCGTCTTCTTGAATATGAAGAAGACCTCTTGCGGTTTTTGATGAGGGATTTTGTCTGCTCCATTTGAGCATCCATCTTGGCGTCGATGAAGTTTTTTGTGGCATTGAACTCGTCGTTGTTGTTGTAGACCAAAGGAGGTGTGATTTGCCTATCCATCACAAGACTCGAGTAGAGGTAAGTAGGAAATGAGATAAACAATACCAAGCTACCTTTTCCCAAAGTTGAGGATGTATCCCGTTTCACTGAATGTGAAATGAAAGAATAGTGGAATTGGTACCGGAGTTGTTCATTCACACCTACAAAGTAAAGCTTATGGAGTAGCTTGGTGAGGATAGTGGCAAAAAAATTTGATGCAATTGTTAGCAAAAGTCAATAAAGTTGAAAGACATTCACAAATTCGCAAATGAAACAAGTAGACCAATAGCAATGAATGTCACACGGAGACGGACACACGGATAGATAAATAGGGTCGTGCAAATAGGGAATGAGCACAAAATGTGAAATCCACGAAAAATGCTTGTGTTGCACAACTCTAGAGAGACGCTAGCACGATTGCTCAATAGGCAGATACGACACTTGTGCACAACCTATAAGATGCAAAATGTATCAACTTTCTATCCCAAGTATGTTATGTATGTATGTTGGGTAACGTAGTAATTTCAAAAATTTTCCTACGCACACGCAAGATCATGGTGATGCATAGCAACGAGAGGGGAGAGTGTTGTCTACGTACCCTCGTAGACCGAAGCGGAAGCGATCACAACGTAGAGGAAGTAGTCGTACGTTCTCCTCGCGATCCAACCGATCCCAGCGCCGTTACTCCGGCGCCTCCGAGTTCTTGGCACACGTTCAGCTCGGTGGCGCTCCTCGAGCTCGATCCGGCAAAGCTCCGGGGAGAGAGAGTTCCACAAGACGACGGCGTGGTGGCGATCTTGATGTTCTCTACCGACTCGAGGCTTCGCCTAAGCACCGCTTCTGATATGACCGAGGTGGAATATGGTGGAGGGGGCACCGCACACGGCTGAGAGCGATCTCAAGGATCAACTTGTGTGTTCTAGGGTGCCCCCCGCCTGTATATAAAGGAGCAAGGGGAGGGCCGGCCGACCCTAGGAGGCGCCAAGGAGGGGGAGTCCTCCTCCTAGTGGGAGTAGGACTCCCTTTCCTAGTCCAACTAGGAAGGAGGAAGGGGAAGGAAAGAGAGGGAGGGAGAGGGAAAGGGGCGCGCCCCCCCTCCTTGTCCAATTCGGACTCCCCATGGGGGCGTAGCGCCACCTCTGGTGCGACCCTCTCTCTCCCTTTGGCCCAATAAGGCCCATTACTTCCCGGGGTTCGGTAACCTCCCAAGGCACTCGATTTTCTCCGAAACTTCCGGAACCTTTCCGTGTCCGAATATAGCCGTCCAATATATCAATCTTTATGTATCGATCATTTCGAGACTCCTCGTCATGTCCGTGATCACATCCGGGACTCCTAACTCCTTCGGTACATCAAAATACACAAACTCATAATATAACCGTCATCGAAACCTTAAGCGTGCGGACCCTACGGTTCGAGAATAATGTAGACATGGCCGAGACACGTCTCCGGTCAATAACCAATAGCGGGACACGGATGCCCATATTGGCTCCTACATATTCTACGAAGATCTTTATCGGTCGGACCGCATAACAACATCGTTGTTCCCTTTGTCATCGGTATGTTACTTGCCCGAGATTCGATCGTCGGTATCCAATACCTAGTTCAATCTCGTTCTTGGCAAGTCTCTTTACTCGTTCCGTAATACATCATCTCACAGCTAACTCATTAGTTGTAATGCTTGCAAGGCTTAGTGATGTGCATTACCGAGAGGGCCAGAGATACCTCTCCGAGCAATCGGAGTGACAAATCCTAATCTCGAAATACGCCAACCCAACATCTGCCTTTGGAGACACTGTAGTACTCCTTTATAATCACCCGATTCACGTTGTGACGTTTGGTAGTACCCAAAGTGTTCCTCTGGTAAATGGGAGTTGCATAATCTCATAGTTATAGGAACATGTATAAGTCATGGATAAAAGCAATAGCAACATACTAAGCGATCGGGTGCTAAGCTAATGGAATGGGTCATGTCAATCGGATCATTCAACCAATGATGTGACCTTGTTAATCAAATGACAACTCCTTTGTCTATGGTTAGGAAACTTAACCATCTTTGATTAACAAGCTAGTCTAGTAGAGGCATACTAGTGACACTCTGTTTGTCTATGTATTCACACATGTATTATGTTTCCGGTTAATACAATTCTAGCATGAACAATAAACATTTATCATGAAATAAGGAAATAAATAATAACTTTATTATTGCCTCTAGGGCATATTTCCTTGATCTCCCACTTGCACTAGAGTCAATAATCTAGATTACACAGTAATGATTCTAACACCCATGGAGTCTTGGTGCTAATCATGTTTTGCTCGTGGAAGAGGCTTAGTCAACGGGTCTGCAACATTCAGATCCGTATGTATCTTGCAAATCTCTATGTCTACCACGGACTAAGTCCGGATGGAATTGAAGCGTGTCTTGATGTGTTTGGTTCTCTTGTGAAATCTGGATTCCTTTGCTAAAGCAATTGCTCGATATTGTCACAAAAGATTTTCATTGGACCCGATGCACTAGGTATGACACCTAGATCGGATATGAACTCCTTCATCCGGACTCCTTCATTAGCTGCTTCCAAAGCTGCTATGTATTCCGCTTCACATGTAGATCCCTTCTGACGCTTTGTTTAGAACTGCACCAACCGACAGCTCCTCCGTTTAGTGTAAATACGTATCCGGTTTGCGATTTAGAATCGTCCGGATCGGTGTCAAAGCTTGCATCAACGTAACCGTTTTACGATGAGCTCTTTGTCACCTCCATATACGAGAAACATATCCTTAGTCCTTTTCGTGTATTTGAGGATGTTCTTGACCGCTGTCCGATGATTCACTCTGGATTACTTTGGTACCTCCACTGCTAAGCTTATAGCAAGGCACACATCAGTCCGGTACACGGCATTGCATACATGATAGAGCCTATGGCTGAGGCATAGGAACATCTTTCATTTTCTCTCTATCTTCTGCGGTGGTCGGGCATTGAGTCTTACTCAACTTCACACCTTTTAACACATTCAAGAACCCTTTCTTTGCTTGATCCATTTTGAACTTCTTCAAAATTTTGTCAAGGTATGTGCTTTGTGAAAGTCCAATTAAGCGTCTTGATCTATCTCTATAGATTTTGATGCCCAATATGTAAGCAGCTTCACCGAGGTCCTTCATCAAAAACTCTTATTCAAGTATCCCTTTATGCTATCCAGAATTCTATATCATTTCCGATTAGTAATATGTCATCTACATATAATATCGAAATGCTACAGAGCTCCCACTCACTTTCTTGTAAATACAGGCTTCTCCAAAAGTCTCAGATAAACCCAAATGCTTTGATCACATTATCAAAGCGTTTATTCCAACTCGAGATGCTTGCACCAGTCCATAAATGGATCACTGGAGCTTGCACACTTTGTTAGCTCCCTTTGGATCGATAAAACCTTCTGGTTGCATCATATACAACTCTTCTTCCGTAAATCCATTCAGAATGCGGTCTTTACATCCATTTGCCAAATTTCATAATCATAAAATGCGGCAATTGCTAACATGATTCGGACAGACTTAAGCATCGCTACGGGTGAGAAGGTCTCATCGTAGTCAATCCCTTGAACTTGTCGAAAACCTTTGCGACAAGTCGAGCTTTAATGACGATAATATTACCGTCGGCGTCAGTCTTCTTCTTGAAGATCCACTTGTTTTCTATTGCTTGCCGACCCTCGGGCAAGTCAACCAAAGTCCACACTTTGTTTTCATACATGGATCCCATCTCGCATTTCATGGCCTCAAGCCATTTTGCGAATCTGGGCTCACCATCGCTTCTTCATAGTTCGTAGGTTCATCATGATCTAGTAGCATGACTTCCGAATAGGATTACCGTACCACTACAGTGCGGATCTTACTCTAGTTGATCTACGAGGTTACGTAGTAACTTGATCTCAAGTTTCATGATCAACATCATCAACTTCCTCACTATTTGGTGTAGATGTCGCGAAACCGGTTTACGTGATAAACTACTTTCAAATAAGGGAGAAGGTACAGATTACCTCATCAAGTTCCACTTTCCTCCCACTCACTTCTTTCGAGAGAAACTCCTTCTCTAGAAAGGATCCATTCTTAGCAACAAATGTCTTGCCTTCGGATCTGTGATAGAAGGTGTACCCAACTGTCTCCTTTGGGTATCCTATGAAGACACATTTCTCCGATTTAGGTTCGAGCTTATCAGGTTGAAGCTTTTTCACATAAGCATCGCATCCCCAAACTTTAAGAAACGACAACTTTGGTTTCTTGCTAAACCATAGTTCATAAGGTGTCGTCTTAACGGATTTTGACGGTGTTCTATTCAGCGTGAATGCGGCCGTCTCAAGAGCATAACCCCAAAACGATAGCGGTAAATCAGTAAGAGACATCATAGATCGCACCATATCTAGCAAAGTGCGATTACGACGTTCGGACACACCATTGCGCTGTGGTGTTAGGGTGGCGTGAGTTCTTGAAACTATTCCGCATTGTTTCAAATGTAGACCAAACTCGTAACTCAAATATTCGCCTCCACGATCAGATCGTAGAAACTTTATTTTCTTATTACGATGATTTTCAACTTCACTCTGAAATTCTTTGAACTTTTCAAATGTTTCAGACTTATGTTTCATTAAGTAGATATACCCATATCTGCTTAAATCATCTGTGAAGGTGAGAAAATAACGATATCCGCCACGAGCCTCAACATTCATTGGACCACATACATCTGTATGTATGATTTCCAACAAATCTGTTGCTCTCTCCATTGTACCGAAGAACGGGGTTTTAGTCATCTTGCCCATGAGGCACGGTTCGCAAGTGCCAAGTGATTCATAATCAAGTGACTCCAAAAGTCCATCAGTATGGAGTTTCTTCATGCGCTTTATACCGATATGACCTAAACGGTAGTGCCACAAATAAGTCGCACTATCATTATCAACTCTGCATCTTTTGGTTTCAACATTATGAATATGTGTATCACTACTATCGAGATTCATTAAAATAGACCACTCTTCAAGGGTGCATGACCATAAAAGATATTATTCATATAAATAGAACAACCATTATTCTCTGATTTAAATGAATAACCGTCTCGCATCAAACAAGATCCGGATATAATGTTCATGCTCAACGCGGCACCAAATAACAATTATTTAGGTCTAAAACTAATCCCGAAGGTAGATGTAGAGGTAGCGTGCCGACCGCGATCACATCGACTTTGGAACCATTTCCACGCGCATCGTCACCTCGTCCTTTGCTAGTGTTAAGCAATCCGTAGTCCCTGCTTTGAGTTGCAAATATTAGCAATGTAACCAATATCAAATACCCAGTGCTACTGCGAGCTCTAGTAAGGTACACATCAATAACATGTATATCACATATACCTTTGTTCACCTTGCCATCCTTCTTATCCGCCAAATACTTGGGGCAGTTCCGCTTCAAAGGACGATGCTTGCGGTAGAAGCACTCAGTTTCAGGTTTAGGTCCGGACTTGGGTTTCTTCTCTGAGCGACAACTTGTTTGCTGTTCTTCTTGAAGTTCCCTTCTTCTTCCCTTTTCCTTTCTTCTTGAAACTAGTGATCTTATTGACCATCAACACTTGATGCTCCTTCTTGATTTATACCTCCGCAGCCTTTATCATTGCGAAGAGCTCAGGAATAGTCTTTACTAACCCTTGCATATTATAGTTCATCACGAAGCCTTTGTAGCTTGGTGGCGGTGATTGAAGAATTACATCAATGACACAATCATCCGGAAGATCAACTCCCGGTTGAGTCAAGTGATTGTAATACCCGGACATTACGAGTATGTGCTCAGCAGCGGACCCATTCTCTTCCATCTTGCAGCTATAGAACTTATTGGAGACTTCATATCTCTCAATCCGGGCATTACATTTGAAATATCAACTTCAACTCCTGGAACATCTCATATGCTCCATGACGTTCAAAAGCGTCGTTGAAGACCCGATTCTAAGCCGTAAAGCATGGCACACTGAACTATAGAGTAGTCATCGACTTTGCTCGCCGGGCGTTCTTAACGTCGTCGGTTACATCGACGGCGAACTGGCACCTAGCGGTGCATCCAGACGTAACTCTTACGTGCAGCAATGAGGATAATCCTCGATTACGGACCCGATCCGTGTAATTGCTACCATCATCTTTCAACTTTGCTTTCTCAAGGAACGCATTAAAATTCAACGGAACAACGGACGAGCCATCTATCTATAAACAAACATAGACAAGCAAGATACTATCGGTACTAAGTTCATGATAAATTTAAGTTCAATTAATCATATTACTTAAGAACTCCCACTTAGGCAGACATCTCTCTAGTCATCTAAGTGATCACGTGATCCAAATCAACTAAACCATAACCGATCATCACGTGAGATGGAGTAGTTTTCAATGGTGAACATCTTATGTTGATCATATCTACTATATGATTCACGCTCGACCTTTCGGTCTCCGTGTTCCGAGGCCATATCTGCATATGCTAGGCTCGTCAAGTATAACCTGAGTATTCTGCGTGTGCAAAAGCGGCTTGCACCCGTTGTAGATGGACGTAGAGCTTATCACACCCGATCATCACGTGGTGTCTCGACACGACGAACTTTGGCAACGGTGCATACTCAAGGAGAACACTACTTGATAATTTTAGTGAGAGATCATCTTAAAATGCTACCGTCAATCAAAGCAAAATAAGATGCATAAAGGATAAACATCACATGCAATCAATATAAGTGATATGATATGCCCATCATCATCTTGTGCTTATGATCTCCATCTCCGAAGCACCGTCGTGATCACCATCGTCACCGGTAGCGACACCTTGATCTCCATCGTAGCATCGTTGTCGTTTCGCCATCTATTGCTTCTCGACTATCGCTACCGCTTAGTGATAAAGTAAAGCAATTACAGGGCGTTGCATTTCATACAATAAGCGACAACCATATGGCTCCAGCCGATTGCCGATAACTTCGGTTACAAAACATGATCATCTCATACAATAAAATATAGTATCACGTCTTGACCATATCACATCACAACATGCCCTGCAAAAACAAGTTAGACGTCCTCTACTTTGTTGTTGCAAATTTTACGTGGATGCTATGGGCTTAAGTAAGAACCAATCTCACCTACGCATCAAGACCACAACGATACTTCGTCAATTAGACTCCGTTTTAACCTTCTCAAGGACGGGCGTATGCCTTTTCAGTTCAACTAAAGTGAGAGAGACAGACACCCGCCAGCCACCTTTAAGCACGAGTGCTCGTAGCAGTGAAACCAGTCTCGCGTAAGCGTCTGGCGTAATGTCGGTCCGGGCCGCTTCATCTCACAATACCGCTGAACCAAAGTATGACATCTTTGGTAGGCGGTATGACTTGTATCGCCCACAACTCACTTGTGTTCTACTCGTGCAAAACATCAAACCATAAAAACCTAGGCTCGGATGCCACTTTGTTGGGTAACGTAGTAATTTCAAAAATTTCCCTCGCACACGCAAGATCATGGTGATGCATAGCAACGAGAGGGAGAGTGTTGTCTACGTACCCTCGTGAACCCGAGCGGAAGCGATCTGGCGTAGAGGAAGTAGTCGTCGTTCTCCTCGCGATCCAACCGATCGGCGCCCGTTACTCGGCGCCTCCGAGTTCTTGGCACCACGTTCAGCTCGGTGGCGCTCCTCGAGCTCCGATCCAGCAAAGCTCGGGAGAGAGAGTTCCGTCGGCCTGACGGTGTGGTGACGATCTTGATGTTCTACCGGCGCAGGCTTCGCCTAAGCACCGCTTCTGATATGACCGAGGTGGAATATGGTGGAGGGGGCACCGCTGCAGCTGAGAGCGATCTCAAGGATCAACTTGTGTGTTCTAGGGTGCCCCCTGCCCGTATATAAAGGAGCAAGGGGAGGGCCGGCCCGGCCCTAGGAGGCGCGCCAAGGGAGGGAGTCCTCCTCCTAGTGGGAGTAGGACTCCCTTTCCTAGTCCAACTAGGAAGGAGGAAGGGGAAGGAAAGAGAGGGAGAGGAGAGGAAGGGGCGCGCCCCCCTCCTGTCCAATTCGGACTCCCCCATGGGGGCGCCACCTCCTGGTGCGGCCCTCTCTCTCCCCTTTGGCCCAATAAGGCCCATTACTTCCCGGGGTTCGGTAACCCCTCCGGCACTCCGGTTTTCTCCGGAAACTTCCGGAACCTTTCCGTGTCCGAATATAGCCGTCAATATATCAATCTTTATGTCTCGATCATTTCGAGACTCCTCGTCATGTCCGTGATCACATCCGGGACTCGAACTCCTTGGTACATCAAAATACACAAACTCATAATATAACCGTCCTTGAAACCTTAGCGTGCGGACCCTACGGTTCGAGAATAATGTAGACATGACCGAGACACGTCTCGGTCAATAACCAATAAGCGGGACACGGATGCCCATATTGGCTCCTACATATTCTCTGAAGATCTTTATTGGTCGAACCGCGCATAACAACATCGTTGTTCCCTTTGTCATCGGTATGTTACTTGCCGAGATTCGATCGTCGGTATCCAATACCTAGTTCAATCTCGTTCTTGGCAAGTCTCTTTACTCGTTCCGTAATACATCATCTCACAGCTAACTCATTAGTTGTAATGCTTGCAAGGCTTAGTGATGTGCATTACCGAGAGGGCCAGAGATACCTCTCCGAGCAATCGGAGTGACAAATCCTAATCTCGAAATCGCCAACCCAACATCTGCCTTTGGAGACACCTGTAGTACTCCTTTATAATCACCCGATTCGTTGTGGCGTTTGGTAGTACCCAAAGTGTTCCTCTGGAAAATGGGAGTTGCAAAAACTCATAGGTATAGGAACATGTATAAGTCATGGATAAAAGCAATAGCAACATACTAAACGATCGGGTGCTAAGCTAATGGAATGGGTCATGTCAATCAGATCATTCAACCAATGATGTGACCTTGTTAATCAAATGCAACTCCTTTGTCTATGGTTAGGAAACTTAACCATCTTTGATTAACAAGCTAGTCTAGTAGAGGCATACTAGTGACACTCTGTTTGTCTATGTATTCACACATGTATTATGTTTCCGGTTAATACAATTCTAGCATGAACAATAAACATTTATCATGAAATAAGGAAATAAATAATAACTTTATTATTGCCTCTAGGGCATATTTCCTTCAATGTATGGTTCCCGGCGTTTCTCACACGATGATCCAAGATGATCAATATAGTGGTATGATATGCAATGTAGCGATGCTATGGCTATTTCTTACAAGCTCTTTGTTTTTCTCTTTGCTTAAAAGCTTTTTTTATATGGCCACTATGCGAAATGCACAAACCAAGATAGCAATTGTGTGTATGCGGGAAAAATCTTGTGACATGAGAGATGATATGATAATACCAAGATGAGGATACCATGATGATATGGTATCTATGCAATGGAACGTGCGGATCACTAATGTGCACAAGTAAGGTTTCTCGATAGGCAAGTGACGCAAAAATTGGCTAGGGGTTAACAATTCAATGGCAAGAATGAATGTACAATGATGGGATACCACGATACCAAGCTGATATATAGGTTACTATTCTTATGTATGGTTAGGGTGTCAAAACAGTGAAGGTGGTCGATTTCGAATCCTTGGCGAAGTTGAGCGACGGTGTTGTCGGTGTCGAACCATTCCTATTTAGCCGAAACACCCTAGGAAATGGAAAAACCACAAACTCCAAATCTCCAAAGGTAAATGTCAAATGGTGGTAGCGGAATGCGGTGGTGGTTTTGAAGTTGGCAATGCGGAAGTGGTGGTGGTGGTTGATGAAGAAGCAACCATCCCTAAGTAGCCTAAACACCTTAGGAGACTCAAATCACAACTCAAACAACCAAAGTTACGGAAGGCTATGGTGGTAATGCAGATGATATGGTGGTAGCCCTAGGCAAAGATGCCAAAGTTCCAAAAAATTGATGGAGTGAAATGACGTTGGAAGTATTTCTGTGGGATGGGGGATGTTAATAGCTTCAAAACAAGCTAAAGAACACAAAAAAAGGGAATCTGGATGAATTAGTTATGGCCGAAATAAAAATTCAGCACTCTCAGTTTCAGGGTTACCCGGACATCTAGGAGTATGTTAGGATGATCCGGGTACGTCAATGCCGGTTCGATTTTTCAGGGTGTACGGACTTCCGGGAGAGGTTCCAGCTGATCCGGGTTGGTCCAGATGATCCGGGCAGGTCAAACTGCTCGGAATTTCCTCTCGGGGATGAATTTTTGGACGAAAATAGATGATTTGGGGGTCAAAATTGATGAGAGTTCGTGGAAAAAAAGTGGGGAAACTTGTGAAGAAGCTAGATCCACTTGAAACACAATGAGTTCAGGGATCAAAATAAAAAAAACATCATCAAACCAACAAATCACAAAAAAAATTGGGGCTATTTTCGGTGGGGATTTTCGAAATTTAGGACGAAATCAAGCAATAGAAGGCTAGAAAACAGTGGGGGAGACTCCAGATTCGTGATCAACGTGGCTCATGATACCGAGATGATGTAGGGTGGAACCCTAGGTGCCGATCTTTCACGAAATAGAGGGGATCCTGCAAAGAACACGAAGAACACATGAGGGAAATCACAAGAGGAACACTTAATAACAAGTGCAATCACACATCCACTGGACAATCAAACAACAAACGGAAAGATACAAGGTAAAGTTCATCCCAAATCCGAAGGAGATGGGACTTGAATCCTAGAAGGATATTCTCCGTGAAGAGGTCTTGAATCCCTTGGGATCTTCTCCAAGATGGAGGTCGTGGCCTCCAAAGAAGTGGTCTCTCTCTGCTAGAGGCTAAGGTGTCCCGTTTTTCGATGAGATGGTGGTTATCATTTTTTATGTTGTAGTGTCGGTCTCAAAACCGGCAGATCTTGGGTAGGGGGTGCTGGAAATATGCCCTAGAGGCAATAATAAAAGGATTATTATTATATTTCCTTGTTCGTGATAATTGTCTTTTATTCATGCTATAATTGTATTATCCGGAAATCGTAATACACATGTGAATACTTAGACCACAACATGTCCCTAGTGAGCCTCTAGTTGACTAGCTCGTTGATCAACAGATAGTCATGGTTTCCTGACTATGGACATTGAATGTCATTGATAACGGGATCACATCATTAGGAGAATGATGTGATGGACAAGACCCAATCCTAAGCATAGCACAAGATCGTGTAGTTCGTTTTGCTAGAGCTTTTCCAATGTCAAGTATCTTTTCTTTAGACCATGAGATCATGTAACTCCCGGATACCGTAGGAGTGCTTTGGGTGTACCAAAGCGTCTGGCAATGGCGGGTGACTATAAAGGGCACTACGGTATCTCCGAAAGTGTATGTTGGGTTGACACGGATGGAGATCGGGATTTGTCACTCGTATTACGGAGAGGTATCACTGGGCCCACTTTCGGTAGTGCATCATCATAATGAGATCAAAGTGACCAAGTGTCCGTCACGGGATCATGCATTACTGATGCGAGTAAAGTGATCGGCGATGCTTGAGATTGAACGAGGTATTGGGATACCGACGATCGAATCTCGGGCAAGTAACATACCGTCTGACAAAGGGAATAGTATACAGGGTTGCTTGAATCCTCGACATCGTGGTTCATCTGATGAAATCATCGAGGAGTACGTGGGAGCCAACATGCGTATCCAGATCCCTCTGTTGGTTATTGACCGGAGAGTCGTCTCGGTCATGTCTGCATGTCTCCCGAACCCGTAGGGTCTACACACTTAAGGTTCGGTGACGCTAGGGTTATTAGGAAGACTTGTATGTGATTACCGAATGTTGTTTGGAGTCCGGATGAGATCACGGATGTCACGAGGAGTTACGGAATGGTCGGAGGTGAAGATTTATATATGGGAAGTTGTCATACGGACACGGAAAGTTTGAGGGCATATCGGTATTGTCAGGGGCCACCGGAGAGGTTCGAGGTCCACCGGACAGGCCACCCCTCTCGGAGGGCCTCATGGGCCACAAGGGGTAGGGAACCAGCCCCTGGAGGGCTGGGCGCCCCCCCCCTTGGGCCCATGCGCCTAGGGTTGGGGGGGAACCCTAGTGGGGGCGCCCCCGGTGCTTGGGGCAAGCCCCTCCACGCCGCCCCTCTAGATCTCATCTAGAGGGGGCCGGCCCCCCTTGCCCATTCCCATATAAATAGAGGGGTGAGGGGAGGGCTGCAACACACATCCAAGGCACAGCCCCTCCGCTCCCCAACACCTCTCCTCCTCCGTTGAGTGCTTGGCGAAGCCACAGCCGAGATCTTGCCTCTCCACCATCATCACGCCGTCGTCTTGCTCTTTGGAGCCTTCTTCCTCAACCTCTCCTTCCCCTTGCTGGATCAAGAAGGAGGAGGCGTCGTCCGTTAAAATGCGTGTGTTGAGCAGCGGAGGTGCTGTCCGTTCGGCACTTGGTCATCGGTGATTTGAATCACGGCGATGCGACTCCATGATCCCCGTTCCTTGAACGCTTCCGCCTTGATCTACAAGTGGTATGTAGATGCAATCTCTCTCCCATGACTCGTTGCTTAGATGAACTCATAGATGGATCTTGGTGAAACCGTAGGAAATTTTTTAATTTTTGCAACGTTCCACAATAGTGGCATCATGAGCTAGGTCTATGCGTAGTTCTCTATTGCACGAGTAGAACACAATTTTGTTGTGGGCGTAGATCTTGTCAACTTGCTTGCCGCTACTAGTCTTTTCTTGCTTCAGCGGTATTGTGGGATGAAGCGGCCCGGACCGACCTTACACGTACGCTTACGTGAGACAGTTCCACCGGTGACATGCACTAGTTGCATAAGGTGGCTAGCGGGTGTCTGTCTCTCCTACTTTAGTTGGAGCGGATTAGATGAAAAGGGTCCTTATGAAGGGTAAATAGAAGTTGACAAAATCACGTTGTGGTTATTCGTAGGTAAGAAAGCGTTCTTGCTAGAACCCAATTGCAGCCACGTAAAGATGCAACAACAATTAGAGGGCGTCTAACTTGTTTTTGCAGCAATTGTCATGTGATGTGATATGGCCGAAGTTGTGATGAATGATGAATGGTATATTGTGATGTATGAGATCATGTTGTTGTAATAGGAATCACGACTTGCATGTCGATGAGTATGACAACGGCGAGAGCCATAGGAGTTGTCTTTATTTTTTGTATGACCTGCGTGTCATTGAAGAACGCCATGTAAATTACTTTACTTTATTGCTAAACGCGTTAGCCATAGAAGTAGAAATAGTCGTTGGCGTGACAACTTCATGAAGACACGATGATGGAGATCATGATGATGGAGATCATGGTGTCATGCCGGTGACAAAGATGATCATGGAGCCCCGAAGATGGAGATCGAAGGAGCTATATGATATTGGCCATATCATGTCACTACTTTATATAATTGCATGTGATGTTTATTATGTTTATGCATCTTGTTTACTTAGAACGACGGTAGTAAATAAGATGATCCCTTAGAATAATTTCAATAAAGTGTTCCCGTATCGTGCACCGTTGCTAAAGTTAAATGCGTTTCGAAGCACCACGTGATGATCGGGTGTGGTAGATCCTTACGTTCACATACAACGGGTGTAAGACAGTTTTACACATGCATAAACACTTAGGGTTAACTTGACGAGCCTAGCATGTACAGACATGGCCTCGGAACACAAGAGACCGAAAGGTCGAACATGAGTCGTATGGATGATACGATCAACATGGAGATGTTCACCGATGATGACTAGTCCGTCTCACGTGATGATCGGACACGGCCTAGTCGACTCGGATCGTGTAACACTTAGATGACTAGAGGGATGTCAATATGAGTGAGAGTTCATTAAATATTTGATTAGATGAACTTAATTATCATGAACTTAGTCTAAAGTCTTTGCAAAATATGTCTTGTAGATCAAATGGCCAACGCTCATGTCAACATGAACTTCAACGCGTTCCTAGAGAAAACCAAGCTGAAAGATGATGGCAGCAACTATTCGGACTGGGTCCGAACACGAGATCATCCTCATAGCAGCCAAGAAACAATATGTCCTAGAAGCACCGCTAGGTGAAGCACCCATCCCGAAGAACCAATACATTATGAATGCTTGGCAGTCTCGTGATGATTACTCCCTCGTTCAATGCGGCATGCTTTACAGCTTAGAACCGGGCTCCAAAAGCGTTTTGAGCAACACGGAGCATATGAGATGTTCGAGGAGCTGAAAATGGTTTTCCAAGCTCATGCCGGTCGAGAGATATGAAGTCTCCAACAAGTTCTATAGTTGTAAGATGGAGGAAAATAGTTACATCGGTGAGCACATACTCAAAATGGTTGGGTTGCACAACCGCTTTGTCCCAGTGGACATTAACCTCCCGGACGAGGCGGTCATTGACAGAGTCCTTGATCGCTCCGCCAAGCTACAAGAGCTTTGTGATGAACTACAATATGCGGGGATGGTGAAGACCATTCTGAAGTATTCTCAATCTTTGAAGTCGTGAGAGATTGAAATCAAGAAAGAACATCAAGTGTTCATGGTCAATAAAACCACTAAGTTCAAGAAGGGCAAGGGTAGGAAGAACTTCAAGAAGGACGGCAAGGATGTTGCCGGGCCCGGTAAGCCAGTTGCCGGGAGGAAGTCAAAGAATGGACCCAAGCACGAGACAGAGTGCTTTTATTGCAAAGGGAAGGGCCCTTTGGAGCGGAACTGCCCCAAATACTTAGCGGACAAGAAGGCCGGCAACACTAAAGGTATATTTGATATACATGTAATTGATGTGTACCTTACCGATTACTCGTAGTAACTCCCGGTATTTGATACGGTGCCGTTGCTCATATTTGTAACTCACAACAGAGCTGCGGAATAAACGAAGATTGGCGAAGGGACGAGGTGACGATGCACGTCGGGAATGGTTCCAAGGTCGATGTGATGGCCGTCGGCACTACCTCTACATTTACCTACGGGATTAGTTTTAAACCTCAATAATTGTTATTTAGTGCCAAGTTTGAGCATGAACATTGTATCGGGATCTCGTTTAATGCGAGATGGCTACTCATTTAAATCTGAGAATAATGGTTGTTCTATTTATATGAGAGATATGTTTTATGGTCATGCTCGATGGTCAATGGTTTATTCTTAATGAATCTCGAGCGTAATATTACACATATTCATAGTGTGAATACCAAAAGATGTAAAGTTGATAACGATAGTCCCACATACTTGTGGTACTTTGCCGCCTTGGTCACATTAGTGTCAAGCGCATGAAGAAGCTCCATTCGATGGACTTTTAGAGTCTCTCGATTATGAATCATTTGACACATGCGAACCATGCCTTATGGGCAAAATGACCAAGACTCCGTTCTCCGGAACAATGGAGCGAGCAACCAACTTATTGGAAATCATACATACCGATGTGTGCGGTCCAATGAGCGTTGAGGCTCGAGGAGGATATCGTTATGTTCTCACTCTCACTGATGACTTGAGTAGATATGGGTATGTCTACTTGATGAAACACAAGTCTGAGACCTTTGAAAAGTTCAAGGAATTTCAGAATGATGTAGAGAATCAACGTGACCGAAAAATAAAGTTCTTACGATCAGATCGTGGAGGAGAATATTTAAGTCACGAATTTGCTACACACTTAAGGAAATGTGGAATCGTTTGACAACTCACGCCGCCTGGAACACCTCAGCATAACGGTGTGTCCGAGCGTCGTGTCGCACTCTATTGGATATGGTGCGATCTATGATGTCTCTTACCGATTTACCGCTATCATTTTGGGGATACGCTCTAGAGACAGCTACATTCACTTTAAATAGAGCACCGTCTAAATCCGTTGAGACGACACCGTATGAATTATGGTTTGGGAAGAAACCTAAGCTGTCGTTTCTAAAAGTTTGGGGAAGCGATGCTTATGTTAAGAAGCTACAACCTGAAAAGCTCGAACCCAAGTCAGAAAAATGCGTCTTCATAGGATACCCTAAGGAAACCATTGGGTACACCTTCTACCTTAGATCCGAAGGCAAGATCTTTGTTGCCAAGAACGGATCCTTTTACGGAAAAAGAGTTTCTCTCGAAAGGAGTAAGTGGGAGGAAAGTAGAACTTCGATGAAGTACTACCTCTTGAACGAGAAAGTAGTAGTGCTCGAGGAAAATGTTCTGTGGTGCCTACACCAACCGGAGAGGAAATTAATGATGATGATCAAGGTACTTCGGATCAAGTTGCTCTTGAACTTCCGTGGGTCCACGAGGACACGTTCCACACCCAGTGGTATGGCAACCCTGTCACGGAAATCATGTTGTTAGACAACGGTGAACCTTGAACTATGAAGAAGCGATGGTGGGCCCAGATTCCAACAAATGGCTTGAAGCCATGCAATCCGAGATAGAATCCATGTATGAAAACAAAGTGTGGACTTTGGTGACTTGCCCGATGATCGACGGCGATAGAAAACAAATGGATCTTTAAGAAGAAGAAGGCGGGCAGATGGTAATGTCACCATCTATAAAGCTCGACTTCTCGCTAAGGGTTATCGGCAAGTTCAAGGGATTGACTACGATGAGACTTTCTCTCCCGTAGCGAAGCTTAAATCCGTCCGAATCATGTTAGCAATTGCCACATACTATGATTATGAGATATGGCAGATGGACGTCAAAACAGCATTCCTTAACGGTTATCTTAAGGAAGAGTCAGTATATGATGCAGCCGGAAGGTTTTGTCGATCCTAAGAATGCTAACAAAGTATGCAAGCTCCAATGATCCATTTATGGGCTGGTGCAAGCATCTCGGAGTTGGAACATTCGCTTTGATGAGATGATCAAAGCGTTTGGGTTTATCTTGAGACTTATGGAGAAGCCTGCGTTTACAAGAAAGTGAGTGGGAGCTCTCTGTAGCATTTCTCATATTATATGTAGATGACATACTTTTGATGGGAAATGATATAGAATTCTTGGACAGCATTAAGGCCTACTTGAATAAGTGTTTTTCAATGAAGGACCTTGGAGAAGCTGCTTACATATTAGGCATCAAGATCTATTGGGATAGATCGAGACGCCTCATAGGTCTTTCACAAAGCACATACCTTGATAAGATTTTGAAGAAGTTCAAAATGGATCAGTCCAAGAAAGGGTTCTTGCCTGTACTGCAAGGTGTGAGATTGAGCTCGGTTCAATGCCCAACCACGGCAAAAGATAAAGAAGAGATGAGTGTCATCCCCTATGCCTCAGCCATAGGATCTATATGTATGCCATGCTGTGTACCAGACCGGATGTAAACCTTGCTGTAAGTTTGGTAGGTAGGTACCAAAGTAATCCCGGCAAGGAACACTGGACATCGGTCAAGAATATCCTGAAGTACCTGAAAAGGACGAAGGACATGTTTCTCGTTTATGGAGGTGACGAAGAGCTAAATGCGTAAAGGGTTTACGTCGACGCTAGCTTCGACACGATCTGATGACTCTAAGTCACAAACCGGATCGTGTATATGTTGAATGGTGGAAGCGATGGTAGTGCTGCAAGCGAAGCGCCGTGGTGGGATCTACATGTGAGCGGAGTACATGGCAGCCTCGGAGGCAGCGCATGAAGAAATTTGGGTGAAGGAGTTCATCACCGACCTAGGAGTCATACCCAATGCGTCGGGGCCGATCAAACTCTTCTGTGACAACACTGGAGCTATTGCCGTTGCCAAGGAGCCCAGGTTTCACAAGAAGACCAGGCACATCAAGCGTCGTTTCAACTCCATTCGTGAAAATGTTCAAGATGGAGACATAGAAATTTGCAAAGTACATACGGATCTGAATGTCGCAGATTTGTTGACTAAACCTCTTCCGCGAGCAAAACATGATCAACACCAGAACTCTATGGGTGTTCGATTCATCACAATGTAACTAGATTATTGACTCTAGTGCAAGTGGGAGACTGTTGGAAATATGCCCTAGAGGCAATAATAAAAGGATTATTATTATACCTTGTTCGTGATAATTGTCTTTTATTCATGCTATAATTGTATTATCCGGAAATCGTAATACGTGTGAATACTTAGACCACAACATGTCCCTAGTGAGCCTCTAGTTGACTAGCTCGTTGATCAACAGATAGTCATGGTTTCTGACTATGGACATTGGATGTCATTGATAACGGGATCACATCATTAGGAGAATGATGTGATGGACAAGACCCAATCCTAAGCATAGCACAAGATCGTGTAGTTCGTTTTGCTAGAGCTTTTCCAATGTCAAGTATCTTTTCCTTAGACCATGAGATCGTGTAACTCCCGGATACCGTAGGAGTGCTTTGGGTGTACCAAAGCGTCACAACGTAATCGGGTGACTATAAAGGGGCACTACGGTATCTCCGAAAGTGTCTGTTGGGTTGACACTGAGCGAGGCTGATTTGTCACTCCGTGTTACGGAGAGGTATCACTTGGGCCCACTCGGTGAAACATCATCATAATGAGCTCAAAGTGACCAAGTGTCCGGTCACGGATCATGCGTTCTGATGCGAGTAAAGTGACTTGCGATAGCGAGATTGAACGAGGTATTGGGATACCGACGATCGAATCTCGGGCAAGTAACATACCGTCTGACAAAGGGAATAGTATACGGGGTTGCTTGAATCCTCGACATCGTGGTTCATCCGATGAAATCATCGAGGAGTATGTGGGAGCCAACATGGGTATCCAGATCCCGCTGTTGGTTATTGACCGGAGAGTCATCTCGGTCATGTCTGCATGTCTCCCGAACCCGTAGGGTCTACACACTTAAGGTTCGGTGACGCTAGGGTTATTAGGAAGACTTGTATGTGATTACCGAATGTTGTTGAGTCCCGAATGAGATCCCGGACGTCACAAGGAGTTCGGAATGGTCCTGAGGTGAAGATTTATATATGGGAAGTTGTCATACGGACACGGAAAGTTTGAGGGCATATCGGTGTGTAAGGGGCCACCGGAGAGGTTCGAGGTCCACGGAGGGGCCACCCCTCTCGGAGGGCCTCATGGGCCACAAGGCAGGGAACCAGCCCACGGAGGGCTGGCGCCCCCCTTGGGCCCTTGCGCCTAGGGTTGGGGGAACCTAGTGGGCGCCCCCTTTGGCAGGGGCAAGCCCCCTCACAGCCGCCGCCCCCTCTAGATCTCATCTAGAGGGGCCGCCCTGCCTTCCCATATAAATAGAGGGGTGATGGGAGGGCTGCCACACACGTCCAACGCGCAGCCCTCCCTCCCAACACCTCTCCTCCTCCGTTGAGTGCTTGGCGAAGCCACAGCCAATCTTGCCTCTCCACCATCATCACGCCCGTCGTCTGCTGCTGGAGCCTTCTTCCTCAACCTCTCCTTCCCCCTTGCTGGATCAAGAAGGAGGAGACGTCGTCCGTTCCGTACGTGTGTTGAACGCGGAGGTGCTGTCCGTTTGGCACTTGGTCATCGGTGATTTGAATCACGGCGAGTACGATCCATCATCCCCGTTCCCTTGAACGCTTCCGCACACGATCTACAAGTGGTATGTAGATGCAATCTCTCTCCCATGACTCGTTGCTTAGATGAACTCATAGATGGATCTTGGTGAAACCGTAGGAAATTTTTTAATTTTCTGCAACGTTCCCCAACAGGGGGGCCCAAGCTTCGAGTCTAAGGATCAATTGTAACAAGGGACAATAGGGACACGGTGTTTACCCATGTTCGGGCCTCTCAAAGGAGGTGAAACCATACGTCCTGCTTGATTGTATTCGATGAGTATAGGGGTTACAAGAGTTGATCTACCTCGAGATCATAATGGCCAAACCCTAGCAGTCCAGCCTATGATTATTCTCATCCTCTCTACGGACTAACCCCTCCGGTTTATATACACACCGGAGGGGCCTAGGGTTATACAAAGTCGGTTCACAAAGGAAAGGATTATTGCACCCGGACACCGAACTTGCCGTTCTATGTACATAGGAGTCCTACCCAGACACGGGAGGTGGTCTTCTGCTACGTCTTCACGACCCATCAGCCCGACCCATATCGAATAGGCCAGACACCTGAGGACCCCCCGAATCGAGGACTCCCTCAGTAGCCCCCGAACTTGCCTTCAATGTAGATGTAGTATCCGACTTATGTCTTCGGCTTTGCAAGGAGGGTTCTTCATCATACTCCGGATTAATGACAGTCCGGTTTTGACCTCCATGCCCCACCTTTACAGCTCCTTCCTTTCGTCGCCTCGATTTCCATGCATCAGGCGAATGTGAATGGTCCATATTTTTTTACAAATAAGCCCATAACCATCAAGGGCGGCATCTATAGAAGGAGGTTAGATCCCCAAATACCATCCCATATTGCACAAAGAGCATCAGAGAAGACCACGAAAAACTTCAAAACATGGCGAGCGCTCCTAGCTCTTCGTCGCGCCCTCATGGCCCTTAAGCGGGTGATTGCGAAGCTGCTCAGTGTCTCACCTCCAGCTGAATCGACTTCAGGCACAGGGATATCTCCCTCCCTCAGATCTAGTCTCCGTGCGGGCGGGATTGGCCTCGATTGGCAATGACGTGCTAGCAGAGAATTTCCCCAACCCCAACAAGGAGGAGAGGGTGTGCTTCGTCTTGTTTCTTCTGAGGGGCTTAGGATTCCTGATCCACCCCGTCCTCAGAGGTCTATTGGAATTCTACGGGATCCAGCTGCACAAACTCACACCAGGTTCTATCCTGCACATCTCGGGTTTTGTCGCTCTTTGCAAACTATCCTTAGGCTGCGAGGCTCATTTCAAACTGTGGAGGAACTTCTTTTGCCTCGTCCATCGCCATCAAGGGGGTTCTATGCGCCGAAGTATAGTGCATAGCCGGATCAGGTTACCTCGTAGGAACTCCCAAGAAGGGATCCGATGAATGGACTTCAGAATGGAATGGACTTCAGAATGGTTTTATATTGAGGATGTTCCCCTTCCGGACCCAGTTCGACGTGGACTTCTCGAATTCTCTAGTGCTCCTTTGAAGAAACACTTCAACTGGCACCCCCGGAGCCCCAAGCAAGAATACAACGCGGAAGTAAAGAGGTTAGTTAGCAAGGTCAGGGTACTTGCTCATTCCAAACTCTCGATAATCGAAGTCACGGCCATCGCGATAAAGCGAGACATTCGGCCCTTCAGTCTAGAGTGAACCCTTTATGGTGTTACAACAGAATGGACGACACATTTCGTTAAAAGCGCGAGGGCCAAGATACCCCAGCCGCTCCGGCCACCATTCTGGAAGATCTTTATATGGGGGATAAGGAATAATTCACCCATTTAAATTGTCGGGAAGGTTTCTCCATGTATAACCCCATTGAATGGGTAAGTTTTTGATTATCATCATTGTCCTACCTCATTATCGAGGTATGCTAATCAAATTGTTCTGGTCGTCTTAAAACAGACATGGAGGAAGGTGGTCGAAAATATTCATTGCCCCTCCCCATAGCCAGAGGACTATGATCGCAACAAAGACCCTAGATTCCGTGAGGATCCGGATATATTTATAGAGTTTGATGATGGAGTCTTTTATCAAGTGTGCCTTAATGGCTTGGAAGTGGCTATTATGGTCGACTACCCCGGCCTTTTCCCCTTTTCCAAGGTAAGTACTCAGAAATCATCCTCAAAAAAAGGATCCACCCGCTTGCTTCTCACCCATCACACTGAATCGTGCTTCATAGGATCAGCGCTCAGCGAGCTGCACTCCAACGAGGGCAGCCTCTAGAAAGATAGCATCTATATAGGGTGGGCCTTCGAAACGAAAGGAAACCGGGAGCACCGTCGAGCCCCTCCTTCATCAAAGAGGTATACCTTTTAACATGTGCCTAGGCATAAGACCAGATTGTCATATTTCTCCTGCCATCTTATTTGAAGAGGAGCACACGGCGAACCGTGTCCAAAGTCCCAGTTAGTTGATCATCAGCTAATCGGGCACCGGGCTCATCAACCAGGACGAGAACCAATACGGATGCAACGCCAACTCATCCACCTCCTGAGGATTCAGATGACGTATCCGTCACAAATTCCAAAGTTGAGAGCATGATGAATCATCGACAACTGAAAGAGACCATGCGTGCTCCAGTTTTTACTTAGCAGGAATTTACTGCCCTCAGCACCGTGCATGCATATATCCGTGCTGCCCGGGACAGACTTGCTGGAGTTGCTCACCTATTTTCAAAAGATATGCACGTAATGGTTTGTGTAAATTTAATAGATATATGCCAGTAGGCCCTGAGACTTGAAGCAGTTTAGACCAACCGATTTAAGGATCGTTATGACCGAAGGTTCTCAAAGAGAAGAACAACGCGCTATCCCAGGAGCTTGAAACGAGACGGACAAAGCTAAATGCTGCCACCACAGAGCTAGAGGAAATGAAGAAAGTTACGATGACCATTGATCAAAAGAACAAACTGGAGGAGGAAAAGGATAAGCAAGCCAAAGAGATAAAGAGCTTAAAGGCTCAATTATCGGACGCATAAAAAGAGAATAAAAAGTTGAAAGGCGGCATATTTTGGTATGACCTTTGAACCATCTAGGGACTCATATTATGCCTTAATTCGGAGTGTTATAATGCTGTTCTTACAGGTCTGTTAACCGGGCGTCATGAAGAAGAAGTATCTGTATTCCGAGGCGGTGTTCTAAAAGAGTTGTGCGTAGTGCATGAGTGGGCCCCGAAAGCCATGAAGAGTATGGTCAAAGCCTAATGGCCATCCGATGCCCCTCTAGAAAGTACGGAGGGCTTGGAGAACCTACTCAAGGGGTGCCCGGTGCCGTTTTGAGCTATGGGAGGCGTCAGCATGTCGGGAAGGTGCACGAGAGGCATGGGCAATGGTGAAAACATGCTACACCGAGCTCGATCCGAATCGTATGGCCCGAGTTGGACCTCGGGGACTGGACGGAAAAGAGATTCCTGTGAACTTGGTATATGACCAAGTGATGATAGCTGCAAAATATTCGCAAGAAGACTGTATGTTAAACAATATTATTGATGACATAGATAGAGAGTAGGCATTCGATCCGATGTATCAATGTACTTTATCATCGAACTTATCTCCATCCTAACTTGTCAACCTCCGAACCAAGAAGTTGGAGTGTTTCTGGATACCATGTTTGAATGTAATAAACATTCATTATGTCCGGAAACCAGGCAATCTAGTCATATTGCTCTAGCAGATAAAATTTATTCGGGGAGTTATGTTATATTACTATTTCACGTAAGAAACATCTTCCAGGGAAAATAGTTCCGTTAAGGGTTACTTTCCTAGGGTCGACATGCTTAATTATGTATGCCTAGGCTTTGATCCAAAAGATATAATTACGGGCAGCCTATCCCTTATTTGTTAGAAAAATTACATAAACGTAAATAATCTGTCGTTTCTTGCCGACCAATTATTCCCTTAAGAACGCTAGCTTTCGGCTTCACCCGTCTGAGGTACAGATCCGGATTACCTGGTTGTAACAATCGTAGAGGTGCTCCCTTTACACCCTAGCCGAACAATCGGGAACGTAGAGTATAAACACAGGAGCAACGCAACCCAGGTTGGCAAAACTTAAGTCATAGAGGTGCATATAATGGCAAAAAGTGTATAGACCAAACGACGTAAACAATGTAAGCAACAAACTTTTAGTAATAAGCTTCGCCAAGGAAGCCCCTAGTTACAGTTGGGTGTGTACATTTAAAGATGTGTACCCCTAACAGTTCGGTAAATCCGAACGCACCCTAGGATATTAAAAGGAAAAATAAAAAAGGAGAGGAGAAAAAGGGACCTAGGCAAAGTAAAAAATGGTGCTACCGAACTATCTGTAGAATCGTCGGAGCCGAGCAGCGTTCCATGGTTCAGGTTGAGGCGATTATCCGATTCATTGCGAAGGTGATAGGCTCCTACCGTGAGAATTTCATCAACGATGAAGGGGCCCTCCCATCTTGGTTTGAGCTTATCCTTGTTATTCTTTGGGAGACACAGGACGAGGTTGCCAACGTTATATGTCTTTGCTTGCACTTCTCTGCTTTACTATCGCCTGGCTTGTTCTTGATAAAATGCGGAACGGGCTTGTGCGATATCTCGCTCCTCTTCGAGGCCGTCTAGGCCATCCTGCCGATCGAGCTGGCTTCTCGCTCTTCGTACATGCACACTCGATGTGAGTCATGAATAATGTCGCAGGGCAGGACAGCTTCTGCGCCGTACACCATGAAGAAAGGTGTGTATCCGGTTGTTCGGTTAGGTGTAGTCCGCAACCCCCAGAGCACGAAATCGAGTTCCTGAACCCAGTGCTTGTCTTACTCCAGTAGGGAGCACACTAGTCGGGGTTTAATGCCGCTCATTATCAGGCCATTGGCCTGTTCGACCCGACGGTTTGTTTGAGGGTGGTAGATGGATGCATAGTTGAGTCTAATGCCCAATTTAGCACACTAGTTTTTCACCTCATCGGCCGTAAAATTGGAGCCATTATCAATGATGATGCTATGCGGGACACCTAGCGGTGTACCACGCCGGATATAACGTCAATCACTGGTTCTGCTTCAGCCGTTCTTACTGGTTTGGCCTCTTTCCACTTAGTGAATTTGTCCACCATAACCAGTAAATATTTCTTTTTGTGGCTTACCCATTTAAGAGGTCCGACCATATCGAGCCCCCAGACCACGAAGGGCCAAGTGATGGGGATTGTTCTTAAGGAAGTGGGAGGCATATGATTTTGATTGGCGAAAAGCTGACGTCTGATACAACGTTGGATGAGGGCTTGTGCGCCTGCTCGGGCTATTGGCCAGAAAAATCCTGTCCGGAAGGCTTTGCTTACGAGGGCCCGAGCTGCGGCGTGGTGGCCGCCCAGACCAACATATATTTCGGCAAAGAGTTGACATCCCTCCTCTTCGGAGATACACCTTTGGAGAACTCCGGTAGTGCTTTTCTTGTACAGCTCATCCTCGTGAACTTTGTAGGCTTTAGAACGCCGAACTATGCGACAGGCCTCATTTGGATCATCGGGAAGCTCCTGCCTATTAAGGTAGGCCAGGAAGGGTTCGGTCCAAGGAGCGATAACGGCAATTATTTCATGAATAGAGGGTGTTATTTCAGTTTACCTGAGATATTGCGAGGTTTGAGTCGCTGCACACCTCTAGGCGTTTTATTCCCATGGAGATAGCCATGCGGAGACCATGTAGAAGTGCCTCGTATTCCGCTGCACTATTAGAGTCCGTATCCATGATTTGCAACATGTAGCGGATTGTGTCCCCCGTAGAGGATGTCAAGATGATACCAACCCCCAATCCGGCTAGCATTTTAGAGCCTACAAAGTACATTATCCAGTTGGAGTAGGAACTATACTCTTTAGGGAGCTCAGCTTCCGTCCACTCCGCAACGAAGTCGACCAACACCTGAGATTTAATAGCTCGGCGTGGCTTGTATGTTATTTCGATTGGTAAGAGCTCGATGGCCCATTTAGCTATGCGGCCGGTGGCGTCCCTATTGTTTATAATGTCGTTAAGTGGTACTTTGGATGCCACCGTGATCGAACACTCTTGAAAATATTGTCGGAGTTTTCAGGATGCCATAAAGATCGCATAAGCTATCTTTTGGTAGTGAGGGTATCGGGATTTGCATGGTGTAACGACCTCCGATACGTAATAGTAGGCTTTTGGATGGGGAATTTATGTCCCTCTTCCCCTCGGTCGACAATGAGTACAACGCTCACTACCTGGTGAGTTGCAGAGATATAAAGAAACATAGGCTCGCCAACAATTGGGGCAGAGATATAAAGAAACATAGGCTCGCCAACACTTGGGGCGGCTAGGATTGGGTTGCCTGCTAATAAGGTTTTTATTTCTTCCAATCCGGCTGTGCCTCTTTCGTCCAATCAAAGTTGTTGGTGCGTCTAAGCAGTCTATAAAGTGGAAATGCTTTTTCTCCTAATCTGGAGATGAAGCGGCTCAAACCCGCCACGCACCCAGCTAGCTTTTGGACCTGCTCTAAGTCTATTGGTGTAGCCAATTGCGACAAGACTCGGATTTTAGCGGGGTTTGCTGCAATTCCTCTATGGGAGACAATGAACCCTAGTAAATTTCCGGCTGGAACGCCGAAGACGCATTTTCCCGGATTGAGCCGTATGTCGCATGTTCGGAGGTTGTCAAATGTGAGGCGGAGATCATCCACCAATGATTCGACGTGTTTAGTCTTGATGACTACGTCGTCCACATATGCTTCACCTGTCTTGCCGATTTGTTTTTCCAAGCATGTTTGAATCATGCGTTGGTAGGTGGCACCAGTGTTTTTAAGCCCAAAAGGCATAGTGTTGAAACAGAAAGGCCCGCACGTGGTGATGAGCACCATTGGAGCCTGGTCGGACTCCTTCTTTTTAATCTGATGGTATCCGGAGTAGGCATCGAGGAAACACAATGAGTCGTGTCCCGCGGTCGCATAATTGATCTGGTCAATGCAGGGCAACCGGAAAGGGTCTGTAGGGCTAGCTGTATTGAGGTCTTTGAAATCAACACAAAGGCGCCAAGATTTATCCTTTTTCGGCACCATGACCAAGTTGGTTAGCCAATCCGGGTGTTTGATTTCTCTGATGAACCCGACCTTAAGTAGTTTGGCTAGTTCCTCTCCCATAGCTTGTCGTTTGGGTTCGGAAAAACGCCGCAGCGTTTGCATGACTGGCTTGAAACTTTTGATTATGTTGAGGCTGTGTTCGGCCAGTCTGCATGGGATCACGGACATGTCTGTAGAGTGCCAAGCAAAGATATCCCAGTTTTCACGTAGGAACGCGCGTAAGGCGGCGTCTGTCGTTGGATCCAGCTATGCTCCGATGGAAGCTGTTTTATTAGGAACCGCCGGGTGCACTTGAAATTTAACTATTTCATCTACTGGCTTGAAAGAGGTGGATTTAGATCTCTTGTCGAGGATCACATCATCCTTGTCCACCGTGGATCTTAGGGTTGTTAGTTCATCACTATGGGGAGCCCCAGTACTCTTGGTTGAGAAGAAGGATGGATCGTTGAGAATGGTTGTTGATTCTCGTGCCTTGAATGAAGTGACGATCAAGAGCACGTACCCACTGCCGATGATCAATGACTTGTTTGACCAGTTGCAAGGAGCTAAAGTATTCTCCAAGATCGATCCGCGATCAGGATACCACTAGTTGAAGATCTAACAACATGATATACCTAAGACAACTTTCACCACAAGGTACGGGTTATATGAGTATATGGTTATGTCATTTGGATTGACAAATGCCCCTGCCTATTTTATGAGCATGATGAATAAGGTGTTCATGGAGTTCTTGGACAAGTTTGTCGTGGTGTTCACTGATGATATCTTGGTATACTCAAAGAATGAAGAAGAACACAAGGAGCATTTGCGGTTAGTTCTCGAGAAGCTCAGGGAACATCAGTTATATGCCAAGTTCAGCAAATGCGAGTTTTGGTTGAAGGAAGTAGGATTTCTTGGACATGTTATATCAGGAGAAGGTATAGAAGTGGATCCTACCAAGGTTCAGTCAGTTACTGAGTGGTTGGCACCCACCTCAGTTGGAGAGATCCGCAGTTTCCTTGGACTCACGGGATACTATCGGAGATTCATTGAGAATTTCTCTAAGATTGCAAAGCCTATGACAAAATTGCTGAAGAAGGACATCAAATTCAAATGGACTGAAGACTATGAAGCAAGTTTCCAGGAGTTGAAGAAACATTTGGTTACAGCCCCAGTGCTGATTCTGTCGGATATATGCAAGGATTTCCAAGTATATTGCGACGCTTCTCTCTTAGGACTTGGAGGAGTGCTTATGCTGGACAGAAGAGTTGTATCGTATGCCTCACGAGCTTCGACCGTATGAGTTGAATTATGCTACACATGATTTGGAGTTAGCAGCGGTAGTTCATGCACTCAAGACCTGGAGACATTTTCTTATCGGAAACCGTTGTGATGTGTACACAGATAATAAGAGTTTGAAGTACATTTTTACACAGAAGGAGCTGAATATCAGACAGAGGAGATGGTTGGAGCTCATAAAGGATTACGATATGAAGTTGCATTATCATCCAGGAAAGGCCAATGTCGTAGAAGACGCTTTGAGCCGGAAGAGTTATCCCAATACCCTCGTAAGTGGAGGATTGACAAAGAAGTTGCCGAAATAGAGGAGAGGATGAGCAAGGGAAAAGCCAAAGGTTATCGTGAGGATGAGCACGACACCTTGTGGTTTGAGGACCGTGTTTATGTGCCCAATAATGTAGAAATCAGGAAATTGATACTACAGGAAGCTCACGACTCACCATACTCGATTCACCCCAGAAACACTAAGATGTATTTGGATTTGAAGGTGCGTTTCTGGTGGATTGGTATGAAGAAGGATAATGCCGAGTATGTAGCCGTGTGTGATGTATGTCAGAGAGTGAAGGTAGAACATCAGAAGCCAGCAGGACTACTGCAGCCTATGCCGATACCCGAATGGAAGTGGCATAAGCTTGGCATGGATTTCATCACCGTATTACCTAGAACACGATCGGGATATGATTCTATCTGGGTAGTAGTGGATCGTTTGACCAAAGTGGCTCACTTTATCCCAGTGAAGACCATCTATACAAGTGCGAAGTTGGCCAGGATATATATGACCAGGATCGTATGTCTTCACGGAGTTCCGAGGACCATCGTATCATATAGAGGGACACGGTTTACTTCAAAGTTTTGGCACCAGCTGCACCAGACTTTGGGTACCAGGCTAGAGTTCAGTACAGCCTTTCATCCACAGACAGATGGACGGACCGAGAGAGTAAATCAGATTCTAGAGGACATGTTGAGAGCTTGTGCGCTAGATTATGGATCTGGTTGGGATGACAACTTGCCCTACGCAGAGTTCTCATACAATAATAGCTTGTGCGCTAGATTATGGATCTAGTTGGGATGGCACCTTTCAAAGCTTTGTATGGAAGAAGGTGCAGAACACCGTTGATGTGGGATGAAGTTGGAGACCATCGGTTGTTTGGACCTGATTTGATTAAAGAGTCAGAAGAGAAGGTTAAGTTGATTCGAGATAGACTGAAGGTAGCTCAGTCCAGGCAGAAGAGTTATGCATTCTTGAAACGCAAGGAGGCAGTCTATGAAATCGGAGACAGAGCATATCTTCGTGTATCACCTCTGCGAGGAGTAAAACGATTCAGAGTTAAAGGTAAGTTAGCCCAGAGATTTGTAGGACCATACTGGGTTTTGGAATGTACGGGAGAAGTAGCCTACAAGTTGGAGTTACCAGAAGGACTGTCCGGGGTTCATGATGAATTCCACGTTTCCCAGCTGAAAAAGTGCCATGCTGAGATGGCCGATATTCCTGTGAGAGATCTGATTGCCCACAGAAGCAATTCAGTTGGATAGTGATCTGACCTACGAGGAGAAACCAGTCAGGATTCTTGAGTTTGCCAGCCGAGTCACACCCAGCAAGGTTATCAAGTTTTGCAAAGTTCAGTGGAGCTACCATACCGAGGATGAAGCCACCTAGGAACGCGAGGATGCTCTACGGAAAGACCACCCACACCTATTCTCTAGCCAACCCGAATCTCGAGGGCGAGATTCATCTTAAGGGGGGTAGGTTTGTAACATCCCAAATTTTCAATTTGGAATGTTATACATAGGACACCAAATGCATTCATATTTTATTTTCCATTTTGGGGAGTGATCCTAAAAATCCTAAGCAACTCAAGGACCCACGGAGAGAGTTGGGTATTTTATTGTTTTCATATTTGAAATTTTCTCAAATATTGAAAAGTGGATCATTTTGATTTTCATTATTTTTCTCTCCAAAAACATTTCTAATTAAAAATATATGAGAGGATATAATATGACTTCTCCAAAATAAACGAAATATTGGAGGAAAAATGTTAAAATCAAATAAATAATTTTATTCACATTTTATTGTTATTTTATTTGAATTATAAAAATATGCATTTTTCGAAATTGCATTTTTAGGCTAAGAAAATGTTCACTTTGCTCTAAATACTCTATTTAGATGGTGAAAATTGTTTTTGGCATTTTTAGAATTTTTTTCTATTTATTTAGGATTTTTCTCGGCGGAATCTGTTTTTTAAAAGAAGTCAACCGACCTAAATGGGCCGCGCCTGAGCCGGACACCGCCCGCTCGGCCTTTATAAGGCAAGGCCGAGGCCGCCCCGAACCCTAGCGACGCCCGTGCCGCCCGCCCGTCTTCTTTCTGCTACGCCGCTGTATCGCCGAATCACGCCGGAACCGCCCTTGGTGACCGACGGTCGGTTTTTGGTTAACCCGGTTTATTTTTTTAGTTTCCGGTTTATTTTCTTAGATCGGTTTTTCATCGGTTTAGTTTATTTAGCGGACGTTCGTCCGTTCGTTCATTTTGAAAAACGTTGTTCGCCGATTAGGTTCAGACAGCGAACGTTCGTTTGTTAGTCTTTTCTTTTTATTTTATTTTTTCGGCCAGGGACCTATCCGCGATTATTTTTATCGCAGATTAGCCCTGATCTTCAAACCCTCGCCGTTTCTTAACCGTCTGTCCAAATGCAGTGAAACCAACGCCAAAATCTTCGTCTCGAGCCCCTATTTCCGTTGAATCAACTTGAACAAGGTTTTGATAATTTAAAATTTGGTTTCAACCAGATTTGAATTCAAAGTTCTTTTGACCGTAGTTTCGGTTCCGTAGCTCCGACTCGATTGATTCTTTTTGCAGATCGAATCTCTTCAGTTGAACTTTCAGATTCGATCTTCTTTGAGTTTTACCCGTGATCCTTTGCTTGATTGCTTATGTATGCCATTGTTTGTTTGCGATAGAAGTCCCGGAGTGCGAAGCGTGCTACTACAAGTCTCTAGGGTTTGCGGATCGTCAGCAAGGCAAGTAACACATTGATCATACTCTTTTCATACCCAGTTTTATGCATTAGTTACAATCCTCAAACACTGCATGATTAGGATGTGATTAACTTGTGGGGATTGGGAAATAGATGATGAGTTAGAATCTATTACATGTTTTATTATAAAACCCTTGGGACTTACTTTTACGTTATGCTTATATTGCCATGCTATGCTCGTAGACGTGGATTGGGTTTGAGTGTATCCATGACAGATGTGAGATTGTTAATTAATGGTTTACTTAAGGTGGATACTTAAATACACATCTGGGTGGATTGGTTGCGGGCACCTGGAGAATCCAGTGTTGTCCTAGGATATCCCAGAGGACCCGTGTGATCATCCTACGGCTCGCCACCCATGCTCAAAGGGATCATAAGATTATTCATGCTGGAAACTTTCGTGTGCAGCCACAAGCTATTATGGGCTCTAGCATAGTTGAGTATGTTGCATGACCTCTTCCAGTGGTTGGCTAGCATATGTGGGGGATGTAGGTTGGTACTGTCTACCCAGGGTTAGAGTTATTGCTTCTGAAAGACTGCGTCTCGGTCATCCATTTCTCAAACACCATGTAGCGCGAGAAATCCAACGGAGGATATCGAGTCTTGCAGGGAAAAGTGCGCAAACCTCTGCAGAGTGTATAAACTAATCATGGTTAGCCGTGTCCCCGGTTATGGATATCTTGAGTATCTGGTACTTGAATTATTGATTTGATGTCATCACTCTAAATTAATTTGCTGGGTTGATAATTACTTTTTAATTGGGATGAGTTGGAGGAACCTTCTCAATGTTTCAACCACCATGATAGTTAAATAAAATATATTCCTTTGTTTTAGGGAAAAATTAGCTTTTCACAAAACACTATAACCATAGAGCCTCCACCAACCATATATGCATGTAGTGATAGTATTTATTCTGTTCTTTGCTTTACTGTGTTCTATTGCCAGCATATTCCATGTGCTGACCCATTTCGGGCTGCAACATATCATGTTGCAGACTTTCCAGACGAAGAGTAAGGTGCGCTAGGTCGTTTGTCGTGCACTCAGCTATGCCGTTGGAGTTGATGGACTCACTTTATCTTCCAAGTCTTCCGCTGCTATCTTATTTAGATGGCCTTAAGCCATATTTATTGTAATAAGTTCTCTGTTGAGACTATCGATGTAATAAATGTGTGATTGCTACTTTGTTATAAGTCCATTCAAGTACTGTGTGTGTCAGTATTACCGATCCAGGGATGACACTGAACACAGAGATTTGACCATCTGAGGTTAGATCGCTACATATATCCTATATTGTTTCTGCTAAGTTACTACTGCTATCATTACTATTGCACTTGCTACAAAACTACTGCTATCACTGTTACTATTACCTTTGCTGCTGCTACTAGTATCGAAACTATCATACTACTTTTCTACTGATCACTTTGCTGCAGACAATTAATCTCCAGGTGTGGTGGAATTGACAACTCAGCTGCTAATACCTTCAAATATTCTTTGGCTCTCCTTGTGTCGAACCTATAAATTTGGGTTGAATACTCTAGCCCCGAAAACTGTTGCGATCCCCTATACTTGTGGGCTATCAAGCATTCATACGCTTGATGTTTTCCTTAGTTAACTCATGCATTTTTAAGATCAATTTAGCATGTTTTTTAGCATCAAAATTAACCTTCTCCGAAGATGGAAGAGGCAACAAATCAATACGTGCACGAGGTAGGAAACCATACACAATTTCAAAAGGGCACATCTTAGTAGTGGAATGCAGCGAACGAGTATAAGCAAATTCAATATGAGGCAAGCATTCTTCCCACATTTTCTTGTTATTCTTCAAAACAACCCTAAGCATAGAAGACAATGTCCTATTGCCTACTTCAGTTTGTCCATCAGTTTGGGGGTGACATGTAGTACTAAAAAGAAGTTTAGTCCCCAACTTAGCCCATAAACATCTCCAAAAATAGCCAAGAAATTTAGTATCACGATCTGAAACAATAGTATTTGGCACACTATGCAAGTGAAAAATTTCACGAAAGAATAAATCAGAACCATTAGCAGCATCATCACTTTTATGACTTGGTATGAAGTGTGCCATTTTCGAAAATGTATCCACGACAACAAATATGCTATCCGTCCCCTTCATTGTTCGAGGTAATCCTAAAACAAAATCCATAGATATGTCCTCCCAAGGAACACTAGGTACAGGCAAAGGTATATATAAACCACGATGATTGAGTCGTGACTTAGCTTTTTGACATGTAGTGTAGCGAGCAACAAAACGCTCAACATCCCGTCTCATCTTTGGCAAAAAGAAATGTGTACCAAGTATATCCTCCAGTTTCTTCACGCCAAAATGTCTCATTAATCCTCCTCCATTTGCCTCCTTCAACAATAAAAGACGAACAGAGCTAGATGGAATGCATAGCTTGTTCACACGGAAAACAAATCCATCGATAATGACGAACTTGTTCCATGTTCTTCCTTCTTTACAATTCTGCATTACATCTCTAAAATTAACATCATGCACATATTGATCTTTGATGGTCTCCAAACCAAATATTTTAAAGTCAAGTTGTGAAAGCATAGTATAGGGACGAGACAATGCATCAGCAATAACATTTTCTTTACCCTTCTTGTGTTTAATAACATAAGGAAAAGTCTCTATGAATTCAACCCACGATTCAGTTTGGCTTGACTTTTAATATGTTTCAAAGATTCATGATCAGAATGTATATCAAATTCTTTAGGCCATAAATAATGTTGCCATGTTTCTAAAGTCCGAACAAGAGCATATAATTCTTTATCATAAGTAGAATAGTTCAGACTAGGCCCACTCAATTTTTCAGAAAAGTATGCAACAGGTTTGCCATCTTGTAATAACACACCTCCTAATCCAATTCCACTAGCATCACATTCAGGCTCAAAAGTCTTATTAAAATCCGGAAGTTGGAGTAAAGGAGAATGTGTCAACTTATCTTCAATACCGTGAAGGCTTCTTCCTGTGCGGTACCCCAAAAAAAGGCACATCCTTCTTTGTAAGCCCATTGAGAGGTGCAGCAATGGTGCTAAAATCTCTCACAAGACGCCTATAGAATCTAGCGAGTCCAAGAAAACTCCTCACTTGTGTGCCTGTTTTGGCCTGCGGCCAACTCTCAATAGCTTCAATCTTGGCTTTATCAACTTCAACTCCTTGTGGAGTAACAACATAGCCAAGAAAAGAGACTTAGTCGGTGCAAAAGGTGCACTTACCAAGGTTACGAAACAAATGTGCATCACGTAGAGCAATAAAAACAACATGTAAATGTTCCAAATATGGCTCCAAAGATCTAATAATTCAATATATCATCAACATAGACTACCACAAATCGTCCAATGAAAGCACGTAAAACTTTGTTCATTAATCTTATGAAAGTACTAGGTGCATTAGTTAACCCAAAAGGCATGACTAACCACTCATATAATCCAAACTTAGTTTTAAATGTTGATTTCCATTCATCTCCCAATTTCATACGAATTTGATGGTATACACTACGCAAATCAACTTTGGATAATATTGTAGAGCCACTCAATTCATCAAGCAGAGCCACCCAATTCATCAAGCATACCATCTAGCCTAGGAATAGGATGACGATAACGAATAGTAATACTATTAATGCCTCTACAATCAACACACATACGCGACGTACCATCCTTTTTTGGCACTAGTATAATAGGAATCGTGCACCATGCGTGTTTTCTTGTATCTCAGTGGAATTGGCGGCTGAAGAGAGTGGTGCTGTAGTAGGACGTGTGGGAGTAGAGGATGTATGTGGTGTCCATGATGAATATCGACCTGAAGAAAAATTAGTTCGTGCCAATGCCTGTTGGTCCTACACTTCACGTTCAGCTTTGCAAGAAAGATGGAATAAATGAGTGATATTATTATACTCCTTATACTCTAGAATGGTCTGAATCTCTTTATTTAGTCCACCTATAAAACGTGCAAGCATAGCTTCATTATCCTCAACAATACCACATCTAATCATGCCAGTTTTTGAAGTAATTCATGTTGATAATATGGTGGAACCCAACGAGTACGCATAGCAGTTTTCAAAGCAGCCCAAGTAGTATTCAAATCACCAAATAGAAGCAAAACTAGTGAATTCACAAATAGTAGCAGGAACACGTCTATCCTCGGGATACTGTAAGCATGTGAAAAGTTGTTCAGTTTCTAACTCCCAAGTAAGATATACATCAGGAATGTATCTTCCCTCAAACAGTGGGATATTCAATTTTAGTTTAGGAATATGGTCATAATCTCATACCTGAGGTGGTGCTGTAGCCCTACCGTTGCGATTATATGCATGAGGTCGACTTGGTGGTGGTGGTGCTGGAGGTTGCACGTAGTTCTGATTTTGATCAACCTCATCCTCGTAATAGTTCTCCACCTCTGTAGTAGCTGCAGGAGCTACAGAAGCATCAACAGGAGTAGCAGCGGCACCAGAATTTTGTCCTGGCTCAAGAGGAACACGGCCCGCTCGGCAGAGGGCTGTTTTGCGACGTGGAGGTGGTTGTTGTTGTTGTAATGTTGTAGCAGATGCAGGTGGTGGTTGTGGAAAACACGTGAGTACTTCATCGAATTTGGCATCCAAATTGGTGTCAATTGTCTTCTCAACATTTTATCCATCCTCTCCAGTGCCTTTCCAAAGCTGGCCATGATGTCTTCCACTTGTTGACTCAATATTTGCTGAAATTTATCATGAAGCTCCTTCTTCGTCATGTTCTCCCAATCAATCTCGTCGGCTTGTGGTCCTGCCATGGTTAGCAGCAATAGAAAACACACAGGAATATGATCCTACAAACAACTAGAATGTGGCGGTGTGTCACAACTCCGTCAAGCAAATCTGAAATTCTTACTAGTTCTTACCCAACAGCAGGTGGTGATTGGTAACTGTTCTAAAACTCTAAAATCTTGGATAGATCGATTACCAAGGATAGTCCAACGCACGATGTAGATATATGTGGAGCTGGGAAGGCTTATAATATGGTAGCAAAAAGGGTCAACAATTATCCATCCAGAGATGCAAAGTTGAATAAACGCTCAACGACGGTACTGTGCTGGTCCTAGGCTAGACCGTACTAGAGACGCGAGCCTAGAACACTAACAAAATCACGGCACGACACATAAACAAGGGAAAAGCACATTCTGGGAATTTTTTCGCTCTTTTATTGGGAGCTCTTTTTTTGTGCACTTCTTTTGTGAAAAATCACTATAATGGCGAGTTTCTCAAAACTCTTTTCAAGTCAAATTGATAAGATAGGCATGATTTTTTTCCTGGAAATCAGGGCAGCGACGACGAAAAAGTGCGACAAAAAATCACTATGATGGCGAGTGTCATAAAACGCTCCCTTGGAACTAAAAATAGGATAGGAGAAAATATTTCCGATCACTAAAATTTTGGCCTAAAAAATGCCCGGGGGTCTCCAGACTCTTATTTTTTCGAAACCTACTCAGGCAAGGAAACAAGAATCGGAAAATAGATGGATCTCGAAAACAAACCTAATATGAAAAGAACTCAGATTGGTGGTGGATATATGGTGGTATGATATGGCGGCGGCGGTGGTATATGGCAGCAATGGTATGATATGGCAACAGTGGTGGTATATGGCAGCATCGATGAAGATGGTGCGGTGGCGGCGTGACAAATTGTGACAGAACTCAAAACTCTAAAGGACCAGACGCTAAGACCAGCAACTAGACACGACGATGCAACCGCAAATTCAACAAAGCAAAACCCTAAAAAGATTATGCAAAGGCTCAAATTGGTCCCGGTATGATGAACTAACCCTAATATTTTTTTGTGGCTTTTTCGTGGACTATAGGTATGAAGAACAAACTCGATCTAAACTACGAAAAACTATAAAATCTCGTTGAGCAACCTGGAAATCTGATACCACTTGATAGAGGCTAAGGTGTCCCGTGTTTCGATGAGATGGTGGCTATCATTTTTGATGGAGTAGACTTTGACAATCCAACTACGAACATGCGAGGAAGTCGCGCCTTAGCAATCACTAAACCAACTCTGAGAGGTTATTGACCACGCGCGGAGCACTATCAACCTGGCCACAAAGATCTATTTGCTGCAAGCAAACGAAGAACAAGCAAGAAACTAAAATTGCAATCTAGATATTGCGAATTAAAGAGGAAAGCTTTATTGATCAAGTGGGCTTCTGTGACATCTTAATATGGTCGTTGAACTCAAACGAAATATGCGAAGTTGCAGCTATGGAAAACTTTTAATCTAAACAAAATCCAAAGTCTAAATGATTCCCTAAGGGCTATATACATGGAGAAAGAGGGGGAAATTTAGTGGCCCTTGGAGGAGGGGTCCGAAACCAACCCTAACTCTAAAAACAGCCTATAATCAATTGTTTCGAAATTACACGGGCCTGGCCCAATATAAGGAGACGCAGCACCTAGAATAGCCTCTGGACGAAATTTATGAAGTGACATCTTTTATATTTCGTCCAAGGCTTCATGCACTCATTATGGTGGATTCAAAGTACTGGAATCATCACTTGTAACTCCGTTCTTATTCCCCTTGCGCATGACATCATCTTCATGCTTGAACTTGCTCCAAGGTTCATCTTTCTTGTCCAAGCTAGGCCCTTCATTTGTAAGCAAAACAAATGTATCCTATTTAGGTAGCATCATATTCTAATGAACATTAGAATCATTACTAAGAAATGGAAGTTCCTGGTAATTCAATTGGCGTGTGCGAGCTCTAGTAATTGGTCCTGTATGTATAGCAGCAGTGGTTGTGGGTGAAACAATGGCATTGATGTCCTCATCATCCTCCCCTTCGTGAAATGTAGTTGTCCTCGACGGAAGCTCATCTTCCTCACCCAAATAAGGATTCAAATCTGCAATGTATAAAGTGGGACTAACCCCAAAATCTGCAGGCAGCTCAAGTTTATATGCGTTATCATTTATTTTCTCTAATACCTTAAAAGGACCATCAGAACGTGGCATTAGCTTTGATTTGTGCAAATTAGGAAATCTATCCTTACGCAAATGTAACCAAACAAGATCCTCAGGTGGAAACACAACATGTTTTCTACCTTTATCTCCAGCAAGTTTATATTTAGCATTCATACGCTCAATGTTTTCCTTAGTTAACTCATGCATTTTTAAGATCTTTAGCATCAAAATTAACCTTCTTAGAAGATGGAAGAGGCAACAAATCAATAGTTGCACGAGGTAGCAAAGCATACACAATTTCAAAATGGCACATCTTAGTAGTAGAATGCAACGAATGATTATAAGCAAATTTAATATGAGGCAAGCATTCTTCCCACATTTTCTTGTTATTCTTCAAAATAGCCCTAAGCTTATTAGACAATGTCCTATTGACTACTTCAGTTGTCCATCAGTTTGGGGGTGACATGTAGTACTAAAAATTAGTTTAGTCTCCAACTTAACCCATAAACATCTCCAAAAGTGGCTAAGTAATTTAGTACCATGATCAGAAACAATAGTATTTGGCACACCATGCAAGGGAATAATTTCACGAAAGAATAAATCAGCAACATTAGCAGCAACATCGCTTTTATGACTTGGTATGAAGTGTGAGGTTTTCGAAAATCTATCAACGACAACAAATATGGTATCCCTCACCTTTTTTGTTCGAGGTAATCCTAAAACAAAATCCATTGATATATCCTCCCAAGGAACATTAGGTACAGGCATAGACATATATAAACCATGACGATTGAGTCGTGACTTAGCTTTTTGACATGTAGTGCAGCGAGCAACAAAACGCTCAACATCCCGTCTCATCTTTGGCAAAAAATGTGTAGCAAGTATATCCTATGTTTTCTTCACGCCAAAATCTCCCATTAATCCTCCTCCATGCACCTCCTGCAACAACAAAAGACGAACAAAGCTAGCTGGAATGCATAGCTTTTTAGCACGGAACACAGATCCATCATTAATGATGAACTTGTTCCATGTTCTTCCTTCTTTACAATTCTGCATTACATCTCTAAAATCAGCATCATGCACATATTGGTCTTTGATGGTCTCCAAACCAAATATTTTAAAATCAAGTTGTGAAAGCATAGTATAGCCACGAGACAATGCATCAGCAATTACATTTTCTTTACCCTTCTTGTGTTTAATAACATAAGGAAAAGTTTGTATGAATTCAACCCTTTTAGCATGTCTACAAGTCAGTTGGCTTGACTTTTAATATGTTTTGAAAGATTCATGGTCAGAATGTATAACAAATTATTTAGGCCATAAATAATGTTGCCATGTTTCTAAAGTCTGAACAATAGAAAATAATTCTTTATCATAAGTAGAATAGTTCAGACTAGGCCCACTCAATTTTTCAGAAAAGTATGCAACATGTTGCCATCTTGTAATAACACACTTCCTAATCCTATTCTACTAGCGTCACATTCAAGCTCAAAAGTCTTATTCAGAGCAGGAAGTTGGAGTAAAGGAGCATGTGTCAACTTATCTTTCAATACTTTGAAGGCTTCTTCCTGTGCGGTACCCCCCAAAAAGGCACATCCTTCTTTGTAAGCTCATTGAGAGGTGCAACAATGGTGCTGAAATCTCTCACAAAACGCCTATAGAATCGAGCGAGGCCAAGAAAACTCCTCACTTGTGTGAACGTTTTGGGCCGCGGCCAACTCTCAATAGCTTCAATCTTGGCTTTATCAACTTCAATTCCTTGTGGAGTAACAACATAGCCAAAAAAAGATACTCGGTCGGTGCAAAAGGTGCACTTCCCAAGATTACCAAACAAACGTGCATCATGTATGGTAATAAAAGCAACACATAAATGTTCCAAACGTTCCTCCAAGATCTACTATAAATCAGTATATCATCAAAATAGACTACCACAAATCGCCCAATGAAAGCACGTAAAACTTCGTTCATTAATCTCATGAAATTACTAGGTGCATTAGTTAACCCAAAAGGCATGACTAACCACTCATATAATCCAAACTTAATCTTAAATGTTGTTTCCCATTCATCTCCCAATTTCATAATTGATGGTATCCACTACGCGAATCAACTTTGGAGAATATTGTAGAGCCACTCAATTCATCAAACCTATCGTCTAGCCTAGGAATAGGATGACGATAAAGAATAGTAATGTTATCAATGCCTCTACAATCAACAGACATACGCGACGCACCATCCTTTTTTTTGCATTAGTATAATAGGAACAACACAAGGACTAAGAAATTCGCGTATATAACCTTTGTCTAGTAGCTCCTGTACTTTACGCATAATCTCCTTCATCTCCTCTGGATTGGTACTGTATGGTGCACAGTTGGGTAGTGATGCGTCGGGAATTAAGTCAATATGATGCTCAATCCCTTGAATAGGTGGTAATCCCGGTGGCACGTCTTGTGGAAAGACGTCTGCAAACTCCTGCCAAATGTTAGTGGTAGCAGGAGGCAAAGAGGAAGGCACGTCCTCGAATGAAAATAATGTCTCTTTGCACACAAAAGCATAGCAAACAGATTTGCTACAATCTAGATCATCAATATCATATTTGGTGGCAAGTAAACAACCACTTTTCAATTTAATTTCAGAAGCAACACTAGGTGGTTTATTATTAGGTTTCATTTGTTGCTCAAATTCTTTTGCCACTATCTGATTTTCACTCTTATTTTGCTCCTGTTTTTCTTTACTAGCTCGATTAATATCATCTTTCAAATGGAATCAGGAGTCATAGGAAGCAAAGTAATATGTTTATCCTTATGAACAAGAGTATAGTGATCGTTTCTACCATGGTGTACATAATTTTTATCGAATTGCCATGGTCTACCAATAATAAGGAACATGCTTGCATGGATACCACATCAAAAATAAACAAAATCAGCATATGTAGCGATACTAAAATGCACACGAACAGTATGTGTTACCTTAACCATGCCGCTGTTGTTGAACCATCGGATGTAGTAAGGATGTGGATGTGGTCTTGTGGTGAGACATAGCTTCTCCACCATCTCCATGCTAGCCAACTTGTTGCAACTCCCTCCATCTATGATGATGCAGACAGAACGTTCCTTCACAACTCCCATTGTACTCTAATCATGAGTTTACTAGAGATCACCCAAATCTCATAGACTGCGACGTTTACAGTCGGACTCATATAGGTGTGTTCTTTCAAGAATGCTCTTTAGGACAACATCTTTGCTATCGACAGCCGTCATAAACACACTAAGGCATGTTGCCAACCTGCCTTACAGCTGTTTGAGAGTTATGCATCTTCACTTAGAGAGGTTTTACTAAATAATCTCCGCAGTCAAACCACTAGCTTGTTCTTCCCAGATCCTAATTCACGGGATCTCCGATTACATAGTTTGGGTTATCACTATGGTGTAACACTCATGGGTCTCATACCCATCTCCCTTGATGCACTTTCTATCACATTACGTGATAGTCCCTTCGTAAAGGGATCTGCTAGGTTTTTGTCTGTTGGAATATACGTAACAGTAATTAGTCCAGAGTTTCTCAATTTCCTGATAGACTTCAATCGTCTGCTAACGTGTCTTGACGACTTCGCGTTATACTTAGAACTGTTAACCTTAGCAATCACTCTTTGATTGTCACAGTTCATGGGGATGGCCAGTAAAGGTTTCTCAACCACCAGAAGTCCATCAAGAGCTCATGCAACCATTTTGCCTCAGCAATGGCTATATCTAAAGCAGTAAGTTCTGCTTCCATGGTTGACCTTATCAATATGGTCTATTTACAAGACCTCCATGACACTGCGCCACCTCTAAGAAGAAATGCCTATCCACTTGCTGCGTAGAGCTCATCAACGCCCGATATCCAGTTTGAGTCGCTGTATCCTTCAAGCACATCAGGGTTCCCTGAATAATGAATCCCATAGCTCATCGTACCGTTCAGATAGTGCATGACCCATTCAAGTGCATGCCAATGATCATTTCCCGGGTTTGACATGAACCTGCTCACAACAAAAGAGATATCATGCCTCGTTGCGCTTGCAAGGTACATGAGTGAACCGTCAATTGGAGAGTACCTCAATTAATATCTCGCTATTTTCTTGTTCTTACGTAGAGTTGCGCTAGGACCATAAGGCGTTGGAGAAGTCTTGCTATCAATAATGCCGAAACAGCTCAAGACCTTCTCAACATAGTGTGATTGCGTTAGTGTAATCCTACTTAATGAGCTTAATGTTCAGGATCACATCAGCTTCTCCCAGATCTTTCATATCAAAACACTTTGATAGAAAAGACTTGACCTCATTTACCACAATCATGCTTGTACCAAAAATCAGTATGTCTTCAACATACAAGCACAAAATGACACTATCGCCCCCACCATGGCGGTATTACAGCACCAATCGGCCTCATTAATGACAAAGCCCACATAAATCTGAGTTCTGTCGAACTTATCATGCCATTGCTTAGGTGCTTGTTTTGGCCCATACAAAGATTTTAACAGTTTGCACACCTTTGTCTCTTCACCTTTCACTACGAATCCATCAGGCTGATCCATATAAATTTCCTCTTCCAACCCTCCGTTAAGGAAAGCTATCTTCACGTCCATTTGATGGACAATAAGGCCATAGGAGGCAGCCAAGGAAAGTAGTACTTGAATGGTGGTCAGCCTAGCAACAGGTGAATATGTGTCAAGGTAATCTACGCCTTCTTGCTGGGTGTACCCTTTGGCTACAAGTTGTGCCTTGTACTTCCCAATAGTACCATCAGGCCTTAGCTTCTTCTTAAACACCCACTTACAGCCAACTGGCTTACAACCATATGGTCTCTCAGATAATTCCCACGTTCCATTTGAAAGAATCGAGCCCATCTCATTTTGGACAACTTCTTTCCAGTCATCCGCATCAGGAGATCCAAATGCCTCTTCAGTGGTCGTAGGAGTATTGTCCACAAGGTACAAAATGAAATCATCACCAAACATTTCTCAATCATCCGTCTCTTACTCCGTTTAGGAGCTTCATTGTCATCCTTCTCAATGACTATATCATGTGGTTGTCCAGAATAATCACTTGATGTACTAGATTCAGGAATTATCTCAAAAGATACTCTAGCAGTTGTATGCATATGTTTCATAGGAAACATATTCTCAAAAAATGTTGCATCACGAGATTCCATAGTAGTATCAACATGCATATGAGGTACCTTGGGTTTAACCACTAAAAATCTTTAACCAATGCTACGCTGAGCATAGCCTAGAAAGATACAATCTACTATCTTTGATCCCAGTTTGCGTTTCTTTGGAATTGGAACATTGAGCTTCGCCAAAAATCCCCAAGTGCGCAAATACGAAAGTGATGGTTTTCTCCCAACCCACTCCTCATAAGGTTTTTTTCTTTATTCTTGTTTGTAATTCTATTTAGGACATGACATGAAGCCAACAAAGCCTCCCCCACCATGCCTTAGATAAACCAGCAGTGTCCAACTTGGCATTCACCAAGTTGGTCAGCGTGCGGTTTTTCCTCTCAGCAACCTCGTTCGATTGGGGCGAGTAGGGAGGCATCCTCTCTTGAATAATACCATGTTCCTGACAAAATTCGTCAAATATTTTGGGAAAATACTCCCCACCACGATCCGACCTAAGACGTTTGATCTTTCTCTCTAATTGATTTTCAACTTCAGCCTTATATGTAACATCCCAAATTTTCAATTTGGAATGTTATACATAGGTCATCATATGCATATCATATTTTATTTGCATTTTGGTTTAGTGATCCTAAAAATCCTAAGCAACTCAAGGACCCACGGAGAGAGTTGGGGATTTTATTATTTTCATATTTGAAATTTTCTCAAATATTGTGAAGTGGATCACTTTGGTTTTAATTATTTTTCTCTCCGAAAAATATTTTAATATTAAAATATATGAGAGGAGATAATATGACTTCTCCAGAATGAAAGAAATATCGGAGGAAAAATGTTAAAATCAAATAAATAATATTATTTGGATTTTATTTCTATTTTATTTGAATTAGAAAAATATGCATTTCTCAAAATTGCATTTTTAGGACAAGAAAATGTTCACTAAGTTCTAAATATTTTATTTAGACGGTGAAAATTATTTTTGGCATTTTTAGATTTTTTTTATATTTCTTTAGAATTTTTGTCGGCGGAAGTTTATTCAAAAAAAGTTTGACCGACCGGGCTAAAATCGGCCGGCTGTCTCCCGACCCGGCCGAACGCTCGCGCCAAGACGCCGCCATCACCGCCTCGGACTCCACCGCCACCGTCCCCCAAGCCACCCGCCTCCCTCCCTCTTTAAATAGCCACAACCGCCGCCCCACATTGCCACCCGCCCGTCAAGAAGTCGCAAGAAGAGTAGCGCCTTCCCGGCCGCCTCTCTGCCTGCCACGCGCCACCCAGTCAGACACCTTGCTCCGCCTCACGCCTTTGCCTCGCCAGAGCCTCGCCGCTCACGAGTCGCCTCGCTCACGGAATCCCGCCGTTGACCTTGTCGGATCTGGCGCCTTTTTTTGGTTTTAGGTAAAAGCTGCCGGTTTTCTTAAAAACCCTAGATCAGTTTTATTTTATTTTATTTATTTTAGATCGGTTCGGTTTTTCTTCGGTTTAGTTTTAGCGAGCGTTCGTTCGTTCGTTCATTTTAACGAACGAACTCGCCCGTTTGCCTCTGTTAGCGGACGATCGTCTGATAGATTTTTCTTTTTCTGTTTATTTTTCGGCCAGGGACCTATCCACGATTATTTTTATTGCAGATTAGCCCCTGATCTAAAAACCATCGTAACTTTTCAACCGTTCGTCCAAATCCAGTGAAACCAATGCCAAAATTTTCGTCTCGAGCCCTCCTCTGTGTTTAATCAACTTGAGCATGATTTTGACAGTTTAAAATTTGGTTTCAAGCACATTCAAATTCGAAGTTCTTTTGACCGTAGTTTCAGTTTCGTAGCTCCGACTCGATTGATTCTTTTTGCAAGTCGAAGCTCTTTAGTTGAACTTTCAGTTTCGTTCTTCTTATTTGAGTTTGAGCAATGCATCATTGCTAGATTGCTTATGTATGCCATTGTTTGTTTGCGATAGAATTCCCGGAGTGCGAAGCGTGCTACTACGAGTCTCTCTGGTTTGCGGATTGTCAGCAAGGCAATTAACACATTGATCATACTCTTCATACCCAGTTTTATGCATTAGTTACAATCCCCAACCACTGCATGATTAGGATGTGATTAACTTGGGGGTATTAGGAAGTAGATGATGAGGTAGAACCTATTGCCCTTTTACTTTCAAACCCTTGGGAGTTACTTCTATGCTATGCTTATAATGCCATGCTATGCTCGTAGACGTGGTTTGGGTTTGAGTGCATCCATGACAGATGTGAGATTGTTAATTAATGGTTAACCTAAGGTGGCTACTTAAACACACATCTGGGTGGATTGGTTGCAAGCACTGGGATATACTAGTCTTTGTCCTTTTGGTTCGCCACCCAGGCTCAAAGGGATCATAAGATTATTCATGCGAGAAACTTCTGTGTGCAGCCACAAGCTATTATGGGCTCTAGCATAGTTGAGTATGTTGCATGACCTCTTTCAGTGGTGGGCTAGCAGATGTAGGGGAAAGTAGGTGTAACTGTCCACCCAGAGTAAAGAGTTAATGTTTCTGAAAGACTGTGTCTCGGTCATCCATTTCTCAAACACCATGTGGTGTGAGAAATGCAACGGAGGAGATCGAGTCATGTGGGAAAGGTGCACAAACCTCTGCAGAGTGTACAAACTAATCATGGTTAGCCGTGTCCCCGGTTATGGACATTTTGAGTATCTGGTACTTGAATTGTTGGTTTGATCTCATCACTCTAAATTAATTTGTTGGGTTGTTAATTACTTATTAATTGGGATTGATATGGGGATTTACCTTCTCAATGTTTCAACCACCATGATAGTTAAATAAAATATATTCCTTTGATGTAGGGGAAAATTGGCTTTTGGCAAAACATTATAACCATAGAGCCTCCACCAGCCATATATGCATGTAGTGATAGCATTTATCTGTTCATTGCTCTACTGTGTTATATTGCCAGCATATTCCATGTGCTGACCTGTTTCCGGGCTGCAGCATATCATGCTGCAGACTTTTCAGACAAAGAGTAAGGTGCGCTAGGTCGTTTGTCGTGCAGTCAGCTATGCCGTTGGAGTTGATGGACTCACCTTATCTTCCAAGCCTTCCGCTGTTATCTTATATAGATGGCCTTAAGCCATATTATTGTAGTAAGTTCTCTTTTGAGACATTCGTTGTAATAAGTGTGTGATTGCACTCTGTTATAAATCCTTCAAGTACTATGTGTGTCAGCATTATCGATCTAGGGATGACACTTATGCACAGAGATTTGACCGCCTGAGGTCAGATCGCTACAAGATGGTATCAGAGCACATGCTGAATGTAGGGCATGACCCCTAAGTTAAGCCATAGGTCACTCTTCTCTACTCATTTCTGACTCCTCTCCATTTCCCACTCTTTAGGATGTCGGACTCAAGGAACAAGTTTGCACAACCGAAGGAAGACACACCCTTTGGACGACACTTGAAGGAAGTAACTATGTACCTGAACATCGGAATAACAAGCTTCACTGGGACCTACACCGCCACTTTACCAGAAGAGGAGTGTTCGATGATTCGAGTTCGTGTTCTAGGAAGGACATTCACACGAGTCACTGAGCCTGTAGAGTTTTCCTCTGATGCACCAACCTGGAGTCTAGGTAAGAGCATGGCAGCCCACATCACCATGGGACGCATCGGTGAAGTTTATCAGAAGGATCTTAAGGACACTATCTACCAGATATATGGGCACCGAGATGAGCAATGGGAGATGATCAACACCAGGAGGGAAAGGTCCATTGCAGCCTTCATCCAGGAGTTAAACCAGCACATTCGTCGCCAGGAGAATCAGATGTGCGCTAGCATGATAGATTTGAAGAAGGTGATGACCAGGAACATGGAGCTAGAAGAGGAACTCAAGTCTACACGCGACGAATACGAGGAGGAAATCACAATACTAGTGGAGAAGAATGATGACCTGACAAGGAAGCTAGGAGTATTCTTGCGAGACCGCGCGCCGGGAGGACATGACGACCATCCCGAGGACTACATCATCATCGACGCCACCGACTCCGATCCCAACAGTAGCAATGATGACTATGAAGACGAAGCTGGAGCGGATATCATGGAGTCTTCCACCGATCAAAATTTCTAGTAGACCACCATATTATCAGTAGTATTCCCCCGTGTATATAGTAGTAGTCCGAGCACTTTTGTACGATAGTTAGATTGATTGTATGCCCTTGTTTGAATTGATTGGTGTGATATGATTGTGTTCGTCTCATGTGCATATGGGTAGTGTTTTCTCACTAGACCTCATTCTATTGTAATCTCTCCCCTCTAAACCCATCAGATACCTCCGAGACGTGACCCCGGATTTGTCTTCCCACCGGAGATCACCCAGTTGATCCAACAGCAGAATACCTTGATACAACAACTAGTCCAGAACCAAGGCAACAACAACAACAACAACAACAACAAAAACAACAACAACAACAACAACAACAACAACAACAACAACAACAACAACAACAACAACAACAACAACAACCCACCGCCACCACCTTCAGTTGACAACTTAGCCCGTTTTATGAGGTTGCAATCGCCGGTATTTTCCAGTAGCACCGAGCCAATAGTTGCTGATGGCTGGCTACGCAGAAGTGGAAGGGAGTTGACCACCGCAGGTTGCACAGATGCAGGGAAGGTGCATTTTGCCGCACATCAATTGGATGGACGTGCAGCCTCATGGTGGGAGAACTACACAGCCACTTTCCCATAGCCAATGTCACTTGGGAGCAGTTTCAGTAAGCATTCCGCACTGCTCATTTCTCAACTGGAGCTATGAGCATGAAGAAGCGTGAGTTTCGCAACTTGCGCCAAGGGAATCGTACTGTGGGGCAGTACGTGGATGAGTTTAGCAAGTTAGCCTGCTATGCCCCAGATGATGTGGCCACAGATGCCGCTAAGTAGGAGAAGTTTTTGGAAGGATTGAATGATGAGATGAGTATGCAGTTGATGGTAGCGACATTCGCTAACTACAAGGAGTTGGTAGACAAGGCTCTTATGATTGAAGGGAAGCAGCATCCGATTGAGAGACGCAAAAGGAAGTATGGACAAGGGAAGTACAATTTAGGAGCTCAACATAAGCCTCATTTTACCCCGAACTCGGGAGGATATACCCATAACCATGGAGGCCATACCCACAATGGAGGAAGCTCGCATAACCATAGTGGCCCCAAGAATGGAAATGGGAATGGAGCAGACAGTAGTCAGAATCGCTCTAACCCAGCCACACCCGCCAAGAAGGACCAAAGTCACATACTTGTTTCAAGTGCGGGAAGACTGGACACTACACCAATGAGTGCCCTCAAACAAAGAATGGAAATGGCAATGGAAGCTCTAGGAAGAATCCCAACCCTTTCAACAGAGGACAAGTGAACCACATGAACGTGGAGGAGGTTGAAGAGCAGCCAGATGCAGTTATCGGTAAGTTTTTGGTTAAGTCATTTACCACAATCGTTCTTTTTGGTACTGGTGCATCACATTCATACATTTCAAGGGGATTTGTGGATAAGTATAAGTTGCCCACCAAAGTTCTTAGGACCCCTATGTTAGTAAGCTCACTAGGAGCGGAGTATATGGCAAGCCAAGGATGTTTTCAGATGCCATTAACCATAGGTAGGCATGTTTTCCCCTCAGACCTGATAATTTTGGAGTCACAAGGATTGGATGTGATACTCGGAATGGATTGGCTATCGATGTATGGGGGAAACATCGACTGCGCAAGTAAGTCAATTCTGCTCACCACACCGGAGGGAAAAATGATCAAGTATTTATCCAGGCATGCGCCAAGGAGGTGAAGGAAATATGCCCTAGAGGCAATAATAAAGTTATTATTTATTTCCTTACATCATGATAAATGTTTATTATTCATGCTAGAATTGTATTAACCGGAAACATAATACATGTGTGAATATATAGACAAACAGAGTGTCACTAGTATGCCTCTACTTGACTAGCTCGTTAATCGAAGATGGTTATGTTTCCTAACCATAGACATGAGTTGTCATTTGATTAACGGGATCACATCATTAGGAGAATGATCTGATTGACATGACCCATTCCGTTAGCCTAGCACTTGATCGCTTAGTATGTTGCTATTGCTTTCTTCATGACTTATACATGTTCCTATAACTATGAGATTATGCAACTCCGTTTACGGAGGAACACTTTGGGTGCTACCAAACTTCACAACGTAACTAGGTGATTATAAAGGAGTACTACAGTGTTTCCAAAGGTACATGTTGGGTTGGCGATTTTCGAGATTAGGTTTTGTCACTCCGATTGTCGGAGAGGTATCTCTGGGCCCTCTCGGTAATGCACATCATTATAAGCCTTGCAAGCAATGTGACCAATGAGTTGGTTACGGGATGATGCATTACGTAATCGAGTAAAGAGACTTGCCGTGACGAGATTGAACTAGGTATTGGATACCGACGATCGAATCTCGGGCAAGTAACATACCGATGACAAAGGGAACTACGTGATGTTGTTATGCGGTCTCGACCGATAAAGATCTTCGTAGAAAATGTAGGAACCAATATGGGCATCCGTGTCCCGCTTATTGGTTATTGACCGGAGATGTGTCTCGGTCATGTCTACATTGTTCTCGAACCGTAGGGTCCGCACGCTTAAGGTTTCGATGACGGTTATATTATGAGTTTGTGTATTTTGATGTACCAAGGTTGTTCGAGTCCGGATATGATCACGGACATGACGAGGAGTCTCGAAATGGTCGAGACATAAAGATTAATATATTGGACGGATATATTTGGACACCGGAAAGGTTCCGGAGAAGTTTGGAGCTCCGGAGGTTACCGGAACCCCGGGAGGTATATGGGCCTTATTGGGCCCATATAGGAGGAAGGGAGAAGGAACAAGGAGGAGCGCCCCCCAAGCCCAATCCGACTGGGAGGGGGGGCCGCCCCTTTCCTTTCTCCTTCCCCTCTTCCTATTCCTACTACTAGTACTACTTCCTAATACTAGTACTCCTTCCTTCCCTCCAAATAAGATAAGGAAAGGAGAGGGAAACCTACTTGGAGTAGGTTTCCCTCCCTATGGCGCGCCCCTTGTGGCCGGCCACCTCCTCCCTCCCTCGCTTATATCACGGGGTGGGGGCACCCTAGGACACACAAGTTGATCCTTGAGATCGCTCTCAGCCGTGTGCGGTGCCCCCTCCACCATATTCCACCTCGGTCATATCGTAGCGGTGCTTAGGCGAAGCCCTGCATCGGTGAAACATGAAGATCGCCACCACGCCGTCAGGTCGACGGAACTCCCTCTCCCCGAGCTTTGCCGGATCGGAGCCCGAGGAGCGCCATCGAAATGAACGCGTGTGCCAAGAACTCGGAGGCGCCGGAGTAACAGCGCTGGGATCGGCTGGATCGCGAGGAGAACGTCGACTACTTCCTCTACGCCATCATCGACTCGGAGGTGCCGGAGTAACGGCACCGGGATCGGCAGGATCGCGAGGAGAACGCACGACTACTTCCTCTACGCCAGATCGCTTCCGCTTTGGTCTACGAGGGTACGTAGACAACACTCTCCTTCTCGTTGCTATGCCATCACCATGGTCCCGTGTGCGTGAGGAAAATTTTGAAATTACTACGTTCCCCAACAAAGTGGCATCCGAGCCTGGTTTTATGCGTTGATGTCATATGCACGAGTAGAACACAAGTGAGTTGTGGGCGATACAAGTCATACCGCCTACCGGCATGTCATACTTTGGTTCAGCGGTATTGTGAGATGAAGCGCCCGACCGACATTACGCCAGACGCTTACGCGAGACCGGTTTCACTGCTACGAGCACTCGTGCTTAAAGGTGGCTGGCGGGTGTCTGTCTCTCTCACTTTAGTTGAACTGAAAGCATACGCCGGTCCTTGAGAAGGTTAAAACGAAGTCTATTTGACGAAGTATCGTTGTGGTTTTAATGCGTAGGTAAGAACGGTTCTTGCTCAGCCCGTAGCAGCCACGTAAAACTTGCAACAACAAAGTAGAGAACGTCTAACTTGTTTTTGCAGGGCATGTTGTGATGTGATATGGTCAAGACGTGATGCTATATTTTATTGTATGAGATGATCATGTTTTGTAACCGAAGTTATCGGCAATCGGCAGGAGCCATATGGTTGTCGCTTATTGTATGAAATGCAACGCATACTGTAATTGCTTTACTTTATCACTAAGCGGTAGCGATAGTCGAGAAGCAATAGATGGCGTAAACGACAACGATGCTACGATGGAGATCAAGGTGTCGCTACCGGTGACGATGGTGATCATGACGGTGCTTGAGATGGAGATCACAAGCACAAGATGATGATGGCCATATCATATCACTTATATTGATTGCATGTGATGTTTATCCTTTATGCATCTTATTTTGCTTTGATTGACGGTAGCATTTTAAGATGATCTCTCATTAAAATTATCAAGTAGTGTTCTCCCTAAGTATGCACCGTTGCCAAAGTTCGTCGTGCCGAGACACCACGTGATGATCGGGTGTGATAAGCTTCACGTCCATCTACAACGGGTGCAAGCCAGTTTTGCACACGCAGAATACTCAAAGTTATACTTGACGAGCCTAGCATATGCGTATATGGCCTCGAACACGGAGACCGAAAGGTCGAAAGCGTGAATCATATAGTAGATATGATCAACATAAGATGTTCACCATTGAAAACTACTCCATCTCACGTGATGATCGGTTATGGTTTAGTTGATTTGGATCACGTGATCACTTAGATGACTAGAGAGATGTCTGCCTAAGTGGGAGTTCTTAAGTAATATGATTAATTGAACTTAAATTTATCATGAACTTAGTCCCGTAGTATTTTGCAAATTATGTTGTAGATCAATAGCTCGCGTTGTTGCTTTCATATGTTTATTTTCATATGTTCCAAGAGAAAATTGTGTTGAAAAATGTTAGTAGCAATGATGCGGATTGGATCCGCGATCCGAGGTTTATCCTCAATGCTACACGTAAGAATTATGTCCTTAATGCACCGCTAGGTGATGTACCTATTGCAGGAGCAGATGCACGTTATGAACGCTTTGGCTAGCTCAATATGATGACTACTTGATAGTTTAGTGCACCATACTTAACGGCTTAGAATCGGGACTTCAAAGACGTTTTGAACGTCATGGACCATATGAGATGTTCCAGAATTGAAGTTAATATTTCAAGCAAATACCCGAGTTGAGAGATATGAAGTCTCCAACAAGTTCTATAGCTAAAAGATGGAGGAGAATCGCTCAACTAGTGAGCATGTGCTCGCATTGTCTCAATACTTCAAACGCTTGAATCAAGTGGGAGTTAATCTTCCGTGATAAAATAGTGATTGACAGAATTCTCTAGTCACCATCACTAAGTTACTAGAACTTCGTGATGAACTATAGTATGCGGGGATGACGAAAACGATTCCCGAGCTCTTCGTGATGTTGAAATCAACGAAGGTAGAAATCAAGAAAGAGCATCAAGTGTTGATGATTGACAAGACCACTAGTCTCAAGGAAAAGGGCAAAGGGAAGAAGGGGAACTTCAAAAGGAACGGCAAGCAAGTTGCTGCTCGAGTGAAGAAGCCCAAGTCTGGACCTAAGCCCGAGACTAAGTACTTTTGCTGCAATGGAACCGTCACCGAAGCGGAACTACCCTGAATATTTGGTGGATATGAATGATGGCAAATTGATCAAAGGTATATTTTATATACTTATTATTGATGTGTTTTTTACTAGTGTTATTAGCAACCCCTCGGTTTTTGATACTGGTATAGTTGCTAAGAGTAGTAACTTGAAACGGGGAGTTACGTAGAATGAACAGAAACTAGTTGAAGGGGAAGTGACGATGAGTGTTGGAAGTAGTTCCAAGATTGATATGATCATCATCGCACACTCCCTATACTTTCGAGATTAGTGTGGAACCTAAATAAGTGTTATTTGGTGTTGAGCATAAATATGATTTGATCATGTTTATTGCAATACGGTTATTCATTTAAGTAAGAGAATAAATTGTTGTTCTGTTTACATGAATAAAACCTTATATGGTTACACACCCAATGAAAATGGTTCATTGGATCTCGATCATAGTGATACACATATTCATAATATTGAAACCAAAAGATGCAAAGTTAATAATGATAGTGCAACTTATTTGTGGCAATCGCCGTTTAGGTCATATTGGTGTAAAGCGCTTGAAGAAAACTCCATGTCGATGGACTTATGGAATCACTTGACTATGAATCATTTGATGCTTGCGTAACCGTGCCTTTTGGGCAAGATGACTAAAACTCCGCTTCTCCTAACAATGGAACAAGCTACCGACTTATTGGAAATAATACATACCGATGTATGCGATTCAATGAGTGTTGATGCTCGTGGCAAGTATCGTTATTTTCCGACCTTCACAAAATGATTTGAGCAGATATGGGTATATCTACTTGATGAAACATAAGTCCTAAATAATTGAAAAGTTCAAAGAATTCAAGAGTGAAGTGGAAAATCATCGAACAAGAAAATAAAGTTTCTGCGATCCGATCGTGGAGATAAATATTTGAGTTACGAAGTTTGGTCTTCATTTGAAACAATGTGAAATAGTTTCAAGCAACTCACGCCATATGGAACACCACAACATAATGGTGTGTCCGAAAGTCGAATCAGCACTTTATTGGATATGGTGCGATCTATGATGTCTCTTATCAATTTACCACTATCGCTTTTGGGGTTATGCATTAGAGACACTGCATTCACGCTTAATAGGGCACCGCCTAAATCCGTTGAGGCGACACCGTATGAACTATGGTTTAACAAAGAAACCTAAGTCGTCGTTTCTTAAAGTTTGGAAGTTGTGATGCTTATGTGAAAAAGTTTCATCCCGATAAGCTCAAACCCAAATCGGAGAAGTGCGTCTTCATAGAATACCCAAAGGAAATTGTTGGGTATACCTTCTATCACAGATCCGAAGGCAAAAACATTCGTTGCTTATAAATGGATCCTTTCTAGAGAAGGAGATTCTCTCGAAAGAAGTGAGTGGGAGGAAAGTGGAGCTTGATAAGGTAATTTGTACCTTCTCCCGAATTGGAAAGTATATCATCACGGAAATCAGTTCCAGTGATTCCTACACCAATTAGTGAGGAAGCTAATGATGATGATCATGTAACTTCAGATCAAGTCACTAGCGAATCCCGTAGGTAAACCAGAGTGAGATCCGCACCAAAGTGGTACGGCAATCCTGTTCTGGAAGTCATGCTACTAGATCATGACGAACCTACAAACTATGAAGAAGCGATGGTGAGCCCAGATTCCGCTTAAATGGCTAGAAGCCATGAAATCTGAGATGGGATCCATGTATGAAAACAAAGTGTGGACTTTGGTTGACTTGCCCGAGGGTCGGCAAGCAATAGAAAATAAATGGATCTTCAAGAGGAAGACGGACGTTGATAGTAGTGTTACTATCTACAAAGCTCGACTTGTCGCAAAAAGGTTTTTGACAAGTTCAAGGTGTTAACTACAATGAGATTTTCTCAACTGTAGCGATGCTTAAGTCTGTCCGAATCATGTTAGCAATTGCCACAATTTATGAAATTTGGCAAATGGATGTAAAAACTGCATTCCTGAATGGATTTACGGAGGAAGAGTTGTATATGATGCAACCGTAAGGTTTTATCGATCCAAAGGGAGCTAACAAAGTGTGCAAGCTCCAAATGATCCATCTATGGACTGGTGCAAGCATCTCGAGTTGGAATATACGCTTTGATAAGTTGATCAAAGCATATAGTTTATATGAGACTTACAAAGGAAGCCTCGTATTTACTAGAAAGTGAGTAGGAGCACTACAAAGATTTCCGATAAGTATATGTGAATGACATATTGTAGATCGGAAATAATGTAGAATTATTCTCAAAGCATAAAGGAGTGTTTGAAAGGAGTTTTTCAAACAAAGACCTCGGTGAAGCTGCTTACATATTGAGCATCAAGATCTATAGAGATAGATCAAGACGCTTGATAAGTTTTTTCAATGAGTACATACCTTGACAAGATTTTGAAGTAGTTCAAAATGGAACAGTCAAAGAAAGAGTTCTTGCCTGTGTTACAAGGTGTCAAATTGAGTAAGACTCAAAACCCGACCACGGCAGTAAGATAGAAAGAGAATGAAAGTCATTCCCTATGCCTTGGCCATAGGTTCTATAAAGTATGCCATGTCAGGTACCAGATCTATTGTATACCCTACACCGAAGTTTGGCAAGGAGTACAATAGTGATCTAGGAGTAGATCATCGGACAGCGGTCAAAATTATCCTTAGTGGAATAAGGATATGTTTCTCGATTATGGAAGTGACAAAAGGTTCGTCAGTAAAGGGTTACGTCTATGCAAGTTTTGACACCGTTCTGTATGACTCTAAGTCTCGATCTAGATACATATTGAAAGTGTGAGCAATTAGCTAGAATAGCTCCTTGCGGAGCATTGTTGACATAGAAATTCGCAAAATACTTACGGATCTGAATGTGACAGACCCGTTGACTAAAAATATCTCACAAGCAAAACATGATCACACCTTACTGACTCTAGTAAACCCTTTGGGTGTTGATCACATATCGAGGTGAACTATGGGTGTTAATCACATGGTGATGTGAACTATTGCTGTTAAATCACATGGCGATGTGAACTAGATTATTGACTCTAGTGCAAGTGGGAGACTCAAGGAAATATGCCCTAGAGGCAATAATAAAGTTATTATTTATTTCCTTACATCATGATAAATGTTTATTATTCATGCTAGAATTGTATTAACCGGAAACATAATACATGTGTGAATATATAGACAAACAGAGTGTCACCAAGATGCCTCTACTTGACTAGCTCGTTAATCAAGATGGTTATGTTTCCTAACCATAGACATGAGTTGTTATTTGATTAACGGGATCACATCATTAGGAGAATGATCTGATTGACATGACCCATTCCGTTAGCCTAGCACTTGATCGCTTAGTATGTTGCTATTGCTTTCTTCATGACTTATACATGTTCCTGTAACTATGAGATTATGCAACTCCTGCTTTACGGAGGAACACTTTGGTGCTACCAAACGTCACAACGTGAATCGGGTGATTATAAAGGAGTACTACAGGTGTTTCCAAAGGTACATGTTGGGTTGGCGATTTCGAGATTAGGTTTTGTCACTCCGATTGTCGGAGAGGTATCTTCTGGGCCCTCTCGGTAATGCACATCATTATAAGCCTTGCAAGCAATGTGACCAATGAGTTGGTTACGGATGATGCATTACGTAATCCAGTAAAGAGACTTGCCGGTGACGAGATTGAACTAGGTATTGGATACCGACGATCGAATCTCGGCAAGTAACATACCGATGACAAAGGGAACTACGTATGTTGTTATGCGGTTCGACCGATAAAGATCTTCGTAGAAAATGTAGGAACCAATATGGGCATCCAGGTCCCGCTATTGGTTATTGACCGGAGATGTGTCTCGGTCATGTCTACATTGTTCTCGAACCGTAGGGTCCGCACGCTTAAGGTTTCAAGGACGGTTATATTATGAGTTTGTGTATTTTGATGTACCGAAGGTTGTTCGGAGTCCGGATATGATCACGGACATGACGAGGAGTCTCGAAATGGTCGAGACATAAAGATTAATATATTGGACGGATATATTTGGACACCGGAAAGGTTCCGGAGAAGTTTGGAGCTCGGAGGTTACCGGAACCCCGGGAGGTATATGGGCCTTATTGGGCCCATATAGGAGGAAGGAGAAGGAACAAGGGGAGGCGCCCCCAAGCCCAATCCGAATTGGGGAGGGGGCCCCCCTTTCCTTTCTCCTTCCCCTCTTCCTATTCCTACTACTAGTACTACTTCCTAATACTAGTACTCCTTCCTTCCCTCCAAATAAGATAAGGAAAGGAGAGGAAACCTACTTGGAGTAGGTTTCCCACTCCCTATGGCGATCCCACCAAGTGTCCTACCACCTCCTCCCTCCCTACTTTATATACGGGGTGGGGGGCACCCTAGGACACACAAGTTGATCCTTGAGATCGTTCCTCAGCCGTGTCTGGTGCCCCCTCCACCATATTCCACCTCGGTCATATCATAGCGGTGCTTAGGCGAAGCCCTGCGCCAGTGAAACATCAAGATCGCCACCACGCCCGTCAGGTCGACGGAACTCCCTCTCCCGGAGCTTTGCTGATCGGAGCCCGAGGAGCGCCATCGAGCTGAACGTGTGCCAAGAACTCGGAGGCGCCGAGTAACGGCGGGATCGGCCGGATCGCGAGGAGAACGTCGACTACTTCCTCTACGCCATCATCGACTGGAGGTGCCGGAGTAACGGCACCGATCGGCAGGATCGCGAGGAGAACGTCGACTACTTCCTCTACGTTGTGATCGCTTCCGCTTTGGTCTACGAGGGTACGTAAACAACACTCTCCCTTCTCGTTGCTATGCCATCACCATGGTCCTGTGTGTGCGTAGGAAAATTTTGAAATTACTACGTTCCCCAACAGGAGGACCCAAGTAAATTCTCTCTCTGGAGTTGTTCAGGAGGAAGTGCCTGTAGTGAAGGATTACCCAGATGTATTTCCAGAGGAACTACCAGGCATGCCACCGGATCGAGAGATTGAGTTTTTGATAGAGCTATTGCCAGGCACCGGACATATCGAAGAGACCATACCGGATGCCCGCAAATGATATGGAGGAAATTAAGAAGCAGATTCAGGAGTTATTGGAGAAAGGTTACATTCGACGAAGTTCATCACCGTGGGGGGGCCCAGTGCTCTTGGCTGAGAAGAAGGATGGATCATTGATAATGGTTGTTGATTACCGTGCATTGAATGAAGTGACCATCAAGAACAAGTATCGACTACCGATGATCAATGATTTGTTTGATCAGTTGCAAGGAGCTAAAGTATTTTCCAAGATCGATCTACGACCAGGATACGACCAGCTGAAGATCCGAGAACATGATATACCTAAGACAGCTTTCACCACAAGGTACGGATTATATGAGTATACGGTTATGTCATTTGGATTGACTAACGCCCCTGCCTATTTCATGAGTATGATGAATAAGGTGTTCATGGAGTTCTTGGATAAGTTTTTCGTGGTGTTCATTGATGATATGTTGGTATACTCGAGGAATGAAGAGGAGCATAAGGAGCATTTACGTTTAGTTATCGAGAAGCTCAGGGAACATTAGTTGTATGCCAAGTTCAGCAAATGTGTGTTTTGGTTGAAGGAAGTTGGATTCCTTGGACATGTTATATCAGGAGAAGCTATAGCAGTAGACCCCACCAAGGTTCTGTCAGTCACCGAGTGGTTGGCACCCACCTAAGTTGGAGAGATCCGTAGTTTTCTTGGACTCGTGGGATACTATCGGAGGTTCATTGAGAAGTTCCCCAAGATTGTGAAGCCCATGACTGAGTTGTTGAAGAAGGACACCAAGTTCAAATAGGCTGAAGAATGTGAGGCAAGTTTCCAGGAGTTGAAGAAACGTTTGGTTATAGCCCCAGTGCTGAATCTGCCGGATATACGCAAGGATTTCCATGTGTATTGCGACGCCTCGCTTAGGACTTGGAGGTGTACTTATGCAAGACAGAAGAGCTGTTTCATATGCCTCATGTCAGCTTCGACCCCATGAGTTGAATTATGCCACGCATGATTTGGAATTAGCAGCTGTAGTGCATGCACTCAAGACCTGGAGACATTTTCTTATTGGAATCCATTGTGATGTGTACACGGATCATAAGAGTTTGAATTACATTTCACACAGAAGGAGCTGAATTTCATGCAGAGGAGATGGTTGGAGCTTATAAAGGATTATGACATGAAGTTGCAATATCATCCAGGCAAGGCCAATGTTGTAGCAGACGCTTTGAGCCGGAAGAGTTATGCCAATACCCTCGTAAGAGGAGGATTGCCAAAGGAGTTAGCCGAAGATCTCAGGGAGCTTCATTTGGAGATAGTCCCTAGAGGTTTTGTCCCAGGAATGGAGGTTCAGTCGACATTATTGGGAAAGATTCGAGAAGCTCAGAAGGATGAAAAAGAGATCGCCGAGATAAAGGAGAATATGAGCAAAGGAAAAACCAATGGTTTTCGTGAGGATGAGCACGACACCTTCTGGTTTGAGGACCGTGTTTATGTACCCAATAATGCAGAGATCAAGAAGTTGATGCTACAGGAAGCTCATGACTCGCCATACTCGATACACCCCGGAAACACCAAGATGTATTTGGATTTGAAGGAGCATTTCTGGTGGACAGGGATGAAGGAGGATATTACCAAGTATGTAGCCGTGTGTGATGTATGTCAGAGAGTAAAGGCAGAACATCAGAAGCCAGCAGGATTACTGCAACCTATGCCGATACCCGAATGGAAGTGGGACATGCTTGCATGGATTTCATCACAGGATTACCCAGGACTCTATTGGGATATGATTCTATTTGGGTAGTAGTGGATCGTCTGACCAAAGTAGCTCACTTTATCCCAGTGAAGACCACCTATACGAGTGCGAAGTTTGCCAAGATATATATGACCAGGATCGTATGTCTGCATGGAGTTCCGAGGACCATCGTATCAGATAGAGGAACACAGTTTACTTCAAAATTTTGGCACCAGCAGCACCAGAATTTGGGAATGAGACTAGAGTTTAGTACAGCCTTTCATCCGCAGATGGATGGACAAACCGAGAGAGTCAATCGGATTCTAGAGGACATGTTGAGAGCTTGTGCGCTAGATTATGGATCTAGTTGGGATGATAATTTTCCTTACGTGGAGTTCTCATACAATAATAGCTACCAGGCCAGTTTGATGATGGTACCTTTCGAAGCTTTGTATGGAAGGAGGTGCAGAACACCATTGATGTGGGATGTAGTTGGAGACCGTGAGTTGTTTGGACCGGATTTGATCAAAGAGTCAGAAGAGAAGGTTAAATTTATCCGAGATAGGCTGAAGGTAGCACAGGCCAGACAGAAGAGTTATGTAGACTCAAAATGCAAGGAGGTAGTCTATGTAATCGGAGACAGAGCATATCTTCGTGTGTCACCTCTACGAGGAGTTAAATTCTTTGGAGTTAAGGGAAAGTTAACCCCGAGATTTGTAGGACCATACCGAGTTTTGGAACGTATGGGAGTTGTAGTTACCCGAAGGAGTGTCAGGAGTTAACGATGTGTTTCACGTTTCCTCGTTGAAGAAGTGCCATGCGGAGATGGCCGATATCCCTATGAGAGATACAGTGCCCCTGGAAGCAATTCAGTGGGATAGTGATCTAGCCTACGAGGAGAAACCAGTCAAGATTCTTGAGTTTGCCAGCCGAGTTACCCGCAACAAGGTTATCAAGTTTTGCAAAGTTCAGTGGAGCCATCATATCGAGGATGAAGCCACCTGGGAACGAGAGGATGATCTACGGAAAGACCACCCACACCTATTTTCTAGCCAACCGGAATCTCGAGGAGGAGATTCATCTTAAGGGGGTAGATTCGTAACATCGTAAATTTCAATTTGGAATGTTATACATAGGTCATCATATGCATATCATATTTTATTTCCATTTTGGTTTAGTGATCCAAAAAATCCTAAGCAACTCAAGGACCCACGGAGAGAGTTGGGGATTTTATTATTTTCATATTTCAAATTTTCTCAAATATTGAGAAGTGGATCACTTTGGTTTTAATTATTTTTCTATCCGAAAAATACTTTTAATATTAAAATATATGAGAGGAGATAATATGACTTCTCCAAAATGAAAGAAATATCGGAGGAAAAAAGTTTAAAATCAAATAAATAATTTTATTTGGATTTTAGTGCTATTTTATTTGAATTAGAAAAATATGCATTTTTCAAAATTGCATTTTTAGGGAAAGAAAATGTTCACTAAGTTCTAAATATTTTATTTAGATGGCGAAAATTATTTTTGGCAGTTTTAGATTTTTTTATATTGCTTTAGAATTTTTCTCGGCGGAAGTTTATTTAAAAGAGTTTTGACCAACTGGTCAAGCTCACTGCCAGCCAAGGCTGGGTCTCGACCCCGAGCCCGAGCCTCGCCACAAGATGCCGCCCCCATCGCCTCGGACTCCGCCGTCGCCAGCCCCTCCCCCAAGCCACCCCGCCCCCTCCGCCTCTTTAAATAGCCATCGACGCTGCCCCACGTCGCCACCCCGCCTCCTCAAGAAGTCAGCAATAGAGCCTCACACAAGACCTCGCCGCCTCCGCTCAAGACCTCGCCTCGCCCCACGCAGCCTCACGCCTCACGTGAGTCGCCTCGAGCCGCCCACCCGCTGTAATCCCGCTGCTGACCTCGCCGGATCCGCCGCCGTTTTTTTGGTTTTAGTTAAAAGCCGTCAGTTTTCTTAAAAACCCTAGATCGGTGTTTTTATTTTATTTATTTTAGATCAGTTCGAGTTTTTCTGTTTTGTTTTAGCGAGCGTTTGTTCGTTCGTACGAATTCGCCCGTTTGCCTCTGTTAGGGGACGTTCGTCCGATAGTTTTTCTTTTTCTGTTTATTTTTCGTCCAGGGACCTATCTACGATTATTTTTATCGCAGATTAGCCACTGATCTTCAAACCCTCGTAACTTTTCGACCGTTTGTCCAAATCCAGTGAAAACAACATCAAAATCTTCGTCTCGAGCCCTTCTTTCTGCTTAATCAACTTGAGTATGATTTTGACAGTTTAAAATTTGGTTTCAAGCAGATTTGAATTCGAAGTTCTTTTGACCGTAGTTTCAGTTCCGTAGCTCCGATTCGATTGATTCTTTTTGCAAATCGAAGCTCTTCAGTTGAACTTTTAGTTTGGATCTTCTTATTTGAGTTTGACCCGTGCATCATTGCTGGAGTGCTTATCTATGCTATTGTTTGTTTGCGATAGAATTCCCGGAGTGTGAAGTGTGCTACAACGAGTCTCTAGGGTTTGCGGATCGTCAGCAAGGCAAGTAACACATTGATCATACTCTTTTCATACATAGTTTTATGCATTAGTTACAATCCCCAAACACTGCATGATTAGGATCTGATTAACTTGTGGGTATTGGGAAGTAGATGATGAGGTAGAACCTATTGCCCTTTTACTTTCAAACCCTTGGGAGTTACTTCTACGCTATGCTTATAATGCCATGCTATGCTCGTAGACGTGGTTTGGGTTTGAGTGCATCCATGACAGATGTGAGATTGTTAATTAATGGTTAACCTATGGTGGCTACTTAAACACATGGTGGCTACTTAAACACACATCTGGGTGGATTGGTTGCGGGCACCTGGGGATATACCAGTGTTGTCCTTTTGGTTCGCCACCCAGGCTCAAAGGGATCATAAGATTATTCATGCTAGAAACTTCTGTGTGCAGCCACAAGCTATTATGAGCTCTAGCATAGTTGAGTATGTTGGATGACCTCTTTCAGTGGTGGGCTAGCAGATGTAGGCGAAAGTAGGTGTAACTGTCCACCTAGAGTAAAGAGTTAATGTTTCTGAAAGACTGTGTCTCGGTTCATCCGTTTCTCAAACACCATGTGGTGTGAGAAATCCAACGGAGGAGATCGAGTCTTGTGGGGAAAAGTGCACAAACCCCTGCAGAGTGTACAAACAAATCATGGTTAGACGTGTCCCTGGTTATGGACATTTTGAGTATCTGGTACTTGAATTATTGATTTGATCTCATCACTCTAAATTAATTTGTTGGGTTGTTAATTACTTATTAATTTGGATTGAGATGGGGATTTACCTTCTCAATGTTTCAACCACCATGATAGTTAAATAAAATATATTCCTTTGATGTAGGGAAAAATTGGCTTTTGGCAAAACATTATAACCATAGAGCCTCCACCAGCCATATATGCATGTAGTGATAGCATTAATCTGTTAATTGCTCTCATCATGTTATATTGCCAAAGATATTCCACGGTCTTTGGCCCGTTTCGTGCTGCAACATATCATGTTGCGTACTTTTAGACAAGGAGTAAGGTGCGCTAGGTCGTTTGTCATGCACTCAGCTATGCCGTTGGAGTTGATGGACTCACTTTATCTTCCAAGCTTTCCAGTGTTATCTTATTTAGATGGCCTTAAGCCATATTATTGTAATAAGTTCTCTTTTGAGACATTCGTTGTAATAAGTGTGTGATTGCACTCTATTATAAATCCTTCAAGTACTGTGTGTGTCAGCATTACCGATCCAGGGATGACACTTATGTACAGAGATTTGACCGCCTGAGGTCAGATCGCTACATTATAGATTTTAAAGTAGTCTAAAGCTTCATCTTTAGTTTGCAACAAATAAACATAGCAGAACCTAGTAGGACCATCAATTAACATCATGAAATATCTCTTTCCATCTTTTGTCAACACACACCATTCATCTCGCATATATCAGAATGTATGAGTTCTAGAGGTGCCAAGTTTCTCTCGTCGGAACTAGGGCACTTAGAACCTTTGGCAATGGTGAAATCCGGAATTAAACTCAAATTGGATAGACAAGACAGTAAACCAAAATTTACATGACATAAACGAGAGTGCCAAACATCAGCCTCTGAATCAACATTGCCATAAATATGCTTTACTGACTTTGGCAAAATTTGAAAAGTCAAAAGCGGAACATGCCTCCGCACTCATAGCCTTTACCAACAAATTGTCCAAATCTCGACACAACTACTTTATTGGACTCAAACACTACATTAAACCCATCTCTGCAAAGAAGGGAGCCGCTAATGAGATTCTTGTTCATAGTAGGGACATGCTGCACGTTCCTCAGCTGCAGGATCTTCCTCGAAGTAAACTTCAGATCTACCGTGCCAACACCACGAACAGTAGCATGTGATCCAATCCGCATTAGGATGGAAGAATCCCGAGCGACCTGATAAGAAGTGAACATAGAGATGTCAGCACACACATGAATAGTAGCACCCGTAGCAATCCACCAGCATGGAGACTGAAGGACTGGAAGTACCATCGGAAAATTATCATACCCATCAGTGTTGCTAGAGGACACGACGTTGACATTCTTTGTGCTATTTTTCCCTCTCTTGTCCGTGCGATCAGGGCACTCATTGGAGAAGTGGCCGAGCGCTCCACACGAATAGCACTCGAGCCCAACTTCGTCCACCACCTTCTTATTCTTCTTATTCTTGAAGGAAGTACTATTGATAGGACCATTGAACTAAGGCTTGTTGTTCTGTTTGTTGTTGTTGTTGTTGTTGTTGTTGTTGTTGTTGTTGTTGTTGTTGTTGTTGTTGTTGTTGTTGTTGTTGTTGTTGTTGTTGTTGTTGTTGTTGTTGTTGTTGTTGTTGTTGTTGTTGTTGTTGTTGTTGTTGTTGTTGTTGTTGTTGTTGTTGTTGTTGTTGTTGTTGTTGTTGTTGTTGTTGTTGTTGTTGTTGTTGTTGTTGTTGTTGTTGTTGTTGTTGTTGTTGTTGTTGTTGTTGTTGTTGTTGTTGTTGTTGTTGTTGTTGTTGTTGTTGTTGTTGTTGTTGTTGTTGTTGTTGTTGTTGTTGTTGTTGTTGTTGTTGTTGTTGTTGTTGTTGTTGTTGTTGTTGTTGTTGTTGTTGTTGTTGTTGTTGTTGTTGTTGTTGTTGTTGTTGTTGTTGTTGTTGTTGTTGTTGTTGTTGTTGTTGTTGTTGTTGTTGTTGTTGTTGTTGTTGTTGTTGTTGTTGTTGTTGTTGTTGTTGTTGTTGTTGTTGTTGTTGTTGTTGTTGTTGTTGTTGTTGTTGTTGTTGTTGTTGTTGTTGTTGTTGTTGTTGTTGTTGTTGTTGTTGTTGTTGTTGTTGTTGTTGTTGTTGTTGTTGTTGTTGTTGTTGTTGTTGTTGTCTCTTATGTTTGAGAGATGTGGTGAAGTCCTCCATGAAGAAGGCAACTTTGCAATAATGCAGCCACCACAAATCTGTCAGGCAACACAACCTCGAGGAATTCGAGCTCTTTTGCAATGCACTATATTTCATGAGCCTGCTTAACCAGGGAACGGTTATTCACCATCTTGTAATCGTGAAAGCTCTCCATGATGTACACTTCACTGCTTGCATCAGTTGCACCGAACTTAGTATTTTGTGCATCCTAGAGGTCATGAGCGTCTTCGATATGCATATACACATCGCACAGATGCCCATCAAGTACACTCAGAACATAGCCTCTGAAATTAGTATTGACTTCCTTGTGCTTTTTCTGGTCTTCCTCAGATGCACCTTCAGGAAGACCATTACTAGTTAGGTCCCAGACTTTCATGGACTGGAACCTAAGTTGGCATCTCACTTGCCATCTCTTAAAGTTCGTACCCTTAAAACTTTCTGGTCTCATAGCATCGTCAAAACCAGCCATGGTCAGTTCAGGAAATTGCCTACAATTAGGTTTTTGGATTGTTGAATAATTAGGCATAATTACCATGACTAATCCTAGAATATTAAGCATGACGATTGCAACTACAAACATGTGAATCTCAAGCATACTAGATGCATTAAACAACATGAACAGTAGCAACACAACATCGCAAAACATTAAACTGACAAACAACAAACTGGGACACTCCAACTATACCGATTGTTTGCAAATAATGTAGCCTTTCTCCTACTTCAACAGCCCCGCTCCTCTCCTCCAATCAAGCGCGCGACGATGGCGAAGGGTTCCACAGCCAAGGCGGAGAAGGCAAAGAAAGCGAGGAAGGATTCCTCCTCCGATTCCGATGCGACGGCGGGAGGCGCGTCGGGGGATTGGATCTCGTCGCGCATCACGGCTTGCAGGCTGGAGGAGCTCATGGAGGAGGGACTTATTCCATGCGACGGGTGGCGTCGCCCGGGTGCGAGCGAGGTCGAACAGGGTCCGCAGGAGGACGAGCGAGTCCTGCTCGTCAATCATGTCGCGCGGTGTTTCTCCATGCCTCTCATCCTTTTTTCCGAGCGTCTCTTGACTACCTCGGTGTGCAACTCCATCATTTCCCCCTAATGCCATAATCTATCTTTCGGCTATCATCTCTCTTTGCGAGAACTTCCTAGGATGACAACCTCACTGGTGCCTCTTCAAGCACATCTTCACTGGTCGGTCGATGATCGTCCAGAAGGACTCGTCACTCGGCCCAAAGACCCATGTTACCCAGCTGTGTGGTGGCTTGGCCATCCAAGTCCGAGGGGGAGCACCTTCTCGAAGATGAGTTTCCCAGATTCTGTGGCGGGAAACCACGACCACCTATGGGACCAGGAGGCCCCTTGCTGTTTTGGCAGGGGACGTCGCATTGCACAAAGAGCAGATGAGCATGGGGCAGCACGGCAGAGATCACGCGGGTAGTTTTACCCAGGTTCAGGCCACGGTGACGCATAAAACCCTACTCCTGCTTTGGTGGATTGATGGTGGTGGAGCATACTACACTTGCCCGGCCGTGGTTGCCTCAGGGCGGCAACGACTACGCGCGTATGGGGTTGTGAGTTATCCAACCTTCTAACCCTTTCTACAGTTGCCACGGGCCTCCTTTTATAGATCAAGGGGTTGCCACAATGGCGAAGAAGTCATTACGCACTAATAAGATAGCAACAGTGCTATCATACCTAACTCTGCGGGCTGACTGGGTGCATTAAATGCACTGCTTAATGTCACATCGATGGTTGCCCGGCAAGGCTTTCCGGGCTATGTTGCCAGCTCCACGCCTGCCCGCATGACACGTCGCGTGACGGGTGTCATCTATGGGCTTTTCCTATAGGGAGAGGCTGCCATGTGGCGAATGGCTGCCACTCAGTCACTTTGTAGCTTGACACCGCACTGATCGTCGACGTGCGTTGTGGTGGAGCGGTTGATGTGGTGGTTTAGTCTCCATGAGTCCCGGCAGGCCCTGCCGGGACGCCTTGGTTGTCTACTTCTAGGGGTGGCCTCGCCCCTTGCCGTGCTCGCCTGCCCGGTAAAGGAGGCCCTTCTCTTGATGATATCTTGCTTCCCTGGCTTGGTCTTGGTCTCTCTGATCTGCATGTTTGTCCTTCGAATCTCTTGGTCCCTTGTACTCTGGCTTGGGCTGGCGCTTCAATCTTGTTCTCGTGCCTGTGCAACATACCCAGAGTTTGTTGCACCGACAGAAGCCCCCTGGCCTGCCCCGAACGCGCTGTTGAGCGTCGTAAGGGTAGGGCCTAATAGGTGCACAGACGAGGTTGCTTAAGAGGCTGGCCTCTTGTGGTCTTCTTTGCTTCTTCATTAGCCTTGATTTCGGGCCAGTTTCCGGTTTCTCCGTGCACCGTGCGCAACGTTGTGGAACAACTTTGGTTGTGGCATGCAGTTTCTCCTCACCCCATGATCACGGGGAGGAAACTACCATCCCACTTGCCTCCCATTCCGCACGCACGTGCCACATGTTCCGCATGCATTGGGTGTGGTAGGTGGTGGATGCCGAGGGCACGGGGAGGAGTGCCATGGCCAAAAACCGAGCGCTGATGGTTGGAGCGGAGGGTCGGCCCTGATTCTCAGAGCCATAGAGGGTGCAGAGAGGCCGTATTGGAGGAGCGGGGCGGCCATTTCCTATACGAGGAGCCAGCCCCCTACCTCGCCCCCCTACAAAAAGGGGCAGGGGCGGCACCTCTCTGCACACACTTCTTCTTCTTCTTCTTCTTCTTCTTCTCCGCAACCCCCCTTCTAATCATGGTGTGAGGGTGAGGGTGCGGCGGTGCTTTGGCGGCGGCAACAAGGGCTTCTACTCGACAACGCGTCCCTCCTCCTCCAGATCCTGCGGTGGCGGAACCCGCCGAGAGGGGAGGAGGAAGGGACAAGGTCGAGGTCACTGTGGTGCTCGAGGAGAAGGAGGGCGGGAAGCTGCCTTGGCAGCGCCCCTACCGGCGGCTCCTTTCCTGATGGAAGGCCACGTCGGGGACCAACCTCAGGAGTTCATCATCAGGCTGTACAAGCCGCTATGTGGTCACCTTCGCCTTCCAACTCCCTTTGCTCGGGAGATGGAGCTCGAACAACCATGCGCTCTGAGGTTGCACATGAGGGGCTATGGGAACAGCGGTATGCGAGTTGACGTCGACTTCCCTGCCCCTCATGTAATGTACCTCCACCGTGGCTGGAAGACCTTTGCCCGTGCCCATGCCTTCTCGAAGGGGCACGTTCTCTAGTTCAAACTAATGGAGAATGGCCTACTCTCCGTTAGATCTTCAGGCGATCATGAGGTCTCTTAGGGTGCTGCGCAGAGAGCTCAACCGACGATGAAAGCTCCTCCTCGAGTGAAAGTGATGAGGAGGAGAGTGACAGCGATGACGACCGCAGCAGGCGCGAGAGCGACGACTCTGACTCCGGCTGATTGCCGCCCGCACCATCTTCATTAGGCGGCAGCACCATCATCTGCATCCGCATGTCCTTCCCGGCAGCGCGATTTGTCGAGGAGTTGGATGCAGAGGTGGGGATGGTGCTCCCGGGCTCCTCCAACAGTCTTCCAGCTAGACCCTGGCAGGCTTCCTCTCGGGCTGCAACTCCGTTAGCCCTGCCGCGTCCTGCTGGCCCAGCTTGCGGTCGTCAACGGGGTCGCCTCCGCCGTGCTCTCCATTGAGGCATTCCCTCGTGCTCCCGTTCTTGGCGGGCTACCTCTCCTAGAGCCCGAGGGGAGTGGGTTGGGCTCCTGCCCAGGCGCTCCTTTTGCCCTCCTCGCCTTCGACGGCCGTGCCTAGGAGGAGAGCGACAAGAAAGGGCATTACGGAGCACTTATCTTTTTTCTATCTTAAATCAGTAGGCACTTGCCAACTTTTAATTCAAATAATGTAATCTCTCAAGTCCGTGTTTGTGTTCTGTAATGCTTGTACTTGTATCAGCATATTAATGAAAAAGATGAAACTTGCCGGGAACCCGTGCATGTATATGTCCATGCAGAGGTGAGATGCCTCTTTAATGTAGATAAACGAGTTTTCCTCGGCAGGCTATCCTGTCGGCACCCTTTTTGTCTGTCGGAGAGCTACATTTTTTGGGTAACAGACAAAGGGACCGGCGCCCCGCCAACTTCTTTTTACCAAAGGCCACTGCGACCATCCTGACCGAAGCAGCGTTCGAGTCAGGGATGGGAGCACCTAAGTCTCAAAGAGTGCGAGGCTTTCTCATGCACAAGTTATAGCTTACAAAACACTAACGGACAGGAGGTAGAACTTATCTGTTTTGCTCGCTGGGGATCGCAGTGCGGGGCAATCTTCTCAACTCCTTGTCGAAGCCCAGTTCATGGCAGGAACCTGCAGCTTCATGCAGATGAGAATGAATGCAGGATGTGATCCTATCTATATGCATATCCGAATGCTCATGAAATGCTTATGCATTGATCTTGGAATGCTCATGCATGCGTGCAATCTTGGTCGCCCCCCCACAGGGCTTCTTTATTTTCTCTTGCAGAGGGTCATCACCCTGGCTTTGTACAATGGGTTACATGCAGCCGAGGCAAGGCCTGTACAAAAGGGTGGCTGCCGGGCAAGGCCCAACAGAAGCACCTTATGGGTAGAACTTACTTAGATGCTCAATATCCCATGAGTTTTGCAACTGAGTGCTATCTCCAGTCTCCAGGCGGATTGCTCCAGGTCTGGAGACTCGTACTACCTGGTAAGGGCCTTCCCACTTTGGCGACAACTTGTTTGTACCCTTGGCAGACTAAACGCGCCTAAGGACAATGTCACCTTCCTCAAAACACCGGGCATGGACCCTGCGGCTATGATAGCGACGCAGGGCTTGCTGATAGCGTGCAACACACGTAGCAGCCCGGAGATTGTTCTCCTCGAGTAGCACAGCGTCGTCACGCCGGTGCTGATCTTGCGCTACTTCATCATAGGCAAGCACTCGAGGTGGCCCGTAAATGAGCTCCATGGGGATAAGTGCTTCTGCACCGTAGACCAGGGAGAAGGCAGTCTGCCTAGTAGCTCGGTTTGGTGTCGTTCTGAGGGACCAGAGAACTACCGACAGCTCCTCGATCCACTGCCTACCGTGCTTCTGCAGCGTATCATAAGTTCTTGTCGTGAGTCCACGCAGCACTTCAGCATTCACCCTCTCAGCTTGTCCATTGCTCCGGGCGTGTGCCATAGAGGCAAATGAGATCCTGCATCTGAGGGCATGAACATATTGCATGAAGGTGCGGCTCATGAACGGGGTGCCATTTTCGGTAATGATCCTTGCCGAAAGTCCAAAACGCCACACCAGATCTTTCAAGAACTTGATAGCAGACTGAGCAGTCACCTTTATCACGACAGCCACTTCCGACCACCTTGTAAACTTGTCGATAGCAATGAACAAGAATTGAAAGCCCCTGACTTCTCGGGAGAAGGGGCTGAGGATGTCGAGCCCCCAGACCGAAAATGGCCATGATAGAGTGATTGTTTGAAGAGCTTGGGCAGGCTGGTGGGTTTTCTTGGAATGGAACTGGCAGGCTTCACATTTCGTGACTAGCTCGACCGCATCTTGGAGGGTTGTGGGCCAATAGAATCCTTGCCGTAATGCTTTCCCAACTTAATGCCCTTGATCCAATGTGGGAGCTGCACATGCCTTTGTGTATCTCAACCAGCAATTCCTTTCCTTCTTCCTGGTAGACACACTTCAATTACACACCATTGGGCCTCCTTCTGTATAGTGTCATCGACAAACTAAGACATACTGGCCCTCTGGGCTACTTTTTAAGCTTCCTCTTGGTCACCGGGAAGCTCTCCGGTATGGAGGAAGTGGACAATGTGCCTTGCCTAAGTTGGAGCCTGGGGCTCGGCAACAACGACTAGTGGCACCTCCTCTGCTGCAGGAAACCACGGCCACCTATTGGACCAGGAGTCTCCTTGCTGGCTCGGCAGGGGGACGTCGCGTTGCACAAAGAGTAGACGAGCGTGGGTTAGCACAACAGAGATCACGCGGGCAGTTTTACCCAGGTTCAGGCCGCCGCGAGGCGTCAAAACCTACTCCTTCTTTGGTGGATTGATGGTGGAAAGGTGGTGGTGGAGCGTAATACACTTGCCCGGCAGGGGTTGCCTCAGGGCGGCAGCGACTACGCGCGTATGGGGGTGTGAGTTATCCAACCTTCTAACCCTTTCCATGGTTGCCATGGGCCTCCTTTTATAGATCAAGGGGTTAAGACAATGGCAAAGTAGTCATTACGAACTGATAAGATAGCAAGAGTGCTATGATACCTAACTCTACGGGCTGATAGGGCACATTAAATGCACCACTTAATGTCACATCGTTGGTTGCCCGGCAAGGCTTGCCGGGCTATCTTGCCAGCTCCGCACCTGCTCGCTTGACACGTCGCCGGATGGGTGTCATCGGTGGGCTTGTCCTATAGGGAGAGGCTGCCATGTGGTGAATGGCTGCCACTTAGTCACGTGCGTCGTGGTGGAGTGGTTGGTGAGGTGGTTTAGTCTCCGTGAGTCCCGGCAGGCCCTGCCAGGACGCCTTGGTTGTCTGCTTCAGGGGGTGGCCTCGCCCCTTCCCGTGCTCGCCTGCCCTGCAAAGGAGGCCCTTCTCTTGATGATATCTTGCTTTCCTGGATTGGTCTTTGTCTCTCTGATCTGCATGTTGGTCCTTCTAATCTCTTGGTCCCGTGTACTCTGACTTGGGCTGGCGCTTCAATCTTATTCCTGTGCCTGTGCACAGTCTGGGCAACAGACCCATGGTTTGTTGCACCGAAAGATTCCGTCAAGGGGTGGTAGGGGACATGGTTTTATTGTAGAGATGTTCCTGGAGGCTCTAACTAGTCGGGCCTCATGCCATACTCGACGGAGAGGGTTTGAGCCCCTGAGTCCCTTCCGGTGGCAAAGGAGGACAAGACGGAGGTCGGCATATTGGCCGCCGCATAGGTTGGAGTCGTGAACGACATGGACTTGCTGGAGACTTTCCTTACTCGGCGGATCCAACCGCTGTAGGCCAGGGCCCACCCCACGCGGCTATATGAGGGGTTGAATGACCCCACCCAAGTGCACCCGCAGGAGCTCGCCGAGAAGGATATTGATGTAGGGTAGAACCCTAGATTCTCGATCTTTCACGATTGGAGCAGATCCCGCGAAGAACGCGAAGAACACAAGGGGAAAAACACGAGGGGAAACACGAGAGGAGTCACTCAAACCAACAAGATACAATTACACATGTGCTAGATCCTCAAAACACAAAGAGATACACGATTGATGATCAACAAAGGACGATACTAGTAACAAGTTCTTTGCCGTGAGGTGGTCTTGAAGGTCTTCCTGTTAGGGGTCTTGAATCCAAGATGGATCTTCTCCGTAGAGGCCGCGGTCTTATTCCGTGGAGTAGATCCGGATGGATGAGCAAAGCTCTATCTCTCAAATGAGCTATCACTATGCTAACCCTAGAAGGGAGGAGGGGGGTGTGTATATATAGTGATAGCGACAAAGGGGTAAGTGAGGGGCGAAAGGGTACATGGCCTCGGGCCAAGTCTCTACGTGCAGGTAGGGACGGAAGTTCCGGGGATGATCGGAAGGTCCTGGTGCCGGATGTTCCGGGCGAACGTCCGGGTAGGGTCCGGGCTATCCAGAGAGTTGGCACGCTCTTGGGCAGCCTCGGTGCAGCAGGGCCGGAAGTTTCGGGATGGCCGAAAGTTCCGGGCAGGAGGCCGGAAGTTCCGGGCTTTCCAGAAGCTAGTTCATGCTTCTTGTTCCTTCTCTTCCACTCTTCCCTTGCGGATGGTGTAGTTGTTCCTTGGCGCTTGCACTCCTCCTCAACATCCATGAAGCTCTGACAATAGCTATGCATGCACACGAGTGGAGTGTCAAGTAGTATACCATCCTTGAATGGGTCAAGTGAGCATGTGTAAAGGAGATGATTCACCTTTGGGTATGTGAAGCAGATATCGCACGTGTCACTCGCCAAACGTACTCTTGACATGGTGATGTCCGTAGGATGCTCCCATCATCTTCCCCCCTTGGGAAAGATCCGGCCTCGGATCGAAAACCAAATCACCATGGGAAAGAGATGGCTTTGCCGTGTAGAAGTGGACATTCACCAAGTATTTATCATCTTCATGCTCGAAATGGGCACTCTCCAATGTCGCACCGTCTTGTGATTCCTTCAAAAGGAGCAAGGGCAACAAACACTTGGAAAAATAAATGTGGTTAGTGTTAGTGAAAAACCAAGCATTCAAGAGGTGATTCACCAAACAAGTGTCACCATCATGCCAAGTATATGGTGTGACAAAGGATTGTGACATGGCATGTAAGCATATCAATCGAAAACAAGGAAATATATCATGGGGAAAAGCATGTAAATGTAAGGTAGTGATGTAAATATGTGTGATAAGAGAGTTTGTATATACCTCAAGGTCATAGCAAGCATTCACAAATTGCTCAATGAAAGGTCTATGGTAGTCATAAGAATCATTCACAACACCAAATAAAGTGAAGTATCTAAACACATGGGTCAAGTGCAAGACAATCCAAGCATAACGTGCATAGGTTGTAGTGAAGATAGTGTGGCACTCAACACAATAGAAAGAGAAATTGTTCATCATGTGTGAGGCGATCAAGGCAAGCATGTAGCAATCAATGGGATATGGCATATGTGAAGAAATTACAGTGTTGCAACCAAACATATAATAGGTCTCCCGCAAAAAAATACCAAACATATAATAGGAATAAGTAATCCAAGAATTGGATGCAATACACAAAGCATATACATCATGAAGCATGGCAATGTGGCGATGATAAGTCGAAGCAAGATCTCTAGCATGTGTGCCATATGTCAAGGTGCAAGCAACACATGAAGTATGATCCACAATATGCATGCTCATGGTTTGGGGATTCTCAAAAGAGAAGGATATCACCTTGAAAGCATGTCCTTGTGCGTCCTTGACAATGCCAAAGCACAAGCAAGTGCGATGTAGAATCGTCGTGGTAGAAGGTGGTTCTCTCTCAGGAGCTCGAATGGTCAACTCATGTGAAGTGGATGTAGACACAAACTCCAAGTATCCTACACATGCACAAAACAAAGCAAAGAATGTATGCGCATGGTAGACAAACACATCCCATCATGATGGTTCTCAACACTTGCACATAACCATTAGAAGCACAATTGCATGAATAATATGATGCAACAATGGCAATATTCATGGCGCTAGGTATATGGTGCAAAGAGATAAGACAAGCATGCTTCACAAGAAATATGTCAAAATCTCCAAATATATGTGATAATGCTATGGGGGCAATCTCATTAGAAAGACTAAAAGCATTGTTGCACTCAATACATGGAAAATCATCTAGCATGAGAGAGGAAACATATGGAGATATATGACAAGAAGCAATAACAATCATGTGCAAAGCATGTAGATGGTTGTCATCAACCGGATGAAACGAGCAAGTATGAATCATTGGTGATGCAACAAGGCAAGCGATCATAGTAATCAAGTCGTGCAAGCTAGTAGTGAGAAGATGCAACATATTAGAGGAAAGCATGGCGTTGTCACAACCCTAGTCAGTGCTTGGATTAGAGTGATGCATAATGTTTATTTTCTTCAGAAACTTGAAATGGGGATGGCATAAACTCCAGCACCACTTAAACAAACTAGGATTTACTAAAATATTTTTCAATGAACTTGAAATGCCCTTCAAAAAATGTTCATCATTTTTGTCTTGGCCTAGAACCTCTGCTAAAAATGATTCACATTTTTCTAGGTTACCTTGGGTCACTGAATTAAATTATAAATTATTTGCATTTGGGCATTTAAATGCTATAAATAATTTTAAATGCCCAAATAATCATGAAAGGAAATGAGGGTTGTTGCAAATATTCCAAACAATGCCCACAAACAGTTTCATGATTTTTTGAAGTGCCCTGGTATTTTTAATAAAGCCAAAACAATTACAAAATATTAGAAAACAGAAACAAAGGAGAAAACAGAGAGAGAGAGAACTTACTTGGCTTACCTGCAGCCCACCTGGCATGGCACTGCTGGCCCAGCCACCAGGCCCCCCACCGTCATCAACCTCCTACCAGTGGGCAGGAGGGCGTGTGCCCGCCGTGCGCGAACATGCGCGCGCCACCTCCTGCTTGGTTGGCCTCCCCGACCCCTCTAGACGACGCCACGCGCCACCCCGGTCCCTCTCGTCTGTCGCTCGTCCTCGTCCTCTCCTCTAGCCCCCTCTCTCGCGCAGCCGAGTGCCGCTCGAGCATAGCCATCGCCGCCACTCACTGTTGTCGTAGTCACCGCTTCCCCCTTGCCTCTCCGACATACACACGAGCCCTTCCATTGAGTAGCCCATCTCCAATCTGAAGAAAACGACCTCGGACGCCCTGCATCGCCGCCATCGAGCCGTATCCTTCATGCACGGCCGCCAGACGCCGCTCGTTGATTCGCCAACTCCGATGCCTCCCCGAGCCCACCGATCTGCGCATTGACCCCTAGTGAGCTCCGTCGTCGTTTCCCCCTACTCCCCTAGTCGCGCTCGTCCGCTAACTGACCTCGCCGTCCTATGCGCAAGCTCCGGCTGTCGCATTTATCTTCGTCGTCGTTATGGTGGAGCAACTCACATATGAGCACGCCGTAGACCTCCCGCTGCCCCGTAGCTACTGCCTGTGCTCTCCGTTCGCTCGAAGGCGAGCTGCAGCCTCGCATCCGCGCTATCCCGTGCTGCAGCCGTCGCCAAACCTTGACACCGTCGACTGCTCTGGCATCCCCACGGTTAGATAAAACCACCATACGAAGCGCCTCATCGTGCTAGTTCCGTAGAGCCCAAGAGCGCGAGCTCTCGTGGCCGGAATCGCCCGACCGGCGAGCGCTGCCGTGCTGTGCTTAGCGCCGGCATTTAGCTGCCGACGTGGGCATCATTAGTGGCTAATGACCCACTAATTAACCCCTCCAGTGACACCGACAGTTGGGCCCCACGACTAATTAACTCTGGGTTTATTTTCTGTTTAGATTAGTTTATAACCCGGCGGGACCCACGTGTCAGAGTTGACTATGCTGACGTGTCCGTTGACCCGACCCACCTCTGTGTGACCCTAGGCAACACTGAGTCATTGACTAGTGGGCCCAACTGGTTAGGTTTGACCTGGACCAGTTTCTGTTGACTTGCTGATGTCACACCAATGTCATGCTGACGCAGTAACTATTTCTGGAATTTAAATAAATCCAAATGATTTATTTATTTTCAGAAATTTCTCTAAACTTTGAAAATTCATAGAAAATAAACCGTAACTCGAAATGAAATAATTTATATATGAAAAATGATCAGAAATATCCAATCTTTCCAGTGGTACTATTTTCATGTAGGTTAAAGCAAGTTAAAGCTGCCGATCAGGTCAAATCAATTAAATGGCATTTGAATATCAACATATGGAGTTTGAATTGAACCTAGGGTTCAAACGAACTTCATTTAACTTGTTGCTAGTTGCATTAGCTCAATCAACAGCATATTGCCATGTCACATTCATGCATCATATTGTTGCATTGCATTGATTGTGTTCCTTCTATGTTTGCCGGTGTTGTTCCCCCTCAGTAGACGTTGTTCCGGTGATGAGTTTGATAACACCGATGAAGAGCTATATTATCTTCAGAAGTGCCAGGCAAGCAAAACCCCCTTGTTCATTCTGATACAATCCCACTCTCTCGCTTCTGCTCTCTTTTACTGCATTAGGACAACAACGATTCAACTGTTACATGCTGCGGTAGTTGAACCCCTTTCCTTTGCATGACCTGTCTTTGCTATAGTAAATAGTTGAAACCCACTAGCATGAGTAGGAGTTGTTTGAGCCATGATGTGCGTACTCATTTATGCTTGCATGTTATGCCTACTATGCTTAGAGTTGTGTCAGGTCTGTTTCATCAGGGATGAATTGGAATGTGGTCATCATGTCCTACTGTTGAGAGCTAAGTGTGTGAACATGATTAGGTAAAGGTATCGATGAGAGGACATGTAGGAGTACATGGTGGGTTGTTTCATAGGAACCGTCCTTAGGAACTGAGATCTGTATGTGTGATTTAAGATCAGCTGCTACCACGCGTTGGGCCCGATACCAATGGACCTTCTCGACTTATTAACCGCCCTTGTTCTCTGTCCAGGAGTTGCAAGTAGTTTCTGGTGTTTGTGTATGCTGGAGGCCGTGCACATCACTGCCCATAGGGGTGGGCTGTGATGCGGTAGGCACGTGGCTTGGTGTACCGAGTCGCCCGTTTGGTGACCCGGGAACCCTGCACACATTGCTCGGGGCCGTAGTGGAAACCTCGCTGCATATGGAACCTGAATAGGCGATAAACCTGGACTAGAGACTTGTGTGGTTAGTCAGGTCTTGGACGACACCGTCGCTGGGCTTCTGCTTGAAGGTTGCTGAGTACATGTCGTGTAAACGGAGGTAAGTGGTGAGAGCATGTGTGAAGAAGTACAACCTGCAGGGTTATCAAACTATTCGAATAGCCGCATCCGCGGTAATGGACTACTTGGTTGCTTATGCAGTTCATAGACAAGTGAAAGTGGATACTCTAAAATGCGCAACATAAGCGTGGGTGCTATGGATGGCCTTCTCGTAGGTAGATTTGAGCGGATCCATAGTGGTTTATTGATATGGTGAATATGTGGACTCGTGTGCGCCACCTCAAAAGAGTTACCAGCAGTCGTAGTACAGGATAGCCACTGAGTCAAAGCTGGCTTGCTGTAGTTAAACTCCACCACCCCTTCATTGATATTGATGCATATGTAGCTAGTTCTGATGTAAGTCTTGCTGGGTACATTTGTACTCACGTTTTCTTAATTTTTGTTTTGTAGTGAGACTTCAGTCTCACTAGTAGTTCCACGTGGACTTTGACATTTAGCTTGTTACCTCAGCTACGATCTTGTACCCTTGGGTGGGTCTTGTAGATAGTCAGGCTTCTCAGCCTTTTTCATTTGTAGTTGTCTGTACTCAGACATGTTATGCTTCCGTTGCTTGTATGCTCTGTATGTTGTGTCATGTGACCCATTATTGTAATTCTTACTATGTATGACTCTCCGGAGCCTTCTAAATACATACTTTGAGTCATAGAGTTTAGTTTTGACGCCATGTTGTATTTGCACATATCGAGCATATTGTGTGTATGATTTGAAATGCTTGATATGTGTGGGATCCGACAACCTAGTTGTTTATTGTTGTTAGCCTCTCTTATGGGGAAATGTCTCCTAGTGCTTCCATTGAGCCATGGTAGCTTGCTACTGCTCCAGAACACTCAGGCTGGCCGGCATGTGTCCTTCATTCCTGTGTCCGTCCCTTCGGGGAAATGTCACGCGTTGTTCCTTTAAGTCCTTGTAGCCTGCTACGACTTGGCTTCATACGTTGATGACCGACACGTTCGTTGTTGGGTCATGTATGCCTGTCCCTGTAAGTTAGTGCCACCTTGGGTTTATGACTAGTCATGTCGGCCCGGGTTCTCTGTCATATGGATGCTAGCAACACTGTCATATACGTGAGCCAAAAGGCGCAAACGGTCCCGGGCCAGGTAAGGTGGCACCCACGGGGATCCCGTGCGTGAGGCCGTAAATTGATATGAGGTGTTACATGCTAGATCAGTGTGACTTTGGATCGGGGTCCTAACAGGCAATCATGTCATGTGTGCAACTAATATACATAAACAATGCACATGACATATCGCAAGCACGAGCACAAAGCAAGATCGTAGTATTATCATAGGAATGGGTCACAAAAGGAAAATGGCAATAACAAGCAATATCTCCAACAAGCTTGCAAATACACAAACAAGTACTAGAATTAATCATCATTTGTAATGCAAAGCATGGGTAACAAATGCATGGCAAAGGCATAGGAATGAGTATATCATGCAAAGTGAACATGGCAAGATGGGCATAGAATAAATAATGGCCAATAACCCATAACCATGTGAGGGCCATGTAGAAGAAATGCGCGAAGTTTTTGCACGAAGAGAGTGGTGGGAAAGACAATCCACGGGATCCCAGGTCATCATTGCTCTCTAGAGCTCGTTTTGTCAACTCATGGGATTGTGAGGTTGGCAAGTAAGCCTGGATACCTACACAAAAGAGACACGAACCAAAGAAATTGTGTGTGTGGTAAATGTACACATCATCCATCATGATGTGTATGTGCATGTGAGAGTTAGCACAAGATAAGCATCGCTCAAATAAATTTGATGCATTGTATAAGAACATGTGATCCATCATGAAAGAATAGTTGTTATGTATGACACGATGGGGATGCAAATTGAGCATACAAATATATGTCACATCAATATCATGTTCATTCATGGCTACCATATTGTGCACATAATTATGAGAATCATGCAATGCATGGGATGTATTAAAATCTCCTAAAATGTATGAGGAAACTATGGGGGTCTTCTCATGAGCAATATCGGAAACAACAGATGGAGAAAATGGACAACATCCAAAACAGTGCATATCCGAAGCTAGGTGGTCATCGCATGGCATATGAGATAAATGATGCAATGGGAGCATATCAACATCGCAAGAAAAACAAATGCCAATAACCATGGGCTTGTCATCTATGCCATATGTGCAAATTGGGTTTATTTTAATGGCATATGCATAGTTACTATGAAGGGATTGCAAATATGACATGTTGTTGATCTCATGCATAGAATCTGACAAGTCAAGTGGATTGTCAAACATGATGTGACCGAGAGAATTATCACAAGAAATCATATGTAACCTGGCATCACAACTAATAGACTCCACATGAGAATCATCATACTCATCGTAAATGGGTAAATCATTACATGGGAAAGTCACACTAGCATGAAACATGGTAATAGGTTGATCAACATCATGAAAGCAATCCATCTCAAGATGGTCCACTAGTTGGACAAGAGCATCACCGTCACCTATGTTACCTTTTTCATTCCACTCATGTGGTGTAGGTGAGGTGGCAAAGACCGAATGGTGGTCATGATTATCTCGATGGAACCATGTGGGGGGTGCATCATATTCCACCATGGCCATCGTCTTGTCCAAAGGAAGGACGAAGTCATCGAGAATCGGCGCATCATCATATATGGGACCTAGCACCAAATTAGAAGACACAATAGAGGCAGAGGTTAAGTCGTTAGAAATCAAAATGTCCTCACATGACCTATCAACTATCACACTCTCTCTATGTGATGGCTCACTCACTCCCTTAAAGTAGGTGCACTCAAAGTCACATATGGTAGAGTCACTCATGTCACTCAAGTGGTGGGGGTTGTGGCTCTCTTCACATGGGAATTGGGGCAACTCATCATATATGAGGCTAGTGGTGAAGTCACTCTCACTCTCAATATGGTGGTAGAAGTCACTCAAGTCATCATGCATCGCCGTGGTCGAAGGGAAAATCCATGCTCAACCATCTTCTCACCGTCGCCGTGGATAAAGGCAAAAGATGGCACCTCATCACTCTCCTCCATGACCAAACGGAAAATCCCATGCTCGATCATCTCGTCATCGTCGCCATGGATCAAGGCCGAAGATGGTACATCATCACTCTCGCCTACTAAGATGGAAGCATCATCCTTCCTCGTCACCATGTCTCTCGCCTCCAAAGCTTGGTCCTCGAATTGCTCCGTAGTGATAGTCGTCGCCGCACCATCTTGAAAAAGAGTCGAAGTAGACTCGGCATCATCAATGCCACAAAGAGGGAAGGAGATGAAGTAGAACTTGGGAGCATTGTCTTGGAGCACTTCGGGCTTGGGCATCTTGGTGGTACTATCCTCATGCTCGATCTCATGGAGCTTGGTCGCCGAGAAGTGTGCTTGGGGTGAAGAAGCCTTGGCCTTCATGAGTTCTTGTTCCGCCTTAAGAGCACCAATGTAGTTGTCGTTGAAGGACTTGTAGTTCTCGAGGAAGATAGTCTTGGAGATGTCGTTGTGCAATCACATCATGAAGTGGAACTTCATCGAAATGGGGTCATCCACGCCAGCTCGTCGCAAGGCATTCTTCATTTCCTTGAAGTACACGTTGATGGACTTGGATCCTTGGGTGGTGTTCTCCAGTTTGCATAGAAGTTGTTCCGTGTAGGTTGGAGGTAAGTACTCTCGCCGCATAGCTCTATTCGTGTTGGGCCAACTCATGTTGTAGCTCTCTGAAGGTGTGTGAAGCCACCATGCCGATGCGTAGTCGTGGAAGTTTGTTGTGGCGCACTTCACTTAATCTTCGGGAGGAACTTGATGTAGCTTGAGATAGTCGTCCATTAGGCGCTCCCACTCATGCTACTCCTCAGGTTCTTGAGTCCAATAGAAAGGAATCTTGTGGTCGTTGTCTAGGTCGTAGTAGCTCTTGGAAGTCGCAGACTTGACCTTGGGTAGCTTCTCGTGAGAGTAGAATTGGGGTGCTTGTTGGCGAAGATGCCTTGAAGTCGCTTGGCAAAGATGCCAATGGAGATGGTGAAGTCGTTGAGCGGTTGTTGGTGTTGAGCTCTTGACCTTCACGTTCTTGTCGGTGGTGGTGTCGATGCCGATTTGACCTTGCCGGAGATGGTAGCTCAGAAGTGTGTACACTTCAGCGTCTTCTCGAAGATGAGGAAGATCCCTTGTAGGACTTTATGAGGGATTTGATCTCCTCCATTTGAGCATCCCTCTTGGCGTCGAAGTTGTTGTTCATGGCACCAAACTCGTCGTTGTTGTTGTATATCGAAGGTGAAATGCACTGCATATCCATCACAAGACTCTAGCAAATGTGAGAGGGAGAAAGAGAAGAACTAGACCAAATGTACCTTAACCAATCTTGAAGATGGATCAATGATCAATCAATAATGTAACAAGGAAATAGCACAACTGGTACCAGATCTTGTCAATTCTCACACCTACATAATTAAGGCTTATGGAGTAGCTTGGTGAGGATAGTGGCACAAAAATTTGATGCAAAATGTTAGCAAGAGTCAATAATGTTGAAAGAGATTCACAAATTCGCAAGTGAAACAAGTAGGCCAATATCAATGAATGGCTCACGGAAACACACACACGGATAGATAAATGGGGTCGTGCAACCAAGGAATGAGCTCAAAATGTGAAATCCATGGTGTCGGTGTCAAAACCGGCGGATCTCGGGTAGGGGGTCCCGAACTGTGCGTCTTAGGCGGATGGTAACAGGAGGCAGGGGACACGATGTTTACCCAGGTTCGGGCCCTCTCTATGGAGGTAATACCCTACTTCCTGCTTGATTGATCTTGATGATATGAGTAGTACAAGAGTTGATCTACCACGAGATCATAGAGGCTAAACCCTAGAAGCTAGCCTATGGTATGATTGTTGTTGTTCTCTGGACTAAACCCTCCGGTTTATATAGACACCGGAGGGGCTAGGGTTACAGTAGTCGGTTACAATGGGAGGAGATCTACATATCCGTATCGCCAAGCTTGCCTTCCACGCCAAGGAGAGTCCCATCCGGACACGAGACGAAGTCTTCAATCTTGTATCTTCATAGTCCAATAGTCCGGCCAAAGGATATAGTCCGGTTGTCTGGATACCCCCTAATCCAGGACTCCCTCAGTAGCCTCTGAACCAGGCTTCAATGACGATGAGTCCGGCGTGCAGATTGTCTTCGGCATTGCAAGGCGGGTTCCTCCTCCGAATACTCCATAGAAGATTTTGAACACAAGGATAGTGTCCGGCTCTGCAAAACAAGTTCCACATACCACCGTAGAGAGAATAATATTTCTACAAATCCGACCTGCTGACACATTTGATATCATGACATCATACCATGGCCCAGTTATTATCGAACCGTTTTTCTCAACCAGCCTTGGCGGATATCGCGAGGCAGTTTCCTTGGCACGTCTTGTCGAAGCAGAGATCGTGTCCCCTTATCACGGGATTCTCATCAATACGGACGTGGGTAACCCAATCGTGCCCGTTGGTATGACTGCTCGATTATAGGCAAGTCCCAAACGGTCACGAGGAGGACGCTTGGTATTCACCCTCTTTATAAAGAGACCAAGGCCTATCCTTTTTACTCCTCGAACTCAATCGAATCCCTCCCCCGCCTCGAGTTCCAACACCCAAAGCTCAGGTCAGGCGCTTCGAACCTTCAACCATGTCCCGATCCAACCTTCAAGGTCGGTGGATGCGCTCCTCCATCATGGAGGAAGATGTCAAAAAGTTAAGAGAGGCCAGGTTTTTGACCGGCGAGATCGCGCACCGGCTGCCTGCTCGAGGGCAGGTCATTCCTACTCCCGAATCCGGCGAGAGCGTCGTGGTTTTCCATTGCCATCCCTGACTTCGGATGTGCTTGGGTCGCTGGTGCTGCTTTGGGCTAACCAGCTGTCCTCGCCTGCGCAAAAGCGGGTCATGAGGCTTGTTAGGGCTGCCATTGTTCTCGGTTTTTCTTGGCCGAGGTGTCTGGCAAGCCATTCGTCTCGGACGCTGTGTTTGAAAGCTGCTAAGGCTTCGGCGTCCGGACAGTCGACAATTTGGTTCTTTTTAGTGAGAAACCTGTTCCAGAGCTTTCGAGCTGACTCTCCGGGCTGTTGAATTGTATGACTCAGTTCGTCTGCGTCCGGAGGTCGGACATAAGTCCCTTGAAAATTGGCCCGAAAGGTGTCCTCGAGCTCCTCCCAACTTCCAATGGAGTTTTCTTGGAGGCTTTTTAGCCAGTGCCGAGCTGGTCCTTTGAGCTTGAGGGGCAAGTATTTGATGGCGTGGAGATGGTCTCCGGGAGCCATATGAATATGGAGGATAAAGTCCTCAATCCAGACCCATGGGTCTATGGTCCCGTCGTATGCTTCAATGTTCACTGGTTTGAATCCTTCAGGAAATTCATGGTCTAGTACCTCGTCAGCGAAACATAGGGGGTGTGCGGCACCCCTGTACTTGGCTGTGCCATGGCGTTCGGATGGTTGTGGTATTTGGTGTTGGCTGAGTGCTAGAGCACGTTTCCTTGATCCGTAGATGGATTTGGTTGCGCCGGCCCTTTGATGCGAGTCTTCGCGTCGGTCATGTACTGACTTATGTGCGGCCTTGTTGGCCGCTCTATCGCGGCCACGAGGTCGTCGATCCGATCGGTCGGCGGTTTTATTTTTTGGCTGCGGGGCCTCTAAGGCCTCGTCGTCGAATTCCAGCAGCGGCTTTCGCTTTGGGCAGCTCTTCGTGTGGCGAATGCCACCATACTTTTCTGCTGTGTCGAGCACTTTATTCCATCTACTGTTGAGTGTGTTTTGTGCGGCCTTGAGCCTTTGTTTCTGCTTCTTCAGACTTCTTGCAGTGGCTATAAGCCTTTCTTGCTCCAGCTGCCTTTCCGGTATGATGTATTCGTTGTCATCCGGACTGTTCTCCTCTCCGAAGACGGGTTGATTGGCTTGACGCTCGGTGTCTCCGTGTTCGGACAACGGCTCTGTAGTTTGTTCGTCGTCCGCTGGCTCACCCTGCTCTATCGCTGGGTCAATTTGGCTTCTTCTTGCACTGTTATCGCTGTTTTTGTCGAGGCGAGATTTGGAGTGGCGCCTACGGCGACACTTTGATTGCTTGTCGAGGGAGCTATCTCTCGCTGCATCCTTCCGTTCCTCGTCATTATTTTCTTTGGGTGTATCCACCATGTATATCTCATGTGATGAAGTGGCAGTCCAACGCCATATTGGCGGTGGTTCCTGTTCGTCTCCTGCATCGTTGTCCATACCATTGATGTCTTCGGAGTCGAAGTCGAGCATGTCGGTTAAATCATCGATAGTGGCTAGTAAGTGGGTTGTGGGTGGGGAGTGAATTTCTTCGTCATCCGCATCCCATCCTAGCCCGACATAGTTCGACCAAGGTTCTCCTGACAGGGAGAGAGACTTTAACGAGTTTAGTACATCGCCAAAGGGCGAGTGCTGAAAGATATCCGCGGAGGTGAACTCCATGATCGGCGCCCAATCGGATTCGATAGGTATGGGCGCAGGCGGTTCGGAGTCCGTGGCCGGGGACGAGTCCAGTAGTTCGGCGTCACAGCTCTCGTGAGGGGTAAGGTCAGTATTCGGCTCTATCGCCGCTGAGGATGCGGCATCCCAGGCAGGGTCTATCCACCCATCCTCGGATGGCGCGATCTGCTCCGGATGGAAGGCCGGAGTGGTTGCCGGCGTGATTTCCCGCACACTGTCCGACAGCAGAGCTACATCATGCTCGTCGTGATCGTGCGGCTCACCCGGCATGGGCCCGAATCCGTCGAAGATCAAATCTCCACGGATATCGGTAGTGTAATTCAAGTTTCCAAACCTGACCTGATGGCCAGGGGCGTAGCTCTCGGTTGCACTCCAGATGGCTGCCGAGTTGGCCCTTGATCTGAAGCCGCCGAATACGAAGATCTGTCCGGGGAGGAAGACCTCACCCTGGACCGCATCGTTGTCAATGATCGAAGGGGCCATCGAGCCTTACGGCGACGACAGAGTGGAACTCTCAATGAAAGCACCAATGTCGGTGTCAAAACCGGCAGATCTCGGGTAGGGGGTCCCAAACTGTGCGTCTAAGGCGGATGGTAACAGGAGGCAGGGGACACGATGTTTACCTGTGTTCGGGCCCTCTCTATGGAGGTAATACCCTACTTCCTGCTTGATTGATCTTGATGATATGAGTAGTACAAGAGTTGATCTACCACGAGATCGTAGAGGCTAAACCCTAGAAGCTAGCCTATGGTATGATTGTTGTTGTTCTACGGACTAAACCCTCCAGTTTATATAGACACCAGAGGGGGCAAGGGTTACACCGAGTCGGTTACAATGGGAGGAGATCTACATATCCGTATCGCCAAGCTTGCCTTCCACGCCAAGGAGAGTCCCATCCGGACACGAGACGAAGTCTTCAATCTTGTATCTTCATAGTCCAACAGTCCGGCCAAAGGATATAGTCCGGCTGTCCGGATACCCCCTAATCTAGGACTCCCTCACATGGAAAATTCTCTTGTTGCACAGCGCTAGAGAGACGCTAGCATGATTGCACAATAGGCGGATATGATACTTGTGCACAACCTACAAAGCAAAAATGCAATGACTTATATCTCAAGTATGCTATCTATATATGATTCCCGGTGTTTCTCTCAAGATGATCCAAGATGATCGGATATGACAATATTATATGCAATGTGGTATGATGCTATGGCTATTGCTTACAAGCTCTTTTTTTTCTTTGCATAAAAGCTTGTTATTTTTTTGATATGGCCACAATGCGAAATGCACAAACCAAGGTAGCAATTGTGTATATACGGGAACAATATTGTGACACAAGGGATGATATGATACCAAGATGGTACCAATATGATATGGTATGTATGCAATGGAAGGTGTAGATCGATGATCACTAATGTGCACAAGTAACTTTGCCGGCAATACACAAATGGCTAGTCTCGATAGGCAAGTGACACAAAATGGCTCAGGGGTTAACAATACTATGGCAAGAAGAATGTACAATGATGGGATACCATGATACCAAGATGCTATAGAGGTTACCGTTTTTGCTTATGGATAGGGTGTCAAAATGGTGAAGTGGTCGTTGTCGATGACGAATCTATGGCGATGATGAGAGGCGGTGCTCTTGATGTAGAACCGTTTCTAATTAGCCGAAACACCTTAGGAAAACGGAAAAACCACGAACTCAAAATCTCCAAAGGCAAATGTTAAATGGTTGTAGCGGAATGCGGTGGTGGTTTTGGAAGCTACATGGGATTGCGGAAGTGAATGATGGGTTTTAGAGTATGCAATGTGGAAGTGGAGGTTATGTTGGTTGACTATACACACTGTTGGAGTTGAAGTCACAATCCCTAAGTACAGGAAACACCTTAGGAGGCACAAACCACAACTTGGACAAGTTTAAACAAATTTGGGTTAAGCTGAGGTGGTGTAAATGTATGGTGGGCAAGGTTATGTGGAAGTTATGGTGGTGGTTGATGAAGAAATAACCGTCCCTAAGTAGCAAAAACACCTTAGGAGACTCAAATCACTACTGAAACAACCTCAAATGCAATGGGGCTCAAAATGGGTTAGCTTGCGGAAGGCTATGATGGTATTGCGTAAGATATGGTGGAAGGCCTAGGAAAAGATGCCAAAGTTCCAAAAATTTGATGGTATTAAAAGGTTGTGAAACCAATGTGAGGACCTTGAGCACGTAGGTAGCTTCCAAACGAGCCAAAGAGCACTCAAATCGGAGTTCGGAGCGAAAAGTTATGATGAAACGGTGAAAGAGGCTGATGCTGAAATTTCGGGGAAAGTTTCTGGTTAGGCCGGAAGTTCCGGGACTAGGGCCGGAAGTTTCGCGCTCCAGAAGTTCCGGGGCGTGGCCAGAAGTACTGGGGGTCGCGGAAAAAGTCACAAGGAAGCCGGGGGATTTTGGGTAAACTCTTTGTTTAGCCTGAAAGTTCCAGGGGAGTCCGGAAGTTCCAGGGGTCGTGGAATTTCTTCCGGGATGAACCCTAAATTCCAGATCCGAGAACGGGGGCGGAAAAACATGATTTTCTGGGGAAAAGTTGAGAGTATTTCGTGGATGGAAATGTGGGAAAACATGGGTAAGGCTAGATCCACTTGAAAGACAATGAATCCATGGATCAAACTCAACAAAACATTATCCAAACAAACAAATCAAAAAAAATTGGGGCTATTTTTGGTGGGGATTTTCGAATTTAGGACGAAATCAAGCAAAACAAGGCTGGAAAGGGGGGAGTAGGGGATCCAATACGTGATCAACATTCCTCTGATACCAAGATGATGTAGGGTAGAACCCTAGATGCCCAATCTTTCACGATTGGTGCGGATCCCGCGAAGAACATGAAGAACATAAGGGAAAAAACACGAAGGAAAACACGAGAGGAATAACTCAAACCAACAAGATTCGATTACACATGTGCTAGATCCTCGAAACACAAAGATATACACGACCCACGATCAACAAAGGACGATACAAGTAGCAAGTTCTTCTCCGTGAGGAGGTCTGGAAAGTCTTCCCGTTAGGGGTCTTGAATCCAAGATGGATCTTCTCCGTAGAGGCCGCAGTCTCTCTCGGTGGAGTAGATCCGGATGGATGAGCAAATCCGTATCTCTCAAATGAGCTATCACTATGCTAACCCTAGAATGGAGGAGCGGATGAGTATATATAGTGATAGCCACGAAGGGGTAAGTGAGGGGTGAAAGGGTACATGGCCTCGGGCCGAGTCTCTGCGCATAGGTAGGGCCGGAAGTTCCGGTGACGATTGGAAGGTCCAGGCGCCGGAGGTTCCAGGCGAAGGTCCGGGCAGGGTCCAGGCTATCCAGAGAGTTGGCATGCTCTTGGTCAGCCTCGGTGCAGAAGGGCCGAAAGTTCCAGGCGTCGAAAGTTCCGGGCAGGAGGCCGGAAGTTCCGGGCTTTCCAGAAGCTAATCCATGCTTGTTCTTCCTTCTCTTCCACGCTTCCCTCGTGGATGGTGTCGCACTCCTCCTCGACATCCGTGAAGCTCTGACAATACCTATGTATGCACACGAGTGGAGTGTCAAGTAGTATACCATCCTCAAAAGGGTCAAGTGAGCACGTGTAAAGGAGATGATTCACCTTTGGGTATGTGAAGTAGATGTCGCATGTGTCACTCGCCAAACGGATTCTTGACATGGTGATGTCCGTAGGATGCTCCGCATCAGATGTGGGGGCCAAGATCAAGGCCATCATGTGCGCTAGAGACAACCATCGGGGAGCCAGGCTGGTGCCGGCCTACTCCAAAGAGATCCCGCCGACTATTGAGGTGAAGTGTTTCTGGCCAACCGACTTGCTGGTACATTGCTTATTTGTGTATGTGACTACAGTGTTTTGATGTGTTCGCTCCTCAGGAATTCTAGAACATGATTTCCGACATCCCAACGGTCGATCGGTCGCCTGAAGACGCGGTGAGTGATTCTGAGCGCCGATACTCGAAAGAGGATGACGATGACGAAATGACGAGGAGAGTCAAGAGGACGAGAGCATGGAGGATGGAGAGGAGGCCAAGTCCTCTCAGTCCTATGAGGCCCCCAACGAACCCCGCACGAAGTGATAGAGGTGAAGGTTTCCTGATGTTTCGATCATATAGCTATCATTTTCTGTGGGAGTCAACTTTGACGATCCGACTACGAACGTGCGAAGACGTCGCACCTTAGCAATCGCTAAACCAACTTCTGAGGGGTTATTGACCACGCCGGAGCACGATCAACCTGACCACGAGGGTCTATTTCCTGCGAGCAAACAAAGAACAAGCAAGAAACTGAGATAGCAATCTGGATATTGCGAATATAAGAGGAAAGCTTTATTGATGAAAGTGGGGTTCTTTGACGTCTTGGTCTGGCCGTTGAACACAAACAAAGTACGCGAAGTCGCAACTATGACAAACTTTAAATCTAAACAAAACTCAAAGTCTAAATGAAACCCTAAGGGCTATATATATGGAGGAGTAGAGGGTAATTTTGTAACCCCTTGTAGGAGGGGTCCGAAAAAAACCCTAACTTTATTTGCCCACACATACGGACTCTAAAAATAGCCTATATTTAAGTATTTCGGAATTAAATGGGCCTGGTCAAAAATAAGGCGGCGCAGCACCTAATATAAGGTATGGAAGAAATTTATGAAGGGGCATCTTGTATATTTCGTCCATGTGCTTGTAGGTCATCATGGAGGCTTCAAATTGCTCAAATATGCACTAGAAAAGCCATTCTAGATCCCTTTGCTCGTGCCTTCATCTCCATGCTTGATCCTGCTCAAGTGTTCATCCCTGTTGTCCATGCTAGGCTGATCATTAGTAATCAACACTAATGTATCCAACTTAGGCAGCATCATATTCTCATGAACATTAGAATTGTCATCAAGGAATGAAAGTACCTGGTAATTCAATTGGCGTGCGCGAGCTCTAGTAACTAGTCTAGTATGTATAGCAGCTGGGGTTGTGGGTATAACAATGGTATTGATGTCCTCATCATCCTCCCCTTCTTGAAATGAAGTCGTCCTCAACAGAAGCTCATCTTCCTCACTCAAATAAGGCTTCAAATCTGCAATGTTAAAATTGGGAATAACCCCAAAATCTACAGGCAGCTCAAGTTTATATGCATTATCATGTATTTTCTCTAACACCTTAAAAGGACCATCAGCACATGGCATTAGCTTTGATTTCCATAAATCAAGAAATCTATCCTTACGCAAATGTAACCAAACAAGATCTCCAGGTGAAAACACAACATGTTTTCTACCCTTATCTCCAGCAAGATTATATTTAGCATTTATACGCTCAATGTTCTCCTTAGTTAACTCATGCATTTTTAAGATCAATTCAGCACATTGTTTAGCATCAAAATTAACCTTCTCCGAAGATGGAACAGGCAAAAAATCAATAGGTGCAAAAGGTAGAAAACCATACACAATCTCAAATGGGCACATCTTAGTAGTAGAATCCAGCGAACCATTATAAGAAAATTCAATATGAAACAAGCATTCTTCCCATATTTTCTTGTTATTCTTCAAAACAGCCCTAAGCATAGTAGACAAAGTTCTATTGACTACTTCAGTTTGTCCATCAGTTTGAGCATGACATGTAGTACTAAAAAGCAGTTTAGTCCCCAACTTAGCCCATAAACATCTCCAAAAGTGGCTAAGAAATTTAGTATGACGATCTGAAACAATAGTATTTGGCACACCATGCAAGCGAATAATTTTACGAAAGAACAAATCAGCAACATTAGCAGCATCGTGTCTTTTATGACATGGTATGAAGTGTGCCATTTTCAAAATTCTATCCACGACAAAAAATATGCTATCCCTCCCCTTCTTTGTTCGAGGTGATCCTAAAACAAAATCCATAGATATATCCTCCCATGGAATACTATGTATAAGCAAAGGCATATATAAACCATGAGGATTAAGTCGTGACTTAGCTTTTTGACATGTATTGCAGGGAGCAAAAAACGGTCAACATCCCGTCTCATCTTTGGCCAAAATAAATGTGTAGCAAGTACGTCCTCCGTCTTCTTTGCGCCAAAATGTCCCATTGCTCCTCCTCCATGCACCTCCTGCAACAACAAAAGACGAACGAAGGTAGCTAGAATGCATAGCTTGTTAGCACGAAACACAAATCCATCATTAACGATGAACTTGTTCCATGTTCTCCCTTCTTTACAATTCTGCAATACATCATTAATTTCAGCATCATGCGCATATTGATCTTTGATGATCTACCAACCAAATATTTTAACGTCAAGTTGTGAAAGCATAGTACAGGAACGAGACAATGCATCAGCAATAACATTTTCTTTATCCTTCTTATGTATTATGACATAGAAAAAAGTCTCAATGAATTCAACCCATTTAGCATGTCTACAGTTCAGTTTTGCTTAACTTTGAATATGTTTCAAAGATTCATGATCAGAATATATAAAAAATTCTTTGGGCCATAAATAATGTTGCCATGTTTCTAAAGTTCAAACAAGAGCATCACATTCAGACTAGGCCCTTATCATAAGTAGAATACTTCACACTAGGCCCACTCAATTTTTCAAAAAAGTATGCAACAGGTTTACCGTCTTGTAATTAACACACCTCCCAATACAATTCCACTAGCATCACATTCAAGCTCAAAAGTCTTATTAAAATCAGGTAGTTGGAGTAAAGGAGCATGTGTCAACTTATCTTTCAATACTGTGAAGGCTACTTCCTGCGCGGTACCCCAAACAAAGGTGCAGCAATGGTGCTGAAAACTCTCACAAAACTCCTATAGAAACTAGTGAGTCCAAGAAAAATCCTCACTTGTGTGACCGCTTTGGGCTGCGGCCAACTCTCAATAGCTTCAATTTTGGCTTTATCAAGTTCAATTCCCTGTGGAGAAACAACATAGCAAAGAAAAGATACTCGGTCGGTGCAAAAGGTGCACTTCCCAAAGTTACCAAAAAAACGTGCATCACATAGAGAAGTAAAAACAACATGTAAATGTTCCAAATGTTCCTCCAAAGATCTGCTATAAATCGGTATATCATCAAAGTAAACTACCACAAATCGTCCAATGAAAGAACGTAAAACTTCGTTCATTAATCTCATGAAAGTACTAGGTGCATTAGTTAACCAAAAAGGCATGACTAACCACTCATATAATCCAAACTATGTTTTAAATCTCGTTTTCCATTCATCTCCCAATTCATACGAATTTGATGGTATCCACTACACAAATCAACTTTGGAGAATATTGTAGAGCCACTCAATTCATCAAGCATATCATCTAGCCTAGGAATAGGATGACGATAACAAATAGTGATATTATTAATGCCTCTACAATCAACACACATATGCGATGTACCATCCTTTTTGGGCACTAGTATAATAGGAACAACACAAGGACTAAGGGATTTGCGTATATAACCTTTATCTCACAGCTCCTGTACTTGACGTGTAATCTCCTTCGTCTCCTCTGGATTGGTACGGTATGGTGCAGAGTTAGGTAGCGATGCACCAGGAATTATGTCAATTTGATGCTCAATCCCTCGAGTAGTTGGTAATCCCTGTGGCATGTGTTCTGGAAAGATGTCAGCGAACTCCTGCAAAATGTTAGTGACAACAGGAGGCAAAGAGGAAGGCACGTCCTCGAATGAACATAACGCCTCTTTGCACACAAAAGAATATCAAACAGATTTGCTGATATCGAGATCATCAATATCAGATTAGGTGGCAAGTAAACATGCACTTGTCAATTTAATTTCAGAAGAAACACTAGACGGTTTATTATTAGGCTTCATTTGTTGCTCAAATTCTTTTGCCACAATCTGATTTTCACTCTTATTTTCCTCCTATATTGCTTCATTAGCTCTATTAATATCATCTTTCAAAATGGAATTAGGAGACATAGGAAGCAAAGTAATATGTTTATCCTTATGAACAAGAGTATACTGATTGTTTCTACCATGGTGTACATAATTTTTACCAAATTGCCATGGTCTACCAAGTAATAAGGAACATGCTTGCATGGGTACAACATCACAATCAACATAATCAACATATGTAGAAATACTGAAATGCACACAAACAATACGTGTTACCTTAACCTTGCCGTTGTTGTTGAACCATTGGATGTAGTAAGGATGTGGATGTGGTCTTATGGTGAGAGATAGCTTCTCCACCATCTCGATGCTAGCAAAGTTGTTGCAGTTCCATCCATCTATGATGACGCGCACATAACGTTCCTTCACAATTCCTTTTGTATGGAAAAAATTATGCCTCTCACTTTGCTCAGCTTATGTGACTTGCACACTCAAAACACGTTGAGCAACTTAACTTTCATACCTGTCAGCATCTTTAGCAACCATGTATTGCGTCTCATGATTAGAATCATCTTCACTGTGTTCTTCACTTGTAATAAGGGCCGAAGTCTCCTCACCATAGTCACTAGCGGACTCATACCCACCATCCTCAGTAGCAATCATAACACGTGGGGATTTGAATTCTCTCACATAATGACCTCTACCCTTACAACGACGACAAATAGTATCATGTGTGTGCCTTGTTGATGCCATGGATGAAGAAGAGCTCTGTGCAGGCCTAGTAGGTGTGCTCTTGGCAGATAGTGGTGGTAGTGCCTGCTTTCTTGTATCACGGTTGGAGGTGGCAGCAGACGTAAGTGCCGGTGTAGCAGAACGTATGGAAGTAGAAGATGCAGGCGGTGTCCATGATGAAGGTCGACCTGTAGAAAAATTAGTCCGCGCCAATGCCTGTCGATCATGCACTTCACGTTCAGCTTCGCAAGGAAGATAGAATAAATGAGTGATATCATTATACTCCTTAAACTCTAAAATGGTCTGAATCTCTCTATTTAATCCACCCATAAAACATGCAAGCATGGCTTTATTATCCTCAACAATACCACATCTAATCATGTCAATTTGTAATTCCTGATAATACTACTCTACAGAATGTATTCCTTGTCTCGAACGCTATAGTTTTTGAAGTAATTCATGTTGATAATACAGTGGAACCCAACGAGTACGCATAGCAGTTTTCAAAGCAGCCCAAGTAGTAGGGATACTATCATGATATAATCTACAATGTTCAGACCACCAAACAGAAGCAAAACTAGTGAATTCACAAACAACAACGGAAACATATCTATCCTTATGATATTGTAAGCATGTGAAACGTTGTTCAGTTTCTAACTCCCAAGTAAGATATACATCTGTAGTGACCCGACCCGAATGGATCAAGTCTCTGTGCTTAAGTGTCATCCCTGGATCGGTATGCTGACACACACAGTACTCGAGGATTTATAACAGAGGTAAATCACATGTATAGTAACATAAATACTATTACCCCAATCCAAAATAGCGGAAGTAACAAGGTTGTGGATTCCCATCAACACCAACGGCAAAGTTGAGTGTAAAAATTGTAACCCTAACGTATCACTTACTCGTCGTCCGAAAAATCTGTAACATGAAACGTTGCAGCCCGAAAACGGGTCAGCACATGGAATATGCTGGCAATGTAACACATAGAGATTAATGAAAGAATAAGCCTATACTACATGCATATATGGCTGGAGGAAAGCTCTATGGTTATAATGTTTTTGCGAAAAGCCAATTTTTCCCTACTGCAAAGGAATAAATTTTATTTAACTATCATGGTGGTTGTTAAACATTAAGAATGGTTGACATCATTCTCAATCCCAATTAAGTATCATCATTAAACCCAACAATATTAATTAAAGTAACATGATGAGATCAACAGGATAATCCAAGAACTAGATACTCAAGGTGTCCATAACCGGGGACACGGCTAACCATGATTAGTTTGTACACTCTCCAGAGGTTTGCGCACTTTTCCCCAAAAGACTCGATCTCCTTCGTTGGATTTCTCGCACTACATGGTGTCTGAGAAACGGATGACCGAGACATAGTCTTTCAGAAGCGTTTGCACCTTACGATGGGTAGACCGTACCACCTACAACCCCTACATCTGCTAGTCTACCACTGTAAGAGTTCACACGACTTAATCAACTATGCTAGAGCCCATAATAGCTTGTGGATGCACACGGAAGTTTATAGCATGAATAATCTTATGATCCCTTTGAGCCTGAGTGGCGGACCGTAGGATGATCATACGGTATATCCCCGGGATCTCCTAGGACAACACTGGTATATCCCCAGGTGTCCGGGCAAGTCCACTGGTATATCCCCAGGGTGCCCCTAGCAATCCACCCAGATGTGTATTTAAGTTGCCACCTTAAGTAAACCATTAATTTAAGAATCTCACATCTGTCACGGAATACACTCACCCAATCCACGTCTACTAGCATAGCATGGCATAATAAGCAAGCGTAGAAGTAACTCCCAAGGGTTTGATAATAAAACAGGTAATAGGTACTACCTCAACTACTTCCCATCCCACAATTTAATTAGATCCTAATCATGCAATGTTTGAGGATAGATCTAATGCATAAAAAATGGGTATGAAGAGTATATGATCAAAGTGTTACTTGCAGTAATGTTGATGAAGATGATTCGCACTCAAACTCTTGATAGTTCTACTCGTCACACTCCGTCAATCTATCGTAATCAAGCAATAGTAGCCACACATAAGCAATCACTCAAAACATCGGACCGAACGAAGAAAACGATTCGGAAAACATCAAAACCAAGCAAATAACTCTTGCAACATAAAACAATTTTTAACAGTACAAAAATTATGTAAATTTGGCCTTATCAGAAAGTTTGTGTCAAGAGATTTAATTTGCAAAAAGAATCAACTAAATCGGAGTTACGAAACTCAAGTTATGATCAAACGAAGTTCAAATTCAAATCTGATCTAATTCAAATTTTAAACTTTCAAAAACATGTTTGAGTTGGACTACTGGATAGAGGAGATCGTAACGGAGAAGTGGGCGTTGGTTTGATCTAATTTGGATGAACGAGTAAAAAGTTATTGCCATTTGAAAAATCAAGGCCAAGCTGTTTTACAAAAGAAAAAAAATAGCTACGGCTAAGGTCTAATGTATAAATACGTAGACTAATTGATAATCTAATTATTCTATCGTATTAGTCTAAAAATAATAAACTACGGATGTATAAGAAAAAAAAAACAAAGAAAGATACCTTTATAAGGCAGAGAAAAGACAACTTCGGAGAGAGAAGACAATTTCCAGAAGTCGCGCCGGAGAGGAGAAAAATATTTTTCTTAAATGAATCTAGTCAAATCAAAATCTTGACTTAACCCGAATCAGATGATTTTGGAGGCTCTATGGGTCTATATTTATTGGTGGAAAAGAGGCTTAATGGTCAAAGGCTAGGCAATGTGGGACTAAACATATACGTCTGAGATGAAATTTGAAAAGGATCATGGGCTAAAAGTTCGGCCCGACCAGCGTACACTGGCTGCATTTTTTTTGAAGTCTAGTTTTTTCTGAAATTTGTTTCAAAAAACTAAACATTAGAGAAAATAAAATAAAAGACAAAAGAAAACAAAAGAAAAACGGGCCGGCCTGCTGCTATGCTACGCATGTGGGCGACAGTTAGTTTCAGGCGCGCGCGCAGTTTTTGTTACTTGTTTTTTTTTAAAACAGAAAGCGATAAACTGAAAAACGAAAATAAAACTAAAACTTTATACAGGCATATTATATATCACAATTTTTAGAAAAAGATTTCCTACAAGCTGAACATTTTTCTAGAGTCAAATAAAATACACACAAATTCACAAAATTCAAAGAGTGCTACTGGTCTAATAAAATCCAATAAAAAATCATTTTAAAAATACCAAAATTAATTCAAATTAATTTCTCTCCAATTTTTTGATGTAGGGAATCATGTTACCCTATTTTCCATATATTTTATTTTTGGAGAAAAATAATTTGAATAAAACTCAATAACTCCAAATTGAAAATAAATTCAAAAGAACTTTGAATTTAATCCTTTGAAACTCCCAACTCATATTTCATATAATTTGAAGAAGTCATTTTATCTTCGCTCGTGAAAATCATTGAGTTGCATAAAGTTTCAGAATTGAAAATATTCTCAAATGAAATTCAAATATTTTCAACACCCTTGTCATTTAAATAAATGGAAGAAGTCATGTCATCTTCTCTCCAGGGTTTTGTGGTGAAAAGAATTTGAATTCACGGAGATCACGAATGCAAAATGAAAGTTTGGGAAAGTCCTTTTATTCCCTCTCATTTAACTTTCAAAAAAAAATTCAACTTCACACAATCAATCAAACAATCAATCATAACTATCTATTTGTTTATAACATTCCAAAATTTAGAATTTTGGGATGTTACAAACCTACCACCCTTAAAATGAATCTCGTCCTCGAGATTCGGAGAAACTAGCAAGAAATAGGTTAGGGTAGGGGTCTTCAAAATCCATCGATCGTCTCCGGGGTCTCGGGTGCTACCACCCTTAGAAGCGTTGTTAAGGTTCCATCAACACTCATATACACCATCCTTATTGTTGGCGATTGTCGGTCTTCTCGAGATCTTAAGGATAATTCCTTCTCTGGGCTCTTCCGGTAGTGGCATAACCCTTTTTTTCTGTATCAATTTCATCTGGTAAGGTTATCCCAAACTGGGTCCTCTTAGTTGAATTGCAGCGCCAATACTAAACAACTATCGATATCTCATGGTGGTCATCAATTTATGGTTTCTCCTGCAGAAATGGAGTGCAGGTTGATCCTCACCGTATATCCTACGGTTGGCAACAACTGCCGTGTACAAGGGGAAAAATGTTTATACCATTCTAAGGTTCAACAAGGTTTAATATTGTCGTCACTCTACTATAGGTAGGTCACTCAGATTTACCATCCCATATAGCAAAGCGAATAATAAGAGTAAGTCGGTATGGTGATCAATCCATCCCGCACCCAAATCATTACCTTGTACATGGTTTAGCGAATCTCGCATTCTAACACTCGGTCATCCTCACAAGCACTGCAGAATTTATCTTGTCGACGAACCAGGTTTGGAAAATCCATTGATTCTGCAAGCCAAACAAACATCTATCGTTTCTTCACAACTCCCAGGTTTTGCGTAAACTCCTATAAGTCTGTCGATAAAATCGTAACTTCTTCCAGGGTTTTTCCTTCAGCAAGAATGTTCTTGCTTCTTGGCGAATCACAGGGCACATGGGTTATGGCCCATCTCATCACTTGTAGTCCTTGAACTTATCCTCGGGCTTGATCATTATTCCAACTTCCAACTTCCTAGTATTCTTAAATCCATCCAATTGTCTTGTCTTCCTTCCTTCTATTGGCACTAAACTAGGACATGATTACTCAGACTCATCATGGAATTTCCATTGATCCATATTTCCAACATCACACCTCCTTTATATCCAATAGTAATTCATCTCTTCATCCTCGTGGGATATCCCACCTACCGTGATAAAAAAACTTATACTTATGAAGTCCATACTCACTTCGTGGAACATCATTATCCTTTCGAGGTCAAGCGTCCTTACAGGAGAATATTGGCCATCTCTGCATGGCACTTCTTCAACTGGGAAACGTGAAACACATCATGAACTCCTGACAGTCCTTCGGGTGACTCCAACTTGTTGGTAACTTCTCCCGTACGCTCCAAAACTCCGTATGGTCCTACAAATCAGGGGCTAACTTTCCATTAACTTCAAATCGTTTAACTCCTCGCAGAGGTGGCACACAAAGATATGCTCCGTCTCCAATTTCATAGACTACCTCCTTGCGTTTTTGAGTATGCATAACTATTCTGCCTGGACTGACCTACCTTCAGTCTATCTCGAATCAACTTAACATTCTCTTCTGACTCCTTGATCACATTTGGTCCAAACAACTGACGGTCTCCAACTTCATCCCACATCAACGGTGTCCTCCTTCTCCCATACAAAGCTTCAAAAGGGGCCATCTTCAAACCGGCTTGGTAACTGTTGTTGTATGAGAACTCCACGTAAGGTAGATTTATCATCCCTACTAGATCCATAATCTAGCGCTGCGCTCTCAACATGTCCTCCGAATCTGATTGACTCTCTCGGTCTATCCATACATGCTGCGAGATGAAAGGCATCTTGAACTCTAGCCTAGTACCCAAAGTCTGGTGCAGCTGATCCCAAAACTTTGAGGTAATCTGTGTTCCTCTACGATGGTCCTCGGAACTCCATGCAGATATACGATTCTTGTCAAAAAATATCTTGGCCAACTTCACACTTGTATAGGTGGTTTCACTGGGATAAAGTGAGCCACTGTAGTCAAGCGAATCAACTAATACCCGGATAGAATCATATCCCAATCAGGTTCTGGGAAATCCGGTAATGAAATCCATGCCAAACTTATCCTGCTTCCATTCGGGTATCGGCATAGACTGTATTAATCCTGCTGGCTTCTGATGCTCTGCTTTTACTCTCTCGGCATACATCACCCTCGACTACATACTCCACAACATCCTTCTTCATACCAGTCCACCAGAAACACTCCTTCAAATCCAAATACATCTTGGTGTTTCCAGGGCGAATTGAATATGGTGAGTCATGAGCCTCTTGAAGTATTTACTTCCTGACCTTTGCATTATTGGGAACATATACACGGTCCTCGAACCATAAGATGTCGTTCTCATACTTACAAAAACCTTTGGCCTTTCCTTTACTCATCCTATCTTTTACCTCAGCAATCTCTTTGTCATCCTTCTAAGCTTCACGGATCTTTCCCAACAATGTAGACTGAACTTCCATTGCTGCAACAAAACCTTTGGGAACAATCTCCAACCGAAGTTCCACGAGATCCTCGGCTAACTCCTTTGATAATCCTCCGATTATGAGGGTATTCGTCCTTGTTTTCTTTATGGTTGTGTCCTATTTCTCCACAAAGCTTGTATGCACAAGGTTTCTTCATATCCTTTCCATAAGGCCTCAACTTCTGGGACACAAGACAAGATCTTTGCAGAGTCAACTTAAATTCTTCCCCAAATGGTTACTCTTTGCCATCCTTTGATGGTTTGGTACATCCTCCACCAAGTAGCAGCACCTCTTTCAAAACACTTAAGAGCATGCTGAGACACATCCTTTCTGACTATAGGGTTGTTCTCCATATGATCCTCCATGTTCTGAATCCATCGGTCTGTCTCCAATTGACTCATCGGTCCAGAAATTATAAGCTCATCTCCATTCATCCTCTATTGGGTCCATGGGTTTTGGGGTGGGATAAGAGAGATAGAGAGGTATGCACACAATACAAACAAAAGTTTTGAAAAGGCAGATTTTATTGTGGCTGTCGGAAAAACATCAAACAAATGACAGCTCACAATCGTCGCATCTAATGCAGGTATATACAGGGGTTTGATCTTCTAAAGGTCAATAGATCTCAACGTCATCAAACTCCTCAAGTCTTGGTCATGTCTCCGATGGCTCCTTCTGATCATGCTTGTCCTTCTCAAGTTCTTTTGCCAAATCATCTCTGTTGGCCTTGAAGTCTCTCGCGGCGTCCTTTAATATTTCGGAGTTGCATTCCAAACTTACATTTTCAACTTCCTTGACATGAACCATGGTCCTACTATCCTTGAGTTCTGACAAATCTTTGATGTCTCAAGGTTTGGCTCCTCCACAGCTACTTTCAGTTTTGGGTCCCTGAGTTCTTCACGAAACGCTTCCTTATCAAATCTGCTTCTTGTAGGTCCATTTAACTTCTTGATGTAACACTCCGGATCCCTGGTGATACACCAGCTAAGGTTAACACTTCATCTTGCCGATAGGTGCTCCATCGACTTTCTATCTTCCAATCCTTCCATGCATATGCATGCTTAACTCAGCACGGTGAGAATAGTATAAGCGGGCGATAACATCATGGATAGCGTGTTTCTGCTCTTGTCATTTCCATGAGCTATCATTCCATAGTTTGATATCTCCTGTCTTCGGGTTTTCCTTGACAAGAGTTTTTAACTCTCCATGCTCCGGTCTTACTCCAATACACCTTGATCTCGGGTATTGATAACTTCCATAGTCTGTCAAATTCCATAAGCGTAACCTTCCTAGGTCGTACCAAATCTGGAAATTCTTGAGCCTTCAAAATCTCCTAGTCTTGAGTCTTCAACAATTGTAGTTTCCGTTTACGGTAAAATCCTCTTCATTCCAAATGGTCTTAGTTATGCGATATCTTGTCTCCTTGGAGTGGTCTCATCGATCGAATCTTTGAGTGGTCAAGAGGGAAAAGGGTATGGTCTCACTAAAAGGGAATATTTGAATAAGCTCGAGAAGAGAAGAGAGGTAAAAGATTTTTTGAAAAGAGAGTTGTAGAGAAAAATCTTTCCTATGGGCTTGCCAGTTTTTAGGGTCACGTCCTACAGTCAACATGTGCTCTGATACCATCTTGTAGCGACCCGACCCGAATGGATCAAGTCTTTGTGCTTAAGTGTCATCCCTGGAGCGGTATGCTGACACACACACACTACTCAAGGATTTATAACTGAGGTAAATCACATGTATAGTAACGTAAATACTATTACCTCAATCCAAAATAGCGGAAGTAACAAGGTTGTGGATTCCCATCAACACCAACGACAAAGTTGAGTGTAGAAATCGTAACCCTAACGTATCACTTACTCGTAAATGCGAAAAATCTGCAACATGAAACGTTGCAGCCCGAAAACGGGTCAGCACATGGAATATGCTGGCAATGTAACACATAGAGAGTAATGAAGGAATAAGCCTATACTACATGCATATATGGCTGGTGGAAAGCTCTATGGTTATAATGTTTTTGCGAAAAGCCAATTTTTCTCTACTGCAAAGGAATAAATTTTATTTAACTATCATGGTGGTTGTTAAACATTGAGAATTGTTGACAGCATTCTCAATCCCAATTAAGTATCATCATTAAACCCAACAATATTAATTAAAGTAACATGATGAGATCAACAGGATAATCCAAGAACTAGATACTAAAGATGTCCATAACCGGGGACACGGCTAACCATGATTAGTTTGTACACTCTGCAGAGGTTTGCGCACTTTTCCCCACAAGACTCGATCTCCTCCGTTGGATTTCTCGCACTACATGGTGTTTGAGAAACGGATGACCGAGACATAGTCTTTCAGAAGCGTTTGCACCTTACGATGGGTAGACCGTACCACCTACAACCCCTACATCTGCTAGTCTACCACTATAAGAGTTCACACGACTTAATCAACTATGCTAGAGCCCATAATAGCTTGTGGCTGCACACGGAAGTTTCTAGAATGAATAATCTTATGATCCCTTTGAGCCTGAGTGGCGGACCGTAGGATGATCACACGGTATATCCCCGGGATCTCCTAGGACAACACTGGTATATCCCCAGGTGTCCGGGCAAGTCCACTGGTATATCCCGTGGTGCCCCTAGCAATCCACCCAGATGTGTATTTAAGTTGCCACCTTAAGTAAACCATTAATTTAAGAATCTCACATCTGTCATGGAATACACTCACCCAATCCACGTCTACTAGCATAGCATGGCATAATAAGGAAACGTAGAAGTAACTCCCAAGGGTTTGATAATAAAACAGGTAATAGGTACTACCTCAACTACTTCCCATCCCACAATTTAATTAGATCCTAATCATGCAATGTTTGAGGATAGATCTAATGCATAAAAACTGGGTATGAAGAGTATATGATCAAAGTGTTACTTTCCTGTAATGTTGATGAAGATGATTCGCACTCAAACTCTTGATAGTTCTACTCGTCACACTCCGGTCAATCTATCATAATCAAGCAATAGTAGCCACACATAAGCAATCACTCAAAATATCGGACCGAACAAAGAAAACGATTCGGAAAACATCAAAACCAAGCAAATAACTCTTGCAACATAAAACAATTTCTAACAGTACAAAAATTATGTGAATTTGGCCTTATCAGAAAGTTTATGTCAAGAGATTTAATTTGCAAAAAGAATCAACTAAATCGAGATTCTGAAACTCAAGTTATGATCAAACGAAGTTCAAATTCAAATCTGATCTAATTCAAATTTTAAACTTTCAAAAACATGTTTGAGTTGGACTACTGGATAGAGGAGCTTGTAACGAAGAAGTGGGCGTTGGTTTCCTCTAATTTGGGTGAACGAGTAAAACGTTATTGCTATTTGAAAAATCAAGGCCAAGCTGTTTTACGAAAGAAAAAAATAGCTACGTCTAAGGTCTAAAGTATAAATACGTAGAGTAATTGATAATCTAATTAGTCTATCGTATTAGTCTAAAAATAATAAACTACGGAAGTATAAGAAGAAAAAAAAAGAAAGAAACCTTTATAAGGCAGAGAAAAGACAACTTCGGAGAGAGAAGACAATTTCCAGAAGTCGCGCCGGAGAGGAGAAAAATATTTTTCTTAAATGAATCTAGTCAAATCAAAATATTGACTTAACCCGAATCGGATGATTTTTGGAGGCTCTATGGGTCTATATTTATTGGTGGAAAAGAGGCTTAAAGGTCAAAGTCTAGGCAATGTGGGACTAAACATATACGTCTGTGAGATGAAATTTGAAAAGGATCATGGGCTAAAAGTTAAGCCGCTGCAAGACACTGGCTGCATTTTTTTCCAAAGTCTATTTTTTTTCTGAAATTTGTTTCAAAAAAAAAACATTAACGAAAATAAAATAAAAGACAAAAGAAAACAAAAGAAAAACGGGCCGACCTGCTGCTATGCTACGCATGTGGGCGACAGTTAGTTTCAGGCGCGCGCGCAATTTTTGTTATTTGTCTTTTTTAAGCAGAAAGCGAGAAACTGAAAAACGAAAATAAAACTAAAACTTTATATAGGCATATTATATATCACAATTTTCAGAAAAAGATTTCCTACAAGCTGAACATTTTTTTTGAGTCAAATAAAATACACACAAATTCAGAAAATTCAAATAGTGCTACTGGTCTAATAAACTCCAATAAAAAATCATTTTAAAAATACCAAAATTAATTCAAACTGATTTCTCTCCAATTTTCTGATGTAGGGAATCATGTTACCCTATTTTCCATATATTTTATTTTTGGAGAAAAATAATTTGAATAAAACTCAATAACTCCAAATTGAAAATAAATTCAAAAGAACTTTGAACTTAATCCTTTGAAACTCCCAACTCATATTTCATATAATTTGAAGTAGTCATTTTATCTTCGCTCGTGAAATCATTGAGTTGCATAAAGTTTCAGAATTGAAAATATTCTCAAATGAAATTCAAATATTTTCAACACCCCTTGTCATTTAAATAAATGGAAGAAGTCATGTCATCTTCTCTCCAGGGTTTTGTGGTGAAAAGAATTTGAATTCACAGAGATCACGAATGCAAAATGAAAGTTTGGGAAAGTCCTTTTATTCCCTCTCATTTAACTTTCAAAAAAAAATCAAATGTCACTCAACTTCACACAATCAATCAAACAATCAATCATAACTATCTATTTGTTTATAACATTCCAAAATTTAGAATTTTGGGATGTTACAAATCTACCACCCTTAAAATGAATCTCCTCCTCGAGATTCGGAGAGGCTAGCAAGAAATAGGTTAGGGTAGGGGTCTTCAAAATCCATCGATCGTCTCCGGGGTCTCGGGTGCTACCACCCTTAGAAGCATTGTTAAGGTTCCATCAAAAACTCATATACTCCATCCTTATTGTTGACAGTGTCGGTCTTCTCAGATCTTAAGGATAATTCCTTCTCTGGGCTCTTCCGGTAGTGGAATAACCCTTTTTTTCCTGTATCCATTTCATCCTGGTAAGGTTATCCCGAAACTTATCATTTTGACCTAGAAAAATAAGTAGAGGACTTTCGGGATGGAGCGCCGCCGTCTCGAGGCGGAACTTGGGCAGGAGCACTTTTGCCCTCCGGTGGAGAGATTCCGCCGGGGGAACTTCCCTCACGGAGAGGGAAGTCATCGTCATCATCATCACCAACAACTCCTCCCATCTTGGGGAGGGCAATCTCCATCAGCATCTTCAATAGCACCATCTCATCTCAAACCCTAGTTCTTCTCTTGTGTTCAATCTTGTTACCGGTACTATAGATTGGTGCTTGTGGGTGACTAGTTTTGTTGATTACATCATGTAGTTGATTACTATATGGTTTATTTGGTGGAAGATTATATGTTCAGATCCAATATGCTATTTAATACTCCTCTGATCATGAGCATGTTTATCATTTGTGAGTACTTACTTTTGTTCTTGAGGTCACGGGAGAAATCAGTAATCATGTGAACTTGATATGTGTTCAATATTTTGATAGTATGTATGTTGTGATTCCCTTAGTGGTGTCATGTGAACGTCGACTACATGAAACTTCACCATTTTTGGGCCTAAGGGAATGCATTGTGGAGTAGCAATTAGATGATGGGTTGCGAGAGTGACAGAAGCTTAAACCCCTGTTTATGCGCTATTCCGTAAGGGACCGATTGGATACAAAAGTTTTATGCTATGGTTAGAATTTATTCTTAATACATTTCTCATAGTTGCGGATGCTTGCGGGATTGTTCCGAAGAAAAGATATCCGCGAAGGTCGGTTCGTTCGCCCTATTTTGATATTCAGGACCAAGAGGTACTGGATTCTCTTTCGGATAGGCCCTGAAAGGATAAGAAAGGCTGAAATGCCAATGGACCTCTATCTATTCTCTAATTCACCCGATCCGATTGTACCCGTTTTTGGAACGTCCAGTGCCAAAGTCACTGAATGTGTAAGTCACCAATCCAATCCCTTTGACAAATCGGATGTCATATTAGATATCATAAGTAGGAGGTTTGTTCAAGTAAGAACAGCACCTAAGCACCGGTCCACCCACATATCAAATTATCAAAGTACTGAACACACATTAAACCAACATGATGAAAGTGACTAGATGAAATTCCTGTGTACCCTCAAGAATGCTTTGCTTCCTGTCCATTGCCTCAAAAGGATTGGGCTACCTTGCTGCACTTTGGTTACTACTATCGTTACTTGCTCGTTATAACTTATCTTGCTACCAAACTACTCCGCTACTGACAATTTCAGCACTTGCAGACATTACCTTGCTGAAAACCACTTGTCATTTCCTTTCGCTCCTCATTGGGTTCGACACTCTTACTTATCAAAAATAGCTACAATTGATCCCCTATACTTGTGGGTCATCAATGCTATTTTCTGGCGCCGTTGCCGGGGAGTGAAGCGCCTTTGGTAAGTGGAATTTGGTAAGGAAACATTTATATAGTGCGCTGAAATTTATTGTCACTTGTTACTACGGAAAACAATCCTTTGAGGGGTTTGTTCGGGGTATCTTGACCTCGTCCGGAACCACAATTAGCTACCCCTCAACGTACCGCACCTACGAAAAATATTGAATATGAAATTCCTTCGGGTATCACTACAAAAAAAATACACTTCCGTGATGATACGTGTTTGTCACAGTAGGTCGCGTTTTTTGTCATGCATGTACATCCATGACAAATTTATGACAGAATCAAGATAGTCATACTTGTGCTGTCGTAGAAGTGTTCCATGACATTACAAAAATTATCATCACGGAAGTGTCCACTTCCATGACGATAAATCGCGCGTCACAGAAGTGCTTTCGTCAAGGGTGACCGACACGTGGCATCCATCGTAACGGAACGCCGTTAAGCTATCGGCTCGGATTTTGGATCCGATAACCCGTTAACAGCCCCGACCAATTGGAAATTTCCACGTGTAAAATTCTGATTGGCCGTCAGTTGGCCAGATGTCACCCGTCCATTGGAGGAGACATGCTTATGGTACGTCGACACGTGACTGGGCCCAACAGAGGCCCATATAGGTTAAAAAGGCCGGCCCAGTCAAAGGCCCGTAGAACTTAATCAGGTACTAGTGGGCCAGGCCAATAACGGCCTGCTTAATAAAGGCCCATTTACAGCCTGAAACTAGATCTGGCCCGTTAATTGTTCGCCCAATATTTGGGCCATTTACGGCCCGAAGCCAGATCTGGCCCGTTAATTGTTCGCCGAATATTCGGGCCCAACTACAGCCCAGTGACTTTCGGCGTGTTAGAGACCTGATGTAGACATGGGCCCATTTCATCCCGATGTGACTTTCGTCATGGGAATGGCCCGTGTTGCCCATGGGCCATATATGGTCCGACGGGACATCGGGCCCACTAACGGCCCGTGCTAAAGGTGGCAACAGTTAAGCCCAACGTGACTTTGGGCCTGTTAAAGGCTTTGTCGCGTAATTTGGCCCGTTGATGCCTATACTAAGCTTTCGCCTCTTAAAGGCCCATGATATCGCCAGACCAACTAAGGCCCTAGATATGTTTCGACACAGTAACGGCCCATGAGCTAATCGGGCCCATAACGCCCGGTCTACATTTCGCCTCTTGAAGGCCCGTCGACAACTAGTGAAAATTGAGGCCCAACATGCATTTTGGCTGCTAAAGGCCCGTGGTTTCGTCTCGGCCGTAACGAGGCCGATGCAATATTCAGCCTGTTAATGGGCCAACGCTACCTGGGCCAAACTAAGCGCTGGGTCGATAAAAGGCCCAACTAAAATATAGGCCGTTGTAAGTTTGGGCCTGGCGCAATGTGTGAAGGACCCAATCATTGGGGCCCAAGAAAGACGCAGGCAGGCCCAATTGTGGCCCGCTAAAAACCTGGCCCGTTATCGAATGTTTCGGCCCGGTCGACTACATCTGATTTTTTTCAGATAGCGAATGATGGCAGTAAAGAAATTACGGCATAGTAACTAAGAATAAACCTACACTATACAATAAAGGATTTAAGATATATTACATCCATTGGGCATCGAAGTTCGCCACCAGTGATCATAAAGCGCATACGAAGAAGCAGATTACAAAAAGCGGGCACCATTGTGGCGTAACAAAATAATCTTGAACCGAGACCACTTCCAAGACAGTTCAAGAAAGGTTAGACTTATGGGGAATCGCTGAAGCTGCCGAAAGCAAGGCTGTGAGACCGTCCTAGCATGTCGGTCATAGCTTCCAGGTGTAGCTGTTTAGCGATGAGGTTCTCATTGGTGTTCTGTGCAATCTTTCTTAGAGATAGGACTTCAAGTCGAAGTTGAGTTGCAGAATGCCTTTCTGCTAGAACTTGGGACTGAAGAAGTCGAACTGATTCGCATAACGAATTACATGAGCTTGTCTCGACTGTTAGTCTCAAGTAATTTGAACACGCATCAAGACAAGACTTTGGGGTTATCTCGCTATCTTCAAGATGTTTTGCCTTCTTTGCTGCAATATATGTTGGGTTTGTCTCACGACCTTGACAGACTTGTGCATGCCATCGTGCATATCACCTGAAACAAAGCGTAGAGATGACATGTTTTGCACGTGTATAAACAAAGATGATAACTGCTCATCAATTCTATCCAATTTCAAATTAGAAAATAAAGAGTAAGTTCAAAATATCAATAGCATAATTTGGCATTGTTCATAATGCGGGAGCTTCACCACACTCTTTGGATTACCATGTCAACATAACAAGCATAGATGAAGGTCAAAGAAAATCTTTGTATCTATTTTGTATATTTTGCATGTCATTTTTTTCATATCATCAGCCACATCAGTAATATTTAATAGGAGATGACAAGGTGCAAGCGTGGGCTGCTTCACCACACCTTTGGATTATAGATCCAGAAAACCAAGCATACATATAGGGAGTATTAAGTAATGTGCATGGTATGAATAAGAAATTTGGTTTTACAAGTAAAACTTAGAACTTACGGTTCTTATGAACATGCATTTTGGTAGAAACAGCAAACTAAACAGCAATAAACGATAGGGAGTATGAGTAAATTAAACAACAGTTGAGGATAAAGGCTTTAGAAGGACTGACTTACATTAACAGTTAACACCGGCTTTATAATGCCCTTCTCCATGTCAAGGGAAGGATAACTCAAGAATTTCAGCACGGAATCTTCTTCATAAGCATTGCTTGTACTCTACATTTTGTAGAGAGTAATTATAGATATGATAATCTTTGGAAGGGATAGAGGATAATGAAGATAAGATGCAGATTGATGCTACATAATCAACTACCAATCCACGGAAGTACAAGCGTTACAGGACAAAATGTCTTGACAAGAGCAATGGGATACACTTCTACCGGCATTATGCATGTATTCTACTTGTTGGTAAGATTAAATATAGATCTGATCTTTTTAGTAAATGGTGGGCGAGGGAGATAAGATGCGAATGCTACAAAATGAACCAATCCCTCTTCCCATAATACAAGAGTGTTTTGAACAACTTTGGTGTCTTTGTACAAAACATTCTTATATTATGGGATGGAGGGAGTAGGTGTTAATGTAAATACGATGATAGACCACGTTCAGTCCTTACAAGAGGATCGCAGAGCTAAACCTCTTCAAAAGCATTGGGTTGATTCTAAATTTGTGTAAGAGTCCATACAGATCTTATAATGTCCACCAAATGGGCGATTACGAGGCTAACATGTGCAGTGATGCTACATAATCAAACAGCTATGAAAGTAAGTATGGTCATACAAGGCAAGAGGTACTCACGAGAGCAATGCAGTGTGTAGTATAGTTGCGAGATTCTGTGGTCCCTTGAGAACGAATGTTCTTCTGCTAACAGTTTTCGTACAAGTGAGACATTAAGGCAAATGGAGAAATATAGTTCAAATTTCGATGTGATATCATAGACAGTACCTTACGCTGCAGCCAAGACCAATGTGTAACAAGATTATTCCAGTCACCGTCGGATAAATGTAGCACCGGAGACTTTACAGAAATTTCGTTCAGAGGCTTGCCATCAAAGTGCGCTTGCCTCAGGTAGGAACGATACTTCATCAACGAGTGCTTGAAAAGCGCAACCAACTCTTGCTCTTCATCACAATCCAGTTTGCTCCTTGCCTATTTAAAAGAATGAAATCTTGTGTCTTACATCGTGAAACATATGCGATGCGACCATGGATAACATTAGTACATTACTTACGCGTAAGTTGCGGAGGAAGACTGAAATTGTTACGTATTCGGTATAATCTTTCCATGAAGGAAAGATGCACACAAAGTTCGACAACAACATAAGCTTCATCTTCTAAACTGGGAAGAAATGGAACACGGGTCCTATTTGCTGCAATTGGGGCTCTCTACGGTTCGAAAAGGATTTGGCAACCGGATTTGGTGTACTCTTTCTTTGGAATGGGGGTTTTATGTCAGATGTGGTGCTATGTCAACTGGCATAATCATACTTATTTCTTGCGGTTGGGGTTCTGCTGAGTTGGGGCATCGAAATGACCGATGTAGTAGGGCTAGAGTCTACTAGAGTTGGGGTATTTTGTGGGTCAGGTGATATTGCAACTACACCTAATGGGCTATTTGATTTATCAGGTGCCACTACCTTTTCCAAATACTTTGCTTGTGCTCCTCCACGATCAGCAATCGCCCTCTTCCTTTTGAATGTCTAATACACAAGAACAACATTTGAATGGATAAATATGGTATGATGACAGATGGAATATGTACTGAAAATGGATAGGCAGGGCGTATTCACATACACGATGTGTAAACTAAGCTAATGGCAGTTCAACAAAGTAGAAGCAATTCAAAGCATTAGTTAATATGTGCGAGCAATGTAACCTTGGAAAGTTAGAGCAAGTACCTTGATGGGTGAATAAGATAGGGCATCTTCCTCTGACTCCTCCACTAGGGAGCTACATTGACTTAGGTCTCCCTCTAGCTCAGAATCATCATATGATCATATTACGAGCATGAATATGTAGGTGGAGAGCGTTTGCATTGCATTGCATCCAGACTTGATTTCAGTCCCTTAATGCCAAGTTTGATGACCATGGCATTGTTCTCGCTTTATTCTTTTCATGCGCCGCAAGCTCATAATCATTATGATGTTGTTCGTAATCTGAGATTCATGAAAACATAAATAGTCGATTATCTATGGAATGCATTGTGGATTCAACTCGAGAGTGTCTCCCTATAAACCCCTGCATATGCAAAGTTCACCTCCCCAACCGTCTTTGACGGACCACACGTAAATACAAACCCCTTATTTCTCTATAACAGTGTGCACACATTTCAAAACTGAAGTAGGAACATTAGAATCATATGAAATTCGTATTTGAACAAATAAATTAAGCAATTATGAGTGGCGTAATGTTTAGCTTCAAGGGTGGAGTGTTGGTAGTGCGACACAAAGCAAGTAGGCAGATTGTATTCCGTGTAAAAGATCGAAACCTATGTAAAAGCTGGAAATGACACTTTCTTTATATACAATGCAGTGTTCGTTACCCACACATGATGGAAGAGATCACATATAGAAATACTATTCACTCAGGTCTACGATTCCTGTATTTAGAAACAGGGTGGTCCACCCTAAAAGAATATTGACAACAAATATGACAAGGCAAGCATAGATGTAGTGAATCAATCATTTACTTGTGAGCTTATTAGGACAAGTATGAAGAATTGTAACTGCAGTAAGAGACTGTCCAAAATCTGAATGAAGAAGTTTGTCTAGCACTTATTGTTTGCAACTAATCGACGTGAATAATTGGATATTATATCGAATGAGTGAGGAAGACAAGTAAAATTGTCAACAAACCTGGCTTGCAGTAGTAATCTGGGTCAATGTCACTACGACCAACAATCCAAAATGACTAGTTTTTGTTCCGAGGGCTGGAATTCTGAAAACCCTGTGAACTTTAGTTGTACTAAAGATTACCGAAATACATCTGAACTAGTATGTGTAGGTAGCACTGAGCACACAACAAACCCTAATGACAGTCCTGCCTAATGAGTAATGAATCAATTAGAAAATGGGTGATGAGGAGTGGCTGCTGAGTGTTGAGGACGTATCTCAGGATAAATCGGGTTGGCTTGGTGGGTCTTTGCTGCGCTGAGCCACCGGACTGAGAAGGTAGGCACGGGCCTTGCGCCGGCAGCGGTGTCATTGTTAGGCGAGCGGCTCCTGACCTCCTGTTAGTCCAGTTTCCTCCTAGAGTCATGTCGTCTGGATGGCAAGTCGCCCGAGGCAAAGCGGTCAGGCAGTAGAGATCGAAGCGCCAAGAGGAATCGTAGGGGAATCAGGGCCTGGGACGACCCAAAACCCCAGGATGGGTCGGCCCACCATGGGCACCCTGTAGAGATACACACCCGAGCGGCGAACATGCATTTTCGAAACTAATTTAAGAACATTTAGCTGAACAATTAAACAACTCTGTTTTAATAATATCAGATTCGTATTTGGACATATAAGCTTGTTTAGCTTGATGCGTGGAGCAGTGTTATTATGACACGAAGCACGTATTCTGATCGTATAGTGATCATAAAAGGGGGAAACTCTAAGCATATTTTTTTAGCAAAAGAGGTTTTTCCCTCCGATTTCTATTAAAGAAACCACCACGGAACCAACATGATCAATTAAACCCTAAGCATGATCAATTAAACCGTATTGTCGTTGTGCCATGGCAGATTTGAAGCTGCAAACCGGAGAAATGATATTTAGCATCCATTGTTTGCTTCGAACTAAGAACTAAATTCTAAGAGCTGAAAAGAAAGTAGAGTAACCAAGTTAAGATCTATTTTCTGGTTAAGATCAAAAAGTTGAGGAGATATGAAGTACCACCTCTCTTGCATCGCCGTATAGGCATCGGGGGTGCGATGGCTGTCGGTGGCGTTGAAGCAGATCTGCGACGGTAGACGGGTGCATCGGGGGATAAGTCCTGTTGCGGTGGAAGAGAAGGTCTTGTGAGCGGCCCCGTCAAAGAGGACGACGGCCCGGATGAAGCGAGAGGACGCGATGCAAGGATATTGGTCCGTCGCCGTGGATGAGAAACGTCCATCTCTAGCAGTGGACGATGCAGTCTTGGTAGGCGCTCCGGCATGGTGGAGGATGGTGGCGGTGGATGTGGTGGAGGACGACGGCGATGGATGGAGTGGCGGACGGAGGCTGGTGTGGGGATGGGGTGTTCTAGCGCGGACGGTGTATGAATGGGAAAATGGAGGGAGAGGTACGGGGAACCATGTTTTTGGGATGCGCCTGTCTGAAATATGGGAAAGTTACGAACTTAGCCCCCGTTTAAAATTTGGACGTCTCGTCGGTTGGGGATAGGACGGTAATCTCGCATCTCGCCAATATTTGCCCAGAGCAATTTCAGGCGAGGAGAGGGTATTTTGGCGCCCATGGTTGGTGCCCACGGCATATGAACGGGCTGACGGTAGGGCGGTTGTGTCACGTCTGAGTGAAGTTACAAACCTGCCCCTATTGAAAATATTTGCCTACATCGATTTCGGCCGAGTCAAGTATGTTTTGCCGCCCACCGTGTATGAATGGGGAATGGAGGGAGAATCAGAGGTCTTTCGGACGAGCTTGAATCAAATGTGTTTTGCCGCCCATGTTTGACGTCCATCGTGTCGGAATGGGCTCAGAGGCGGTCGTGTCACGTCTAATTGAAGTTACTAACCTACCCCTATTTAGAGCAGTGGAAATCGGCCCAATGGATTGTGGGTAGACAGTAATTTCCATCTCCCAAACACTTGGGTTCGGGCAGCCGACGTGGGAGTGGACATTTTGCAGCTTCTTTCAAATTTTGGGACAATAAGCATCCACGTTTACCCTGGCAACTAAATTCGAATCCATTTTGTATTCCTATATGAATCTTTATAAATCGGTCTATGTGTTTTTATATATCTTCAAAAGGACGACAAAGATGTATTCCACTGTCATATATGAATATGGTTTACAAATGCCGATACTCAAATTCAGAAACTAGTATCCAGCTTTAAGGTGAATTGAATATTTGGAACACTTCATGTCCAACTCAAATGTCACACGCAGCATAATGTGTACTCCCATTTAGATATGTACACAAGCGATGTATCAAGATTCAAATACCGAGTCAATCAACCAAGAATGTATAGAACTAATGCATATATAAACACTTATAGAGTATATGGATCAATAATATCAACTAACATACATAAGCCAGCCGATGTACTTTTTTGGCTACAACAGATCTTTTTTAGCCAAAGATCTTGGCCCTTTCCGATGCGTGCCACTTATGGTCCATCTATACTACTACTATTGTTGAATGTACATTCAGCCCGATTGGCATATTTGTAGGTCTGGCACAGCAATCCAAATGAAATGTCTCCGAGTTTTATCAATTAATACAGACTTGTGCTCAAAGAAAATTACAAAGCAAAAAACAAAAAAAAATTATTACATGATCTCTGAAACAAATGGTTTGATTGATTACATGAACAGACAACACAAAGGTTATTCAACTATGGAAAGAACATTTCACCTATGATTTACCAAGTAGGAATTTAATTTCCTTTTTTCCTTCAGGACTTTAACAATCTGGTCAATCTCAGCTTGCTTCGTTTTGAAATCCACCAAATAGTTAATGGTTGTCTTGAGTCTTGCTTGCGATTGTGTTGTTTGCTTCCTCAACATGTCAACTTCATCTCTAAGTGCAGAAGCAGAATCTCTTTCTACCACTAGTTTTGCCTCTAGAGCATCAGCAGTTGGCAATTCATAATGCACGATTGGGCCGGTGCCACTGCTGTGGGATGATGCAACATCCATGGGGACCTCGCTCTTTGATCTTGGGCTAACCTGTTTTGCCATTAAAGTTCCGATTGGATTCAGAAAAGTTGAAGTTAGCAAAACATCTCAACTGGGAGTTATAACGACAAACCCGTTAAACAAACAAGGAATTAAAGAGTTTCAATTGGATGTTGAAAAGTACTCCCTCCGTCCCATAATGTAAGACGTTTTTGAACACTATGCTAGTGTCAAAACGTCCTATATTATGGGACGGAGGAGAAGTTATTAACATCATTGTAACCGGCATTGCAGCAAAGAAAGCGATTAAACAAACAAGTAGATATTTAAGTTAAGGCAAACAGGTAATTCTTAACAGTAAGTATCAAACACATAGATAGGCGGTCTACAATATGATTAACGAGTTGTGCCATTATGTAATCAGTAGCAAACTAAATTAAGCCAAGCAACATAATTGAACAATTTTGTAATAAGTGGCTAACTAAAATTCCGAGAAGTAGGTAACTGAACTTACGCTAGTTCTTTGTACAGGCACACTGCAACTTCTTTATAAACACAAGGTTGTACAAAGGAGTCCATGGCATCAATTGCTTGGATACGCAGTCCCAATACTTCTTTCTTCCCACACTTTGCATGGGTAAGTCGAATGGTTAATCTGGTAAGATGGTGCATCCTTGATATGTTATATGAGGACGTGTAGTCGAGACTACTTGTAGCCAAACACATCACACTGGCTTTTCTTTGTATATTTCATGCGATTACTTTTGCCATATCAAGATCTAAGCAATCTACAATAGGATGAAAAGATCGGCATCCTTCACATTATTGGCGAACTCAGTTCATAGAAACAAGCAATTCAACCATTCTGTGGGTAAATCAAAAGCGCCCTTTGGAATATTTTTCACTATCCAATCATACACATAAAAAGGCGGCGCCACCATAGGGGCTGGTATGGTGGCCGCCTCGGTGGCTGGAAAGTGTGCACCTAGTTTGAGTCGTCCAAGTTGGCCCATGCTAGTTTTGTTCGTCCCAACGCATACGGCGAGCAATGTAAAAATGAAGAAAAATGTTTCAATTTGGATGAGCCAATAACATAAGTGCAAGGCAGGCCCTATAGCAGGCTCATGCCCAAACGAGCGCCTCCCATATCGATCGACAGCAGGAAAAATCCCAATTCATTCGCTCCAGCCTCTAGTCTGGTTCGCTCCTAACCTAGCCGCCGCTGGACAGACCGACACATCACTTCCTCGCGCCCTTGTTGGAGGGCGGTCGCCGGGCTTCAAGCGAACAGAAGGACAAGAGGATGAAGATCCAACCCTGGGTGTAGCCTGCGTGGGAGGCAGCGGCGGCAACACGGGCATGGCATCGAGCTTGCGCAAACGGACAGTCACAACTTGCAAGAGTAGCATGCGCAACTAGCAGGTACATCACATCCCTGATTATATCTAATTCAACTCTTCAATTTCTGGCCAATAGTTAAACCTGACGGTGTTGTAAAACTATTTGTATGTAGGGAATATATGAGAAAATGAAACCAATTTCTACTTATTTTATAACTCCCCCAATCAATACCGAATCGACCGAATCTGATGTATCTAATCAAGTTTCCGGTGCAAACATACAAGCTCATGTTGTTCTTGAGCCTAAAGTGTCTAATGAATGCATCGCTAATGAAGGATTTGATGCAAACATTTTACATGCTCACGGTGATGAACATATAGTGTCTAATGAGGGATCTAATGCAAGCATTTTGCAAGCTCATCAAGGATTTAGTGTCTAATGATGATCTACTATGTTGAGAGAGACAGAGATTTGCAGCATTGATGACAAGCAAATTATAGTGCATTTTCATAGCTTGAGGAAACGTCGAGGCCATCTACCAGAAAGTCCCCGTATCATGACAACATAGCATAAATACTTTTCTAATCTGTTGTTTGAAACTATTGGCATACTTGTGCAGGATAGATATATTGGTATGCAGTTTATGACCGGTTATACGTGCAATTACACTTCGATATTTTCAGCCGAAGAACGAATAATTCAGTGTGCATGCACCATGTTTGTAGTCCTTGTACACCATGTTGCATTTTGTGTTTTTTGGTGCTTGCGTCATTTAGTGTTTATAATCTAAACTACTTTGGATCATTAGCTGGTTTTCAAAGTGCATGTAGCTTCACATTTCTCAAGTTATGTTGATTTCCGAAGTGCAAGTGCCTTCGTATTTTTTAGGTTAAATGTTAGCCTGGTAACTTGAATTCGTGGATCAGCCATCGCACACAAATCATACACGAATGCCGGTCTGAATTAAATGAAATGCAGGACTTACGCTAGCTCGTTATGCAGGCTGTGCTGCAGCTCTCCTTGCGCTTGGGATGTTCCATGTACAAGTCCATGTTACCACTTGCTTGGATGTGCAGGTCTTGTGCTCCTTGTATCCCCCTCTCGCATTTTTGACACGGCGAATGGTTGATCAAATAAGAGGAATCGACCTTGATGTTGTACCGAGGATGATACTTACAAGGTTATACGGGTGTGCGTGATGTGTACCAGATCCCGTAGCCCGTCATGCTTCACTAAAATGGATTTGCTTGTTTCAGATGATATCTCCGTAAGAAATAAGAGTTAAAGTCGAGTTGCATAGGCGTGTAAGCTAAGAGAGCAGTGAAAGGATATCCAAACATCATCGGAACAGTGCACAAGGGAGTGATGTGTGGATACCTAGTTCGGGCCGGCGTTTGGGCATGCTCACCTAGCTAGATTGCGGGTCACTTCAGAGCCGTTGAGGGTGATCTTGCTGGCGTTGGCTGGCAGCGCCGCGGATGCAGATCTTGAGTGGCAGCGGAGCGCTACGATGCGGTGGACGAGACCGTTGGTGAAGCCCCAACGACCTCGGGGGGCGGAGGTGCGATGATGTGCTCGGTGAAGTAGCCCCGGTGAGCTGGGAGACGGCGTCGGTGAAGCGCACCTGATGCGGTGGAACTCGGTGTCTGTGAGGCACGTCAGTTGCGGCGGCCGACGTTGTCGGTGGACCACCCGGTGCGGCGGACGAGGGCGTAGATGAGGTAGCTCCGATGCGGTGGTGAAGCGCGACCGTCGTCGTCGTCCGGCACAGAGGTTGGGAATGGTGGGGAAAGAGACGAGACGAGGGGCGATTCAAGGGATGGCGGCGAGTTAGGGATTTGAGCAATCTGGGCGCGGAAGGGGACGGTGGAGAAGAGAGATTTTGCAGGGCTGGAATTGGGGCCGCCATATATTTCAATCCGAAGCGCGAACTTATATTGTCTTTGTCCTTTTTTTGGGGGGGAGGGCGGGTGGGTGGCTGGGTGCTACGCGTCCGTCCAACACACGCAACCACCCCGACAGGACTACGCTTTGGTACCTTAAGGCACCTGCCTTTGTGTCCATGACATGTTGGCCCAACAGGTGGCTGGCCCACATGTCAGTCACCCAAGGGTTGTTGCCTTTAAGGCACCGGCAAGATCCACCCGACACGACCACTGAGTCTGCACTGGTGCGCCTACAATTGAGAATGCAAACGAATCTTCTTTCATTTGCAAACGAATCTGTATGTATTACCATGCCCGTGTTTTCCTTGCAATAATTAGTCATTTGAAACGAATACTCCATCAGTTCACTTTTGTAAGTCGCTTTGCACAACTTAAAATGAACTGTTTTGCACATTGTCCTAAATGTCTTCAAGGTCTTATAAAAGTGAACATAGGGAGTACTATAAATTAATTAATGAGGAGTTATTTGGAAAAAAAATCGAAAGGGTACCCACGCTAACGTGGATTAGAGTGTGTCACATAATTAGTTATTTGAATTAGAGTGTGTGTCACGTAGTTAGTTATTTGAATTAGAGTGTGTGTCACGTAGCGATCTCCAATTCTAACGTGGATTTCGCATTTCACTGTATCCACACTACTTTTTTAATACAAATTCATATGTATATGATGAACACAATGGTAGTGAGAAAACTTTTGGATTGATTCAAACATATGACCTACAAAATAGCACAACAAATTGAGCCAATGTAAACTTTTCGAAACTTAGTATGGCACGAATTTGAAATAATTACCCGTATGCCTGGTTCTCTGTTCAAATCTTACAATGTACACCGAATTGAAACATCGATATTAAGTCTCATACTATGTACATTCCAATGTTGTTTTTTGTCCCCGCCCCCCCCCCCCCCCCCGCGCGCAAACGCTACATACTTCCTGTATCGGGTCATCTTCCTCTCCTAACCACCTTAGCAAGCTATCGGTTTCTAACACACGTTCATTATTTCTCTCCATGTTTCGATCTCTAAGTCTCTCAACTACACAACCCCTTTTTCCACTCCTGTTACCAAATGTATTTACCTCACACACCCGCCATTGCACCCCATGCCGAGCTCTCTCTCCCCCCTCTCCCTCTCACCCTCTCGCGCTAAATACATGCATTGCCTATCTAGCCCCCCCAATCTCTCGTGCGCACGAACACACGTTGTATATCTAGGTCACTCCCTCGAGACTGTCTCACTCTTTCATCCGCACGGCGGGCCACACTCTCTCAATCTCGCTCTCTTTATCCGAGTCTCGTTTAACGTCGTTTTCATCCCACACAAATGATATATCTCCCTGTTCGGGCCTCGGTCGACACACTCTATACTCTCTCACGCAGATGGTCTATCTAGGTCACTCCATCCAAGATGCCGCCACTCTTTCGACCTCATGGTGGGCCACGCTCACTCAATCTCTCTCTCTCTCTCTCTCTCTCTCTCTGTGTGTGTGTGTGTGTGTGTATGTCTCGATTTACCTCGCTCTTTCTCGGACAAAAACGATATATCACCATGTTTGAGCCCAATTCGACCTATTCACGATGTATACTCTCTCACGCACATCGTCTATCTAGGTCACTCTCTCCAACCCGTCTCACTCTTTCGATCGCATGACGACCCTATGTGATCGGTTGACCTTGCTTCCTCCCACGCACAAAATATATCTACACGTCTGCGGATCGATCATCTCTCAAGCTCTATCTTACAGCCCTCACCCTTGCCAAAAGCTCAATCGGACAATATCTCTCCAGAGCATATATATTTGTTCAATGAATGTCAGACCACACTCACTTTGTCTCTCTATCTATATGTCTCTCGATTGACCTCGCTTTCTCATACAGTATCTTCCATGCGTTGAAGCTAATACCTCTCCATCCCTCGCAAAGCCGGAGCTATTTACATTGAGAGGGGCACTCCAACCTTGGATTAATTTTTGTAGGCATTTATTCCGGTCGGTTTAGATTATATTTTCATAGCATTCGGCCCACAACTACTCCAAACGCCGTTGCAACCCACGCAACTCCCCTAGTTGATTTCCTCCTGCTCGGTCATCACTCTCTCGCACGTCCTTTCTCACCTTCAACGTTGCACCATGGTATTATTGAAAAAACTATGTTGTTCTCTTTAATTATTATAAATAAGCTACAAAACTACACACCGATAGTCCGCTTGGAATGGAACAAATTTTGACCCACAAATTAAAGTGCTACAAACTACACACCAAGGGGCCCACATGTCATGAAACAAATTTGGACCCATATACAAATTAAAAAAAATAAAGGACGAGGATCCAACATGCGACCGGGCCTTCAAGCCGCACGTCAATAGGCAACATAATAGAATAGCAATGTATGTTGTACCCCTTTGTTCACATAATGTTTTTATATTACCACAGCCTAATTAATGGATAACATGTAATATTATTTTTAGTACTATTCGCCTTCACTTACTGGTGGGTTCCATGTGTGCTCTCTCTCTCCTCCCCTTCTGTGTTTAGACGCACGGGCAAACAGGAGGAACTCGCGAGCGATGTTGCCGTTCACCATATCTGGACGCGTTCACAACTCACAAGTCACGGCACCAGTTTCACGTACTAGCAGCACTAGTCAGTGTGTACGTGCAATGCACGTTAATTTGGAAGTATATTAAGTGCATGCGGATATTAACTAATAGGATATTATTTGTGTGTTGTCATGTGATTAGCACTATTTTGGCATGAAATTAACTGCACGCTAAACGTGTTGAGCGCTCGACATTGAAGAAGTCTAGGTCGTTGGATGACAAGGAATACATGTGGCTTGATGACGCTTATATTTAATTTGATACGGCTCTAGCGAGAACATTCAATCGATCAAACCATACATTTCGTTCAGTCGACTCCGACTTTAAATTATACGACGATCGATATAAAATAAACGGAAATGATAAACGTTTGGATTTTAATCATGGCAATCCGAACGTTTTTCATGGCAAATATAGATTACGCGGCGGCGGCGGCGTCTCGCGGTGGGAAGCGGCTCCTCTGCCGTGCTACGTGTGTCGTCGGGCCACTGACCGACGGCGACGGTGGCGTCTTGCGCCGTTGTTGGCGTACTCCTGGACGTTGGCCTAGCTTCAAGGAAGGCCAAAATGTTCTGGACTTTGGAGCGAGTCAACTGGCGGGAGGAGGCGACTGGTGTTGGTGCAAGGAAGCGGTCGACGGTGGCCATCCATGCCGCTGAGGGGGGCACTGGCACCCGCGCGGGGACAGTCGTTGTAAACGGCGCGGTGGAGACGTTTGTGTGCATGGGCACCGGCACGGGCGCGCATGTTAGTGCACGCGCAGGTGCATGCGCTGCACGGGCGTGCGCAGTACGCCAGACACGCAGCGGCGCATCTTGGCAGGTGCAGGCGTGTGAAAGTCGGCGGGGACCTCGTGGAACCCCGTGGCATCAAGCTTCGGCGACAATGTGCGGCTCCCAGCCCATCAATGCCACGGGATGGCGCGCCGCGCGATCCGGCGACGGAGCCGGAACGGAGCGGGGACATGCGCGACGCCTTCCCGCAAGGCCGCCTCAAGCTCGTCCCCAAAGCGCCTTATGTTCTTGAGACTCCGGTGGGTGTCTTCCTCATGAAATCGAACACTAAGGGCAGACCATCGTGATGCGGCATGGCGTCACGTTTAGGTCGAGCTAGTTGGAGGTAGACGACAGGAGAATCGAGAGGAAGAGAGAGGATTGTAGCGATACCGGTAGTGCGGGGTTGATTTTAAACTGCGGCACCGGCGACATTAAAAGTGGGAGCAGTTGGGACGACGGTGGGCGGCGGAGCCTGGTCAAAGGGCTCGCCTCCCGGTGAGTCTGCACAGCGGTCTGCTTGCACGCCTCCCTGACAGCCGGCACAGCGGTCTGCTCGCACGCATCCCGTCGACTCACACGCTTGCTGGGACGGCACCTACCGATGAGAACCGGGGACTCGTGACGGCACGTAAACGCCCACGGTTTGAATAGTCAAAGCGTTCGCCTTAACGTGACAGGTCTTTTCCCTAAAAACGTGATGTGTCTTTGTTCCAAAATACCTTGGCTCTTCATTTGTGAAACTTGTCATAAGCAGCTTGTCTCGAATTGAAGAAAAGGAGTAAAAGGATAATCCCTCCGTACCAGTGCATTGCCTGATATATTAACTCAAGTACTAGGCACGAACAAACGGGCTCAATTATGTGCTCATCCTGGTGTAGTAGTAGTAGTAGTAGTAGTACTAGTCAATGCAGTTGACGGGTGACATTGACGAGTGGGGACCGAGGGAATTGAACCGTGCTCGGCACGGTAGGTAACGTTGCCTAGTTACTAAAGCATCCCTCCGTTGTTCATCGGTAGTCATTATGGACCGGGGGCATGAGGGGAATTTCCTAGGGCTGGAATTCTGGCCGCCAGATATTTTGACTTGAAACGCTGAGGCTCGACTGGTTGGGGTTGCCTAATATGCGTACCACGCACGCCACCGAAGGACACGAGCCCGTTTTTTTAGGATCAACACGAGCCAAGGTCTGGCTGGTACACCGTTGGGTCCTACCATTTGAAAATACGAAAGGAACCTTTTAAATTGCCGAACGAATCTATGTATATTACAATACCCGTAGTTTCCTTGCAAATACTAATCTCAACGTGGTAATTGATTTATGACGAGTCGTTGAATTAGAGTGAATTTGTGATATAGTGATCTCAACGTGGATTTCACATTTCATGGTATCCCTAGTAAGTTTTCCAATGCAAATTCAAATTTAAAAGATGAACAATGTGGAGGGAGAAAACTTTGTATGTATCAAGCATATGACCACACACACACACACACAGACACACACGCACGAACACAACAACAATCCAATAAGTATAGTGCATCTATTTTTCCAACCCATGCATGTATGACACGAGTTCAAAAATACTCCTTCTATTCCTAAATATTAGTCTTTTAGAGAGTTCAACAAGTGACTACATACGGAGCAAAATGAGTGAATCTAGACTCTATAATATGTCTATATACATCCGTATGTGCCAGTCCATTTGAAGCCTCTAAAAAGACTAATATTTAGGAACGGAGGGAGTAAAATGTAAGACATACATGGTCCTCAGTTCAATATTTAAAATGAACATGAAACTGAAACATGAATATTAAGTCTAGTACTACAGTACATGCAAATGTTGTGTTTAGGCGGAGCTATGATTGTCGGGGGTCAACCCCTCGACCTTAGATAAAACTGTGGAGCTCCTTTTAGGGTTGTTTAGATTATATTTGTTACCACCCCCCCCACCCCCCATTGGTTGTGCACCCCCACCCCTCCTCCCCGGGATAATATCATGTGCCCCCATACCTTACATGCTATATGCCGATACGAGTTGCTTGGAGCTTGTAGATCTAAGATATAGCAGCTCACATGATGTGTTTTAATTTTTTTGCAGGAAAGCTTGATGAATTTGAGAATTGCACACAATTTGTACGAAAACTACTTAGATGCCCTTTGATCCCATATCCAACGACCTCGAAGATCGTATCACCGTAGCATCAAAGATGAAGGAGGACATCATATTCTCGTGTATGTAAGAATATCATGTGCCACCACACCTTAGATGCTTTGGTGATACAAGCTCTTCGGAGGCGTTGGATTTGTGACGCAACACCTCCTCGGTGGTTCGAATGGTTTTTTGCAGAAAAGTCCCAAAAGAGTTCGTCCACTTCTTACAAGCACAAAGACTGCTCAGATGCCATTGGATCTCAGATCAAACGACCTCCAATCTCGTATCACCGTAGCATCCAAGCTGCGATAGCACCTTATGTTTTCTCGCACAGGAAAGTATGAGGTGCTCCCGCACCGTAAATTCTATGGTGATACGAGTTCACTGAGATCTAACGGCCCACAGTAGGAGGTTTGAATGTTTTTGCAATATACGGCTGATAGAGTTTGGGAAATGCGCAGAAAGTACAAGTACTATGCATGTGCCACCTGATCACTTATCATACGACCTAGATGCTCATATCACCGTAGCGGGTAATTAAGCTACGGGGAGCACCTAATATTAGCACCGGGGAGCCGTTGGATCGAAGATGCAGCGACACACACGAGGCATGAATGTTTTATTTGCAAAAAAAAACTTTGGAGAGTTTGGAAATTGCGCATAATTACAAAGACTACTCCCAAGCCATCGGATCTCACTTCCAACGGTGTAAAAACTCGTATCACCATAGTATCTAAGCTGCGGGATGGATGTGATATTCTATGCCGCTGTCATTTTTGTTCGTAAACTTGCAAAATATGTGTAACTCGTGCCGTTACTTGTCTAACCGCGCAAAGTGTTTGTTCAAAAAAACCATCCTACACAGAAATATCGGAACAACACACGGGGGTCCCACTTGTCATTAATCAAATTTGGACCTAAAACTAACAAATCTGAAAGACGAGATTCGAACTGGCAACCTGGACTACAAAGCATAAGTCGATAGCCTGAAAAAATAAACGGTTGTTGGCTTTGTCCCATAACTTGATTTTATACAGTACTTGCGTTGAGTAGAGTAGAGGGAGTGCCTCGTCAACACGCGCATGACCATTGTCTCACTTACGGGTGGTCCCAGGTCTGCGTTCTCAATCTCTCTTCTCTCCATCATCTAACCTTTGCACGGGCACACACGAAGAGCGGCGCTAGCTTGCCGTGGTGTTATTACAACTAAAAAAAGCTTGGAAAATAGAAGAATCACATAGAACAAGAGACGTTGCGGCTGGTCGAGACGGAGCTAACCGTGCCACGTTTGCATGATGAAGCAGTGTGGCTAGTGGGGTGTTTTCGACCGACTGGCTGGGTCCCATGGTCGAACCATAGGTACTACGTCTGATAAAGTATATTTTTCACGCACATTTTTCCTCCGTGCTGAGACGTGGCACACCCTACCGCACGGTTTCGGGGTCCTCCCGGGTGGTGCACGCATATATTCTTCCTGACGTGGGACGCCCTACCACGCGTTTTCTGGGTCCTCCTTGGTCGTAGCGCCGAAGCAAGTAAATGAGTCGTCAAATCATGAAAGACCACCTTTCCCGCCGAGTACATCAGTGAAGCACGATGGCTAGCTAGTTGGGCTAGTTCGACCGATTAGCTAGGCCGCCACCACATTTGTTTTTTCACCCCTTTTTTTATCTACTTGCTGGCAGGTCAATTTAAATATCCACCGCGGCGTTGCTCTGGTGTTTGGGTGCGGCAGGATTTTAAATTTTTTGATTGACGGGAGTTGGCGCGACAGGATTTTTATTTTTTTGATTGACGGGAGCAGGCGCGGTAGCAATTAGTCACGATGACTCCGCCTGTAAAAACCCACTGCTCCCTGATGTGAGAAGTCGTCGACTGGTGTTTTACCGTGGTGAAAACCAAAAGATTCCCCGCTCCTCGGCTGGCTCCCTCTGCCTTCCCGTAGATTGCATTGCCTTTCAGCAGTTTCGCCCCCTTTGCTTCCTCTCCCCATTGCTTCTACCTGGTGCCATGGCGGCGCAGCAGATCACGGAGTCCGAGGTGAGGCGCCTGACACAGGAGCTCCATGCCAAGGATGCGGACCTCAGGGCCAAGGACGTGGAGCTCCGTGAGCTCAAGGAGGAGAGGAGTGCCATGCTCCTCCGTTATGTGAGGGAGTTCACAGAGCTTCAAAAGCGGCAGGCGTCCACCACAAAGATGCTCGAGGCATCGGCGGCGTTGCTGCAGAGCGGAGATACGATAGCCCGTCAGGAGCCGATCGAGCGCCGAGCGGCGGGCCGATCATGATGAGGTCCAGGATCGCCTCAGCCACTTGGTGAACCAAGTTGCCACGCACGTGTTGCGGCTGCATGATGCCTACCGTCGTGCCAACGCGACGATGCCAGCCGTCGGGCTAAACCCGTTCGACCACCCGGTCGACTTCAACGAGCTGCGGCTTCCTGACCTGGTCTCCTTCTTCACCTATATCTCCGAGGAGCTGAGCCGTCTCCGCGCGATGGTGGGGGCTGAGCTGGACAAGGAGGGGTTGCGCACTGCCGTCGCTGTTGCCGGGCGAATCCTTTCAGGGCTCCGTCACCGGAATCCATTCATGCCATTGGACGTCGTCTTTGACGAGCTGGCTCCCATCGACTGGGAGCGGGCTCTACGGGCGGTTGCACCCTGCATTATCAACGTCGTGCGCCTCGAGAAGCAGAGGGACTTCGGTGGTGTTTAGGCGCCCTCTGCATGGGCATGTCCATGTCTCGGCGCAACATGACTGTTGGATCAAACTCGGACGGTGCAGATCCGTCCATCAGAAAGCACAAAGCGTGTGGGTGTGTTTGGTTGCATTCTCATCTCAATATAGTTGTTTCCTCTTCGTGTATTTTGTCAACCTACTAGTGTGGACTCATGCACCCTTCATGCACTCGCCAAACACCCAAAAGTGGGTCGAGAAGGGAACTTTTGCTCCCATCCGTGCACCCTTCATACACCGGTCTAACACTATAGAATGTGCTTCATATGGTTCATGTTTCGTGGAGTAATCAGTAGCACCATACTCTCCGTCTTGTTGTGGACCTAGTTCTGTTAACATTGATCTCACCGTTCATTCTCGATCGGACAGTCAAAAAAAGCGGTACTATGTTACATATAGGAGTAGTTGACATGCGCACAACACAGCAACAAGATTGTGTAGTACTGACGTATGAACCACTGCACATGCCTAGTAGTAGGAGCACTGTGTATGTTCAAGTGGTTGCCGTGTTTCGCACTTCTCCGTCGTAAGAGTGGAAACACTTGATGTAATCATTTTTTTCTTCAGAATGAAAAACAGTGGACACGCTCTACAGTGCGGATCCTCCTCCAGCCATGCACTAAATTACTCACTTTCACCGACGTGTGGGACAGCCAGCACCTGGGTCCACCAGCCATGCACTAAATTACTCTGTAGTAGAGTGACGGTAGACTACTCTACTCCGCAGTAATGCCCAATGAGCCGTCAAATCACAAAGCCCCCTCCTTTCCAGCAGTAAGTTGGACGGACGAAGCAACCATCATTTAACTCTTCTCTCTCAGCTTCCTCTCTTGAAGAAAACCCCCACTCGCTTCGCTTCTCCCTCATCTCGTTCCTCCTTTCACTCTTCTCTCTCAGCTTCCTCTCTTGGATGGACGCCGGAGCACCGGCCGACGTGATGTCTATGGCTCTGGCCAAAATCGTCGAGGCTCATGGTACGAAAAAGCGCAAGCACCCCGCCGAGACTACCGCAGACAAGCTCAAAGCCATCGCCCTGTCCAAGCCCCCCCTCTCCGGGATCCCTCATTAAGCAAGTCCAGGTAATGTCTCTTGTTGACGATCTTTTTCTCGATCTTGATCGTGTTTTTTCATCTAACACGCAGTACTAGTACTGGTAGTACAACTTTCTGGGTGATCTTGCATGTGATTTTAGTGTGCCAAATGACAGTTCTAAATTCCTCTTTTGACCAAAACATGCGAGAGGTTGACACTGATTTCTTATAGATTACTTTCAACTATTTCTCTCATCCTAAATTTCTTGTCTTAGATTTGTCTAGATACGGATGTATCTAATACTAAAATGTGACTTGATACATCCGTATCTAGACAAATCTAAGACAAGAATTTTGGGACAGAGGGAGTACTTTATGAACATCAATGCTACCTTTTAAGAGGGTATATTTGCCTCAGTAACTTGTGTTATGGATATTGCATGTATTCCCTCTGCTCTCATGCCTTTGAAGACATGTTCTAGTGTCTTTGTTCACTCATTTCTGTGCGTATATGTAGTCACATATGGAGTATAATATCGAAAATCATCTTATATTTCTGAACGGAGGTAGTAATGAAATATGGTTTTGTTTGAATTAGAACCAGGTCCACAGTGGAGATGAAGTTCTCAAAGTCATGCCGTGTGAACTGGAAGACCTGATGATGAGTTCTACTGCTAAACTATCCAGCTGCTGTGTCCTTGTCGCCACGTGTCCTGAACTAGTGTTTTCCTGTAGCATTGTTGTCAGGCGTGTTCTCGAGGCTGTACTTGACCACAACAATTTCCTGGTTGTGCCTTCGATTACGAAGGGTGTGGTTCTTGTAAAGCTTCCCAACAAATCTGATGCGGCCTGTCTTCATCATCATGTTTATGAGTGGAAATACCACTCTGTTTGGTTCTCCAAGGTTGACAAGATGCTGATGGTGCATGTAGACATCTCACACGAAGTCCATGGCCTAGTCAGTCATGCGGGGTTCATCCCGTATGTCGGTGGCAAGAAATAGTTTGCAGAGTTTAGTTAGTGCAACTTTGCTTGTATGTAGTAAGTACTATTGTTCAGTACTTGATTTGTGTTTCTGAACCATGTATTGTTTATTAGTACTGCCGCTTTTGGTGTGTGGTGAGTCCTGAGAATGGTCTATGTTAATGTCTGTCCACTCAATTCAGTCTGTACATTTTGAAGTATCCAGATCATATTTTTTGTGAGGACGGTTTATCAATTATGGTTACACTCCAATATCTGTATGCATTGCAGGATTTATCGCACCCACTAGGATTTCCAGTCCCATGGATGTTCGGTCCATACTATTTCTCACGACCTTTGGACTGTCTTTGCTTGTGGGAGTAGGCGGGGCCCCTACATGCCACGCCAGCGTGGTTGGACGCATCAATCTTCTATTTAGTACTTCAACATAGTGATTTCCTGGTAAGGATTCACTCGTGTCACATCAAGTAAATCTTATTGATTTACTGTCTAAATCTTATTGATTTAATGTCATGTTTTCTTTCTTTTCCTGCAATTTTACGATGCAGGTTTTGCCATGTGACATTCATCACAAAATAAACCGTTTGGTTTGCTCTACGATGGCTATTTTTGTAGGTTTCACTTCTTATGTCGTGTCAGTAACGAAGGTACCGTCCATCACTTATATTACTGGAAAAAATTGGATCAGTTTGTTGTCTGAGTACAAGCTGAATCCCTATGATGAACTGCAGTTTGGTTTAACAAAAACGCCTCAATTAGTCCTTCTCGCGTTTAAAAGAAATGAAGAAAAAAACTGGATCACGGTCACGGATCCTAGTCAAGTTAGAAAGCTGATCATAGCAGACCAGACACGATCGCCGCTGTCTCGCACAGATGGAGCACCGGCAGTTGCTCTAGCACTGACAGCGGCAGCAGCTCATTCTGATCCAGCTGAGGATTGGGCACCGATCGTGTCAGCGGATCAGTCTGATCTACCAGAGGATCGGGCATCGACACCGGCACCATCTCTACAAGGAGCACCATCTCCGGCAGCAGCGGTGGCTTCGGCACCTGCACCAACACTTGCACTTGCATTTGGTCCGGCCGTGCGGTTGCACTGCAACCTTGATGGGCTGCATTAGCACTTCATATACCAAAGTCCTTACAAAAACCGACATGTCCACCTTCTTGGTAAGCATTGGCCGCCCAAGTGCTTTGTTCTTTTTTCTTTCCATGTTGTTTCACATGATTCACTGTGTTCATCTAACTGTTTGGGTATGTCTTCTTGTTTTCAAACAGAGAATTCCTAGAGCAACGAGGGAGTCGTTCAACAATCTGGGCGACCGCGGCCAAGTTTCTCTTACCATGCGTAGCCTTGGTGTGAATGAACCTGCTCAATATACCGAAAGTACAAAGTATGGTCGCATGATGACTGATGCTAAAGGATGGTCAAGGTTCAAATCTAAATCATATCTTGCGGTAGGGGATGATGTCAAAATCGAACTTTCTCGGCAAGGAGAGCTGGTCCAAATCAACTTTGAAATTCTTCAAGATGCACGCAATCGCCGAACTGATCTATCCTCCGAGATTTTGATGTAATAATCGCATGGTGAAACAAGTGTCCTGTGTGTATAAGTAGTACGACAAGATTATTTATCACATGGTATATCGTTGATAGAATTGCAACTCGATTGCTAGTTAGTAATGGCTGCTCGATTTCATTCCAACAGCTGCCGTGCTTTATTCAATTTTGTGTATTCGCCTTGCGACAACATCTAAAACCACCGTAGTACCGATCGCTTGCAATATGAAAAGCGCTGAGGTAGAACACATGGGCCCCCAAACATGCAGGGTCGGCTCATGCCCAAAGTCCGTAACCGTGAGCCTATCTCGAGTATTATATTCTCACTGAACCCCCATAAAAAAGCTGAACCCCATAATGCCCGTGCGTTGCGGAGGGAGTATATTTCTCGGCAAGGTGAGCCTGTGATATAAAGATTCTTATATTTCTTTACGTAGGGAGTATCTCTGTCAAAAAATATATTTATGTGTAACTAGTTACTCCTGTCTTTCTACTTCCTTTCGCTGATATGTGGGGCAACCGGCAACGGGGTCCACGTGCCATATGCACAAATTAGAGTGCACAACTTCATGGTATACACACCCCGGTTGTAGCACCGCAGTAATGCCCATGAGCCGTCAAATCACAACCCCCCTTTCCAGCTTTAGCAGTAAGCTGGACGGACGAAGCGGCAATATTTCACCGGGCCTGACTCCCTTCTCCTCGCTCGCTTGTTCAGAGAAAACCCCGCCGGGCGATTGCATAGGGTTTTCTCATGGAGAACCAGTGTACTAATTCTTCATCCATGCCCGATAAATCCAAGTCCCTTGGTCGCAGGTAATCCTAGGATGGCAGCCGCCATTGCTGATGCATTTTTCTTCGTCTTGAATCTAGTGTGTTTCAATTCTGATTGCCCAAAGTGCGAGTACCCTACAGATTTCTGCGCCCACGGCGAGACGCCACACTTGTTCCTTCTCGTCCTACCATAGCATTTTGAAACACGCATAGTATGTTCCTAGAATCCTCTTCTCTATCCGGGAGGGTGGGGTTTTTTTGAACATGCTGTGTTCTCATATTATTTTTCCTGTAGTGTATTATTTGCTCTGCCAGAACACATGTACTCAAGATGCTCGGCCTTGCCATAACTGAATACACTAGTTTAATGGTCACAGTGAAGACAATCCATGGATATTGCTTCCGTGTTGGGTTCATGAACCAAGAAGATCACTGCTTTTTTTATGGCCGAACTTGGATAAACTTTCTCAAGTGTTACAGACTGAAAATTGGCGCACAAATGTTGCTGGAAATAGCAGAACCTGGTCTCATCTTCACTGCAATCTTCCACCCCGACGTCGTTCCAATTGTTCATCCATGTTAGTTTTGTATCTGGTTCTTGCTTGTTGCCTCGATTACTTCTTAATCCACCTATTACGTCTAACTAATCACAATTTAACTTTAGAAGTAGCAACAAATCTCTCATGAAGAGGCTACTTCTAACTAATATTGTCTTATAATTGGTGGCACGTGTAGGTTTTTTCATAGTTAAGCAGTCTGCTCGTTTGTTACTCTGTAATAACTTGGTTGTTACTAATGGCACTGAAGTTTACTGGATCGACATCCACATGTTCCTACACTTTATTGATCGTCTTGAGGTCCTTGTGGGGCGTTTCAATGGTGGAAGGCGACGTGGGATATGTGTGCCACTGCTGCACTCGTTGAACATGTCCAACTGTGTCGAGAAACTTATGGTACGAGTTGTTTTCTGTTATATATGTTGTTCATAAACTATTGCTTATACACATTTTTACAGCTGTGATCTTCTTGAAACAGAACTGCCGAAGTTCTATTGTTCCTATACAGATGCCTGACCATGGTCGGGTCAGACTTGCGCTTGGTCACAACATGATGTTTATGTCGACCTACTCAATTCCCCTTGGAGGCGAAAAGATAATTATTCGTGGGTGGTCTCAGATAATGAAGGCCCGTCCATCTTCGAGAATAGGATAGAAGATTATGTTCATGCTTTTCCATGGCTCTAAAGCGAACATCCTGTTTATTGACCACGTTGCGAGATGAAGCCACTTTCAGAAGGTTGTGGATGCGCGGGGTGGCGCATGGGCCTTGTCCCGGGGCTTGGCGGCCTCACCCTTGGTTAACTTTAGCCTGTAGGCAAAGTAGCACTATTCGAGGCATGCTTTGTACGGTTGAACCTATATAAGTACTCATACTGCTTTCAGCTTTGGTTGTTAAGTGCCCCTGCTGGTTTCAGTTAAGTACTCCTGCTGATTTTACAGTCTGTCGTGTTTCTTCAGTCCTGCCTTCCTCCAGCCGCCAAAACCAAACCAGCTCCGTGGCCGCTGCTTCGCCTCGCCGCGGTGGCTGCGCCTCAGACGCGCGCATCGCCCACCGTCTCCTAAATCGTTAACGCCGGCGTCCTCCAGCGCTTTAGTGCGCTTCGTCGCGCTGCCTCTCGCGTTGTCAACATGGTCAACAAACAATAGGAATCGGCGGAAATGCGTGGAGAGGATGACGAGGGCCCACCACGCCAAGTATGGAAAAATAAAATGCTTCCTCCTAGTGTTTTCACGACATCCGGAACCCATGACATTGTGAGCGATATAGTCAATAGACAAGAGAACAACACAAGATCGGCCGACACTGGGACGTAGCTACTCGAGCAGTATTTTTTTTGTTTGGTATTGTCGAGACGGGCAGGTTTGAACTGGGTCAGGCCCGTCTAGCCCAGGCTTATATTTTATGTTCACCATGTGACCAGCCCAGCTATTTTTTTTCTTTGTGCAAATGAGCCCAATTTATTTTTTCTGAGGAATACCCAATCTAGGCCTACTTATTTTTCTACGCCTTGAAAGTAATATGAAATGGGTTGTAAATATAAAAACAGATGACAAATTGGCAATTACTTTACAATTTCTGATTTTTTTCACATTTTCAGATTCCTATTTCACTGGGCATTAACCCAATTCAAATATATCTTCAAAGTACTTTAAATCTGGCTCGACATTTCGGTATTAAAAATAGTTTGGAACCCACAGAAATATGCGAAATTGGCCCTGGCAGACCAAAAACGATCGCAATAAATTGCAAAAGAAGTTGCCATGAGCTATATATAAATTATTAAAAAAAGATGGAGTGGTCTGACTTGTGGGCCTGTTTAGTTGACGCGTATGCAAGATTCTTTTAGTTATTATATACTACGTTAACAAACGATTCTAGCAGACGTAACCGTTGGATGTCAATCCAACGGCCGTCGTGTTTCTTCAATCTCTGATCTTCTTGCTCCAGCCACCAAAGCAGCGCCTGGACCGCTTTGCTCCCGCCTCCCGTGGTCGGCTGTCTTTGCCGCTGCAGCCTCAGCGCCCCCTACTACTCCCACCGCTGGCCAGGGCATCCCTCTACTCACCCACACCCCCTGTTATTCTACGGCGACGAAAACCTCACACCGCAGCCGAACCGGTGAACCCTCGTACTCCTCTCCGCGCGGGCTTCCACTGCCGCGTCTTCCCCGGCTCCGCGTCGTCCCCTTCCTAGGCCTCGCCGTCGTCCACCGCCGTGGTGCTCTCGGCGCGGCGTGGTCAATGTGGTCAATGACCGACTTCCATCGGAAGAGTATCAGACGTGGAGAGGCCGATACCGGTCCACGGCAGCCGCAAAGGAAGTGCCTCCTTATTACGCTGGAAAATAATTATTCCTCCACCGACAACTGGGACCCAATCGACGGGCCACCAGTATTTCGTGAAAAAACTTTCCCCGATCTTTGGGACCCATAGGTCGGGCCACCGTATTTCGCGAAAAAAAATGTTCCCCCCGCTGTCAGCTCGGACCCACCGGAAGTGCCTCCTTATTACGCACAAAAAAAATGAATACCCCCCTGCTAGCTGGGACCAACCTTGGTGGGAGGCTGACTTGTGGGCCTACTAAGTTGACTGGGACGGAGGCCTTTGTCAACTTTAGTCAATATATGAACGATTCTAGCTCCAGTGACAGTACGATGTCCATCCAACGGCCGTAGTGCTTCTTCAACCTCTGGTTGTAACATCCCAAATTTTCAATTTGGAATGTTATACATAGAGCATCATTGCATATCATATTTTTCATTGCATTTTGCTCGATCCTAGAAATTCTACACAACTCAAGGACCCACGGAGAGAGTTGGGGATTTTCGTTATTTCCATATTTGAGTTTTCTCAAAATTTGAAAATAGGATCATTTGATTTTAATTATTTTATCTTCAATTATTTCTACTATCAAAATATGAGAGAGGGAATAAAATGACTTTCCCAAAATAAAGAAATAATGAAGATTTAATAATAAAACCAAATAAGATTTTATTTTCGAGTTTTTCGCCTTTTTATTTGAATTTAGGAAAAATGTGTGTTCTTCAAAATTGCATTTAGGCCCCAAATAAAAGTTCATCTTGTCTGGCTTGATTTTAGAAGCCGGGGAAATTTTATTTCGGGATTTTTGGAGTCCGTTTAGTATTTCTTTTTATTATTTTTCTGCGCGTAATTATTTAAAAAAACGAACCGCCTTTGGGCCGTGCCCGAGCGGGACTCCGCTCGGGGGGCGCCTTTAAATAGCGCCGCCCGGCGCCCCCAGCCCACCCGAGCCACCCGCGCCCCCAGCCCACCCCGCGCCCCGGCCCACCCCGGGAAACCCTAACCCTAGCACCCGACCACCCCCCCCCCCCGCTGCCGCCGCCGCCCCAGCCTCAATCCGCGTGCCGCCGGTTTTTCTTAAAAACCGGGCGGTTTTTATTTCGGTTTTTTTAGATTCGTTTTTTATTAGTTTCAGTTTTTTTGGTTTAGGCTAACTAGCGGACGTTCGTCCGTTAGTTCGTTTAAACGAACGCGTTCGTCAGATTAGTTTAGTTAACGAACGTCTGTTCGTTAACCCGTTCATCGTATTTCTTTTTCTCGGATTTAATCCGCGATTTTTCTGATCGTGATTCCCGATCCGATTTTCGTTTTAGTATAAATTTTCGCTCGTTTGTCGGAATCAGGCGATTCAAGCGCCTGGAGTTTCGTCTCGAAATCCTCTTTCCGAATAATCTACTTAAACAAGTTTTTGCTTCTGTAAAATTTGACTTAGATCCAGATTAGTAAAACAAAGCTGTTTTCTTCCGCCGTTTGACTTTCGTTGCTTCGTTTGATTTGATTCTTTTTGCAAACCGGAGTTCTTAAGTTGAACTATCTGGTTAGGTCTATTTGAGTTTTACATGTGCATTAGATGAGTACTTATTGTATGCTTGTTTGTTTGTCTGCGATAGAATACCCGGAGTGTGCCGCATGTTACTTCGAGTCTCTAGGTTTCACGGATCATCAGCAAGGCAAGTAACACTTTGATCATACCTCTTCTCATACCCAGTTTTTATGCATTAGATCTATCCTCAAACATTGCATGATTAGGATCTAATTAAATTGTGGGTTTTGGGAAGTAGATTGAGGTAGTACCTATTACATGTTTTATTATCAAACCCTTGGGAGTTACTTCTACGTTTGCTTATTATGCCATGCTATGCTAGTAGACGTGGATTGTGTGAGTGAATCCATGACAGATGTGAGATTGTTATTTAATGGTTTATTTAAGGTGGCAACTTAAACACACATCCTGGGTGGATTGAGGCACCTGGTTTCTATCGAGGACTTGCTCAGATTTCTTGGGACCGCCACCCGTGCTCAAAGGGATCATGAGATTATTCAAACTAGAACTTCCGTGTGCAGCCACAAGCCATTATGGGCTCTGGCATAGCTGATTAAGTTGTGCGAACTCTTACGGGTAGACTAGCGAGATGTAGGGAAAGTAGGTGTACCGTTCTACCCACAAGTAAGGTGCTAGTGCTTCTGAAAGACTATTTCTCGGTCATCCGTTTCTCAAACATCAGGTAGTGCGAGAAATCGAACGGAGGCGATCGAGTCTTGTGGGGAAAAGTGCGCAAACCTCCGCAGAGTGTATAAACTAATCATGGTTAGCCGTGTCCCCGGTTATGGACATCTTGAGTATCTAGTACTTGGATTATCATGTGAATCTCATCATTTTACTCTAATTAATATTGTTGGGTTTTAATGAGTACTTTTAATTGGGATTGAGAATGCTGTCAACCATTCTCAATGTTTAACAACCACCATGATAGTTAAATAAATTTATTCCTTTGCAGTAGGGAAAAATTGGCTTTATGCAAAACTGTAACCATAGAGCTTTCCACCAGCCAAATATGCATGTAGTATAGGCTTATTATTCCAGTATTTTCTATGTGTTACATTGCCAGCATATTCCATGTGCTGACCCGTTTTCGGGTTGCAACGTTTCATGTTGCAGACTTTTCAGACAACGAGTAAGGTGTTGCCGTTGGAGTTGATGGACTCGCTTATTCTTCCAAGCCTTCCGCTGTTATCGTAATTAGATGGCCTTAAGCCATATTTGATTTTATTAAGTTCTCTCTTGAGACATTCAATTGTAATAAGTGTGTGATTGCTACTCTGTTATAAATCCTCCGAGTCTTTGTGTGGTGTCGGCATTCTTGATCCGGGGATGACACCGAGCACGCAGATCGAGACTATTTGAGGTCTGGTCCCTACAAAGATGGTATCGAGCACATCTTGTTGTAGAGACCACGACCATTAAGCTAAAGCCCTAGATCACTACTCTCTCTTCTCATTTCTAACTCCTCATCTTTTCTACTCTTTTAGGATGACGTGGCGAGGATCAAGTTCACCCAGCCGGATGAAGATACACCCTTCGGACGACACCTGAAGGAAGTCACTAAGTACCTTAACATCGGATTACCAAGTTTCACCGGGACCTACAATTCCACTTTACCCGAAGAAGAGCGCTGGAAGATTCAAGCTCAAGTTCCGGGAAAGACATTTGCGCCAATCACGGAGCCCATAGAGTGTGTTTTCAATGCACCAACCTAGAGTCTGGGAAAGAGCATGGCAGCTCACATAACCATGGGACGCATTGGAGACGTTTACAAAGAAGACCTCAAGGGTACTATCTACCAGATTTGCGGGCGCCGAGATGAACAGTGGGAGATAGTTGGCACTAAGAAGGATCGATCCATTGCAGCTTTCATCCAGGAGTTAAACCAGCACATTCGACGCCAGGAGAACCGGATGTCTTGTGAACATGATGGAGTTGAAGACAGCAAAAGCCAAGATTATTGAACTAGAAGGAGAACGAAGGCCACTCCGCAAGGACTACATGGAGGAGATTGTAGCTTTAGTGGGACAAAGCGGCGATCTTAAGGAGAAGATTGAAGAACTCATGGGAAATCCGGCACCGGAGGAGAAGATGAAGATTGCACCTGTCCAGAGAACTACATCATCATCGACGACACCGATTCCGATCCTAGTGATGAAGATTACGAAGATGAAGCTGGAGCAGATATCATGGAGTCTTCATCGGAACAGTTTTTCTAGTTGACCACCATAACAGTAGTAAATTTCCCCCATTATAATTAGTTTTAGTTCCAGCACTTTGTAACGATAGGTAGACCGTTGTATGCCCTTGTTTGAATTGATTGGAGTGATATTGTGTGATTTTTGTCTCATGTGCATATGGGTAGTGTTTCTCTTTAGACCTCATTCTATTCTGAACTCTCGTCTTTTCTTAAACCCCTCAGATGCCTCCGAGACGCGACCCCGGATTTGTTTTTCCGCTAGAGATCACTCAGTTGATTCAGCAGCAGAGTGCCTTGATTCAAACATTGGTACAGAACCAAGGCAACAACAACAACAACAACAACAACAACAACAACCCACCACCACCACCACCTGTTGACCATTTGACCCGTTTCTTAAGGCTGAATCCGCCGGTGTTTTCCAGTAGCACCGAGCCGATTGTTGCAGATGATTGGCTCCGTAAGATAGGGAGGGAGTTGACCACTGCAGGATGTACAGATGGAGAAAGGGTTAAATTTGCACATCATTTCGAAGGACCCGCAGCTGACATGGTGGGAGAATTTTACAGCCACTTACCATGTAGACACTGTCACATGGGATCAGTTTCAGCAAGCTTTCCGTACTGCCCATGTTTCAGCAGGAGCTATGGCCATGAAGAAGCGTGAGTTTCGCAGCTTGCACCAAGGAGGACGGACAGTTGGCCAGTATGTGGATGATTTTAGTAAGTTAGCACGTTATGCCCCAGATGACGTTGCTACAGATGGAGCTAAGCTGGAGAAGTTTCTAGAAGGACTGAATGATGAGCTGAGAATGCAGTTGATGGTAGCCACCTTCATTAACTACCAGGAGTTAGTAGATCGTGCTCTTATGATTGAAGGGAAGCAGCAGCAGATTGACTATCGAAAGAGGAAGTATGGACAGGGGAAGAATAACTCTGGAGCTCAGCAGAAACTTCGCTTTACCCCAAAGACAGGAGGACAATTTCGGCATACCCATGGAGGAGGTAGCTCGCACAACCATAATGGCACCAAGAATGGGAACGGGAATGGAGGAAGCAATGGACAAAACCGCACCAACCCGTCAACACCATCCAAGGTAGACCTGAGCCACATCACTTGCTTTAAGTGCCGCAAGACTGGGCATTATGCAAATGATTGTCAAGAAGGCCAAAATGTAAATGGCAATGGAAGCTCAGGAAAGAAGCCGAACCCTTTCAACAGAGGACAAGTGAACCACGTTACCGTGGAGGAGGTTGAAGCTCAGCCAGATGCAGTAATAGGTAAGTTTTTGGTTAAGTCATTTACTACAGTTGTTCTTTTTGATATTGGTGCATCGCATTCATACATATCAAGGGGATTTGTGGATAAGTTTAGCCTGCCACTAGAACTCTTAAGACACCCATGCTAGTAAGCTCACCGGGAGCAGAGTATAGGACCAATCAAGGATGTTTTCAAGTGCCATTAAGTATAGGGAGGCATGTTTTCCCAACGGATTTAATTATATTGGAATCCCAAGGTTTGGATGTCATTCTGGGTATGGATTGGTTGTCGATGTATGGAGGAAACATCGATTGCGCCAGTAAGACAATTTTGCTTACGACACCCGAAGGAAGGAGAATCAAGTATGTATCACGGCATGAGCCGAGAAGGGCACATGTAAATTCCTTATCAGGAGTTGTGCAGGAAGAAGTACCAGTGGTAAGGGATTTCCCCGATGTGTTTCCGGAAGAGTTGCCAGGCATGCCACCGGATAGAGACATTGAGTTTCTGATTGAACTCTTGCCGAACCTTTGGGCCGATATCTAAGAGACCGTATAGGATGCCAGCCAAGATTTGGAGGAAATTAAGAAGCAAATTAAGGAGTTACTGGATAAAGGTTTTATTCGCCCAAGTTCTTCGCCTTGGGGATCACCAGTACTTCTAGTGGAGAAGAAGGATGGATCATTAAGAATGATTGTGGATTATCGAGGATTGAATGAAGTAACCATTAAGAACAAGTACCCACTACCGATGATCAATGACTTGTTTGACCAATTGCAAGGAGCTAAGGTGTTTTCCAAGATCGATTTGCGATCAGGGTACCACCAGTTGAAGATTCGAGAGCAGGATATACCTAAGACGGCTTTTACCACTGTGCACGGCTGTATGAGTATAAAATTATGTCATTTGGTCTGACTAACGCACCTGCCTATTTTATGAACATGATGAACAAAGTGTTTATGGTGTTTTTGGATAAGTTCGTCGTGGTGTTCATTCATGATATTTTGGTTTACTCGAAGAATGATGAGGAACATAAGGAACACTTGCGTTTGGTACTCGAGAAGCTCAGAGAACATCAGTTATATGCCAAGTTCAGCAAGTGTGAGTTTTGGTTGAAGGAAGTTGGATTTCTTGGACATGTTATATTCGGAGAAGGTATAGCGATGACCCCACTAAAGTTGTCCTTTGTAACAAATTGGGAAGCGCCAACAACAGTTGGAGAGATCCGGAGTTTCCTTGGACTCGCAGGATACTACCGGAGATTCGTTGAGAATTTTTCAAGGATTGCGAAGCCTATGAAAAAATTGTTGAAGAAGGATACCGAGTTCATTTGGAATGAGGAGTGTGAAGCTAGTTTCCAAGAGTTGAAGAAATGTTTGGTTACCTCACCAGTGTTAATTCTGCCAGATCAGACCAAGGATTATGAGGTGTATTGTGACGCTTCACGAAGAGGACTTGGAGCAGTGCTTATGGAGGAGGGAAGAGTTGTTTCGTATGCTTCACGACAGCTTAAGCCTCATGAGCTAAACTATGCCACACATGATTTGGAGTTAGCAGCCGTAGTGCATGTGTTGAAAACTTGGAGACATTTCCTCATTGGGAACCATTGTGAGGTGTATACGGATCATAAGAGTTTGAAGTACATCTTCACACAGAAGGAGCTAAATCTCAGGCAGAGGAGATGGTTGGAGCTCATCAAAGATTACGATATGAGATTACATTATCACCCCGGAAAGGCTAACGTTGTAGCAGACGCGTTGAGCCGTAAGAGTCACGTCAACACACTAATGACGGGAGAAATACCAAAGGAGTTAGCCGAGGATCTTCGAGAGCTATGTTTGGAAATAGTTCCGAGAGGCTATGTAGCAGCATTGGAGATTCAGTCAACCTTGATGGACAAGATCAGGGAAGACCAGAAGACTGACAAAGAGATTGCCTCTATAAAGGAGAGGATGAGCGAAGGAAAAGCTAAGGGATTTCGTGAGGATGAGCACGATACCCTATGGTTCGAAGACGGTGTTTATGTGCCCAATGACCAGGAGATCAGGAAGTTGATCCTACAAGAGGCACATGATTCGCCATATTCGATTCACCCAGGAAATACCAAGATGTATTTGGATTTGAAGAATACTTTCTGGTGGACCGGAATGAAGAAGGACATTGCAGAGTACGTAGCAGTTTGTGATGTATGTCAGCGGGTGAAGGCAGAACATCAGAAACCAGCAGGATTGTTACACCCATTGCCTATACCCGAATGGAAGTGGGATAAACTAGGTATGGATTTCATCATGGGATTGCCCAGGACTCGTTGAGGCTATGACTCGATTTGGGTTGTAGTCGATCGTTTGACGAAGGTAGCTCATTTCATTCCAGTAAAGACTACCTACAACAGTGCCAAATTGGCTAAGATATACATGACCAGGATTGTATGCTTGTATGGAGTTCCGAGGAGTATCATATCAGATAGAGGAATCCAATTCACCTCAAAGTTCTGGAAGCAGTTGCACGAAACTTTGGGAACCCTGCTGGAGTTTAGCACAGCTTTTCATCCACAGACAGATGGACAAACCGAGAGAGTCAACCAAATTTTGGAGGATATGCTTAGAGCTTGTGCTTTGGATTATGGATCAAGTTGGGATGACAACTTGCCATATGCGGAGTTTTCTTATAACAACAGTTACCAAACCAGTCTGAAGATGGCACCTTTCGAAGCCTTGTACGGAAGGAGGTGCAGGACCCCGTTGTTGTGGGATGAAGTTGGAGACCGCCAGTTGTTTGGACCGGATTTGATTAAGGTGTATGAATGGAAAGTAAAGTTGATTCGCGATAGGCTCAAGGTAGCCCAGTCAAGATAGAAAAGTTATGCGGATTCAAAACGCAAGGAGACAGAATACGAAGTCGGAGACAGAGTTTATCTTCAAATATCGCCGCTTCAAGGAGTTAAGCATTTTGGAGTTAAGGGAAAGTTAGCGCCCCGATTTGTAGGACCTTATCGTGTTTTGGAACGCATGGGAGAAGTTGCGTACAAGTTGGAACTACCCGAAGGATTGTCAGGAGTTCATGATGTGTTTCATGTTTCTCGGTTGAAGAAGTGTCACGCAGAGATGGCTGATATACCATGAGAGATACAAAGTGCCACCGAAGTGATTCAGTTGAATGATGATTTGACCTATGAGGAGAAACCGGTTAAGATTACGGAGTATGCCGGCCAGTCACCCATGACAAGGTCATTAAGTTTTGCAAAGTTCAGTGGAGCCACCAGACTGAGGATGAAGCCACCTGGGAGCGAGAGGAAGATTTGCTTAAAGACCACCCTCACCTACTTTCTACCCAACCTGAATCTCGAGGGCGAGATTCATCTTAAGGGGGTAGGTTTGTAACATCCCAAATTTTCAATTTGGAATGTTATACATAGAGCATCATTGCATATCATATTTTTTGTTGCATTTTGCTCGATCCTAGAAATTCTACACAACTCAAGGACCCACGGAGAGAGTTGGGGATATTCGCTATTTTCATATTTGAGTTTTCTCAAATTTTGAAAATAGGATCATTTGATTTTAATTATTTTATCTTCAATTATTTTTACTATCAAAATATGAGAGAGGGAATAAAATGACTTTCCCAAAATAAAGAAATAATGAAGATTTAATAATAAAATCAAATAAGATTTAATTTTGGAGTTTTTCGCCTTTTTATTTGAATTTAGGAAAAATGCGAGTTTTTCAAAATTGCATTTAGGCCCCAAATAAAAGTTCATCTTGTCTGGCTTGATTTTAGAAGACGGGGAAAATTTATTTCGGGATTTTTGGAGTCAGTTTAGTATTTATTTTTATTTTTTTTATGCGCGTAATTATTAAAAAAAGCAGCCTTTTGGCGTGCTGGCGGGACTCCGCTCGGGGTGCCTTTAAATAAGCGCCGCCCGGCGCCCTAGCCACCACGCCCGGCCCACCCAGAAACCTAACCCTAGCGCCCGACCCGCCGCCGGCCGGATTCATGGGACCTCGCCCGCCATGCCGAGGTTCGCCTCTGCCTCGATCCGCGTGCCGCCGAGGTTCGCCGCTGCCTCGTTTTTTATTAGTTTCAGTTTTTTTTTGGTTTAGGCTAATTAGCGGACGTTCGTCCGTTAGTTCGTTTAAATGAACGCGTTCTTCAGATTAATTTAGTTAACGAACGTCCATTTGTTAACCCGTTCGTCGTTTTTCTTTTTCTCGGATTTAATCCGCGATTTTTCTGATCGCGATTCCCGATCTGATTTTCGTTTTAGTATAACTTTTCGCTCGTTTGTCGGAATCAGGCGATTCAAGCGCCTGGAGTTTTGTCTCGAAACCCTCTTTCCGAATAATCTACTTAAACAAGTTTTTGCTTCTGTAAAATTTGACTTAGATCCAGATTAGTAAAACGAAGCTGTTTTCTTCCGCCGTTTGACTTTCGTTGCTTCGTTTGATTTGATTCTTTTTGCAAACCGGAGTTCTTAAGTTGAACTATCTGGTTAGATCTATTTGAGTTTTACCTGTGCATTAGAAGAGTACTTATTGTATGCTTGTTTGTTTGTCTACGATAGAATACCCGGTCGCCACTTTGTTACTTGAGTCTCTAGGTTTCGCGGATCATCGCCAAAGGCAAGTAACACTTTGATCATACCTCTTCTCATACCCAGTTTTTATGCATTAGATCTATCCTCAAACATTGCATGATTAGGATCTAATTAAATTGTGGGTTTTGGGAAGTAGATTGAGATAGTACCTATTACCTGTTTTATTATCAGGACTTGCTTTCTATCACACACATCTGGGTGGATTGAGGCACCTGCTTTCTATCAGGACTTGCCTGTATTTCTTCGGACCGCCACCCAGGCTCAAAGGGATCATGAGATTATTCAAACTAGAACTTCCGTGTGCACCCACGTGCCATTATGGGCTCTGGCATAGTTGATTAAGTTGTGCGAACTCTTACGGGTAGACTACCAGATGTAGGGGAAAGTAGGTGTACCGGTCTACCCACAAGTAAGGTGCTAGTGCTTCTGAAAGACTATGTCTCGGTCATCCGCTTCTCAAACATCGGTAGTCTGAGAAATCCAACGGAGGCGATCGAGTCTTGTGGGGAAAAGTGCGCAAACCTCTGCAGAGTGTATAAACTAATCATGGTTAGCCGTGTCCCCGGTTATGGACATCTTGAGTATCTAGTACTTGGATTATGATGTGAATCTCATCATGTTACTCTAATTAATATTGTTGGGTTTTAATGAGTACTTTTAATTGGGATTGAGAATGCTGTCAACCATTCTCAATGTTTAACAACCACCATGATAGTTAAATAAATTTATTCCTTTGTAGTAGGGAAAAATTGGCTTTATGCAAAACTGTAACCATTGAGCTTTCTACCAGCCAAATATGCATGTAGTATAGGCTTATTATTCCAGTATTCTCTATGTGTTACATTGCCAGCATATTCCATGTGCTGACCCGTTTTTGGGCTGCAACGTTTCATGTTGTAGACTTTTCAGATGACGAGTAAGGTGCTTAAGTCGTGGTTCTATACTCAGTGATGCCGTTGGAGTTGATGGACTCGCTTATTCTTCCAAGCCTTCCGCTGTTATCGTAATTAGATGGCCTTAAGCCATATTTGTTTTTATTAAGTTCTCTCTTGAGACATTCGATTGTAATAAGTGTGTGATTGCTACTCTGTTATAAATCCTCCGAGCACAGAGATCAGACTGTTTGAGGTCTGGTCGCTACACTGGTCTTCTTGCTCCAGCCGCCCAAAGCAGCGCCGGTCATGCCGCCTGCTCCTGCCACCCGTGGCCGGCTGTGATGCCGCGGAGGCCTCACCGCCCCCTACTACTCCCACCGCTGCCAGGCCATCCCTCTACGCACCCACACCCCCTGTTATTCTACGGCAACGGCAGCCTCACACCGCAGCCGAACGAGTGAACCCTCATACTCCTCTACGCGTGGGCATCCACTGCCGTGTCTTCCTCGGCTCCGCGTCGTCCCCTTCCTAGGCCTCGCCGTTGTCCACCACCCTGGTGCTCTCGGCGCGGCGTGGTCAACGTGGTCAAGGAATGGCTTCCATCGGACGTGGACCGTACGTGGAGAGGCTGATAGCTGGGTCCACGGCCGCAGCATAGAAGTGCCTCCTTATTACGCGCAAAATAATTATTCCTCCACCTGACAGCGGGGACCCACCGGATAGGCCACCGTATTTCACGAAAAAATGTTTCCCCCTGTCTGCTGGGACCCACCAGCTACATCTTCGCACGCAAGGAAGTGCGTCCGAAAAAAAATGATTCTCCCCCTGACTGCTGGGACGCACTAGCTACATCTTCGCACGCAAGGAAGTGCCTGACAGTCGGGACCCACCTGGTCGAAGCGTACGTAGCGTTGTCATTACAGTCGCGAACGTAATGCGTACATCTTGGTCGATGTAGAGGCGGCGCACGCGTGCCGTAGATGTAGAAGCGCACGCGTCGTAGTAGAGGCGCACACGTAGCATGTACACGCACGCATGTTGGCGAGGGTGCAAGAAAGAAAATCTGACCACGCGTCACGTACATACGGCAGGGTCTCTAACGCGTATCGGCGCGCTCATTACATGGCTGGGTCGGAACGGAGAAACAGCGTCGTGGTCGTGTTCATGGGGAGCCAACCGGCTGGGTCGGAACAGAATGCGTGGTCGTGTTCATCGGGAGGGCTTGGACGGAACAGGCAATGGAAACGAGCCCTGACATACCGCACAACGGAGGAAACGGCCTTGTCTTCGACCGGCCATGTTCGAAACAGGGTCCTGTTGATCGGGAAGGGCTTGGCGTACCGCAAAACGGAGGAAACGGACCTCCTACGGTCGAAACGGGGGTCCTGTTGATCGGGAGGGGTGTGGCGTACCGCAAAACGGAGGAAATGGACCTCCTACGGTCGAAACGGGGGTCCTGTTGATCGGGAGGTGTGGCTTACCGCCAAAAGCAGGCAAAATGGACTTGTATTGGGCGCTACGGTCGAAGCAGGGGGGTGTGGCGTACCGCAAAATGGGACTCCGCGAGATATTGTTCATCTCCACCGTCGACCTTCTCCAGCCTCCACGGGCTACCTTCGACCTCCTCCAGCCTCCACCGCGCGCTACTCCACCGGCTACTGTTCAACCACCCTCCACGGGCACCCCTCCACCATCTACTGTTCATCCAGCCCTCGACACCACGGGGTCCTGTTCAACCACCCCTCCACGGCCACCCCTCCACCGTCTACTGTTCATCCAGCCCTCCACACCACGGGTTCCTATTCATCCAGAGGCAACACCACCGCTCACTCTTCATCCAACCCCCCCCCCATAGCGATCACTTGTTCATCCCAGGCGGCATCGATCGGCTTGATTAGCAGCGATGGCGAAGGAATCACTCCATCGGGTTCAGTTAACAGCCATCGATCGATCGCTCGGGTTCAGTAACCCGTAGCCTGTAGTGCAATCGCTCGGGTTCAGTTAGAGCCCAACCCCTCGCTTGGCTTCAGTTAAAACCAACGCCTTGCACACACGCGCATACGTACGAGAGAAACGCGCATCGCTCGGCCCCCGACCTCCCACCGTAACCGGCAACTCCCCGAAATTTTCCTCCCCCTCGCTTCTACCACGGTTTTTTCCGTCATGGACGGCCCAAAGAATGTCATGCAGCTGCGTCTCCGGGCCGCCCAGGACGAAAAGCCCATTTTCTGTCATGATTTTTTGTCATAGAAGTAGGAGCCTACCACATCTATGATGATACCAGGTTTTTTCACAATTATCGTCATAGAAGTGTCATACGTATGACAGAAAAAAATTTCGTTTGGCCCAAAATGTCACGGATGTGTCTTTTTTTTGTAGTTTATGATAGAACAACTGCTAGCTAATCCATATGGAAGAGATGGAACCGAACATCCTGATATGCACTTGATATATGTAGAACAAATTTGTGGATTGTTCAATCTTGTAGGTTTACCCAGAGATGAAGTTATGAAAAAGGTTTTCCCTTTATCTTTGAAGGGAAAAGCATTGGCATGGTATAGGCTATGCGATGATATTGGATCTTGGAATTGGAATCGATTGAAATTGGAGTTCCACCAAAAAATTTATTCTATGCATCTATTTATCGTGATCGAAATTATATATATAATTTTTGGCCTTGTGAAGTGATACGTCCATTTTGCATCATGCTTTTACATCGATATTTATTGCATTATGGGCTGTTATTACACATTATGTCACAATACTTATGCCTATTCTCTCTTATTTTACAAGGTTTACACGAAGAGGGAGAATTCCGGCAGCTGGAATTCTGGGCTGGAAAAGGAGCAAATATTAGACACCCTAGCCGCGAGGGGCCCACACCCTAGCCGCGAGGGTGGGGGCGTGCCCTACCCCCCTGGGCGCCCCCTGCCTCATGGGCCCCCTGGCAGGCCTCTGGTGCCCATCTTCTACTATATGAAGTCTTTCACCCTGGAAAAAATCAAGAGGAAGTTTTGGGGACGAAACACCGCCGCCACGAGGAGGAACCAATCTAGGGCTCTGGCAAAGCTGTTGTGCCGAGGAAACATCCCTCCGGGAGGGGGAAATCGTCACCATCGTCATCACCATCGATCCTCTCAGCGGGAGGGGGTCAATCTCCATCAACATCTTCACCAACACCATCTCCTCTCAAACCCTAGTTCATCTCTTGTATCCAATCTTTGCCCCAAAACCTCAGATTGGTACCTGTGGGTTGCTAGTAGTGTTGATTACTCCTTGTAGTTGATGCTAGTTGGTTATTTGGTGGAAGATCATATGTTCAGATCCTTTATGCATATTAACACCCTTTGATTATGAATATGAATATGATTTGTGAGTAGTTACTTTTGTTCCTGAGGACAAGGAAGGGCAGTACCCAAGCACCGGTCCACCCACATATCAAATTATCAAAGTAATGAACGTGAATCATATGAGCGTGATGAAAACTAGCTTGACGATAATTCCCATGTGTCCTCGGGAGCGTTTTCCTTTATATAAGAGTTTGTCCAGGCTTGTCCTTTGCTACAAAAAGGATTGGGCCACCTTGCTGCACCTTATTTACTTTTATTACTTGTTACCCATTACAAATTACCTTATCACAAAACTATCTCATTACCGATAATTTCAGTGCTTGCAGAGAATACCTTACTGAAAACCTCTTGTCATTTCCTTCTGCTCCTCGTTGGGTTTGACACTCTTACTTATCGAAAGGACTACGATAGATCCCCCATACTTGTGGGTCATCATGAAGGAGAAAGTATCGCTCTATCTTGGGGGAGGCTTAAGTCCATGTTATATTCATGCCCCAATCATGAGCTCCGAAGAGAAATTATTATCCAGAACTTTTATGCTCGGCTTTCTCGTAATGATCAAACCATGCTTGATACTTCTTGTGCTGGTTCATTAATGAAGAAGACTGTTGAATTCCGGTGGGATCTTTTGGAAACGCAACTCTGAAGATTGGGAACTCAACCAAGGTAAAGAGTCAGGTATTAAGCTTAAGTATGATTGTGTTAAATCTTTTATGGATACCGATGCTTTTCAAAAGTTTAGAACTAAATACGGACTTGACTCTGAGATAATAGCCTCGTTTTGTGAATCATTTTCTACTCATGTTGAACTCCCTAAAGAGAAGTGGTTTAAATATCACCCACCTATTAAAGAAGAAATTAAAGAACTGGTACCAGTAATAGAAGAAACTATACTTTATAATGTTGATCCAATTGTTCCTTCTGCTTATGTTGAGAAACCACCTTTCCCTGTTAGGATAAAGGAACATGCTAAAGTTTCAGCTGTGGTTAACAAAAGCTATATTAGAACACCTAAACCTAATGAACAAATAAAAGTAGAACCTAGTATTGCTATGTTTAAAGATCTCTTGGAAGAAGATATATATGGGCATGCTATTTACTTCTATGAAGAAGTTGCTAGAATTGCCAAACCTGATAAAAAGGATAAACATAGACCTGTTGTTGGCATGCGTGTCATCTCAGTTAAAATAGAAGATCACTGTTATCATGGTTTATGTGACATAGGTTCTAGTGTGAGTGTTATCCCTTACACCTTATATCAAGAAATTATGAATGACATAGCACCCGCAGAGATAGAAGACATAGATGTTACTATTAAACTTGCTAATAGAGACACTATATCACCAATCAGGATTGTTAGAGATGTTGAAGTCTTGTGTGGGAAAATAAAATAACACTACAAAAAAAAGACACATCCGTGACATTTTGGGTCGAACATAATTTTTTTTGTCATGCTTATGACACTTCTATGACGATAACTGTGACAAAACCCGATATCATCATAGATGTGGTGGGCTCCTACTTCTATGACAAAAAATCATGATAGAAAATGGGATTTTCGTCCTGGGAGGGCCAGAGACGCAGCTACATGACATTCTTTGGGCCGTCCATGAGGAAAAAACCATGGTAGAAGCGAGGGCACGGAAAATATCGGGGAGTTCCCAGTACGGTGGGTGGTCGGGGGCCGAGCGATATGCGTATTTCTCTCATACACGTACACGCGTGGGTGTGAGGTGTTGGGCTCTAACTGAACCCGAGCGAGGCGTTGGGCTCTAACTGAACCCGAGTGATTGCATCAAGACGCTACGCCAAGCATCGAACCCGAGCGATTGATTGATCCCTTAACATTAGCGAACCCGATCGAGCAATCTGCCCGGCTCCGGCCGTTGTGAATTTACCTCCTATAGTAACTACGTTGAAGCACCTAAAAAAATTTAACTATGTTGACAAACCCATGGGCCCCAACGTCAGTATAGCATTAGGAGGAAGTATTTTTTCGATGAGGCACTTGCTTGCGTACGGCCATAGACCTGGTGGGTCCCGGTATACGCCTCTCCGCATGATCCTCTCCAGATTCCTCTCGTTTGTTCAGCATGTTCACAACGGCAGACAGCGGCACCGCGGAGAGCACAAAAAGGCGCATGAGGAGATCGGACCACATGAGGCAGTGCCTTATTTGTAACGGAAGTACTGAACTAGCCCAGTGGCCAAGTGACACTACCCGACAGCTGTTCCGCCCGGGTTCGATTCCACCTAATGCAAGGAAAATATCTCCAATTTTTTTGCCTCTTCCATTATTGACATGTGGTCCCCATTGTCATCTATTCACACCACGTCCAACACTTGCCAGAACTTCCTCCCTCGTTTTCTCTGTTTTTCGCACACTCACTACTAGGGAAAACCCTAGCAATAGCGCGGGTATTTTGCATATCAGTAGCGCGGGACGTCGCGCTACTGATAAGGCGCTACAGCTAATGTGTAGCAGTAGCGCCTGTCATCCCACGCTACTGCTATACATGGACAGCTGTAGCGCGCTTTGGTGAAGAGCGCTGCTGCTAATATCTGCTGCAATTTTTAGAGGGAAGCGCTACTGGTAAGGCAACGCTACTGCTAACTTTGTTCCACTCGCTACTGCTAGTTTTATTAGTTTTTTTCTGCATATTTTTTTGTATTTGAATAGGCTTTATACAATAATCTTTAGCATATCATACACATACAAATGTAATCATAGCATATACATACACCTAGTCTCATCAAATCATGTCATCATCATAATCATCATCCAAGACAAAGTGGTCTCTCGTCATCATCTCGAAAATAGTGATACAAGTCTCGATTACTTGCAACTACATCGTCATCCATATCTAAACAATGATATACGCGAGAAGAGCTATCACTTTGAGTGAGAGCGGAACTATGCGACGACATGAGTTCGTAGCCCTCTCTCGCATTAGCGTGAACCTAAACTAACTCTGCATGTCGCTCGAAGCTGAAACCGGTACACCTGGGCCTGACACTCCGGGCACTCGACGTATATATACTCCTGGCATAGCACTTCTTCCCCATCGATGATCTATGCACCTGCATCGTCACATGAGTCGATGATATGCAACAAATGTAGTTGAGCAACAGAAAGAGACAGACTTGGCATAAATAGAAGCAACATATCATAAGCATAAATAACAAAGTTGATCGTACCCAAAATGCCCTAACTAGAGTGATCGTCGCTAGTCGAGGAGGACGGTTTAATTGCATCACAAATAAAGTTTCGTCGTGCATAACTGAAAGTTTCGTCATACGGAAAGTATGGACTAAACGGACACATTGTCATATATCTACAATCACTCCAACATGTCTTGCCATCCATCCAAGTCAGGGAGATAGTCCCCGAGCCTAGTGAAAGGCTTCAGGTCGTGATGCTGAGAGGCTACCCGTGTTCGGATGTCTTCCCGTGACATTTGTCCTTCCTCGTAGAACATTCCTGTTTTTTCGACGACCTCCTTCATGATGATTTGGGCAAGTCCACGCTACATGTAATAGAACTCAGCTCGAAGTCAATGATCCTCGATATCTCCTACATTCTTTGCCCATTGCAGAATATGGGCATCGCCGGATGTACGTGACATGAGAAGGTTCTGGCAATCCCGTCTATACTCCAGCATGTGGTGTAGGACATAGAATCCATCATTAAGAGAATCACTCGGTTACTGGATGCAGCAGAAGTCGGTCTTATGGCCGAAGGCGAGCCTGCCGCCCCTTCTCTTCTTGTCCTTGACCTCTCCACCCCGTGCTTTGTAGTAACACATAGCACTGTCGAGAACATCCTTGATGTGGGTGTAATCCTTTTTGTTAATGTTCTTCGACGAGTCCAAGTAAAAAGCGTGGGAGTATCAGGGGTAGAGTATGATGAGGACGGCACGCCCGCCGCTGCGCAAAATAAGTACACCTCAAATTAATTAGCCTCCACCGTGCAAATGAATGATTGAAATTGAAGGAAGGATATCCGCGCGGATGACTTACAGGGGATGATAAGGCACGAGAATTGCCTGCTTGTCCTTATTGGCGAGCATGAAATCGACGATGTATTCCCTCACGTATTCACGGTGCTTTGCGCAGACTCCCAAGAAGCCCTCGTGCATGAAGTACGGGTCAGCGACACAGATATGAGGTTTCTTCTCAACCCCGATGATGTAGTTCATGTGCAAGGCATAAAGGCGGAGAAACCTAAAATCCAGCTCCTTCACGCGAAACATTTCAAATATGTAATCAAATCGAAGGAAGAACTTATCCATGGGGAAGAAGTCGACGTACAACAATTGTCGCGGAACGTTAACCACGTAGAGTGGGTATCCTGGATCTTTCGAGGAGATGAGGCCTTTCTCTATCCGCAACACATCGTCATGAAGTCTCCTTAGATCGCCGAATCTGGCCCCTAGCGCTGCTGCAGGTAGGATTGGTTGACTGGGGATATGCCATTTATCTGCACCAGGGATATCTATACGGTCTTGAACCCGAGGCTACTGAGGCGGCTGGATTATAGAATCGGCTTTCTTGCCTTTCCTCGGTCTCTTCCTAGGCTTCATTGCCGGTAGGTCGTCTATAATACGTTGAGCCTCCAAAGACGGCAATTCAGGCACCGACTCATGACGCTCAAACCCTGAGTAGGCGCCAGTACAGACATACTGTTGTGTGCCATCGTCATCCTCATCCTCATCCATGGCGAAATCATCAACGACTAATGGAGCCTCTTCCTTACACCGTCCGCTATCACCCAACCCGACACCCGACACTAATTGGGTAGGTGGGGTGCTGATGTTCATACCTTGCTGAGGCTGCGTGCTCGTGGGTGTGCTCCCGGCCACCTCCAGACGAAGCAGACTCTTTGGCCACAACAGGACCCTCCCATTGCAACAATTACCAAGCCGCCGCGGGGTCTCGTCGTCATCCCCCACTAGTACCAGAGGAGGCAAATTCTCGTGGCCCAGTTTGACACTGGCCACGGAAACCTTGAAGACATTCGGGGGGATCGGCCGGCTGTGGAACAATCGTTCCTTCGGCTACATTATCGTCGCCTTCCCCACGTCCACCTTCTGGTCGCCGATGGTGTACAATATGGTGCACGGGATTTCTTTGGCCTGCAAAGAAAAGTCTGCGACGTGAGACATCCGAAAGGCAACGAAAACGAGAGATTATACATTTATTGAAGGGGGGCGGTGTGACAGATACCATGAGGGCGTCGAGCTCAGCCAAATACGAAGCACCGTCGAGCACGTCCGTTGCCGGAGCAGGTGCAGCTGCAGGTGCTGGTGCAACGCTAGTCGAGCTGCTCCCCAAGAAGTCAGCAAGGGGAAAGTCTGCTGCATTTTTTTCTGGATTTTGCCTGGTCCAATTGTAAATGGCCGGAACCAAGGAAGTAGACATATCTACAACCACCTGCTTTATGGCAGCTACCGCTATTATGTTGTCTTAGATGATTTCTTCTCAACCGCAATCTCAACCTTCTTGTCGATGTTTTCTTCAGTTAACCTCCGTCTTTCCTTTCTCTCCTCCGTGGTCTCACGACAGTACTTCTTCCACGTGGCGCCATCTCCGACACCATGCGCGCGTCCATACGACGGTAGAGTCTCCACCGGGAGTCGTTTCTATATGTTCAACACCCGGTTGAATGGAGTGTCCCACTTGGGCCTCGCCAACGCCTCAGACGGCGAGTCGCTTTCGGCCGCAATCCTATGCAGCTCTTTCTGCAAAAGGCACAAGGATCGTTTACAAATATGACTAATGTGTAGTTGAATTGATCAGAAACTAAAATTACCAGCAGTCTCATGAACTCCGTCGTGACCGCGTTCGTCTCGAAAACCTTCTTCACTGGGTCCCAACGGTGTCGGGCCCTGAGGACATCACGCTCTTGCGGGACGGTGAACTCCGCCAAGGGGTCTGGGATGCCCAGACTCGTGGCTTCCGCGTCCTCCTTGGCCCCCCGCCGTAACCACGGCTTCCGAGGTGGTGGCACCCAATGTTCCTCTGTTGAAGCCCCTTCATGTACTTCAACTTTTTTTGGGCATCTTTGGCCTCGCAAGCTGCCTTGAATATTTCAAAGTGCTCTGCCGTGATTGTCGGATTATCCTTTACAATCTCGGAGTAGGGTTCCTTTTTGTCGATGATCCTTGCTTTCACCCTTGTTTTCCAGGCGGCCAACGCGTCGCTAAACCTGGACATGGCGTGTTTGTTTATCTTCTTCATTGTCGGGTCCTTATCTGGATCATTAAAATCCTTTTCATTCCGGCCCGGCAACAAGAATATCTGGTGCAGCTTCTTTAGGAGGGAGGGCCTCATATTATCTATCATCTGTAGTTTCTCATCGTTGATGCTGGCGGTTGTCCGTACGATGCAGCCTATTTGATTGCCATAGCATGCGCGCGCTTCCTCGGGCGCGGTTGGCTCAAAATTGCCATCTTCCACCTTCGTGACCACCAGTCTAGTAGTCCTGAGTCTATTAGGAAGCCGTTGCCTCATTGCTTTCGGTTCTACACCGGCTCCGCTCCCCGAGGCAGCGCCTCCCTCGGTCTCAGCGCCGTCTCGATGTCGGTCTCAGTCTCAGTGCCGGTCTCAGTCTTAGCGCCGGCCTCAGTCTCAGCACCGGTCTGCGTGTCGGTCTCAGTCCCCGATACGACCGGTGGGCCCAACAACAACATCGGTTGATCATCGGTTGATCATCGGCAAGGCTCAAAAAATCGCCTGCCGCCAGGTAGACGTCATCGCAATAACCAGAACCATGTCCTTCATCGTTCCTAGCCATGTTTCCTATGATTAAATCTAGTCAATTAATTCTAGACCTAATAAAATGAATAATGACATAATAAGGCCTATGTTTTGCAGGAACGTTGACTCCTTCCTGGTGCGAAAATTCCCGGGCACTCGAAATGACCTAGTTTGTAGCACAAGTCATGCCAAAATTCATGGAAAATTTCGGCATGACCTTTGCTAAAAAGTGGACAAATCGAGGACCTGAAATTTGCCAGAACGGAAATGAACCAACATTCCGGCAAAACATAGGCCACTCGGCTTCATTCCCTGGAAACAACAAAGGCCACTTGGGCACAATCGAAACATGTTCAAACACAATTGAGGAATTTGCATATATCTTGACCACTTCAAATTTGCATGTCCTATTATTTGACTCTACAAGAAAATCTACACAAATCTCATCCTCTCTCAAACTCAATTGAAAAACCAAATATAGATTATATTTAGTTAACTACTGAACTAAACTTTACTCTAAACTAAACCCTACTGCCCTAATTAACATCTAGTTAAACAAACTCAATTCAAAAACTAAACCCTCTTGAACTAATTAACATCAACATTATCTACTACTTAACATCTATTATTACCCTAACTAAAAAACATCAACATTATCTACTACTTAACATTAACATCTATTAACTAAAAAGGATGGGTGGGGGGCTTACAGAGAGGGGAGAGACGGTGGCGGGGAGGTGCTCGGTGATGAAGGTAGGGGCGGCGAGGGCGGGTTCGGGATCGGGAGGCGGCGGTCCTGGGCGGGCTCGGGGGGCGGTGAGGTCGAGGGCGGCGCCGGTGAGATCGAGGGAGGCGACGGTGAGGTCAAGGGCGGGCCGAGAGGCGGCGGCGTGAGGCTGGGCGGCCTCAGGCGGCACCGGTGAGGATGAGCGTGACGTCAACGCCGACAGGAGAAGGCGACGAAGTGGGGGCGACGGTGAAGTGGCGGAGACGACGGCGAAGTGGGGTGAGGGAAAAGGGGGAGAAGTGGTGGCTGGGGGGAAACTGTTTTTGGGTTAAGTCAAAAGTAACGGTAGCACGTTACAGAAAATGCGCTATAGCTAAGTTAGCTATAGCGCGTTTAACGTACGATGCTCGCTACGTCTTCATCCTTTTTTCCCTTTTTCATTTTTTTTCTTTACATTTTATATTTTTCCTTTCTCCTTTTTCTATTTCTTTCATTTTCATTTACTTTTCTATTCATTTTTCATTTTATTTTATTTTCATTAGCAGTAGCGCTTTACGCATAAACACGCTGCTATAAGAATATTAGCGGTAGCACGGTTTTTTGAAGATCGCTACTACTATGTGTAGCCCATCGGCTTAGTGGTTGGAATTTTAGTAGTAGCGAGTTATTGGTGAGACGCACTACTGATATATATGCATCTGCAGCACGCTTATTTTGCACGCGCTACTGCTATCTAGCCGTAGCGTGCTTTTTAAACAAGCGCTACCGCTAAAGTTCTGTGTATAACGTTTTCCCTAGTAGTGACTCCAGATTGTGTGGGCATTTTGAAAATAGCATATCTTTTTGACTGTGCATCATATGAAGATGTGCTATGCATGAATGTTGATCAACATGATGTTAACTAGCTGGTAGTTCCATTTTTGACCATGAATAAAACTTCCAACATGATGTTAACCCTATTTGAAAAGGCCGTGCTAATATAAATGCTCTGCCTCTGAAAGTTGCAGTTTCTTATCTGAAACTGAACTTGCAGTTTCTTATCTGAAACTGAAACTTGCAGTTTCTTCTCTGATAATCAATGCATTTTTATACTCCTATGAAAATACATTTTTAAGTGATAAAAATAGATCTCTAGAATTCATAAAATACTTCATATGCTCAATACTGTAAATATATAATTCAAAAGACATTCATATCTGATAGTAATCTCAAAATACACAACACAAAACACTATTCACAACCTCCAAATACTGACAACCCTAAGCTCCTCCTGACAATTCAGAACCTGCCCTACTATTGGGCTGGGGGGCAGTCCCTTCCTATTCCTCGGCGGTTGACAGCCGCCCCGTGAGACGATGTGAACGGCGAGGGGGAGGATGGCAGGGAAGCGTCATCAGACCAAATGCTTTTCTCCTCTTGCAGTTGGGTTCGGTCGATGAAGACTCCACCGGCTCGCTCTGGCACGACACCCTCACAAACGGCACCCTATAGATGCTCGATCCTTCAATGTCTGGTGGATGCTCCATCTTTGATCGATACTCCCACCACCGCTCCCTCACGATTGGATTCGGTGAATCTATTTGCTCCATGGCCCAGAGGAGCAGCTCTATGTACTCCCGCGCGACTCCCTTCAGGAGTATCGCCGCCTTTTCGCTCTGTTGCAGATATTTGGCCATGGATGTCACTGTCACCGCTAGTTGGTCCTTGTTGTCAAACCAAGACTGTATCTCGAACATCCTAGCTAGCTTCACATGGTCGCCGTCTGGGATCCTCATGTTTCAGTTGTACTCCTCATTGATCTACTTCTCCACAGCACCTTCACTCGCCGGCGGTGGTTTTCGAATGGAAGAGGAGAGGAGCAGCGCTGGTTTTGGATTAGAACGGGAGAGGAGTGACGCTAGCTTTGGATTGGAACAGGAGAGGAGGGGCCATGGTTTCAAAATGGAAGAGGAGAGGAGCGACGCTAGATTTAGATTGGAACAGGAGAGGAGCGGAGGTGGTTTAAGAGGAGAGGAGCGACGCTGGTCTTGGAACTATTTTTTTGTGTTGCGTATTTTGGGTCAAAGTTTGACCGCGTACTATATTTGACATGCAAAATGTGAATTCATGTCACCGAAAATTGTATCGTTTGGTTCGTATCTGAATGTACTTTCAAATTATATTATTTTTGCAACGTATAACATATATTTTATTTGTGAAAATCATGGTCAATTATGACGCAGAATAAAAGGGAGACTAGTTAATGTGGGGTCACTTTCTTAATTGAATGGTAAATTGATTATGATTTTGATCCAGTCACAGCGCGCCGTCCCTCTCATCCAATCCTAAATAGCTGCCGCACGCTCCTCTCCCTCTTCTCCATTGCAAAACCACCTCCTCTCCTCTCCATCAGCTCCATTCCAAAACCACTGTCCCGCCTCTCCCTCTTCTCCATTACGAAACCACCCCCTCTCCTCTCCATCATCTCCATTCCAAAACCACCGTCTCGCCTCTCCCTCTTCTCTATTACAAGACCACCGTCTTTCCTCCCATCTTCCAAAGCTAGCACCGGACCACTCAGAAGGACATATATGGAGAGGATGCAACAGCGAATCAGGTAGATCATCGGCGGCGACCAGGTAAAGTTAGCCAGGTTGAAGGAGATCCTTACTTGGTTTGACAATGAGTGGGAGATTTCGAGGACGGTGAGGGCCATGTGGCAATGTATGCGAAAGAGCGAGACAGCGGTGATGTACTCCTTGGCGGCAGTCACGCCGCAGTCCTACGAGTTCATCGAGTATCTCCTCTGGGCGATGGAGCAGACAGATTCGCCTGAGGCAAAAGTCAGGCGAAGGTGCTGGGCGTATAGGTCAAAGGTCGAGCACCCATAGGATAACGAATCAATCGAGTACGGTGTGCCGTTCATGAGGGTGCAGAGGCAGCTGGAGCCATAAGAGTATTTGGTCTCCCACCGCAAGAGGAGGTCGGATGGCGCGACGTCGCTTCCCCGCCGTTCCCCAATGTTCCCTTGACGCCCGCCTCATTTCAATAGTGGCGGTAGGGTTTAAGGTAAGCTTCACACTAACCAAATCTTCCATCTTCTCATGCTTACAATGAGTGTGACAGCTAATGAAAATCATCCTTACAATCAGTCTCCGAGTACTACGCCAATCACCCTAAAATAGCTCTGGACCTTTGGGTCAAAGTTGTTACACTGTATACAAATAAAGAAAAATAGATTGGTGCTTCTTTCAGAAAAGAGTACTCCCTAGAAAATGGCCAATATAAGCTACTAGTATTTGGTTAGAGGATTTGCTGCCGAGAAAGATCCGTCCACAGAGAGCGCCACACATCCCACTAGTGGTGGTGGATGCCAATGCGTGCATGGAGCATGGTTGGTGTCGGTAATTTTTACTTGGCACACCTCGCACTCTGCATATATGTCGGTTCCATCAGTACATTTGTGCAGTTCCACCAAAATGTAGCTGAATAACCCTGTTTGCACAGATAATGAAAAAGCATGATTACATTATAGTGGCACTAGTTGATGAAACATACACTAATAAATAGAAGAAAATATTGCGATAGTATCATAGTATGCTATGCTGCGAGGGCGAGATGGGCCCTGCGACGCCTAGGTATGCCTCATACTGGAAATCGACCCAAGTCTCCCCGATACACCTTCTGCCAGTGATGAACATTAGTGTACAACGGTAGTACAAGGAGGGGCCTTGAGACATTCCAATCTCTATTTTTGTGCAGATCAACTAAAATTAAGCACCCCAGTTTGCAGAAACGCTTAAACGTTAACAATGGGACTAGCTGATGAAACATATACTGACAAAGAAAAGCACTTTCTTTATCAATATTGGAAATCAAATGATAGAGAGGACATTCGCTCTACTTTAACTGTATTATTACTTCATTTTATCAGTGACACTAGGGTCGAGCAGGTGGCAAACAAGGTGTACCATGCATCGCAAGGATGGAGGCTGGGGGTGCTTAGACTGGGATGCTGAAGCTGGCTCTTTCAGTCCCTATCTTCCCCCCTGACGTTTCTGTGGTAGAATTTCGGTTGTAATCCAAACTTGGTCGAGCTGGTGTTGCGTCCACCTACCTGCCTAGCTTATGTGGTGAACTTGTCTCCTGCTAGTGCTCAGTCCATTCTAGTAGTAGTTTCATAACTGCCCGTTTACACTGAGATGATGTCGGATAATGGTTCTCTATGGTTGGGTTTCTTTAATGAAATCGGACGAAACCCCCTCTTTGGATATATAAAAAATCAGTGGCACTAGCGGTGCCTAAACATTGCCTTAAATTAATAGTGCCACTAGATTAAGGTGCAAAATAATAACATTACTGCTTTATCATGGCAGTGCCAAACAGTAGCACAAGAGCAGACTCGACATGCAGGATCTTTGGCAAATGATCAGACCAAAAAGGAACATACCTCGTGAGTGGAACCATATCTGAAGTCAACGCCATCGTAGAAGGGATGACATTGTCGGATTTTGGGTTCCGGCAAAACCCTTGAGGTTCGAACACTGGGGTGCGCACAAAGATCTCTCCTCCCTCTAGCTCGACGCATCATGATCTCACGGCCTAGCTCGACGAAACCAAAGAACAAAGGGACACAAGATTTATACTGATTCGGGCCACCGTTGTGGTGTAATACCCTACTCCAGTGTGGTGTGGTGGATTGCCTCTTGGGCTAAGGATGAACAGTACAAGGGAAGAAAAGCCTCCTGAGGAGAGGTGTTCTTGTGCTTGGTGAGCTTGTGTGGGTGAGGATGGCCTAGTCCAAGATGAGTTTGCTCCTATGGTGGTGGATAGTCCTATTTATAGAGGCCCCAGTCCTCCTCCCAAATATTGAGTGGGAAGGGATGCCACAATGGCCAGTTTGAAGGGGGACAACTAGTACAAGCTATCCTGACTAATGGTGGTCTTCGCCTGCCAAAGGCTCTGGTGGTGACGCCATCTTGGGCTCCACGGTGACCTCCGTCTTGCCGTCCTTCTGGTCTTGGTCTTGTTGCACCGATATGGAAACCTTTGCTTGATGCCTCGGGACTCCTCGCCTGCGCTTGCCTCTTTAGCACCAAAGAGGAAACAATGACACTGTGCGCGCTGGCGCCCGCCTGGTCTTGGTCGTCATGGCTTACGTCATGGGAACCTGCGAGGTTCCCCTTACCTTGATCTCTCCGCCCCTCGCGAGCCAGCCTGGTGAGGCTGCCCCCGAGGAGGTCTTGTGTCGTCCGCCTCGCGAGACTTGGCCCCTCGCGAGGGTCTTGGGTGTTTTCTTGTGAAGATGGGCCGTACAGGGCCGCTGGTGGAGCCACGCCATGGGCCGTAGGCAGGCAAGTCTGGGGACCCCCGCTCCCAGAACACCGACAGTAGCCCCTGGGCCCAAGGCACGCTTGGACTTGGCTCCGAGGCCAAGCCAAAGGCAAGTGCGGAGCGCCGCAGGCCCCAACAGCTTGCGGCCTTGGTCCACGTGTGGCGATAGATTGGACGTGGGCGTCTCCGCTTCCCCACGCTGCCCCGGCAATCGCCAGACTGACAAAAGACTAGAGCGGGCAATGTTTGCCTTCATTGCTTCTTTTCACCTTGCTCCAGATCCCCTTTCTCGCTCCGTGCTTCCGAAATCCCTAGATCTGCTTCAATCCCCTTCCGAGCCTCCGAACAATGGCGCCCCGAAAGGCCAAGGCTGCTGCGCCGCCTGCTTGGTAAGAGCCAGCTCTGGATGCACCCAATGTCTCGGAGAAGAACCTCGCCGCCACATGCCTGCTGGCGGTGGGGGAGAGCAACGAGAAGGGGAAGACCGAGCTCCGGGCCAGCTCCGCCTAGCCATAGGCTCAGGGGAGCACCATCTACCCCTTCTTCATGAGTAGTGTCGTCGCAGGCCTGGTTCCCCCCTTCTCCGACTTCTTCTATGCCGTCCTCCGCCATTACAGGTTGCATGCCCTTGATTTCTACTACGCAACCTTCTTCTTGTAGATGTTGTTTGGCCTCCAAGTGTAGAGGTTTGTAGGACAGTAGCAAATTTCCCTCAAGTGGATGACCTAAGGTTTATCAATCCGTGGGAGGTGTAGGATGAAGATGGTCTCTCTCAAGCAACCCTGCAACCAAATAACAAAGAGTCTCTTCAGTCCCCAACACACCCAATACAATGGTATATTGTATAGATGCACTAGTTTGGCGAAGAGATGGTGATACAAGTGCAACCTGGATGGTAGATATGGGTATTTGTAATCTGAAAATACAAAAACAGCAAGGTAACTAATGATAAAAGTGAGCGTAAACGGTATTGCAATGATAGGAAACAAGGCCTAGGGTTCATAGTTTCACTAGTGCAACTTCTCTCAACAATAATAACATATTGGATCATATAACTATCCCTCAACATGCAACAAAGAGTCACTCCAAAGTCACTAATAGCGGAGAACAAACGAAGAGATTATTGTAGGGTATGAAACCACCTCAAAGTTATTCTTTCTAATCAATCTATTCAAGAGTCTGTAGTAAAATAACACGAAGCTATTCTTTCCGTTCGATCTATCATAGAGTTCGTACTAGAATAGCACCTTAAGTCACAAATCAACTAAAACCCTAATGTCACCTAGATACTCCAATGTCACTCAAGTATCTGTGTGTATGATTAAACGATATGCATCACACAATCTCAGATTCATCTATTCAAACCAACACAAAGTACTTCAAAGAGTTCCCCAAAGTTTCTACGGGAGAGTCAAGACGAAAACGTGTGTCAACCCCTATGCATAAGTTCATTGAACCCGCAAGTTGATCACCAAAACATACATCAAGTAGATCACGTGAATATCCCATTGTCACCACAGATAAGCACATGCAAGACATGCATCAAGTGTTCTCAAATCCTTAAAGACTCAATCCGATAAGATAACTTCAAGGAAAACTCAATCCATTACAAGAGAGTAGAGGGGGAGAAACATCATAAGATCCAACTATAATAGCAAAGCTTGCGATACATCAAGATCGTACCACCTCAAGAAAACGAGAGAGAGATCAAACACATAGCTACTGGTACATACCCTCAGCCCCGAGGGAGGACTACTTCCTCCTTGTAATGGAGAGCGCCGGGATGATGAAGATGGCCACCGGTGAGGGATCCCCCCTCCGGCAGGGTGACGGAACAGGATCCCGTTTGGTTTTTGGTGGCTACAAAGGCTTGCGGCGGCGGAACTCCCGATCTATTCTGCTTCCCGATGTTTTTAAGGTATATGGACATATATAGGCGAAAGAAGTTGGTCAGGGGAGCCACGACAGCCCCACGAGGGTGGGGGGCATGCCCAGGGGGGCATGCGCGCCTCCCTGCCTCGTGGCCACCTCGAAGCTTCCCTGACGTCTACTCCAAGTCTCCTGGATTGCTTCCGCTCCGAAAATAACTCTCCCGAAGGTTTCATTCCGTTTGGACTCTGTTTGGTATTCCTTTTCTTTGAAACACTGAAATAGGCCAGAAAACAACAATTTGGGCTGGGCCTCCGGTTAATAGGTTAGTCCCAAAAATAGTATAAAAGTGTATAATAAAGCCCATAAACATCCAAAACAAATAATATAATTGCATGAATACTTCATAAATTATAGATACGTTGGAGACGTATCAGCATCCCCAAGCTTAATTCCTGCTCATCCTCGAGTAGGTAAATGATAAAAGAAATAATTTATGAAGTGTGAATGCTAGCAGGTGCACAAGTTTGATCAATGATAATTTCAATCACCTTTTCTAGCATCATCATATATCATAACAGTAGTTCATATCATAAAGCTTCTCATGATCAAGTAACAAGCTATTCACATGTTAAAGTATAGATCATCAACTTTCTTGAAAACTAACAAACCGTGTTATTAGTCATCAAACAATTACAATTCATCTTATTTCGTGAAGAGTCTATGTCGAGCTTTGATTCAGCAAACTTCACATACTCAACTATCATTTAGTCTTTCACAATTGCTAACACTCACGCCGATATTTATGGGTTCAAAGTTTTAATCGGAACCACGAGAGAAAGATAGGGGCTTATAGATTCGCCTTCGAACCTTTTACCTCAAGGGTAATGTCAACAATAATAGTTCATGATGCCTTACATCCAATTGGATATATATATATCAGGATCTTTCCAACACAATGTGCTTGCCAAAGGATAAAATGTAAAAAGGAAAGGTGAAGATCACCACGACTCTTGCATAAGGTATAAGACAAGAATAAAAGATAGGCCCTTCGTAGAGGGAAGTAGAGGTTGTCATGCGCTTTTATAGTTGGATGCACAAAATCTTAATGCGAAAGAATGTCACTTTATATTGACACTTGTGATAGGGACCTTTATTATGTAGTCTGTCGCTTTTATTACTTCCACATCACAAGATCGTATAAATCTTATTTTCTCCACACTAATAGATCATACATATTTAGAGAGCAATTTTTATTGCATGCACCGATGACAACTTACTTGAAGGATCTTACTCAATCCATAGGTAGGTATGGTGGACTCTCATGGCAATACTGGTTTAAGGGACGTTTGGAAGCACAAGTAGTATCTCTACTTGGTGCAAAGAATTTGGCAAGCATGAGGGGGAAAGGCAAGCTCAACATGTTGGATGATCCATGACAATATACTTTATTTCAGATATAAGAAAACATAACCCATTACGTTGTCTTCCTTGTCCAACATCAACCTTTTAACATGTCATATTTTAATGAGTGCTCACAATTACAAAAGACGTCCAAGATAGTATAGTTATATGTGAAATCTCTCTTCCCTTAATATTCTTTCATGAATTGTTCAAGTGACCAATACAAAGTTTGCTAACCTTCAATAAATTTACCATCTCTACTTCTTATATGTGAAGTCATTACTCCCCATGGGATAAGCATATTAAACGTATATAATTCCAGATTTATGATATTCAAATCATTCAACTATCACTAGTAGAAAACGGAGCTTTAATACCGGTTCATAAGGGCCTTTAATACCGGTTCTGCAACCGGCACTAAAGAGTGGAGACTAAAGCCCCCCCCCCCCCCTTTAGTACCGGTTCGGCACGAACCGCCACTAAAAGCCCACCACGTGGCGTGAGCTCGCGTCGTGGTATGGGGGACTTTTAATACCGGTTGGTGTTACCAACCAGTACTAAAGGTATTTTTTTTTGAATTTTTTTTTGAAAATTTTGAAAAAAAATTGATTTTTTTTTATTTTCAATTTTCTGAATTATTTGATGATTTAGTCTCTAATCGCCCCTCTTAACTACTCAAGTGTGGATCACCCATTCCAAATCGTCTAACTTCCCTACCGGTCACCCATCCTCTCACTCCCCCAGCCTGAGCACGCTTAACTTCAGAGTTCTATTCCCCCTACCTTCCAAGTCTGCACTTGTTGTTTTCTTGACAAATGTAAGCTGTAAATCCTATTAACCCTCAGCAGTTTAGCTTGAGCATTAGTTCACACATTTCACCGTTTGAGTTTGAAACTATTATTCTAAAAAATAGTAATTATTTAGTAACACTAATATTTCTTAAATAAGTTTGACCACAGTTTGACCATAGTTTGACAAGATTTGACAAAAATTCAAAAAACTAAAATAATTATTTAGTAACACTAATATTCTTGAATAAGTATGTAGTAACATTAATACTTCTTGAATAAGTAGTTTGACCATAGTTTGACCAGATTTAACCAGAATAAAAAAAACTTAAATTTGAGCATATCTTTTTCTCCTTTTGGAATTTGAGGATTCTAAAAAAATTCAAACAGGCCGTAGGCAGTCAAAATCGGATGCGGATTTTGGTGCTGAATTTTTTGATATATTATACGTTTTTTTCTGACGTCGTATGCAAAAGTTATAGCCGTTTTACATTTTCCCTACACTTTTTGCAAAACATGTCCAAATTTAAGTTTTTTAATTTTCCTAACCAGTAGATGTAGTAATATAACTACATCTCGAAGAATTTTATTTTTTGAATTTTTTATCATTTTATTTTGTATTTTTCAAAACTGAAATGGCGATATACCGGGGGGGGGGGGTAGAGATTGAAAATTGCCCTTTAGTACCGGTACTATAGGTCAAACCCCTTTAGTACCGGTTCGTGGCATGAACCGGTACTAAAGGTTAGCCCTTTAGCACCGGGTTGTGCCACGAACCGGATCTTGAAGGTGATCGCGCCCGACTGGCCTTGACCTGCCACCACCCCTTTAGTACCGGTTCATGGCACGAACCGGTACTAAAGGTTCAAAATGAACCGGCATTAATGCATAGCCGTTCGAACCGGCACTAATGGTACCATTAGTACCGGGCAAAAATCGAACCGGCACTAATGTGTCTCACATTAGGTCGTATTTCTACTAGTGTATTTACTCACAGGATATAAGTGAAGCACACGAGTGAATGACAAACTACTCCAAAATGATATAAGTGAAGAACAATGAGTAGTTAAATAATTATTTAGCTATGTGAAGACTCTCCCATTTAATAATATCAGATCTTGATACTTTATTCAAACAGCAAGAAAAACAAAATAAAATGACATTCTAAGAATAGCAAACATCATGTGAAGAAGCAAAAACTTAGGATCAACCGATACTAACCGATAGTTGTCGAAGAAGAAAGGTGGAATGCCAACCGGGGCATCCCCAAGCATAGATGTAACATCCCAAATTTTCAATTTGGAATGTTATACATAGAGCATCATTGCATATCATATTTTTCATTGCATTTTCTTTGCATTTTGCTCGATCCTAGAAAATTCTACACAACTCAAGGACCCTCGGAGAGAGTTGGGGATTTTTGTTATTTTCATATTTGAGTTTTCTCAAATTTTGAAAATAGGATCGTTGGTTTTAATTATTTTATCTTCAATTATTTCTATTACAAAAATATGCGAGAGGGAATAAAATGACTTTCCCAACATAAAGAAATAATGAAGATTTAAAAATAAAATCAAATAAGATTTTATTTTGGACTTTTTCGCCTATTTATTTGAATTTAAGAAAAATGCGCGTTTTTCAAAATTGCATCTAGGCCCCAAATAAATGTTCATTATATTCGGCTTGATTTTAGAAACTGGGGAAAAAAATTCGGGATTTTTGGAGTCGATTTGGTACTTCTTTGATTTTTTTTCTGGCCAGTAATGTTTTATTAAAAAACGAACCGCCTTTACCGGGTCAGTACCCGAGCGGGACTCCGCTGGGCGCTTTAAATAGCGGCCGCCTAGGAGCCCCAGCCCACCCGAGCTCGGCCGAATTCGGCCACCGCCGCCGACCAGCTGAGCAAGCGCCACGAGGTTCGGCCACTTCGGTTTCCGTGGTCGATTTTTATTTAAAAAAAACGATCGGTTTTCTTCGGTTTTTTCGGTTTTTTTTGGTTTTTTTATTTTTTATTTATTATTTTATTATTTTTTTTCTTTTTCCGTTCGAATATGTTCTTTGGTTTTTTCTTTTTCTCGGATTTAATCCGCGATTTTCTGATCGCGATTCCAGATCCGGTTTTTATTTTAGTATAACTTTTCGCTCGTTTATCGGAATCGGGCGATTCAAACGCCTGGAGTTTCGTCTCGAAACCCTCTTTCTGAATAATCTACTTAAACAAGTTTTTGCATCTGTAAAATTTAACCTAGATCCAGATTAGTAAAACGAAGCTGTTTTCTTCCGCCGTTTGACTTTCGTTGCTTCGTTTGATTTGATTCTTTTTGCAAACCGGAGTTCTTAATTTGAACTATCTGGTTAGATCTATTTGAGTTTTACCTGTGCATTAGATGAGTACTTATTGTATGCTTGTTTGTTTGTCTGCGATAGAATACCCGAGTGCGCCGCTTGTTACTTGAATCTCTAGGTTTCATGGATCATCGACAAGGCAAGTAACACTTTGATCATACTTTTCTCATACCCAGTTTTTATGCATTAGATCTATTTCTCAAACACTTGCATGATTAGGATCTAATTAAATTGTGGGATGGGAAGTAGTTGAGGTAGTACCTATTACCTGTTTTATTATCAAACCTTTGGGAGTTACTTCTACATTTGCTTATTATGCTATGCTATGCTAGTAGACGTGGATTGGGTGAGTGTATTCCATGACATATGTGAGATTGTTATTTAATGGTTTACTTAAGGTGGCAACTTAAACACACATCTGGGTGGATTGAGGCACCTGGTTTCTATCAGGACTTGCCTGTTTTTCTTCGGACCGCCACCCAGGCTCAAAGGGATCATGAGATTATTCAAACTAGAAACTTCCGTGTGCAGCCACAAGCCATTATGGGCTCTGGCATAGTTGATTAAGTTGTGCGAACTCTTACGGTAGGCTAGCTGATGTAGGGGATGTAGGTTGGTACGGTCTACCCACATGTGAGGTGCTAGCGCTTCTGAAAGACTATGTCTCGGTCATTCGTTTCTCAAACACCATGTAGTGTGAGAAACCAAACGGAGGTGATCGAGTCTTGTGGGGAAAAGTGCGCAAACCTCTGCAGAGTGTATAAACTAATCATGGTTAGCCGTGTCCCCGGTTATGGACAGTTTTGAGTATCTAGTACCTGGATATCATGTGAATCTCATCATGTTACTTCTAATTAATATAGTTGGGTTTAATGAGTACTTTTAATTGGGATTGAGAATGCTGTCAACCATTCTCAATGTTTCACAACCACCATGATAGTTAAAATAAATTTATTCCTTTGCAGTAGGGAAAAATTGGCTTTATGCAAAAAGCAGTAATCAGTAGAGCTTTCCACCAGCCATATATGCATGTAGTATAGGCTTATCATTCCATTATTATCTATGTGTTACATTGCCAGCATATTCCATGTGTTGACCCGTTTTCGGGCTGCAACGTTTCATGTTGCAGACTTTTCAGACGATGAGTAAGGTGCTTAGGTCGTGGTTCTATACTCAGTGATGTCGCTGGAGTTGATGGACTCGCTTATTCTTCCAAGCCTTCCGCTGTTATCGTATTAGATGGCCTTAAGCCGTATTTATTTTATTAAGTTCTCTCTTGAGACATTCGATTTTAATAAGTGTGTGATTGCTACTCTGTTATAAATCCTTTGAAGTACTGTGTGGTGTCAGCATTACTGATCCAGGGATGACACTGAGCACAGAGACTTGATCCATTTGGGTCGGGTCGCCACAGAGATGGTATCGAGCACACGCCGACCGTGAGACACGACCATTAAGCTAAAGCCCTAGATCACTACTCTCTCTTCTCATTTCGACTCCTCATCTTTTCTACTCTTTTAGGATGACTAAGCGAGGATCAAGTTCACCCAGCCGGATGAAGATACACCCTTTGGACGACACCTGAAGGAAGTCACTAAGTACCTAAACATTGGACTACCAAGTTTCACCGGGACCTACAATTCCACTTTACCTGAAGAGGAGCGCTGGAAGATTCAAGCTCAAGTTCCCGGAAGAATGTTTACGCCAATCACGGAGCCCATAGAGTGTGTTTTCAATGCACCAACTTGGAGTCTGGGAAAGAGTATGGCAGCCCACATAACCATGGGGCGCATTGGAGAAGTTTATAAAGAAGACCTTAAAGATACTATCTACCAGATTTGCGGACACCGAGATGAACAATGGGAGATAGTTGGCACTAAGAAGGATCGATCCATTGCAGCTTTCATCCAGGAGTCAAACCAGCACATTCGACGCCAGGAGAACCAGATGTGCGCAGACATGATGGAGTTGAAGGCAGCAAAAGCTAAGATTATCGAACTAGAAGGATAACTGAAGGCCACTCGCAAGGACTACATGGAGGAGATTGTAGCGCTAGTGGGACAAAATGGCGATCTTAAGGAGAAGATTGAAGAACTCATGGGAAATTCAGCACCCGGAGGAGAAGATGAAGATAGCACCTGTCCAGAGAACTACATCATCATCGACAACACCGATTCCGATCCTAGTGATGATGATTACAAAGATGAAGCTGGAGCAGATATCATGGAGTCTTCATCGGAGCAGTTTTTCTAGTTGACCACCATAACAGTAGTAGATTACCCCCATGTTATTTTAGTTTTAGTTTCAACACTTTGTAACGATAGATAGACCGTTGTATGCCCTTGTTTGAATTGATTGGAGTGATATCGTGTGATTTGTCTCATGTGCATATGGGTAGTGTTTCTCTCTAGACCTCATTCTTTTCTGAACTCCCGTTTTTTCTTCAAACCCTCAGATGCCTCCGAGACGCGACCCCGAATTTGTTTTCCTGCCAGAGATCACTCAGTTGATTCAGCAGCAGAATACCTTGATTCAAACATTGGTACAGAACCAAGGCAACAACAACAACAACAACAACAACCCACCGCCACCACCACTTGTTGACCATTTGACCCATTTCTTAAGGCTGAATCCGCCGGTGTTTTCCGATAGCGCCGAGCCGATTGTTGCAGATGATTGGCTCCGTAAGTTAGGGAGGGAGTTGATCACTGCAGGATGTACAGATGGAGAAAGGGTGAAGTTTGCTGCACATCAGCTTGAAGGACCCGCAGCAGCATGGTGGGAGAATTTTACAGCCACTTACCCAAAGAGACACCGCCACATGGGATCGGGCCAGAAGCTTTTCAGACGCCCATGTTTCAGCAGGAGCTATGGCCATGAAGAAGCGTGAGTTTTGCAACTTACGCCAAGGAGGACGGACAGTTGGCGGTATGTAGATGATTTGATAAGCTAGCACGTTATGCCCCAGATGACGTTGCTACGGACGCAGCTAAGCAGGAGAAGTTTCTAGAAGGACTGAATGATGAGCTGATCATGCAGTTGATGGTAGCCACCTTCAATAACTACCAGGAGGTAGTAGATCGTGCGCTTATGATTGAAGGGAAGCAACAGCAGATTGAAAATCACAAGGAAGTATGCACAGGGGAAGAATAACTCGGGAGCTCAACAGAAACTTTGCTTTACCCCAAAGCCAGGAGGACAGTTTCAGCATACCCATGGAGGAGGTAGCTCGCACAACCATAATGGCACCAAGAATGGGAACGGGAATGGAGGAAGCAACGGACAAAACCGCACCAACCCGTCAACACCATCCAAGGTAGACCTGAGCCACATAACTTGATTTAAGTGCCGCAAGACTGGGCATTATGCAAACGAGTGTCCAGTAGGCCAGAATGGAAATGGCAATGGAATCTCAGGAAAGAAGCCGAATCCTTTCAATAAAGGACAAGTGAACCACGTTGCCGTGGAGGAGGTTGAAGCTCAGCCAGATGCAATAATAGGTAAGTTTTTGGTTAAGTCATTTACTGCAGTTGTTCTTTTTGATACTGGGGCATCGCATTCATACATATCAAGGGGATTTGTGGATAAGTACAAATTACCAACCCAAGCCCTTAGGTCACCCATGCTAGTAACCTCACCCGAGCGAGAATACATGGCTAGTATATGGTGTGATCGACCGCCATTAAGGATTGGACACTATGTTTTTCCCTCTGACCTAATAGTCCTGGAATACCATGGATTGGATGTGATATTTGGCATGGATTGGTTATCGAAGTATGGAGGGAACATAGATTGCGCCAGTAAGTCAATTTTTCTTACCACCCCATAAGGGAGGAGAATCAAGTATGTATCACGGCATGAGCCGAGGAGAGCACATGTAAATTCCTTATCAGGAGTTGTACAAGAGGAAGTACCAGTGGTAAGGGATTTCCCGGACGTGTTTCCTAAGAGTTGCGTGCATGCCACCGGATAGAGACATTGAGTTTCTGATTGAACTATCGCCAGCACTGGGCCGATATCTAAGAGACCGTATAGGATGCCAGCCCAAGATTTGGAGGAAATTAAGAAGCAGATTAAGGAGTTACTGGATAAAGGTTTTATTCGCCCAAGTTCTTTGCCTTGGGGATCACCAGTACTTCTGGTGGAGAAGAAGGATGGATCCTTAAGAATGGTTGTTGATTATCGTGGATTGAATGAAGTGACCATTAAGAACAAATACCCATTGCCGATGATCAATGACTTGTTTGACCAGTTGCAAGGAGCTAAGGTGTTTTCAAAGATCGATTTGCGATCAGGGTACCATCGATTGAAGATTCGAGAGCAGGATATACCTAAGACAGCTTGGACCACCAGGTACGGGCTGTATGAGTACACCGTTATGTCATTTGGTCTGACTAACGCACCTGCCTATTTTATGAACATGATGAACAAAGTGTTTATGGAGTTACTGGGTAAGTTAAATCGTGGTGTTCATTGATGATATTTTGGTTTACTCGAAGAATGAAGAGGAACATAAGGAGCATTTATGCGTTTGGTACTCGAGAAGCTCAGAGAACATCAGTTATATGCCAAGTTCAGCAAGTGTGAGTTTTGGTTGAAGGAAGTTGGATTTCTTGGACATGTTATATCCGGAGAAGGTATAGCAGTAGACCCCACTAAAGTTGTCACTGTAACAAATTGGGAAGCGCCAACAACAGTTGGAGAGATCCGGAGTTTCCTTGGACTCGCAGGATACTACCGGAGATTCGTTGAGAATTTTTCAAGGATTGCGAAGCCTATGAAAAAATTGTTGAAGAAGGATACCGAGTTCATTTGGAATGAGGAGTGTGAAGCTAGTTTCCAAGAGTTGAAGAAATGTTTGGTTACCTCACCAGTGTTAATTCTGCCAGATCAGACCAAGGATTATGAGGTGTATTGCGACACTTCACGTAGAGGACTTGGAGCAGTGCTTATGCAGGAGGGGAGAGTTGTTTCGTACGCTTCCCGACAACTTAAGCCTGATGAGCTAAACTATGCTACGCATGATTTGGAGTTAGCAGCCGTAGTGCATGCGTTGAAGACATGGAGACCTTTCCTCATTGGAAATCATTGTGAGGTGTATACGGATCACAAGAGTTTGAAGTACATTTTCACGCAGAAGGAGCTGAATCTCAGGCAAAGGAGATGGTTGGAACTCATCAAAGATTATGATATGAGATTGCATTATCACCCCGGAAAGGCTAACGTTGTAGCAGACGCATTGAGCCGTAAGAGTCACGTCAACACATTAATGACGGGAGAAATACCAAAGGAGTTCGCCAAGGATCTTCGAGAGCTATGTTTGGAAATAGTTCCGAGAGGCTATGTATCAGCATTGGAGATTCAGTCAACTTTGATGGATAAGATCAGGGAAGCACAGAAGACTGAAAAAGAGATTGCCTCTATAAAGGAGAGAATGAGCGAAGGAAAGGCTAAGGGATTTCGTGAGGATGAGCATGATACCCTATGGTTTGAGGACCGTGTATATGTGCCCAATGACCCAGAGATCAGGAAGTTGATTTTGCAAGAGGCACATGATTCACCATATTCGTTTCACCATAGAAATACCAAGATGCATTTGGATTTGAAGAATACTTTCTGGTGGACCGGAATGAAGAAGGATATTGCAGAGTACGTAGGAGTTTGTGATGTATGTCAGAGGGTGAAGGCAGAACATCAGAAGCTAGCAGGATTGTTACAGCCATTTCCTATACCCGAATGGAAGTGGGATAAACTAGGTATGGATTTCATCACGGGATTGCCTGTGACTCGTTCGTGCTATGACTCGATTTGGGTTATAGTTGACCGTTTGACGAAGGTAGCTCATTTCATTCCAGTAAAGACTACCTACAGCAGTGCCAAATTGGCCAAGATATACATGACTAGGATTGTATGCTTGCATGGAGTTCCGAGGAGTATCGTATCAGATAGAGGAACCCAATTTACCTCAAAGTTCTGGAAGCAGTTGCATGAAACTTTAGGAACCAGACTGGAGTTTAGCACAGCTTTTCATCCACAGACAGATGGACAAACCGAGAGAGTCAACCAGATTTTGGAGGATATGCTTAGAGCTTGTGCTTTGGATTATGGATCAAGTTGGGATGACAATTTGTCAGATGTCGGAGTTTTCTTACAACAACAGCTACCAAACCAGTTTGAAGATGGCCCTTTCAAGCATTATGCGGAAGGAGGTGCAGGACCCGTTGTTGTGGGATGAAGTTGGAGACCGCCATTGTTTGGACCGGATTTGATTAAGGAGTCCGAATGAAGGTAAAGTTGATTCGCGATAGGCTCAAGGTAGCCCAGTCAAGACAGAAAAGTTATGCAGATTCAAAACGCAAGGAGACAGAATACAAAGTCGGAGACAGAGTTTATCTTCGAGTATCGCCACTTCAAGGAGTTAAGCGTTTTGGAGTCAAGGGAAAGTTAGCACCTCGATTTATAGGACGTTATCGTGTTTTGGAACGTATGGGAGAAGTTGCGTACAATTTGGAATTACCCGAAGGATTGTCAGGAGTTCATGATGTGTTTCACGTTTCACAGTTGAAGAAGTGTCACGCAGAGATGGCTGATATACCACTAAGAGATACCGTACACCGGAAGCGATTCAGTTGAATGAAGATTTGACCTATGAGGAGAAACCGGTTAAGATTTTGGAGTATGCCAGCAGAGTCACTCGCAGCAAGGTCATTATGTTTTGCAAACTTCAGTGGAGCCACCACACTGAGGATGAAGCCACCTGGGAGCGAGAGGAAGATTTGCTTAAAGACCACCCTCACCTATTTTCTAGCCAACCCGAATCTCGAGGGCGAGATTCATCTTAAGGGGGTAGGTTTGTAACATCCCAAATTTTCAATTTGGAATGTTATACATAGAGCATCATTGCATATCATATTTTTCATTGCATTTTCTTTGCATTTTGCTCGATCCTAGAAAATTCAACACAACTCAAAGACCCTCGGAGAGAGTTGGGGATTTTTGTTATTTTCATATTTGAGTTTTCTCAAATTTTGAAAATAGGATCGTTGATTTTAATTATTTTATCTTCAATTATTTCTATTACAAAAATATGCGAGAGGGAATAAAATGACTTTCCCAAAATAAAGAAATAATGAAGATTTAACAATAAAATCAAATAAGATTTTATTTTGGAGTTTTTCGCCTTTTTATTTGAATTTAAGAAAAATGCGCGTTTTTCAAAATTGCATCTAGGCCCCAAATAAATGTTCATTAAATTCGGCTTGATTTTTGAAACCGGGGAAAATTTATTTTGGGATTTTTGGAGTCCGTTTGGTACTTCTTATGATTTTTTTTCTACGCGTAATGTTTTATTAAAAAAAAAGAACCGCCTTACCGGGCCGTACCCGAGCGGGACTTCGCTCGGGGGCGCCTTTAAATAGCGGCAGCCCCGGGAGCCCCAGCCCACCCGAGCCCGCCCGAATTCGCCGCCGCCGCCGCCGACCCGCCGGAGCAGCGGGCCTTACGAGGTTCGCCGCGCCACGATTTCCGTGCCGATTTAAAAAAAAAACGATCGGTTTTCTTCGGTTATTTTATTTTATTTTATTTATTTATTTTAGTTTTTTTCTTTTTCCGTTCGAGTCTGTTCGTCGGTTTTTTCTTTTTCTCGGATTTAATCCGCGATTTTTCTGATCGCGATTCCAGATCCGATTTTCGTTTTAGTATAACTTTTCGCTCGTTTATCGGAATCAGGCGATTCAAGCGCCTGGAGTTTCGTCTCGAAACCCTCTTTCCGAATAATCTACTGAAACAAGTTTTTGCATCTGTAAAATTTGACCTAGATCCAGATTAGTAAAACGAAGCTGTTTTCTTCCGCCGTTTGACTTTCGTTGCTTCGTTTGATTTGATTCTTTTTGCAAACCGGAGTTCTTAATTTGAACTATCTGGTTAGATCTATTTGAGTTTTACCTGTGCATTAGATGAGTACTTATTGTATGCTTGTTTGTTTGTCTGCGATAGAATACCCGGGGTGCGCCGCTTGTTACTTCGAATCTCTAGGTTTCGCGGATCATCAGCAAGGCAAGTAACACTTTGATCATACTTTTCTCATACCCAGTTTTATGCATTAGATCTATTTCTCAAACACTTGCATGACTAGGATCTAATTAAATTGTGGGATGGGAAGTAGTTGAGGTAGTACCTTTTACCTGTTTTATTATCAAACCTTTGGGAGTTGCTTCTACGTTTGCTTATTATGCTATGCTATGCTAGTAGACATGGATTGGGTGAGTGTATTCCATGACAGATGTGAGATTGTTATTTAATGGTTTATTTAAGGTGGCAACTTAAACATACATCTGGGTGGATTGAGGCACCTGGTTTCTATCAGGACTTGCCTGTATTTTCTTCGGACCGCCACCCAGGCTCAAAGGGATCATGAGATTATTCAAACTAGAAACTTCCGTGTGCAGCCACAAGCCATTATGGGCTCTGGCATAGTTGATTAAGTTGTGCGTACTCTTACGGGTCGGCTAGCTGATGTAGGGGATGTAGGTTGGTACGGTCTACCCACATGTAAGGTGCTAGCGCTTCTGAAAGACTATGTCTCGGTCATCCGTTTCTCAAACACCATGTAGTGCGAGAAACCAAACGGAGGTGATCGAGTCATGTGGGGCAAAGTACGCAAACCTCTCCAGAGTGTATAAACTAATCATGGTTAGCCGTGTCCCCGGTTATGGACAATTTTGAGTATCTAGTACCTGGATATCATGTGAATATCATCATGTTACTTATAATTAATATTGTTGGGTTTAATGAGTACTTTTAATTGGGATTGAGAATGCTGTCAACCATTCTCAATGTTTCAGAACGACCATGATAGTTAAATAAATTTATTCCTTTGAAGTAGGGAAAAATTGGCTTTATGCAAAAACTGTAACCGTAGAGCTTTCCACCAGCCATATATGCATGTAGTATAGGCTTATCATTCCATTATTCTCTATGTGTTACATTGCCATATTCCATGTCTTTGACCCGTTTTCGGGCTGCAACATTTCATGTTGCAGACTTTTCAAACGACGAGTAAGGTGCTTAGGTCGTGGTTCTATACTCAGTGATGCCGTTGGAGTTGATGGACTCGCTTATTCTTCCAAGCCTTCCGCTGTTATCGTATTAGATGGCCTTAAGCCATATTTATTTTATTAAGTTCTCTCTTGAGACATTCGATTTTAATAAGTGTGTGATTTCTACTCTGTTATAAATCCTTCGAAGTACTGTGTGGTGTCAGCATTCCTGATCCAGGGATGACACTGAGCACAGAGACTTGATCCATTCGGGTCGGGTCGCCACAATAGACGCTTGAGAATTCTTGAAATATTATCTTGGGATGGCTTGGGCGTCCCCAAGCTTGAGCTTTTGTGTCTCCTTAATTCCTCTCATATCACGGTCTCCCTAAATCTCAAAAGCTTCATCCACACAAAAACTCAACAAGGACTCATGAGATAAGTTAGTATAAACCAATTCAAAAAACCTTATCATACTCTATTGTAGCAAATCACTAAAATTATTATTCAACATTGCATACTAAATGCCTCTGCGTATTTAATCGTCCTATCCTCAAATAGAATCATTAAAGAAGCAAACATATGCAAACAATGAAACATAACAGCAATCTGCCTAACAGGACAGTCTGTAAAGAATGCAGCAAGATCCATACATCCCTGGCTCCAAAAATTATGAACAAAAATTCCCACTGTAGTAAATTTATCAGAGCTTATTATGCAAAAGGTTTCAACATTTTATCACATTCTGACTTTTCTAGGGAATTTTTGCAACAGCGGTAAACTTTCTGTTTTCAAACAGCAACATGAAGACTTGTAAAATAGGCATAGTAAAGGCTATCAATGCCACTTTTATTGAAATAAAAGATGCAAAACATTGTTCTAAATAACAGCAAGCAAATCCTAACAAAATAAATTGACGCTCCAAGCAAAACACATGTCATGTGGTGAATAAAAATATAGCTCCAAGTAAAGTTACCGATGAACGAAGCCGAAAGAGAGGATGCCATCCGGGGCATCCCCAAGCTTAGGCTCTTGCAACTCCTTATTCCATAGTCCATCGAATCTTTACCAAAAACTTGAAAACTTCACAACAGAAAACTTAACAGAAAACTCGTAAGCTCCGTTAGTATAAGAAAATAAGTCACCACTTAGGTCCTGTTGTGAACTCATTATAAATTCATATTGGTGTAATATCTACTGTATTCTGACTTATATATGGTTCATACCCTCCGATACTACTCATAGATTCATCAAAATAAGCAAACAACACATAGTAAACAGAATCTGTCAAAAACAGAACAGTCTGTAGTAATCTGTATCAAATGCAAATTTCTAGAACTCAGAAAAATCTGCCCAAATATAACGACCTAGATAATTTGGTTATTGATCAACTTCAATTGGAATCAGTATTTTATCACTTTCTGGTCATTTTTAGCAATTGTTTTCGTGAGCAGAAAGTTTCTGTCCTTTTCAGCAATATCAAATAATTATCATCCAAGAAGATCATATAGGTCTTACTTGGCACAAACACTAATTAAAACATAAAACCACATCTAACCAGAGATTAGACGATTTATTTATTACTAAACAGGAGAAAAAAGGCAAAGAACAAAAACAAAATTGGGTTGCCTCCCAACAAGCGCTAACGTTTAACGCCCCTAGCTAGGCATGATGATTTTAATGATGCTGACATAAAAGATAAGAATTGAAACATAAAGAGAGCATCATGAAGAATATGACTAGCACATTTAAGTCTAACCCACTTCCTATGCATAGGGATTTTGTGAGCAAACAACTTATGGGAACAATAATCAACTAGCATAGGAAGGCAAAACAAGCATAACTTCAAAACTTTAAGCACATAGAGAGGAAACTTGATATTATTGCAATTCCTACAAGCATATATTACTCCCTCATAATAATTTTCAGTAGCATCATGAATAAATTCAACAATATAACCAACACCTAAAGCATTCTTTTAATGATCTACAAGCATAGAAAATTTACTACTCCCCACATAAGCAAAATTCTTCTCATTCGGAATAGTGGGAGTATCATAAGAAACCCGAATACTATAAATTGTTTCCTCATTAAAAGAGTAATGTTCAGAAAAAGGGTAATCATAATCATGACAAGTTTTATAAATATAATCATCACTACTTTTTATAGCATAAGTATCATCACAATAATCATAATAAGTAGGAGGCATGCTATCATCATAACAAATTTGCATATCGAAACATGGGAGGCTAATAACATCATCTTCATTAAACATAGCATCCCCAAGCTTGGGACAAACATTAATTTCAGCAAATATATTCTCAAACTTGTCATTCTCATCAAACATAGCATCCCAAGCTTGAGCCTTTTCATATCATAAGCATAATCACTCTCATCATTAACAGTATGGATATCACCAATAGTATAGCAATTATCATCATCACAATGAGTAACAGGAGCAACATCATTTGGGAGGGACACCTTTCTACCTTTGCTTCTCCGTATTTTCTTTTTCTTCTTCACATCATGTGTGGGTTTAATCCTCTTTCTGGAGCTCCTTATTAATGAGATTGGTTGAATAGAAGGCTCCTCCTTGTTACCTGATTTATCATAAGAAATAATAGGAGGATATTGGGAAGCCTCTTCCCTTTCATTAGTATTCTCTTCATCCTCTATTTGTTTTCTTTTCTTTATGTAATTGTCAATATAAGGATTTTCAATGCAATTCACTGCACAATACATAAAAATTTCTTCTATATCAATATCGAGGAATTTCTCAAGGTTATATTTTGCAATATGCTTAGTTTTGTGTTTCATTTCTTCATAACCCAAAAGAAAACTAAGTTCCTGTAACATCCCAAATTTTCAATTTGACATGTTATACATAGGTCATCCATGCATATCATATTTTATTGCATTCTCATTTGCCATCCTCGAAATCCTAAGCAACTCAAGGACCCTCGGAGAGAGTTGGGGATTTTCCGATTTTCGTATTTGAATTTTATCAAATAATGAAGACGAGGATTTTGGATTTTATTATTTTTCTCTCTGGAAAATATTCCATCTTAATAATAAATGAGAGGAGATAATATGACTTCTCCAATAATAATTGAAATATCGGAGGACAAAATGTTAAAATCATTATTTGGATTTTATTTTGTTTATTTGGAATTTTATTTGCCTAGAGAAAAATTTGCATAATTTAAAAAATTGTATTTTAGGGGCTAAGAAAAGTTCATCTTGTTCCAAATATTTTATTTAGGCAAAGAAAACTTGTTTTGGCATTTTTAGATTTTTATCTATTTTTCTAGGATTTTTTTTATATTTAAGTTTTAAATAGACGTTTTAAAAAATGAACCACGCCCGGCCCAAAGGCCCAGCCAGGCCGGCCAACCAGCCACCCGCCGCCGCTTTGTCTTGTGGGCCTCCGCCGCCTCAGCGCCCGGACGAGTCCGAGCGGACTCCTCCTCCCGCCGCCTTGCCCTCCTCCAAGCCACCGCCCCCCTTTAAATAGCCGCCCCCTCTAGCCACCACCGCCGCCCACCCCTTACCCGAGCCGAGCCCGAGCCGCCGCCCGCCGCCTCCGCCTCCGCCCCCTCGCCGAGCCGCCGCCCCTCTAGCCGCGCCTCACCGCCCCTCGCCGAACCCCGCCGGAGCCGCCCGCCCCGCAGGACGACCTCGCCGGAGGTAGCCCTCGTCGTCGGTTTTTTTAAAGAACCCTTCGGTTTAAAAAAAAAAACCTAGACCATTTTTTTATATAGATCGGTTTTATTTCTCCGGTTTATTTATTTTGCGAGCGTTCGCTCGTTCGTTCGTTTTTACGAACATGTTCGTCGTTTAGTTTCTGCTAACGAACGTTCGTTCGTTTAGCCGTTCGTCGTTTTCTTTTATCGGATTTATTCCGCGATTATTCCGATCGCGATTTCTGATCCGATGTTCGAATTAGTATAACTTTTCGCTCGTTTATCGGAATCAGGCGATTCAAGCGCCTGGAGTTTCATCTCGAAACCCTCTTTCCGAATAGCCAACTTAAACCAGTTTTTGTCTCTGTAAAATTTGACCCTAGTTCAAATTAGTAAACGAATCTTGTTTCTTTTGCCCTTTGAAATTCGTTGCTCCGTTTGGATTGATTCTTTTTGCAAACCGGAGTTCTTAAGTTGAACTCTCCGGTCAATCTCTTTCAGTTGAAGTTTCGTTCATGCATCTTTGCTTGTTGCTTATGTATGTAGGTTTGCTTGCGATAGAATTCCCGGAGTGCGAAGCGTGTTACTACGAGTCTCTAGGATTCACGGATCGTCAGCAAGGCAAGTAACACTTGATCATACCCTTTTCCTACCCAGTTTTTATGCATTAGTTCAACCCTCAAACATTGCATGGTTAGGATGTCATTAAATTGTGGGTTGGGAAGTAGATGATGAGGTAGGAACCTATTGCCTGTTACTATCAAACCCTTGGGAGTTACTTCTACGTTATGCTTATATTGCTATGCTATGCTCGTGAGCGTGGTTTGGGTTTGAGAGATATTCACGACAGATGTGAGATTGTTAATTAATGGTTTACTTTAAGGTGGCAACTTTAATACACATCTGGGTGGATTGAGGCACTGGGAACCCAGTGTTGTCTCTGCTTTTTTGAAATCCGGGGTACCCGTGTGATCGCCCTATGGACCGCCACCTAGGCTCAAAGGGAACTGAGATTATTCATGCTAGAAACTTCCGTGTGCAGCCACAAGATATTATGGGCTCTAGCATAGTTGAGTAAGTTACGTGAAGCTCTCAAGAGGTAGATCAGCAGGTAGTGGGTTTTATAGGTTTGGTATGATCTATCCTAGTAGAGAGTTAATGTTTCCGAAAGACTGTGTCTCAGTCATCCGTTTCTCAAACACCATGTAGTGTGAGAAATCAACGGAGGCGATCGAGTCTTGTGGGGAAAAGTGCGCAAACCTCTGCAGAGTGTACAATCTAATCATGGTTAGCCGTGTCCCCGGTTATGGACAATTCTGAGTATCTAGTACTTGAGTATTCACATGTATCTCATCACTCTAAGTTAATACTGTTGGGTGTTAATTATTTTAATTGGGATTGAGTTGGGGTTATACCTTCTCAATGATGTTTCAACCACCACGATAGTTAAATTTAAAACTTATTCCTTTGATGTAGGGAAAAATTGGCTTTTCGCAAAAACTGTAACCGTAGAGCTTTCCACCAGCCAAACATGCATGTAGTGTTAGCATTATTCTGTTGTTGCTCTATTGTGTTACATTGCCGGCATATTCCATGTCTTTGACCCGTTCTCGGGCTGCAACATATTATGTTGCAGACTTTTCGAACGAGGAGTAAGGTTCGATAGGTCGTTGCCGTGCAGCTCAGCTATGCCGTTGGAGTTGATGGACTCACTTTATCTTCCAAGCCTTCATTGTTATCGCATTAGATGGCCTTAAGCCATATTATTGTAATAAGTTCTCTTTTGAGACATTCGATGTAATAAGTGTGTGATTGCTACGCTGTTATAAATCCTTCGAGTATTGTGTGTGTCAGCATTACCGATCCAGGGATGACACAGAAGCACAGAGACTTGACCATCTGAGGTCGGGTCGCTACAGTTCCTTATGATGTGCAAGGGAAATCAAGTCATCACAATTTTGGACACGATTCGATCATGAAACAATTTACATTTGAGATTTAAATGACCATGTTCATTGCAAAGTTCACAGTATGGCGAATTTTTTTAAATTTTCAGCACAAACATCTAGCCTTTCTTGCAACCATTTAGTTTCCAAATACTTATGCCTCTTGCAAAATCTATTTTCCCTAATTCGTGTGTACTTGCAAGCTCTATGTATTCCACAAAAGTTGACATGCTTATAAGAGACATTTTCATCATGACTAGTGCAATCATCATTAGTACTATGGATATTCAAAGAGTTCATACTATCAACATTGCAATCATGCTCATCATTCAAAGATTTAGTGCCAAACATTTTATAGACTTCTTCTTCTAGCACTTGAGCACAATTTTCCTTTCCATCATTCTCACGAAAGATACTAAAAAGATGAAGCGTATGAGGCAAACTCAATTCCATTTTTTATAATTTTGTTTTATGGACTAAACTAGTGATAAAACAAGAAACAAAAAGATTCGATTGCAAGATCTAAAGATATACCTTCAAGCACTCACCTCCCCGGCAACGGCGCCAGAAAAGAGCATGATGTCTACTACGCAATCTTCTTCTTATAGACATTGTTGGGCCTCCAAGTGCAGAGGTTTGTAGGACAGTAGCAAATTTCCCTCAAGTGGATGACCTAAGGTTTATCAATCCGTGGGAGGCGTAGGATGAAGATGGTCTCTCTCAAGCAACCCTGCAACCAAATAACAAAGAGTCTCTTATGTCCCCAACACACCAAATACAATGGTAAATTGTATAGGTGGACTAGTTCGGCGAAGAGATGGTGATACAAGTGCAATATGGATTGTATAGGTGCACTAGTTCGGCGAAGAGATGGTGATACAAGTAAACGGTATTGCAATGCTAGGAAACAAGGCCTAGGGTTCATACTTTCACTAGTGCAAGTTCTCTCAACAATAATAACATAATTGGATCATATAACTATCCCTCAACATGCAACAAAGAGTCACTCCAAAGTCACTAATAGCGGAGAACAAACGAAGAGATTATTGTATGGTACGAAACCACCTCAAAGTTATTCTTTCTGATCAATCTTTTCAAGAGTCCGTAGTAAAATAACACGAAGCTATTCTTTCCGTTTGATCTATCATAGAGTTCGTACTAAAATAACACCTTAAGACACAAATCAACCAAAACCCTAATGTCACCTAGAGACTCCAATGTCACCTCAAGTATCCGTGGGTATGATTATATGATATGCATCACACAATCTCAGATTCATCTATTCAAACCAACACAAAGTACTTCAAAGAGTGCCCCAAAGTTTCTACCAGAGAGTCAAGACAAAAACATGTGCCAATCCCTATGCACAAGTTCATTGAACCAGCAAGTTGATCACCAAAACATACATTAAGTAGATCACGTAAATATCCCATTGTCACCACAGATAAGCACATGCAAGACATACATCAAGTGTTCTCAAATCCTTAAAGATTCAATCCGATAATATAACTTCAAAGGGAAAACTCAATCCATTGCAAGAGAGTAGAGGGGGAGAAACATCATAAGATCCAACTATAATAGCAAAGCTCGTGATACATCAAGATCGTACCACCTCAAGAACACGAGAGAGAGAGAGAGAGAGAGAGAGAGAGAGAGATCAAACACATAGCTACTGGTACATAACCTCAGCCCCGAGGGTGAACTACTCCCTCCTCGTCATGGAGAGCGCCGGGATAATGAAGATGACCACCGGTGAGGGATCCCCCTTGGCAGGGTGCCGGAACAGGGTCCCGATTGGTTTTTGGTGGCTACAGAGGCTTGCGGCGGAGGAACTCCCGGTCTATTCTGCTTTCTGATGTTTTTAGGGTATATGGACATATATAGGCGAAAGAAGTCGGTCAGGGGAGCCACGAGGAGCCCATGAGGGTGGGGTGCGTGCCCAGGGGGCAGGCGCGCCTCCCTGCCTCGTGGCCACCTCGAAGTTTCCCTGACGTCTATTCCAAGTCTCCTGCATTGCTTCCGTTCCAAAAATAACTCTCCCGAAGGTTTCATTCTGTTTGGACTCTGTTTGATATTCCCTTTCTTTGAAACACTGAAATAGGCAAGAAAACAACAATTTGGGTTGGGCCTCCAGTTAATAGGTTAGTCCCAAAAATAATATAAAAGTGTATAATAAAGCCCATAAACATCCAATACAGATAATATAATAGCATGAATACTTCATAATTTATAGATACGTTGGAGACGTATCAGCCCTTCATTTCCATCCCAACTCCGTTCTTCTCTTGTCGATCTTCGCCTTCTATTGTGAGGCGTACGTCTGGGTGATGCCGTCCGTGGCTCTGCTGCGCCACTTCGTCTTCCTCCGAATCAACGGCGACCACACCTCTGGGTGCGTCAACTTTGTCGCAGCCGGCAAGGCCAACGCGGTCTCGAAGGCCGGAAAGAAGGCCGATGGCTTCAGGAGCAAGTGGGTCATGATGGATGCCAAGTGTGTCCATCCACGGTTGAGGCTGCCGACGGAGGTGCCCTAGTCGGATGAGGGGGTGGTCTCGCACGAAGCTCACTGACGACCGGGCGCAGTTGGTGCTGGAGAAGATGACCGCCGACTTGAAGCCGGGCAACACGAAGACGGTGAAGCTGACGCGGGCCATGCTCCTGAGGGAGTTCCTGATGCTGCGCGTGGCTCCGCTCCATGTGCGCTCGCGCCCCTTGTGGATGCTTGAGGGCGCAGAGGACAAGCTCCGTTTGAGCCCAGCGGCCTTACCTGAAGAAGAGCTGGCCGTGGCCCTCCGCCTCCTGGTCGGAGATGATCAGGAGTACCCGCCGAGTGCCTTCGTTCCTTTGTTCCTTCGCGAGGACGGGGTGCAGGTCGTGGCTGCCAAGCCCACCTTTGATGGTCGCGGGCTGGTGCCGCCGGCGCCCCCTGGGGTCCCAGTGGCGACGACGCCGATGGACGTGTCTTCTGATGATTCCCGCGGGGAGGGGGAAGAGGAAGAAGACGAGGAGCGCAACTCGGAGGCGACCCCCGAGGGGATGAGGGAGACCTCCCCCCACTGCGCAAGGCCGACATCCTCCGCACCATGCCCGACAATGACGATGAAGCCGATGCCATTCTGGAGAGGGAGGAGCCACCCGTGGATGGGGGCTCCTCGAGGCCCAAGGCCAGCCCCCAGAGGAGACCACCGGCCGAGGTTCCGACGAGGGGCAGGTTGGTGCTGATCTCCCGAGTTGGTGCTTCCGCTCCAACACCTCCTGGAGCTGCTTCTGGCCCATCTGCTATTCTGCTCCCGGAGATCGCGCGCCTACGCCTCAGGCTGCGAGGCTCTCAGGCTTTAGGCTCAGCAAGCGGAGGGACTACACCGCGGTGGACCAGTAAGCGTTCTTGCCCTGCCTTGTTCTTGCTTATGCTGCTGATCCTTGATGCCACTCCGTTGTGCAATTAGGCCGACGCCTGCGGAGAAGAAGAGGAAGGAGGAAGCGGTGGTGCTGCTCGGGACCAATCTGCCTGCCGCAGCTGCGTCTCCCTCCATGGAGAAGGGCAGCATCGGTGCTCACGCTTCTCCGGCTTGATCGTCCTCGCGAGGCCTGGGGGAGCAGCTTTGGGAGGAGTCAGCCCCCGTGGCCCCGCTGGCTCTGGAGGTGCCGGTGTCCGGCTCGGTTGCTGGGGTCCCCAAAGCTCAGGAGCCCCCAGTCTCCCGGGATATGGTGATGATGTTGCCTCCTCCTCTTCCTGCTGCACCGCTGGTTCCAGATCCTTCTGCCTCCCCTGACGTCTTGGAGCGCGCTCTTTCTGAGATGACCCGGCTGCGAGAAGATCTTCACGGCGCCGACCCCCACCTGGTAACCGGGCACTTGGAGCTGGTCTCCAGCTGGCTTCATTCAGGCGTGTCCGTTCGGGCAGCGCTAAGCCAGGCCGCGGCGACCTCCGAGAAGGATAAGCAGGCTGCCGCCCAAGCCGCGGCTGCTCGCGAGGTGGCGCTGAAGGATGTCGAGGCCGCCCATGAGCACTGCCGGGCTGGAGGCTGAACTGAAGACTCTGCGCGATGAGCGTGCGAAAGAAGCTCGTGGCCGCAAGGCGGAGAAGGAGAAGATGAAGTCCCGGGAGGATGCCGTCAAGGACCGCGACGCCGAGCTGGAGCAGTTGGCGAAGGCGTAGGTCATGGAGCGCAGCTAGCTGGAGAAGGTGGAGCAGGAGGTGGAAGCGGGGAATGTTGGGGAACGTAGTAATTTCAAAAAAAAATCATACGCACACGCAAAATCATGGTGATGCATTGCCACGAGAGAGGAGAGTGTGTCCACGTACCCTCGTAGACCGAAAGCGGAAGCTTAGCACAACACGGTTGATGTAGTCGTACGTCTTCACGGCCCGACCGATCAAGCACCGAAATGACGGCACCTCCTAGTTCTTGCACACGTTCAGCTCGATGACGTTCCCCGGACTCCGATCTAGCAAAGTGTCAGGGAAGAGTTCCGCCAGCACAACGGCGTGGTGACGATCTTGATGTTCTACCGTCGCAGGGCTTCGCCTAAGCACCGCTACAATATTATCGAGGAGAACTATGGTGGAGGGGGGCACCGCACACGGCTAAGAGATCTCAAGGATCAATTATTGTGTCTCCAAGGGGTGCCCCCTCCCCGTATATAAAGGAATGGAGGAGGGGGAGGGCCGGCCCTCTCTATGGCGCGCCCCAGAGGAGTCCTACTCCCACCGGGAGTAGGATTCCCCCTTTCCTAGTGGAACTAGGAGCCCTTCCAAGTAGAAGGAGTATGAGGGAAGGAAAGGGAAGGGAGAAGGAGAAGGAAGGAAGGGGCGCCCCCCTCCCTAGTCCAATTCGGACTAGTCAATGGGGAGGGGTGCGGCCACCCTTTGGGGCCTTTCTCTCCTTTCCCGTATGGCCCATTAAGGCCCAATACGAATTCCCGTAACTCTCCGGTACTCCGAAAAATATCCGAATCACTCGGAACCTTTCCGATGTCCGAATATAGTCGTCCAATATATCGATCTTTACGTCTCGACCATTTCGAGACTCCTCGTCATGTCCCTGATCTCATCCGGGACTCCAAACTCCTTCGGTACATCAAAACTCATAAACTCAAAATATAAGCATCGCCGAAACCTTAAGCGTGCGGACCCTACGGGTTCGAGAACTATGTAGACATGACCGAGACACGTTTCCGGTCAATAACCAATAGCGGAACCTGGATGCTCATATTGGCTCCTACATAGTCTATTAAGATCTTTATCGGTCAAACCGCATAACAACATACGTTGTTCCCTTTGTCATTGGTATGTTACTTGCCCGAGATTCGATCGTTGGTATCTCAATACCTAGTCCAATCTCGTTACCGGCAAGTCTCTTTACTCGTTATGTAATGCATCATCCCGCAACTAACTCATTAGTCACATTGCTTGCAAGGCTTATAGTGGTGTGCATTACCGAGAGGGCCCAGAGATACCTCTCCGACAATCGGAGTGACAAATCTTAATCTCGAAATACGCCAACCCAACATGTACCTTCGGAGACACACATGAGAGCACCTTTATAATCACCCAGTTACGTTGTGACGTTTGGTAGCACACAAAGTGTTCCTCCGGTAAACGGGAGTTGCATAATCTCATAGTCATAGGAACATGTATAAGTCATGAAGAAAGCAATAGTAACATACTAAACGATCGAGTGCTAAGCTAACGGAATGGGTCATGCCAATCACATCATTCTCCTAATGATTTGATCCCGTTAATCAAATGACAACCCATGTCTATGGCTAGGAAACATAACCATCTTTGATCAACGAGCTAGTCTAGTAGAGGCACACTAGTGACACTCTGTATGTCTATATATTCACACATGTATTATGTTTCCGGTTAATACAATTCTAGTATGAATAATAAACATTTATCATGAAATAAGGAAATAAATAATAACTTTATTATTGCCTCTAGGGCATATTTCCTTCAGTCTCCCACTTGCACTAGAGTCAGTAATCTAGTTCACATCGCCATGTGATTTAACACCAATAATTCACATCACCATGTGATTAGCACCCATAGTTCACATCGTCATGTGACCAACACCCAAAGGGTTTATTAGAGTCAATAATCTAGTTCACATCGCTATGTGATTAACACCCAAAGACTACTAAGGTGTGATCATGTTTTGCTTGTGAGATAATTTTAGTCAACGAATTACATCACATTCAGATCCGTAAGTATTTTGCAAATTTCTATGTCTACAATGCTCTGCACAGAGCTACTCTAGCTAATTGCTCCCACTTTCAATATGTATCTAGACCGAGACTTAGAGTCATCTAGATTAGTGTCAAAACTTGCATCGACATAACTCTTTACGACGAACCTTTTTGTCACCTCCATAATCGAGAAACATATCCTTTTTCCCCTAAGGATAATTTTGACCGCTGTCCAGTGATCTACTCCTAGATCACTATTGTACTCCCTTGCTAAAAACAGTGTAGGGTATACAATAGATCCGGTACACAGCATGGCATACTTTATAGAACCTATGGCTGAGGCATAGGGAATGACTTTCATTCTCTTTCTATCTTCTGCCGTGGTCGGGCTTTGAGTCTTACTCAATTTCACACCTTGTAACCACAGGCAAGAACTCTTTCTTTGGTATTCCATTTTGAACTACTTCAAAATCTTGTCATGGTATGTACTCTTTGAAAAAAATTATCAAGCGTCTTGATCTATCTCTTTAGATCTTGATGCTCAATATGTATGCAGCTTAACCGAGGTCTTTGTTTTAAAAAAAACTCCTTTCATACACTCCTTTATGCTTTGCGAGAATAATTCTACATTATTTCCGATCAACAATATGTCATTCACAAATACTTATCAGAAATGTTGTAGTGCTACCCCTCACTTTCTTGTAAATACAGGCTTCACCGTAAGTCAGTATAAAACTATATCCTTTGATCAACTTATCAAAGCGTATATTCCAACTCCGAGATGCTTGCACTAGTCCATAGATGGATCATTTGGAGCTTGCACATTTTGTTAACACCTTTAGGATCGACAAAACCTTCTGGTTGCATCATATACAACTCTTCTTTAATAAATCCATTAAGGAATGCATTTTTGTTTATCCATTTGCTAGATTTCATAAAATGCGGCAACTGCTAACATGATTCGGACAGACTTAAGCATAGATACGAGTGAGAAACTCTCATCGTAGTCAACACCTTGAACTTGTCGAAAACCTTTTGCGACAATTCTAGCTTTGTAGATAGTAACACTACTATCAGCGTCCGTCTGCCTCTTAAAAATCCATTTAATCTCAATGGCTCGCCGATCATTTGAGCAAGTCAATCAAGGTCCATACTTTGTTCTCATACATGGATCCCATCTCAGATTTCATGGCCTCAAACCATTTCGCAGAATCTGGGCTCATCATCGTTTCCTCATAGTTCGTAGGTTCATCATGGTCAAGTAACATGACCTCCAGAATATGATTACCGTACCACTCTGGTGCAGACCGTACTCTGGAAGACCTACGAGGTTCGGTAGTAACTTGATCTGAAGTTTCATGATCAATATCATTAGCTTCCTCACTGATTGGTGTAGTTGTCACAGGAACGGTTTCTTGCGATGAACTACTTTCCAATAAGGGAACAAGTACGGTTACCTCATCAAGTTCTACTTTCCTCCCACTCACTTCTTTCGAGAGAAACTCCTTCTCTAGAAAGGACCCGAATTTAGCAACAAAAATCTTGCCCTCAGATCTGTGATGGAAGGTATACCCAATAGTCTCTTTTGGGTATCCTATGAAGACACATTTCTCCAATTTTGGTTCGAGCTTATCAGGTTGAAATTTTTTGACATAAGCATCGCAACCCCATACTTTAAGAAACGACAACTTTGGTTTCTTGCCAAACCACAGTTCATAAGGTGTCATCTCAACGGATTTCGATGGTGCCCTATTTAAAGTGAATGCAACTGTCTCTAATGCATAACCACAAAACGATAGTGGTAAACCGATAAGAGATATCATAGATTGCACAGTATCCAATAAAGTGCGTTACGACTTTCGGACACACCATAACGCTATAGTGTTCTAGGTGGTGTGAACTGTGAAACTATTCCACATTGTTTAAAATGAAGGCCAAACTCGTAACTCAAATATTCTTTTCTACGATCAGATTGTAGAAACTTTATTTTCTTGTTACGATCATTCTCCACTTCACTCTGAAATTCTTTGAACTTTTCAAATGTTTCAGACTTGTGCTTCATTAAGTAGATATACGCATATCTTCTCAAATCATTTGTGAAGGTCAGAAAATAACGATACCCGCCACGAGCATCAACACTCATTGGACCGCATACATCGGTATGTATTATTTCCAACAAGTTAGTAGTTCGTTCCATTGTTAGGAGAAGCGGAGTTTTAGTCATCTTGCCCAAAAGGCACGGTTCGCAAGCATCAAATTATTCATAACCAAGTGATTCCTAAAATCCATCTTTATGGAGTTTCTTCATGCGCTTTACATCGATATGACCCAAACGGCAGTGCCACAAATAAATTGCACTATCATTATTAAGTTTGCATCTTTTGGCATCAACATTATGAATATGTGTATCACTATGATTAAGATTCAATAAACCATCACCATTGGGTGTATGACCATAGAAGGTTTTATTCATGTAAATAGAATAACAATTTATTCTCTATCTTAGATGAATAATCGTATACTTAATAAACATGATCTTATCATATTTATGCTCAACGCAAACACCAAATAACATTTATTTAGGTTTAACACTAATCTCGAAAATATAGGGAGTGTGTGATGATGATCATATCAATCTTGGAACTACTTCCAACACTCATCGTCACTTCCCCTCAACTAGTTTTTGTTTATTCTGTAACTCTTGTTTCGAGTTAGTAATCTTAGCAACCGAACAAGTATCAAATACTTACGGGCTACTATAAACACTAGTAAGGTACACATCAATAACCTATATATCAAATACACCCTTGTTCACTTTTTTATCCTTCTTATCCACCAAATATTTAGGGCATTTCCGCTTCCAGTGACCATTTCCTTTACAGTGTAAGCACTCAGTTTCAGGCTTTGGTCCAGTTTTGGGCTTCTTCGTGGGAGTGACAACTTGCTTGTCATTCTACTTGAAGTTTCCTTTCTTTCCCCGTTGCCCTTTTCTTGAAACTAGTGGTCTTGTCAATCATCAACACTTGATGCTCTTTCTTGATTTCTACCTTCGTCGAATTCAACATCACGAAGAGCTCGGGAATCGTTTTCGTCATCCCTTGCATACTATAGTTCATCACGAAGTTCTAGTAACTTGGTGATGGTGACTAGAGAACTCTGTCAATCACTATCTTATCTGGAAGATTAACTCCCACTTGATTCAAGCGATTGTAGTACCCAGACAATCTGAGCACATGCTCACTAGTTGAGCGATTCTCCTCCACCTTTTAGCTATAGAATTGTTGGAGATTTCCTATCTCTCAACTCGGGTATTTACTTGAAATATTAACTTCAATTCCTGGAACATCTCATATGGTCCATGACGTTCAAAACGTCCTTGAAGTCCCGATGCTTAGCCGTTAAGCATGGTGCACTAAACTATCAAGTAGTTATCATATTGAGCTAGCCAAACGTTCATAACGTCTACATCTACTCCTGGAATAGGTCTGTCACCTAGAGGTGCATTAAGGACATAATTCTTCTGTGCAGCAATGAGGATAAACCTCAGATCACGGATCCAATCCGCATCATTGCTACTAACATCTTTCAACACAATTTTCTCTAGGAACATATCAAAATAAACAGATGAAAGCAACAACGTGAGCTATTGATCTACAACATAATTTGCAAAATACTATCAGGACTAAGTTCATGATAAATTTAAGTTTAATTAATCATATTACTTAAGAACTCCCACTTAGATAGACATCCCTCTAATCTTCTAAGTGATCACGTGATCCATATCAACTAAACTATGTCCGATCATCACGTGAGATGGAGTAGTTTCAATGGAGAACATCACTATGTTGATCATATCTACTATATGATTCACGCTCGACCTTTCGGTCTCAGTGTTCCGAGGCCATATCTGTTATATGCTAGGCTCGTCAAGTTTTACCTGAGTATTCCACGTGTGCAACTGTTTGCACCCGTTGTATTTCAACGTAGACCCTATCACACCCGATCATCACGTGGTGTCTCAGCACGAAGAACTTTCGCAACGGTGCATACTCAGGGAGAACACTTATACTTTGATAATAGGGATCATCTTATAATGCTACCGTCAATCAAAGCAAGATAAGATGCATACAAGATAAACATCACATGCAATCAATATATGTGACATAATATGGCCATAATCAACTTGCGCCTTTGATCTCCGTCTCCAAAGTACTGTCATGATTTCTATCGTCACCGGCACGACACCATGATCTCCATCATCTTGATCAATATCAATGTGTCGTCACATGGTCGTCTCGCCAACTATTGCTCTTGCAACTATTGCTATCGCATAGCGATAAAGTAAAGCAATTATTTGGCGCTTTTATCTTATGCAATAAAGAGACAACCACAAGGCTTCTGCCAGTTACCGATAACTTCAACAAAACATGATCATCTCATACAACAACTTATATCTCATCACGTCTTGACCATATCACATCACAACATGCCCTGCAAAAACAAGTTAGACGTCCTCTACTTTATTGTTGCAAGTTTTACGTGGTTGCTACGGGCTTAGCAAGAACCGTTCTTACCTACGCATCAAAACCACAACGATAGTTCATCAAGCTAGTGTTGTTTTAACCTTCTCAAGGACCGGGCGTAGCCACACTCGGTTCAACTAAAGTTGGAGAAACTGACACCCGCTAGTCACCTGTGTGCATAGCACGGTGGTAAAATCAGTCTCGCGTAAGCGTACGCGTAATGTCGGTCCGGGCCGCTTCATCCAACAATACCGCCGAACCAAAGTATGACATCTTTGGTAAGCGGTATGACTTATATCACCCACAACTCACTTGTGTTCTACTCGTGCATATGACATCTACGCATAAAACCTGGCTCGATACCACTTTGTTGGGAGCGTAGTAATTTCAAAAAAATCCTACGCACACGCAAGGTCATGGTGATGCATAGCAACGAGAGGAGAGTGTGTCCACGCACTCGTGAGACCGAAAGCGGAAGCGTTAACACAACGCGGTTGATGTAGTCGTACGTCTTCACGGCCCGACCGATCAAGCACCGAAACTACGGCACCTCCGAGTTCTTGCACACGTTCAGCTCGATGACGTTCCCCGGAGTCCGATCCAGCAAAGTGTCGGGGAAGAGTTCCGTCAGCACAACGGCGTGGTGATGATCTTGATGTTCTTCCGTCGCATGGCTTCGCCTAAGCATCACTACAATATTATCGAGGAGAACTATGGTGGAGGGGGCACCGCACACGGCTAAGAGATCTCAAGGATCAGTTGTTGTGTCTCCAAGGGGTGCCCCCCTCCCCGTATATAAAGGAGTGGAGGAGGGGGAGGGTCGTCCCTCTCTATGGCGCGCCCTAGGGGGGTCCTACTCCCACCGGGAGTAGGATTCCCCCTTTCCTAGTATAACTAGGAGCCCTTCCAAGTAGAAGGAGTAGGAGGGAAGGGAAGGGAAGGGAGAAGGAGAAGGAAGGAAGGGGCGCCCCCCCTCCCTAGTCCAATTCGGACTAGTCAACAGGGAGGGGTGCGGCCACCCTTTAGGGCCTTTCTCTCCTTTCCCGTATGGCCCATTAAGGCCCAATACGAATTCCCGTAACTATCCGATACTTCGAAAAATATCCGAATCACTCGGAACCTTTCCGATGTCCGAATATAGTCGTCCAATATATCGATCTTTATGTCTCGACCATTTCGAGACTTCTCGTCATGTCCCCGATCTCATCCGGGACTCCGAAATCCTTCGGTACATCAAAACTCATAAACTCAAAATATAACTGCCATCGAAACCTTAAGCGTGCGGACCCTACGGGTTCGAGAACTATGTAGACATGACCGAGACACGTTTCCGGTCAATAACCAATAGCGGAACCTGGATGCTCATATTGGCTCCTACATATTATACGAAGATCTTTATCGGTCAAACCGCATAACAACATGCGTTGTTCCCTTTGTCATCGGTATGTTTCTTGCCCGAGATTCGATCGTCGGTATCTCAATACCTAGTTCAATCTCGTTACCGGCAAGTCTCTTTACTCGTTATGTAATGCATCATCCCACAACTAACTCATTAGTCACATTGCTTGCAAGGCTTATAGTGATGTGCATTACCGAGAGGGCCCAGAGATACCTCTCCGACAATCGGAGTGACAAATCCTAATCTCGAAAATCGCCAACCCAACATGTACCTTCGGAGATACCTTAGAGCACTTTTATAATCACCCGATTACGTTGTGACGTTTGGTAGCACACAAAGTGTTCCTCCGGTAAATGGGAGTTGCATAATCTCATAGTCATAGGAACATGTATAAGTCATGAAGAAAGCAATTGCAACATACTAAACGATCGAGTGCTAAGCTAACGTAATGGGTCATGTCAATCACATCATTCTCCTAATGATGTGATCCCGTTAATCAAATGACAACACATGTCTATGGCTAGGAAACATAACCATCTTTGATCAACGAGCTAGTCTAGTAGAGCCATACTAGTGACACTATGTATGTCTATATATTCACACATGTATTATGTTTCCGGTTAATACAATTCTAGCGTGAATAATAAACATTTATCATGAAATAAGGAAATAAATAATAACTTTATTATTGCCTCTAGGGCATATTTCCTTCAGGGAAGGCCACACTTGATGCTAAGGCGAAGGTCCTGGCCGAGGATCGCGCGGCCTTCGAGCTCCTCGAGGAGAGGTCCCGTGTGGCACTGCGGGCAATCTACGAGAAGGGCTTGGAGAAGCCACTGACCATCCACGAGTACGGCCCCGCCCAGCTGCTTTCCTATCTGGTCGAGGCGCTTGAGGAAGTAGTGAGCGGCATCGGCCCCATGGTAGAGGTAGAATCCCGCGTTCTCTCCTCAGCCGCGTTGACACGCGTCTTCAGTCACCTCCATCTTCGTGATCCCGCCACCAACCTCGACGAGCTGCTGGAACCTGTCGATGACGAGCACTGCGCAGCTGCTGCCGAGGCTATGAAGGGCCAGGTGGAAGCTTTTTTGAAGAAGTTCTGCGCCTTCGACCCTGCACCCTAACTGGTGGTGCTGTTGAGCCTGCAACTCCAGCAGGCGGCACAGGTGAGGGCAACGCTGCTGTGGAAGAAGCATCCCTTGCAGGTGATGGCGGCGTCCAAGGATGACGAGGTGACCTGTTGGCGGCTCCTTTCCTGTTTAACTCCTGCAACATGCATCGTGCCTCGTGGAGGCGTTTAAACTTGCGTTTGGTATTGGGAGAACAGTATGTCTTGTAATATTTGCTTGAGATTTTGTGATTTCCTTCCCATTTGCTTTACGTTCTACGTCGGCAGGGCCCGACCCCGCGCATACCTCAGCCGCCGTTGGGTCGTCCGGATCAACAGGACAAGACCAAGGAGTGGGGGGCTACGTGGCAAGTTAGTCTCCAGAGTCGCGATGCTCAGGAGTCCCCCTTGATGCGCAAACATCTTACAAAAAGTAGATGTAGGAATAGGCCTAGTGTTCTACGTCGGCAGGGCCCGGCCCCGCGCATACCTCGACCGCCGTTGGGTCGTCCGGACCACTAGGACGAGACCAAGGAGTGAGGGGCTACGTGGCTAGTTAGTCCTCCTTGACGCTCAAACGACCTGCGTACCTTTTCCCTCGTCAATGCTCAGCTCGGGAGGGGCACGCGACAACCAGGTCCGGGGGACCTAGTAGGGCGGCGCTTGGGCATGACCGAGAGCAGCCCCCGTGCCCAGCCCCCTCGCGTGACTCTCCTGAGGGGAGGTGTTTTGCAGTGAGGCCAGACACTGAGCTCAAGGGCTCCCTAAGGTTGATACGGCCAGGGGACCGCCCCTAGTTGTTTATCACCAGCGCGGAGCACAGCGCTTCCGCACTTGCACGGGCATAACCGCTCCTTGGTAGTGTCGACTGCCAGCACGGAGCATGGTGCTTCCACTAGTGCGTGGGAGGGGACTCCCTACTGCGGAGAGCCCCCGGGGCGTGTACAGCCCCACCCTCACACGTGGTTTGCATGGCAGGGATAGACGAGGTGTGTCTGGGCACCCGTGAGCCAGCGCGGGGCTCACGAGGTCCTACCTCAAGGCGGGTTGCGCCTGGTCTTGGTTCTTTATGACTGTGCTGTTTCTGCGAGATGGTTAGACAACCTGCGCTGAATGAATCTCCTGAGGTTATCACATGAGAAGGCCAAGCACCAGCGACCCCAGGAGGTGACGTGAACGGGGCTGGCCCGCGAAACAGAGCTCAGCCGTTGGATTTATCGACGCTGCAGGGACGGGCCCAAGCACAGATAGCATGCCTAGCCTTCTTATGCGAAGGATCTTGAAGAAAGACGATCGGCGCGTGGCTCTCGTGGTGGGTGATAATCAAGCAGGTGATAATCATAGATAGATTATGCATGGGAAGTGAATTAGCTTCGGTAAATGCAGGAACGATACACGCCACTGGGTTGGACCCAAGCGGCTTGGGGAGGATGCAGCCCGAGGGGCGCCCCCTGATGAAGTCATATACCTAGGGTAGGGTCATGGACCTGTCCAAGATACCCTCCCCAAGGGCATCCTTAGAATAAACTGCCTACCAGTCGACTTGGTAGGTTTCCACTCAACAGATTCAAAGACACCCACTTGACCACCAGGAGTCCAAGAGCCACTCGGTGTCCAAACGGTCTGTAGTTAAGTAGTATTTATGGTCATGATGACACTTTATGTAAGGCGTTACTAGTAATGCCTAGCCTTAATGTAACTTAAACCCTCCGCTATGTGGGCTGGCTGGGGTCCTGGCGCACTCTATATAAGCCACCCCCCTCCACAGGTAGAAGGTTTCGCACCCCTGTAATTCATACGCATATAATCCAGTCGACCGCCTCCGGGCTCCGAGACGTAGGGCTGTTACTTCCTCGAGAAGGGCCTGAACTCAGAACTCGTGCGTACCAACTACTCCATAGCTAGTACCTTGCCTCTCCATACCTACCCCCATTCTCTGTCGGGACTTAGAACCACGACAGTTGGCGCCCACCGTGGGGCAGGTGTTCTATCTATTTGTTGGAGAAGTTGGGATTCTTTCGATCTCCTACATCATGGTTTCAGGTGGAGTTTTGGTCGAGGGTTGCGAGATCCGTCTCGGTGCGCTCACGTTCATCGCCGACGACTCCGCTTGGCTTCAGGAGGCTCCTCTCGACGTCTACGCGCTCCCCGTCCGTGGGGCAACGCACTTTCGCGCGTGCGTCCGCGGCGTCCTCCTGCGGCAACCGTCGACCCAGTATGGGTCGGTTCTTGTGCCGTCCTCACTCCCAGTCTCCTGCGGTGCAAGCGCTCCGGTCGGTCGAGGCTTCAGCGGTGGGTGAGACGTGCGGTGGCTCGCTAGTCGGCCACTTCCCATGTTGCGGCAATCGAGCCCGACGAATCTCTCTACGGCCTGTTCGATCTGTCGACTGGCTCCGCAAAGACTTCATCTGAGTGCAATAGCAGTGATCCGGCAGCAGAGGTTCTGATGGTCGACGGACCATGCAGTCCTCCTGGATACCCCCGCACCGACGGAGGCGACGGTGGAGGTGATCCGGCGCAAGATCACGAAGAGTACCAACCCGAGCACCTCACTTCGCTGCAGAGGGAGGAACTTCGCCGCCGAAACATGGATGCGCTTCACACTCCAATCGTTGGAGAAACCCCGAGGCTCGTGCCTTGGAGGATGCGCTGGCAGCCAACTTGGCTGGCGCACTCGACCGAGAACCTCCAGCGAGTTCTCGGCAAGCGCCGCGACCATGGGTTCCGTAATCCGATCGACGTCCTCTTTCCACAACCAACTCAGGTATATCGAACTCCGATTCAGAATTTAGCAATGCAACCCGTAAAGCAGAATCAATCCAGCCTTCCCAGTCGGAGGCGGGTAGAGGTTTGCAACAGATCAGAGATTTACTCCGGGCAGCAGGAGATCAAAACTCAGTCGTATCACAGTCACGGAACATGATTCATAGCAGATCCGTCGCTGCAAATTCAGTCTAGTCGCCCCATAGTCCAAGATCGCCCCCGAGGCGTGAGGAACGCGGAGGCCTGTGTGATGATCAGTTAGGGAATCGCGAGCCGTATGAACACCGATTCGATCGCAATGATCGGCGTCGAGTGCCCACTCCTCCCCCTAGGGGTGGATCATACGCTCCTCGGCAACAAGATGACAGACGCCAGCACAGTGCTGGGCGAAGGGTTCCAGTCGACCCCAGAGAGCCAGGCTTTGATGCAAGATCCATCATTGTTCAAGGCTTGGTCGACAGGAACAGAGCTCACCGAGAAGGTCATGACAGAGATGTTCCCTCCAGCAGCAGAGTTCATGTCTCGGGGCGAGTGTTTTAGCAGGCCATCGAGCCGCAGTGATTCCTCCCAACTTCAAGGTTGGCGATCGAGTCAGTAAGTTCACCGGTGAGTCCAAGCCTGACACTTGGCTTGAGGACTACCGAGTGGCTGTTCAGATTGGCGGCAGCAACGATGAGGTAGTTATGAAGCATTTGCCCCTTATGTTGGAGGGTTCGGCGAGAGCATGGTTGAATCAGTTAGCACCCAGCAGTATTTACACTTGGGAATGTCGGATTTCGGGTTCCGGCAGACCCTTGAGGTTCGAACACTGGGGTGCGCGCGGAGATCCAACCCTCCACCGTCTCGCACCTCGCCGAATCGCTGGGACCTAAACTACTAAACGGAACAACACAAGAGACACGATATTTATAGTAGTTCAGGCCACCATTGTGGTGTAATACCCTACTCCAGTGTGTGGTGTGGTGGATTGCCTCTTGGGCTGATGAGGAACAATACAAGGAAGAACAGCCTCGCGAGGGTCTGTTCTTGGCGGGTGCGATGAACTGCTAGGTGGGGTTCAGTTGCCCTAGCTACTGGTTTCTTGATGAGGATCCGGATCCCATCTGGGGGCGGATCCCTCTGCCCTGGGGGTGGCTACTCCTATTTATAGGCGAAGGCCCTGGGCCTCTTCCCAAATATTGAGCGGGAAGGGCGCCAACAATTGGCCATTTTGAAGGGGAACAGCGGGTACACTTACCCTGACTAAAGTTGGTCCTCGCCTACCAAAGGCTCTGGTGATGACGCCTGCTTGGTCTCCACAATGACTCCCTTCCAGCCGTTGGTCTGGTCTTGGTCTTGTTGCACCGAAACGGATGCCTTTGCTTGATGCTCTCGCCTGCGCTTGCTCCCTTTGCACCAAAGAGGAAAGGAGGACGCTGCTGGCTGGCGCCTCGATCGGGCGCCTGGTCGTCATGGCTTGCGTCATGGGCACCTCGCGAGGTACCCTACCTTGAACTCTCCGCCTCCTCATGAGCCAGCCTGACGAGGCCGTTCCTGAGGAAGCTCCTTGTCGTCCGCCCCGTGAGGCTTGGCCCCTCGCGAGGGTCTTGAGGTTGCGTTGATGAAGATGGGCCGTGCTGGGCCTCCTTCGAGGCACGCCGCAGGCCGCAGGCAGGCAAGTCTGGAGACCCCTATTCCCAGAACGCCGACAGTAGCCCCCGGGCCCACGGCGCGCCCGAACTTGGCCGAGCAAAGAGACGAAAGGGCAAGTGCGAAGCGTCACGGGCCCTAAAGCTCATGACCTTGGGCGCCGCGTGGCGGTTGATTGGACGCGTGCGCACTGCTTCCCCACGATGCCTCAGTAACCGCCCGGATTCGACAAGTCCCTGCATGCAGAGTCGGTCATGATTACCGGTGATCGTGGAGGCCGATGGTTGGCCTTCGCCGGCTATAAGTATGGAATGGCGTGCGCCCTTCCAGTCTATCCTTTCTTGTCTCTCCTTCTTCTCCATGGCTCCATCAAGGAAGTTCTCGGCCGCAGAGAAGGGGAAGGGCCGTCAGGTCGAGTCTTCCTCTCCTCCGCCTAAGCGTGGTCGAGGTCGCCGTCGCAAGCATCCCGTGGCCTCCGCGGCGGTCCCCCGCGGCCGTGGGGGAGGCTCTCAGCGTGGCGACGAGCGGCTGGCCATGGTCGGAGGGCGTGCCCCGGCCACGCGTCCCCTGAGGCCGCGCCCCCATGCTGTTGAAGCGCTGCCGGAGTTCATGGTGAGGACGGAGGAGCCGTCCGGCGTACGGCTTCAGCTCCCGCGCTTCCTCCTGGGTGAGCTCCCAGCTGGCACCCTGGGTGGCCTCTGGCTCCAGGCGGATGGCTGCTGCAGCCGGGATTCATGGACTTCTTTGGAGGTCTCTGCTACAGGGAATCTATTCCTCACCCGCGGCTGGCAGACGTTCGCTCGCGCGCTTGGTCTTCGCCGCCGGTGCTCCCTGCACTTCAAGTACGACGGCGACACCACCCTCTACGTGAGGGTGTTCGGGGAAGACGGTCGCCGCATGGGGTGCTTCCCTGAAGACGACGACCGCGGCCGAGGACTCAGCCCCGGCGTGGATGGAGAGGGCAGCGCGCGGGCGGCTGGTGATGCCCGTGACAACTCACGCTTCACCAGCTCTTCTGCGGGTGGTGATTCTTCCAGCAGCGGCCGCGGCCAGCCCCCACGCCGCCGCGCCTGCTTGGGGGTGGCAGCGGGTCCGCTTGCCGCCGCGCTCTGGTGAAGTGCGGGAGGGAGTCCACCTGAGCTTCGGAGACGGCTCGAGCCTTCCAAGAGGGCCGGCACGGGGCGTGCTTCATCTGCTTTTGTCCATTTCCTTTCTTTTCTGCTGCGCAAAAAGGCAACAATGTGTGGCCCCGTGGGGGCGCGTTTAGGTTAACACCGTTAATTATTGTACTGCTTTTGTTATCCTGATACTGTTCCTTTCTGTTGTACGCCCATTCGCAAGTGAACTCCAGCCATGGCCGTGCGGGCGACCGATCCAGGCCCCGTGTTCATGTTGTGCTGCCCGTGAGGCATGGTCATGAGGGGTGCTCCAGCTGTGGACCAGGGCCGTGAAAACTTGAGCGATAGGGGTAGGAACGCTCGCGAGGGCTCCCGAGGCTTCTGCCTCACGAGTCCCCACGCAAGAGAAATCAAGGCAGGAGAGCGAAAAAGATCGAAGAACCACGGACCAAAAGATGGTGATAGTTTCGATAAAAACTCCAAATGGGAATAACTAGTCAACTGCAGAAAGCAAATGAAAAAGCCGCGTCCGGCACCAAGTCTAGTCTTCGACGTCTTCTCACTAGCGTGGAGCTAAGTGCTGCCACTGGGCGTGGGAGGGAGCTCCAGGGCCTGAGGCCGGCACTCCTGAGACTCCGGGGCGTGTACAACCCCAATTCATTATTACGTGAGAGTGTCACGGGCGGCGAGCTTCACAGGCATTGGCCCTCTTCACAGGCTCCGGGCCTTTCTTATGGGAAGCGAGCTTCACGCAGGCGTTAGCCCTCTTCACGGGCTCCGGCCCTTTCCGTAACGCGACATCTTCACAGGCGTTCGCCTTCTTCCTGTGCTCCGGGCCTTTCTCGAAAAGATGAGCTTCACAGGCATTCGCCTTCTTCACGAACCTTTGGGCCTTTTCCAAAAAGAATGAGCTTCACTAGCATTCGCCTTCTTCACAGGCACTGGGCCTTTTCCAAAGAGAATGAGCTTCACAGGCATTCGCCTTCTTGGCAGGCACTGGGCCTTTTCCAAAGAGAATGAGCTTCACAGGCATTCGCCTTCTTCACGAACCTTGGGCCTTTTAGGGTAAAACCTCCGGAGGTGCTGGATGTTCCACGCGTTACGAGTAGGTACTCCCTCTTGAGTCTCCAAGCGCACGGAGCTGACACTGGAAACATGAACAACCTTGAACGAGCCCTCCCACATGGGAGAGAGCTTATGCAGTCCCTCCCCGAGAGGACCCGTGAGCACGAGGTCCCCTACCTCGAGAGTTCCGGGCGGATGTTGCGGCGGTGGTATCGCCGGAGTGCTGTTGGTACCTTGCCGCATGGCGCAGCTTCTCGACGGCGCTCCTCCCCAAAGACGAGGGTCGCCCTCGCATGGCGCCCTGCAGCGTTTCATCGAACGCCAGACTGCATGATCGACAGCTGACCTCGTGAGGGAGGACCACTTCGGCTCCGTAGACCAGGAAGAAGGGGTCTCTCCGGTTGGCTTGGTTGCGATGCGTGCGGATGGACCACAACACGGACGGAAGCTCGTCATACCAGCCTCTACCGCAGCCTACGCTTTCTTCTTGAACGCCCCGGTCTTGAGGCCTCTCAGACCTCTGCGTTAGCCCGCCGCCTGCCCATTGCTGCGGGGGTGCGCCACTGAAGCGTAGCATATCTGCGTCCCAAGGTTAGTGCAGTACGTTTTAAAAAGGTTACTGGTGAACTGCGAACCGTTGTCGGTGATGATGTGGTTCGGCACTCCGAACCGGCTCACAATGCCCTTGATGAACTTGACCGCAGAACCAGCGGGGATGGTGCGGACGGCCTCGACTTCGGCCCACTTGGTGAATTTGTCCACGGCGACGTAAAGGTAGCAATATCCCCCTGGCACTCGAGGAAAAGGGCCCAGGATGTCCAGCCCCCAGACCGCGAATGGCCAAGTGAGGGGGATGGTTTGCAGACCTCCTGCTGGCTGGTGGATCTGCTTGGCATGGAATTGGCAAGCCTCGCAAGCCTTCACGAGTTAAACAGCGTCATTGAGCGCAGTGGGCAAATAGAAACCGCTGCGGAACGCCTTGCCGACGAGGGCCCGTGACGACGAATGGTGCCCACAATCTCCACCATGTATATCTGCGGCCAGTTCCTTCCCCTGTTCCCTGGTGATGCAGCGTAGGGATACGTCGTTCTGTCGTTTCCGGTAGAGCTCTCCATCCATGATGCTATATGCCGTGGCTTGCCGCGCCACACGCTCTGCCTCCTCCTCCTTCTCCGGCAAAGTTCCATGCGTTAAGTAACTCTTGAGCTCCGTGATCCAGCACCCCCTCTTGAGGTTCCATCGTTAGGAGCAGGCGTGCTCCTAAGGCCGGGCCACAGGCTGGGCTCCCGAGGCAGGTGGCTGAGGGAGCTCCACCCAAGGCTGTGCTGTGCTTGATAACGGCGGCATGGCTGAGGGCTTGAAGAGTCGTTCCTCAAAGACGCCCGGCTCCTGGGGTAACCTCCTGGAGGCTCGTTTGGAGATGTCGTCGGCCTCTTGATTGGTGCCGCGGGGCACGTGCTGCAGCTTGCGCGAAGCCACCAACAGCGCGAGGAGGAGCTTCTACGGCATGGGGTACCGTGCCCACGCATCCCGTAACACGATGTTGACGAAGTACACCGGGTGCTCGACGAGGCTAGGGGCGTCGGTGCTGGTGGCGTCTTCCGGAAGCCGTGGTGCCTCCCGAGGCGACGGCGCCTCCGGAAGCTGGGTGCTTGGATGGGGGGCCTCTCCCGCCCTTGGTGTGCTCTGCTGCGATGGCTGATCTTCTTCCATTGCGGTGCTGGCTTCTGCGAGTTCCTTCTGATTCGGCCTTGCCTTAGCTCGGGTGGCCGCCGTGGTCTTGGCCTGACGCTCCTCCCTAACTGCCACCAGGGCTGCGCTAGCGGAGTAGGGAGTGGCGGCGAGGTAGAGTACCAAGGGCTCCTGAGGCGCGAGGCCACCATCACTGGAGGGCTGGTCAGTACCTCTTGAGGTCTTGAACGCTTTGTTGGCCTCTTGAGTCCATTCAAGGGCCCTTTTTCTTCATCACTGGAAGAAAGGCAGCGCCCGCTCCCCCAATCGGGAGATGAAACGGCCCAGCGCCGTTATGCGCCCCGCGAGCTTCTGCATTTCCCTGAGGGTCTTTGGTGGGCTCATGTCCTCAACTGCCTTGACCTTTTCCGGGTTGGCCTCGATGCCTCGGTGGGACACGAGGAAACCCAGGAGCTTGCCTGAGGGAAATCCAAACACACACTTCTCCGGGTTGAGTCGCAGGCTCACTGCGTTGAGGCTTCATGAAGGTTTCTTCCAGTCTTGTATCAAGGTCTTGGCCTCGCGAGACTTCACCACGATGTCATCGACGTAAGCCTCCACATTCTTCCCCAGTGGGCCCAGGTGATGTGCATGAGCAGCTGGAAGGTTGCCCCGTGTTGCGCAGCCAGATGGCATGCATGTATAGCAGTACACTCCACGGGGTTAAGAAGGCCGTCTTTTCCACGTCTTCCACCGCCATCTTGATCTGATGATACCCGGAAAAGGCGTCCAAGAAGCATAACAGTCACACTCGGCGTTGGAATCGACGATCCGTCGCGTTAGGGAGCGGGAACGGATCCTGCGGGCATGCTTTGTTGAGGTTGGTGAAGTCGACACACATGCGCTCCTTTCCTCCCTTCTTTGGCACCACCACGGGGTTGGCCAACCAATCTGGGTATCAGACCTCGCGAATAACCCTCACGGCTTCTAGCTTGCGGGTCTCTTGGACGATGAAGGCCTGTTTTTTAGTGGACTGCCTTCTCGCCTTCTGCTTCACGGGACGCACGTTGGGGCACACGTTGAGGTGGTGCTCGATTACGCCCCGTGGGATCCCCGCCAGCTGATCGGGCTCCCAGGCGAACACCTTCTTGTTCGCACGCAGGAACTTGACAAGGGCTTCCTCCTGTTCGGGCTCGAGGTTTTACCATTTGTGAAGGTGGCGTTTGTGGACCCGTCCTCGTCGACAGGTATCTGCTTGGTCTCCGCCTTGTCTTGAGTGAACAACTTCTTCTTCTTGGTCGGTGCAGCCCCCTTGGGCTTGGGGGCTTCCGCATCGGCGGGCTGCACTGCGGCCGCCGTCTTGAGGGTGAGCCTGAGCGCTCGCAGCGCACCTTCAGTATCCCCGGGCACGGTGAGGACGCCGCTGCTCCCGGGCATCTTCATGAGGTTGTACCCCGGGTGGGTTGCGGTCATGAATTTGGCCAATGCTGGATAGCCATGGATGGCATTGTAGGGAAGGCCGATGGGGGCGATGTCGAAGTCGACCAGTTCCGTGCGGAAGTTGTCGTAGGTGCCAAGGTCACGGAAGTCGGATTTGCCCCAAGGAGCTGGATGACCCTCCTCCACGCCCGAAAAAGGCGGATGGGCTGCAGCCGCTCCTCGGGTATGCAGAGGAGGTTGAAGGCCTCGACCGAGAATCTGTTGAGGCCGGCGCCGCCGTCGATGAGGGTCCTGGTAACACCAACCTGGCAGATGGTGGGTGTGCAGAGCATGAGGAGCGCACCCGAGCCGGCCGAGTTGGTGGGGTGGTCCCGAGAGTCGAAGGTCAGCCCGGCCGATGGCTCCGTTCGGCCTGAGGGAGCCCCCTGCCGCGTGGAGGCGGCGCCGACCTGGCGGACGAATGTCTTGACATGGCGGCTGGAAGGCGGCGCCTGCGAGCCGCCCAGGAGGGCCGCGACGACCGGAGGAACCGGCGCGACGGGGCGGGTGACGAGGAAGCTGCGCGGCTCCTCCCCAGAGGTCGCCGAGGAGCGCAGGGACGATGCTTGCTGCCCGTCCCCCGTTGGGCCGGTGGCGGTGTTGACGGCGGGCAGTGAGGAACGATGAGGGCGCCCGCCGTCGGAAGCCGTCCGGGCGACATGGGAGGCGAGGGCGGCTCAGCGCTCGGCACTGTTGGGTAACGTAGTAATTTCAAAAAAATTCCTACGCACACGCAAGGATCATGGTGATGCATAGCAACGAGAGGGGAGAGTATTGTCCACGTACCGTGAGACCGTAAGCGAAGCGTTATGACAACGCTGTTGATGTAGTAAATGCGTCTTCACGATTTGACCGATCCAAGTACCGAACGTCACGGCACCTCCGAGTTCAAAGCACACGCTCAGCTCGATGACGATCCCGGACTCGATCCGGCAAAGTGTCGGGGATGAGTTACTGTCAAGACGACGGGCGTGGTGACGATGATGATGTTCTACCGGCGCAGGGCTTCGCCTAAACTCCGCGACGATATGACCGAGGTGGAATATGGTGGAAGGGGGCACCGCACACGGCTAAGAAACATAACCATCTTCGATTAACGAGCTAGTCAAGTAGAGGCATACTAGTGACACTCTGTTTGTCTATGTATTCACACATGTATTATGTTTCCGGTTAATACAATTCTAGCATGAATAATAAACATTTATCATGATATAAGGAAATAAATAATAACTTTATTATTGCCTCTAGGGCATATTTCCTTCAGGCACGAGCCCGACGAGCGTCAGACATGGTTGCAGTGGTTGGGGAAGAACGAGGCGACGGAAGGCAGATTCCAACGCACCCCTACCTGGCGCGCCAAATGTTGGATTTTGGGTTCCGGCAGACCCTTGAGGTTCGAACACTGGGGTGCGCGCGGAGATCCAACCCAACACCGTCTCGCACCTCGCCGAATCGCTGGGACCTAAACTACTAAACGAAACAGCACAAGAGACACGAGATTTATAGTAGTTCAGGCCACCATTGTGGTGTAATACCCTACTCCAGTGTGTGGTGTGGTGGATTGCCTCTTGGGCTGATGAGGAACAATACAAGGAAGAACAGCCTCGCAAGGGTCTGTTCTTGGCGGGTGCGATGAACTGCTAGGTGGGGTTCAGTTGCTCTAGCTACTGGTTTCTTGATGAGGATCCGGATCCCATCCGGGGGCGGATCCCTCTGCCCTGGGGGTGGCTACTCCTATTTATAGGCGAAGGCCCTGGGCCTCTTCCCAAATATTGAGCGGGAAGGGGGCCAACAATTGGCCATTTTGAAGGTGAACAGCGGGTACACTTACCCTGACTAAAGTTGGTCCTCGCCGCCAAAGGCTCGTGATGACGCTCGCTTGGGCTCCACAATGACTCCCTTCTAGCCGTTAGGCTGGTCTTGGTCTTGTTGCACCGAAACGGATGCCTTTGCTTGATGCTCTCGCCTGCGCTTGCTCCCTTTGCACCAAAGAGGACAGGAGGACGCCGCCTTGGTCGGGCGCCTCAACCGCGCCTGGGTTGTCATGGCTTGCGTCATTGGCACCTCGCGAGGTACCCTGCCTTGAACTCTCCGCCTCCTCATGAACCAGCTTGACGAGGCCGTGCCCGAGGAAGCTCCTTGTCGTCCGCCCCGCGAGGTTTGGCCCCTCGTGAGGGTCTTGAGCTTGCGTTGATGAAGATGGGCCGTGCTGGGCCTCCTTCGAGCCACGCCACAGCCGCAGTGTGCAAGTCTGGGACCCCCGTTCCCGTAACGTCGGCGAGGAAGATCTGGCCCGAGTGTTTGTCAGACATTTGAAGGGACTTACTGGCGACCAGCAGGATTGACAGAGCTGCGATCGTGTGTGTGCAGAAGTCGAATGAAACTTTGAGAGATTACATCCAGAGATGGATAACCTTGCACCACACAGTTGAGAATGTGTCTGATCACCAGGCAGTCTGTGCTTTCAAGGAAGGTGTCAAGAATAGAGAGTTGAGTTTGAAATTCGGTCGGACAGGAGATATGACCCTGAGTCGGATGATGGAGATTGCCACCAAGTATGCTAATGGTGAAGAAGAGGATCGGCTCCGGAGTGCTAAGTACAAGTCAGCTACTAATGAAGCCGACGGAGGAAATTCCAGTCGGAAGCAGAAGCGCAAAGCCGAGCCAGCCGCTCCCGGAGAAGCCTTGGCTGTGACCCCAGGAAAGTTCAAGGGGAAACCCAAGGGTCCATGGAACAACAAGAAGGTGAAAGACCAAGACGGGAATGATGTGTTGGACTTGCGATGTCACATTCACACGAAAGATGAAGAGGGTAAACTCATTTATCCAAAGCATACCACTCGACAATGTCGACTCTTGATTCAGCAGTTCCAAGGGAAGCAACCCAAGGATAAGGAAAAGGGGTCGGATAAAGTTGAGGACAAAGAAGATAGTGATGGTGGATACCCCGTGTCAATTCCATCGCGATGATTTTTCTTGACGTTGAAAGCAAAAGTCGATTGAAAGTTATCAACCGAGAAATGAACATGGTCGCTCCGGCGACGCCCAATTATCTGAAATGGTCCCAGACCGCCATCACATTCGACCAGTCCGATCATCCGACACACATTGCCACCCCTGGGAGGCAAGCGTTGGTGGTCGACCCAGTCGTCGAAGGCACTCGACTGACCAAAGTTTTGATGGATGGCGGCAGTGGCCTGAACATCTTGTATGCAGAGACGTTGAAAGGGATGGGCATTCCGATGTCCAGACTCAACACCAGTAACATGAGTTTCCACGGAGTCATTCCTGGAAAGAAGGCTGAGTCACTCGGTCAAATTGCTCTTGATGTGGTTTTTGGTGATTCGAAGCATTTCTGCAAAGAAAAAGTTGACCTTTGAGGTCGTGGATTTCCAGAGCGCTTATCACACTATTCTGGGAAGGCCGGCGTATGCCAGTTTCATGGCCCGACCATGTTATGTGTACCTCAAGCTGAAGATGCCCGGCCCCAAGGGTGTGATCAATTTCACTGGCAATCGGAAGAAAGCGGAAGAGTGTTTCCAGAAAGGCTCTAAGATTGCTGATGCTCAGATGGCAGTGGTAGAATTGCAAGAATATCAGAAGACTACAGATCCGAGTGATTTGTTGCGAGCCAAGAAGCCCGCTACAGAGTCGGCATTTCAGTTGTCCCGTGAGACGAAGCAGGTTCATATTCACCCAACCGACCCCAATGCTGCTCCGACCAACATCTCAACAACACTCGACTCCAAATAGGAAGAAGCGCTCGTCCAGTTCCTCCGTGAGAACTAGAACATCTTTGCATGGAAGCCTGCTGACATGCCGGGTGTTCCTGTGGAGCTGGCTGAGCACCGTCCATGAAATCGACTCAAAAGTCAAACCTGTCAAAGAACATCTACGACGGTCCGCCGTCCAGAAGAGAAAGGCCATAGGCGAGGAGGTGGCTCGGCTCTTAGCAGCAGAGTTTATCCGAGAAATTTACCACTCCGAGTGGCTCGCCAATGTGAGCGGTTGTCTTTTTTAGACGCATATTCCGGGTACCATTAGATCCGTCTGTATGGACCCGACGAGATCAAAACAGCTTTCATCACTCCATTCGGGTGCTTCTGTCATGTCACCATGCCATTCGGCCTCAAGAATGCCGGAGCCACATTCATGAGGATGATTCAGAAGTGTTTACTCACTCAAATCAGTCGGAATGTGGAAGCATACATGGATGACATTGTGGTAAAGTCACGGAAAGGTTCCGACCTGTTGACTGACCTTGCTGAAACATTTGCCAATCTCAGGAGGTATGATATCAAGCTTAATCCATCAAAGTGCACATTCGGAGTTCCTGGTGGAAAGTTACTCGGTTTTCTCGTTTCTGAACGAGGAATCGACGCTAACCCAGAAGAAGTTGGCACTATTCTCCGAATGAAACGCATACAAGGCGTCATGCGATGTCCTAAAGCCTACTGGATGCTTGGCGCTTTAAGTCGATTCATCTCTCGCCTCGGTGAAAAGGCATTGCCTCTTTACCGGTGATGAAGAAGTCGAGACAAGTTCGAGTGGACTCCACGAAGGCGATGCAGCGTTTGCGTAGCTCAAAGCTCGCTCTCCACCCAGCCGGTGCTTGCTGCCCCAATCAGCAAAGACCCGTTGCTGCTTTACATTGCAGCCACAGGACAAGTCGTTAGTACAGTACTTACGGTCGAGCGGGAAGAAGAAGGAAAAGCCTTCAAAGTTCAGTGCCCAGTATATTATCTTTCTGAAGTGTTGACCCCATCAAAGCAAAGATACCCTCATTATCAGAAGCTTGTATATGGGATTTATATGACCGCAAAGAAGGTTGCTCACTACTTCTCTGATCATTCCATTAGAGTCGTCAGCGATGCCCCGTTATCAGAGATTCTGCACAACAGAGACGCAACTGGTCGAGTGGTGAAATGGGCGATTGAACTTCTTCCTCTTGATATCAAGTTTGAGGCAAAGAAAGCCATCAAGTCCCAAGCAATAGCAGATTTCATCGCCGAGTGGATTGAACAACAGTTACCGACTCAAGTTCACTCGGAGCACTGGACTATGTTCTTTGATGGTTCCAAGATGATGAATGGTTCCGGTGCTGGGGTAGTATTGGTTTCCCCCCGAGGAGATAAGCTCAGATATGTGCTCCAGATTCACTTTGATTCTTCCAACAATGAAGCGTAATCTGAAGCACTGTTGTATGGGTTGCGTGTATGGCCATCTCACTTTCGGCGTCCGTCGCCTCATGGTCTATGGCGACTCAGATCCGTGGTTAATCGGTGATGAAGGAGTGGGGACGTCAGAAGTCCAAAATGATGGCTATTGTAATGCAAAGTGAGGAAAATTTGGAAAAGAAGTTTGAGGGGTTAGAGCTCCATCACATACCCCGACTGAAAAATCAAGCTGCTGATGATTTGGCGAAAATAGGGTCCAAGAGGGAAGCCATTCCTAGTGATCTGTTTTTGGAGCACATCCGCACACCGTCGATTCAAGAGGATCCTTTCACTTAAGAAGCTCCACAGCCAAAAAGTGCCACTAATCCGACTGAAGTGGAGGTCCTAGCGGTGGTCGACCTAGTCATGGAAGTCGTGGTCATCACTCCCGACTGGACAGTACCATACATCGCATACATCCTGAGGAAAGAGCACCCGGAGAATGAAGAAGACGCTAGACAGTTCGTCCGTCGATCCAGGGCCTGTACGATGATCAAGGGCGATTATTGAGAGAAAGCGTGGATCGAGTCGGCCGAGAAGTGCATAACGCCGTAAGAAGGTCAGATAATCCTTGATGATATCCACTCGGTGACCTGTGGTCACCATGCGTCCTCTCGGACCATCGTGGCTAAAGCATACCAAGCGGGATTTTACTAGCCAAAGGCAAATGAAATGGCAAAGGAAATAGTCGACAAATGTGAAGGATGTCAGTTCTACTCCAATATGTCACACAAGCCCGCCTCAGCATTGAAGACCATTCCACTCATCTGGCCTTTCGCTGTTTGGGGGTTGGATATGATTGGACCGCTGAGAACTGGCAGGAGTAGTTTCACTCATTTGCTTGTGGCAGTCGACAAGTTCACGAAGTGGATCAAAGCTAAACCTATCAAGAACCTTGATGCATGCCTTCTTTGTCGGTTTAAATCACGTAATTGATATTCAGATATGGAGTTCCGCACAGCATCATCGCGGATAATGGGTCAAATATCGATTCTGACAAGTTCAAAGCCTTTTGCGCCTCTCAGGGCACGTGAGTCGACTATGCTTCAGTCGCTCACACCCAGTCGAATGGACAAGCTGAACGAGAAAATGGTCTAATTCTCAAAGGACTGAAACCTCGACTGATGCGTGATCTCAAGCATGCAGCGGGGAGGCGTGGGTTGACGAACTTCCGTCGTTTCTTTGGGGATTGAGGACCACTCCTAATCGTTTGACCGAGAACTCCATTCTTTATGGTCTATGGAGCTGAAGCGATCTTGCCGAAAGTGACACCTTTCACAATGCCCCCGAGTCGAACTCTACTCTGAAGCTGAAGCAGAGCAAGCCCGTCAAGATGCAGTCGACCTCCTTGAAGAGGAGAGAGAGATGGCCCTGATCCGCTCGACCATCTATCAGCAGGACTTGCGTTGATTCCATGCTAGAAATGTGAAGAGCCGAGCCTTTCAGGAAGGAGATCTGGTCCTCCGAGTGGATTAACAGAAACCACACAAGTTTGCTCCCACTTGGTAAGGTCCCTTCATCGTCACCAGAATTCTTCACAATGGGGCTTACCATCTTTACAATGTCGAACGCCAGATCGATGAGCCTCGGGCATGGAATGCGGAGCTGCTCTGCCCCTTTTACACTTAAGAGCTCACTCGGGTGAGATGTAATAAAAGTACCTCTGTAGTTTATCTATCTAAATCAAGAAGATTATAATTTTCCCAGTGATAGTTATTACTTTTTGTTAAAATTCACCCACCCCAAGTGGGTGACTTTGCTGCGAATCCGTTTCGCCTAAGTTTGTAAAAAACTCCTTACCGAGTGTCGAGCCAGCCTCTTACTCGGGGGTTTAGCTGCGAATCCGTTTCACCTAAGTATTCAAAATCCTACCGAGTGGTGAGTCAGCCTCCCACTCGGAGGCTTAGCTGCAGTCCAAGTACTTGCCTAAGTGTTTAAAATCCTACCGAGTGGTGAGCCAACCTCCCACTCGGGGGCTTAGCTGCAGTCCAAGTACTCGCCTAAGTGTTTAAAATCCTACCGAGTGGTGAGCCAGCCTCCCACTCGGGGGCTTAGCTGCAGTCCAGTACTCGCCTAAGTATTTAAAATCCTACCGAGTGGTGAGCCAGACTCCCACTCGGGGGCTTAGTTGCAGTCCAAGTACTCGCCTAAGTATTTAATACAATGTGCACTTTGCAAGGACGACGAGGTACATGTCGACTGTTGCCTTCCCCTTCAAAGCTATGACACAAAAATCCTCCTTGGAGGCTTAGCTGCAGTCCAGTACTCGCCTAAGTTTGAAAAATCCTACCGAGTGGAGAGCAAACCTCCCACTCGGGGGCTTAGCTGCAGTCCAGTACTCGCCTAAGTTTGAAAAATCCTACCGATTGGAGAGCAAACCTCCCACTCGGGGGCTTAGCTGCAGTCCAAGTACTCGCCTAAGTTTGTAAAATCCTACCGAGTGGAGAGACAACCTCCCACTGGGGGCTTAGCTTCTTGATCCAGTACTCGCCTAAGTTTGAAAAATCCTACCGAGTGGATAGCAAACCTCCCACTCGGGGGCTTAGCTGCAGTCCAAGTACTCGCCTAAGTTTTGAAAATCCTACCGAGTGGAGAGCAAACCTCCCACTCGGGGGCTTAGCTGCAGTCCGGGACTCGCCTAAGTCTGAAAACCTACCAATCCGCAAGGACGACGAGGTGCAGGTCAACTGCTACCTTCTCCTTCGGAGCTGCGCCACAAGTACAACATGCGCTCTATCCCGATCCGCAAGGACGATGAGGTATACGTCGACTGCTTCCTTCTCCTTCACCTACAAGAGCCACAAAGTGTAGGTCGACTAGATCCTCCTCAGAGCTGCATCTCAAACATTGAAGCATAATCCGAGTGAAGAGCAAAGTTCGCTCGAGGGCAAACAAAAGCATATTCTGACGATAAGTAAAGTTCAGATAGCATCCTAAGGATGCATAAGTACCCAGGCCTCAAGCCCGCTAAGGTTTATCGGTTACAAAAATCACTCGGCATTCGGAGGCAAATTTAAGAAAGAGCATAAAAGTTTTTTACTCCTCAGGTGGAGGACTGGAAGGAGCCACAAACTGGTCAAGGTCAATCCCTTCGGCGATCCGGGTGGCAGCGGCGATGAAAGTTTCCATGAAAGATTGGAAATCATACTTCTTGGTGTTGGCAACTCTGGGGGCCGCCAGCTTCTCCTCCCGCGCTTCCTTGAAGTGGACACGAACCAGAGAAAGAGCAACATCAGCACCGCACCTGGCAGAAGACTTTTTCCATTCTTGCACTCGACTGGGAACCTCATTCAGTCGAGTCATTAAGGACTCAAGGTCATTACAGGCGTCTGGTCCGGCCCGGAGGGTTGAGTCGATCCGTGACACCGCAGCTTTCGGTCGGCGAGATAGTCCACCACACCAGCGATGCGAGACTCCAGTCGGAGCACGTTCATAGCTGCTTCATCCTTCACGGGAGAGTTGATGGGGTCCAGGCTTGTCTCCACTCGACTAGTCTCCTCTTCGAAGTTCTGACAAAATTCTACAAATGCGACTCAAGTTCAAGCTAATGGTTCTATGGTGAGTCGATGATGACAAGTCAGTCGGATAAGAGGATTTACCGTCAAGCATGAGGAATAGCTTCTTGGCGAGCCCTCCCAGATAAACCTCCAGATCGTTCCTACTCCCCGCCAGTTCGCCAACCTTGTCGGTCAGAGCGAGTTTGTCATTCTTCAGTCGGCTAGCCTCCTTGTTGGCCGCGTCGAGAGCAGCCTTCAGTTTGGTATTCTCATCTTCGAGTTTTCCGACTTAGGCCAGTTTCTCTTCCGCGAGCTTTGTTTTCTCCAAACCGCCTTCTGTGCCTCTGCAAGGTCGTGGTCTTTCTTCTTCAGAGCCTCCTCCAGTTTGTCTGCAAAATAACAATAAGTCCAGAGTTGAGAATGGGTAGAAAGACAAAGACAGTCGTCAAGTTCTCACCAGCCATACCTTTTGCTTCGTCTCTCGCCTTTTGCAAGTTCTCCTGAGCAAGCTTCAAGTCAAGGTTGAGCTGGATCTGCTTGTTCTCCAATTCGGTATAGCGGGCCACGAGCTCGCAAGATTTCTGCAAAGAGTCAATCGACAAAACATCAAAGACAAGTCACTTCCGAGTGACTAAAGAAAAATCGTAGCATTTCTAAGACTAGAGTCGAATCAAAACATTCGACAGTAGTCTCGGGGACTACACCGGTGGGTGCACTCAGCGTGCCCCCACTGGTTTTACTAATTCGGTTCGACCGATTCGAAAAGAGGCAAAAAGGTTATGATCCTAAAAACATAGCTAATCGTCGATCGGTGTGTAAAAAAAGAAGTTCTTAGACTATAGTCGATCGCCCATGATCCACCATAGTCTCGGGGACTACACCCAATGGGTGCACTCAGCGTGCCCCCACAGGTTCCAAAGATCCATTCGACATGGCCGGACCAGACCGAGTGAAGAAGTTCAAAGTATAAAGACTATAGTCGACTGCTCGCAGTCCACCATAGTCTCGGGACTACACCCGTGGGTGCACTCAGCGTGCCCCCACCGGTTAAAAATTCAATCGACACACCCACCAACACCCGGTGGGTGTACAGATGCAGATATGGAAATCTTCAGAGAGAAGAAATTTCAGGTAGCATATCCTAACAGAACAAGCAACTTACTTGGACATTGCTCTGAAGAGCCGAGCTTGCATCATAAGCCGCCTGGCTGGCCTCCCGGACCACCTTCACTTGCTCCATCATGATCCCTGCCTGGCATATGGCCTCCTTGGCATCACTCTCTTAGTCTTCTGGGACGTGGTGTGTGGCAAAAAGGGATGGCGGGTCAGAAGTCGACGACAAAGGCCGGACATTCGTCAGCGGCACAGCAAAGGACACAGAAGTCCGAGTGGTGTCGCCTCCCTCGTGAGCTAGCGTCTCGTGCGATGATACAACCGGAGTAGCCTTGCCTGCTGGCACCTTTTTGTCCTTCCTCTTCCTCGGTGGTGTTTCATAAATCGTCATCGTGGAGATCAATGACATGAGGTGGAACTACAAGCAAGATTCAAAGGTAAAACAGAAATCAATCGACCGTAGCAAAACTGCGGAGATCATACCAAGGTTGGAGGTGGCGGCATCTTCCATTCTTGATCCTCGTGCTTAGCTGAGGTCTCGGAGGTGGCAGCACTGCAGATTTCAGAAGTCAATTGATCAGTCAAAACGAGTCGACCAAGAGTGCACTCATGGTAGACAGGAAAACACAAGTTCTGTTGATTACCCGGAAATGGTGGGAATGACCATCCTTATCTTGGGCAAGGCCTTCGCTGGCTTTGATGACGTTGCTCGGGGTTGCTTTGGCGGTTTCTCAGTTGGCACTGGAGAAGTCGTCCGAGTGCGCTTCGTTGAACGCCCGATGGACGCGATAGCCTTACCTCGCTCGACCACCAGATCAGGCGTCAGCTTGGATCGCCTTTCCGAGTGAGGTTGATCCACGTCTCCCTCCTCTTCCTCCTCCTCCTCTTCATCAGAACTGTCGTTTTCCTCAGACTCCCATTCCTCCTGGCTTTCGCCTCCGCTTCCTTCTTCTTCTTCGACTGGTTCTTGCGCCCCGTTGGGCATCGAGTACATCTCAGTGGTGACCTAGAAGACAGCAAAACAAGACGGAAGCCAGTCGATCTATTCGCAGCGGAACAGTGCAAATACAACAGGATCACAGTCGGAGATAAGTGGTCATACCTGGTCTGGTTCATAAGATTGGTCGAGTGGTGGGATCCTCCTAGCCCCGCGAGGGTTATCCTTGTTCCCTGTGATGGCTGTCATCCACCTCTCCAATGTGGCATCGTCGACCTCCTGCAGGTGGACCGGGTGGTGTCCTCGCATGCAGTACATCCACATCAGGTGACCTCGGTATTGGAGCGGCTGGATGCGCCGTCGAAGGAAAACCTCCAGAAGATCCATGTCGGTCACTCCGTCGCGAATGAGCTGGACTACACGCTCCATCAACAACTTAACCTGGGCCTTCTCCTCCGGAAGCACCTTCAGAGAGGACGGCTTGTTCACTCGATCCATGGAGAAAGGAAGGAGTCCAGTCGACTGCGCCGTCGTTGACTAGTCTTGGCAGTAGAACCAGGTCGACTGCCACCCTCTGACTGAATCGGGAAGAATCATGGCTGGAAAGGCACTTTTACCCCTCATCTGGACCCCAAGACCCCCACACATCTGGATTACTTGGGTTCTTTCATCATTCGGACTAGCCTTTTTCACCGTCTAAGAGCGACAAGTGAATATGTGTTTGAAGAGGCCCAAGTGTGGTCGACAACCCAAGAAGTTTTCGCACAAAGACACGAAAGCGGCGAGATAGGAATGGAGTTGGGTGTAAAGTGATGGAGTTATGCTCCAAAGAAGTTCAGAAAACCCCGAAAGAAAAGATTTGGCGGAAGAGAAAATCCGTGATCCACATGGGTGGCTAAGAGGACGCACTCACCCTCTTGAGGCTGCGGCTGCCACTCTGTCCCCGGAAGCCTTGCTGACCCGTGGGGGATCAATCCCTCGTTGGCCAAGTCGTTGAGGTCTTTTTGGGTGATGGTCGAGCGGATCCAATCTCCCTAGACCCAACCTTGCGGCAGGCTGGACCGCGACGAGGAACCGCCCCGACTGGGCGCTCTCCCCTTTGCCTTCGCTGTCGCCTTCTTCGCCCGCTCCAAGGCCGCCGTCTTCTCCTTTACCATTGTCGCTGGTGGAGCAGGAGCAGGGTAGCAGCGCTGAGCAGGTTACGGGCGTGGCGGATGAATCTGAGGACGGAGGAGGGGAAAATGAGGGCGCACTGTTCAAAATACCCCCGCCCAGCGCCTTATATGAAGTCGCTTCTGAGTGGCTGTCTGGTAGGCCCGGGCAATCCTGTCAAATCCCGCAACAGTCGCGCGCGCGATACGTGGCGAAAAAGGTGGCGCGGAGATTGAGGCGTCCTTGCCTTATCCATCCGAGTGTCGCGGCCTTGTCCGCTTCGCGCGCTTCCCGAAATTCAGATCCCACTAAATCCGCTAACAGCAGAGCAACTTGTCAGACGACAGATTTCCTCCGATCCGTCGCTCGGAAATCTCCAAGTTCATAAAGTTCACTCGACAGATGTAAAGAATGGATCAAGGCGATCGAAGAAAAGTTGACACCGTCCACCGAAAGGTCACCGATCCGAATAAAGCACACTCGCGGTCTGAAAAGCAGGTCAGTAAGATTATCAACTCCTTCCTCACTCAACCTCGATCCATTCGGGGGCTAATGATGAAGTCATATACCTAGGGTAGGGTCATGGACCTGTCCAAGATACCCTCCCCAAGGGCATCCTTAGAATAAACTGCCTACCAGTCGACCTGGCAGGTTTCCACTCGACAGATTCAAAGACATTCGACCATGAAGACCCACTCGACCACCAGGAGTCCAAGAGCCACTCGATGTCCAAACGGTGTGTAGTTAAGTAGTCTTTATGGTCATGATGACACTTTATGTAAGGCGTTACCAGTAACGCCTAGCCTTAATGTACCTTAAACCCTCCGCTACGTGGGTTGGCTGGGGTCCTGGCGCACTCTATATAAGCCACCCCCCTCCACAGGCAGAAGGGTTCGCACCCCTATAATTCATACGCATATAATCCAGTCGACCGCCTCCGCGCTCCGATACGTGGGGTTGTTACTTCCTCCGAGAAGGGCCTGAACTCGTAAACTCGTGCGTACCAACTACTCCATAGCTAGTACCTTGCCTCTCCATACCTACCCCCCATTCTACTGTAAGACTTAGAACCACGACACCCTTAGCAGAGTAAGCTAAAGATGCAAAAGGATACATGCCGTAGGGACATGCCCACGCGGCCTGGGAATGATGCAGCCCGACGGGCGCTCCCAGCTAAATAAACTTGGAAAATGTCACCTGGTTACATTGTCGAAGGAGTGTTGGGGTAGCTGAAGACACGTGATGAAAGGGTTGCCCCTCACGAACCGCCAGGACCACAGGCCTCGGGAGGCTCAGGGGTCCACGCTTTCCTTGAGGATCGTCTCCATCTCCTCCGGGACTGCGTGATGCACGGCCTCCTGAGCCGCCCAGACACTCCAGACATTCTGTTGATAGGCGGCCACCATGCTCGGCAGGCCGAATGGCATGCGAACATAGCTGTGGGGCGGGCCCTCGCAACATCCCACGTGCGAAGGCCAGAAAAGCTCCTTAGATGCAGCCCTGTTGAGCCCTGGGATGACTATGCAGACGCGCAGCCCGCCATCCTCGCCTGGATGGGGAGCTGTGCCAGGTGGGCGGCGGTCGCCGCGCATGGCTCTTGCTTCTTGAAGCTCCTGGGTAGTCTGGGGTGATGAACTCTTGAGCGCCAGGCGCTCCTCGGCCGGTGCCCTCCTAAGGGAAATGTGCCACAAAGCACTCCTCCATGTGGTGCCCAAGCGCCTCCCTCTTAATGTTGGCTAGGTCTGAGGCCCTCCAGAAGAGAGCCCCCGAGCCCTGCCCGAGGAGGGCGCTGGGCGCGCCTTCCTATGCTGCGGGAGGGAGGCGCCCCATCTGAGGGCATAGGTCTTGACTTGGTGCTGCTGGCGACGCCGCTCTCCTGAGGCCCTGCACGGAGCAGCAACTTCTTCTTCTTGGGGGTGGCCTCAGGAGGGTGCAGGATTCCTTCGTTGTCGAGGTCTTCGATTGCTGCGGCCTGGAAGATGCGCTCAAGGGAGCACACTGCATCCTTCTCCTCACAGGCGACTGTGATGATGACACCCCCAGTCCCTAGCATTAGAAAGAATTGCCATGAACTTGGTCACTGCCATGAACTTGGCCAACGCCTGCACTGCATACAATGCATTTAATGTGGGCGACGTCGAAGTTGATGAGCTCGGTGTGGTAGTTATTGCATCCACCAAAGGTGACAGTGAGGCGGACCTACCCGATTGGGGTGGTGGGACCATCGGTCACTCCTGAGAAGGGCTTGGTCGGTTGTAGTTGATCATAGGGTACTTGAAGACGATCGAACGTGTCGACGGAGAGGACGTTTAGCCCCGCACCGCCATCGATAAGGGTCTTGGTGACTTGGACGTTGCTGATCACAGGTGAGCAGAGCATTGGGAGAGCACCGGCAGCTGCGGCGCACTTGAGCTGGTCCACCGAGCAAAAAGTGATGGCAGACTTGGACCACCTGAGCGGGCGTGTGGCCTTGAGCTTGGGAAGAGCTTCATTCACCTCACGAGCAAACTGCTTGAAGATACGCTGAGACACCTCACGAGCTAAATATTTTCAATGAACCCAAAATGCCTTCCCAAAAATGTTCACCATCTTTGGATTGGTCTTGAACCTTTGCCAAAAATATTGCACATTTTTCTAGGTCAATTAGGGGTCACTGAATTAAATCATATAGTATTTGCATTTGGGCATTTAAATCCTATAAAATATATTAAATGCCCAAATAATCACAAACTGAAATGTTTACTGTTGGAAATATTCCAAACAGTGGCCATAGTCAGTTGCATGATTTTTGGAAATGCTCTGGCATTTTTAATAAAGTCAAACACATTTACAGAAAATAGCAAAACATAATTAAAAGAGAGAGAGTTACCTGGCGCTTACCTACAGCCCAGAGGCCCAGCACTGTGCAGCTCAGAAGATGGCCCAACCCACCACCGCTGCCAGTCATTCCCCTCCTCTTGCCAGAAGGCAGAGGAGAAGCGGAGCACGCCCCCGCACGAGCGCGCCACGCCGACAGCAGCCTGCCTGCCTCCCCAGCTCTCTAGTCGCGTCGCGGAGCTGCCACGGACCCCTCTGCCTCTTCCCCTCTCTCCCGTGTCTCTCCCTCGCCTGCCCTCTCTCCCGAGCACCACCGAGCGGAGCTCGTCGCCGCCGACACCGTTCACCGCGGCCACCGGGCCTCCCTCTCCCCGCCATCATGTTCCACTACTCCGTCGTCGAATACCGCACCCTCAAGTCGGAGATCACATCGCCGGATGCCCCGTGACGCCGCCTTGGAGCTCATATTCAACTTCCTGCACCGAGCGTCACCGTCATCGATTCGCCGTCACCAGCGCGTCCTCGAGCTCTCCGACGATTGCATCGGATGCGCTGTGAGCTTCCTATCTCTTCCCCTAATCCCATGGTGTTTTTCTCGTCGTAGCCGCCTTTTCCATCAGAGCCGAAGCTCGCCGACACCTTGCCTCATCGCCGCCGTGGACACATCCGCTGCAGCTTGCAGCAGAGCACACCACTGCACTCCGTGTGCTCCCACGAGTCGAGAACACCCACCACCTCTTCCCCCCGTACACTACACCACCGTCCCGGCCAACCTTGTACGGGCGCCGCCGCGGATCTGCTCGTCGCCGCTCACTCCGGCGACCCCGCGGCCAGCTGCATGCTCCCCTGGATGCGGGCGAGCACGGGCTGCGTCCCAGTTGCCTCGGTCACCGCTCTCGTGCCCGTCCGAGGGGTCACCGCCGCGTTTCCAGGTCGCCGGCATTGAGCTCCAGCGATGCTGACGTGGTAGGGTTAATTAAGCATTAATGACCCGCTTAGTATCCCCCGTGTGTATGACAGTGGGACCGACATGGTTAACTGAGCGGGTTAATTTCCTGGTTAAGATTAGATTATAACCCAGCGGGACCCACGCGTCAGGTTTGACTTGGACCGGGTCTGTTGACCTGCTGAGGTTAGCATGACGTAATGCTGATGCAGTTACTGTTTCTGGATTTTAAATAAATCTAAATGATTTATTTATTTTCAGAAATTTGCCTAAAGTTCTAAAATTCATAGAAATTCAACCGTAGCTCGAAATGAAATATGTTACCTATGAAAAATTATGAGAAAAATCCAATCTATCCAGTTGTACTAGTTTCGTGAATGTTAGAGCAATTTAACCTTGCTGTTTAGATGAGATATGATAATGCACTTATATGAGCTCATAACTTGAGTTTGTATTTGAATCTTTGATTCAAATGAGCTCAAACCACTCTGGTCTTACTTGCATTAGCTCAATCATAACATTATTTCCATGTCACATTCATGCATCATATTGTGCATTGCATTGATTGTGTTCTTCCTCGCTTGCCGTTAATTGTTCCCTCTCGATAGACGTGTTCCGGCGATGAGATCGATGACACCGATGAAGAACTATACTATTGTCACATCCCTAGCTTCTGGTAATGCTCTAGGCTAGCTTCATGTGTGCATGATGTCTATTTTCTGAAAGTTTAAATGAGGAAATTGAAAGCCTTAGAAATCAATTTAATAAAGGGGCAAGAAACCCTAAAATTGCAATCAGTAAATCCAAAATGCCCTAGAAATAGTTCTGACAATTTTGGCAAGAGTTATAAATCAAACCAAAATTTTGGAACATTTCTAAGGAATTATTTGGGCTATGATTTTAAATCAATATTCTATTTGAATTTGGAGTTATATTCATAATATATAATGGATATATTTTCAAATGCCCTAAGATATTTTATGTATATGAGGAGTAGACCTTAAGTGACATAAAATTATCCAAGGGAGTTTTGGCACTGTTTCAAATTTGTTTGAATTTGAATTCAGTGGATATTAAATAAAACAAAACAGAAGAAAAATTTAAAAAAAGAGCAGAAGACCAACCTGGCGCTTACCTGTTCAGCCTGGCCGGCCTACTACTGTGCGGCCCAGCCCACAACGCCGTGCCAGTCATCCTCAACCTCCTGCCAGGAGGATGAGAGGCGCGTGGCCACCGCGCGCGAGCACGCGCCCCGCCACCTCCTTCTTCCCACCGCTACCCTGATGCGCCCAGACGACGCCACGACACCCCTGGCTCCCTCTCTCTCTTCTCCCTCACTCATTGCTTCTCCCCTCCTCTGCTCTTTCTTCCCGAGCACCACCGAGCGCGTCCGTCGCCGCCGTTCACTGCCACTGCGCCCACCACCGTCCCCTTGCCCCGTGGCCGTTTCCTCTAGCTCCCCCGTCGACGCCGTGAAGCTCCAAGCTGAAGAACACGACCTCGGGTGCCTGGATCCGTCGCCCTCGAGCTCGTCACCGCCGCATATGGCCGCTGGAGGTCGCTGCCGATCGTCGCGCTTAGAGGTCGCCCCGAGCCACCGAGGCTGCCGTCGACCCCCTTTGTGAGCTCCTCTTCGATTCCCCTCTCTCCCCGCGCATTTTTGCTTGCTCTAGCCATGACAACCACCGGAGCCGAGAGCTCCGTGCCACCGGCCATGGCGCCGTCGTGGCTAGAGCCACGATGGCTCAAAGCCAAGCTCATCGTTGTGCTCAGCGCACCACCAGGAGCCGTAGCCACCACCAGCTCCTCCTCCCGTGCACCGCAGCACTGATCCTGCGAACACCCAAACACCGGCCGCCGCATTCGTGCTTTCGGCGTCATCTCCGCCACCCCCACCCACTTTGCACCACTCGGCGAGTCCACCAAGAAGACGTAGCACGCCTCGGCCGTCGTTTTGGTCGCCGGAGCGCGAAACCCGCGCTGCTCCGCCGCGTCTGGCCTCGCCCGCGTCATGTCACCGACAGGTTTGACCTATTCGACCCGGGGTTTGACCTCCCTGGGGTCAACACACGTGGGCCCCGCCCCTGACTAGATTAGTTTAGGACTAATTACCCTGGCGACCGATAGTGGGCCCGGTGGTACATTAATTCGATTAGTTTGATTTAATTAACCATGTTAGTTAATTGTGTCACCGGCGTGTAAACCCCCTTGGTCAGGTTTGACCTGGACCGAGCCGATTGACCTTTGATGTCACAAGGACGTAATCTTTGACGCAAAAAGTCATTTTCTGGATTTAATTTAATTCTGAAAATTCCAGAAATTGTCCAAAACTTCTAAAAATCAAACAAATTCAACCGTAACTCCAAATGAAATAAATTATATATGAAAAATGATCAGAAAAATCCAATCTATCCATCTGTACCATTTTCATACATGTTAGAACAACTTCTGTTCACTGTTTAGGTCAAATCAATTAAATGGCATTTGAATAATCACATATGGAGTTTGAATTTGAATCTTGTATTCAAACCAACTTTATTTAATCTGTTGCTAGTTGCATTAGCTCAAATCACAGCATATTTTCATGTCATGAGCATGCATCATATTGTTGCATTGCATTGATTGTTTCTTTCTCTGTTGCCGGTGGTTATTCCCCCTCGGTAGACGTGTGTTTCAACGATGAGTTCGATGACACCGATGAAGAACTATACTATCTTCAGAAGTGCCAGGCAAGCAAAACCCCCTTGTTCATTCCGATACAATCCCACTCTCCCGCTTCTGCTCTCTTTTATTGCATTAGGACAACAACGATTCAATTGTTACATGCTACGGTAGTTGAACCCCTTTTCTCTGCATGACCTGTCATTGCCACAGTAAATAGATGAAACCCACTAGCATGAGTAGGAGCTGTTTGAGCCCTGATGTGCCTACTCATTCATGCTTGTTTGTCATGCCTTCTAGTGCTTAGAGTTGAGTCAGGTCTGATTCATCGGGGATGAATCGGAGGTGTGTGAACATGTCCTACCGTGTGTGAGCTAAGTGTGTGAACATGATTTGGTAAAGGTAGCGGTGAGAGGCCATGTAGGAGTACATGGTGGGTTGTCTCATTGCAGCCGTCCTCAGGAACTGAGTCCTGTGTTTGTTATCCATGAAACAATTACTACCACACATTGGGCTCCGGGCGCTCCAAGCCCTCTCGACTTATTAATCAACTTGATCTCTGACCAGGAGTTGCAACTAGTTTCTGGTGTTTGTAGGTGTTGGGGAACGTAGTAATTTCAAAAATTTTCCTACGATCACGCAAGATCATGGTGATGCATAGCAACGAGATGAGAGTGTTGTCTACGTACCCTCGTAGACCCGACAGCGAAGCGTTGACGCAACGTAGAGGAAGTAGTCGTACTTCTTCACGATCCAACCGATCCAAGTACCGAGCGTCACGGCACCTCCGAGTTACGCACACGTTCAGCTCGATGGCGTCCCTCGAACTCCGATCCAGCCGAGTGTTGAGGGAGAGTTTCGTCGGCCGACGGCGTGGTGACGATGATGATGTTCCACGGCGCGGGGCTTCGCCTAAGCTCCGCTCACGGTATTCTCGAGGTGTAATATGGTGGAAGGGGCACCGCACGGCTAAGGAACGATCTCAATGATCAACTTGTGTGTCATGGGGTGCCCTCTGCCTCAGTATATAAAGGAGGGAAGGGAGGGGCTGGCCGGCCAAGGAGAGGTGCGCCAGGGTGTCCTACTCCTACTAGGAGTAGGATTCCCCCAAATCCTAGTCCAACTAGGTTTCCCCAAGTGGGAAGGGAGAGAGAGGCGCCCCTTCTCCTAGTCCTAATAGGACTAGGGAAGGGGAAGGTGCTTGACCAGCACTTGGGCCCCCTTTCTCCTTTCCACTAAGGCCCATGTTGGCCCATTAGCATTCCGGGGGTTCGGTAACCTCCGTACTTTGGTAAAATTCCCAATTTCACCGGAACACTTCCGATGTCCAAACATAGACTTCCAATATATGAATCTTTATGTCTCGACCATTTCGAGACTCCTCGTCACGTCCGTGATCTCATCCGGGACTCCGAACAACCTTCGTTACAGAAACATCATAAAACTCATAGTAACTGTCATCGCCGAAGCGTTAAGCGTGCGGACCCTACGGGTTCGAGAACTATGTAGACATGACCGAGACACCTCTCCGGTCAATAACCAATAGCGGGACCTGGATGCCCATATTGGCTCCTACATATTCTCTGAAGATCTTTATCGGTCAGACCGCATAACAACATACGTTGTTCCCTTTGTCATCGGTATGTTACTTGCCGAGATTCGATCGTCGGTATCCAATACCTAGTTCAATCTCGTTACGGCAAGTCTCTTTACTCGTTTAAGTAATACATCATCTCACAACTAACACATTAGTTGCAATGCTTGCAAGGCTTATGTGATGTGCATTACCGAGAGGGCCAGAGATACCTCTCCACAATCGGAGTGACAAATCCTAATCTCGAAATATGCCAACCCAACATGTACCTTCGGAGACACCTGTAATGTACCTTTATAATCACCCGATTCGTTGTGACGTTTGGTAGCACCAAAGTGTTCCTCGTGCAAACGGGAGTTGCATAATCTCATAGTCATAGGAACATGTATAAGTCATGAAGAAAAGCACTAGCAACAAACTATACGATCAGGTGCTATGCTAATGGAATGGGTCATGTCAATCGAGATCATTAAACGAATGATGTGATCCCGTTAATCAAATAACAACTCCTTGTTCATGTTTAGGAAACACAACCATCTTTGATTAACGAGCTAGTCAAGTAGAGGCATACTAGTGACACTCTGTAGGTTTATGTATTCACACATGTATTATGTTTCCTGTTAATACAATTCTAGCATGAATAATAAACATTTATCATGATATAAGGAAATAAATAATAACTTTATTATTGCCTCTAGGGCATATTTCCTTGATCTCCCACTTGCACTAGAGTCAATAATCTAGATTACACAAGAATGATTCTAACACCCATGGAGTCTTGGTGCTGATCATGTTTTGCTCGTGGAAGAGGCTTAGTCAACGGTGCGCAACATTCAGATCCGTATGTATCTTGCATATCTCTATGTCTCCCACGGACCAAATCCGGATGGAGTTGAAGCGTCTTTTGATGTGCTTGGTTCTCTTGTGAAATCTGGATTCCTTTGCTAAGGCAATTGCACCAGTATTGTCACAAAAGATTTTCATTGGACCCGATACACTAGGTACAACACCTAGATCGGTTATGAACTCCTTCATCCAGACTCCTTCATTAGCTGCTTCCAAAGCAGCTATGTACTCAGCTTCACATGTAGATCCCATACGACGCTTTGTTTGGAACTGCACCAACCGACAGCTCCTCCGTTTAATGTAAATACGTATCCGGTTTGCGATTTAGAATCGTCCGCATCGATGTCAAAGCTTGCGTCGGCGTAACTGCGTTCTGACGAGTTCTTTGTCACCGCCATAAATGAGAAACATATCCTTAGTCCTTCTCAAGTACTTAAGGATGTTCTTGACCGCTGTCCGATGATCCACTCTGGATTACTTTGGTACCTGCCTGCCAAACTTACAAAGAAGGCACACATCAGGTCTGGTACACAGACATTGCATACATGATAGAGCCTATGGCTGAAGCATAGGGAACATCTTTCATTTTCTCTCTATCTTCTGCGGTGGTCGGGCATTGAGTCTTACTCAACTTCACACCTTGTAGCACCGGCAAGAACCCTTTCTTTGCCTGATCCATTTTGAACTTTTTCAAAACTTTATCAAGGTATGTGCTTTGTGAAAGTCCTATTAGGCGTCTTGATCTATCTCTATAGATCTTAATGCCCAATATGTAAGCAGCTTCACCGAGGTCTTTCATCGAAAAACTCTTATTCAAGTATCCCTTTATGCTATCCAGAAATTCTATATCATTTCCGATCGGTAATATGTCATCCACATATAATATCGTAAATGCTACAGAGCTCCCACTCACTTTCTTGTAAATACAGGCTTCTCCAAAAGTCTCAGTATAAAACCAAATGCTTTGATCACACTATCAAAAGCGTTTATTCCAACTCCGAGAGGCTTGCACCAGTCCATAAATGGATCGCTGGAGCTTGCACACTTTGTTAGCTCCCTTTGGATCGACAAAACCTTCTGGTTGCATCATATACAACTCTTCTTCCGTAAATCCATTCAGGAATGCAGTTTTAACATCCATTTGCCAAATTTCATAATCATAAAATGCGGCAATTGCTAACATGATTCGGACGGACTTAAGCATCGCTTAGGGTGAGAAGGTCTCATCGTAGTCAATCCCTTGAACTTGTCGAAAACCTTTTGCAACAAGTCGAGCTTTATAAAGATGTAACATTACCATCAGCGTCGGTCTTCTTCTTGAAGATCCATTTATTCTCAATTGCTTGCCGATCATCGGGCAAGTCAACCAAAGTCCACACTTTGTTCTCATACATGGATCCCATCTCAGATTTCATGGCCTCAAGCCATTTTGTGGAATCTGGGCTCACCATCGCTTCTTCATAGTTCGTAGGTTCATCATGTTCGATAACATGACTTCCGAATAGGATTGCCGTACCACCTTTGGTGCGGATCTTGCTCTAGTTGATCTACGGTTCTGTAGAAACTTCGATCTGAAGTTTCATGATCATCATCATTAGCTTCCTCCCTATTTGGTGTAGGTGTCACGGAAACTGATTTACGTGATGTACTACTTCTCAATAAGGGAGTAGATACAGATTATCTCATCAAGTTCTACTTTCCTCCCACTCACTTCTTTTCGAGAGAAACTCTTTCTCCAAATAGTTTCCGAATTTAGCAACAAAAATCTTGCCTTCGGATCTGTGATAGAAGGTGTACCCAACAGTCTCCTTTGGGTATCCTATGAAGACACATTTCTCTGATTTGGGTTCGAGCTTATCAGGTTGAAGCTTTTTCACATAAGCATCGCAGCCCCAAACTTTCGAAGCGACAACTTTGGTTTCTTGCCAAACCACAGTTCATAAGGCGTCGTCTCAACGGATTTAGATGGTGCCCTATTTAAAGTGAATGTAGCCGTCTCTAAAGCATAACCCCAAAGCGATAGCGGTAAATCGGTAAGAGACATCATAGATCGCACCATATCTAATAAAATGCGATTCTGACGTTCGGACACACCATTACGTTGTGGTGTTCTGTGGCGTAAGTTGCGAAACTATTCCGTATTGTTTCAAATGTAGGCCAAACTTCGTAACTCAAATATTCTCCTCCACGATCGGATCGTAGAAACTTTATTTTCTTGTTACGATGATTTTCCACTTCACTCTGAAATTCTTTGAACTTTTCAAATGTTTCAGATTTGTGTTTCATTAAGTAGATATACCCATATCTGCTCAAATCATCTGTGAAGGTGAGAAAATAACGATATCCGCCACGAGCCTCAACATTCATTGGACCACATACATCGGTATGTATGATTTCCAATAAATCTGTTGCTCTCTCCATAGTTCCGGAGAAGCGGTGTTTTAGTCATCTTGCCCATAAGGCACGGTTCGCAAGTGCCAAGTGATTCATAATCAAGTGACTCCAAAAGTCCATCAGTATGGAGTTTCTTCATGCGCTTTACACCGATATGACCTAAACGGCAATGCCACAAATAAGTTGCACCATCATTATCAACTCTGCATCTTTTGGTTTCAACATTATGAATATGTGTGTCACTACTATCAAGATTAAGTAAAAACAAACCATTCTTCAATGGTGCATGACCATAAAAGATATTATTCATATAAATAGAACAACCATTATTCTTGATTTAAATGAATAACCGTCTCGCATCAAACAAGATCCAGATATAATGTTCATGCTCAACGCTGGTACTATATAACAATTATTTAGGTCTAATACTAATCCCGAAGGTAGATGTAGAGGTAGCGTGCCGATTGCGATCACATCGACTTTGGAACCATTTCCCAGCGCATCGTCACCTCGTCCTTAGCCAATCTTCGCGATCCGTAGCCCCTGTTTGAGTTGCATATATTAGCAATGTAACCGGTATCAAATACCAGTGCTCTGCGAGTATTAGTAAGGTACACATCAATAACATGTATATCACATATACCTTTGTTAACCTTGCCATCCTTCTTATCCGCCAAATACTTGGGGCAGTTCCGCTTCCGATGACCAGTCTGCTTGCAATAGAAGCACTCGGTTTCAGGCTTAGGACCGGACTTGGGTTTCTTCTCTTGATCAGACAACTTGCTTGCCGTTCTTTTTGAAGTTTCCTTTTCTTTCCTTTGCCCTTTTCTTGAAACTAGTGGTTTTGTTAACCATCAACACTTGATGCTCCTTTTGATTTCTACCTCCGCGGCTTTCAAAGCATCGCGAAGAGCTCGGGCATTGTTTTGGTCATCCCTTGCATATTATAGTTCATCACGAAGCTCTTGTAGCTTGGTGGCGATGATTGGAGAATTCTGTCAATGACGCAATCATCCGGAAGATTAACTCCCGGTTGAATCAAGTGATTGTTATATCCGGACATTACGAGTATATGCTCCTTGTGAACCGTTCTCCTCCATCTTACGCCTATAGAACTTATTGGAGACTTCATATCTCTCAATCCGGGCATTCGCTTGGAATATTAACTTCAACTCCTGGAACATCTCATATGCTCCATGGTGTTCAAAACGACGTTGAAGTCCCGGTTCTAAGCCGTAAAGCATGGCACACTGAACTATAGAGTAGTCATCAGCTCTGCTTTGCCAGACGTTCACAACTTCTGGCGCAGCCCTTGCACCGGGCCTGGCACCTAACGGTGCTTCCAGGATGTAATTCTTCTGTGCAGCAATAAGGATAATCCTCAAGTTACGGACCCAGTCCGTGTAATTGCTGCCATCATCTTTCAACTTTGCTTTCTCAAGGAACGCATTAAAATTCAACGGAACAACAAAGACGAGCCATCTATCTACACATCATAGACAAGCAAGATACTATCGGTACTAAGTTCATGATAAATTTAAGTTCAATTAATCATATTACTTAAGAACTCCCACTTAGAAAAATATCCCTCCAATTCTCTAAGTGATTGCGTGATCCATATCAACTACACCATGACCGATCATCACGTGTGATGGAGTAGTTTCAATGGTGAACATCAATATGTTGATCATATCTACTATATGATTCACGCTCGACCATTCGGTCTCTGTGTTCCGAGGTCATATCTTATATGCATAGCTCGTCAAGTATAACCTGAGTAATCTGCGTGTGCAACTGTTTTGCACCCGTTGTATTTGAACGTAGAGACTATCACACCCGATCATCACGTGGTGTCTCAAAGACGAAGAACTTTCATAGCGGTGCATACTCAGGAGAACACTTCTTGATAATTTAGTAAGGGATCATCTTATAATGCTACCGTCAATCAAAGCAAGATAAGATGCATAAAGGATTAACATCACATGCAATCAATATAAGTGATATGATATGGCCATCATCATCTTGTGCTTGTGATCTCCATCTCCGAAGCACCGTCATGATCACCATCGTCACCGGTAGCGACACCTTGATCTCCATCGTAGCATCGTTGTCGTCTTGCCAAACTTATGCTTCTCGACTATCGCTACCGCTTAGTGATAAAGTAAAGCATTACAGGCGATTGCATTGCATACAATAAAGCGACAACCATATGGCTCCTGCCGATTGCCGATAACTTCGGTTACAAAACATGATCATCTCATACAATAAAATTCAGCATCATGTCTAGACCATATCACATCACAACATGCCCTGCAAAAACAAGTTAGACGTCCTCTACTTTGTTGTGCAAATTTTACGTGGCTGCTACGGGCTTAAGCAAGAACCAATCTCACCTCGCATCAAAACCACAACGATACTTCGTCAAATAGACTCCGTTTTAACCTTCTCAAGGACGGGCGTAGCCTTTTCAGTTCAACTAAAGTTGGAGAGACAGTCTTCCACAAGCCATCTATGTGCAAAGCACGTCGAGGAACGGTCTCGCGTAAAATGCAGCGTAAGGTTGGTCTGGATCGTCGTCCAACAATACCGCTGAACCAAAGTATGACATCTTTGGTAGGCAGTATGACTTGTATCGTCCACAACTCACTTGTGTTCTACTCGTGCATATCATCAAACCATAAAAACCTAGGCTCGATACCCTTTGTTGGGGAACGTAGTAATTTCAAAAAATTTCCTACGATCACGCAAGATCATGGTGATGCATAGCAACGAGATGAGAGTGTTGTCTACGTACCCTCGTAGACCCGCAACGGAAGCGTTGACGCAACGTAGAGGAAGTAGTCGTACTTCTTCACGATCCAACCGATCCAAGTACCGAACGTACGGCACCTCCGAGTTCTGCACACGTTCAGCTCGATGACGTCCCTCGAACTCCGATCCAGCCGAGTGTTGAGGAGAGTTTCGTCACGACGGCGTGGTGACGATGATGATGTTCCACCGGCGCGAGGCTTCGCCTAAGCTCCGCTCACGGTATTCTCGAGGTGTAATATGGTGGAAGGGGGCACCGCACACGGCTAAGGAACGATCTCAATGATCAACTTGTGTGTCATGGGGTGCCCTCTGCCCCTGTATATAAAGGAGGGAAGGGGAGGGGCTGGCCGGCCAAGGAGGGGTGCGCCAGGGGTGTCCTACTCCTACTAGGAGTAGGATTCCCCCCCCAAATCCTAGTCCAACTAGGTTTCCCCAAGTGGGAAGGGAGAGAGAGGCGCCCCTTCTCCTAGTCCTAATAGGACTAGGGAAGGGGAAGGTGCGCCAGCACTTGGGCCCCCTTTCTCCTTTCCACTAAGGCCCATGTTGGCCCATTAGCATTCCGGGGTTCCGGTAACCTCCGGTACTTTGGTAAAATTCCCAATTTCACCGGAACACTTCCGATGTCCAAACATAGACTTCCAATATATGAATCTTTATGTCTCGACCATTTCGAGACTCCTCGTCACGTCCGTGATCTCATCCGGGACTCGAACAACCTTCGTGCAGAAACATCATAAAAACTCATAGTAACTGAGAGTGCGGAACCTACGGGTTCGAGAACTATGTAGACATGACCGAGACACCTCTCCGGTCAATAAACAATAGCGGGACCTGGATTCCCATATTGGCTCCTACATATTCTACGAAGATCTTTATCGGTCAGACCGCATAACAACATACGTTGTTCCCTTTGTCATCGGTATGTTACTTGCCCGAGATTCGATCGTCGGTATCCAATACCTAGTTCAATCTCGTTACCGGCAAGTCTCTTTACTCGCTTCGTAATACATCATCTCACAACTAACACATTAGTTGCAATGCTTGCAAGGCTTATGTGATGTGCATTACCGAGAGGGCCCGAGATACCTCTCCGAGCAATCGGAGTGACAAATCCTAATCTCGAAATATGCCAACCCAACATGTACCTTCGGAGACACCTGTAATGTACCTTTATAATCACCCGATTCGTTGTGATGTTTGGTAGCACCCAAAGTGTTCCTCGAGCAAACGGAGTTGCATAATCTCATAGTCATAGGAACATGTATAAGTCATGAAGAAAAGCACTAGCAACAAACTATACGATCGGGTGCTATGCTAATGGAATGGGTCATGTCAATCAGATCATTCAACCAATGATGTGATCCCGTTAATCAAATAACAACTCCTTGTTCATGTTTAGGAAACACAACCATCTTTGATTAACGAGCTAGTCAAGTAGAGGCATACTAGTGACACTCTGTAGGTTTATGTATTCACACATGTATTATGTTTCCTGTTAATACAATTCTAGCATGAATAATAAACATTTATCATGATATAAGGAAATAAATAATAACTTTATTATTGCCTCTAGGGCATATTTCCTTCAGTAGGTAGTGTTAGTAGTCTACCAAGTGGCACCCGGTATAGGTGGGCTTGGGACAGACTAGGCACAGTGGCCCGGTGTACCAAGTGGCACCCGGATGGTGGGCTTGGGAACCCTGCACACATCGTTTGGGGCCGTGAGCGACACCCCAGCCGGATCTCCTTACGGATGGAACCCGAATAGGTGATAAACCTGGCGAGAGACTTGTGTGGTTAGTCAGGTCGTGGCCGACTCCCTCCCCAGGCTTCCGCTTGAAGGTTGCCGAGATACACGATGTGTACATGGTGGTAAGTGGCGAGAGCGTGTGTGAAGAAGTACACCCCTGCAGGTTAACATAATCTATTGAATAGCCGTGTCCATGAAAAGGACTTACGGGTTGCCTGTATAGTTCATAGACAAGTGAAAGTGGATACTCTAAAATGCTCAACATAAGCGTGAGTGCTATGGATGGCGTTCTCGTAGGGAGACGGGAGCGGATCCATAGTGGTGTACTGGTATGGTGAATATGTGGACTCGTGTGCGCCACCTCAAAAGAGTTGCTTGCAGTCGTAGTTCAGGATAGCCACCGAGTCAAAGCTGGCTTCTTTGCGGTCAAACTCCACCACCCCCTTTGTTGATAATGATGCATATGTAGGTAGTTACGATGTAAGTCTTATGGGTACATTTGTACTCACGTTTGCCTATTTTATGTTTTGCAGAGAGACTTTAGTCTCACTAGTAGTTCCACGTGGACTTCGACGTTTAGCTTGTTACCTCAGCTATGATCTTGTGCCCTCAGCAGGATCTAGTAGATAGTCAGGCTTCTCAGCCGTTTTCATTTTTAGAAGTCTGTACTCAGACATATTAAGCTTCCGCTTGTGCTTGACTTGTATGCTCTGAATGTTGGGTCATGAGACCCATGTTTGTAATATCTCGCTCCTCAGAGCCTAATGAATAAATACTTGAGTCGTAGAGTTATGTTGTGATGCCATGTTGTATTTACACATATCGAGCATATTGTGTGTATGATTGAAATGCTTGGTATGTGTGGGATCCGACAACCTAGTTGTTTATCCTTGGTAGCCTCTCTTATGGGGAAATGTAGTCTTGTGCTTCCATGAGCCATAGTAGTCCGCTTCTGCCCGGTTCACGGAGTCCTGCTAGCCCAGCACTACTGCTCCTAACTCTTGACTGGCCGGCATGTGATTCACTTCTTTCCTGTGTTCCTGTCTTTCGGGAAATGTCACGCGGTGACATCCGAGTCTGCCGCTAGCCTGCTACTGGGTTCCCGGAGTCCTGTTAGCCCAGCTACAGCCCTCGTGATTCAAGACGTCAATCGACATGCTCGATGTTGATTCATGTATGCCTGTCCCCGTAAGTTAGTGCCACTTTGGGTTCACGACTAGTCATGTCGGCCCGGGTTCTCAGTCATATGGATGCTAGCGACACTATCATATACGTGAGCCAAAAGGCGCAAACGGTCCCGGCCATGGTAAGGCGACACCCGTGGGAATACCGTGCGTGAGGCCGTAAAGTGATATGAGGTGTTACAGGCTAGATCGGTGTGACTTAGAATCGGGGTCCTGACAGCTTTGGTATCCGAGCCTGACTTCCTGTAGGATTACCAAGCCAAACTGGTCGAAGTCGAGTCTTGAAATGCTTTAGTTATAGAAGGGAATTGATTGTCGAAGGGAACGTAAGGCTCTTTTTACTCCTTATACCTTATGTCCTTCTTATCTGAGTCAACCTCTTCTTTTCTACGGGGATTAAGAACTAGGCTTCTCTTCTTTCTATCAGGATCACGTGTTACCAATCCGTAGAGACTTATAGGATTGTTGGTTCTAGGCCTCAGTTCAGTTCCTACTACTTCTATGTGTTGACAGTTGATCTCAGAACCTAGATATTATGATGTTAAGTGGTTATGCCACCTTTTGTTAGGATGTCTGAAATCTTTTCGAGCATTTACAACCGTTATGCTGCCCGAGTCTTCCCAGGTTTCTAAAACAGTCTGATGCATTTGCAAATCCCTTCTTACCATTCCGAAGTTCCTTTGTGCCAGATCAACTACACAAACTAGTGTGTTGAGGTACTGCCTCGGCATTTATGTTGGAGCTATTATTATGACCCTAGGTGTCTAGAGTATCACCTAGGAATCTAGCCATGCTTTATAGTCCTAGTGTGATGATTCTGGCCATTATTCTCGAAAGCATCCCGTGATGCCATATAGTTAGTAGGCATTCTATTTCTGGGCTCTTAAGCCCAAGATTCACTCTACTTACTTCATGTTGATAGTGTTGCTCGTACCTTTAGGTTATTAGTAACTTTTGTGATAGTCCTCGAGGTCTGTGGTATATCCTTCTTCCAAATACCATGAACTACTTATGGAAGAAGTTCCTCGTTGAACCAAAAGATCACAACCAAAGTGCTCTTGATGAGTCCTCCATTCTATATTGTGATTCTGCCAGTTCTACCTTTCTGCATGGGTTATCTGGAAGAAACCTGTTGAACTTGGTTTGACATTTTAATCTATGCATCCACAACTCAAAAAGTTATATGTTCCCTTGAGTTGTCCCTCTTCATTTGTATTCCGACCATCGTCTATCAATTGATAGTCAAGAGTATGCGTGCATTCGTTTATCGATGCCTACTACTCTTGTGGTCCGTAAAGCCATTCTATTCCGGAATGAGTAGGAGAAACAAACTCCAGTACCTTATCCATTTCTAGGATTGGGTCAAAGCAGTTGTATTCCGCAGATCAAATGCCATCAAGCTTTTGATTCTGTTCTACCGTGAAGTATTACCCACTTTATGTCAGGAATGTCATGAGAATTGCACCTTCTCTTATGAATTCTTGACATAGTGATACTTCTCTCCATCATTCTTCATTCCTCAGTTCCTGTGTTGTTGTAACCAGAATGCCGACAAGTGAATCGTGATGTGTGAAATCAATACTCCTAGCAACCTTGTTGCCTGGTAGTTAAAGGACAATAACTTCATTCTTAGCGTGTTGGTTCCTGAACCATTGTACTAAGATAGATTGTGCTACCTCGTCCCTGTTTTCGGTGCACTCTTCGATCAATGAGTTAGGATTGTGTTAATCCCTTGCTCTTTGAATCATATCATCTTGCCCTGAAAAGCAAGATTGTTCTCGAGCTTAGTAACATACCGGTGGGTCGTGATTCTCCGAATGTCTTCTCGGAGGTATCACCAGGTTGTTCCCTGACCGCTATGTTGAGCTCGTGATCAAGTTGGTTTCTTGTAACCACCCCTTCTCCAAGAATCTGTGCTGGATACCCCTGAGCTAGTTGGTTAAGCTGGACAACAACTTGGAGAGTTGGAAGATAAAATCTTGTCTGACTTAGTTCATTTAAAGGGATATCTGTTACGTGTGTTGAAGAAAGATGATATGTTCATCGATTGGTCCCTATGATCAGTTGTTGGACCTATTGTCTTATCAAAACTTTGATTTGAGTGTGGGATATCTTCAAATCAAATCAGAACCAACGATATTCGTAATGTTGTCTTACCCGTGGTTGATTCCTCGAGCATACATCATTATATTCTTTGGGTCTGACCAATGCTATCACCGTGTTCACTTAATTATGGAATTCCATTTCTATGGAAACCTGAATGAATTGTTGTTGAGCCATCGACAACATCCATGTCCTCCCCATGATTTTGTTGAACATTAAGCGAGTGTTGGAAACTTTTGAAAGAATCTCTTCATGCTAGCTCATGAAGCATATGTTGGATGAAAGAAGTGACTTCCTCTGATTGACGTGCATTTGGTGCAAGTTGCCGCCGTGAGTTCGAGAAAGATTGTTTTGTTTTCCTTGGATTCATCCCAAGTCAGTTATGCACGTTCGAAGTGTTCTGTGGTTTGATAGACTGATCATCTTCATTCCATATGTATATCCTAGCACACCAAGCCACTGATTGATTTGTTCAAGATAAAGGAGTCTATTCTAAGATGAATTCTTTGGACTTCCACGCGTGGAGACTTCGATGTCATTAATGATGGTTCCCAACCTGAACTCGGTAGTGTTTTACTATAATACTACTACATCGTCATGCTTGTCTGGGACAGCGAGTCACATGTGTGTAGCAGAACCAACTCATGTTTTGGAGCTTGCTATCGTAGTTCATTCCCCGAGAATCTCGCAACGTCATCCCGTCGATTTGTGCTGCAAACTTTCATTTTTCTAGACTTGGTGAGTCTGGTATGTCCTGACCCCAACCAGATCTGAATCTCTGGCAGATATGATGGTTGGAACAATTCCCAAGAACTATTATATTGGTCTCTCTGTAACCCGGTAAAGTGGATCTTGTGGTCAACACACCCTGCCGGAAGATCTATTGTTATAGTATCTTGATTAAGAAAGTTGGCCACCTCCCCATAAGGATTTCGTATTATTTACTTACATAGTTATTCCTTATGGATTCTTGAGCTCCCGAAGTCCGACCTATACTTGATGGCAACGTTAATGCTTTACGTACGACTGTGGTATGTAGAACATCAAGGAGAACATTAGAAGCGGGTGCTAAATGTCTCTCGGTCGATCATCCAGATTTTGTTCCCTTGGCCTCGCTAGGGTGAAATCCGTGAAAGTGTTATCTTCCTTTGCATCTGCATCGTCCATCACTAGTCATCATGGAAGTATGTTGTGTTGCCAGGATCCTTGATACAGATGTTGGTAAAACCTTGATGAATATGAAAATGCTCAAGTTTCTGAGAGCGCGCACAAGCGGTAGGTGTTATCATCGACACTAACTGGGATTGCTCTCAGTTTCCTCGGTTATGCTATAACTTTTCAAATAGTGGACTCACTCTCTACTGTTGAGCTTCTCCCCAGTTACTAAAATCATCCCTTGTGTTGTCTTCAACAAGGTAATCCACATCATCCATACTAGTCCGAGTATGCCATTCCTTCGAACTCCGTCAAACGATCATATGGGAATCACCTTAGGCTGGTTTAGAGAGTTACGATATCCATGTATCAAAAGTAATTCTTTTGGCCACTTAAGGGATAATTCTACGATTCACCCTCCTCTCATATGTCTCGCTATGGTATCATGGCAACTCAACTCCTTGCTACATTGACAACCGATCACCACCTTCCAAAGTGTGGAATTGTTGTCTACCTAGTAAACCCTCGTCATCTGTTCCACTCCATCCCTCTTGATGTGTGTTTTGTGTCTCAACTCGAGAGATGGTTCTATGTCTTATTCTGTGAGTTGCTCGATCTTCAAGAAGATCGACTCTTCTAAAATTCTTCCTTTCTTCTTGTTGTCATGTTGGATGTAGTTCTCAAAGCAAAACATTGAGATCAAGGTAGTGCAATGAATCAACATCCTCGAGAAGGACATCTGGATCGCGAAGACTGTGTTAGTTTGTGTTTCCCCTTCATCTTACCCTACGCTTGAATCTCGGGACGAGATTCTTGTTTAGTGGGGGTGAGTTGTGACATCCCTAGCTTCTGGTAATGCTCTAGGCTAGCTTCATGTGTGCATCATGTCTATTTTCTGAAAGTTGAAATGAGGAAATTGAAAGCCTCAGAAATCATTTCAATATAGGGGCAAGAAACCCTAAAATTGCAATCAGTAAATCCAAAATGCCCTAGAAATAGTTCTGACAATTTTGGCAAGAGTTATAAATCAAACCAAAATTTTGGAACATTTCTAAGGAATTATTTGGGCTCTGATTTTAAATCAATATTCTATTTGAATTTGGAGTTATATTCATAACATATAATGAATATATTTTCAAATGCCCTGAGATATTTTATGTATATGAGGAGTAGACCTTAAGTGACATAAATATCCACGGGAGTTTTGGCACTGTTTCAAATTTGTTTGAATTTGAATTCAGTGGCAATTAAATAAAATAAAACAGAAGAAAAAAAATAAAAAAGAGCAGAAGACCTACCTGGTGCTTACCTGTTCAGCCTGGCCGGCCTGCTACTGTGCAGCCCAGCCCACAGCGCCGTGCCAGTCATCCTCAACCTCCTGCCAGGAGGATGAGAGGCGCGAGGCCACCGCGCGCGAGCACGCGTCCCGCCACCTCCTTCTTCCCACCGCTGCCCCGACGTGCCCACACGAAGCCATGACACCCCTGGCTCCCTCTCTCTCTTCTCCATCACTCGTTGCCTCTCCCCTCCTCTGCTCTTTCTTCCCGAGCACCACTGAGCGCGTCCATCGCCGCCGTTCACTACCACCGCGCCCACCACCGTCCCCTTGCCCCGTGGTCGTTTCCGCTAGCTCCCTCGTCGATGCTGCGAAGCTCCAAGGCGAAGAAGACGACCTCGGGTGCCTGGATCTGTCGCCCTCGAGCTCGTCACCGCCGCATCTGGCCGCCGGAGGTCGTCGTCGATACGTGCGCTAGAGGTCGTCCCTGAGCCCGCTGAGACTGCCGTCGACCCCACCGTGAGCTCCTCTTCGATTCCCCTCTCTCCCACGCGTTTTTGCTCGCTCTAGCCATGACAACCACCGGAGCCGAGAGCTCCGTGCCGCCGGCCATGGCGCCGTCGTGGCTAGAGCCACGGTGGCTCGAAGCCAAGCTCACCGTTGTGCTCAGCGCACCACCATGAGCCGTAGCCACCACCAGCTCCTCCTCCCGTGCACCGCAGCACCGATCCCGCGAACACCTGAACGCCGACCGCCGCATTCGTGCTCGCCGGTGTCATTTCCGGCCACCCCTGCACCCACCGCCTGCACCACTCGACGCGCGAGTCCACCAGCAGCACGTAGCACGCCTCGGCAGTCGTTTTGGTCGCCGGAGCGCGAATCCCGCGCTGCTCCGCCGCGTCTGGCCTCGCCGGCGTCATGTCGCCGGCAGGTTTGACCTGTTCGACCCGGGGTTTGACCTCCTTGGGGTCAACACACGTGGGCCCCGCCCCTCACTAGATTATTTTAGGACTAATTACCCCTACTGACACTGACAGTGGCCCAGTGGCTGTTAATTCGATTAGTTAGACTTAATTAACCCTGTTAGTTAATTGTGTCACTGACGTGTCGACCCCATCGGTCGATTGACCTGGACCGGTCGATTGACTGTTGGCGTCACGATGGCGTAGTCTTTGGCGCAATAAGTCATTTTCTGGATTTGATTTAATTCTGAAAATTCCAGAAATTGTCCAAAACTTCTAAAATCCATACAAATTCAACTGTAACTCCAAATGAAATAAATTATATATCAAAAATGATCAGAAAAATCCAATCTATCCATCTGTACCATTTTCATACATGTTAGAACAACTTATGTTCACTGTTTAGGTCAAATCAATTAAATGGCATTTGAATAATCACATATGGAGTTTGAATTTGAATCTTGTATTCAAACCAACTTCATTTAATCTGTTGCTAGTTGCAATAGCTCAAAAGACAACATATTTCCAAGTCATGAGCATGCATCGTATTGTTGCATTGCATTGATTGTTTCTTTCTCTGTTGCCGGTGGTTATTCCCCCTTGGTAGATGTGTGTTTCGACGACGAGTTCGATGACACCGATGAAGAACTATACTATCTTCAGAAGTGCCAGGCAATCAAAACCCCCTTGTTCATTCCGATACAATCCCACTCACTCGCTCCTGCTCTCTTTTACTACATCAGGACAACAACGATTCAACTGTTACATGCTGCGGTAGTTGAACCCCTTACCTCTGCATGACCTGTCATTGCCACAGTAAATAGATGAAACCCACTAGCATGAGTAGGAGTTGTTTGAGCCCTGATGTGCCTACTCATTCATGCTTGTTTTTCATGCCTGCTACTGCTTAGAGTTGAGTCAGGTCTGATTCATCGGGGATGAATCGGAGGTGTGTGAACATGTCCTACCGTGTGTGAGCTAAGTGTGTGAACATGATTTGGTAAAGGTAGCGGTGAGAGGCCATGTAGGAGTACATGGTGGGTTGTCTCATTGCAGCCGTCCTCAGGAACTGATTCATGTGTTTGTGATCCATGAAACAGTTGCTACCACACATTGGGCTCCGGGCGCTCCAAGCCCTCTCGACTTATTAATCAACCTGATCTCTGTCCAGGAGTTGCAACTAGTTTCTGGTGTTTGTAGGTAGTGTTAGTAGTCTACCAAGTGGCACCCGGTATAGGTGGGCTTGGGACAGACTAGGCACAGTGGCCCGGTGTACCAAGTGGCACCCGGATGGTGGCTTGGGAACCCTGCACACATCGTCTGCGGCCGTGCGCGACACCCCGACCGGATCTCCTTGCGGATGGAACCCCAATAGGCGATAAACCTGGAAGAGAGACTTGTGTGGTTAGTCAGGTCGTGGCCGACTCCCTCGCCAGGCTTCCGCTTGAAGGTTGCCGAGATACACGATGTGTACATGGTGGTAAGTGGCGAGAGCGTGTGTGAAGAAGTACACCCCTGCAGGGTTAACATAATATATTCGAATAGCCGTGTCCGCGAAAAAGGACTTCTGGGTTGCCTGTACAGTTCATAGACAAGTGAAAGTGGATACTCTAAAATGCGGAAGATAAGCGTGAGTGATATGGATGGCGTTCTCATAGGGATACGGGAGCGGATCCATAGTGTTGTATTGGTATGGTGAATATGTGGACTCGTGTGCGCCACCTCAAAAGAGTTGCTTGTAGTCGTTGTTTAGGATAGGCACCGAGTGAAAGCTGGCTTGCTGCAGTCAAACTCCACCACCCCCCTTTGTTGATAATATGCATATGTAGATAGTTCTGATGTAAGTCTTGCTGGGTACATTTGTACTAACGTTTGCCTATTTTATGTTTTGCAGAGAGACTTCAGTCTCACTAGTAGTTCCACGTGGACTTCGACGTTTAGCTTGTTACCTCACCTACGATCTTGTGCCCTCGGCAGGATCTAGTAGATAGTCAGGCTTCTCAGCTTTTTTCATTTGTAGAAGTCTGTACTCGGACATGTTAAGCTTCCGCTTGTGCTTGACTTGTATGCTCTGAATGTTGGGTCATGAGACCCATGTTTGTAATATCTCGCTCCTCGGAGCCTAATGAATAAATACTTGAGTCGTAGAGTTATGTTGTGATGCCATGTTGTATTTACACATATCGAGCATATTGTGTGTATGATTGAAATGCTTGGTATGTGGGATCCGACAACCTAGTTGTTTATCCTTGGTAGCATCTCTTATGGGGAAATGTAGTATTGTGCTTCCATGATCCATAGTAGTCCGCTACAGCCCGGTTCACCGGAGTCCTGCTAGCCCAGCACTACTGCTCCGGAACACTTGACTGGCCGGCATGTGATTCACTTCTTTCCTGTGTCTGTCCCGTCGGGGAAATGTAACGCGGTGACATCCGTAGTCCTGCCTAGCCTGCTACAGCCCGGGTTCCTGGAGTCCTGTCAGCCCAGTGCTACAACCCGGATTCACACGATGCTGACCGACATGCTCGATGTTGATTCATGTATGCCTGTCCCCGTAAGTTAGTGCCACTTTGGGTTCACGACTAGTCATGTCGGCCCGGGTTCTCAGTCATATGGATGCTAGTGACACTATCATATACGTGAGCCAAAAGGCGCAAACGGGCCCGGCCATGGTAAGGCGACACCCGTGGGAATACCGTGCGTGAGGCCGCAAAGTAATATGAGGTGTTACGGGCTAGATCGGTGTGACTTAGAATCGGGGTCATGACAACTATCTTCAGGAGCGCTAGGAAAGAAAAACCCCCTTCTTCATTCCGATACAATCCCACTCTCTTACTCCTGCTCTCTTTTACTACATTAGGACAACAACGATTCAAATGTTACATGCTGCGATAGTTGAACCCCTTTCCTCTCCATGACCTGTCATTGCCACAGTAAATAGATGAAACCCACTGGCATGAGTAGGAGTTGTTTGAGCCCTGATGTGCCTACTCATTCATGCTTATTTGTCATGCCTGCTACTGCTTAGAGTTGAGTCAGGTCTGATTCATCGGGGATGAATTAGAGGTGTGTGAACATGTCCTACTGTTGTGAGCTAAGTGTGTGAACACGATTTGGTAAAGGTATCGGTGAGAGGCCATGTAGGAGTAGATGGTGGGTTGTCTCATTGAAGCCGTCCTCAGGAACTGAGTTCTGTGTTTGTGATCCATGAACAACTACTACCACGCATTGGAATGCTTAAGTGCCCCTCTCGACTTATTAATCAACCTGATCTCTGTCTAGGAGTTGCAACTAGTTTCTGTTGTTTGTAGGTTGTGTTAGTAGTCTACCGAGTGGTACCCGGTATAGGTGCGCTTGGGACAGACTAGGCACCGTGGCACGGTGTACCAAGCGTAGATCCATCCGTCGAGGTGGGCTTGGGAACCCTGCACACATTGTTTCGAGCCGTGAGCGACACCCCGGCCGGATCTCCTTACGGATGGAACCTGAATAGGCGATAAACCTGGCCTAGAGACTGGTTGGTTAGTCAGATCGTGGGCGACTCCCTCGCCAAGCTTCCGCTTGAAGGTTGCCGAGATACACGACATGTACATGGTGGTAAGTGGCGAGAGCATGTGTGAAGAAGTACACCCCTGCAGGGTTAGCATGATCTATTCGAATAGCCGTGGCCGCGGTAAAGGACTTCTGGGTTGCCTGTACAGTTCATAGACAAGTGAAAGTGGATACTCTAAAATGCGAAAGATAAGTGTGAGTGCTATGGAAGGCCTTCTCGTAGGGAGACGGGAGCGGGTCCATAGTGGTGTATTGATATAGTGAATATGTGGACTCGTGTGCGCCACCTCAAAAGAGTTACATGTAGTCGTAGTTCAGGATAGCCACCGAGTCAAAGCTGGCTTGCTGCAGTTAAACTCCACCACCCCTTTATTGATACTGATGCATATGTAGCTAGTTCTGATGTAAGTTTTGCTGGGTACATTTGTACTCACGTTTGCTTAATTTATGTTTTTGCAGAGAGACTTCAGTCTCACTAGTAGTTCCGCGTGGAGTTCGACGTTTAGCTTGCTACCACATAGCTCTGATCTTGTACCCTTGGGAGGGTCTTCTAGACACTTAGTCTTCTCTGCCTTCTTCATTTATAGTTGTCTGTACTCAGACAAGTTAAGCTTCCTCATGTGCTTGTTGCTTGTATGCTCTGTATGTTGGGTCATGAGACCCATGTTTGTAATATCTCGCTCCTCAGACCTAATGAATAAATACTTTGAGTCGTAGAGTTTTGTTGTGATGCCATGTTGTAATTACGCATATCGAGCATATTGTGTGTATGATTGAAATGCTTGGTATGTGTGGGATCCGACAACCTAGTTGTTTATCCTTGGTAGTCTCTGTTATGGGGAAATGTAGTCTTGTGCTTCCATGAGCCATAGTAGTCCGCCTTCTGACCAGTTCACCGAGTCCTGCTAGCCCAACACTACTGCTCCGGAACACTTGACTGGCGGCATGTGATTCACTTCGTTCTGTATGCATCCTTCGGGAAATGTCACGCGGTGACATCCGGTGTCCTTCCTAGCCTGCTATTGCCCGGTTCACCGGAGTCCTCTTAGCCCAGTGCTACAGCCCGGTTTCGCACGCTGCTGACCGACATCCTCGATGTTGATTCATGTATGCCTGTCCCCGTAAGTTAGTGCCACTTAGAGTTCATGACTAGTCATGTCGGCCCGGGTTCTCTATCATATGGATGCTAGCGACACTATCATATACGTGAGCTAAAAGGCGCAAACGGTCCCGGGCCATGGTAAGGAGACACCCGTGGGAATACCGTGTGTGAGGCTGCAAAGTGATATGATGTGTTACCGGCTAGATCGATGTGACTTGGAATCGGGGTCCTGACAGCTTTGGTATCGTGAGCCCCGACCGTCAGAGGATTACCATTCCAAACTGGTCGAAGTTGAGTCTAGGAATGCTTTAGTTATATAAGGGAATTGATTGTGGAAGGGAACGTAAGGCTCTTTTTACTCCTTTACCTTATGCCCTTCTGATCTGAGTTAACCTCTTCTTTTCTACGGGGATTAAGAACTAGGCCTTCTCATCTATCTATCAGGATGACGAGTTACTATGATATAGACTTATAGGACTGTTGGATTCAAGTCTCAGTTCAGTTTCTACTATTTCTGTATGCTCCTAGCTGGCGTCAGAACCTTGATATTGTGATGCTGAGTGGTCATGCCACTATTTTGCAGGATGTCTCAAATCTTTTTATGAGCATTTACAGCCGTTATGCTGTCGGAGTCATCCTAGGTTTCTAGATAGTCTGATGCACTTGCAATCATTCCTCCATGTTCCTCATGTCCTTTTGGGCCAGATTAATCACACTAATCGATGAGTTGAGGTACTATGTTGCCTCGACATATATGTTGGAGCTATTATTATGACCCTAGGTGTTTTAGGGAGTCACCTAGTAATCTAGCCATGTTTTGTATTCCCGGGTGATGATTCTGGCCACCATTCTTGAAAGCATCCCATGATGCCATTTAGTGGTAGGTAGTCTACTCTTGGGTTCTTGACCCAAGATTCACTCGACTTACCTTGTGTTGAGAGTGTTGCTCGTACCTTTAGGATATTAGTAACCTTTGTGATAGTCTTCGAGGTCCGTGGTATCTCATTCTTCCAATACCATGAACCATCATGGCAGAAGTTCCTTTGAACCAAAAGATTACAACCAGGGTTTTCTAGAGGAGTACTCCATTCATATTGTGACTTTTGTCTATCAATTGATAGTCGGGACTAGTTGTGAATTCGTGTTATCTATGCCTATTATTCTTGTGGTCCGTCAAGCCATTCTATTCCGGAATGACTAGGAGAAACAAACTCCAACACCTCGTCCATTCCTTGGACTGGTCAACGTAGTTGTATTTCAAAGATCAAAATGCCAATCCAGCTTTTGCTCTGTTCTACCTCGGAGTATTACCCCCTTTATGTCAGGATTGTCATGAGAATTGCACCATCTCTCATGAATTCTTGATGCAGTGATACTTCTTGCCATCATTTTTCATTCCTCGGTTTCGTGTTGTCGCAACCGGAATGCCGACAAGTGAACCATGATGTGTGAAATCAATACTCGTAGCAACCGTGTTACTTGGTAGTTAATGAACATTAATATCATTCTTAGCATGTTGGTTCTCGAATAAATATACTAAGATTGATCGTGCTACCTTGTCCTTATTTCGGGTGCACTCTTTGATCTTTGAGTTATGATTGAATCCCTTGCTCTCATGATCATGTCGTCTTGCCTTGAAAAGCAAGATTGTTCTTGAGCTTAGGGACATATTGGTGGTTCGTGATTTTCCGGATATCTTATCGAAGGTATCACCAGGTTGTCACCTGATCGCTATGTTGAGTTCATGATCAAGTTGGTTTCTTGTAGCCACCCCTTTCTCCAAGAATCTGTGTTGGATACCCCTGAGCTAGTTGGTTAAGCTTAACAACAACTTGGAGAGTTGGAAGATAAAAGCTTGTCCAACCATGCTCATACCTAAGGGATATCTTGTATCTGAGTTGAAGAAAGCTGATATCTTCATCGATTGATCCACGTGATCATTTTTCGGTGCTATTGTCTTATCAATCCTTTGATTTGAGTGTGGGCTATCGTCAAATCAAATTAGAACCAACGATGTTCGTAATGTTTTCTTATTCGTGGTTGATCCCTCAAGCATACACCATTACATCTTTTGGTCTGACCAATTCTATCACCGTGTTCACATGATGGTGGAAGTCCAGTGATATGGAAATTCCAATGAGTTGTTGTTGAGCATTACACTAGTGTTGGAAACTTTATAAGCATTTTCCCTCATGTCCCATTCATGAAGCATATGTCCCGTTGAAAGATGTGACTTCCTCTAATTCATGTGCATCTGATGCAAGTTTCCACCGTGGATTCGAGAAAGCTTGTTTTTGCTTCCTTTGGAGTTATCCCAAGTTAGTCATGCATGTGCGATGTATTCTATGGCTTGATAGGCTCGCTACCTCCAGTCCATATGTGTCCCTAGCACACCAAGCCACTGATTGATTTGTTCAAGGAGAAGAAGTTTCTTCTTAAGAGCTATACTTACGCAAGGACTTTGATATCCTCGTTGATGGTTCCCCCTGCACTCGGTAGTGTTTCATTCTAAGACTACCAGGTGACCATGCTTGTCTAGGACAGCGTGTTCACATGCCTGTAGCAAAACCGGCTCATGTTTTGGAGCTTACTACCGTAGTTCATTCCCCCGAGAATCTCGAAACGTCATCTCGTCGATTTGTGTTGCAAACTTTCATTTTTCTTTCCAGGCCCGATGAGTCTGGATTATCCTGACACCAACCAGATCTGAATCTCAGGCAGATATGATTGTTGGAACGTTTCTCAAGAACTATAATATTGGTCTCACTGTAACTCGCTAAAGTGGATTTGGTGGCCAACACACCCAACCGGAAGAATTATTATTGTAGTATCTTGATTGAGAAAGTTGGCCACCTCCCCATAAGGATCTCGTATAATTTATTCCAATAGTTGTTCCTTATGGATTTTTGTGTTCCCGAAGTCCGACCTTTTACTTGATGTTCTAGATATCAAACCATATCTATGAAACGCTAGCACATGAAGGAGAACATTAGAAGCGGAGTGCTAAATGTCTCTCGGTCAATCATCCAGATTCTGTTTCCTTAGCCTCGCTAAGGGGAAGTCTGAGAAGGTGTTATCTTCCTTTGTATCCGCATCATCCATCACTAGTCATCATGGTAGTATGTCGTGTTGCCAGGATCCTTGCCACGGATGTTGGTAAAACCTTGGTGAATATGGAAATGCTCAAGTTCTTGAGAGCACACTCAGACACTAGGTTACATCGTCGGTATCAATTGGAATGTGTCTCTCGTTTGCTGAGTTGTCTTATAACTCTAGTTTCCTTTCCAAGCTGAGTATGCCATTCTTTCGAACTCCTTCAAATGATCGATTGTGATTTTCCTTAGGTTGGTATAGAGAGTTTTAGTGATCTATGCATCAAAAGTAATTCTTTTTGCCACTTAAGGGAATAATTTTACGAGGCACCTTCCCTAAGGTGCCCTTTATGGAATCATGGCAATTTTTCTATGTCCCATTCCGTGAGTTGATCTTGTGATCATTAAGATGATCCTAAGTTTCTCGAACCTCAGGAAGATTGATACTTGAAAATTTTCCCTTTGTATTCGTTGTCATGTTGGATGTAGTTCTCAAAGCAAAGACGTCAAGATCAATTTGAAGCAATGAATCAACATCTTCGAGAATGCAATGGATCGTGAAGACGGTGTCAGTTCCGTGTCCCCTCTGCCGGCTTACCTCACGTGTTGAATCTCGGGACGAGATTCTTGTTTAGTGGGGGTGAGTTGTCACATCCCTAGATTGTAGTACTGCCTAGTGTTTTGCATCTTGTTGCATCATGTTTAAATTCTATTTAAGTTGAAATGGGGATTGACCAAACCCTAGCATCAGAAAGAATTCAACTAGGTTCAAATAGAAATATTTTCAATGAACCCAAAATGCCTTCCCAAAAATGTTCATCATCTTTGGATTGGTCTTGAACCTCTGCCAAAAATATTGCATGTTTTTCTGGGTCAATTGGGGGTCACTGAATTTAATCATATAGTATTTGCCTTTGGGCATTTAAATCCTATAAAATATATTAAATGCTCAAATAATCACAAACTAAAATGTTTGCTGTTGGAAATATTCCAAACAGTGGCCATAGTCAGTTGCATGATTTTAGGAAATGCTCTGGCATTTTTAATAAAGTCAAACACAATTATAGAAAATAGAAAAACAGAAATAAAAGAGAGAGAGAGAGTTACTTGGCGCTTACCTACAGCCCAGAGGCCCAGCATTGTGTAGCCCAGGAGCTGGCCCAGCCCACCACCGCTGTCAGTCATCCCCCTCCTCTTGCCAGAAGGCAGAGGAGAAGCGGAGCACGACCCCGCGCGAGCGTGCCATGCCGACAGTAGCCTGCCTCCCTCCCCAGCTCTTTAGTCGCGTCGCGGAGCTGCCACAGACCCCTCTGCCTCTTCCCCTCTCTCCCGTGTCCCTCCCTTTCCTGCCCTCTCTCCCGACACCATTCACCGCGGCCACCAGGCCTCCCCTCGCCCTGCCATCGTGTTCCACTACTCCGCCTTCGAACACCGCACCCTCAAGTCGGAGATCTCATCGCCGGATGCCCCGTGACGCCGCCTTGGAGCTCATCTTCAACCTCCTGCACCGAGCGTCGCCATCATCAACTCACTGTCACCAGCGCGTCCCCGAGCTCTCCGACGATTCCATTGGATGCGCTGTGAGCTTCCCGTCGCTTCCCCCTAATCGCGTGGCGTTTTTCTCGTCGTAGCCGCCTTTTCCATCGGAGCCGAAGCTCGCCGGCGCCGTGCCTCATCGCCGCCATGGACACAGCCACTGCAGCTTGCAGCAGAGCACACCACTGCACTCCACGTGCTCCCACGAGCCGAGAACACCCACCACCTCTTCCCCCCGTACACTACACCGCTGTCCCGGCAAACCCCGTGCGGGCGCCGCCGCGGATGTGCTCGTCGCCGCTCACTCCGGCGATCCCGCGCCCAGCTGCGTGCTCCCCTGGATGCGGGCGAGCACGGGCTGCGCCCCAATTGCCTCACCCGCCGCTCTCCTGCCCGTCCGAGGGGTCACCGCCACGTTTCCAGGTCGCCAGCGTTGAGCTTCGGCGATGCTGACGTGGCAGGGTTAATTAGGCATTAATGACCCGCTTAGTATCCCCCGTGTGTATGACAGTGGGACCGACATGGTTAACTGAGCGGGTTAATTTTCTGGTTAAGATTAGATTATAACCCAGCGGGACCCACGCGTCAGGTTTGACCTGGACCGGGTCTGTTGACCTACTGAGGTCAGCATGACGTAATGCTGACATAGTAAACTGTTTCTGGAATTTAAATAAATCTAAATGATTTTTTTCTTCAGAAATTTGCCTAAATTTCTAAAATTCATAGACATTCAACCGTAGCTTCAAATGAAATAAGTTATATATGAAAAATTATTAGAAAAATCCAATCTATCCATCTGTACTAGTTTCATGCATGTTAGTGAAATTTAACCTTGCTGTTTAGATGAGATATGATAATGCACTTATATGAGCTCATAACTTGAGTTTGTATTTGAATCTTTGATTCAAATGCGCTCAAACCACTCTGGTCTTAGTTGCATTATCTCAATCATAACATTATTGCCATGTCACATTCATGCATCATATTGTGCATTGCATTGATTGTGTTCTTCCTTGCTTGCCGGTAATTGTTCCCTCTCGATAGACGTGTTCCGGCGATGAGATCGATGACACTGATGAAGAACTATACTATCTTCAGGAGTGCCAGGCAAGCAAAACCCCCTTGTTCATTCCGATACAATCCCACTCTCTTGCTCCTGCTCTCTTTTACTACATTAGGACAACAACGGATCAACTGTTACATGCTGCGGTAGTTGAACCCCTTTCCTCTGCATGACCTATCATTGCCACAGTAAATAGATGAAACCCACTAGCATGAGCAGGAGTTGTTTGAGCCCTGATGTGCCTACTCATTCATGCTTGTTTGTCATGCCTGCTACTGCTTAGACTTGAGTCAGGTCTGATTCATCGGGGATGAATTAGAGGTGTGTGAACATGTCCTACAGTTGTGAGCTAAGTGTGTGAACACGATTTGGTAAAGGTATCGGTGAGAGGCCATGTAGGAGTACATCGTGGGTTGTCTCATTGAAGTCGTCCAAAGGAACTGAGTTCTGTGTTTGTGATCCATGAGCAGCTACTACCACACATTGGAATGCTTAAGTGCCCCTCTCGATTTATTAATCAACCTGATCTCTTTCCAGGAGTTGCAACTAGTTTCTGGTGTTTGTAGGTTGTGTTAGTAGTCTACCAAGTGGTACCCGATACAGTTGGGCTTGAGACAAACTAGGCACCGTGGCACTGTGTACCAAGCATAGATCCATCCGTCGAGGTGGGCTTGGGAACCCTGCACATATGTTTGGGGCCGTGAGCGACACCCCGGCCAGATCTCCTTGCGGATGGAACCCGAATAGGCGATAAACCTGGACTAGAAACTTGTTGGTTAGTCAGGTCGTGGCCGACTCCCTCGCCAGGCTTCCGCTTGAAGGTTGCCGAGATACACGACATGTACATGGTGGTCAGTGGCGAGAGCATGTGTGAAGAAGTACACCCCTACAGGGTTAACATGATCTATTCGAATAGCCGTGTCTGCGGTAAAGGACTTCTGGGTTGCCTGTACAGTTCATATACAAGTGAAAGTGGATACTCTAAAATGCGCAAGATAAGCGTGAGTGCTATGGAAGGCCTTCTCGTAGGGATACAGGAGCGGATCCATAGTGGTGTATTGATATGGTGAATATGTGGACTCGTGTGCGCCACCTCAAAAGAGTTACTTGCAGTCGTAGTTCAGGATAGCCACCGAGTCAAAGCTGGCTTGCTGCAGTTAAACTCCACCACCCGTTTATTGATACTGATGCATATGTAGCTAGTTCTGATGTAAGTCTTGCTGGGTACATTTGTACTCATGTTTGCTTAATTTATGTTTTTGCAGAGAGACTTCAGTCTCACTAGTAGTTTCGCGAGGACTTCGACATTTAGCTTGTTACCTCAGCTACGATCTTGTACCCTTGGGAGGTGTCGGTGGGAATCGACACCTATGGGATCACAAGAATTCCTACTGCGGTTGCGGGGCGCGAGGTTGAGAGAATAGCGGGTCTAACAGAGGGCTCGCGGTTCTTTTATCCAGGTTCGGGCCGCGAGGATGTGTAAAACCCTACTCCTGCTTTGGTGGATGTATTCTGAGTTCTTGAACTAGCTACGGAGTGTAACAAGCTCAAAAAAGCCAAATCCTTCTCCCATGCGCCTTGGGCCTCCTTTTATAGGCGAAAGGGGATGCCACAGTGGCACGGAGGAGGTGGTAAGTGCTACAGCGTCCCGAGCTTATCGCCGGCATTACAGGACAAAGCGCATTTAATGCGAGGCTTAGGTGTCCCTTCACTTTATCGGGGACGGGGGCGAGGCCCGTACCGTCAATCGCCGCTCCTCCAAGCTTCGACACGCGCCCTAGCCAGCGATACATGCGGTGCCATGTAGGCAGGCAGGCAGCTAAGGTGGCGCGGTGGTGGAGCCTCCATGAAGGGCGCATGTTGCCACGCAGGTGCCTGCCCAGCTGGTTGGGTCGGCAACTGCATGCGAACGGCGGCGGAGACTTGGCTGGTGCAGGCCTAACGGTGGCCCTGCTGATGCGCTTGGCGAGGGCCTTGCCGGGTGGCTCGGCAAGGGTCTTGGCGGGTGGCCTGGCAAGGGTCTTCCCGTGGCTCACAGGCGTCCCCGGCAAGGGTCTTGCCGGGGGTCTTGTGGGTTTCTTCGGTGAGGATCACTGGCTTCCTATCCTCATTTGATTTTGACTATTCTTTGTCTTCACGAAGAGCTGCATGCCACCACAGCGGTGCCTCTCGAGCCCTGTCCCAATGCATTTGTCGAGTGTTGGTGGGATCGAGGGTGGCTCACTCAGCTGGCGTGGGCGAGCTGCCCCGGCAAGGGTCCTTGCCGGGGAAACCTGATTCGTCCATCTGATCTTTGTGGCCTTGGTCCTTGTCGTTTGTATTGCTCTGTCTTGTGCTTCGGTCTTACCTTGGCTCACCTCCCTCGCTCTGCTTGGTGTGGTCGCGGGCGCGGCTCTGACTGCCCGTGCACAGGTAAAGGGGTACAAAAATGTGCCCCTAGTTTTGTACACCGACAGGAGCCCCCGGGCCTGGGCCACACATAAACGCGACGCGTTGTTGGGTCAGGCCCAAAACGGTGTGCGGGCAGGCGGGGCGGTTTTTACCGTGGTAATATTTTTCACGCGCTGTGCTTCCCACGACCCACGCGCACGGCACGGCGTGGAGGGGCGTGCGTGATGTGGGTGGCTTGCGCGGGAAGGATTCCACACGCATGCGTCACATCACAGTAAATGGGCGGCGCGACCCGCGGCTTCCCCATAAAAAGGGATAACCGCGGGCGCACTTTCCTTTTACCCTTCGCGCAACCCCAATCTCGGACACCTCCGTCTGTCTCCCTCCCCTTCTCCAAGCTTCGTCTCCGCTCGCCGCCGTTGTGATTTTGCCGTCCTCCGCTCCTCCCTCCTCCTTCAGCCACCCTGGCGCCAAAATCCACCAAGGGAAAGGGGGTGGCCAAGGATGCCGGGGCTGTGGAGCCGCCGGAGAGCGTGCTATCGGGGCAATGGACGCAGTCCGCCTTCTTCTTCCCCTTGACGGTCGACGTGTTCGAGCTTCGGGACTCCTTCAGGCCCCTGTGGGGAGTGAAGACGGGGGGGGGGGGAATTCGGGGCACCCGACCACGCGCGTCATCCCCGCCGCCTGCGCCGACCCTGCCCCAAATCGGTAACCCTTCTTCGTTGATTACTTTTCTTGTGGGCTCTGCTCTCTCTTTTCCGATTTCTTCAGTGACATCATGCACACCTTCGGCTTCCGTCTCTTGGATTTTACTCCAAATGCGGTGGCATGCATGGCCCTTTATGCGCATCTCTGCGAGGGCTTCGCCGGGGTGCACCCCAACACAGCGCTCTTCCGCCATTACTTCTCCCCTCGAATCCCGCCGGGGGGTGCCATCTCTGGTTGCATCACCTTGATCCCAAGATCCAAGGGGGCGTACCCGGACGGCACCATGAAGGAGAGGTGGGAGGAGTGGCGGGGCCGGTGGTGCTGGATTGAAGAGAAGGAACCGCCGGCGTTCTGCAAAGTTCACCGGGCGCCGCCGGTTCGCGGCAGCGATTGGAGCGATGTTCATGCCGCCGACAGAAAGCTCAGGTTGCCACCACCAGGATTCTCCGGCTTACCCAGGCCGGGCTCACCCTCAAAATGATCGGGGCGGACTTCATCCGCCGCCGGATTGCTCCGCTGCATAACAAGGGGAGGCCAGCCTGGCTCTTCACGAACCCCGCTGACATCATGCGACTCCGCCCAGGCCTTGACCACAACTTCACGGTGATGGCGCAAGACAATTTATGCCAGCGGCTCTTCCAGCTTGACGTGGGCCGTGACGGCGAGGTCGAGCGGACCGGCAAGATTGCGAGGGCCACCGCGAAGGCCGGCAAGGTCCTCAAGGGGACGTTGTTCAAGCTACCGACGGGGTGGTCCAGTTGTGCAATAACTCGCGCCGGTCCGATATCATTGCGTGATGCCGGACTGCAGTGCGCATGGCCCCGATCCGAGCTGGAAGGAGCTGAAGGACGTCGAAGTGCAGTAGTTCTTTGACTCCCTACACTAGGGGTATGTCAACGCCGACACCGAGCGACTGCTTGTCATGGACACCACTCACGCGGAGCTGGACTACATCACCACCAGGGCGAGGGAGGCACAGCTCGCAAAGGAGGCCGGCAATGATGGCGGCATGGAGGACATGGCCGCGACGGCTGCGGAGGAGGAGGAGCTTGCCCGGTGGGCGGCCGCTGCCGGGGGAGCTCGCTGCCGCGGCACCGAGGCTCCACTGGTTGAGGATGTAACCGGCGAGTCGTCGGAGGAGGAGGACGAGACCGCAGACCTGGCGCCACCTGCAGGGAGGGGGCGAGTCCGGCGGTGGGCCAGTTCCAGTGAGGTGGTTCGGTCCCGCAGTGCTGCACAGTCGCAGCTGACTTGGAGGGGTCCCGGCCCCACACGAGGGCCGCGGCGGCGAAGAAGCCGGCGAAGGTCGCAGTGAAGAAGAAGACGGCCGCTCCTTCTTCATCCAAGCGTGCCCAGACGCCGCCTCCCTCCCCTTCTGCGGCGAACGTCGGCGTGGGGATCACCTTTTATTATGAATCCCTCAGTCCGAGCAGGAAGAGGAAGACCGCAGAGGAGGAGGAGGACGATGAGTAAGCATCCGTTTCCTCTCTGTTATCTCTGCCTCCCCAACATGCGTCACTAACCTTGACTTGTTTTCATCTTTGCAGGGACGCGAAGACGCTGGCCCAGAGAGCAGAAAGGGCCAAGGTCTCGGCGGGTGGCTAGCCCACGGCTGGTACTTCGAGGGGGCCCTTGGTGGTATTGAGCAGCCCGGACAGCAGCCCCCGGCAAATCCCCCAGCATAATTTCATCATTCTTCTCTCTTCGACATGTGTCAGGGGTGCGACACTTTGGTGCTGACCTTGCCAGGTGTGCAGGAGAGGGTCGGCAGCAGGAGGAGCCACAGGGGGCTACTCCCAACATGCCGCCCCCATCGACCACACCGCCCCGAGGGACGTCCCCGACAAGGACGCCAGACACCGAGCCAACACACATGGAGGAGGAGGAAGAGAACTTGGGCGCCGGTGCTTTTGCCACGACGCCAAATGCTGGCGGGGAGGGGACTTCCGTTTCCCAGCCGGGTGCCGGCACCGGTAAGTCGTTTGCCGTTCGTCCCTGCTTCTTCTTCTTTCCTGCTCTTGGTCTTGGCTTTGCCTCACCCCTGTCTTCGGCGCCTAGATTCCTCCTTGATGGACCCAGAGGACGTGGATGCCATCATCGAGGGCGTCGCCAAAGACGATGAGGCGGACGCCGAGAAGATCACCGCGGAGGAGGCCGCCAAGGGTGCTACTGAGGACGCCGCCAAGGGGCCCGCCAGGGAGGCCGGCAAGGCCGCCGTTGAGGAAACCAGCAAGGGACCTGCCGGGGAGGCCGGCGGGGCCGCTGCCGAGGAGGAGGAGGAGGCTGGCGACCAGCCTTCCCCATCTGCTGCTTCCGGCTCCGGCAAGTACCTGAGGGTGAGTGATGACTTGTTCGTTCACCTTCCAGGCATGTCGAGCACCAGGACACCCGTCGAGGGAGAGGTGTTCGACGACGAGGTGCTTGCCGCTGCCGGGCTTGAAGTTGTCGACGAGCCAATCATTGGTGGCGACGGCTCGCAGGAGGAGCGGCTCCTCCAGGCCATGGGCGCTAGCTTCCGGAAGCTCCAGGCGCTCCACCGCGCCTGCCTGGACAAAGTTAAGTCCAGGATGGAGGTGGTGGAGAAGGCGGAGGCGGACCTCCAGGAGCGCGTTGCCGAGATGCAGAACTGGTTCCGCAAGGCCCACGAGGAGCTCAAGGCTGCCCAAGGCGAGCTGGCCAGGCGCGACGTGGAGCTCACCATGAAGCTTGCCGACGTTGAGAAAGCTCAGGAGGCGGCGAAGAACTCGGCCGAGGCCGCCGAGGCCGTTCGGACCGAGCGCGAGGCCGCGCTGAACTCCCAGGAGGAGGACCTTGCCGCACGTGAGGAGAAGCTCGCCGCCACACTTCGTGGCAAAGATGCCGAGGTGGAGAAGCTTGTCCTGTAGCTGACCAATGAGCTGGAGCAGAGGCACAAGGAGGCACTCAATGCCCAGGCCCAGGTTCACGCCGGCAAGGTGGAGGAGCTGGAGGCAGAGCGCGACAGGCTGAAGGAGCAGGCCGTGAAGCTGTCCTGGGAAAAGGACACGCTCAACAGTGCTCTGAAAGAGGCGCAGGGCGCGGTCGTCAGCAAGGCTGGGGAGCTCTCTGAGGCCAACAACTCCATCAAAGACCTCAAGCTGAAGCTGGAGGGTCTCGAGAAGGTGTTGTCGGAGGCTACAACCCGAGAGGAGACCCTGGCCAAGGAGCTGGATGGCGAGAAGCTGTTGCGGAAGAACGAGGGCCTCAACTTTGCGAATCACGTGGAGGGCGAGATCCGTTGGCTCGATCGCCTCGCCACCGTCGCCAACCAAGCCGCCGCGCAAGCTGGCCATCATGGGGATGCCGGACGTGAGGTATGTCCGGGAGCGGAGCATGAGCGCCAATTGCAGCATGACCATGTTCTTTGAGAAGGTCGTCCGTGCTCTGGAGCGGCTCCACGACAACCGGGTGGCCTCACTGGCCGAGGACTCCCGGATGCTTTGTCAGGGTTCCATGACCAAGGTTCTCACCAAGGTGGCGCACTGGTACCCCGACCTCGACTTCGACGCCGCGCTGGAGAGCTTGCCGGAGGGGACCGACCTTGCGCCGCTCAGGGAGCGCATTGAGCCCATCATCAGCCGAGTCGGCGGAATTCTGAGGGTGGAGGGCCAGCGCCGGGATTAGGCACCCCGTTTTCTTATCGCCGCTGCAGGTTCACAACCAAGACAATTGCTATCTCTAGTTAGAACCACAGCAACAATTTGGTGCAACATAACTCTGCAGCACTTTCAGTACTATGCATGTTATTTCCCTGTTCAAATTTTCCTTGTATGTCCACCCTACGTAACTGGGTAGGCTTGCCGGTGCATAAACCCAGGGCGGCGTCGTGGGGACGGATCCCCATTGGCCTGCCGGATGTGCTTGCTGCCGGGCAAATCACCATACCGCCCTGAGCGCGGCCGCCCGAACTGTCGAGTTTGACTCGAGTCAGAGTCAGGAGAGTTGCCAGGTGCGGAAGGCTACCCCACCACTCTCGACGCGGCAGCTTTGAGCTGTTGAGCGGACTCGAAACAGAACAAAGGCGTTGCCAACCGCGGGGGGCCCCTTTGCATGCAGGTTTCCCATACATAGGCCAGATCTCCGAGGACGATAACCTCATATAAAAAGGAAAGAAAGTAGTCAGGGTTTGGTGTGACTTAGCTTCTGCTTGTAGTCGCGCCGGCGTCGATCTTTCGACCCCCTCTCCTGCTTCTCTTAGAGCCATCGCAATGAAGAAACGCTCACTTAACTGCTAAAACCGATTCTCACAAACGCGCCCCCTACCTGGCGCGCCAAAGATGTCGGTGGGAATCGACACCTATGGAATCACAAGAATCCCTACTGTAGTTGCAGGGCGCGGGGTTGAGAGAAGAGCAGGTCTAACAGAGGGCACGCGGTTCGTTTATCCAGGTTCGCGCCGCGAGGATCCGTAAAACCCTACTCCTGCTTTGGTGGATGTATTCTGAGTTGTTGAACTAGCTACGGAGTGTAACGAGCTCAAAAAAGCTGAATCCTTCTCCCATGCGCCATGGGCCTCCTTTTATAGGCGGAAGGAGCTGCCACAGTGGCACGCAGGAGGTGGCAAGTGCTACAGCGTCACGAGCTTATCGCTGGCATTATAGGACAAAGCGCATTTAATGCAAGGCTCAGGTCTCCCTTCACTTTATCGGGGACGGGGGCGAGGCCCGTCCCGTCCGTCTCCCCTCCTTCAAGCTTCGACACGCGCCCTGGCCAGCGAGGCATGCGGTGCCATGTAGGCAGGCAGGCAGCTGAGGTGGCGCGATGGTGGAGCCTCCACGAAGGGCCGCATGTTGCCACGCAGGTGCGTGCCCAGCTGGTTGGGTCGGTAGCTGCATGCGAACCGCGGCGGAGACTTGGCTGGTGCGAGCCTGACCGTGGCCCTGCTGGTGCGCTTGGCGAGGGCCTTGCCAGGTGGCTCGGCAAGGGTCTTGCCGGGTGGCCCGGCAAGGGTCTTGCCGTGGCGCGCTGGCGTCCCCGGCAAGGATCTTGCCGGGGGTCTTGTGGGTTTCTTCGGTGAGGATGGTTGCCTTCCTATCCTCATTTGATTTTGACTATTCTTTGTCTTCACGAAGATCTGCATGCCACCACAGAGGTGGCTCCCGAGCCCTGTCCCAATGAATTTGTCGAGTGTTGGTGGGCTCGAGGGTGGCTCACTCAGCTGGTGTGGGCGAGCTGCCCCGGCAAGGGTCTTGCCGGGGCCGCTGAGGCTGCCCCAACAAGGGTCCTTGCCGGGGAAACCTGCTTCGTCCATCTGATCTTTGTGGCCTTGGTCCTTGTCGTTTCTTTGCTTTGTCTTGTGCTTCGGTCTTACCTTGGTTCACCATTCTCGCTCTGCTTGGTGTGGTCGCGGGCGCGGCTCTGACTGCCCTGCACAGGTTAAGGGGTACAAAAATGTGCCCCTAGTTTTTTACACTGACAGGAGGGTCTTGTAGATAGTCAGGCTTCTCAGCCTTCTTCATTTGTAGTTGTCTGTACTCAGACAAGTTAAGCTTCCGCATGTGCTTGTTGCTTGCATTCTCTGTATGTTGGGTCACGAGACCCATGTTTGTAATATCTCGCTCCTCGGAGCCTAATGAATAAATACTTTGAGTCGTAGAGTTTTGTTGCGATGCCATGTTGTATTTACACATATCAAGCATATTCTGTGTATGATTGAAATGCTTGGTATGTGTGGGATCCGACAACCTAGTTGTTTATCCTTGGTAGCCTCTCTTATGGGGAAATGTAGTCTTGTGCTTCCATGAGCCATAGTAGTCCCCTACAGCCCGGTTCACCGGAGTCCTGCTAGCCCAACACTACTGCTCCGAAACACTTGACTGGCCGGCATGTGATTCACTTCGATCCTGTGTCTGTCCCTTCGGGGAAATGTCACGCGGTGACAGCTGGAGTCCTGCCTAGCCTGCTATAGCCCGGTTCACTAGAGTCCTGTTAGCCCAGTGCTACAGCCCGGATTCGCACGCTGCTGACCGACATGTTCGATGTTGATTCATGTATGCATGTCCTCGTAAGTTAGTGCCACTTCGGGTTCACGACTAGTCATGTCAGCCCGGGTTCTCTGTCATATGGATGCTAGCGACACTATCATATATGTGAGCTAAAAGGCGCAAACGGTCCCGGGCCATGGTAGGGCGACACCCGTGGGAATACCGTGCGTGAGGCCGCAAAGTGATATGAGGTGTTACCGGCTAGATCGATGTGACTTGAAATCGGGGTCCTGACACTCGAGGAGGGAAAGGCGCCCTTCCTCAACTCTCGTGCACCTGGTCACCAGGTTGAACAGCTCCAGAGTCATGCACAACTCCTCGAGGACGGTGAGCTCCTCCTTCATCTTGACGTTGGGGACACCATCAGAAAACGCCGAAATGATGGCCTCGTCCGTCACCTTGGGGATCTTGACGCGAACGCTGTTGAAGCATTGGATGTACTTCTGCAAGGTCTCTCCTGGCTGTTGCTTGATGCGGCACGGGTCACCCGCAGCTGGGGGGCGATCGCGAGTGCCCTGGAAGTTGGCAACGAAGCGGTCACGCATCTCACCCTAGGAGGATATCGAGCCCGGGGGCAAGTTCAAGAGCCACGAGCGAGCATCGTCCTTGAGAGCCATGGGTAACCAGTTTGCCATGACTTTCTCGTCACCTTTTGCTGCGTTGATGCTCAGCTCATAGAGCTGCAAGAACTCCGCAGGGTCGGGGGTGCCGTCATAGCGAGGAGGCAGATCCGGCTTGAACTTCCCCAGCCAAATGGCGCCATGCAGCTCATGGGTGAAGGAGCGGTAGCCCGCCGTGGCCACCTGGGCCCGTCGTTCAGTCGGAGCTTGATATTGGTGTCCCCGTGCTGCCACGGCAAGTGGCGCGTGGCCCTGCCGTGGCAAGCAATCCTGACATGGCGGTGCTGGGAGCGGTGGAGCGTTTTCTTGCGGTAGAGGAACTTCTTGGAAGCTTCCTTCTTCTCGCACAGGCGCCCGACGCGGTGGGTCTCGCCGGGGGACCACACGCCTTGGCGCCAGAACGCCGTCTTGGTACGAAGGTGGTGGAGGTGCTCCATGAGCCACATCGCCCGCAGCTGGCAGAGGGTGCGATAGCGAGAGGGATGGCGCAGGGGAGCCCCTTGCAGCGCTGACGAGCTCTGCGATGCGGTCCAGCTAGTCCTCGTAGAGGTCGTCGAGGGGGCGGTAGCGCAGGAGCTCGCGTGGCATGAGCAGCGCGGCCTGCGTGTCCGCGGGAGCACGACGAGCATGAGACCACGAGTCGTCTGGGGTCAGCGACGGAGTGGCGGTACGGCCATCCTGCCGCACGGAGGGGTGCAGGGAGGACGCTTGTCGATCGCTTTCCGACCGGTGGCGGCGTTGGCGGCACGGGTGACGGAGAACGACGGGAGGCCCGCCGACAGGGCTTTCTCTGAGCGACATTGTGAAGTAGAGGGCCTGATAGGCCAGCGCGGGCCTGGCGAGCATCAGCCATGAACTTGGTGGAGTGGCGAGACGCGGGTCGACGAGAGGAAAGCTTCAGCACACCCCTACCTTGCGCACCAAATGTCGGATTTCATGTTTCGGCAAAACCCTTGAGGTTCGAACACTGGGGTGCACATGGAGATCTCTCCTCCCTCTAGCTCGCACGCATCATGATCTCACGGCCTAGCTCGACGAACCCAAAGAACAAAGGGACACAAGATTTATACTGGTTCGGGCCACCGTTGTGGTGTAATACCCTACTCCAGTGTGGTGTGGTGGATTGCCTATTGGGCTAAGGATGAATAGTACAAGGGAAGAACAACCTCCTGAGGAGAGGTGTTCTTGTGCTTGATGAGCTTGTGTGGGTGAGGATGGCCTAGTCCAAGATGAGTTTGCTCCTATGGTGGTGGCTAAGTCCTATTTATAGAGGCCCCGGTCCTCCTCCCAAATATTGAGCGGGAAGGGATGCCACAACGGCCAGTTTGAAGGGGGACAACTAGTACAAGCTATCTTGACTAAAGGTGGTCTTCGCCTGCCAAAGGCTCTGGTAGTGATGCCGTCTTGGGATCCATGGTGACCTCCGTCTTGCCGTCCTTCTGGTATTGGTCTCGTTGCACCGATATGGTAACCTTTGCCTGATGCCTCGGGACTCCTCACCTACGCTTGCCTCCTTAGCACGAAAGAGGAAATGAAGACACTGTGCGCGCTGGCGCCCGCCTAGTCTTGGTCGTCATGGTTACATCATGGGAACCTCGCGAGGTTCCCCTTTCATTGATCTCTCCGCCCCTCGCGAGCCAGCATGGTGAGGCTGCCCCCGAGGAGGTCTTGTGCCGACCGCCTCGCGAGGGTCTTGGGTGTTTGCTGGTGAAGATGGGCCATACAAGGCCGCTGGTGGAGCCACGCCATGGGTCGCAGGAAGGCAAGTCTCGGGACCCCCGTTCCTAGAACACCGACAGACACCAGTCACCAACATGGATGATTCAATTAATGGGACCTTTTGGGGCAGTTCACCTAAAACGAAGCAATGTCCCATGAGCTAGCACCTTCTTCTTCTTTTTTTTAAGAAAAGGGCTCAAACCCCGGTTCCATTTCCATCAGAAAATGAAACCCACAAAGCTTCTTCTTCATTAGTTGCAATAAAATTGAGCAACATCAAGGTCGGTTGTGAAGCTCCTGGAATGTTGAACTATAATTTGGATATCATTTGTGCAGTTCAACTAAGATCAAGCGTGAAATGTACATCTCTGTTTGCACAAAAAAGGTGGAAAGGAGGGTGACTAACAAGTGATGAAGCATACATCAAATGAAAAGAAGCATGTTCCTTATCTGAATGGCAATCCTACAAGGACAACAACAATTTTCAAAGCAGCAGCATTGCTAGATATTAGTGTGGGCATTAGGATTAACTATGACAGCCGTTAAATAAGACATTACTTTGATGGTGCCATTGCTTCATTTTACCAGCAACATTACATTAACACCTGCTACAGAGTCGGTATTTGGGCACGGGAGAGTAGGCGGACCAGGACAGTTGCATTTCTAACAAAAAGAAGCAACTTATCTTAATGGGAAATTTAGCAGGACATGAAAAAAGTGCCATTGATTCATATTACTGGAGGCATTACCTTGAAAACAACATTGATTTAATGTGTCCTTACTTTTAACAGTTCGGCTGCTACATTTTACAAGTGGCATTACATAAGAGTGGCTCGGGGCAACAAACATCAGAACATGATGTCTTGGTTGGTCCCATTTTTGTTCGGTATAGCCACCTTATACTGTGTGAGGCTAGAAAATCTTGTCCTGGACTTACTTTGTTGACTTGTCCCCCAGTCCCCACTTTATTTCCTTTTTCAACCAATAGATCGGGTTTATATTCAGTTTGTACTGTGTTTCCCTTTATTTCCCTATTAGACCTAGAGACCAGTTGGATAGCCAGTCTCTGCTACTTTTCGCCCCCATTATTTCCTCTTTCGACCAAGTCCTGTTTCAGACAACAAATCTTCCCCCACCCCACACCCCCTTTCTTATTTGTTTGAACCAAGTAGTACTAGATTCGAGTGCATGAACTAGTTTTACCTCTTAACAGTAAAAAATTAGGTGGCTTTCGAAGAGCCGATCGATCCTATCTACGAGGGGGCCCTGAGAAATAGTAAAAGATGCAAATGCAGTGACGTCAGGAGCTCGGGAAGTAGAGCAAGGCCAGTTTCTCAGGAAGTTATACCCGACGGTCGCTGGGATGTCGCTAGGTGGGCGGCGGGAGGCCGGATCTGCCCACACTACGGCAGTGAGGAAGAAGGGGTCGGAGGCCCTCCCTAGCCAGCGGTGATTGGGAGAGAACGACAAGGCACGCTGATCGGGACACGCTGACAGTGGGTAAGAGCCGTCGCCATGGACGACTGCGTGAAAGTTGCACCTTCTCACCTTCCCCGGCGGTGAGGATCCGGCTGGATCTGCGATCAGCGGTGAGCAGAGAGAGAGAGTGTGGCCACTGCTGTCGTGTTTAGGTCTGGAGAGGACGAGACAGTGTGAAGAGAGCAACACTAGCAAGCAAGCACGGAGGCTCCTGCCTATATAGTGGAGTACTAGTTTTCTTTTGTCTACTGGAGCCGGCTTGACCTCGTCAATGACTGTCGAGAAGTCTTCATGCACGTGCCCCGGAGGCACAGTTGTCGTCATTTTGATCTGAAGCACTGGATTATAACATATAACACGAGAAAATGCCACATGAAAAGAAACCATAACCTCACTTCCCAAAGGAGACAACATGAATCCCGACGGACAAACTAGACGAGGATCAAAGCTCAAATTAAAGATAAACTCGTAGAAAAGGGGTCCATCGATAGATGTCCTAATTAACATAGCCGGCTTGACCTAGATGGCAGCCGAGTAGTCTTCGTGCATGTGCCCCCAATGACTAGCCCCTTGGAGGAACTCAGTTGTCGCTGTTTAACCCTCGCAGTGATCCGAAGGACATGACACCTAATTTTGTGAGATGACAAGAAACTTTTTTTTATTTCTCACCAGAACTATAGCCCTGTACAACACAGCCTGCACGATATGTAGATGATAGCCAATCCAGGCGTGTCTGCTAGAGTCTGCTCACATGCATGGATGAACTGATCTTCCGTGTCTTGAAGGGATCGTCCGGGCACCAACATTTGTACAACACTTCTCTAGTACTATCGCTCGTCTCTCTCTTCTATTAACTCACCGACTTGCGGGGCCGGGGAGTGTGCCTATGGCCGGTCCTCAATTGCGGTCCCACATGTGTGTGCAAACGCAATATGATGCGCGTTCCATTCGAAGAGCGGCGTGCCAGACCGACCGACCGTCTGGGGTGCGACGCTAACGCGACGGGCGTGCTGTATACTCCGTACATGTGTACCGCCGTTTTCTTGAGGCTTTTCTCCATGGGGCAATCCATGGATACAAAAATAGTATATTGTACTCTTTAAAAGTTGAGGGCGGGGCTTTTCCCACGCGATAGGCGGGGCAGTTCCGCCTAGTCGGTTCGACAGAGACGCGAGAAGATTAGGGAGTAGGCTGCTGCAAACATAGGGTTGTGCGATTTGACAGTGAGTTACTGCTGGACAGGTGGGGCCCTGTGATTTGACTTTCCATTATCATTTTAACTGCGGTGCTACGACCGGCGTGAGTCTCCCGATTCCTGACCACCTCCATACATGTGTCTCTCTCAATGCTCCACCATGTAGAGGCTGGCTCTTGCATGAGAGCCCACTCCTCCACTTTTTCCTTGCCTCTTTCCTCCACATATGCAAAAATGCCATGTAAAGCAGGCTTATAGCCCACTATTGTACTTGCTCCTACAAGTGCTAAGCCTGCCACATAGGCATAAAGTCTGATGTGGCAGGTTAATTAAGAAGAGAGAGACTAGTTTGGTGACCCCGGGAAGAAATGGTGCTAAGCGCGTGTACCTAGGTGAAAAGACAATTTTGAGTCTATAGCTAACTAAATGAAGCAAACTTAGCAACAAAAAACTAAGCACCTATGTATTGGGGACTTGAGTTGCTAAGCCATTTAATGCCCTTAGCACCTCATCTAAGCACCATTTCATTGGAAGAGATCATTCCTTGGCAAATGCAATAAATACTACGAAGAAAGAGATAGAGAGAAGTAAAACACATACTCTTATAGCCAACCTTATTCCTAACCTTGTTGTAGTATGAGTGACTAAGTGAGGCCTATGTATGACATGCCAACATCAGATAGCCTAACGCATCATGTTAAATCTCTAAGGGCGCGACCGCGCGAGCGAGGTGACGGTCGTGGTAGGCGCGACCATGAATGGGCTGCTGGCAGCCCTTGGATCTAAGATCGAACGGTCGCATGCTAAGTTGCTGAAAATTTGCAGAATAACCCTCCAGGATAGGATATTCACCCATAGGTTTAGAATCACGCCATGCAACCGTTCGATCTCAGATCCAAGGGCTCTTGGAAGCCCGTATCATGGGAGAATAGAAAGCTTCGTATCACCTGTAATTTTCCCGACGCTTGACATGACATTGAAAGCCACTTAATTGGGCGTTGAGTAGACATGACATCTAATTGGGCCCCCATAGTACTGTGCAGCGATCCATTTGTCCACTAGGCAAGCCACTACCCTTCTATTCGCACGCCCCACTCAGCATTTTTACAATCGAAAAACCGCTGGCAGTTCGCTCCTACTCGTCTCCGGACGTCCTTTAACATTACGGCAGTTCGCTCCTAGTCGTCCCGTCCATTCACATTACGACAGTTCCACTAATCCTAACCCTCCTCCCAAATCCATGGCATCCCAGATCTGCATGATCAGCGGTGAGTACAAGGTTAGAACCATCAACAGCGATGAGTTCGATGGCATCTACACCCATTCTTCCGCGACGCTGAAAGGACGCCTTGCTCACTTCAGACGCATGTTCGAAAACTCAAATGATGAGTGGGTCGCTGGGATAGATGTTGAGTACACCACAACCCTGGACAAAAGAGAAGAATCTAAAGGAGGAAGAGAAGATGAAGCCCGCCGTGATCCAGGTTTGCGTGCATGACTTATGCTTGGTCTACCACATTTGCCATGCCGATGTTGAGTGCGAGGAATTTAAGAACTTCCTCAAGGGCGGCCGAGTCAAAATCTGTGGGGACCCCGACTCATAAGTCGAGATCACCGAATGCATGTGTACAATGATCCCAGAGATCAATGCTCACTGAACACACAGAAGCTGAATAACAAGAGTCTTACATCCATACATACCATTTTACACAAGTAGGACCATTATGGTCAAGTCTTGAGTGTATCATTGCAACGGAAATCTTCAATAACAGCTTGGACCCATGCCATCTGCCTTAACCCTACAGGCATTCTGACTGGGAAGCGTCCTAGCTCGCATGTTCGTCACCAATGCACTCTTCATTATATCCTATTCTTTTCATGCCTGGCCAATAAAATAACTAGTGGCAAGCCAATGAGTACTTTGAATGTACTCGCAAGCAACCCATCTTTTGGTTCAAGATACAACAATGCATGATATAGGTAAATTTTTGCAGAAAGCTAGTTTTGAGTGCAATGACATGTTCAACAACTTGTTAGACATGCATCAGGAGCATTCAAGTAACCATGAGGACATGTTACAGATATCAACATAAGTAGAGTGGGCATCAACCCAACTCAATCATGTCAAATCCTTTGACTTGACCCAAGTAGATTTTCCCACTTATCCAAACACACACGCTGGTTTGTAAACATGTGCACGTAGCCGAAGAGTGGTTACCCAACTGTCCTTGACCATGGACATGGCTATTCGAATAGTTTTACACTCTGCAGAGGTTGCACACTTTACCCACAAGATCCGGGGAACTTCCGTGTCATCCACGACCCGCGATACCTCAAGTACCCGGCGTAAGCACCTGACCACTATCTTTCCTTAGACGACACTAACAAGGAGTCCACTCGTTGTTCCGTATCCTCACGATGTACATCATACAAGACTCACTCGAGATCGTAACATCCGAGAGGGGACGCAACGGTGTATCCGATGCCCTGTTAAAACAGTCATGGCCGCCCTACCTGGCACGACCCCGTCCCGAGAGAGAGCACCAACTCTTCCCCGTCACTAGTAATGCGGGCTCCAAGCTAGTATCGGCCTAGGTAATCCATAATGCCCTTTCCCATACAAGGGTAGAGTGGTTGCGCATGTGAGGTTGGAATAAGGGTCGCAACTTAAACCAATCCATTTTGAAAACAACACACACTTACATCGGTACACCACTTTGTCATCAAGTGGCTACCCAACTCATCATCTCCCCCAGGCATAAGTGGCACCTGATGGGGTTTTTGAAAAGTCTTTTGAAAATACTTTGTCTCCATCACCATGCATATCCCCGTCCCTTTTTGCGTAGCACTACTTAGCATCCTATCTACCCCCACCGGCATAACCCTCATAGGAAGGTAGGGTCATGCACAATGCAAGTATCAACGAGGAAGTAACGGTGGCAAACCACCCCATGTGGTCATCACAATATCATATCTCTGATGGAAGCAATAAAACTGCTACATGGCATGCATAAAAAGGGTTCCATAGACATGGTCAAAGGGCTGCTTGCCTGTTTTAACGAAGTCTTCGAGGTCTTCAAATATGTCTGGTCCAACTTCGAGCATTTCGTCTACTTCTTCAACTATCGTCGAAAGCAACCATAATAAGCAACACAACAAGGCAGAAAATAAAAGTGCTCTAAAAATGTGGACTTTTCTAGGATACCTTTGGTCATATGAGGGATGACCAAAGTAGTTTCATTGGGATTTGATCTATGGACATCTCTAAACATTTTGATATGATGGAATCAAGGGATTTGTGGATTTGGAAGAAGTTTATAGAAGAATTACTTTGCAAAATGAGCAAAGGCACCCGTTTCAGAAGGAATAGTTTTACAAGCACCTAGGAGTTGGTTTCACTGGATTTGGAGTTCAAATGATTTTCCTATGAATTTGCAAAGTTGGCAATATATGGAGAAGTGGACCAATATTCTATGTGGTGTAGAAAGTACTAGGAAAAATGTTCAAAAACTAAGTTTTGAACTTATAAGCATCTAGGAATTTGAATCATGGAATTTGGATCGAAAATGGGCTCTCTGTGATTTTCTAAAGTTCATCTCAGAAATGGAAAAACAAGATTTGATAAATGTTTGTGAAGAAAAAGTTCCTGGAAAAAAGTGCAAGTTGCACCATGAGATAGATCATGATTTTATGAGCTACTAGAAATTTGAATCATCAAATTTGGAGTCTATCTGAATTCTCTAGAGATTTTACAATTTTTATAAAAAGAGAAAAAGGAAGAAAAGATGTCAACCTTATAAAGCGCCTGGCGAAGCCCACTAATCGTAGCCTACAGTGGCTCGGCCCAAAGGGCTCGGGCTTATGCTGACGGAGGAGGTGATGCCGAAGGCGCACTACAGGAGAGCGCCACCCAGCAGGGCAAGCGGATCGGCTAGAAGCCGTTTCCACTTAACCCGACTGGTTGGCTGGCTCGGTCACCTCTGCCGCTGACGGGCGGGCCCCTGCCAGCTGGCGGGGTGGTCGTCCCCTACCTCGCGCCTGAGGCAGAGGAGCGTCAGGGGAGGCGAGGCCGAGCGCGCGGTGGCGCTTATCATCGGCGACTTCGGCCATCCCCGGTGGCGTTCGATGCACCGACGTACTACGAACGCCGAGACGCGGCCATCCAGGGGCTTCGCGCGAGCTAGGAGGATCTAGGGCGACAGCGGCCTTGGAGCCGGCGGCCTGCGTCGGGAGTGGGTGGGCGCGGCGCCGTGGGCACAAGGGCAGGGGGATAAGGATCGGGAGGGCTCCGCTGGCCTGCAGTGCTTCTCCTGTTGGTCGAAGGAGAGGAGGGGAGGCTCTAGTTCGCCAGAGACAGGCGGAGGCAGACGGCGACCATGGCGGCCATGGAGAGGGAATGAGAGCATGGGAGGGAGAAGGATGTTGTCTGGGAGGTGCGAGGGATAGGGGGAGGTCTAGGAGAGGCAAGAGAAGAGGCCGGGAGTAGCTTATATGGGCGTGGCCACGGTGCACCGTGGGCAGCGTGCACGGACGCGCTCGGGTGAGCTCGCAGAGGAGAGGGGAGAGAGGTTCTGGAGGGGGTCGGTAGCGTGCCGTGTCCCGGACGCTGAGGCCACCGCGGCAGACATCACCCCGACGCCCAAAGCTGTCGTATGCCCTTGGCATGGGTGAGCTACAGTGCGGTAGAGCACTGTAGCGTGCTCCAGAGCGCGAGCTCTGCAAGCACTGGCATTGTTTATGTGCCATGAGCATGTTCTTTTGTGTCTGGGGGTTTTAGGGGTGAGTAAACAATGTAGGAGTGGCATTGGATGCCCTAGAGAGCCAGTAGGAGAGGAGAGAGGTCGAGGGAGAGAGAGAAAAGGGCTGTCCAGAGAAGTAAATGGGGGTTTTTACCCCTCAATCATTGAGCTTTGGAAGAGGGGGAGCTACTGGAGGTTGCTGGTGATCGTGTTCACTGTGGTAAAAATGTGGAGTCAAGGAGATTAGTGTAGGGGGTGAAACCAGTGACTTTTTGCAATGACCAGAAGGTGTTTGATGCAAATTTGGGTAAGAAAATGAACTCCATTTGGAATGAGACTCCACAGGGTGAAATGGCACATATAATTAGGGCCTTCCACCAATTTGGAGCTTATTTGGGCAAAGTTGCCAATGCAACTTTTGTAAACCCTAGAAATCAGCAAAAATGGACTTCCCAAGATTTAGTCATGCAAATCTGTTCTCCTTGATGCACCAATTGGTGTAGTGTCTTAATTTGAGGTTCTGAACATGTCCACAAAAGTTGAGATCAAAAGGAGAAAGTTTACAATGTAGAGTTGTTCAAATTTGGTTCTGGACAGGAAGGGTCTTGGGTCACTTTGATCAAGATAACATTCTCTCCAACCTGTTCCATTTGGTATAGATGCATTATTACACCATTTTAGCATGTGCACCAAGTGTGAGGGCATTTGGACATATTTGACAGTGCAAAGTTGTTCAAACTTGAAAAAGGGTAGAAGTGGTTTTGAGAGGGTTTCATGGGGTTATACTGTTCTCCATGACATGAGACTTGTCAAGATCATCAAACATGTCACATGTGACATGCTAGAATTTTCTTGGAATTTTTGGGGCATATTTCCTTTGTAAATATTTGGAAATCTTGAAATATCCATAAAAGGTTTTTGAGGGATTTAACCAATATTTTGAACATGACCATGTGCTGAAACTCTTATATATGGAAAATATATGTCCACCGAGTTTCCCTGATTTTTGTCAAATATTTTTGAAACAGTAAATTAATTTTTCCCTATTAAAGACAATTTTCGGCCTTAAGAAAAAGCTTTAAAATAAAATAGGAAAATAAATTTTAGAATTATATTTTGGTGGTTTATGGGCGTCCTACATCTAGTAGGATTCAAATATACCTTTTGAAAGATTTTTCACACCCCAAATCAAGTACATGCAGTGTAATCCTCAGTTCAGGGGTTTTTGGAAAACTAATTTTAAAAAAGTACTATTTGGCCAAATTATTTTTGTAAGAAATTATTTTTATGTCCTATACACATGGCATGATCATTGGTTCAAGAGTTTGGAGCAAGGAGATGAAGTATAGGAGTTGGAGGATTTATTTGATTTTTAGAGCACTTGCAAACAGCAGACAAAAACCAATCAAGGCAAGGTCCAAAACACTCAAAAGTTTTTGTCAAACCACATTTTTATCATGATTGTTAGCTTAAGTGTGGTGGCATGAAAATCAGGGTGTGACAGACCTACCCCCCTTACAAGAATCTCGTCCCCGAGATTCCCAGACTAGGCGCGGAAAGGGATACGAAAACTTGGATCTGGGGTAGTCTTCAAGTCCTCATGTTGCTTCTGCTTCCGTGTAGTGCTCCATTGAGCTTGAAGTTCTTGATGGTGTGGCTTCGTGGATGACGCTCTTCTTGATCTAGGTTCCTAATGGGTAGCTCGCGGTAGGTTAGATTGGGCTAGGGGTCGATGGCTCGGTGGTCAATGCCCTCGAAGAGATCGGGCAAGTTAGGAAGTTGGAAACACTTGCGGGGCTGTGATGCATGGAAAGCATTGTGCACATCAGGTAACTCAGGTGGCAACTCCAGCTGGTAACTATCTTCTCTTCGTCTCGTAGTGATCTCAGAGAGGATTGTTAAATCTTGCAGTGATCTCGAAGGGGGCCGATGAACCTTGGTGTGGGTCTCCTTGTCATGGAAATGCTTGGTTCCTTAGAGAGGGGTGGCTTGCAGATACACCTGGTCTTCGACGAGAAAGTTCACTTCTTGACGATGGTGGTGGGTGTAGTACTTCCTCCTTGGCATGGCCGTCTTCAAATGTTCCTTAACTAGCTGAACGGCTCTTCTTCCGTCTTCGGGTGGACTGGTAGGTCACCAAATGATGAGGACAACTATCTTGTCTAAGCACTCCATGAAGACTTTGTTCACGGGGTACATAAAGTAGGCTGGGGAATTAGTGGTGGTCTTGTTGAGTGTGGGCCAAGGTGGTTCTAGATCTAGTGTCAAGGCCCTAAGGTCCTGATCCGACCATGTTGTAGCTTGGTAGGGCTTAAGTGTTTCAAGGATTCTAGTGAGCGAGTGAACATTTATCATCTTATCTTTAAGCACGGTTTCTGAGATGCCAATAGTTCCACCTAGTCCTTCAAACAAATACCCTTATACCACCGAAAGCATCTTTTCGTATAGGTCAACTCCAATCATAACTCATGTGATTTATATCCTCATGGCTCCCGAGAGGAGGTCTAACAAAATCATATATGTCTACAATCCCCAAACTCATATGTATGTCTACCCCTAAAAATCCATGGGTAGGACATATAAGACGCTAAGCTTGAACGTGACAATCCAAGTGCTCAGCCTATTCTTCGAAGGTCTAAGATAAAGCACCTCTATCCTAAGGAAACACGTCGTATGCCACTCCAGGATCTTGTCTCCTTCCTATGAATCAACTCCAACAACCTATTAACTACACCGATCACTACATGATCCATTTAATTATACAAATCCAATGTTTATGGTGTTCCACAAGATCTTCTAATATCCTCTAATTCTATAATCCTTGAAAAGGTCCAGCCTTACTATAGTCAGTCCACCAATTTCCATTACCATGGTCGAGTAAACTCCAAAGTCAGGCGTATATAGATCCCTAAATCAACTCCGACAATTAATCTAGTCTCCTAGTTTATCGTCCACCGAGAAACATGGTATCATGATCGAGTTTACTCCGAACCATGTAGACATACTCAGCATCTATACTCAACTAGGCCCACCTATTTAAATCTAAATCTCATGTCCAACAAGGAATCCTACATGCTTCCCTCAAGTTATTTACGTAATATCAACTGTCTCCTAGCAATATCATCTGATCAAGTCAAATCCTTGCACTTCCAAGAGTTTCATCTTGCGAACATAATTGTCCTATAAATCCAATTTACTCAGGGGTAATGAAAGCTACGCTACTCTATAATCATGATCCCACCAAGTTCATCTACCAACATGAAAGCCTCATAATCCACCAAAAGTATCAGATAATTCCTCAAGGTCACTGACACAAACTCATCAAGTCATTAGTCATCTATTCCTATATCCTCAAATTGGTCTTCCCTATGGCATCATCAGTTTCGGTGCTATCTTAGGATGATAATGTGCTTGTTCACTATGTCCACTAGTTCCATAATGAACCCAGTGATAAGCAAGGTTACGGAGGCTTAACAGATTCTCTTGCAATTATGTGGGTTAAGCACATGGTTAAGGATTCGAGCTGGGGTATCTTATGAAGTCTTGAAGGGTCTAGGAATGGGTCTCTAATCTTGAGGGGCAACCATAACTCTAAGGGGCTACACTTGGTCGAGGAGGTTGTAGCAAAAGTCTTCAGTGTTGGTTGGTTGCCAAAGTAGAATCCTTGGTGTATCTTGTCTTGCTAGCCTTCAGTTGAGGAGAGAGATGAGAGGGAGAGTGTAACACCCCGGATACAACTTTCCATATTCGTAACTCCAACTCTTGCCTATTCCGGAGATGCGATATTTTATTTCCTCCGTGGTTGGGTTTTGTCTTTTGTTTTGCATTGTGTTTCATGTCATGCATCTCATCTCATAGCATCATGCACATTGCATCTGCATGTTTTCATAAAACTCATAGCCGTTCGTAGTTGCTCTTTCTCTCTTTGCCTCCGTTGTCACTTTGTCAGGCCCTTGTCCTCGTTGACCTCTCTCGCACCCCTCGTATGCGTGTCCAAAACTTACCCGAACCCGAACCGGTCTGGTTGCTACCGATGGATCCGGATCATCCCCAAACGTTTATAAAACATCTCCGTTTTCTCTTTTGGGCTACCTAACCTATTTATTCGCGACCGCCCGATTGCGATTGGACGGACCGAGTTAACCACTACTCTAATCCCCTAGCTATTTAAACAGATCAACCCTTGATCCTAGGAGCCTTGTCCCATCATGCCGCCGCCACTCCTCCAGTCCCCTCTTCCTCGGGATCTCCTCTCCATCCAAAAAAATCCACCCGCTCTCCCTCGATTTCCATAGCGAGCCAACCACCACAGCACAGCCTCTCCGGCTCGAGGGCCTCCGCGCCGTCTTCGTCAAGCGCCAGGAGCTCGAGCCCCTTCTCCCGCAACCCCGCTCCACCTCCGTCGCGCTGGTCCGGCAAGGAGCCGACTGGAGCATCTCGTCGCCAACCCTCGCAGCCATCCCCCGGCCCCTTGCCGAAGATGAGTGCCCCGGCAACCCGCGACCTCTTCTCCTCCTGTTTTCCCCTCTATCTCTCTCTCACGGTGGCCCCCTCTCTCTCCTTCACAGGAACGACAAGCATCCTCAGCCATGGGCTCGCTGAGCTGTGACTGCCGCTTAAGCTGCTGCCTCCTACCTTGCCGCCCTGGCCCTCAAGGACGCCGCCCAGACCCAGCCGGCCTCCCTCCTGCCAGGCGAGGAGGACGACGATCCAGCGAGCGCCTGGCCGCCCAGCTGACCACCTGCCGCGGAACTGCTTCCAGCCACGCCATCGCCTGTTCGGTCCTCCTCAGCTTCGAACCCCGCGGCGAGATCCTCAAGTCCTGCACCGCCCGCCAAGTCCAGTCTCCGGCCAGATCTGTTGAGCCCCGGCCATCTTCGTCGTTTCCCGCTCCTCCGGCTACCTCCGCCTGCTTTCTGCCCCGGCGCCGTCTGCAGCTGTGCCGAGCCGCCGTCGTGGCTCTCGCCCGCGTTGACCGCGGCCACTCCACGCGCGGGCCACGACCCTCCCGTGGCCCGGCTCCCATCTCCACCAACCTGGGCTTTGCCCATGGTGAGAAAACCCCCCATCCTCTCTCCTGTACTATCGGGCCAGCCAGTTTCGGCCTGTTGTGTGTTTTTGTCCTGTCCAGCGATTTTAGTATTTTTTCCAGAGTTTGCAGTTTTTCAGAAAAGACCCTCTAGTTTAGTATGGATTCAATATTTTAAATATGGAAAATGCTTAGAATTTCCTCTAGTTTCACATTATGCCACTTTCATCCATGTTAAAATGCTTAAACATGTTGTTTGTTTAAATTTTCTCAAATGCCATGTTAAAATGATTTATTTCATAACTAAATAACCGTAGCTCGGTTTTAAATAAACTTTATATGTAAATGGGGTAAAAAAATGCCTAGTTTAACATTGTGGACTTTATTTTCCTGTTTAACAATATTAAAATATGTTTTAGGGCAGAACAGTACCAAATTCTAAATGTGCATATGGTGATTTTCCGGAATTGTTGTTTGTTGTTCCGGCCTCATTTAAACTTGCCTAGATAGGTAGTTTAATTATGCTTCACCTCTTGCCATGTTTAACAACATTTAACATTGTTTGGTAGCTTAAACAAGATTAAACTAAATATGTCTATGTGGTGTTTTGTCAATATGCAACTCGTTGCATATCGAGCTCCACTTAACTTGTAGCATTGTTTGTTGCACTTTGCCATCCCATGCCTCATTAAACCGGACATGCATCATACTTGATTGTGCATTATGCCATGTTTATGCTTGTGCATTTACCATGTTGTTTGTTTCTTTCCGGTGTTGCTTCTCAGTTCCGGTAATGTTGCGATTGTGAGGATTCGTTCGACTACTTCTGTTCGTCTTCTTCATGGACTCTTCTTCTTCCTAGCGGGATTTCAGGCAAGATGACCATCACCTTGGATCTCATTACTATCATTGCTATGCTAGTTGCTTCGTTCTATCGCTATGGTGCATTACCTACCACTTGCTGCTCAAGCCTCCCAAATTGCCATGAACCTCTAACCTTTGTCACCCTTCCTAGCAAACCGTTGTTTGGCTATGTTACCGCTTTTCCTCAACCCCTCTTATAGCGTTGCTAGTTGCAGGTGAAGATGAAGATTGCTCCATGTTGGATTATGTTCATGTTGGGATATCACAATATCTCTTATATATATTATTAATGCATCTATATACTTGGTAAAGGGTGGAAGGCTGGGCCTTATGCCCTGGTGTTTTGTTCCACTCTTGCCGCCTCTAGTTTCCGTCATATCGGTATTATGTTCCCGGATTTTGCGTCCCTAACACGGTTGGGTGATTTATGGGACCCCCTTGACAGTTCGCTTTGAATAAAGCTCTTCCAGCAAGGCCCAACATTGGTTTTACATTTTCCTCAGCCTATTACCTTTTCCCTTGGGAGTCGCGCATCCCGAGGGTCATCTTTATTTTAGCCCCCTCGGGCCAATGCTTGTCTAAGTGTTGGTCCAAACTAGATCCACTTGCAGCGCCACCTCGGGGAAACTTGAGGGCTGGTTCTAGTTGTAATGCATCGCTCATCCGGTCGTGGCCTGAGACGAGATACGCGCGGCTACTATCAGGATGTCGGCACGCCGGGAGGTCTTGCTGGTCTTGTTTTATTGCTGTCAAAATGTCTTGTAGCCAGGATTCCGAGACTGATCGGGTCTTCCCGGGGAGAAGGAATATCCTTCGTTGATCGCGAGAGCTTATCATGGGCTAAGTTGGGACACCCCTGCAGGGTTTGAACTTTCGAAAGCCGTGCCCGCGGTTATGTGGCAGATGGGAATTTGTTAATATCCGCTTGTAGTAAACTTGAAGAAAACTCTTCTCAAATACACCAACCGTGTGCGTAACCGTGAGTGTCTCTTTTCGGGGTTGATCGAGAGGAGAACACGGTTTCTGGGTTAGGTCTGACGTAAGTAGGAGTTCAGGATCACTTCTTGATCATTACTAGTTGACGACCGCTCCTTTGTTTCTCTTCTCGCTCTCATTTGCGTATGTTAGCCACCATATATAGCTTAGCCGCTGCTGCAACCTCACCACTATACCCCTTCCTTTCCCATTAAGCTTTGCTAGTCTTGATACCCATGGTAATGGGATTGCTGAGTCCTCGTGGCTCACAGATTACTACACCACCAGTTGCAGGTACAGGTTTGCGATGATCATGACGCGAGAGCGATGTTGCTTGTTTTGGAGTTCTTCTGCTTCTTCGATCAGGGGATAGGTTCCAGGTCGGCAGCCTGGGCTAGCGGGGTGGATATTGTTTGAGTTTCGTTTATGTTTCATCCGTAGTCGGATGTTTAGCTTATGTATGATGTATTGTTGTATTTATGTGACACTGTATGTCTTGGAGTATCCCCACTATTATGTAATGTTGATGTAATGATATCCACCTTGCAAAAGCGTCTTCAAGATGCGCTTCTATCCTTGGTGGGACCTTCGAGTTCCTTTAGGATAGGGTCGCATCTTGGGCGTGATAAGTTGGTATCAGAGCCTCGATCGACCATAGGAGCCCCCTTGTTTGTTGGCCGTTGTTGAGTCTAGAAAAAAACTATTTTTGAGTCTTAGGTTTATATATATCGGAGAGTAGGATTATTTTTACTCCTGAGTCCATTCGTCGCTCTGGTGAGGCCTCCTGACGTAGATGTTTTGTCTTTCCTCTCCTCAAATTTCACGAATTTTTTTTAGGATCACGCGGGTATCTTGGGATCGTTCCGATAGTCTTGTGACGAGAACATTGTTCTTGGTGCCTCCTCACATTTAGGGGTTGTGGCAGTGTCCCGGGGAGTTGAGCTCCGAGGTCTTGTCGTCCGAATTTTATTGTTGCAGTTCTGGAATACCTGAGTTTTGCCGACATCGAAAATCTCTTTTATGCAGTTGTTGGTGAGATAACCTCGACGTCACCCAGTACTGGGGAGTTTGGGAGTATTGCCATAACTCGTATAACGGATGCTTTTCGAAGGTTGAGGTACACGATTTCCGAAGGTTTCTTGGTTATGTGTTGACGGATTGATACAGCTGGATCTAGGTATTGTTAGTTTGGGTGATATATTTTGTGTCCCCTGTATCCCCAACACCAGATTTCATAACCAGAAAGTTTCGGGAGTTTATAGGTGGGTATTCAAGTAGCTCCTAGAATATCTTTCCGACAGATGCGTGATATGAGATTGGGTAAATCTTTATCATATGTATTTGTTCCGGCTTATTCTGCAAGCCAAATCCTTTGTTTTGTTTTATTTGTGGTATTCGAGTTGCTTCGAAGTCAAATGTTGAATCCATACCTTTCCTAAATGGTGTTCTCATATTTCTATGGGAGTACTAATCCTTTTGATCATCGAGATTGTGATGTCAATTCTTTCCAACCGGCGTGCTTCTCTTCAAGTGGATCCCATCATTTCAACATTTGCGAGATCAATTCTAAGTTTTCTGAGCGATGTTTGTTTCATCCGTTCCCAAGTTGTCTTTGTTTTCCCGCCCTCCCACCCTTTTTCTTCAAGGACTCAGATTTCTTAATCATGTATCCTTTTATTTGTGGGAAGTCTCTTCATTCTCTTCTTTCAATGTTCTTATCCGGTGATTTCCCTTGAAGATGCTCAACAGTTTCAAGTTCATCATCCTTCATTGTTGTTTCTTCTCCGGTGGATCCAATTCAAGCTTTCGATATTCATCATATTCCTTTCCTCGTTTCTAATGCTTTCTCATGCCGATGCACCTCTTAATCATTCACTTCTCGCTATTCATTTGTCCTAGAGTGCTGAAGATATCTCAGAAGGCTCGTCTTTTCATTCCAGATCTGTTCAAGTTATTTTGAGCTTGTTATCTCATTCAAGCCATTTAATTCAACCGGTGCAACCTCTCTTTAAAATTGTTCAACGGTGTTTTCTTTTGAGTGGGCCCTAACCCACAGGTCTTTTCCTAGGATCTCACCTGACTCTTCAAATTTTCCCGGAGCTTCTAAAATTCTTTTCAAAGTTTGACGTAAGAATGAGTTATCATCAGTCAAATGTCTTTCTCCAAGATCGTCCAAATTCTTTTCATCGTTGGTTCAACCTTTCTAATTTTCATCCCGGAGTATCTCAACAATTCATGGTGATGTTTTTCATCGTCATTCTCAACATTTGAAGACCGAAGAAGAGTTTCTCTTAAATCTTGCTCCATTCTCTTCAAGATTCATGGTTCTAGCTTGATGCCATTCTCTCATAATTGTTTTCGATTGTGGGAATTCTTTTCACCCATCCGAGCATTTCATGAGTTGTTTCCATTTCTTTCCTCCGAAGGCCATCATGTCATAATTCTTCATTCTCAGCGTGTAGCTGTCATTCTCCAAATCTTACCGGTGAATCGTTCAAATATCCTCTAATCAGTTCATGATCTCTTCATTCTCTTGTATCGAAATCCCCTCAAGTATCTTCATTTGTTTTCAAATTCTTCCCGGTGTTTCTTTAATTCGTTCATTTTTCAATTCCTACGGTGCTTCGTTCAAGATTTCACTTCCTTTGTTATCATATCAATTCATTCGTTGTTTCCAAATCCCACCGGTGGTTCCATCAATAGCCTCTCAAGTTTGCACTATATCTCTCTTCAATCCTTGCAAAAGAATAAGTAGTAGGCCAAATCCATTGCTTGTCATCAATTTAATTGGTGAAGGATGAGCATAATGTAGTTCTTATTCTTGTTTCATTGAGTAAATTCAATTCCTTATTCCGGAGTTGTTCATGATATCATTTCTCAGTTCTAAGTTGTTCATCTTTTCTTTTCCGGAGTTCCAACTTTTTCCGCTTTATCTCGTCGCGAAGCTCCATCTAAATCATTGCAAGGTTTCACCTTGTGTCTTCAACTTCTCCTTCTTTTTATCATCCTTTTATTACCGGAATTCTTCATGGAGGCTCTACATGATGGTTTGTCAAGGATTCTTTTCATTCTTCAATTGTTCTTCAACATTTTCTCTCGAAGTTATGATCCGTCAAGCCATACTTCGAAATAAACATGGTGCTCAACACATGTTTTGTTTTGAGGAGCTCAAGTATTCTCCGTCTTGCATTCCAAAGTGCAATTCTTTCCACCTTATCTTTTGAGATGGTGTTATGTCATCCTTGGCAATTTCTCCTCGTGCTTCATGATTCACTTGTTGTCAAGAATGAGGTATTTAAATCCATCAATCTCTTCATTGGAGTTATCTTGGGTTATATTTCACCTAAAGCTTTCCCTAAGGATTGTTGCTATTTATGGTGCTTATAAATGACCCAAGTTCTTCATTTTTCCTCCCGGTGAAATAAGTTTCTCGTCTCCTTGTTGATATCAATCCAATCATTTCTTTCCATTGGTGGCAGAAGCTCACCTCATAATTTGAGATGTTTCCATAAGCCCACTACAAGCTTATTCGTTTCGCTGTTGGTTTTCAAACAACTATATTCTAACCTTCTTGCAAGGATGCCTTCCAAATTCAATTGTGGTAGAAGTTGGCATTTTCTTCTCCATTCTTTTATTTCAATGATCTATCTTCTATTCTTTCTTCCGGAGGCATGGTGATGTTGCTCTCTTCACTCATCATCTCGAATTGTGAGGATCGTGTTCTTTTTCTTGCTTATCCATTTAACCGGAGTGTTGTGTCATCTCTTCAAGTTCTTATCATCTTTTCTAGTTTTCCTTCTTCTTTTAGTCGGAGTGCTGCCCAAATTATATCAATCTCATTCCTTCTCTATCTAGTTTTAACCGGAGTGGTTTCAATATCTATCTTATCACTAAACCTCTTGGTTCTCATCATATTCCTTGTTCCTCTTGTCCAACGAATTGTTTGCAATCTTGGTCATCTCCGTTGTTTTGTTTCTTTCAATTTGGTCAACCTCTCAAGGTTCATGGTTTCACTCGTTTGTCGAAGAAGCAACTTAGTTTTACCTCTTATCTTCCTCTTTCTTTTTCCTCCGGTGCCATCCTAGATCTCGGGACGAGATCCTCTCGTAGTGGTGGAGTGTTGTAACGCCCCGGATACAACTTTCCATATTCGTAACTTCAACTCTTGCCTTTTCCGGAGATGCGATATTTTATTTCCTCCGTGGTTGGGTTTTGTCTTTTGTTTTGCATTGTGTTTCATGTCATGCATCTCATCTCATAGCATCATGCGCATTGCATCTGCATGTTTTCATAAAACTCATAGCCGTTCGTAGTTGCTCTTTCTCTCTTTGCCTCCGTTGTCACTTCGTCAGGCCCTTGTCCTTGTTGACCTCTCTCAGACCCCTCGTGTGTGTGTCCAAAACTTACCCGAACCCGAACCGGTCTGTCGTTACCGATGGATCCGGATCATCCCCAAACGTCTATAAAACATCTCCGTTTTCTCTTTTGGGCTACCTAACCTATTTATTCATGATCACCGATTGCGATCGGACGGACCGAGTTAACCACTACTCTAATCCCCTAGCTATTTAAACAGACCAACCCTAGATCCTAGGAGCCTTGTCCCATCACGCTGCCGCCACTCCTCCAGTCCCCTCTTCCTCGGGATCTCCTCTCGATCCAAAAAAATCCACGCGCTCTCCCTCGATTTCCCTAGCGAGCCAACCACCACAGCACGGCCTCTCCGGCTCGAGGGCCTCCGCGCCGTCTTCGTCAAGCGCCAGGAGCTCGAGCCCCTTCTCCCGCAACCCCGCTCCACCTCCGTCGCGTTGCTCCGGCAAGGAGTCGACTGGAGCATCTCGTCGCCAACCCTCGCAGGCATCCCCCGGCCCCTTGCCGAAGATGAGTGCCCCGGCAACCCGCGACCTCTTCTCTTCCTGTTTTCCCCTCTATCTCTCTCTCACGATGGCCCCCTCTCTCTCCTTCATAGGAACGACAGAAGCACCCCCGCGCCATGGGCTCGCTGAGCTCTGACCGCGCCAAGCTGCCGTCTCCTACCTTGCCGTCCCATCCCCGCGACGCCGTCCCAGACCCACTGCCTCCCTCGCTTCCTGGCCATGCGAGGAGGACGACGCATCCAGCGAGCACCCGCTCGCCCCAGCCGTGTTGACCGCCTGCCACGGAACTGCTTCCAACCGCGCCATCGCCTGTTCGGTCCTCCTCTGCTTCGAACCCCGCGGCGAGATCCTCAAGTCCTGCTCCGCCCGCCAAGTCCAGTCTCCGGCCAGATCTGTTGAGCCCCGCCAATCTTCGTCGTTTCCCGCTCCTCCGGCTACCTCCGCCCGTTTCCCCGTCCCCGCGCTGCCAGCTGCGCCGAGTCAGCTGTCAGGTTTCGCCGCGTTGATCATACACTCCACGCTGAGCCACGATCCTCCCGCGACCCGGCTCCCATCTCAACCAACCTGGCTTGGCCCATGGTGAGAAAACCCCAGCCTCTCTCACAGTACTATCGGGCCAGCCGGCCAGTTTCACTGTTGTGTGTTTTTTCCTGTCCAGTGATTTTAGTATTTTTTCCAGAGTTTGCAGTTTTTCAGAAAAGACCCTCATGTTCATGCATTTAATAACTCATGAACCGTGCATCGGATTAAAATATTTTAAATATGGAAAATGCTTAGAATTTCCTCTAGTTTCACATTATGCCAATTTCGTCCATGTTAAAATGCTTAAACATGCTGTTTGTTTAAATTTGCTCAAATGCCATGTTAAAATGATTTATTTCATAACTAAATAACCGTAGCTCGGTTTTAAATAAACTTTATATGTAAATGGGGTAAAAAAATGCCTAGTTTAACATTGTGGACTTTATTTTCCTGTTTAACAATATTAAAATATGTTTTAGGGCAGAACAGTACAAATTCTAAATATGCATATGGTGATTTTCTGGAATTGTTGTTTGTTGTTCCGGCCTCATTTAAACTTGCCTAGATAGGTAGTTTAATTATACTTCACCTCCTGCCATGTTTAACAACATTTAACATTGTTTGGTATCTTAAACGAGATTAAACTAAATATGTCTATGCGGTGTTTTGCCAATATGCAACTCGTTGCATATCGAGCTCCACTTAACTTGTAGCATTGTTTGTTGCACTTTGCCATGCCATGCCTCATTAAACCGGACATGCATCATACTTGATTGTGCATTATGCCATGTTTATGCTTGTGCATTTACCATGTTGTTTGTTTCTTTCCGGTGTTGCTTCTCAGTTCCGGTAATGTTGCGATTGTGAGGATCCGTTCGACTACTTCCGTTCGTCTTCTTCATGGACTCTTCTTCTTCCTAGCGGGATTTCAGGCAAGATGACCATCACCTTCGATCTCATTACTATCATTGCTGTGCTAGATGCTTCGTTCTATCGCTATGCTGCGTTACCTACCACTTGCTGCTCAAGCCTCCAAAATTGCCATGAACCTCTAACCTTTGTCACCCTTCCTAGCAAACCGTTGTTTGGCTATGTTACCGCTTTTGCTCAGCCCCTCTTATAGCGTTGCTAGTTGTAGGTGAAGATGAAGATTGCTCCATGTTGGATTATGTTCATGTTGGGATATCACAATATCTCTTATATATATTATTAATGCATCTATATACTTGGTAAAGGGTGGAAGGCTCGGCCTTATGCCTGGTGTTTTGTTCCACTCTTGCCGCCCTAGTTTCCGTCATATCGGTATTATGTTCCCGGATTTTGCGTCCCTAACGCGGTTGGGTGATTTATGGGGCCCCCTTGACAGTTCTCTTTGAATAAAGCTCTGCCAGCAAAGCCCAACATTGGTTTTACATTTGCCTCAGCCTATTACCTTTTCCCTTGGGAGTCGCGCATCCTGAGGGTCATCTTTATTTTAGCCCCCCCCCCCCGGGCCAATGCTTGTCTAAGTATTGGTCCAAACTAGAGCCACTTGCAGCGCCACCTCGGGGAAACTTGAGGGCTGGTTCTAGTTGAACGTACTGCTCATCCGGTCGTGGCCTGAGACGAGATACGCGTGGCTACTATCAGGATGTCGGCACGCCGGGAGGTCTTGCTGGTCTTGTTTTATTGCTGTCAAAATGTCTTGTAGCCGGGATTCCGAGACTGATCGGGTCTTCCCGGGGAGAAGGAATATCCTTCGTTGATCGCGAGAGCTTATCATGGGCTAAGTTGGGACACCCCTACAGGGTTTGAACTTTCGAAAGCCGTGCCCGCGGTTATGTGGCAGATGGGAATTTGTTAATATCCGGTTGTAGTAAACTTGAAGAAAACTCTTCTCAAATACATCAACCATGTGCGTAACCGTGAGTGTCTCTTTTCGGGGTTGATCGAGAGGGGAACACGGTTTCTGGGTTATGTCTGACGTAAGTAGGAGTTCAGGATCACTTCTTGATCATTACTAGTTGACGACCGTTCCTTTGTTTCTCTTCTCGCTCTCATTTGCGTATGTTAGCCACCATATATGCTTAGCCGCTGCTGCAACCTCACCACTTTACCCGTTCCTTTCCCATTAAGCTTTGCTAGTCTTGATACCCATGGTAAATGGATTGCTGAGTCCTCGTGGCTCACAGATTACTACACCACCAGTTGCAGGTACAGGTTTGCGATGATCATGACGCGAGAGCGATGTTGCTTGTTTTGGAGTTCTTCTTCTGCTTCTTCGATCAGGGGATAGGTTCCAGGTCGGCAGCCTGGGCTAGCAGGGTGGATATTGTTTGAGTTTCTGTTTATGTTTCATCCGTAGTCGGATGTTTATCTTATGTATGATGTATTGTTGTATTTATGTGACACTGTATGTCTTGGAGTATCCCCACTATTATGTAATGTTGATGTAATGATATCCACCTTGCAAAAGCGTCTTCAAGATGCGGTTCTATCCTTGGTGGGACCTTCGAGTTCCTTTAGGATAGGGTCGCATCTTGGGCGTGACAGAGAGGTAGCATAGAGGAGGGGAATGCCTAAAGGGGGTTCTATAGTGCAAGTGCAAACAAACAGGTACAAAAAGGGCCAAACAAAAGAAACATGGTAAGGAAGGTGATATAGTCGCGTACTTGTTGCCTAGGGCAAAAGTGTGACCTATATCAAAACACAAACAAATAAAAACAAGCAACACACAATCTTGGTTCTATTCGAACCATCATACGGACTCGACTGCGCATAGGGGGTACACGACTCATCCTACCCTAGGGGTTCTCGGATTTAGTGGTCGTGCTTTGCTCCGTGCCTCATGCAGTCTTCTGGGTTTTCCTCAAGTGTCGCTACGTTTCTTGTAGTTGTTTGATGAAATGATCCGGGTTGGGCCTGAAGAATCTTCATCAACTTCTCGCCTGTTGAAGTGATGGGGTGAAGGTGGCTCCTCGTAACTGGCATTGACTTGGTCTTCTATTGTCTTCTTAATCACGACGATCCCCTTTTTGTCTTCTAACCCGCCGATGGTACCAGGTAGGTAATCCTTGATGCACTGACATCATCAAGGCATAATAGAGGTCCATCATGTCAGTTACGTTGATGACAACATCGACACCAAGAGTGGGGGATGAGGAGAACGGTTTTCCTGCTCACTATGGTGAGGCGGACCAAATGGCGAGGTTCTCATCCATCGGTGGTTGCTGATACAACAATGGTAAGGACATGATTGATCTATTAGCGATGTATATCATGATCTTGCATATCCTATACCCTGGTCATCGTAGGCCAAGGTTGCATCATCCTGGGGCAGTGTCAAGGTTGTCACCATCACCTGGGTCTTCAGGTCCTCATTCCTCGAGGATGTATCTTCTGTTGATATCGTCTTGTTGTGATGTCGCCAATCTTGTGTTCAGGAGATGTGGGTGAATGTCTGGCAAGGCATCTTCCTTCTAGATTATCCACGAGGATTACAAGGAATCCAGTGGTCTGGGGCATAAGGGTTCTAGCGACCAAAGGTTTTGAAGGGGAAGAGATCAATAAGGAAAGTATACCTTAGTTTTCGAAAAACTGAGAAGCAAAGAGAAGTATAGATAGTTTTGAAAATTAGTAATAGTTTTGAAAATAACTTTACCCTAACTAACGACCATGCTAACTAAGGCTTCGTACAGTCAGGATGGCTCTGATACCATCTCTGTCGAGATCACCGAATGCACGTGTACAGTGATCCCAGAGATCAATGCTCACTGAACACACATAAGCTGAATAACAAGAGTCTTACATCCATACATACCGTTTTACACAAGTTGGACCATTATGGTCAAGTCTTGAGTGTATCATTGCAGCGGAAATCTTCAATAACAGCTTAGACCCATGCCATCTGCCTTAACCCTATAGGCATTCTGACTGGAAAGCGTCCTAGCTCGCATGTTCGTCACCAAAGCACTCTTCATTATATCCTGTTCTTTTCATGCCTGGCCAATAAAATAACCAGTGGCAAGCCAATGAGTACTTTGAATGTACTCGCAAGCAACCCATGTTTTGGTTCAAGATACAACAATGCATGATATATGTAAATTTTTGCAGAAAGCTAGTTTTGAGTGCAATGACATGTTCAACAACTTGTAATACATGCATCAGGAGAATTCAAGTAACCATGAGGACATGTTACAGATATCAACATAAGTAGAGTGGGCGTCAACCCAACTCAATCATGTCAAATCCTTTGACTTGACCCAAGTAGATTTTTCCACTTGTCCAAACACACAATGGTTTGTAAACATGTGGACGTAGCCCAAGAGCGGTCACCCAACTGTCCTTGACCGTGGACACGGCTATTCGAATAGTTTTACACTCTGTAGAGGTTGCACACTTTACCCACAAGATCCGGGGAACTTCCGTGTCATCCACGACCCGCGATACCTCAAGTACCCGGGGTAAGCACCCGATCACTATCTTTCCCTAGACGACACTAACAAGGAGTCTACTCGTTGTTCCGTATCCTCACGATGTACATTATACGAGACTCACTCGAGATCGTAACATCCGAGAGGGGACGCAACGGTGTATCCGGTGCCCTGTAAAAACAGTCATGGTCGCCCTACCTGGCACGACCCCGTCCCTAGAGAGAGCACTAACTCTTCCCCGTCAATAGTAATGCGGGCTCCAAGCTAGTATCGGCCTAGGTAATCAATAATGCTCTTTACCATACAAGGGTAGAGTGGTTGCGCATGTAAGGTTGGAATAACGGTCGCAACTTAAACCAATCCGTTTTGAAAACAACACACACTTGCCTCGGTACACCACTTCATCATCAAGTGGCTACCCAACTCATCATCTCCCCCGGGCATAAGTGGCACCCGATGGGGTTTTCGAAAAGTCTTTTGAGAATACTTTGTCTCCATCACCATGCATATCCCCGCCCCTTTTTGCGTAGCACTACTTAGTATCCTATCTACCCCCACCGGCATAACCCTCATAAGAAGGTAGGGTCATGCACAATGCAAGTATCAACGAGGAAGTAACGGTGGCAAACTACCCCATGTGGTCATCATGGTATCATGTCTCTGATGCAAGCAATAAAAGTGCTATATGACATGCATAAAAAGGGTTTCATAGACATGGTCAAAGGGCTGCTTGCCTGTTTTAATAAAGTCTTCGAGGTCTTCAAATATCTCTGGTCCAACTTCGAGCATTTCGTCTAGTTCTTCAACTATCGTCGAAAGCAACCATAATAAGCAACACAACAAGGCAGAAAATAAAAGTGCTCTAAAAATGTAAGTTGGACTTTTCTAGGATACCTTTGGTCATATGAGGGATGACCAAAGTAGTTTCATTCAGATTTGATCTATGGATATCTCTGAACATTTTGATATGATGGAATCAAGGGATTTGTGGATTTGGAAGAAGTGTACAGAAGAATTACTTTGAAAAATGAGCAAAGGAACCCGTTTCACAAGGAATAATTTTAGTAGCACCTAGGAGTTGGTTTCACTGGATTTCGAGTTCAAATGATTTTCCTATGAATTTGCAAAGTTGGCAATATATGGAGAAGTGGACCAATATTTTATGTGGTGTAGAAAGTACTAGGAAAAATGATCAAAAACTAAGTTTTGAACTTATAAGCATCTAGGAATTTGAATCATGGAATTTGGATAAAAAATGGGCTCTCTGTGATTTTCTAAAGTTCATCACAGAAATGGAAAAACAAGATTTGATAAATGTTTGTGAAGAAAAAGTGTAAAAATGTGCAAGTTGCACCATGAGATAGATCATGATTTTATGAGCTACTAGAAATTTGAATCATCAAATTTGGAGTCTATCTAAATTCTCTATAGATTTTACAATATTTATAAAAAGAGAAAAAGGAAGAAAAGATGTCAACCTTATAAAGCGCACTGGGCGAAGCCCAGCTAATCAGCGCCTACTGGGCTCGGCCCAGTGGCTCAGCTCTGCGAGGGAGGAGGTGACGCCGAAGGCGCACTACAGGAGAGCGCAACCCAGCGGGGCAAGCGGATCGGCTAGAAGCCGTTTCCACTTAACCCGACTGGTGGGCCGGCTCGGTCACCTCTGCCGCTGATGGGCGGGCCCCCTGCCAGCTGGCGGGATGGTCGTCCCCTACCTCGCGCCTGAGGCAGAGGAGCGTCAGGGGAGGCAAGGCCGAGCGTGCGCCGGCGCTTATCCCCGGCGACTCCGGCCATCCCCGGTGGCGTTCGATGCACCGACGTACTACGGACGCCGAGACGCGTCCATCCAGGGGCTTCACGTGAGCTGGGAGGATCTGTGGCGATGGCGGCCTTGGAGCCGGCGGGCGGCGTCGGGAGTGGATGGGCGCGGCGCCGTGGGCACAAGGGCAGAGGGATAAGGATCAGGAGGGCTCCGCTGGCCTGCAGTGCTTCTCCTGTTGGTCGAAGGAGAGGAGGGGAGGCTCTGGTTCGCCAGAGCCAGGCGGAGGCAGACGGCGACCATGGCAGCCATGGAGAGGGAAAGAGAGCATGGGAGGGAGAAGGATGTTGTTTGGGAGGTGCGAGGGATAGACGGAGGTCTAGGAGAGGCCAGACAAGAGGCCGGGAGTAGCTTATATGGGCGTGGCCGCGGTGCACCGTGGGCAGCGTGCACGGACGCGCTCGGGTGAGCTTGCAGAGGGGAGGGGAGAGAGGTTCTGGAGGGGGCCGGCAGCATGCCGTGTCCCGGACGCTGAGGCCACCTCGGGAGACATCACCCCGACGCCCAAGGCTGTCGTATGCCCTTGGCATGGGTGAGCTATAGTGCGAGAGAGCACTGTAGCATGCTCCAGAGCGCGAGCTCTGCAGGCACTGGCATTGTTTATGCGCCATGAACATGTCCTTTTGTGTCTGGGGGTTTTGGGGGTGAGTAAACAATGTAGGAGTGGCATTGGATGCCCTAGAGAGCCAGTAGGAGAGGAGAGAGGTTGAGGGTGAGAGGGAAAAGTGCTGTCCAGAGAGGTAAATGGGGGGTTTTTACCCCTCAATCATTGAGCTTTAGAAGAGGGGGAGCTACTGGAGGTTGCGGGTTATCAGGTTTAGCTGTGGTAAAAATGTGGAGTCAAGGAGATTAGTGTAGGGGGTGAAACCAGTGACTTTTTGCAATGACCAGAAGGTGTTTGATGCAAATTTGGGTAAGCAAATGAACTCCATTTGGCATGAGACTCCACAGGGTGAAATTGCACATATAATTAGGGCCTTACGCCAATTTCGAGCTTATTTGGGCAAAGTTGCCAATGCAACATTTGTAAACCCTAGAAATCAGCAGAAATGGACTTCCCAAGATTTAGTCATGCAAATCTGTTCTCCTTGATGCACCACTTGGTGTAGTATCATAATTTGAGGTTCTGAACATGTCCACAAAAGTTGAGATCAAAAGGAGAAAGTTTACATTGTAGAGTTGTTCAAATTTGGTTCCGGACAGGAAGGGTTTTGGGGCACTTTGATCAAGATAACATTCTCTCCAGCCTGTTCCATTTGGTATAGATGCATTATTACACCATATGAGCATGTGCACCAAGTGTGAGGGCATTTGGACATATTTGACAGTGCAAAGTTGTTCAAACTTGAAAAAGGATAGAAGTGGTTTTGAGAGGGTTTCATGGGGTTATACTGTTCTCCATGACATGAGACTTGTCAAGATCATCAAACATGTCATATGTGACATGCTAGAATTTTCTTGGAATTTTTCGAGAATATTTCCTTTGTAAATATTTCAAAAGCTTGAAATATCCAGAAAGGGTTTTTGAGGGATTTAACCAATATTTTGAACATGACCATGTGTTGAAACTCTTATATATGGAAAATATATGTCCACTTAGTTTCCCTGATTTTTGTCAAATATTTTTGAAGCAGTAAAATCATTTTTCCCTACTAAAGACCATTTCTGGCCTTAAGAAAAAGATTTTAAATAAAATACGAAAATAACTTTTAAAATTATATTTTTGTGGTTTATGGGAGTCCTACATCTAATAGGATTCAAATATACCTTTTGAAAGGTTTTTCACACCCCAAATCAAGTACATGCAGTGTAATCCTCAATTCAAGGGTTTTGGAAAACTAATTTTTAAAAAACACTATTTGGCCAAATTATTTTTGTAAGAAATTATTTTTATGTCCTATACACATGGCATGATCTTTGGTTCAAGACTTTGGAGCAAGGAGATGAAGTGTAGGAGTTGGAGGATTCATTTGATTTTTAGAGCACTTGCAAACAACAGACAAAAACCAATCAAGGCAAGGTCCAAAACACTCAAAAGTTTTTGCCAAACCACATTTTTATCATGATTGTTAGCTTAAGTGTAGTGGCATGAAAATCGGGGTGTGACAAAATCATTACTGTAGACTTTACGAACGACGGAAGAGTCCTGGATCGGATAGGCCTCGTTGTAGGCAACCCCTTCAACCTCCAGAAGAATGGGCTGGTGCCCTCTCGTAATCAGCCTTCAATTCACACCCTGGCAGGAGCCATGGTTCATCCTTCGTACGGTAAACTGATGAAACCTTCGCACACGTTTCATCGTGCATGGCAGTGGAATGTACTAGATATAAACCACATCCACTACGCTGCAATGGATGGCTTCCTTTGTTTCAATATCTACAAGGGTTGGATGAAGAGCAAGAGCCAAGTGTGCGGTTCAAGCAAAGAACTATCGGCCAAGAGGAAGAGGGACAAGGACGAAGTCGAGGACGTGGAGGAGGACTCCAAGTAAGATGGCAGTGTCGTTGCTCATGGTGGTTCTAATGCATTGTCTATCGGATTAGTTGCTTAGTTTAATTTCAGGTGAGCTTAGTTTTATTTGAGGGGTGTGTTGTGCTGAGCCCCCAGCAGAACTATGTTATGTTTCTTCTCGTTACTTTAACTCTTCAGTACATACATACTAGTATTTCTTACAGTTCATCTTTTAGTTGGTATAGTACTACCACTCGTTTCTTCACATTATATACGTACAATATATATGGCCAACATCATATAGCCAGCAGTGTAGTTGTCAAAGAATATAAGGGTGCTTAGTTTTGTCAAAGAATTTCAAGGCGCTTAGTTTTATTTGAGGGGTGTATTGTGCTGGACACCATTATTGTGACTCAAATCTCTTTCGCCATGTTATAATGACATATATACCGATAGACCAACATGCCAGCTCTCCCTCTATCTCACTACAGTAAAATAAAGTGTGGGGCCTACTTGATCCCAACAGCGTTCTTATTTTCCTGTAAAATTATTCACTTGGTTACCCCTGACAATCGGGGCCACACTTATCATTGTGAGAATCGGCTTATTTTTGTCATGTAACATGGTCAACGGGTTTGACGTGAAAATAACAATGTCTAACGGCATTTTTGAGCAAACATCTAACTTAACTATGTCATTTTATAGATATCTAATTGCATTTTGAGCAGGCATCTCACGGATCGATGGCATTTTTTAGTAGTTGTAACTTCTAATCGCAAAACTGAGTAGTGATACACAACTAGTGGCATAAATAATAAGAACCTAACAATGAAATAGGTATGCTAATTTATTTAATAGAATTTAGCACCCCATTTATGCACGTACTAGCTTTTTTAATAGTACTATATGCATAATTTGGCGACGAGCACTCTCTATATGTACCACCTTTTTTCTTTAATTTCATCTTGTTAGTTTTGCTCCGTGGCGCAATCCATCGATACTACTACTGTACAAAAGTATACATTTTTTAAAAGGCTAGAGGGTCGTGCAGTCTAGCTTGGTCGGTTTCACGAGAGGCGACGACCTTTTTGATTTGACGGCACATTACTGCTGGAAGGCGTGGCAGCCCAGCGCCATATGGCGATAAAAAATGATCTAATTTGCTTGTCATCTCATTGTTAGCATTGTTCTATTCATGCCTCGCAGAGAATGTGACACGTGCGGCAAAACACTCGAAGCAAAAGAAGAAACACAGGAGCAAAAGAAGAAGGAAGATTATCACCCACAAAAAAGAAGGAAGACGCACACACAAGTCTGGGGCGCTGCTCTCACTACATGAAGGGTTGCTGGCCGCGGAGTCGTAACTGCTTCTTCATCGCCTCCACGACCTCCATCTCCTTGTGTGTCTCCTCCGCCATCTTCTTCATTCTAGCCATGACGCGGGATTTATCGACACGAGCCTCCATCATCTGTTCCACGGACGCATTACACACCTTGAAAGCAGCCAGGTGCTCGATGCGGAGCGTCGCCAACTTGACGAGGGCCTGCAACATCTTCATCGAGGAACTACTAATCTCATGCAGCTTCTTCTAGCCGGCGTTCTCCTCCTTCGGCAGGTTGAGCTCGTGGAAGAGCTTCGCCTTGTCCTCCTGAAGTTGCAGGATTTCGCCGGTAGCCTTCTTCTCCGAGGCAATGCTCTTCTTCAGCAGCATCACCAAGCCGATGGTCAACTACCCCTGCTCACTGAGCTCAGCGGGCATGTCGTCAAGGCTCTCCTTCAGCAGCTCCACCAAGCCATGGATGAACTCCTTCTGCTTATTGAGGTGCTTATTGAGCTAATCGGGCATGCCGTCGAGGTACAAGGACTCTAGCGCCGCCAGCTCGACATGTTCGCCTCCGCGGCTAGGGCGCTCCTGGGAGCCATCGCCTGCCCGTGAGAGATCTTTCAAGGTCTCTGCATGGTGGCGAGCCCTCTTTTTTTTCTGCAGCCTTGGTTGCCACTCCCTTGTTATGAATAGTTCTCAACCTAGAGCTCTGCACATCAGCCATGGCAAGGACGGACAAAGAAGGACTTATGAGGAGGAAGGTAGAGTAATTTTTGTTTAGGTAGTTCCCCTTTTTATAACCTAAGTACTAGCACTAGTACTAAAAGTGCATAGTGGGAACACGTTCAGGTTTGGTACGTACTAGTAGGTGTGAGCAGTCTTACACTTTTTTGTAGCACTAGTACTTTTGAATGTGATGGGAAAAAGGTAAAGATTAATTGATGGTTTTGGTTTCGAGGCCCAAAACGGCTGCTGATGAGTCTAGTGCAACATAAATTTCAAGTACTCCGTCCATCTCAGTTTACAAGGCTTGCACGTGTATCTAGGTCGTCAATGTAACTTATATAAAATAAATTGTTTAACATAAAAAATATATCATTGAAAATATAATATTTGAAGTTTGTAATGATATATTTTTCGTAATCTATACCTCTTATTAACTTGGTCAAATTAACGACCTGGGTACATGTGCAAGACTTATAAACTGAGATAGAGGGAGTACTACACTGCTCAAATGCTGCCGCACAAGTCATTGATGTAACTGATTGTCGGTGTACTAGAGTAGGGGTACCCTAGTATCCCGTACTCGTGCACGGACAGTTGCAGCACCCCGCGGCAGGGTTTGCCTCGTCACCACCAAGATCCTCCGTGGCTCCTTTGGAGCCATTCAAGAACAAAGTATTTGACTAAGAAGACAAGGCCCCGGCAAGAGGAGCTTGTCGGGAAGGCCACTCAAGGCATGCAGAAGACAAGGCCCCGGCAAGAGGATCTTGCCGGGAAGGCTCGGAGCGCGACAGGTCTCCGGACGCGGCAAGCAACCTCTCTCCATCTCCGCTCCAGCTCATCCAGCAACGTGTCGCCATGGGACCATTCCATGCGCGCGTGTCGAGAGGCTGTGCAGCCAGCGGAGAGCAGCGATAAGCGGCGACAAGCTTGCCATCGTGGCGGCGGTGGCGCACTGACGATCTCTGTTGCATTGTTTGGGCGACAGCAGCGGGCATTTATTGCTTTTGTCCCTTGTCGTCGAGTTAGGTATCTTGCATCGCATACCGCTCGAGTAGGTGTACCAACTCCTGTTTTTACATTTGTACCCTCGCCTATGTTGCCACCTGTCGGAGACCCCTTGAGCATATAAAAGGAGGCCCATGCGCAACGTTGAGGGGGTTGGATTCATTCGACTCACTAGAGACCAGATACGCTCACGCTAGGTTTTGTAGCTCGCATCGCTCCCTACCAAGAACACAATACATCAAACAAGCAGCAGTAGGAGTTTTATCTCTCCGGAGAGCTCCGAAGCTGGGTAAACTGCTCGTGTGCCTCGCCTCGATCCGCTCTTCGTGCGATCTCCGCCCCCCTCCGAACCACAAAGGGGCCTGGTCCGCCGGCCCCATAGGTGTTCGTGGGTACGATCAGCCTCCCCGACACTGATCGTACATGTCAGACAAAGCCGATGCATGTCCCTTTGGTGAGACGCGGGTGCGGCCGACCATCTATTGGTCCGACCGACCGTAAAATATTACACGATCAAGACTTCTGGTTGTGGCTTTGGTTGATTGTCACGACTAAGCATTATGAAACTAGTGATAAATCAATTACCATCTTTTTCCAAACGACCAAGTATTTACACAGGAATACAATACATATAGATGGAGTGATTTTCAAGGTTGCAAACCGACATGGGGTTGCAAGTTCACTGCAGCAGCAACCGACTAGGTCACTACATCGCTGGCGGGGAAGGAGGGCAGCTCACCTCGCCTGCGATTCATGCCCAGCGGTGCCGCCACAACTGGTCCCGGGATTTGGCTTCTCCTATCACCCATTTGAACAATTGCACCGGCTGCTCATGCCATTGCGCAGGAATCGTGTTCTTTCCTCCGCATTCGACTCCGTGAGTATGATCTCTGCCAGTAGCCCTAGCTCGAAATCAACGCTACGCTGCCAGATGCTGACATCCCTCAGCATCTCTCCCCTGCGGGATCCTGTGATCTAAGGGATTATCCATGGCGGGATCCTCCATGGCGGGATCCGGTGGGCGAGGCGGGGAGGCAAGCCTAGGTGCTGGGAGAGCCCTACGAGGCTAAGATAAAGATAGTACTACTCCACTCCATCCATATTTAAATACAAAGGCCACCAATAGTAGCCCTGGCAAATATTGATCATGCTGCCTGCGTCCTGGTTTATTGGCCCCCTTTTTTATGCCACTTTTTATTGTCCCCCTTTATTATGTTAGTACTTACAAAAATATGAAGACCAATGGAAGTACTAGTAACCTATCATTTAACTACTCGCATGCGCGTAGTGGAGTAGTAATGTCTTACTTCCGCCCTCACGTCCACTCAATTTGCATGCGCTGTATTATTCACCATCGATGAAGTGAAGGACTTTACATGCGTCAAATTATCACATGGGGTGGATCTTTGTACAAAAATGCGTCCGCCCGTGTACCCGCGTGTGCGTGCGAGGGAATCAGTTCGTGTGTGGCGTGCGCGCACATCTTCGCTTCGTGCATGTACCACCAGTGTGGCTCAGAGAGGAAGAGTACATTCTTCTGGAACCAGCAGCCTGTCGCTGTGATCAATCCACACAAGGAGGTCGCGACAACGCCTCCACATGTGCCACGTGGCCTCATGAACTGTATGAGAGACACTATGTAGCGTGCCATTCAAATTATAATTTACGTGTTTTGCACATACTCGAAGTACTAGTAAGGTACACGTGCATTGCACGCATCAGATTTGGCAACCAAATTATGAATAAATACCACACTATAGCATGTAAGCTCTGAATCATATATGCCTGATGTAGACCTTTGTTCAATTATTATGGTTCATCTTATTCAAAATCAATTAGTTTTTATAAAAAAGCTAGGGCCTCTTTGATTCGTAGGATTTCCAAAGCGCGGGAATAGGAAAAACATGGTATTAGAGTGGAATGTCGTCTTGAATCCTACATGATTGTATGAGTGTTTGATTGTGCATAGAAAAAATGCAGGATTCTTTCAAAGAGGTTTGAGTGGATGGGTTGTTTCCTATGAAATCTAGTACAAATGAATCCTATGGAAAAATTCCTATGGTTTACAATCCTACGAATCAAACAACCAAGATAGGAAAAATTCCTAAGGATTAGAATCCTCCAAAATTCCTTTGAGAATCCTTTCAATCAAAGAAGCCCTTAATATATTTTATGATTCACGGAATCGTGCGTTGTAAAGCATGAAGTAAAAAACAAATAATGGCAATTCAACTCGAAAAAAAGTTTGAGCAGTTATGGTACGGAAGATTCTAGAACAAAGGAGAAGCACTTGTGTTTTGAGGTTTGTGTATTAGGCTTAAGTTCAACCATGGAGTTTGCTAGATTGTACATGTGGCAAAATCCGGTGGGGGGCTAGAAGATGGTGCGAGGGGCCAAGTGGAGGGAGACTATGAAGGAGTGCACAAGTGCGAGATCGATATTTAAAGAGAGGGCGAGAACGTGCGCTATTATGCCAAGTGATGGCGGAGCCATGAAAAATAAATGAGCTAGGGGGCCAAGCATTGCTAATCCTTTACGAGGAGGGCCAATTCATCAAATTAAACCATTTTACCAGCAATGGTCTAATGATCACATTCAAATTAGCCTCGATATATAGTGATGTTAGGGGGGCAGGGCCCTTGCTGCCCCTGTCTTCGCCCGTGTGTGCACGTCTGAGAGATGAAGCAGAAGGCATGGATGATGAGAGGGGGGCGTTGGATATATAATTAATGTGAGTGTATTAGCTATGTAATCCTATATAGAGAGGTATAGCTTGATCGATGTGGACGTGGGAAAGAGGGTGAGACCTCACTAGATATATAGATTGATCGGTTTGAGTGGAAAACTGTGAAAGACCTAGCTATATATACACACACATAGAGGAACATCGATTGTTGCTCATGCACGTGAGAGATAAAGAATGCCCGATATGATGGAGAGGGGGAGGTGTTTATGTGCGTGCATGGGGGACCGACCTAAAGAAAAAGATTGCATGTGTGCGATGGATAATGCCGACTGGTAGTGTGTGTGCATGCATGCACGAGAGAAAGTTAGTGGTACAATTATAAAGAAAAGACGACTGTGTGGGTGTAAAAGACTAGATGAGGTCATAATCAATGTATAGTTGAATTCAAATATTTGAATAAGAGATCATGATGTTTGAAACCCGTGCATGCATGCATATAACTGAGATATGCGCGGTGTGGTTTGAAAATGAGCATGTTGTATTGTATACACATTGAACAAGGTCAGACTGATTTGAATTTGAGATATAGATGGCAGACATCGTTTGGCCACATTGCATCCGTGCGTGGACACACAATTCAAATTGGAGATGATGTGTGGCTTTCGCATCTCATATCTATATCTATACCGCTATATATATTTTTTAAATTTTATATTTTTATATAGTGTGCGGATAACTTCATGTTTGAAAGATGGTCATTGTATGAGGCCAATCCGATGGTGCAGAGATGGAAAATTTGAGCACTACTGGCTATTGGATATCATCTAGATTCCACCAGATCTTGTCACGTGTATATCTAGAAGACTCCATGGTTGAGCTTAAGCATAATGCACAAACCTTAAAACACAAGAAGTTCTTCTTTGTTCTAGAATCTTCCGTATCAGAATTGCCCAAATGTTTTTCTACATGATTTGCCATTATTTGTTTTTACTTTATGCCTTACAACGCACAATTCCATGAATGTTAAAATAGATTAGCTTTCTTATAAAAACTAGATGATTTTGAATGAAATGAACTATAAGAATTAAACGAACATCTACATCATGCATATATGACTCAAAGCTTCCATGCTATAATGTGGTATTTTATTCATAATTTGGTTGCCAAATCTCATGCGTGCAATGCACGTGTACCTTACTAGTCTAAATGGTGTTTGTGTGTGTGTTGTGCGTGTTAAACACATTGTACATAGTATATCATACATGGTTTAGATTCCGAACATCTAGCTAGAGCATACATGTACTATGATTAGAATTAAACATAAAATGGATACATATATTTGAATTTGAGATCGTATGTACATGTAGTTCGTATTTATATAGGATTTACTTCTCGTATTTTCATGTCATGTGTTGTGAAGAAAATATTTAGATGGTTGTATAACTAACCTGAGTACAATCCCATTCAAACAGGGAAAATGTACTCAAATTTACTCCATATGCTAGACAACACACATTTTTTTATTGTTGAGGGAAGTGCAAATTGTTTTGGTACTCTACACGTTATGTTTGTTGTCCCAAATTTTTTAGTTTTTTTGTTGTATTTGAATGCATTTCTAGTAATAAAGTAAAAGGGACATGGCTGTCTCTAGTGATGAGGTGCGAATTGTCTTTTTTTGGGTATATGTTAAGCTTGTTCTCCCGAAATTTCAAGGCGCGCCTTGTTATGCCGAAATTTCAAGCTAGCGTCTTTGTCTATCGTGCTGCGAAACTCCCGCCTCTTCAACCCGCGCCTTGTTACCCCGAAATATTTAAGATATATCTTTGTCTCGTGCTCCAACAACTCCCTCCATCTCAACCCGTGTCGTGCAATTCCAAAATTACAACGCGCGCAAAAACTCCAAACTCCTGTGAAATCCCGATCCGTGAAATGCCCGTGATACCCTTGAACCGAAAGAACCGCCTAGCTCAAATCAGTGGGGGTACTTCCGTAACTTACCCACATTTTGGACAAGCGCGTCCCTAAGCCATGGTTCCCCACTCCCATCCCATCTGCCCACCCATTCGTACAACGAGGCCGCGAAAACCCGCGAAGCCCCACACCCTCCTCTGTCCGCCACCCAACCGGAGCCTCTTCCCCGATGATGTCATCCACAACAATGCCTCGACGTCCCTCATCCACCGTACCGGATGAGGATCCGTCGTCGATCTCTTCGTCCCGCCGTTTCAGCCACCCCGTCCTCCACCTCCAAGGAGCTGCCCCGATGTTCCCCTCGTCTTTCGCACCACCTCCATTCCCACAACACCGTCTTCACCTGCACCACAGGAAGAGCATCATCATCACCATTTCCTCAGATGAAGTTGAGGCCTAATCAGCGCCACCAAATAGGTTGTACACTAGTCACCGCATTTTCTCCTTGATTCGATCGTGCTTGCCGACGCTTAGTCCCGAGCCGACACGGCGCGGCTCCATCTGACATGGCGCGAATGCAAATAAGTTGCGATGCTTCTCCGATTTAGCTACACTTCAGTCGACTGAATCGACTTTTGGGTCGATCGATTTTCGGGGGTGGGGGCTCCCCGAGTGAAGGAAGAACCAGCTGCAGCAGGGAGGGGGGCTCACCAGAGAGGTACCCCAGTATCTATCTTAGGGTTCAGGGTGGGGGCGGAGGTCGCTGGCGGTGGTGGAGCGGTGGCGCAGGGATCACCGGAGAAATAGCGCTCAAATCACGGGGCTAGAGGGATGGCCGGGGCGGCGGCAGACCGGTGGTGGGGAGTGGTTTCGGGGCGGGCGGGGGAGGGGGGTGGTTTGGTCGGTGGTGGCTGGCGGCTCAGGGGGTGGAGGTTGAAGATGAACTACAGACCCTTGATTTCGTATCCAACAGCTGGAAAATCGATCGACTAGAGATGAAAAATTCAGTCGTGACATGTAGCCTCACCGATGTCGCTACATCGACCAGCTTGCCCTGCTCGCGTCGTCTTTGCTGCCATCTTGGTGTTCTGCTACTAGTGTGTTTAGTTTCGAAAGTAAAATTCAGTTTCGACAGCAAAATTCAGTTTCGGCAGTTAAGTTCAGTTTCGACAGTTAAATTCAGTTTCGACAGATAAGTTCAGAGATGCGCGGTTGATGTATTTTACATCTAGCACTTTGTGATTATGTATTTTACGTCATCTATTGGAGATGCTATTAGAATTCCACTCAGGTTAATGTTGTCTCTCCTGTCCTGCTTCAGCCTCGGCGTCGTACAACTCACCGTAGCTACTCCAACGAAGAAACCCTCCATCACAGTGGAGTAGTACCCCGGGCTCCATCTCAAGATGCCTAAGATCTTCTTCCCCTCCTCCGATAGCCAAGTCAGCCGGATCATCCTCACCGACCAACCCAATCACGCTGAGATCGACATGGCTTCGCCAAAGAGGTTGTACACTTGTTGCATCGCTTTTTAATCTACATGTTATATATATTGTCCACTGAGCACACGTAGTAACGTGAAATATGATTAGTTTCTCCTACTATATGACAAGCAGTGAGGTACCAGGCAACTTAGCTATCCGTGATGGACTCTCTTGAACGCCTTCATTATTTATCTCTGCGTGTTTGAGTTGTGCATTTGTCGATGGGCCTGGGAGTTGAGCTAGTAGGGCAGTGGCCTGGGTCCAAAATAGTAGAAGTAGCACAAAAACATTTTTTGAGTGTAGGCTTTTCCTTGCTCAAGCCTGCCCGCTAGAATCGCCAGTGCTTGAAAGGAAAAGTTAAGGAAAAGCATAGGAATTGGAAAGTTTCCTATGGTACTACTATTAATGCATTTGGTTCAAAAGGAATGGAGCAAAGGAAAACTGTAGGATTTGTTCCTTTAGTGTCTCCTTGAAAGAAAAACCGTTGGAATTTTAATATCCACTTGTCCTCCTTTTCAAATTCCTATTGATGAAGCACAAGACTAAGAGATAGTAGCATAATAGCATTATAACCGTACATTTTGTTGTGGTTTGACTTAATCTCACCATGCTTCTTTGCATCCTATGATCTACCAATTGTTGTGAATCAAACACCCAGATTGGCAGAAATCCTGTGTTTTTGAATTCTCTATTTTTTCACGTGCATTCCTATCCTATTCCTGTCTATTTCCTATACCTGCGTTGTTAGAATCCTCAAATTCAAACAAGCCCTTATACAATTACTTCTGTTACACATATGTGTCGAATAAAACCTTGTGTGGTTTGTCCCGCTCCTGCTGTGCTGTGTTCCACCCCAGCTCAGCTGCTCCAACGACGGAAGGGTTCACCACAGCAGGGATCTGCTCTCCAGACTGTCTTTCGCCGCCTCAGATCTTCTTCCCCGCCATCGGCAGCCATGACAACTACATTACCATCATCAACTGAGAAGATGACCTTGAGGACTACACCGGTCCGCAAGAGAGGTCACACTCTTCCGTGTCTGCTTATGTTATTCATAGCTTAATATGACGACATGCTACTTTATCGACGTGTTCACCTATTAGACTCCGAGCCAGGTCCAAACTAATGCTGAAACTTGAGTTTTTAAATGGTTGTGGGGTACATAATGGGGCATCAATCAGTACTATCTGTCTACTATCTGGTTAATCTCGGGTGTCTACTATGAGTTTCATGTTGGGTGCAAACAAACATTAAAGGAGCCATTATCTGTATTTTTTAACGAAAGCTATTATCTGCCTGCTATCACTGGTTTGGGGTATATCCACAGTTTGCTACCATCACTCTGGATTTGTGCATGCACTACTTACATAATCTCACTATGTTTTATTCCTATGCATGTCATTTATTGTACACAATGGAACTGAACATGTAGAGCAAAAGAGACGAGCCTTGCGTGGCAACAAAATTTCATGCAGACGTCGCTCCATGGTGGGCGCAAAAGCAGCCCCCTCCACCCATTTCGGATCGTAATCAAGTGGAAGATAACTGTTCTCGGTGGGATTCAGAAGGAGAAGACCACTCCTATTTACCCCTTGAGGTCTTTGATCTAACTTGGCATGCTGATGTTGGTAATATCATGCATATGGTGCCTTGCATGGCTTACTATATACATCAAATATGTCATCTGCTTAGTTTAGACATGCTTTGTGTCAATGCCATCTATTTAGTTTCTTTATCGTATATGTGAATCATGCAATGCCATCTTGTTTAGCCAGACATCATATATGTGAATTTTGCAATGCCACCCTGGTTAGCCAGTCATCTTATATGTGAATTATATTATGCCATCATTTTTTATTACATGTTAAATTTGTCAACAATTTTAGTACATTCAATTACTCTTCCTGTGCATCGGCCATTCGGCACGGTCATGGAAAAATCTGGAGTGGAAACAATGTCTTCAGAGCGCATAATGCTATCTCGACGGCGCATGTCTTGTCGGTTACGGATAGCTCCTCGAGAGGAGGATTCGAATACATGATGACCAGTCCTATCCCCGAGGTTCATGCTCTAACTTGGCATGGTTATGTTGCTCATATCGTGCGTGTGGTATCTTGCATTGCTATGTCATTTGCTTAGTTTAGACATGCTTTGTGTGAATGCCACCTATTTAGTGTCTAATTACCATATATGTGAATTATGCAATGCCATCTTGTTGCAAGACATTACATATGTGAATTATGCAATGCTATCTTGTTGAAAGGCATTATATATGTGAATTATGCAATGCCATGCTGTTTAGCCAAGCCTCATATATGTGAATTATATCATGCCATCCTTTTTTTGTATTTATTGTTGCATTTGTCGACAATGTTTGTATATTCAACTTCTCTTCCTGTGCATCAGCCATTTGAATTGGTGATGGAGAAATCTGGAGTGAAAACAAGGTCTTCGTGAGCGCATAATGCTACCCTCAAGCGAGATATCTTGCTGGTTACAGATAGCTCTTTAGAGGAGGATTCAGAGGCAGATGACCAGTCCTATTATCCCCCTCAGTTGTATGCTCAAACTTGGCAGGGTTATATACCTCATATCATGCATATGTTGTATTGCAATGCTTAGATTTTACATCATATACACAATATTGAATGCCATCTCCTTAGTTGACACATCATATATGTGATTGCCCTCTGCTCACTTTCTTAGTATATAAATCATATATTTGAATTATATCATGCCATGATGTTTACATAGACACCATGTATCTGAATTATGGCATCCCAACCCATTTTCTAAAGACATAATATAGTTATATCATCTCATCCTGTTCACATAGTCATCATATTTTGAATTATGTCATTCTATCCGTGAATTATATCATGCCATCATGTTTCCATCGATGACATGTTTTTGATTTATGGCATGCTAACCACTTTAATAGACACATCGTATAGTTATATCATGTCATCCTGTTTACATAGTCATCATATTTTGAAGTATGTCATTCTATCCTGTTTAGTTAGCCATCATCCATGTGAAATTGTGTCATGCTATCCTGTTTAATTAGCCATCATATATGTGAAATTATGTCCTGCTATTCTGCTTTGGTTAGACAACATAAATGTGAATTATTTCATGCCCTGTTTTCTTCCCTACTATCCATTGCACCTGTCTATCTTACAATGTCTGTATATTCAATTACTTTTCTTGTTTATCAGCCATTTCAATTGGAGGGGGTGATGGCAGTATCTCTGGGAGTAAAAACACGGTCTTCAGAAAAGATTGTGCTACCTGTCGATGTAGACAGAACCACGGTTGTACTTTCCCAAGAACCAGCCCCACCACACATAACCCAGACTCACACAGATTGTACCCCTACCCAGTTGGACAGAGAACTAGCCACACCCCTTCTAACCCCAACCATAGCAGATACTAACCCAGTTCTACTTGACACTACACCGTCTCCACCACAGAGCACCCAAACACAAGCAGTTAGTAAAGCATCTGCAGTGCCCAAAGCAAGAGGACCACCACTCCGAAACCCAAGTCAACGCTTATAGCAGAAGAAGAATTGTTCTCAGGTCAGGTTCCATAGCTATGGTTCGTACTACTTTGCTCTTGCATCACTGTATTTACTCATACCAACTAATTTCAAATTTGAAGGATGCAATTGAAACTCCAATGGCGCAACAGGTATGTTTTAAACCTGTTTCTTTAATGTGTTTGCTGTTGTAACTTTCTCTATGTTGATTTTAGTTTCTGTTGAATAAACAGTTATGTTCTCATGCCATGCACATTGCAAGTGTTGTTATCGCTGTGTAGTTTCCCACACTTATATTCTGTCTATGCTGCTTTGTCTTAAATAGATATGATTTGAACTATATCTATCTTGATTTGGCAACATAACTAGAATGATATGGACCATACAGTGACCATACTACATAGATATATTTTTGTTTCATGCTGTTATCCTATCCACCTTACTACTGAACTGGTTTAGCAAAATGAGTTTCATATACTACATTATAAACCTGTGATGTATTTGTTTGTTTCTCTTTTAGAACATGGATAAAATATTGGAGAAGAGTACCCCGTTATGCAATGTTAAAGGAAGTAATGCAGATAAGGTTCAAGATAGTGAGACATCCCTATTGGTCTCCAAGAAAGCTGATAAAAACTATATTGAAGACACTAAGACAACCCCAAAGTCCTGTCTTGATGTAGTGATCGAGTTACTCGCTACTACTGCTAGCACCAGCTCTTCAAACTTGTTGCTTGAATCAGTTCGGCATCTTGAGTCTCGAATTCAAGTTGAAAGACATCGATCAGATGTTGTGCGAAAGGAAGACCAAGGACTGAGGAAGTCCCTGCAGAATTCAGATGCATACTTTCTGGTGCAACAGCAAGTGCTGGAGGATTTAAGCGCCAAACAAGAGAAAGTTAATAAGCTTGATAAGCATCTTGCCAGCATTATGGGTACCCAGGATATTGTTTCTTGAGCTCTTATAAAGTTGTTGCAGTTCTGTACTTGTTTTGCTGCGGCGTTTATTTGCACTGGTCGCCAACTTTGACAACCAGTGTATATGATATGCTGCTTTGTTCCCTATATTTGCACTGGTGGCGAACTTTGATGCCCAGTGGATGTAATATGTGTAATAGCCATGATAGCCTAGCGTAAGTTGCTTGCTTATTTATTTCCTTATCGTCTTGTTTATTTGTTTGCTTGTGGTCAGTGCAGTTCTTTTTCCGCGGTTTGCTAGTGGCCGGAATAACCTATTTTTAAAAACTAGGCCACAATAACCATGGGCTACATATTTACTGCAGTTACCATGGGCCTCCTACGGGCCATAGAAACAATGGGTCTTCTAAGGGCCGTAGAAACAATGTGCCTTCTACGGGGCGTAGAAACAATGGGCCTTCTACGGGCCATAGACACAATGGGCCTTCTACGGGCCGTATGATCGATTCGCCAAACACGGGCCAATAACAGACTGCATTATGGCCGTAAACGGGCTAGAGTTGGAATCGGCCGTTCATGGGCTGACCATAACGGGTCGTCGTTAATCGGCCGTATTTGATGACGCTATGAAAATGGCCCAACGTATTAACGGGCCACGAACGGGCGGACTGTAACCACAGGCTGAATTTGGCCCACAAGTAGAAAACGACAGTAACGGGCCGTATGTAAACGAATGCTGGAAATGAGCCCAAGAATAAATGGGCCCTGAGAAGGCCGAAAGATAACGTGGGCTGGAAACGACCCAATGGAATAATGGGCCATTAATGGGTATAAAGTGATACACTGTTGATTACGGGCCAGTTTCACCACGGGCCGTTAATGGGCCAAGAGTTACAAAGGGCCTCATATGGGCCGAAAGACGCCATGGGCCATACATGGGCAGGAAGTTAAAACGGGCTGGAAACATATTGGATGGCCTAGATGATACTATTGGGCCTAATTCGGATAGGTCGTAACGGGCCCTGGGTTAGCGGGCTGTAAATGGGCTATATGAGAACATGCCATTAATAGGCTTTCCGTGGGCCGGCCCGCCACCTTTTGACCAAGTCAAACGGGCCGGCCTTTTCACTAGAATGGGCCTCTGTTGGGCCGTTCCATGTGTCGACGTATCATAGGCACCTTCGGTCCAATGAGTGGATGACATCTGTCCCAACAGCGAGCCGACACGTGTTTCCTCCAGCCAATGATGATTTTACACGTGGAAAATCCCCATTGGTCGGGGCTCTTAACGGGTTATCGGATCCAAAACTGGACCCGATAGCTTAAGGGCGAGCCATTACGATGGATGCCACATGTCGGTCACCCTTGATGAAAGCACTTCTATGATGCGTGATTTATCGTCATGGAAGTGGACACTTCCGTGATTATAATTTTGGTAATTTCATGGAACACTTCTACAACAGCACAGGTATGACTATCTTGATTCTGTCATAAAATTGTCATGGATGTACATGCACCACAAAAAACGTGACCTACTTCAACAAACACGTATCATCACGGAAGTGTATTTTTTTGTAGTGTAACCTACTGATTTTCTTGTTCTTGGTTCCCCATCAGATGACTTTTGTCCCCTTATCTTTGGTAGACCTTTCTTGAACACCGTTAATGCTAAGATAGATTGTGAGAAACAAACTGTCAGTGTTAGTTTTGGTGATGAGTCTAATGAGTTTAATTTTTCCAAGTTTAGTAGAAAGCTTCATGAAAAAGAATTGCCTAGTAAAGATGAAATAATTGGTATTGCTTCTATTGCTGTACCACCTACTGGTCCTTTAGAACAATATTTGCTAGACCAGTAAAATGATATACATATGCATGAAAGAAATGAAATAGATAAGATTTTCTTTGAACAATGTCCTCTGCTTAAACAAATTTTCCTACTAAAACTCTAAGAGGTCCTCCTCCACCTAAAGGTGATCCTTTGTTTGAATTAAAACAATTGGCAGACACTTTGAAATATGCTTATCTTGATGGAAATAAGATATATCCTTTTATTATTAGTGCTAACCTTTCATAACATGAAGAAGAAAGATTATTGAAAGTTCTAAGGAAGCACCGAGCTGCTATTGGATATACTCTTGATGATTTAAAGGGCATTAGTCCCACTCTTTGTCAGCACAAAATTAACATGGAACCCGATGCTAAACCCGTTGTTGATCACCAACATTGGTTAAATCCGGAGATGAAAGAACTGGTAAGAACGGAAATATTAAAACTTCTAGAAGAAGGTATAATCTATCCCATAGATGATAATAGATGGGTAAGTCATGTTCATCATGTCCCTAAGAAAGGTGGTATAACTGTTGTTCCTAATGATAGGAATGAACTTATTCCACAAAGAATTGTTACAGGCTATAGAATGGTAATTGATTTTAGAAAATTAAACAAAGCAACTAGAAAAGAACATTACCTTCTGCCTTTAATTGATCAAATGCTAGAAATATTATCTAAGCACACACATTTTTGCTTCCTTGATGGATAATCTGGTTTTTCACAAATACCTGTTTCTCAACATGATCAAGAAAAGACCACTTTTACTTGTCCCTTTGGAACCTATGCTATAGACGTATGCCTTTCGGTTTATGTAATGCACATGCTACCTTTCAAAGATGTATGACTGCTATATTCTTTGACTTTTGTGAAAATATTGTTGAGGTTTTCATGGATGATTTCTCTGTCTATGGGAAGTCTTTTGATGATTGTTTAAGCAATCTTGATCGAGTTTTGCAGAGATGTGAACAAACAAATCTTGTCTTGAATTGGGAGTAGTGCTACTTTATGGCTATTGAAGGTATTGTCTAGGGTCATAAAATTTCCGAGAGAGGTATTGAAGTGGACAAAGCTAAGGTTGATGCAATTGAGAAAATGCCATGTACTAAAGATATAAAAGGTATTCATAGTTTCTTAGGTCATGCTGGTTTCTATAGGAGATTTATCAAAGACTTTTCTAAAATATCTAGGCCTCTTTCTAGTCTCTTGCAAAAGGATATTCCTTTTGTTTTCGATGATGATTGTTTAGAAGCCTTTGAAACACTCAAGAAAGCCATAATTTCTGCACCTTTTGTTCAACCACCTGATTGGAACTTGCCTTCTGAAATTATGTGTGATGCTAGTGATTATGCTGTTGGTGTTGTTCTAGGACAAACAGTTCATAAGAAATTGGATGTTATTCATTATGCTAGTAAAACTCTAGATAGTGCTCAAAGTAACTATGCTAGTACTGAAAAAGAATTCTTAGCAGTTGTGTTTGCTTGTGATAAATTTAGACCTGATATTGTTGATTCCAAAGTAACTATTCACACAAACCATGCTGCTATTATATATCTTATGGAAACGGAAGATGCTAAACCTAGACTTATTTGATGGGTTCTCTTGTTACAACAATTTTATTTACATATCATTGATACAAAAGGAGCTGAGAAGCCAGTAGATCATATTTTGTCTAGGCTTGAAAATGTGCTCGATGAACCACTACCTATTGATGGTAGATTTCCTGATGAGGAGTTAGCTGTAATAAATGTTGCTCACAGTACTCCTTGGTATTCTAACTATGCTACTTACATTGTTGCTAAATATTTACGACCTAGCTTTACATACCAACAAATAAAAAATTCTTCTATGATGTAAGACATTATTTTGGGATGACCCACATCTTTATAAAGAAGGAGTAGATGGTATTATTAGGCATTATGTACCTGAGCATGAACAGGGACAAATCCTACGGAAATGTCACTCCGAAGCTTATGGAGGGCATCATGCTGGAGATAGAACTACTCACAAGGTATTGTAGTCTGGATTTTATTGGCCTACTCTCTTCAAGGATGCCTGTAAGTTCGTCTTATCTTGTGATGAATGTTAAAGAATAGGTAATACTGGTAAGCGTCAGGAAATGCCTATGAACTATTCTCTTGCTATTGAACCATTTGATGTTTGGGGTTTTGATTACATGGGACCTTTTCCTTCCTCTAATGGGTATACACATATTTTGGTTGCTGTTGGTTATGTCACTTAGTGGGTAGAAGCTATTCCAACTAGTAGTGTTGATCACAACACCTCTATTGAAATGCTTAAGGAAGTTATTTTCCCAAAGTTTGGAGTCCCTAAATATTTAATAACTGATGGTGGTTCACACTTTATTCACGGTGCTTTCTGTACAATGCTTGCTAAGTATGATGTTAACCATAGAATTGCATCACCCTATCATCCTCAGTCTAGTGGTCAAGTTGAACTTAGCAATATAGAAATAAAATTAATTTTACAAAAAACTGTGTCGTGGGAAACCACAACCACCTATGGGGCCATGAGCCCCTTATCATTCGGCAGGGGGGACGAGCACATTGCACAAAGAGTGAAGAACGTCGCCCAGCACGACAGAGATCACACGGGCAGATTTACCCAGGTTCGGGCCGCCGCGAGTCGTAAAACCCTACTCCTTCTTTGGTGGATTCATGAGAGGACCGTGGAGGAGACGCAGCACTCTTGCCCGGTAGGGTTGCCTCGGGGCGAGAGCAGCTACGCGCGTATGGGTGTACAAGGGTCCGAATCCTTTCTATGGTTGACATGGGCCTCCTGTCGGTGTCAAAACCGGCAGTTCTCGGGTAGGGGGTCCCAAACTATGCGTCTAGGATCGATGGTAACAAGAGACAGGGGACGCGATGTTTACCCTGGTTCGGGCCCTCTCTATGGAGGTAATACCCTACTTCCTGCTTGATTGATCTTGATGAATATGAGTATTACAAGAGTTGATCTACCACAAGATCGTAATGGCTAAACCCTAAAAATCTAGCATGTATGACTATGGTAATGAGTATCTCTCCTTTCCGGACTAACCCCTTCGGTTTATACAGACATCGGGGGATCTAGGGTTTACATAGAGTCGGTTACACAAGAAGCAATCTTCATAATCGGTCGCCAAGCTTGCCTTCCACGCCAAGTAGAGTCCAATCCGGACACGGGTAGAGTCTTCAGCCTTCATGTCTTCACAGCCCATCAGTCCGGCCCAATAGTTAACAGGCCGGACGCCCGAGGACCCCTTAGTCCAGGACTCCCTCAGTAGCCCCTGAACCTGGTTCCAATGAAGAGGAGTCCGGCACGTAGATTGTCTTCGGCATTGCAAGGCGGATTCCCCTTTTTCCGGACTCCAAGATAGTCTTCGGATGCGATTATAGTATCCGGACCTGTCACACACACCATACACATTCGCAGAGAGAACATATTTTTACACGAGTTCCATCCGCTGACAACTTTTTTGCAGCGTGACATAACGCCTGACCGGTCACAATTTTCGAACCGTTTTTCGTCTGCAACTCCATGTTTCGAGACGGGTTGCCATTGGCACGTCCTGTCGAAGCAGAGATCGTGTCCCCTTATTATGGGATTCTCCTCAATGCGGGCGTGGGTGGCCCAACCGTGCCATTCGCACGACCCTTGGAAGTAGGCGAGTTTAAGGCGAGTGGGGAGGCCCTTGATATTCATGGCCTTTATAAGGTGATAAGAAATCCCTTTCTTCACGCACACCTCGATTCCCTGAGCTCCAGCGCCCAAGTCTTTAGCTTTTCCCTTGTCCAGGAAAGCACTCCAAAGATGTCCAGATCCGGGGCTGGAGGCAAGTGGATGGCCTCCTCTGTTACGAAGAGGGATACCAAGGATCTCCAGGAGGCCGGATATCTGGACAAGGAGATCGCCCACAGACTCCCGGCCGAGGGACAGATCGTCCCTACTCCAGAGCCCCTAAGTTTCTTACACATTATGTCCGTGGGCTGGGCTTCCCTCTTCACCCCTTCGTCCGTGGACTGATGTTTTACTACGGGCTAGATTTTCATGACCTAGCCCCTAACTTCATTCTCAACATCACGGCATTCATTGTCATGTGCGAGGCCTTTCTCCGCATCCCGCCTCATTTCAGCCTATGGTTGAAGACCTTCAATGTGAAGCCGAAGGTGGTGAGCGGCCAACAAGCAGAGTGCGGAGGCGCCATGCTGGGCAAGATGCCCAACGTTACCTGGCCCGAAGGCACATTCATGGAGACGGTGAAGGGGTGGCAACCGGGGTGGTTCTATATCACCTAGCCGCGCGACGCCAACTGGGAGGCGGCCCCCGAATTCTGATCCGGAATCCCGATGCGGCTCACCTCCTGGCAAGAGAGGGGTCTAACCTGGGGTCCCTCGGACGAGCTGTCTCGGCTCCAAACTTGCGTCCAGAATATGATAGACAGGAAGATCAAGCTCGTCAACATGGTCCTGGTCATGCTCATTCGTCGGGTCCTTCCGTGCCAACGCCGGACATGCTATCTGTGGGAGTTCGATCCGGCCAAGCACCAGATGCTATTAGCGCTCTTCGGCATGATGCACGAATAAATCTGGAAAGTGCTCTTCAAGGCCGGCGAGACTCCACCGCCTACGACCAAAGATCGCGGGCTTAGCTTAAAACGCCAGGCTAACCCGGTAAGTTCTTTTAATGTTTTCATGGAGTAACCTCTACTAGCATATTTTGAGAGGAAGCCTTAGCTTTCCTTGCCCTGTTTTCAGGCCTAAATCAAGGTAGCAGAGGAGATTAACTGTCCGGCTCTGCTGCCCGAAGACCAAGAATTCCCATTACTAACGAGAATGTTGTTCCCTGCACCTTATGAGGTGCCGGAGAAGACGACTAAGAAGGCGGCCAAAGGGGCCAAGAAGGGCCTTCGCCAAAAAGGCGCTCCGGACGTGACGTCCGAAAGCGAGACTTCCTCTTCGTCCACTCACGACGACGACGAAGAGGAAGAAGAAAACGTCTCCCCTCCTGAAGTTGGGAGGAAGAAGAGAGCGGCCCCCAGAAATCCGGAGGTGAAAACGCCTAAGAGGGTTAGAGGCTCCCTCGTTGATAACTCAGCATGGGATGTTGATAGCAGTCCGGAGTGACCTTGCCGGACCAAGCCTCGGGTCGCCTCGTAAGTACCAGAATCCGAAAATGTCTGGCCTTCCCGGTTTGTAATATTGATATACCTTAAAACTTGTAATTCCAGTCCGACATGCGATGGCTCCCCGCGATCCTCGACAGAGGGATCGTTAGACTCAAAGGAGATAGCTAGCATGTGTCCGCCACCTGCTCATTTCGTCTCCCCCAAGGGTGACGACGAGGTGGTGTCGCAAAAGACCTTCCCCGATCGGGGGAAGTTTTTGGAGATCGTCGGGGTGGCGCCCCAGGATGATTCCTCAGTCGCCGGACACATGGGGGGAAAAGCCCCTATGGGGACTAGTGATGGGGGCCGAGTTCCCTTCGGACCTGAGCCGGATACCATTCCGGAGTTCTACGCGGCTCCGGAGTCCAGTGAATCATTTTCCCCAAAAGGAGGGAATGTGCCTGTTCTGCTGGTGACCTCTGTCCAACCAGAGGCACCGAATAATCTGCTAGAGCCGCTAGGAGGCGCCTCTATTGTGGATGACATAGCACCCTTATGGGCATGGTAATAGAGAAGGTTCAGTTCATCAAAAGCAGACTGACCGAAGCCTGCACTAGCCTTCTATCGGGCTTTGAGGTAAGTAATGAGTTTGTGGGAAGAATATCACATTATAGATAGTAGCCCCTGATGCTCTGTTTGGTGTTCGGGAAGAAAAAGCCGAACATAGGATCAAAATATCACAGGAGTCTAACATAAGTTGTCTATGTGAGTAAGCAGGTATCGCTGCAGGCTTCCACTGCTCATGTTGCGGAGGTATCCGGACTGAAGCGGAAACTGGAGCAGGCCGAGGAGGAGCTCGGCCTCATGAAGAAGCAGCTGGAGTATAGCCAAGGTATGCAGTAACCTGCAGGTACATTTTAAGAAAAAATGAATAGTCCGTCTGGACTAAGGTGTCAGAAACTTTATTAGGGGCCACGACCGAGGTGGCAGCCCTCAAGAAGGCATTAGCCGAGGCCGAGGACAAAGCGGCGAAGGAACACGCCGCGCGCGAGAAGCACGAGGCCCGGGTTGGTGAAGCGCAGCAACAATGCCAGTGCGCGATCGAGAGATTTGAGTCCTTGGAGTGTGATTGTAAGGCGCAAGAGTCCGAACTGTCAAATGCCCACCAGAGCGCATAGGATGCACGAGCCGAAGCCCAGAACGCTCTCCAGGAAATTCAGGCAGCCAAGAAGATTGCGGCGGGTAAGTCTTTCACTATGCAAAGCAAGTATGTAGAAGAAACATTCCTTGTACTTATCTGAATTTGAGTTTTCCAGGGGCGTTTACGGATCTACCGCGAAGTATATCAGATGCTGCCGAGCATTATAGAGCCGAAGAAGGGATGTTTATGGAGAAGCTATTCTGGACTCAATAATTTGGACTCAAACATCCGGTGCCCTTCAGCGACCAGCTAAAGCAGTTGGTCGAGCTGCACAGGTCGGCAGAGCTAGCCATGAAGGACCTGATAGTCTGGTTGTGGCCTGCCGAACCTATACCTAGCAGCTACTTCAGACTTGTTAACCGGCTTGTAAGTGCCCGTCCGCGGCTCGAAGCCGTGAAGCGGTCGGTCTGTATTGAAGGTGTGCGTATGGCATTTGCCCGCGTAAAGACGCATTGGGCAAAGCTAGATGCCAAGAAGCCGATGACCGAGGGGCCGCCGGAGGGCAAGGAGCATCTTCGACCCGAGCACTAATTTTATGGTGTCCTGGAGGGGTCCCGCCTTATGGCGGAGCAATGTTCGAAGGATGTCATATTCCCATGAGAACATTTGTATTATCATGTCCTATAATATGGAACAATGATGTTATGTATTATAATGCTTTCGATTTACATTTTACCTCTTGTGCGGCCGTTTATGAAATCTGAGGGTTGACCAGTCGTTTGCTTCTTCCCCCACGTAGATAGTACGGGGGTGTTCGGGATAAATCTAAACACTCTTTACTCCACATTCTGGTCCTTAAAGGAGGTGTTAAGCGCAACGGACAAGGCAATCAGACTATGCTACCTTTACCGCCCTCACTTAGCCATAGGAGTTTGACAATTAAGAAAGTTGGCAAAGCCCCTGGTGTTCGGAAGGCCGAACTAGGTGAGGGAGTACTGAGTTAAGGGGTATCCGGACAGCCGGACTGTGTACAACGTCCGGACTATTGAAGCATGAAGATTCAAGACTCAAAACTTCGGCCCGTGTCCGGATGGGACTTTCCTTGGCGTGGAAGGCAAGCTTGGCGATCCAGATATTATATTTCCTTCCTTGTAACCGACTCCATGTAAACCCTAGCCCTCTCCGGTGTCTATATAAACCGAAGAGGTTGGTCCTTAGAAGGCCGATCACAATTACAATCATACCATCATAGGCTAGCTCTTAGGTTTTAGCCTCTACGATCTCGTGGTAGATCTACTCTTGTACTACCCATATCATCAATATTAATCAAACAGGAAGTAGGGTTTTACCTCCATCGAGACGGCCCGAACCTGGGTAAACATCTGTGTCCCTTGCTTCATGTTACCATCAGCCTTGACGCACAGATCGGGACCCCTTACCCGAGATCCGCCGGTTTTGACACCGACATTGGTGCTTTCATTGAGATTTCCTCTGTGGCGTCGTCACAAGGTTCGATGGCTCGTCTCATTGTCAAGGATGACATTACCTCGGAGGGGGCTCTGGCTGTAGGCCAGACACTCCGGCTCGGCGGTTTCATCATGACCGCCCCATCGGCGATGGGGCCGACGATGACTTCTCGGGTCATCAATCATAACCTTCACGTCAGTTTTGAACTTGCCGAACTGATAGATCCAATGGAGCTCTCCTCCCTTAACAAACTCTTGGATCGCATCGCCGCTCTGGGAGTCGCCACAGACTACGACCGGGTTGGGCTTAAACCCGACCAAAGGGACATCAGATCCCCGCCGGTCACCCATGAGATGGCGATAATGGAGGAACCACACGCGGATTGCCCCTCAACTTTGAGGACAAGCCATGTTCAGATCACCGAACCCGTTGAGCCAAAGACCCTCTCAAAGGAAAACCTGACCCAGGTCCCGGACTTAGAGTCGGGCGGCGGGCCGATAAAATTGGGCACTCCGGATTCCGGGCTGTTGAGCTCGGGACCCCCCGCGCCCTCGGGCGTTAGATCGGATCAAAATCCGAACTCCGAACTGGACCCAAACAGTCTCTCCCGCATCAGGCAAGAGCCCCAGGAAATCGTACATCATTACTAGGCCAGATTCCTCCCTGCGCTTAACAAGGTCAGGGGCTTCCACGAAGAGAACTTGGTCTCACTTTTCTGCAAAAGCTGCATGGACGAGGCACTCCTCAATGCTATAAGCCGCCGCGACATAGTGCGCTTCACGGACTTGGCAACCATAGTACAAAAGTACTGTGCGATGGAGAGCGCTTGGAAGACCCAAACAGATTTTTGGGATAGTACTGCCCTCACCAAGACCTTTGTCCGAACTAAACGGGCGAACTCTCATAAGTCGCCCGACACAACCCCCAAAAAACCAAAGCCCACCCCAGGGCGGGGATCCGTATTGGAAGAATGGCTCGATGGGCCATGTAAGCTCCACAGTACTCCGGATACAACACCTACTCATAGCCTTAAGGCATGTTGGATACTCCGACAAGTGGTGAAAAGTGGCGAGGATCTTCTTGAGGGCCGTAAATCGGAATAACCTCCTGCCGGCGAACACAATACGGTACTGATAGTTTTCGAGACTTTTGCCTCAAACAACAGGCGCAAGCGGGCTCGCCAAAGCTCCGCTCAAATTTACCGTGTGGCGAAAATAAACCCTTGGAACGACACTGCAATAACCTTTAATGCCAGTGACGAACCTCAATTCCGGGCTGTCCGGGCACCAGCCACTCTGGTCCTTAGTCCAATCGTAGATGGATTTCGGCTCACTAAAGTACTCATGGACGGCGGAAGCAGGTTAAATCTGATTTATGAAGAGACGCTCAGCAAGATGGAGACTGATAGAAGCCGCATTGAGCAAAGCGGCACGACCTTCAGGGGAATCATCCCTACTCGGGAAGGGCGATGCGCGGGAAAAATCACACTCGATGTGGTATTCGGCACCCCAGGTAATTACACGTCCGAAGAAATCACATTCCAAGTGGCCCCTTTCAGCAGCGGATACCACGCCCTTCTAGGGCGGGACGCGTTTGCCAGCTTTCAAGCTATACCCCATTAAGGGTACATGAAGCTTAAAATGCCCGGGCCCAATGGAATCATCACTCTAGTCAGTGATCCGAACGTCGCACTTCGCGCCGAAAACAAAATTGCAGCACTAGCCCTGGAGGCATTATCCAAGGCCCTAGCAGCCGAAGAATTAACAGCACTACGGGCCACCGTGGACAGGGACGACGTAATACTCGACAAACGACCCAAGTCCACCTCATTCAAACCTGCAGACGAGATAGTCAAATTCCAGGTCCACCCAACGGACCCCACGAAGACAGCTTCCATCGGGACACAGCTGAGCCCCGCGATTGACGCCGCACTACGAGATTTCCTACGCGAGAATTGGGACATTTTCGCCTGGCACCCATCGGACATGCCAGGCATCCCACGCAGACTGGCCGAACACAGCCTCAATATTCTAAAAGGATACAAACCAGTCAAGCAGACCCTAAGGCGGTTCTCAGAGCCCAAACGACAGGCAATGGGGGAAGAGTTAGCCAAGCTACTCGAGGCCGGATTTATCAGAGATATCAAACATCCGGATTGGCTGGAAAATTTGGTGATGGTGCCAAAGAAGGATAAATCCTGGCGCCTATGCGTCGATTTCAAAGACCTCAACAAGGCTTGCCCCAAGGATCCCTTTCCCCTCCCTCGCATCGATCAAATCATCGATGCCACAGCTTGACATGACTCGTTGTGTTTCCTCGACGCATATTCTGGATACCATCAAATAAAGATGGCAGAGTCTGACCAAGCTGCAACAGCTTTCATAACGCCATATGGCCCTTTCTGCTTCAACACTATGCCTTTCGGGCTCAAGAACGCTGGTGCAACCTACCAACGCATGATTCAAACATGCCTGGAAAAGCAAATCGGCAAAACAGAGGAGGCATACGTGGACGACGTGGTCATAAAAACAAGACACGTTGAAACCCTAATAGACGACTTGAGGCTTACATTCGACAATCTCCGGGCATACGACATCAAGCTGAATCTGGAAAAATGCGTCTTTGGTGTCCCCTCGGGGAAGCTTCTCGGCTTCATCGTTTCCAACAGAGGAATTGAAGCGAATCCGGCAAAGATCCGAGCTCTGTCACAGTTGGCTATAGAAACAGACCTCAAGCACATCTAAAAACTAGCGGGATGCATGGCTGCTCTGAGTCGCTTTATCTCCAGGTTAAGAGAAAAGGCACTACCGCTTTATCGCCTTCTTCGGTGCACCGAACACTTCGTATGGACGGATGCAGCCGCGGCCGGACTGGACGAAATAAAGACCCTATTGGCCAGTAATCCAGTATTAACAGCGCCGAATATCGACGAACCTATGCTGTTGTACATAGCTGCAACGCATCAAGTCGTAAGCGCAGTGCTCGTCGTTGAACGAGAGGCCGACGAATACAAATACGCGCTCCAGAAGCCGGTCTACTACGTGTCCACGGTCCTAACCCCATGCAAATCCTGGTGCCCACACTATCAAAGAATAGCATACGTGGTGTTCATGGCGTCCCGAAAGCTACAACACTACTTGCAAGAGTGTTCGATTACAGTGGCCTCCGAAGTACCACTCAGTGACATAATAAATAACCGCGATGCTACGGGCCGGATTGCCAAGTGGGCCATTGAGCTCCTTCCGTTCTACATAACATACAAACCACGGCAGGCAATCAAGTCGCAAGTGTTGGTTGACTTCGTCGCCGAATGGATAGAAGCCGAACTCCCTAAAGAGTACGGCGCATACTCAAACTGGATCATGCACTTCGACGGCTCTAAAATGCTGGCCGGATTGGGAGCAGGGGTAGTCCTGACATCTCCCACCGGCAACACGGTCTAGTACGTCCTCCAAATATTATACACAGACTCCAACAATGCAGCCGAATACGAGGCTCTGTTGCACGGTCTTCGGATGGCAGTCTCTATGGGCATTCAACGCCTAGAAGTACGCGGGGACTCAAACCTTACAATATCACAGATAAACGGAGATTTCAACGCCAAGGACCCGAAAATGGCGGCCTACCGTAATGCCGTCCTCAAAATGTCAGCTCGATTCAAGGGGCTAGAATTCCACCATGTGGCTCGAGAAAACAATCAAGCGGCGGATGTCCTCGCTCGCATCGGCGCTAAACGCGACCCTGTCCCACCTAATATATTCTTGGAACGGCTGTCCAAGCCATCTGTTGTATGGGAAGGGGAGTCCGGCAATACCAGCACGGATCCGAATACATCCCCAGATTCCGAACCATCAGACATAGTCGGAGGTTGTACCCCCGAAATAACGTTGGCTGTAATCGCCCCGTGGACCGAGCCCTTATTGGCCTACCTCAATAGGCAGGAGCTCCCCGAAGACCAAAATGAAGCACGCTGCATTGTTCAGCGTTCTAAAGCTTACAAGGTCTACAAAGGGGAACTCTACAAGAAAAGCGCTACCGGAGTACTACAAAGATGCATCTTCGAAGAGGAAGGGCGGCAGCTCTTGGCTGAAATCCATGCCGGCCTGGGCGGGCACCACGCCGTGGCTCGGGCATTAGTCAGCAAGGCCTCCCGTACATGCTTCTATTGGCCGACGGCCCGAGCAGACGCACAAGACCTTGTTCAACATTGCATCGGTTGCCAGCTTTTGCCAATCAGAGTCATATGCCCCCTACCGCTCTCCAAACAATCCCCATAACTTGGCCCTTTGCGGTCTGGGGGATGGATATGGTTGTACCTCTTAAAGGGGGAAGCCATAAGAAGAAATACTTATTGGTCATGGTGGAAAAATTCACCAAATGGATAGAAGATAAACCAGTCAAAACGGCTGAATTCGGACCAGTAATAGACTTCATATTTGGGGTCGTACACCGATACGGTGTCCCCCACAGCATCATCACTGATAATGGCTCAAATTTCACAGCAGACGAAGTGAAAACTTGGTGTGCAAACATGGGCATCAAGCTCGATTATGCTTCCGTCTACGACCCACAAACTAACCGCCAGGTAGAGCGGGCAAATGGTCTTATTATGAGCGGCGTCAAACCCAGGCTACTGCGATCCTTGACAGAGTCGGATACGCACTGGGTGGAGGAGCTCGACTCCGTACTCTGGGGGCTATGGACCACGCCAAATCGCACCACCGGATACACACCATTTTTATGGTGTACGGCGCGGAAGCAGTATTACCTTGCGACATAATACATGATTCGCCACGCGTACGCATGTATGAAGAGAAGTAAGCCGAGTTAGATCGGCAGGATAATTTGGATGCCGTGGAGGAGGAGCGCGATGTCGCAAAAGCCCGTTCCGCATTCTATCAGCAGCAGGCTCGACAATACCAAAGCAGAGAAGTGCGGGCCAAAACTTACAATACTGGCGAGCTCGTTCTACGACTATCGGAGAAGAAGAAGGACAAACTCAAACCCAAGTGGGAGGGTCCCTTCGTCATTGACAAAGTTTTCACCGGAGGAGCGTACCGCTTATGCAATGCATCCGATAACAGGCTCGAGCCGAACCCATGGAACGCGGCAAGACTACGAAGATTCTACGCCTAACACCGAACACAGTGTTCGTCTCCTAACCCCTCCCTTTTAATTAAGCTTCATCCCCTTTTCCTTTCTCGACCTTTTTCTCTCGTCACACAAAGTATTCAATACAATGCGGATTTCCGGATCACTCCGTCCGCACTAAGTGTGTAAGCAATACCTGGGGGCTTCCTATACGGATGCTAAAAATGATTACTTACATGGCTTTTCGCCCGTCGCATGTCCATTCTTTTTCCATATGTGCCTTTTCTTCACCATTATATGCATCGATATGACTTAAGATGTTGCCAAGCTGGGTTGCCTGGCTCTTGTATTTATGCCCTACGTTCCCGTTAATTCGGCTAGGGCATAAGGGGAGCACCTCTTCGATTGTTACTGCCGGTTCAGCCGGATGTGTACCTCAGACTGCGTGAAGCCGAAGCTAGCTTCCTTAAGAGAATATTCGGTCGGTGAACAAAAGATGTATTCGTTTACCATAACATAAAACCCCAGAAGTCTTGTACCCTGCGCCATCGTTCGCTATCCGGACATGCACATCGCCGCATGCGTACCCAGGGAAAGGAACCCCTAACGGAACTATTCTCTCTTGAAGATGTTTCTTACTATCCATGTAATATAACATAACTAGTTGGTACTTGTCTGTTCAAGCACTTATGACTCCTACGGCTCGTTTCCACGCATACCCCGGTTTTGTATAGCTGAGCGGGTATTCGAACACACCCCGGACTATAGGATCCGGGGGCTGAAGCGAAAAGGTCCGCCATGACAAATGATTTTAATCCGGCTAGGGGCTAATCCTGCCCATTAAATTACACAATTATTTGGACTGATTACATTCCTCTTCTATACCGTCCAACAAGCTATCTAGCTTACAATCCTGTTGAGAATACTTAGCGGCTAACGCTACCTGGTCATACACCAGACTAACGGGAATTTCTTGTCCATCGGGCCCCGCCGGTCCCACTTCGGCCATATGGTTCGGGTCCAGCTTGGTGTAGCGTGTCTTCACCATTGCCTGTGCTTCTCTTGCTCCTTGCCGGCATGCTGATATCTTCCATAGACGGAAGCGCCCATCGGGCTCCTTGAAGCAGGTCCGCAGTTCCCCATGCCATTCGGCAAGAGGGCTTGATGGCCGCAAAGCCTGAGCAACACCCTGCATCACTTGCCGAGCTCGCTCGTGCAGTCGCGAAAGGTCTTGCAGTAAATCATTTGTAGATGAGGGCATCTCCTCCTCGGGGCAACCCATTAACATTCCTGCAAGCAAAATTCTTTCAATATACTTCCTCGCCGAACTGTACAACAGTTCGTCTAGGCACTTACTGTAAATGCCGCGTCGAAGCCTCTCGTTCTCCTTCATGGAGTCCGCCAGCTGAGCACGAAGATCTTTTAACTCCACGTCCAGCTGGACTTTGGCATCTTGAAGATCGTTCTTCTCCCGCCTGACTCGCGTAAGAATGCGCTCGCCAGCCTCTAGCTGCTTTTTGAGATGCGATGCGTCCTCCGCTACGCCTTGCGGATTCACCCCGGGATCGTCTGCAGAATTTTCTGTTAGACTTGTCATATTATCAATTTACTAACTGATGCATCTTCGCACAATTGTGGTAATTGTTACCAGATGAGGGCCCTTGGGGTTCCTCTAACTTGGCAACTGCGGCCCTTAGTTCGGCCTTGTTGTCCTCCAGCCCCCGAAACAGTTGCTCGTTCTTCTCTACAAGGACCTGCACATAAATTGATCCTTAAAACTGTTGTTTCAACCGTTTCAAGTCTCAGGGGCTACTGCTATACATACTTATCAAAATTTCTCACCCGTATGTCTTTGGTATACTGGTTTGTCGCTCGGGCAAGCCCGCCCCGAGCAGCTTGGACGTATGCGTCCGCCGAATTGAAGGCATTAAACGCCTCTTTGGAAAAGATGTTGTTCCGAAGCACGGCCCGTCGGCGCCTGTGATTCATGGCGCTCTCTACTTCGGAATTCGTGGCTGAGAGCATGTCCGCACTCTCTGTTTGAGAGCTATGCGGTGCTGGCCCCATGTCCGCCTCCGCCCCTGAAGCTGGTTCTGCAACCCGGCTAGTGGAGGCATGATTGGTAGGGTCTCCGGATATAGTCCGGTTATTCTTCTTCCTGCCAGACACAAAGGGCGCTGTCACATTTTAAATTCTATATTTACAGGGCAGGTTATTGTTTTACCTCTTTAGCGGTGTGTCAACCCTCACCGCCTTCCTCTTGAGCCTGCCCGATCTAGGCGCCCGTGGTTGACGAGTCCCTAGGGGCTCGGCCCCTCGCTCAAGTCGTTGTTTCTGCAAATAGAACGATGCCTCAAAGGTAAATTATAACACCTGGGGGGAGTCCTCTTCGAAGGACAGAGCTTTCTAGTTCGGCTTACACACGAAGAGGGGAGCAGTCCAGTAGTAGTCGGTCAGAACGGCCACTTGGGCGCCATCCCACCGCCTGATAAAATACCCCGTTGATAAGCTCCACAGTGATATCCGGATCCACTTTAAGTCCCGGATCTAGGGCCCTTCCAGGGTCCTCTGGTTGCGGGGAAGGGCTGAAGATTCGTTCTACGCCCCTCCTTAATTCCTGCCTAGAAGCATTGATGCAAGTAATCTTAGCAGAAGAACGCTACAGCAAAGCGGGGAAAAAAGAATGCTAACTCACCCACGCTGGGGGGTTGTACATGGAGAATCCTTCCCGCGTTTTTATGCGAAGGAATTCCTTCTCTTACCCCTTGTACAGATCGGAAAATATCCTTGCCAGAGCGGCAGCGGAGTCCGGACCTTTACGGCCGTATCGGGAGGCGTCGTCCTCCCCGTTGAAATGCCACATGGGCTTCCCCCGATATTGGAGCGGTTGCACTCCCCGTCTTATGCATATCGCCATAACCACAACTATTGTCAGTCCGGATTTGGCCAGTAACTCTATCCTGTCCATCAGGAGGAGTATTTCCCTTGTGTCCTCTTCTTGAGGGCCCCGGGGGCGCCAGCTTAGGCGTGCCCTTGGCGGGGCGTAGCTGAAATTGCGGAGACCTGTCCGGACTGGATCCGGAAGGGGGACGTCGTTTATATAGAACCACTCTGAAGGCAAGGTTTCTAGTGCCTTCTTGGGAGTGCCAGACAGGTATCCGGTCTCGGCAATGCACCATACTTCGGCCCCGCCCACTTGGCATAGGGACTCCCCCTGGGTGCGGGGGACGAGGCAGAACAACTTCTGCCATAATCCGAAGTGTGGTTTGCAGCCTAGAAACAGCTCACACAGGGCAATGTACCCCGCTATGTGCAGAATAGAGCCGGGGGTAAGATCGTGTAACTGGAGGCCGTAGAACTCCAGGAGCCCGCGAAGAAACGGGTGGATAGGGAATCCGACGCCCCTCAGCAGATGAGGGATCAGACATATATGCTCCTCCGGAGATGGGTTAGGAGATCCCTCAGCCTGGTCTTCTCCGTCGTAAGTGCCTATTCCAGCTCGGACGGAGACCATGAACGCCAGTGGGAGAAACCCTTGGGTTTGTAAGTTCGTCAAACGGCTATGAGGAACTGAACACTCTCCCCAATCCCCTGACTTGGAATGAGAAGGGCAAGCAGAAGAGCTGCGACGGCCGGCCATGTTGGAATGGCTTTTTGCGGAGCGCTCTGTTGGATGCTGGCTTTGGGAGGGAGAGTGAGGTTTAGATCTGAGAATCCCCGTCCCTTCAAATAGACGGTTCACCCGGAAGATTGAGGGTGGCAAACGCAAAAAATGCCTCGATCCCTCGCATTCGCTGGACACATGGACATGGTCATTACTGAGGCACTGAAGCTGAGGAGCACAACATTGATTGGAGGTCGGACACTATTCGACGTAACAAGCACTTTGGAGTATTCGGAGGAGGAACCCTGCCTGCAATGCCGAAGACAAGACTGCGCGCTGAACTCATCGTCATTGAAGCCTGGTTCAGGGGCTACTGAGCGAGTCCTGTATTAAGGGGTATCCGGACAGCCGGACTGTGTACAACGTCCGGACTATTGAAGCATGAAGGTTCAAGACTCAAGACTTCGGCCCGTGTCCGGATGGGACTTTCCTTGGCGTGCAAGGCAAGCTTGGCGATACGGATATTATATTTCTTTCCTTGTAACCGACTCCATGTAAACCCTAGCCCTCCCCGGTGTCTATATAAACCGGAGAGGTTGGTCCTTAGAAGGCCGATCACAATTACAATCATACCATCATAGGCTATCTCTTAGGGTTTAGCCTCTACGATCTCGTGGTAGATCTACTCTTGTACTACCCATATCATCAATATTAAATCAAGCAGGAAGTAGGGGTTTACCTCCATCGAGAGGGCCCGAACCTGGGTAAACATCTATGTCCCTTGCTTCCTGTTACCATCAGCCTTGACGCACAGATCGGGACCCCCTACCCGAGATCCGCTGGTTTTGACACCGACACTAGGGGCATTGTACATGCCTAATCGAAGGAACCGATTGTTTGCAAGAAGCAGAAAAAATCTCTAACAATTTGGAACCTCTCGAACAGCTGACCAGCTCTCGCTGCATCATGACAGTCAGTTTTCGGCTTTCTCTACTGAGGTGCTCGTCCGGAAGAACCGGGACACAATCACAGTAGTTCTCCCTTTACTACCCTAGCCTATATAGAGGAACGTAAGGTAGTAAGCACAGGAGCCGGGCAACCCAACTATTGACCAAAGACATGATTCAGAGCCGATGCATATAATGCTATAAGTTCGGGATGCCGAACTATACTGGAAAAGTGTTCGGACTTTTATTGCTGTAATGCGGGGTGTAATGAAGCCCCTATCATAGTGATACGTACCATGGTGTACGTGTGCAATAAGTAATATATACAAGGGTGACGAAACAGGAAAATTAAGTAATGATGCCACCATTTATTCACCATTGTGATGTAATTAGTATGTCGAGGCGTACTTTGTCCAAGTAATGCGATAAGCAAGTAAAGCTATTTACTATGCAGCAACCAAGGGCGAGCTGTGTGCGGGTATGTAAAACAAGTATGGCAATCATTTAGTAGAAACCACCTGGGGATTCCCTTGTATGCCAGAGCTCCTTGCCTCCTTGGTGTGTTCTGCAAGCGGGTCGTCCGCATAGACCTTGAAAAGAGAAAAAAAAACCGTAATAAAAAAGAAAAAGTAAAGGCGTGCGAATCCCAGGGTCAGTCAAACCGCACTGTGGATCGTGAGCGAGTTTTGCCTCCGTCAGTACCCATGGGGTCTTGAGTGCGTAGTTATGTACGCCCGGTATGGATGCCATTTCCTCATCGGGGTTGGGACGGAGGCCGGATTTACTAATTCAGCTCTTGATGAACCGAGCTGCCCTGATGCAGTGTAGTACGGACCTTCTTAACAATGTCCAGGGGCTTAGCGACCGGATTATGGTGCCGCTTGAGAAGGCCGCTCTGTACTTATGCTGCTAGGGCTGCGGTATGCTCCTCTATGCGGAGGGAACATTCCATGTTACCATTTACTGTAATGACGCCGCATGGACCGGGCATCTTGAGCTTGAGATAAGCATAATGTGGCACCGCGTTGAATCTAGCAAACGCGGTTCGTACGAGCAGTGCGTGGTAGCCGCTGCGGAAGGGGACGACATCGAAGATTAGCTCTTCGTTTCAGAAGTTGTCCGGGGAACCGAAGATCACCTCCAGCCTGATTGAGCCCGTACAACAGGCCTCTACGCCTTATATAACTCCTTTAGAAGGTAGTTATCGTGGGCTTGATTCGTGAGGGATTAATGCCCATTTTGTGTACTGTATCCTGATAGAGCAGGTTGAGGCTGCTACCACCGTCCATTAGGACTCGTGTCATGTGAAATCCGTCGATGATTGGGTCAAGTACCAATGCGGCCGAACCGCCATGACGTATGCTAGTTGGATGATCACGACTATCAAAGGTGATCGAGAATGACGACCATGGGTTGAATTTTGGGGCGACTGGCTCTGCCGCATAAGCGTCCCTGAGTGCGCGCTTGCGCTCCCTTTTGGGGATGTGTGTAGCATATACCATGTTCACCGTTTTGACATGAGGTGGGAATTTCTTCTGCCCCCCAGTGTTCAGCTGCCGGGGCTCCTTGTCATCGTCCTCACTCCGCGATTCCCTTTCGTTGTTTCTGCTATTTATTTTGCTTGCTTGCTTAAAGACTCGGCAATCTCTGTTAGTACGGTTGGATGGTTTGTCTAGCGTGCCATGTATCTGGCATGGACGATCGAGTATGCGGTCCAAGCTGGATGGTCCTCCGCCGTTCCTTTTATAGGGCTTCTTTTGCTGGCCGGACTTGCAGCCACTGAATCTGTCGTGAACCGTAGTGTCCTCTGTGTTATCGCCATTGCTTTAGCGTTTGTGTCTGTTGCGCCGGAGCTTGCCGGTGCTGATTTTGGCCTCGGAGGGGCCTGCTTCGTTGGCTGTGTTTGTACTGTGAGCCAGCCAACTATCCTCTCCCGCGCAAAAGTGGGTCATAAGTGTCGTGAGGGCTGCCATGGACCTCGGCTTTTCTTGGCCGAGGTGGCGGCCTAGCCATTCGTCACGGATGCTGTGTTTAAAGGCCGCTAGGGCTTCGGCATCCGGACAGTCAATGATCTGGTTCTTTTTGGTTAGGAACCTAGTCCAGAATTTTCTGGCTGATCTCCAGGTTGTTGAACTATGTGGCTTAAGTCATCGACATCGAGTGGCCGGACATATGTACCTTGGAAGTTGTCAAGGAAGGCTTCTTTCAGGTCCTCCCAGCTGCCAATGGAATTTTTAGGCAGGCTATTTAGCCAGTGTCGAGCTGGCCCTTTGAGCTTTAGTGGGAGGTATTTGATGGCGTGGTGGTCGTCTCCACGGGCCACGTGGATGTGGAGAATAAAGTCCTCAATCCATACTGCGGGATCGGTCGTTCTGTCGTATGATTCAATATTGACGGGCTTGAACCCCTCTGGGAATTCGTGGTCCAGCACCTCATCTGTGAAGCGAAAAGGCTGTGCAGCGCCTCTATATCGGGCCGCGTCACGGCGCACCTCCGATGAAGTCCATCTATGGTTATCAGCCCGGGTGTGACTAGGTTTCTCACGTCTGAATAGGTAGCCGTCATCCCGATTCTGGAAGTGTCCTCGCGGTCCGTAGATTGATCTAGTGTGTCCTGCTCTACTGTCCAGGTCCTGCCGAAGGTCGTATGTATGGTCCCGAGCTGTTCTGTCCTTGTTTTTGCAAGGCGGTGGGCGGGCTGTTGTTCGGCATGAGTTGTGCTTTTATCCCGACTGCGGGGTGGTCGGTCCGCCGCACTATCCCGGCCGCGTGGTGGTTGGTCCGCATTGCGTGAGGGAAGTATGGGATCTGGTGCCTCCTCATCGAACCGAGGTAGCAGTCTGCGCTTTTGGTAACTCTTGGTTGGGCGCTTGAGGCCATATTCTTCGGCTGCCAGGACATCTGTCCACCTGTCAATGAGAAGGTCTTGATCAGCATGGAGCTGCTGCTGCTTCTTCTTCAGGCTTCTCGCGGTGGCTATGAGCTGGCGTTTGAAGCACTCCTGCTCGAGGGGTGCCTCAGGCACAATGAAGTCCTCATTGCCAAGGCTCTCATCATCCCCGGAGACTGGACGATAACTGTCATCATCTGGTTCATTGGGCATGGCTTGTTTATCAGGGTTATCTTGCCCGTTGTCATGTTCCTCCTGTTCGGATGCAGCCCCGACACGGTCTTCATTGTTTTCAGGGTCGCCCGGAGTACTATTTTCTCCGGTGCCAGTGTTTCCATATTTTGAGCGATGAGGCTTAGAACGGCGTTTGGGGCGCCAACGCTTGGACTGTGTCTCAGAAGGTTTATTCGCAACTAGATCTTGTTTCTCATCGTCGCTAGCTTTTTTAGGTGTATCGACCATGTACACATCGTACGAAGAGGTGGCCGTCCAACGTCTAGTGAATGGCGGGTATTGGCCTTTCTCCTTGTCAACATCATCATCCATACCGTCGATTTCTTCGGAGCCATAACCAAGCACGTCGGTTAAGTCATCGAAAGTGGCTATGAAGTGGGTGGCGGGTGGGAAGCAAAATTCCCCATCATCCACCTCTAGCGCGAACCGAACATAGTTCGGCTGCGAGTCCTTCTCCAAGGACAATTTCGTTAAAGAGTTCAGCACATCGCCCAAAGGTGAGTGCTGGAAAAGGTCTGCAGCGCTGTATTCGAAGATCGATAACTGATCTAACTTGGTGCCCATGGGCGTACACGGTCCGGAACTTATATCCGGAGACAAGTCCGAAGTTCCGTTGACGCAAATATTGCAGGTGTTGAGTCCGTGTGTGGCTCCAACACCGCGGACTCTATGGCTTTGGATAGCACGATCTGCTCTGGTTCTAAGGCCGTTACAGCAACAGGAACCATCTCCTGGATGTGATCCGATGACAGATTTAAGTCATGTTCATCGGAGCAAGGGGGAGCGATCGCCGCGGTCTCAAATCCATTGAAGATCAAGTCTCCACGGATATCCACAACGTAGTTCAAGCTTCCAAATCTGACTTGATGGCCAGGGGCGTAGCTATCGACCTGCTCTAGATGGCCAAGACCCAAAAATCTGTCCTAGGAGGAAGGTTCCTCCTTGGATAGCGTTATTATCGATGATTGAAGGGGCCATCAAACCTTTTGTCGACGGCATAGTGGAACTCTCAATGAAAGCAACAATGTCGGTGTCAAAACTGGCGGATCTCGGCTAGGGGGTCCCGAATTATGCGTCTAGGATCGATGGGAACAGGAGACGGGGGACACGATGTTTACCTAGGTTCGGGCCCTCTCTATGGAGGTAATACCCTTCTTCCTTCTTGATTCATCTTGACGAATATGAGTATTACAAGAGTTGATCTACCACGAGATCGTAATGGCCAAACCATAAAAATCTAGCCTGGTATGACTATGGTAATGAGTATCTCTCCTTTCCGGACTAACCCCTCCGGTTTATATAGACACCGGGGGGATCTAGGGTTTACATAGAGTCGGTTACACAAGAAGGAATCTTCATAATCGGTCGCCAAGCTTGCCTTCCACGCCAAGTAGAGTCCAATCCCGGACATGGGTACAGTCTTCGGCCTTCATATCTTCGCAGCCCATCATTCCGGCCCAATAGATAACAGGCCGGACGCCTGAGGAACCCTTAGTCCAGGACTCCCTCACCTCCTTTTATAGATCAAGGGGGTCAACACAATGGCAAATCAGTCATTGTGTACTGATTAGATAGAAAATAGTGCTATCATACCTAACTCTGCAGACAGGGCAGAGTGCATTAAATGCGCTGCTTAGTGTCGCGGGAAACCACGGCCACATGTGGGACCACGAGGTCCCTTGCTGGTTTGGCTGGGGGCGACACGTTGCGCAAAGAGCAGACGGGCGTGGTGCAGAACGACAGAGATCGCACACGCAATTTACCCAGGTTTGGCCACCGTGAGGCGTAAAACCCTACTCCTACTTTGGTGAATTGATGGTGGAAAAGGTGGTGGCCAGCGTAGTACACTTGCCCAGCATGGATTGCCTTGGGGCAGTAGCGACTACGCGCATATGGGGGTGTGAGTTATCGAATGTTCCAACCCTTTCTATGGTTGCCATGGGCCTCCTCTTATAGATCAAGGGGCAACCACAGTGGCAAAGTAGTCATTATGCACTGATAATATAGCAAACAGTGCTATCATACCTAACTAAGCAGGCTGACAAGGCGCATTAAATGCACCGCTTAACGTCACATCGTTGGTTGCCCGGCAAGGCTTGCCGGGCTATCTTGCCGGCTCCGCAGCTGTTCTCTTGACACGTCGCAGGAAGGGTGTCATATGTGGGTTTCTCCTGAAGGAAATGGCTTCCATGTGGCGAATGCCTGCCACTTAATCACTTTGCGGCTTGAAACCGCACTGATGGACGACGCGGGTCGTGGTGGAGTGGTTGGTGAGGTGGATCTGCCTCTGTGATCCTGGGCAAGCCCTGTCGGGGAGTCTCGGTTGTCTGCTTCTGGAGGTGACCTCACCCCTTGCCGGACTCGCCTGCCCGGCAAGGGAGGCTTTTCCCTTGACAATATCCAGCTTCCTTGGTTCGTTCTTGGCCTCTCTGATCTACATGTTGGTCCCTTGAATCTCTTGGGTCCTTGTACTCTGACTTGGCTGGTGCTTCAATCTTGTTCTTGTGCCTGTGCACAGTCTAGACAATAGACCCAGGGTTTGTTGCACTGATAGAAGCCCCCCGGGCTTGCCCCGAACAGACTTCCGAGCATCGTCGTGGTAGGGCCTAATAAGTGCATAGGAGAGGGTTGCTACAGAGGCTGGTCTCTTGAGGTCTTCTTCACTTCCTCATTAGCGTTGATTCCGGGCCAGTTTCCGGTTTCTCCGCTCGTCGTGCGCAACATTTTGGAGGAACTTTGATCGTGGCTTGTGGATTCTTCTCGCCCGACGATCACGGGGAAGAAACTGCCATCCCCCTTGCCCTCCTATTTTGCACGTACCTGCCACGTGTTCCGCATGCATTGGGCATTGTAGGTGGTGGATGCGGAGGGCACAGGGAGGAGTGCCATGGCTGAAAACCGAGCGCTCATGGTTGGACCAGAGGGTCAGCCTCAATTCTCAGAGTCACAGAGGGTGCAGAGAGGCCATATTGGAGGAGCGGGGCGGCCATTTCCCGTATGAGGAGCCAGCCCCTGCCCCGTTTCCCTATAAAAAAGGGGCAGGAGTGGCGCTTCTCTGCACACACTTCTCCTTCTTATTCTTCGCAACCCTCCCCTTCTAGCCATGGTGAGATGGCGAGGGTGCGGTGGTGTCTCGGCGGCAGCGACGAGGGCTTCTGCTCGACAACGTGTCCCTTCTACCCCTGATCCGAAGGTGGCGGAACCGGCCGCAGGGAGAGGAGGAAGGGGACGAGGTCACGGTCTCCGCGGCGCTCGGGGAGGAAGAGGGTGGGGCGGTGCCTTGGTGGCGCCTCCACCGCTGGTTCCTCCTCCGATGGAAGGCCACGTCGGTGACCAACCTCAGGAGTTCATCATCATGCTGTACAAGCCCTTGTGTGGTCATCTTCGCCTCCCAACTCCCTTCGTGTGAGAGATGGAACTCGAGCAACCACGCGCTCTGCGACTGCACATTAGGGGTTGTGGGAATGGAGGTATGAGGGTCGATGTCGACTTCCTTGCCCCACATCTGATGTACCTTCGTCGTGGCTGGAAGATCTTTGCTCGTGTCCAGGGCTTCTCGGAGGGGCACATTCTCCAGTTCAAATTAATGGAGAACGGCCTGCTCCCCGTCAAGAACTTCGGGCACTCGGGAGGTCGCTTAGGGTGCTGCGCAAAGACCTCAACCGACGACGAAAGCTCCTCCCCGAGCGAAAGCGACGAGGAGGACAATGACGGTGATGATGATGGCGGCGGGTGGGGGAGCGATGACTTTGACTCCGGCTGATCGTCTCCCGCACCATCATCATCAGGCGGCAACACCACCATCATCAGGCGGCAACACCACCATCATCTGCATCTGCGTCTCCTCCCCGGCAATGTGGTTTGCTGGGGAGTTGGATGGAGAGGCGCGGATGGTCTTCCCAGGCTCCTCCAGCAGTCTTCCAGCTGGACACCAGCAGGCTTCCTCTCGGTTTGCAGCTCTGTTAGCCCTGCCGAGTCCTGCTGGCCCTGCTGACGGTGGTTGACTAGGTCACCTTCCACCTTGCTCTCCATCGAGGTGTCCCCTCGCGCTCTCGTTCCCACCGGGCTACCTCTCCTGGAGCCCGATGGGGCGGGCTGGGCACCCGCCCAGGCGCTCCTTTTGCCCTCCTCATCTTCGGCAGCCATGCCTAGGAGGAGAGGGACAAGAAAGGACAATACGGAGCATTTATCTTTTTTCAATCTTAAATCTGTAGGCAATCACCAAATTTTAATTCAAATAATGTAATCTCTCGTGTTTGTTTTTGTCTTCGGTAGTGCTTGTACTTGTAGGAACCCGTGCATGTGTATGTCCATGTAGAGGTGATATGCCTCTTTAATATAAATAAATGATTTTTTCCCCGGCAGGCTATCCTGCCAGTACCTTTCTTGTCTGCTAGAGAGCGCGTCTGCCGGGGGTCAGATAGAGGGACCAGCCCCCCGCCAACTCCTCTTTACCAAAGGCCACTGAGACCATCCTGACCGAAGAGACGCTCGAGTCACGCATGGGATCACCTAAGTCATAAAAGGGGTGGCGAGGTTTTCTAATGCATAAGTTATAGCTGAAAGAACACTAACGGGAAGGAGGTAGAACTTATCTATTTGGCTTGCTGGGGATCATAGTACCGGGCAATCTTCTCAACTCCTTGTCGAACCCAAGTTCACGACAGGAACCGGCAACTCCATGTAGATGAGAATGAATGCAGGATGTGATCCTGTCTATATGCATATGCAAATGTTCATGAAATGCTTATGGAGTGATCTTGGAATGCTTATGCATGCATGCAATCTTGGTCGGGGGCCCCCCACAGCGCTTCTTTATTTTCTCTTGCATGGGGTCATCGCCCCGGCTTTGTACAAGGGGTTACACCACTAGGAAATACCTTATAGATAGATATTTACCAGTAGCGTGGGATAATAGGCCGACGCTACTACTAGTTAGTAGTAGCGTTGGTAAAAACAATGTGCTGCTACTAGGTAATAGTAGTAGCATGGGTCTAACATTCCTGTGCTACTACTAAGTTGTTCTCTTAGTGCCCCCGGGAGAGGCCATAGTAGTAGTTTGGGGTATAAAACCCGCGCTACTACTAAGTTGATAGTAGTAGCGTGGATGGGCAACCCTACGCTACAACTAAGCGCATGACACCTCCCTCTCTCCCTTATCCCCCTCTCTCTGGTCACGTTCTCTCTCTCCCCTTCCTCCCTCGACTCCGATCCAGATCCTGGGCCCCGACGGAGGGCTTCTTCCCACTCCGACCTCGGATCCATGGTGCGCCCTCTTCCCCATTGCCGCCGGCCACCATCCCCACACTTTCTCTCCCTTGGCCCGTGGATGCATATCTTCCATGGCCGCCTCCCACACTGTCTCCTCCTTCCCCCATCTCATCACTAGGGAAGACAAGGCAAGCGGGAGGGAGATCGACCGTGTAGGTCAGATCCAACCCCCACGACCTCAACGGAGATGGCCCAGTGGATGGAGCGGACCTGCAAATCGGTAAGCCAAGGTAGCCTTCCTTGATTTCCTTGACCATCTTGGATTACCTTCCTTGATTCCTTGATTCCTCACACACAGGGGACGTTGGACATGTACCGGCAGTCCGAGATCGGCATGGCCCCGATAGAGACGCTGGACGAGATGGTGGGCAGCGGCATGCTCAGCCTCGAGCAGGTCATCGACATCCTCTACAGTTCGACAAGTGTCAGATTTCGGGTTCCGGCAGACCCTTGAGGTTCGAACACTGGGGTGCGCGCGGAGATCCAACCCTCCACCGTCTCGCACCTCGCCGAATCGCTAGGACCTAAAGTACTAAACGGAACAGCACAAGATACACGAGATTTATACTGGTTCGGGCCACCATTGTGGTGTAGTACCCTACTCTAGTGTGTGGTGTGGTGGATTGCCTCTTGGGCTGATGAGGAACAATACAAGGAAGAACAGCCTCGTGATGGTCTGTTCTTGGCGGGTGCGATGAACTGCTAGGTGGTGTTCAGTCGCTCTAGCTACCGGTTTTTTTGATGAGGATTCGGATCTCTCTGCCCTGGGGGTGGCTACTCCTATTTATAGGCGAAGGCCCTGGGCCTCTTCCCAAATATTGAGCGGGAAGGGCGCCAACAATTGGCCATTTTGAAGGGGAACAACGGGTACACTTACCCTGACTAAAGTTGGTACTCGCCTGCCAAAGGCTCTTGTGATGACGCCTGCTTGGGCTCCATGATGACTCCCTTCCAGCCGTTGGGCTGGTCTTGGTCTTGTTGCACCGAAACGGATGCCTTTGCTTGATGCTCGCCTGCGCTTGCTCCCTTTGCACCAAAGAGGAAACGAGGACACTGCGCGGGCTGGCGCCCGACTGGCGCCCTTGGTCGTCATGGCTTGCGTCATGGGCACCTCGCGAGGTACCCTGCCTTGAACTCTCCGCCTCCTCATGAGCCAGCCTGACGAGGCCGTGCCTGAGGAAGCTCCTTGTCGTCCGCCCCGCGAGGCTTGGCCCCTCGCGAGGGTCTTGAGCTTGCATTGATGAAGATGGGCCGTGCTGGGCCTCCTTCGAGCCACGCCGTAGGCCGCAGGCAGGCAAGTCTGGGGCCCCCGTTCCCAGAACACCGACAGAAGCCCCCAGGCCCACGGCGTGCCCGAACTTGGCCGAGCAGAGAGGCGAAAGGGCAAGTGCGAAGCGTCGCGGGCCCTAACAGCTCATGGTTTGAGTGCCGCAGCGTGGCGGTTGATTGGACGCGTCGCATCGCTTCCCACGATGCCCCGCAGTAACCACTTTCGGATTTGAAAAGTCCTCGCATGCGAGTCGGTCATGATTACCGGTGATCGTGGAGGCCGACGGTTGGCCTTCGCCGGTTATAAGTACGGAACGGCGCGCGCCCTTCCAGTCTATCCTTCTGCTTCTCCTCCTCCTCGTTTCGTCTAGTTGCCAAGGCTCCGATCCGCCGGTTCTCCACGGAAGAGAAGGGAAAGGCTCCTCAAGAGGATCTTGACCTGCTCCCCCCAAAGAAGCGGCTTGCCCTCTGGTGTCAGGGCAAGAGCGCTCGCCAGGAGGCGCCCATGCCTTGGTGTGAGCGGCCGCCACCAGGGTTCCCTCTTCCGTTGTACGCGCACATTGGCGGCTCTGAAGGAGGCGACGCCGGGCGCCACGAGCGGCGCCGCCGACGACGCCGGCGGGTCACGAAGGTGTGCGTCTTCCCCCCTGGAGTCCACGCCGAGGGCTCCTGCCGGGAGTTCGTGCTTCACGTCGCCACGCCTCCTAAATCTTGGATTCGTCTTCCTTCTTTCTTCGCCTCCGTCGTCCGGCAGGGGGAACCCCTGGGACTTTGGCTGCAGCACGCCGGCTGCGGCACCCTCGCGACCGGGGCAGAGGTCGCGGTAGTTGCCCCGGGCGAGGTCTTCATGACTCGAGGCTGGGGCGAGGTCGCCCGGGTCTGCAGGACGAGGGGCGCCCTCACGATCCACCTGGAGTACGATGGTGCTTCGGTGGTGTCCTTCAAGGTCTTCGACGCGGAGGGTCGTCAGCTGGAGTGCTGCCCCGGGAGAGGTGGCCCGAGTCCTGCTGCGGTGAGAAAGAGGCAGGCCGACCGCCCCCTTAGCCGCTCCTCAGGCGACGAAGGCGCCGGAGGATCCAGCGACTTCGCCGAGCTCTTCAAGGACGCCAAGACGAAGCGACGATCAAGCTGAAGCCTCGAGCTCGCGCTCCCGGAGCAGGGCAGGCTCGTCAGTCGTCGCCGCCGCCTGATCTGGATGGGGTTGGCGCTGACCGGGTGGCCCATCATGATGATGGCATCTGCCATGATGCCCCTTGTAGTTAGGATTCTTAGGATGCGCGCCTTTTGTTCCTGCGAGGAGCTAAGAACATACCCACGGGGCTTGTAAGATGTTTGTAGCTCCATCCGTCAATATAATCCTTTTATGAAGCGGGCGAGATGCTCATGCCGTTCTAGCTCAGTTTCCTCCTTTCAGTCCTCACGAGGGCTCGATGCTCATACCGATGTGCCCCAGTCCCAAGGCGGCTTCAGCCGTCGCTGGTATGCCAGGTCACGGTGCCGTGGTCAAGGCCAGGAGGTGAGCGGCCCGAGGTCCGGTAAGAGCCCCTGAGTCGCGATGCTCAGGGGGGTCCCCCTTGGCGCTCAATCAGCCATCATTCGGTGAGAAAGGAAGCGACGTTGCTAACACGGGGTTGCATTGAGTGTGGGGATGGTGTTGCGATAACTAGTGTGTCCGGAGGGTGACTTATCTCGAGGGTCAGGACAATGCTTCCTGGTGCGGCGCTAGGTCCGTGCCTTGGCCGGCGAGAGATTGCGTGGAGAGGTCGTTTTGTGCTCCTTGTAGGGACCCTGCATGTGATCGTTAGTTCTGCCATTAGTTGCTTGGGAGAGGCGCGAGAGGCCTCGCGAGGTGTGTTGGGGTACCCGTGAGCCAGTGCAGGGCTCACGGGGCCCTACCTCAAGGCGGGTTGCGCCTGGCTCTGGGCCTTATCTTCGAGTGTGTTCCTGCAAATTTGGCCAGATGCTGGTGCTCTACGTCTTCGGGTCCCGGCTCTCGGGCTGGTCTCAGCCGTCGCTGGCAAGCCAGGTCGCGATGCCATGGACAAGACCAGAGGGTGAGGGCCGGAGAGCCGGTAGGAGCCCTGAGTCGCGATGCTCAGAACCCCCTTTAACGCGCAAGTCAAGTTAGATGACGAAACTCTCGTCCTCGGGTCCCGGCTCTCGGGCTGGTCTCAGCCGTCGGCTGGCAAGCTGTGTCGCGATGCCATGGACAAGACCAGAGAGTGAGGGCCGGAGAGCCGGTAGGAGCCACTGAGTCGCGATTCTCGTGCACCCCCTTTAACGCTGCGCAAGCTGGGTTGGATGACGAAACTCTACGTCCTCGGGTCCCGGCTCTCGGGCTGGTCTCAGCCGTCGCTGGCAAGCCAGGTCGCGATGCCATGGACAAGACCAGAGGGTGAGGGCCAGAGGGCCGGTAGGAGCCCTGAGTCGCGATGCTCAGGCACCCCCCCTTTAACGTGCAAGATTCCGTCACCCAGGAAAAGGCACCAAATAACAAGCATGGTGGAACGTGTCAGGACCCCAATCCTAGTCACACCGATCTAGCATGTAACACATCATATCACTTTGCAGCCTCACGCACGGTATTCCCACGGTGTCGCCTTACCATGGCCCGGGACCGTTTGCGCCTTTTGGCTCACGTATATGATAGTGTCGCTTAGCATCCATATGACAAAGAACCCGGGCCGACATGGCTAGTCGTGAACCCAAAGCGGCGCTTAACCCATGGGGACAGGCATACATGAATCACATCGAGCATGTCGGTCATGAACGTATAAATTCGGGCTGTAGCATCGGGCTAATAGGACTCCGGTATCCCGGTCAGAAGCGAGCTAGGCAGGACTCCGAATAACACCAGTGACATTTCCCGAAAGGACGGACATAGGAACGAAGTGAAACACGTGCCGCCAGTCAAGTGTCCAAGCAGTAGTGCCGGGCAAGCAGGACTCCGGTGAACTGGCTGTAGCGGACTACTATCGCCGTAAGCACGAGACTACATTTCCCCATATGAGAGGCTGCCAAGGATAAACAACTAGTTTGTCGGATCCCACATACCAAGCATTTCAAACATACACACCATATGCTCAATATGTGTAGATACAACATGGCATCACAACATAACTCTACGACTCAAATATTTATTCAATAGGCTCCGAGGAGCGAGATATTACAAACATGGGTCTCATGACCCAACACTCGTGAGCATACAAGTCAAAGCACAAGCGGAAGCTAAACATGTCCGAAAGTACGCATAACTATAAATGAAGAAGGCTGAGAAGCCTGACTATCTACCAGATCCTGCCGAGGGCACAAGATCGTAGCTGAGGTAACAAGCTAAACGTCGAAGTTCACGTGGAACTACTAGCGAGACTGACGTCTCTCTGCAAAACATAAAATAAGCAAACGTGAGTACAATTGTACTCAGCAAGACTTACATCGTAACTAACTACATATGCATCATTATCAAAAGGGGTGGTGGAGTTTGACCGCAGCAAGCCAGCTTTGACTCGGTGGCTATCCTGAACTACATCGCAAGTAACTCTTTTGAGGTGGCGCACGAGTCCACATATTCACCATATCAATACACCACTATGGACCCGCTCCGTCTCCCTACGAGAACGCCATCCATAGCACTCACGCTTATCTTGCGTATTTTAGAGTATCCACTTTCACTTGTCTATGAACCGATATAGGCAACCCGAAGTCCTTCTCCGTGGACACGGCTATTCGAATAGATCATGTTAACCCTGCAGGGTGTACTTCTTCACACACGCTCACCACTTACCGCCGTTTACACGACATGTACTCGGCAACCTTCAAGCGGAAGCCCAACGTGGGTGTCGGCCACGACCTACCTAAACACACAAGTCCCAAGTCCAGGTTTATCGCCTGTTCGGGTTCCATCCGCAGGAGTCCGCCGAGGTTTCCCATACAGCCCCGAACGATGTGTGCAGGGTTCCCAGACACCAAGCAGGCGAATCGGTACACCGGGCCACGGTGCCCACCGCAACACAACCCACCCCTATGGTCAGCGCTATGCGTCGGCCCCAAAGCATGCTACAAACACCGTAAACTACTTGCAACTCCTGCATCGAGGACAAGAGTGGTTAAGAAGCCGAGAGGGTCCATTGGTTTCGGGCCCAATGCGTGGTAGTAACTGTTTCATGGATCACATACACAGATCTCAGTTCCTGAGGACGGCTGAAATGAGACAACCCACCATGTACTCCTACATGGCCTCTCACCGCTACCTTTACCAAATCGTGTTCACACACTTAGCTCATACACGCAGTAGGACATGTTCACACACCTCCGATTCATCCCCGATGAATCAGACCTGACTCAACTCTAAGCAGTAGCAGGCATGACAACAAGCATGAATGAGTAGGCACAACATGGCTCAAACAACTCCTACTCATGCTAGTGGGTTTCATCTAATTACTGTGGAATGACAGGTCATGCAGAGGACAAAGGGGTTCAGCTACCGCAGCAACTAACACATGAGTCGTTGTTGTCCTAATGCAATAAAATAGAGCAGGAGCGAGAGACTGGGATTATATCGGAATGAACAAGGGGGTTTTGCTTGCCTGGCACTTCTGAAGATAATATAGTTCTTCATCGGTGTCATCGAACAATCGTCGGAACGTCAGCTCATCGAGAGGGGACAATTACCGCAAACAAGAGAGAACACAATCAATGCAATGCACATTCACATGAATGACATGTCATGTTAAGGTACTGAATTCACCTAATGCAATATCTAGCCAAGTTAATTGAAGTGGAATTCAAACAAGGTTGAACTCCAACTCCAAATGCTATTTCATAAATTAACCTAATCATGATTCATCTTATTCAGTGAGGTTAACTTGTTCAAACATGCATGATCATGGCATAAACAGATTCTTCATATTTTTCTGATCATTTTCCATATATAAATTATTTAATTTGGAGTTACAGATTAAAAGTTATGAATATTTGAAGTTTGGGGTATTTTCTGAAATTTCCTGAATAAGATTAAATCCAGAAAATACTTTATTGCGTCAGCCTGACGTCAGTGTGACGTCAGCGAGTCAACAGGGCGGCCAGGGTCAAACCTGACCTGCGGGACCCATTGGTCAGTGAGCCTGGGTTAGTCAGGTCGCTGACAGGTGGGCCCGGTCAACTTTGACTAAGTCAAAGTCAAGCTGACACGTGGGGCCTCATGCTTAGCACTAATCTAAACAGAAAAATTAGGCTAGCCTAAATGGGCGCTGGGGCCCGTATGTCAGTGAAGGAGGTGGGTGGTTAGCGGGGTCATTAGTGGCTAATGACGTCGCCACGTCGGCCTCGCCGGAACCTGGCCGGCGGCGACCAAAACGACGGCGGCGCGGCTCGGATTTGAGCTTCGGGCGGTGGTTTGGCGCGCTGAGCGCACCGGGAAGGAGCTCTTGCACTCGCGCATCTGATGGACCAGACGGGTGGTCACGGGGCAGCCGGAATCTTGCCGGCGACGAGCTTTGGCGGCGACCGGAGTTCGGGTTCGAGCGGCGCAGGCCTACAGAGGACGGGAGGGCTGGCTAAGGGGCTCACCGAGCTACTGAGGATGCTAGGAGCACGGTTCCGTGCTCGGTTTCGAGCTTTACTGGCTGCAGTGACGGCGGCGACATCGCCGGCGGCGTGGGGCTCTCGGCCAAGACGGGCTATGGCCTAGGGGTGAGAGAGACCAGGGAGAAGGGGGAACGACTGGGGCTCACCGTGAGTCCGTTTGGAGGGTCAGTGGGCTCAAGGGCGGCCGGAGTGCGGCGAATCGACGGCGAGGGGCTCGGTTGCCCGAGGTTGGGGATGACCGGGATGACAATGAAGCAAGGCCTCCGGAGGGCCGTGGATCGGTGGGGTGGAAGAGGGGGTCGAGGCGGAGATCCTGGGGACGGCAGAGGGGCAAGGGGGTGGCTGTGGCCGCGGGTACGGCGATCGGCGCCGCCAAGTAGCCTGCTCGGGTTCGGGAGAGAGAGCGAGATGAGGAGGGAACGAGGGAGAGGAGAGAGCGAGGGGGTCCAGGGGTCGAGGGGGGGTTCGTGGCGCGCTGCGAGGCGTCAGAGCGTCGGGGAAGTGAAGCGAGCAGGGTGGATGTGGCTGCAGCTTGGCGTCGACTCGCCTCGCCCTCTTGGCGGAGGTTGAAGGCCAGTGGGGAGTTGGGCTGAGCTGTTTTTTGCCGGTGAACTGCTTTCTGATGCCGAGCCGAGTTGGGCTGTCTTGAGTAAGCCAGGTAAGGTTTCTCTCTCTCTTTCTTTATTTCTGTTTTTTTCTATTTCTGTAATTTATTTTGATTTAGCTTAGCACCAAATCATTTAAATAAATCCTGAAAATAATTGTGGGCATTAACTGAATTATTACAGAGGCCCTTAATTATTTTCAGAATGGTTGGAGCATTTAAAAATATTAATAATATTTAAATGCCCCAATTCAAATACAATATGGTTTATTCAAAAATCCAAAAATGTCTTGGAAAAATATCCATCACCTCTGGATATGGTTTTCACCTTTTTCCATTAATCATGAACATTTTTGCAAACCAATTTGGGTTCTTTGAAAATATCTTGAAGTTGAACCTATTTGCATTGTTTTAGTGCTAGGGCTTGGTCATCCCCATTTCAAATTTCATGGAAATTAAACATGATGCATGGATGCTAAAGTAAAAAAAAAACAAGGGCTGATCTGGGGCTGTGACAGAACGAGAGCATAATCCTAAGGAAAACGTAAGAAGGATACATGCCGCTGGGACAGGCCCGAGCGGCTCGGGGATGATGCAGCCCGAGGGGCGCCCCCAGCAGGATAGGCTAATGACATGAAATAAAAGGGATACATGCCGCAGGGACGGACCCACGCGGCCTGGGAATAATGCGGCTCAAGGCGCTCCCACCGGGAACAAAACTTAAAGATGTCACCGGTGATGTCGGGGATGAAGGGTGTTGGTGTAGCAGACTCGGTGGGCTGCGGAGCAGATCCTCCACGAGCCCCAAGGCCCGGGGCCTCGGGGGATCCCGGAGGCTGGCGGCTCCTCGGGGCCATCTCCATCCCGCCAGAGTCTGGCGTGCTGACCTCTCGAGCCTCCAGGATGGCCCTCATGAGATGCTGGTGCGCAGCAACCGCGTTTGGCAGGTCGTGAGGCATGCACACGTAGCTGTGGGGCGGGCCCTCGGAATGTCCCACTCGCGAGGGCCAGAGGCGCTCTTGAGACGCGGCTCGGTTGAGCCCTGGTATGTCGATGCAGACGCGCAGCCCACCATCCTCGCCTGGATGGGGGGCCACAGCGGGTAGGCGGCGACTGCCCCTCATGACCCTTGACTCCTGTAGCTCCTGAATGGCCTTGCTGACGAACTCCTAAGGGTTCGGCCCTACTTGCCTTGCTCCTGCATGCGGGAAATGTGCTTCGAAGCACGCCTCCACATGGTGCCCAAGCGCCTCCCTCGTGACCTTGGCGAGGTCGGCGGCCCTCCAGGGGAGAGCCCCCGAGACCGGCCTGAGGACGGCGCCGGGCGCGCTTTCCTATGCGATGGAAGGAGGCTCCCCCTGGTCGGGCGCGGGCCCTGAGGGGCCTGCCTCTTGAGGAGCGGGGCCGGTCGATGTCTTCTTCTTCTTGGGTGCGGCCTCGGGAGGCCTCCTGCTGCTTGTGGTGCAGGTCTTCTAGCGATGCAGCTCGAAGGCTCGCTCCAGGAGCACATCGCGTCTCTCTTCGCAGGGCACCGTGATGACCCCGCCGCTTCCTGGCATCTTGAGGACGTTGTAGCCATGGTGGGTTATGGCCATGAATTTGGCCAGCACCGGGTACTCGAGGATGGCGTTGTACGACAGGCGAATGTGGGCGACGTCGATGTCGATGAGCTTGGTGTGGTAGTTGTCGCGAGCCCCGAAGGTGACAGGAAGGCGGACCTGCCCGATCGGGACCGTGGGGCCGTCTGTGACTCCCGAGAAAGGCTTGGTTGGCTGAAGTTGACTGTAAGGCACTTGAAGATTGTTGAATGTTTCCACGGACAGGACGTTGAGTCCTGCCCCGCCGTTGATGAGGGTCTTGGTGACCAGCACGTTGCTAATGATTGGGGAACAAAGCATCGGGAGAACTCCGGCTGTGGCCGCGCACTTGAGCTGATCCAATCGAAATTTGAACATGATGGCGCACGCCGACCACCGAGAGGGCGCCAGCGGCCTCGAGCTTGGGGAGGACTGCATTCACTTCATGGGCGAACTGCTTGAAGATGCGCCGAGAGGTCGGGCTTGAGCTCCGCCCAGATGTAGGCGACCGCACGCGGTTCCCGGAAGCCCCAGCCCCTCGCCCCGATGACGGTCCTCATTTCTCCTTGGCCGGGCAGCCGGGAGGGAGGCTCTGCGTTCCCCTGCGGGCGATCCTCGCGAGGCTGATCCTCCAGCCTCCCTCGCGAGGCGGGTCTTGCCAACGGTCCTCGCGAGGTTGGTCGCGCCACCCTTGGCGCTGGGCCGCTGTCTTCCCAGCGTCCCTGCATTCCTTCCTCCTCCTCGGCGTAGCCCTTTGCCGGGCCAAGGCCGGGCGCCCATCGACCCTTCCTTCGCAGACGCCCGGAGCTCTTGGCATTCATTGGTGTTGTGGGTGTGGAGGTCGTGGTACACGCAGCATCGACCGCCCTTGGAGGACTCGGGCTGATCTCTGTCTCGCTTGGTGTCTGGTTTGGCAGAGTATGGTAGCCCCTTGGCGCTTCACGCCCTTGGCCTTGGACTTCTTTTCTTCGGGATCCGCGGCAGGCAGCTCGAGGAGGGAGAGGCGCCCCTCCTCAGCCCTGGCGCACTTGGTCGCCAAGTTGAACAGCTCCAAGGAGGTGCACAGATCTTCATGCATCGCCAGATCCTCCTTCATCTTGATGTCGCGCACGCCGTTGGAGAAGGCAGAGATGATGGCCTCCTCCGTTACCCTGGGATCTTGAGGCGCGCGTTGTTGAGGCGCTGGATGTACTTTTGCAGGGTTTCCCCTGGCTGCTGCTTGATTCGGCGCATGTCGCTCACGGCGGGTGGCCGGTCGCAAGTACCCTGGAAGTTGGCGATGAAGCGGGTGCGCATCTCGGCCCAGGAAGAGATCGTGCCTGGGGCCAGATTCAGAGCCAAAGTGCGGGCTCCGTCCTTGAGCGCCATGGGAAACCAGTTCGCCATGACCTTTTCATCCCTGTTGGCAACCCGATGCCCAGCTCAGAGCTGGAGGAACTCCGAGGGTCACTGTGCCGTCGTGGCGAGGAGGCAGGTCTGGCTTGAACTTGGCGGGCCACGCGACGCTGCGCAGCTCGGAGGTGAAGGCTTGGCAGCCCGCCATGGCCACGGGGGGCCTCGGACGACAGAGAGCTTGGTCTTGCGGACCTCCTTGCGCCGCGGCTGGGGGCAGCGCAGGGTCCCGACGTGCTGGAGCGGGGAGCGCTCGGGCAGCTTCTCGTGGGCGAGGAACTTCTTGACAGCTCTGCTCTTGCAGCGCGGCGCTGGCGGAGCGGGTTCCGCCCAGGGGCCGCGTGCCTTGGGGCCAGGGCGCCTTCTTGAGGAGGAGGCGGCTGAGGCGCCCCGGGAGCTTCATCGCCCGCGCGGGGCGGGGCGCGGTGCAGCGAGACGGACGGTGCGGGGGCGCCTCCTGCAGCGCGGACGAGCTCGGCGACTCGGTCGAGCCATTCTTCGTAGACGTCGTCGACGGGGCAGTAGTGCAGGAGCTCGTTTGCCGCGATGAGTGCAGCCCGGGCCTCCATGGCCGCGCGGGGCGCGCGTGAAGAAGAACCAGCGGGGGTGAGCGAAGGCGTGGCGGTGCGGCCATCCCGCCTCATGGACGGGTGCTGGGACGATGCTTGCTGCTCGTTCCCCGCCGGGCCGATGGCGGCGTTGACGGCAGGTGACGGGGAACGACGAGGGCGCCCGCCGACGGGAGCTGTCTGGGCGACATGGGAGGCGAGGGCGGCTCGGCGCTCGGCGCGGGCCCGATGGGCGTCAGACATGGTTGCGGTGGTCGGGGAAGAACGAAGCGACGAAAGGCAGATTCCGGTGCACCCCTACCTGGCGCGAACAAATGTCGGATTCGGGTTCCGGCAGACCCTTGAGGTTCGAACACTGGGGTGCGCGCGGAGATCCAACCCTCCACCGTCTTGCACCTCGCCGAATCGCTAGGACCTAAACTACTAAACGGAACAGCACAAGAGACACGAGATTTATACTGGTTCGGGCCACCATTGTGGTGGAATACCCTACTCCAGTGTGTGGTGTGGTGGATTGCCTCTTGTGCTGATGAGGAACAATACAAGGAAGAACAGCCTCATGAGGGTCTGTTCTTGGCGGGTGCGATGAACTGCTAGGTGGTGTTCAGTCGCTCTAGCTACCGGTTTTTTGATGAGGATTTGGATCTCTCTGCCCTGGGGTTGCCTACTCCTATTTATAGGCGAAGGCCCTAGGCCTCTTCCCAAATATTGAGCGGGAAGGGCGCCAACATTTGGCCATTTTGAAGGGGAACAACGGGTACACTTATCCTGACTAAAGTTGGTCCTCGCCTGCCAAAGGCTCTGGTGATGACGCCTGCTTGGGCTCTACGATGACTCCCTTCCAGCCGTTGGGCTGGTCTTGGTCTTGTTGCACCGAAACGGATGCCTTTGCTTGATGCTCTCGCCTGCGCTTGCTCCCTTTGCACCAAAGAGGAAAGGAGGACACTCCGCGGGCTGGCGCCCGACTGGCGCCCTTGGTCGTCATGGCTTGCGTCATGGGCACCTCGCGAGGGTCTTGAGCTTGCATTGATGAAGATGGGCCGTGCTGGGCCTCCTTCGAGCCACGCCGCAGGCCGCAGGCAAGCAAGTCTGGGGACCCCCGTTCCCAGAACGCCGACAACAAGGTCCACGTTCCCTTCTACTTCCACATTCATACCTCTGTGAACACAACTCGTCAATTGAATTGATGTTCTGCAACTGCAATCAATCAGCAGTAAGCATCATCTAGGTGTTTTGATCTTGTGTGCCTAGTCTTGTTATTGTTTCAGTCAGTGTGCCATGCGCTAGACAAGCATGTCAAGAGCAGGGTCTACTTCAAGGTATGTACCAACACTCTTCTACCTGGCACGGCAATATCTTTTTCAGTATGTCCAAGACCGTACCCTGCACCACTGTCAACAAAGATTGCTCCTCGAGGATGAAGGGTATCCAAAATTCATCTCTTCACCTGCAATGTCTCGGCAGTTACTTGTCGCTGCTGCTAAAAACTTATGTTGTTGCTTGTTGGCATGTTCCTTGCTATCTGAAGTATATATTTTTTGTCTGTCGCTCATTCTCTATCTGAAGAATTTTACGTTAGTAGTCTTAATGTGTGTTTAACTTTCAGTTTTTACTTCTACTTCCTATAGTGGAAGATCGTAAGAAAGCATTGGCTGATCTTTAACAATTATTCTTAAGAGTAAACCAGAGCAGTATTCGATGATATATTGTGAGTCACTGAAAATGTATACTGTTTTTTTCTTCAGGATATGGATGACTATTGGAAGGGATGCAGGTTTCTTACCAAACGTAACAACGAGATAATAGGTGAAAGAAATGCTCCTTACAAGGAAAGGTTGAGCAGCCTAGAGAATTTAGTACTCATCATGGTAAGGTTGACAAATCCTAACATCTCATTTTGATCCACGTTCCAGATTTCGTGGTAGCATATATACTTGAAGTTTGCATGGAATATCAAAATTAAAAATAAACTTAGCCTATTCCCTATTTTGAAAAGCAGTGGGAATCAATTTTCTAAAGTCCTTGGTTGTCTATTTCCCTATCCATGCAACAATAAATGTTGAATAGAATGTTAACTCTCAAATATTGCAAGCATATATAGATCAAATACACAAGTATTAATTTCTTGTATGCACCAAAACAACAAGATAGCATGAACATGTATAGCTAGGGTATGCATTTAGTAGGTGTCTTTCCATTTTGAAGATTCATAATAGACTAAATGAGACTGATAAATGAAGAAAATACCTTACTCACAAGAATGCAAACTAACATGTTTTCACTTTCTCGACGTGGGCGCAGAGGTGATCGACGCGGACTACCGCGACCCGGTGGGTGTCGTGTTCTTCAACAACTCGGAGGCGGACTTTGCTGTGAAGCCCGGCGACTGTGTCACACATATGATTGTCCAGGTGATTGCGATGCTGGAGGTCGCCGAGGTGGAGGACCTTGACATCACCGTCTGGAGGTCGTCGAAGTGGAGGACCTCGACGCCATCGTCTCGAGGTTGCCGAGGTGGAGGACCTTGACGCCACCGTCTCGAGGTTGCCAACGTGAAGGACCTCGAGGCCTTGGTAGATACATCTAGAGAAGTGGTCATGTTAGGTTGGCGGTGGAACGCTAGGTAAGGTACCCACCTTTCGATGACGGTTGTGTGCGTCTAATGTATAAATGGTATCTCGTGATCTCTTTGAGTTGAGATGTTCAATGTTGTATCCATGAATGTTGCAAGTGCTAAGATGGTTCTGTGACCTTCTTTTATTTTGCCTTGGATGTGTCTTGTTTTCCATCCATGAATATTGCATGTATTTTTTTTTTAAATTCTAATTACTTAGTAGTAGCGTGGGGGAAGAATGGCATGCTACTAGTACTTAGAATAGTAGTAGCATGGGGGAAGAATGGCACGGTACTAGTACTTAGAATAGTAGTAGCGTTGGGGAAGAATGACACACTACTAGTAGTCGAGTAATCAGAAGGCCTTGGGTAAAAACGCTTATCGCTAAAATTTAGTCAGAAGCGTCGTAGCGATGCGCTGGCACCAAAGCGCTCTTGATAAGCTAAAAACCCACGCTACTAGTAGCCCTTTTCCTAGTAGTGTTACATGCAGCTGAGGCAAGGCCTGTACAAAAGGGTGGCTCTCGGGCAGGGCCCCATAGCCGCGCCTTATGGGTAGAATTTGCAGAGATGCTCAATATTCCATGAGTTTTGCAACTGAGTGCCATCTCCAGTCTCCAGACGGGCAGTGCCAGGTTAGGTGACTCGTACTACCCCGTAAGGGCCTTCCCACTTCGGTGCCAACTTGTGTGTACCCATGGCAGACTGAACGCGCCGAAGGACAAGGTCACCTTCCTCAGAACACAGGGCATGAACCCTGCGGCCATGATAGCGACACAGGGCTTGCTGGTAGCATGCAGCACGCATAGTAGCCCGAAGAAGGCTCTCCTCAAGTAGCACAACGTCATCACGCCAGTGCTGATCTTGTGCTAGTTCATCGTAGGCAAGAACGCGAGGCGACCCGTAAATGAGTTCTCCGGGGATAACTGCTTCTGCCCCGTAGACCAGGGAGAAGGGAGTCTGCCCGGTAGCTCAGTTTGGTGTCGTTTTGAGGGACCAGAGAACTAGTAGGAGCTCCTCGATCCACCGCCTGCCGTGCTTCTCTAGCGTATCAAAAGTTCTTGTCTTTAGTCCACGTAGCACTTCAGCATTCGCCCTCTCAGCTTGTCCATTGCTCTAGGGGTGTGCCAAAGAGGCGAATGAAATCTTGCATCCGAGGACATGAACATATTGCATGAAGGCGTGGCTCGTGAACTGGGCGCCGTTCTTGGTGATGATCTTTGTCCGAACTCCAAAATGACACATCAATTCTTTCAAGAACGTGATAGCTGACTGAGCAGTCACCTTTCTGATGGCAATCACTTCCGGCCACTTTGTAAACTTGTCGATGGCTATGAACAAGAGTTCAAAGACCCCGATTGCTCGGGGAAAGGGGCCGAGGATATCGAGCCCCCAGACAAAAAATGGCCATGATAGAAGGATTGTTTGAAGAGCTTGGGCAGGCAGGTGTGTTTTCTTGGAATGGATGGCAGACTTCACATGTCGTGACTAGCTTGACCGCATCTCGGAGGGTTGTGGGCCAATAGAATCCTTTCCAGAATGATTTCCCAACTAATTCCCTTGATCCAATGTGGGAGTCGTACATTCCTCTGTGAATCTCAGCCAACAGTTCCTTTCCTTCTTCCCGGCAAACACACTTTGTCGGATGTGGGGTTCCGGCAAACCCTTAAGGTTCGAACACTGGGGTGCGCGCGAAGTCTTTCCCCCTACCGAGCTACGCCCTAGCTCGCTAAGATCTCACGGACGAACTCAACGAACCCGCAACAAAGAAAGACACGAGGTTTATACCGGTTCGGGGCCCCGTTGTGGTGTAATACCCTACTCCAGTGTGGTGGTGGTGGATTGCCTCTTGGGCTGATGAAGAACAGTACAAGGGAGGAACAACCTCCTGAGGTCGAGGTGTTCTTGCGGCTAGGGTAGGCTCTCGATCGGGTTGGACCAAGCTAAGATGAGATGCCTCTACTATGGTGGCTAGCTCTACTTATATAGGCCCTGGTACTTTTCCCAAATTTCGAGCTGGAAGGGAGCCAACAACGGCGGGCATATTTGAAGGGGGACTGCTAGTACAAGGTATCCTGACAAAAGTGGTCTTCGCCTGCGAAAAGCTCTGGTGGTGACGCCATCTTGGGCTCCACGATGACCTCCATCTTGTCGTCCTCCTGGTCTTGGTCTCTTTGCACCAATATAGCAACCTTTGCCTGATGCATCACTATTCTTCGCCCGCGCTGGCCTCCTTAGCATCAAAGAGGAAATAAGGACGCTGCGCGCGCTGGCGCCCGCCTGGCGACCGCCTGGTGCACGCCTGGTGTCGTTTGTCATGGCTCATGTCACGAGAGCCTCGTGAGGTTTGCCCCGCCTTGATATCTCCGCTCCTCATGAGCCTGCCTAGCTAGGCCACTCCGGAGGAGGTCTTGCGTCGTCCGCCTCGTGAGGCTTGGACCCTCGCGAGGGTCTTGGATGCCTTGTTGATGAAGATGGGCTGTATGGCCTGCTGGCTTTTCCATGCTGTGGGCCGCAGGCAGGCAAGTCTGGGGACCCCCGTTCCAGAACACCGACAGTAGCCCCCGGGCCCAATGTGCGCTCGGGCTTTGCTTCGCGGCGAAGCCAAGGGTCAAGTTCGGAGCACCGCGGGCCCCAAAAGCCTGTGGCCTTGATTGACGCGTGGCGGTTGATTGGACGTGGGCGTCTCCGCTTCCCCATGCTGCCTTTGAATCCGCCTAGCTATGCGGCCCCCGTGGCCTGCAGAGTTATTCCTCCGTCGCCTGCGCCTTGCTTCCCCAATTCGCTTGCTTCCTTGAGACTCTACTTCCCTTCTCGGATCTGACCTGCCCACCCCCTGCTTTGTTGCCATGGCGCCAAAACAAGTGGACAAGGGGAAGAAGCCAATATCTCCGTTAGGTGCACCTCCAGCTGTCGAGCCGGCGCTAGGCCGATCCCGGGTGCTCAATGACGAGGCCATGGACAAGGTGCGTCCGATGCTTGCTTCTAGCTTCAACGAGTGGGGAGAGACAGTGGATTGGCCTGCCTCTCGCACTCGCATGGCTCGGGCAGCCACCGAGGCCCCAATCTTCATAGATGCCCTCTGGGCTGGCCTGATTCCTCCCTTCTCTGCCTTCCTCAACGCAGTGATAGAGCATTACAAGATCCACATGCTGCATCTTGACCCCCAATCGGTGAATCTTCTTGTTGTCTTCGCCTTCGTGTGTGAAGCCATGGTGGGCATCGCTCCTTCGGTGGCCTTCCTCTGTCACTTCTTCTCATTGCACCTGGCCGACCCTCAGCAATGCTCGGGGTGCGTGAGCTTCCAGGCCGTGGCTGCGACCGCAGGCGCGGAGATTGACTTCAAGCTCCCTTCATCCACGAGCTTCGTCTCCCAATGGGGCCTGCTGTTCCAAACTCCGACTGGAGCCACCAGAAGCTCTCGAGCCCCTGCCTTGCTCTCGTCTGGGCCATGCTGAGGCTGCTGAAGGACCGCGGCGTGACCGCGCCGATGGTGGTGAAGTAGTTCATCAAACGCCGGGTTGCTCCGCTTCAGCGCCACTCTTGCCCAATGTGGACCTTGCTCAACAGTCAGGACAACATGAGGTTCCAGGAGTCTGGGCTCCCTCTTGCGGCAAACAATGCTCAAGGACTTGATGGGTGTCCCTTTGCCGGCCGAATTGCCTGGGAAGAATTGCCTGTTGTATCGCTGCAAGAACAAGGATGAGTTTGCAGTGAGCATGCCTTCCTTCGATGAATGGGGCTGCGGCCGATCGGACTGGTGGGGCCCCGCGAGAACCCCGTCGTCGTAGTGCCGAGCTCGCCCCAGGTGAAGGTGCGGGAGAGTGAGCTCCGACAGGGGCCGGTGGCTCGAGTCCTGAGGAACACATGCCGAGTGGTGATCCTGGGGCGTCGTCTTCGAGGGCCTGCGACACCCCTCCTGAGGCGCCTATTATTGAGGAGGTGCAGCGCGCGGCTCCCGAGCCCAAGGCTCGAGGAGCCTCAGGAGGTTCTATGTGCACCGGCCGTCACGTCCAGCGTTTCGGTCATCTTTGTGTTGACTTCGAGGAGCTCCGTAAGAGGAAAGGATCCCCTAGTGGCAGCAACATTTTCGGGCTGCTGAAGCGGCAAAAGTACATCACCATTGACGCGTAAGTACCTTGTTGTCACGGCTTCCTGCGTGTATCCTGACGTCAGTTCTCTAGGGCTCCTTCCGTTGAAGTTGTTGCGTCTCCCGAGAAGCGGCCTCCTCTTTCATCAACTCCCCATCCGCCTTGAGCGTCCTTGATCCTCCTACCACCCTTGGAGCTGGGTCGTTCGGCGGAGCATCTCTGCCTTCGCGGCGCGCTGAGCCCGCAACTTGGCCATCCCTCCCTCACGGTCTAGCATGGAGCTTAGCGGGCATGCCCAAGGCTCCTCCTTCGCTCATGGGCAGCAGCTGGTTGGCTTCGATCTTTGCTTCCTCTTCAAGCAGCGAGCCTAAGCCGGCTTGGGCTTCTCGCGAGGACGGGCTGGCGTCAGGTGTGGTACGCCGCTTGGCACCCCGCCCGCAGCCCCCGAGGTGGAGGACGAGGAGGGTCGAGCGTTCGAGCTCGAGCGCGGGCGGAGCGTGGTTCGTCACGCGCTCTTCCAGGAGGCGATGGGCGTGATGAGCCGAGTTGGTGAAGAGCTCGTGGGTGTTGACTCGCGCCTTGAGGCCGAAGGACTCCGACTGGTGGAGGAGCGGCGCAAGCTGAGGGTGGCCATCAACCTCGATCGCTATCAGCGTGACCTTGAGAAGGCAAAGGCCGAGGCGTCCCTCAAGATCTCCCATGAAGCCCGCTCGCGAGCCTTGGAAGAGGCTCCCGAGGCTAACCGCCATCGCGAGGCTGCGGAGGAACGCGCGTGGGAGCTCCAGGCCTGGAGCGCATCCCTTGAGCAGCAGTTGGAGGCGCGCAGGGCCGCTCTTGCATCACTGAGGGGGACGCCCGCGGAGGATGAGGAGGTCCGAAAGCACGGTGAGACGCTGGCCCTGGAAGCCGTGGAGCGCAGCCTCGAGCTCAAGTGACTGGAGACGAGGGAACGTCAAGTTGCTCAAGCAGAAGAAGCCCTCGGGGCTCGCGAGGCCGAATTTGAGGAGGAGGTGAATAGCCAGGTGGCCGAGGTTCGCGCGGACCTGGAGGGTAGGTACGACACGGCTGAAGCTTCATGGTCTGGAGGATGCAGGCAGGGCCGCTGCCCTCAGGCCCATGTTGGATGAGGCTAAGAGGCGTGTCGAGGCCATGGCCGCCGCCCTGGTTATGGCGCAGGCGGACTTGTCCTCCGCCAGCACCGAGCTGTGCTCCCTTCATAGGTGGGTTGATGAAGCTGAGGCCGTTGCACGGCAGAACATGGAGGAAGTGCTCCAACGACGAACGCTGGAGCGCGAGCATGCTCCTATGCTTCAGGATCTTCGGAACAGGGCCAACACTGCCCTGGGCCATATTTGCGATGTGGAGGTGCCGGCCCCTCACTCGAATGACTATGCCAGCGATCTGATCTTCTCACTGAGGTGGTGACGCGCCTGGAGGCTTGATCTGCCAGAGCTCGCCAGCTTGTGGAGGAAAGGGTTCATGGCCTCCTTGAGCGCGCTTTCTCCCGTGTCTTCAGCCACATTCTGAATGATGACCCCAACTTTGATTTTGATGCCGCCATCGCCCCCGTTCCCATGGTCGTCCTGGATGACGTGGCGCGTAGGGTTGAAGACAACGTGGACGAGTTTGTCAGGGCCTTCACTTCAGAAGATGACGGGGTGGTGGTTGCCATAGACGAAGCCAATGTGGTTGACGACAGCGTCGGGGGCGTCGCCGGCAGTGGCAACGTTGCCGATGATGACGCGAGTGACGCATCCACGGGTGACGTAGCGAGCGACATTTCTGGCTGATCCCATGTTCTCCTATCGTTTCATCCTGCACACGAAGCTCGGGCATGGCCCTTGGAAAACTTGTAAGAGCATTTTGGGAGGGGGAGCCCCTCATGTAACCAAATTGCAGTTTTTACTTTCCTATGCGATGCGAGTTTGTGACCTCGTGAACTCATGAATCCGGATGCGAGTTCTCTGTCATGGTTTACCTTAGTCAGCACCAGCTTTGAGCTGGGTCACGAGGCGTCGAGTTTCTGAGAACCCTGTGGAGCTCGTCGCCCCGTCGGAAGGGGCTCCACAAGAGGTGAGCACCAGTTGGAGTGCTAGAGCGCACTTGGTGTGCGCGCTTTGCGCTGTCCCGCTCGCGAGGAGCTTGTGAGGGGAAGGTGACGGACATGAGTCCCAGACAAAACAAGATCCAAAAGGCAAGAAATTGCTCGAACGAGAAAAGGCTCTCCCCGCGCGCATTGATAAAAACTCAGCTTCAACTCAAATCCAGATCCAGAAAGCAAAGCTAAAGAGAGAGAGAGAGAGAGAGAGAGAGAGAGAGAGAGAGAGAGAGAGAGAGAGAGAGAGATCCAAAGCAAAAGGCCGCGTCCGGCACCTAGTCTAGTCTTCTGGTCTTCAAGTCTTCTCACCAGCGCGGGGCTAAGTGCTGCCACTAGGCGTGGGAGGTAGCCCCAGGGCCTTAGGCCGGCACCCCTGAGACTCCGGGGCGTGTACAGCCCCAACTCATTATTACGTGAGAGTGTCACGGGCGACGAGCTTCACAGGCACTGGGCCTTCTTCATAGGTACCGGCCTTGCTTCATATCGCCAGTCGAGGGCCCCGCCTTGCGCCCCCCGTGGCCTCCTTTGAGCCGACCGGTCACCAGGACGACACCCAAGAGGGAAAGCGGACGCCCTGGTGCCCTCGGCGACCACTGTGTCCTCTCGGGGAAGGGTTGTCGAGGCCTCCCGGCAGAGGGCCCACCTCCGGTGTCGCCCAGCGTCGCGCTGACGGGAGGCCTTGCTCTGGCTCCCTCCTGGCGGCCCCTAGCGTGTTTCCCTTGTTGGAAGGGGTGCCGCCGTGCCAGGGTCGTCGATCGACGCTGCAACCTGATTCATCTGCAGCCCGTGGTTAGCGTAAGCTAGTTCCTGAGAGATTAGCGGTACCCTGTAGTTGCCATTGCCGGCACGATCGCCGCGGTTCTCCGTTGATTATTGGAAGGCTTCGGCTCCTAGCGCCCCTTCTCCCCAATCTTCTCCAATGAATGAGCCGGGGTAGTGCTCCGGTGCGTATTCCTGGTCCATCATGCGGGGCACATAGGCTCCCGGGGCCGTCACCCTGAACACCTCGCCATAGTGCCCCACACTCCATGTTGCTCGGCCCAGGGTGGTGTCCTGAGGATGGTAGCGTGGCATCCGGCCAGGACCACGGGGGGCGACGCTTGCGCCCATGCCTGTCGCGGGTGGCATGGGGGCAGCGGAGCCCCCTACGCCGCTGGCCGTGCTGGTGTTGATGAAGCCCCCGGGTGTTGCTGACGGCGTGCGGTTGTGGTGAGGCCTGCCGTGTGGCCCTGCAGTGGCCCGAGGAGAAAGTCGATAGCAGATAAGTGGCGCCCCGGACGCTGCCGCATCTAGCAGCTTAGCAACTCGCTCTAGCAGTGCATCCTGGCCACTCTCCATCAGCCTGCATCGCGGCAGCTCCCTTGCCACCGTGAGTGCCGCCCGCATGTTTGCTTGCTCCCGCCGTGAGTACGGTGCCGTTGTCGCGGGGTGAGGGTGGACGACGCCTGGCCGCGCTGCCAGCGCCCGACGGAGTTTGGCGGCGCCCCACTGCCTGGAGCACGGGGTCGAGGTCTTCATGGGTAGGCGGCGCTGGCCGGACCGGCCACGCTGCCCAGCGATTGGAGCCGGCCCTTGAGTCGCCGGACATCGTGGCTGTGGAGCGTCGGCGAGCTGGTTGGTGGAGAAGAAGCTCCGGCGCACACCTACCTGGCGCGCCAAATGCCGGATGTGGGGTTTCGGAAAACCCTTAAGGTTCAAACACTGGGGTGCGCGCGAAGTCTTTCCCCCTACCGATCTACGCCCTAGCTCGCTAAGATCTGGCGGACGAACTCGACGAACTCGCAACACAGAAAGACACGAGGTTTATACTAGTTCGGGTAACCATTGTGGTGTAATACCCTACACCAATGTGGTGGTGGTGGATTGCCTCCTGGGCTGATGAAGAACAATACAAGGGAAGAATAGCCTCCTGAGGTCGAGGTGTTCTTGTGGCTAGGGTAGGATCTTGATCGGGTTGGACCCAGCTAAGATGAGATGCTCCTACTATGGTGGCTAGCTCTACTTATATATGCCCTGGTCCTCTTCCCAAATATCGAGCGGGAAGGGAGCCAACAACGGCGGGCATATTTGAAGGGGGACAGCTAGTACAAGGTATCCTGACAAAAGTGGTCTTCACCTGCGAAAAGCTCTGGTGGTGACGCCGTCTTGGGCTCCACGATGACCTCCTTCTTGCCGTCCTCCTATTCTTGCTCTCATTGCACCAATATAGCAACCTTTGCCTGATGCCTTGGTACTCTTCGCCTGCGTTGGCCTTCTTAGCACCAAAGAGGAAATAAGGACGCTGCGCGCACTGGCGCTCGCCTGGTGCCCACCTGGTGTCGTTCGTCATGGCTCACATCACGAGAGCCTCATGAGGTTTGCCCCGCCTTGATATCTCCGCTCCTCGTGAGCCTGCCTGGCTAGGCCACTCCAGAGGAGGTCTTGCGTCGTCCGCCTCGCAAGGCTTGGACCCGCACGAGGGTCTTGGATGCCTTTTTGATGGAGATGGGTCGTACGGCCTGCTGGCTTTGCCACGCTGTGGGCCGCAGGCAGGCAAGTCTGGGGACCCCTATTCCCAGAATGCCGACACACTTCAATTTCACACCGTTGGGTCTCCTTCTATACACAGTGTCATCGACAAACTGGTATATACTGGCCCTTCGGACTACTTTCTCAACTTCATCTTGGTCGCCGAGAAGCTCTCTGGTTTGGAGGAAGTGGACAATGTGCCTTGCCCAAGTTGGGGCCTGGGGCTCGGAAACGAGGACTAGCGGCACCTCCTCTGCTGTGTAGCAGCAGCCTCTTTTGCGGGGTTCGTGGACCCGGCTGGAGGGGTGGTCCGTCAGGCTGTGAGGAGTTGTTTACGGCAAGGTCTCTACCGGGAGCGGACGGCTCTATCAGGAGAGGCTTACCGTAGTCCAACTTTCTCCTCTTCTGGGCCATTGTTGCTGGGTATACGGAGGGCTTAGTGAGATGGAGAACAAAAGTCCCTGGTTCCGCAGGAAGCTTCTACGCAGCACACTCTGACAGATGATCAGCTATGCTGTTTTCTGCACGGGGTACGTGCTCTGTTTGCAATCTGTCAAAGCGCTCCTCTAATCTCCTCACTTCCTCGACGTATACCTCATCAATGGACTTTCATAATCCTTGTTGACTTGCCTCACCACAAGCTGTGAATCTCCTCGAATGATTAGCTTCTTAATTCCCAATTCGGCTACAATCCTGAGCCCGGACGGAAGCCCTTCATACTCAGTTGTATTGTTGGTTGCTTCTTCCCGGGAAAAATGCATTTGGACAACGTACTTCAAGTGCTCCCCGGAGGGGGCGACAAGAAGCACGCCAGCTCCTGCACCCTGTAGGAAAAAGCACGATCAAAATACATAATCCATTCTTGGGGCGATTCCTCGCCGGGGATAACTGTCTCTCTCACTTCCTCATTAGGGGCTGGCGTCCATTTTGCAATAAACTCTGCCATCGCCCTGCGTTGAATAGTTGATGTACTCTCAAACTTCAAACCAAAGGTGGATTACTCTGAAGCCCACTCCACTATTCTGCCGGTAGCCTTAGGGTTTCGGAGTATCCTTTGCAACTAAAAACGAGTAACAACCGTGATCTCATGCGCTTGGAAGTAGTGGTGAAGTTTCCTTGAGGCCATAATGAGACCAAAGATCAACTTTTGGATGCCAGAGTACCTTGATCTAGCCCCCTGTAATAAGGAGCCGACGAAGTACACAGGAAGGTTCACCACTTTCTTCCTTGCCGCGTCCTTGGGATTGCTCTTGTTGCCGTGCCCATTGCTCTTGTTGACTTTGCCATTTTCCGCTCACTTTCTGCCTCATCCACTTCTCTCTGCGCTACCAAGGCCGCACTGACCACTTGTTTGGTTGTCGCCAAGTATAGCAACAATGGCTCCTGGGGTTTTGGAGCAACCAAGGTAGGCACGGAGGACAAGTAGGCCTTCTACTCTTGCAAAGCTACGTCTGCTTCTGGGTACCACTTCATAGGGATGGCCTTCTTCAAAATTTTGAAGAACGGCTGGGCGCGCTCAGCAGACTTGGAGATGAATCTACTTAGCGTGGAACACACCTCGTCAGGCACCTCACATCCTTAATTGTCCTTGGTGCTTGGATCTGCTTGATGGATTTGATCATGTCGGGGTTGGCTTCAATCCCACGATCGGATACAAAGAACCCAAGCAACTTGCCGGAGGGAACACCAAACACACACTTCTTCGGGTTAAGCTTCAGATTGATCCTGCGTAGATTAGAAAATGTCTCCTCCAAATCTTGAATAAGGGTGGCCTTATCATTGGTCTTGACCACAATATCATCCATATAAGCTTCTATGTTTCTGTGCAACTGCGGCTCAAAACGAATCTCGAATGCCCTTGCAAAAGTGGATCCGTCACTCTTTAATCCAAATGGCATACGGACAAAGCAGCATGTTCCACACGGGGTGATGAACGACATTTTCTCTTCATCTTCCTTGGACATAAAGATTTGGTGATACCCGGAGTATGCATCCAGAAAGGAGAGACAATCACAACCTGAAGTGGAATCCACAATCTGGTCGATACGCGGCAAGGGAAATGGGTCATTCGGGCAAGCTTTGTTGAGATATGTGAAATCTATGCAAAGCCTCCATTTCCCATTAGCCTTCCGGACTACCACTGGATTTGCCAATGACATGGGGTGCAATAATCCCCTGACCAAACCAGCTGACTCAAGTTTCTTGATATCTTCCGCAATGAATTGCTGCCTCTCCAAGTCCTTCTTCCGGACTTTCTGTTTGACAGGTCGGGTATGTGGGAAGACAGCAAGGTGGTGCTTGATTACCTCCCTGGGAACACCGGGGATATCAGATGGTTGCCAGTAAACACATCAATATTCGCCTGCAGGAAGGCAATGAGCACGCTTTCCTATCTGTCATCGAGGGTGGCGCTGATAGTAAAAGTACCATCAATGCCAGCCAGTGCTGCCGGGACCTTCTTCACCTGGGGTGCAGCGACCTTGGATCTCTTGCTCTTAGAACACTCCGGCACGTCGTCAACGGGTGTCGTGCACTCAGTGGGGGCACACTTCCCGGACTCTTTGCCGGAGTCTCTACAATCTCTCTTCTTTCCTTTACTTCCCTTGGCGGGAGCTGCCACTACCGTTGCCTCTGCCGCGACCACGTCCCGGTACATCTTGTCCACACAAATGATTGGATCCTTCTCATCTGATGGGATAGTGATGACTCCCAGTGGCCCAGGCATCTTCAAGGTGTTGTAGGCATAGCGGGATGCTGCCATGAACTTATCCAGGGCCGTGCTTCCAAGAATCCCATTGTACGGCAGGGGGAGATCAACCACATCAAACACAATCCTCTCGGTCCGGTAGTTCAGTTCTCCCCTAAATGTTACCGGCAACATGATCTTCCCCTTAGGACGGCTCCTGCTGGGATTAACTCCTTGAAACATGTCGGTAACCTGTAGCTCTTCTTCTCCTATCTAAAGTTTGCTGATAACTGCCGGGGAAATCAAATTTTACCCGGCCCCGCCGTCGACCAGCATCTTTGTGACCCTGAGGTTGCGGATTGTTGGAGAGACCAACAATGGCAAACATACTACCGCAGTGGTACGGCTAGGATGGTCCTCTTCGTCGAAGATGATGGGCCTACGGGGCCATTTGAGCGGCTTTCGGGCCTCTGGCGTTGGTTCCACGACATTGACTTCTCGTGCCCACCGCTTGAGCTAGCCGTGAGAAGTGTGTAGAGATGCACCTCCGTCGACGCACAGGGCGTCCGTGGCCTTCTGAAACTCTTGCTCAGTGGTTTCCTCTTCATCCCCTCCATCACTCTCATCATCACAGGTTTCCTTCTCTCCACCTCTGGTGGGGTTTCCATGGTTCCGAAAGGGTTTGCCGGGGCGGTTTACTTCACCACCTCGGCCCTTACCGCCAGTAACATTCTGACCTTTTTCCTTATCACGCTTCTCATACTCTGCTTTCTGTTTCTTGACAAGCTGCTCAGCCTGATAACACTCTTGACGGTCGTGGCCCTTGGTCCAATGAATCTTGCAGTATGGCCCATCACCTTTCCCGGCTTTCTCTGCAGCAGCGGCTTCCCTGCAGTCAGTGCACACGACAGCTTCCTTGCCGGGGGCCTCAGCTTGGGCCTTCTTGCCGGTACTAGGCGTACCCGATCCTTCAACAGTCATCACTGCCTCATCTCTCCGCTTCTTATTGCGCTTCTTGCTCTTCTTCTTACTAGCTGATTCATCCTCATCCTCTAAATCAACGTTGGTGCAATCTTCCTCTCTAGGCAGCTTCCTTCCCTCCTCCATCCAAGTGCACTTATCCACCAGCGTGTAAAGCTCCTTCACAGTCTTGGGCAACCGCACGTTCATCTTGTAACAGATACGACGGTTGCGCACATTAGACTGGAAGGCAGCTATTACAGCTGCCGGATGGATATTTGCGATATTTCTATGAACTTTGCTGAATCTATGTAAATACTTACAGAGGGTTTCTCCTTCCTTCTACTGGAGAAGCTACAAATCACTAGGCCTGCCGGGTTCCTGATGACCGCCAGTGAAGGCTCCAATGAACTCGTGGCACATGTCAGCCCATGAAAAAATGGAGTTCTCCGGTAGGTGCATCAGCTAAGACCTCACATTGGACACGAGGGCCAAAGTGAACTAGTTGGCGAACACCTTCTCATCTCTTCCCCCGGCAGCCTGAACAGTGATGCTGAGGAACTCTGCCGAGTTCGGCCTCTCGTCGTACTTCTCAGGTGTCTCTGGCTTGAATGTGCGAACGGACGGCCAACGGACATGCCGCTGCGCTTGTGTAAAGGCAGGGCAGCCAACCTCGAAAGGTAGGCACCCGCCAACATTTAGCGCAGACTCGTCCACGTTGAGGCCGTCATACCCGTCGGTCCGGCGGAGGTCGTCACGGTGTTGCTCGATGACGCGCGCGTCTCTTCTCCACCTATCCTCCGGGGCTTGACGTTGGCCTGGACGTGCTCAAGGGTCAGAAGAAGCCATCGAGACGTTGTCAGGGTCTTGATTCGGATGTGCTCGCGTTGGCTGCCGTGGCGGGGACTGCACCATAGGGATGGCCCCTTCCATACGGTCAGCAACACGAGCTGTGGTTGTCGCTTGGATAGGTCATGGCGGGTCAGCTCACCGTTAGCCCTCAGCTTCAGCGAAGCCGAGCAGGCTTTGGATGGTGGCACGCCATTTGTCCATCTGCTCAGCCGCTGGCGGAACCCTCAACAACAGTTGAGCCCGTGCTATGGCATCTGAAGCCGTACTTGGGAGGGATGATGACGAAGTCAATCATACCATTGCTCGGCTCGTGACATTACCAGCGGATGTAGTACTGTGCTCCCGCTGCTGCTGCGGGGTGACCACATGGACGTGGTGCGGCGAAGGCACTTGAGGGCCAGTCGCTCCGTTAGGCGCAGCGTCTTGGTCGGTTGTCCTATGGGAGGTTCACGCACTGCGACCACACCCGTGGTGGGGGCAGCCGGAGGGCGGCGGTTCGCCCTGGTCCGAGCGCCATTGCTGTGGATGTGCCCGTCAGTGGGGGAAAGGGGCGCAGTTGGAGTGGCCCCTTCACCCATTCCTTGGGGAGGGTGGCCGTCGGGGTGTTGTCGATGCTGCTCTCCTCCAGTGCCTCCAACTTCTGCGTCGGCTCCGGGAGAAGTGGTGTGGTCCCGCCTACTCCGACCACTTCCCCAACAGTGTCCGCATCCTCGTGCGCCTCCGCACCCCTCGCAGCATTGGAGGCCATGGGCGGGGAGCCGTCGAGGTGGATGTGTGAGCCGAAGGACCAGGCTTCTTCTTGGGCGCCATGGTCGATGGCATCGTCGAAGATTAAGATGGTGATGAAGTCGACCTGGCACGCAAGCGTGCCCCCTACCTGGCGCACCAAAGATGTCGTGGGAAAAAACTACGTCCACCTATGGGACCAAGAGGTCCCTTGCTGGTTCGGTAGGGGGGCGACGCGTTGCGCAAAGAGCAGACGGGCATGGTGCAGCATGACAGAGATCACACAGGTAATTTACCCAAGTTCGGGCCGCCGTGAGGCGTAAAACCCTTCTCCTACGTAGTACACTTGCCCGACAGGGGTTGCCTTGGGGCAGCAGCAACTACGCGTGTATGGGGGTGTGAGCTATCCAATCTTCCAACCCTTTCTACGGTTGCCATGGGCCTCCTTTTATAGATCAAGGGGTATCCACCGTGGCAAAGTAGTAATTACGCACTGATAAGATAGCAAACAATGCTATCATACCTAACTCTACGGGCTGACAAGGCTTGCCAGGCTATCTTGCCAGCTCCGCACCTGTTCTCTTGACACATCTGTTGGTTTCTCCTATAGGAAATGGCTGCCATGTGGCGAATGGCTGCCACTTAATCACTTTGCGGCTTGACACCGCACTGATCGACTACGTGGATCGTGGTGGAGTGGTTGGTGAGGTGGTTCTGCCTCCGTGAGCCCCGGCAAGCCCTGCCGGGGTGCCTCGATTGTCGGCTTCTGGAGGTGGCCTCGCCCCTTGCTGGGCTCGCCTGCCCGGCAAGGCAGGCTTTTCCCTTGACGATATCCTGCTTCCTTGGTTTGTTCTTGGCCTCTCTAATCTGCACATTGGTCCCTCGAATCTCTTGGTTCCTTGTACTCTGACTTGGGCTGGTGCTTCAATCATGTTCTCGTGCCTGTGCACAATCTAGGCAACAGACCCAGGGTTTGTTGCATGGACACTTAGTGTCACATCATGGCATGTCCGGCAAGCCTTGACGGGCTGTTCTGCCACCTTCTTGTCTGTCTGCTTGACACGTCTCTGGACAGGTGTCATTTGGAGGCGATTTCCTTCAGAACTGGCTGCCATGTGTCAAGAGACAGCCACTTAGTCACTTGGCGGCTTGACACTGCACTGATCGATGACTTGACACCCCTGCACCTTGTAGGGAGAAGGCATCAACGAAAGACATAATCCATTCTTGTGGCGCTTAATTGCCAGGGCTAACTATCCTTACCACTTCTACTTCATCAGGAGTTGGTGTCCATTCAGCAATAAACTCTGCCAGTGCTCTGCTCTGAATAGTTAATGTTCTCTCAAACTTCAAACCAATGTTGGATAACTCCAAGGCCCACTCCACTATCCTGCCGGTGGCCTCAGGGTTTCTGAGTGTGCGTTTCAAAGGAAAGCGGGTGACGAACGTGATCTCGTGGGCTTGGAAGTAGTGGCGCGGATTCCTTGAGGCCATGATGAGGCCAAAAATCAAATTTTGCATGCTAGAGTACCTCGACCTTGCCCCCTGCAATAGGAAGCTAACAAAGTACACTGGGTGCTGCACCACTTTCTTCCTTGCCGCAACCTTGGGACTGCCTCCGCTGCCTTGCTCTCCCCTGCTCTGAACTGCATCTGACCTTGCCCGACGTGTTTGCCTTCCTCTCCAGAGGGGACAATGGATGTGGCTGTCGCTTCATCCACTTCCCGTTGCACCACCAGTGCTGCACTAACCACTTGATTAGTTGCTGCTAAGTATAGCAGCAACGACTCTTGTCGTTTGGGAGCGACCAAAGTGGGCATAGAGGAAAGGTAGGTCTTCAAATATTGAAGTGCATCGTCTCTCTCCGGGGTCCACTCTATAAGCCCTACCTTCTTCAAGATTTTGAAGCACGGCAAGGCATGCTCAGCATACTTGGAAACGAATCTGCTAAGCGCAGCAACACATCCAGTAAAACGCATCACATCCTTAACTGTCTTGGGTGCTTGAATCTGCTCGATAGCCTTGATCTTGTCGGGGTTGTCCTCCATCCCCCGATGGGACACAAAGAAGCCAAGTAACTAGCCGAAAGGAACGCCAAACACACACTTCTCCGGGTTCAGCTTCAAGTCGATCTTGCGCGGATTAGCAAAGGTTTCTTCCAAATCCTAAATGAGGGTTGACCTCTCCTTGGTTTTGACCACAATATCATCCATGTAAGCTTCAATGTTTCTATGCAACTATGATTGAGAGCCAATCTGGACTGCCCTTGCAAAACTGGAACCGGCGCTCTTCACCCCGAAGGACATACGTATGAAGCAGTACGTGTCACATGGGGTTATGAACGCGGTCTTCTGTTCGTCTTCCTTGGACATAAAGATCAGGTGGTATCCAGAGTATGCATCCAAGAAAGAAAGAAGGTCACACCTGGAGGTGGAATCCACAATCTGCTCGATGCGCGGCAAGGGAAATGGGTCCTTCGAGCATGCCTTGTTCAGATCCACCCACAAAGGGTCCACGAAGAAGCAAAATTGTCTATCCCAACATGGCCAGCTCCCACGAAGGACTTGCCTCACTCTGGTAGATCTTCACGAAGTAGGTGATCTCCTTGCCCTTACAAACTCCCTGGTTCAACTTCAAAGTCTTGTCAGAGGCTCCCAAGTGACACCTAACAAATCTACGAGAAATCGCTCTCCAAAAGATAATAGATGGTGTGTTGATGATGAACTCCTTGCTATTGTGCTTCAAATGGTAGTCTCCCCAACACTCAACACTCTCTCACAGATTAGGCTATGGTGGAAAGATGATTTGAGTGGAAAGCAACTTGGGGAAGGCTTGAGATCAAGATTCTTGTGGTTGGACTGGAATGTCTTATTCCCAACACAGGAGTAGGTGGTTCTCTCTCAGAAAATGAGTGGTGGAAGTGTAGGCACGTTCTGATGGCTCTCTCTCAAGTTGAGAAGGGTGTGGAGGGGTATATATAGCCTCCACATGAAATCCATTAGTTACACATATTTGACCCAACTCGGTCAGGCCAAATAGAAGAACTCGGCGAGACTGATTTAGTTCAAAATGTGAACGTTAGTAATCTCGGTGGGATCGACATGATCAACTTGGTGGGACCGATGTGATAGGGCCAGGGCAAAACATCATCTCAGTGAAACCGATTTCAGCAAAGAGCAAACAGAGAGTTGGTCAAGCAAACTCGATGGGACCCATTGCACATTTCGCTGAGATTGAAATAATTACAATAGGAAATAGATAGATTGCAAGGCCATCTAGGTGAGACCGAGATCCGTATCGGTGAGACCGAATTGTCTAGGTTTTCTAGTAGTGGCTATGTCATCTGAACTCGGTGGCGTCAGATAGATCAAATCGGTGCGGCCGAGTTTGACTTTGGGTTTTGACATATTTGGAAATGAGAAAGTGGCTGAGGGTTTTGGACAAATATCACTAAGCACTTTGAGCAAGAAGACCATTAAGCAACACCTCATCTCCTTTTAATACTGTTGGCTTTCCTATGGACTCGATGTGATCTTGGATCACTAAAATGAAAATGAAGAGTCTTGAGCTTTTGCCAATCTTTCTCCTTAGCATTTTGAAGGGGTTCCACATCCTCTTGTCCTTGCCATGCCATTGTTGAACTAATCTGAAATATACTAGATAAAAGCATTAGTCCAACAAGAGATATGTTGACATTAATTACCAAAATCAGCTAGGGAGCACTCGTGCTTTCAACTGGTAGGCTTCACATTTGGTGACCAACTCAACTGCATCTTGGAGGGTTGTGGGCCATAAAATTCTTGCCGGAATGCTTTTCCAACCAGAGCCCTCGATCCAATGTGTGGGCCGCACATACCCTTATGTATTTTTGCCAATAGTAACTTTCCTTTTCCCCAGCAAATGCACTTCAATTTCACACCATTGGGCCTTCTTCTGTATAGCGTATCATCAACAAACTGATACATACTGGCCCTCCGGGCTACTCTTTCAGCTTCTTCTTACTCTTCGGGAAGTTCTCAAGTTTGGAGGAAATGGACTATATACCACGCCCAAGTTGGAGCCTGAGATTCGGCAACGAGGACTAGAGGCACCTCCACATTCGTGGGAGCACACTCCATGACCGCGGGGACCGGTGGTCTGCCGGGAGGGTGCAACTCAGCAAGTGAAGGGAAGTTGTTCCTGCCAAGCTCTCTACCGGGGGCCTCGGGAATTTCTGCCAGGAGAGGCTTGCCGGAGTCCAGTTTCCTCCTCTTTTTGGCTATTGTTGCCGGGGATACTGAGGGCCGAGTCATACGGAGAACAAAAGTCCCTTCTTCCATAGGGAGTTTTTGCATAGTGCACTTTGACAGATGATCAGCAATGCTGTTTTCCGCACGGGACACATGCTCTGTTTGTAATCCGTCAAAGCGCTACTCCATTTTTCTCACTTCCTCAACGTATGACTCCATCAATGGACTTTGGTAATCCTTTTACTTGTCTCACCACAAGTTTTGAGTCTCCACGGATGATCAGCTTCTTGATTCCCAGCTCTGTTGCAATCCTGAACCCGGCAAGGAGCCCTTTGTACTCTGCAGTATTGTTGGTAGCCTTCTCCCGGGGAAAATGCATTTGGATGACGTACTTAAGGTGTTCCCAATGGAAGCAATCAGAAGTATGCCGGCCCCTGCACCTTGTATGGAGAAGGCACCATCGAAATACATAATCCATTCTTGGGGCGCTTAATTGAGAGGGATAACTATCCCCAACACTTCTTCTTCATCAGGAGTTGGTGTCCATTCAGCAATAAACTCTGCCAGTGCTTTGCTCTGAATAGTTTATGTTCTCTCAAACTTCGAACCAAAGTTGGATAACTCCAAGGACCACTCCACTATCCCGCCGGTGGCCTCGGGGTTTCTGAGTATGCGTTGCAAAGGAAAGCGGGTGACAACCATGATCTCGTGGGCTTGGAAGTAGTGGCGCAGATTCCTTGAGGCCATGATGAGGCCAAAAATCAACTTTTGCATGCTAGAGTACCTCGAACTAGCCCCCTGCAACAAGAGGCTAACAAAGTACACTGGGTGCTGCACCACTTTATTCCTTGCCGCAACCTTGGGACTGCCTCCGCTGCCTTGCTCTCCACTGCTCTGAACTGCATCTGACCTTGCCTGACGTGTTCGCCTTCATCTCCAGAGGGGACAATGGATGTGGTTGTCGCTTCATCCACTTCCCGTTGCGCCACCAGTGCTGCACTAACCACTTGATTAGTTGCCGCTAAGTATAGCAGCAACGGTTCTTGTGGTTTGGGAGCGACCAAAGTGGGCACAGAGGAAAGGTAGGTCTTCAAATATTGTAGTGCAGTGTCTCCCTCCGGGGTCCACTCCACAAGCCCTACCTTCTTCAAGATTTTGAAGCACGGCAAGGCACGCTCGGCAGACTTGGAAATGAATCTGCTAAGTGCTTCAACACATCCAGTCAAACGCCTCACGTCCTTGACTGTCTTGGGTGCTTGAATCTGCTCGATAGCCTTGATCTTGTCGGGGTTGTCCTCTATCCCCCGATGGGACACAAAGAAGCCAAGTAGCTTGCCGAAAGGAACGCCAAACACACTTCTCCGGGTCCAGCTTCAAGTCGATCTTGCGCAGATTGTCAAAGGTTTCTTCCAAATACTAAATTAGTGTTGACCTGTCCTTGGTTTTGACCATAATATCATCCATTTAAGCTTCAATGTTTCTGTGCAACTATGATTGAAAGCCAATCTGGACTGCCCTTGCAAAAGTGGAACCGGCGCTCTTCACCCCGAAGGACATCCTTACGAATCAGTACGTGTCACATGGGGTTATGAATGCGGTCTTCTCTTCGTCTTCCTTGGACATAAAGATCAGGTGGTATCCAGAGTATGCATCCAAGAAAGAAAGAAGGTTACACCTGGAGGTGGAATCCACAATATGGTAGATGTGGGGCAAGGGAAATGGGTCCTTCGAGCATGCCTTGTTCAGATCCACCCATGAAGGGTCCATAAAGAAGCAACCTTGTCTATCCCAACCTGGCCATCGCCCACGAAGGACTTGCCTCACTCTGGTAGATCTTCATGAAGAAGGTGCTCTCCTTGCCCTTACAAACTCCCTGGTTCAACTTCAAAATCTTGTCGGAGGCTCCCAAGTGACACCTAACCAATCTACAAGACACCACTCTCCAAAAGGTAATAGATGGTGTGTTGATGATGAACTCCTTGCTCTTGTGCATCAAATGGCAGTCTCCCCAACACTCAACTCTCTCTCACAAATTAGGCTATGGTGGAAAGATGATTTGAGTGGAAAGCAACTTGGGGAAGGCTAGAGATCAAGATTCTTGTGGTTGGACTAGAATGTCTTAGTATCAACACATGAGTAGGTGGTTCTCTCTCAGAAAATGAGTGGTGGAAGTGTAGGCACGTTCTGATGGCTCTCTCTCAAATGGAGAAGTGGGTGGAGGGGTATATATAGCGTCCACACGAAATCCAATAGTTACACATATTTGACCCAACCCGGTCAGGCCGAATAGAAGAACTACGCGAGATTGATTTAGTTCAACATGTGAACGTTAGGAATCTCGGTGGGATCGACATGATCAACTCAGTGGGACCGATGTGATAGGGTTAGGGCAAAACCTCAACTCAGTGGGACCGATTTCAGCACAGAGCAAACAGAGAGTTGGTCAAGCAAACTCGATGGGACCCATTGCACATTTCACTGAGACCAAAATAACTACAATAGGCAAGAGAGAGATTGCAAGGCCATCTAGGTGAGACTGAGATCCGTATCGATGAGACCGCATTGTCTAGGGTTTCTGGCAGTGGCTATGTCATCTGAACTCGGTGGCGCCGGATAAATCAAATTGGTGCGGCCGAGTTTGACTTTGGGTTTTGGACATATTTGGAAATCATAAAGTGGCTGAGGGTTTTGGAGAAATATCACTAAGAACTTCGAGAAAGTAGACCATTAAGTCGTGTAGTAGTGAAATCAAGCTTCTCCTTGTCTACCGCGAGCGGGAGGGATAGCTTGTTGTAGTACTATAAGCAAAAGCATGTCCTCGTATGCAAGCCACTGCGCGCACGGGCGAGGGAGAAGGCGTGTAGTAGTAAAATCAAGCTTCTCCTCGTTGTACAAGTTTACGCGACACAACATAGCACTGGCCCCACGTGGTTGCCTCAGTGTACAATATATTTGCTGCAACCTCCAACATTTATGCCACCACAAATTAAAATATATATTCCTGTCTTGACCAGATGAGCGTGCAAACTACAATCACCAGGATGACAGGTAGGGCCAGAAGATTATTTTAATAAAAAAGCTTTGATACGGCCTCATAGCATGGAGCTGAGCCCAATGATTTTAAGCTTACAGGCACGGTACACGCTATCCTAGACTACTCTACACATGAAACTGCCACACGAGCGTCTGGGCTGCCCTTGGCTCTTCGCCTCTTTGGGAAGTCGAACAATGATGGAGTACTACTGCAATGGAGGAGTACTATAGTATGCTTCTGGCCATCTGACACCGATTGAACTGCTACATGTCCACTACGTGAGGGAGGGAAAGCGTGTAGCGAAAGCTTCTCTTAGTCCAGCCAGCCACCATGCTCATGGGCGAGGGAGGGACGCAGCTTCATTGACTTACTGCTCCTGCCTTTGCGTGTATGACAGGTGGGCCCAAGAGTGGGTGGCCCACCTGTCATGCAGCCAAAGGCAGGTGCAGTTAAGGCACCGGAGCTCAGTCCGCGAGGGAGAGGGTGTTGTAGTAATCAAACTTCTCGGTCTTGTACAAGGTGAAGCGACACATCAAAGCACTGCACTCGATATATTTCAATAATTTGCATTTACCGATGCATTAATTACAATGCATGCATGCATGCCGTGGCTCTCCTTTTGATACTTTCATGTGTTGATTTAAATAGACCTTGTCCGTTCGGCTGATTGAGCAAGGTGCAGGTTTCTTGATTAATGTGCTGTTCGATTGATTTGTGTAGTGGAAGGGAGGGCATCTGGCCTGCGCGGACTGCCACGTCGAGCGCCCCGGGAACCATCGGCAGTGCCAGAAGTGCGAGCGCGGTGGTGTCTTCGACATGCGGATCACGGCGGTCGACACCGTCCTCTCCTCGGTGAGGGTGGTGTGCCCGCACAAAGACTGTGGGCTCTACGTTACTTACCACAAGCTCGCTGATCACCACAGCGTGTGTTCGCTCGCGCCCTACAAATGCCCCGTGCCCGTCTGCGGCTATGAAGTCTCGCCGCCAGCGCTCTCCCACCACATCAGCACCGTGCATCCCATGTGCATGCATAGGATCCAGTATGGAAAGGTGCTCCAGCTGCAAGTGCCGTTGTCGGAGCCACGACTCTTGCTGTTCGTGGAGGAGGACGGCCGCGCATTTTTCTTGGTCGGTGGTGTGCTCGACATCGGCGCGCGTATTGCCTAAATGGCCAAGCTGTGGGTGAATGGCCCGCCGGGGGAGCCCAAAGGCGGGACCGATACCATCAAGGTGGAAATAGAGGTGACAAGAAGCAAGGATCCCAGCGATGTCGCCGTGCAGGAGCTGACCTTCTTCACAGTTCCACCCAAGCTACTGGCCGGGGCTAAGCTGGTGTCCCTCCACATTCATATTGGCAAGGCCACGTCCTAAATGATTCTAAAGTGCCTTCTATTTATCTTAGTAATATGCTAATATAGGGGTTAGCTTGGTCTACTTTAGCTTAAGAGATGGTTGGTTTTTGTGGCGATGCAGCAATTACTTCGACATCAGATCAGTAGTTAAAGTAATTTCCAACAGTCGAACGGATATTTTGTGTCTGTTGGATATAAAGATCCTTTGGGTAAGAAGTGTAACATCTTATAAGAAGTATAATAGCTTATATACTTGTTTGTTCAGGAAGTGTTGCGTACTTGTGCGAGTTGACGTGACACATCAAATTAGTACTACTACTAGTAGTACTTCCTCCGATCCTAATTTCTCTACGCATAAGGCTGGTTATAATGGGAGTAACATAGGTAGTAACATAGATGCCACATAAGCAAAAATAATGAGGTGGCAAGTAATTAATGAGGAGAGAGGCAAATAGAGTAACATAAATATGTTACCAGCACATAGTACTTTCCAATGCAAAATGAGTCTACAAAGTAATAAATGAAGACATCTATGTTATCACATACTGACACTACCCACTATGAAGACATCTATGTTATCACATACTGACACTACCCATACTGACACTACCCATCAATATTCTATGTTACTATCAACTACTACCAGCCCAAGTCGAGGCGCAGATACCCAGGAGGGCCAGGTTGTGTCTATACTTGGACAACTCACCCAATTGCATGCGCACCAGGAAGACGAAGCTCGTGTCGTGTTGGTGGCATGTGCGGCCCGCACATTAACCAAAACCTCGCGCCTCCAGCTTAGCCTCTGCATTTTAAAATTCTCAATCTCAAGGCAAAGGAGCAACATGAAACCTATTATAGAGCCAATCGGCTGGTTGAGAACACTACAATTCGTAGCTACAGATGCGTGTGTGAGAGAGGACGAGTGCGTACGTGTACCTCTTCTCTTCCTGTATAACGTACTAAACTTGGAGTACAAGTGTATGTGGGTGGCATCGACCTAGGGAGCTAGAGATGGTGCGTGCGAGAAGTCTCGAGATATAGGTATAATGCGTCTGAAAAAAAGACTAGTCTATAGCTCGCCACGAGGCTATTCCTGTCGAACGCCCCAATAACCGTAAGATATGTATCCGATAGTGCGTGTTATTGTATGTACACAACAGTAGAAAAAGAACCACCATGGCATATGCTACACCACGACCGAGAACACAAGCCCACGTTATGCCATCCGAGAATAGTGCCGCACTTCGAAACTAGAATCGTCAATAAATTTTGAGCTTGCATCTTGTCACATTCCAAATTACTACTACCATGCTATATTTAATCCAACCTGTTCACACCGATCACAACCTAAACGGTTTCCCACTTAGGAGCTTATTACTACTCGGTTATAAATACTACTATGCGAAGATGACTGCACATTCCTCCTCAACTCCTCATCCACAAAACAAACAAGTCATTCAGCATCCTTCCCTTGCGCCTGCCATGGCCAGCGTGAGTTCTGGGTCGAGGGACTACCAACAGGGAGAGGCGAGCATGGAAGCCGGAGCATGAGAGATGTTCCGCCTCGCTGCGAAAGCAGCCGACATGTCCGCCACACGGAAGTAGCATCACAGAGGTCTTGCGGCGCCGCCGAATTAGCACGGAGGTGCCGCCGCACCGTCGATGCAGCAGACTGGTCCGACCATGCCGCTAAAGCAGCAGAGATGTCTCGCCGCGCCGCGAGTGCAGCAGAGATGTCCCGCCACGTCGTGGCGGCCTAGAAAATGTCTCGTAGGCAGGCGACGACTCTTACAGGCGCATGCATGCGATCGTCCACAACCATATGGATCAGATCTCCGACTGGGCGAGGTTACAGGACGACATGAAAGCCTCGTTTGAACAGGCTATTGGCGTCATCCGGAAACTAAGGGAGGGCAATGAGAGGCTCCGGGCCGAGCATGGCCTACTAAGGACGAAGATCGTCCAAAGTGTAGAGCATCAGGAGGAGACCAGTGCCTTGTTGAAGAGGACCGTCGTCGTCGTCAAGAAACTTATGGATGAGAATGACATGCTCCACATCGAGCGCCCAAGACTGGTGGAGGAATCCGCGGATGCTCTCAAGCAGCGTCTTGAGGACACAACAGAGCTCATCCCCGCTCGCTGCGGAGACTAGTTCTCGCGGACTGCCGCAACGCATCAAGAATGTAGAGGTCAGCAAGCCAGATCGTTGTCTTCCTTCTTCTTTTGCCCTCGTGTATTTCGGGCGTAGCCGCATGTGGCTTTTTTAATTATCTTCCTAATTATGTAATACAATTATTATCCACTGTCGTCGTCCTTATATATTCATCAGTCGTGCTATAAGTCGCAGTAGATGCTATATTGGTCCGTCGGATCTTACATCCAGATCCGTGCAAAATTTCTTTTCAGATTTTCTTTTTTCTCTCTTAAATCTCAGTCGAGTGAGTCATAGCCACACCATTAAACAGAGGCTCGGGCGCAAGGGCTCTCCTCCCGATAAGCACCCGCAGGGATGTGATCGCACGCCTCCCGTACTCAAATAGCTATCCTGCATGGCGCCTCCTAGCTAATAAAAAAGGGGACGCGTGGCGGCACGTAAATGGTAAATAGAACACCCATGATTTCAATAATAGTTGTATTTCTGATTGTAACGTGACATCACTTGTTCCAAAATGACTTTGTTGATTGTTAATGTGTGCGCCTTTGCAAATCTGACAGCAAAATTACCACAACATGTTGGTGCCATGTCATGACACCAAGCCAAGTTTCATGATTTTCATGCATGTTTTGGATTTACAGGAATTAAAAAACCAAGTTTCTCGATGTTTCCAGCCGAGCCACGATGCCCAGATGTTTGAATTTCATTCCCAGTTTTTGCATGGGACCTAGAAATTTACCCGTGGACACACATGTGATTTTTCAACCAAGTTTGGTGCACGGGAGCATGTGCTTGTATTTAAAATTTGAATTATGCATACAAAGGTGACACGTTCCCTCTAGGAACCACGAGCCTTCTTGAGAGAAGCTCCGGTTTGCAAGAAGCTTATACCAAAACTTGTTCCTATTCTGCCAATTTTTCTGCCACAACATGGTAGTACCATGACTTGACACCATGCCAAGTTTCATGATTTTCATGCGTGTTTTGGATTTACAGGAAATAAAAAACCAAGTTTCTCAATGTTTCCAACCGAGCCACGATGCCCACATGTTTGAATTTCATTCCCATTTCTTGCATGGGACCTAGAAATTTACCTGAGGACACACATGTGATTTTTCAACCAACTTTGGTGCACGGGAGCATGTGCTTGTATTTCAAATTTGAATTATGCATACAAAGGTGACACGTTCCCTCTAGGAACCACGAGCCTTCTTGAGAGAAGCTCCGGTTTGCAAGAAGCTTATACCAAAACTTGTTCCTATTCTCCCAATCTTTCTACCACAGCATGGTAGTACCATGACTTGACACCATGCCAAGTTTCATGATTTTCAGGCGTTTTTAGGATTTACAAGAATTTTAAAACCAAGTTTCTCAATGTTCTCGGTCGAGCCACGATGCCCAGATGTTTGAATTTCATTCCCATTTCTTGCATGGGACCTAGAGATTCACCCTAGGACACACATATGATTTTTCAACCAACTTTGGTGCACGGGAGCATGTGCTTGTCGTTCGAATTTGAATTATGCACAGTAAATGACCAGAAACTCAATTAATGTATAAAAAAGGCAAACGAACCCGGAATAATTCCAAAATTCAATAGGGCACTCATGTAGTTCTAAGTTGCCTCTCTAAAGAAACTCAAGGGGGGCAGCGTATATTGTTTCGCAGTCAAAGGTGACACGTTCCCTCTCAGAACCGCGAGCCTTCTTGAGAGAAGCTCCGGTTTGCAAGAAGCTTATACCAAAACTTGTTCCTATTCGGCCAATTTTTTACCACATCATGGTAGTACCATGACATGACACCATGCCAAGTTTCGTGATTTTCAGGCATGTTTTGGATTTACAAGAATTTTAAAACCAAGTATCTCAATGTTCTCGGCCGAGCCACGATGCCCAGATGTTTGAATTTCCTTCCCATTTATTGCATGGGACCTAGAAATTCATCGAGGACACACATGTGATTTTTCAACCTACTTTGGTGCACGGGAGTATGTGCTTGTAGTTCAAATTTGAATTACGCACATTAAATTACCAGAAACTCAATTAATGTATAAAAAAGGCCAACAGAACCCAGAATAATTCCAAAATTTAATAGGGCACTCATGTAGTCCTATGTTGCCTCTGTAAAGAAACTCAAGGGGGGCTGCGTATATCGTTTCACACTCAAAGGTGACATGTTCCCTCTCAGAACCACGAGCCTTCTTCAGAGAAGATCTGGTTCGCAAGAAGCTTATACCAAAACTTGTTCCAAATCAGCCCAATTTCTTACTACACCATGTTAGTGCCATGACATGACACCATGCCAAGTTTCATGATTTCCAGGCGAGTTTTGGATTTACATGAATGTAAAAACCAAGTTTCATGATTTCTCAATGTTCTCGGCTGAGTCACGACGCCCAGACGTTTGAATTTCATTCAGATTTCTTGCATGGGACCTAGAAATTCACCCAAGGACACACATGTGATTTTTCAACTAACTTTGGTGCACCGGAACATGTGCTTGCAGTTCAAATTTGGATTATGCACATTAAATGTCCAGAAACTCAATTAATGTGCTCCGTCCATTTTTGTATACAAGGCCACTATCAAAATTATAATTTGCAGCTATACAAGGCCACTAATACAAATCAAGATAAAATTGATGAGGTTTGCCTCGTACTACCAACCGAGGACATTAATGCCCTATGCATGCATGCGAGGGTGAGAAGGTTGGTTTGAATACACCGCATTAATCAACCAACGAGGAGTGAGAGAGTTGTCTTGTTGTGTGTTGGAGAGAAAAATAGACAATAACTAACACGTCAAGCGAGGAGAAAAGACTAGTTTGCAACATTGGCTTAAGTGGCCATTAGTTTCTACCTTGGTACCTGTAAAATGCGTTTGTGGCCTTGTATACAAAAAATGGAGGGAGTATAAAAAAGGCCAAACGAACCCGGAATAATTCCAAAATTTATCAGGGCAGTCATATAGTTCTATGTTGCCTCTGTAAAGAAAATCAAGGGGGAGGCAGCGTTTATCATTTCGCACACAAAGGTGACATGTTCCCTCTCGGAACCACGAGGCCTATTGAGAGAATCTCCGGTTTTGCAAGAAGCTTATACCAAAACTTGTCCCAATTCACCCAAAAATTATACATATGAAAACAGGGTTTAGATTATCCGAACATCTGGCCACCTAGACCAATCTACTCTGAATTGAAATCAACACAAAATAGATACTTTAGTTGGAGATCGTATCGTGCATGTAGTTCATAGTGAAATATGATTACTGCTATATGCATGTTTTTTGTTATCAAGATAATATTTAAATGATTGTATAACTTGACAATAATCATATTCAAATAAGGAAAATTGATTCAAATTTAGTCTGTATGGTAGACGACAATATATATGTTCATAGGGTGGAGAAAAATGTTCATATATGATGGAAGATCAAAATGTAGGACTACATCCATTATAAACCGCAAGGTCACCTAACGATATATTCGAATTCAACATAACGTGGATTAATAAATTGAAATTCAAGATCCTGGCATTTGTAATCATATAAAAAGGGACATGACTCTTTCTTTTGGTGGGAATTCATTTGTTTTTTTTGTTGTTGTTGAGGGAAGTGGGAATCGATTTGCTATTGTACATGGTAATCTTGTTCTCCCGATATTTTTTACATTTTTCTTGTAGTTTTTTCAATGACATTTATATCATTATAGTAAAAGGGGTCATGAGTCTCTTGTGTCTTGTACGAATTGTTTTTTTGTACACGCTAAGTTTGTTGTACACGCTAAGTTTGTTCTCCGAACAAGGAATCCGCGCCTTGTTATCCCGAAATTTTCAAGCTCAAGTATCTTTTGTCTCATCTGCATTGAAACTCCCACCTCTTCAACCCGTGCCGCGCCTTGTTATCCCGAAATTTCGACGCGCGTGAAAACTCCCTCCTCATCCGAAATTTCGAAGCGCGTGAAAACTCCCTCCTCATCCTTCTACCCCTCAGCCTGAAATGCTGGCTCGACGTCATGGTGTAAAAACCGGTGGGGGTACGCTGGTAACTCACCCTACATTTCGGACAAGCGCGTCCCTAAGCCATGGCTCCCCCCACCTTCCCCTTCGTCCCCCCATTCGTACACCGAGGCCGCCAAAACCCACGAAGCCCCATGCTCCTCGTTCGGCCTCCCGACCGCCACCCAGGCGGAGACACTTCCCCTACGACGTCGTCCACCATAACAGCTCGCCGTCCCTCATCCAACGCACCAGATGAGGATCCGTCATTGATCTCGTCATCCCACTGGATCAGCCGCCCCGTCCTCAACCTCCAAGGACCTGCCCCGAAGTTTGCCTCGTCTATCACGCCACCACCATCCCCACAGTGTCGTCTTGACCTGGCTCACCGGAACCGCGGCACCCTGACCAATTCCTTCGATGAAGCCGAGGCCAACTCGGCGCCACCAAGGAGGTTCTGCACTCACCACTGCATTTTATCTTTTATTCGATCGCATGGGTCTGCCGGTGCTCGATACCAAGCAGCCATGGAGTGTCTCCATCGACGGCGCCGTCGCCGGCCACTTCATCCACGGAGTCTCTCCCCCATGTCGTTGCTTCCTCGGCGGCAACTTCCACACCGGCACTAGCTACAGCTGCTCTGGCTCTCGCTCGCGCTACTGCTGCTCCGGCTCTCGCTCGCACTGCAGCTCTGTTCTTGCTGTCGGTCGCGCTGCTGCACTACTCTTGATTTCATTTGTGCTGCTACTCTGCTCTGCTATTGTTCTCGGTCGCACTGCTGCTCCGCTTTGCTCTTGTTCGTGCTGCTGCTCTGCTCTTGCTCTCGCTCGCGCTGCTGCTGCTGTTGCACGACCTCCGACAGCTACAAGAGTTGCTACTTTAGTACTCGCTTGTGGTGCTGCTGCACGACTTGCTCTCTGCTAGAGCGTTCCCTGCTTGAGCATATGCAGATTTAGATCACTACTCTGCTACTAGTGCTCGAATGCCCTAAACATCTATTGCAATCCTCTTCTAGTAGTTCAATAAGTTTCGATAGTCCAATTCAGTTTCGACTGTAAAGTTCAGTTTCTTTAGTTAAGTTCAAAGTAAACAATATTTACAGCATCTGTCGGAGCAGCCATGGTGCGGCTGATGCATTTTACATCTAGCACTTTTTGGTTATGTATTTTACATCATCTATTGAAGATCATATTAGAGTCCCACTTCAGATTAACGTTGTCTGTCTTGTCCTGCTTCAGCCTCGCCGCCGTACACCTCATCGGAGCTGCTCCAACGATGAAACCGTCCATCACGGCAAAGTAGTACCCTCGGAGTCCGTTTCCAGAGGCCTCAGATCTTCTTCCCCGCCTCCGACAGTCACACCAGCATCACCATCCTCCACGTCCAACCCAATGATGCTGAGGTCGACAAGGCTATGCCAAAGAGGTTGTACACTCGTTGCATCACTTTGTTACTCTTCATTCATGTCGATCCCTCTGGGATCCTTTGCTATGGAACTACTATTCGTGATATGGTTAGGAGTGGAGCAAAGCAGAACTGGAGGATTTTTTCCTTTGGTGTCTCTTTCAAAGAAAAAACGTAGGAATTTTAATATCCAGTTGGACGTCCTTTTCAAATTAGTATGCATGAAGAACAGGACTAATTGCATTACTGGCATAATAAGATTCTTATTTTTTCATTTTCACGTGGTTTGACTTTAATTTGACCATGTTTCTCCATTCCTGTGTTCTAGCAATTCATGTGAACCAAACACCCAGGTTCACAAAAATCCTATGTTTCCAAATGCTCTATTTTTCACGTGCATTCCTATCTTATTGTTGTGTTTTGCCTGTCCCTGCGTTTATAGAATCCTCCAATTCTAAGGAGCCCTTACAGATTTACTTCATTTTCAGATAGGCGTCAAAGAAAACTCTGTGTGTTATGTCCTGCTCCTGCCGTGCCGTCATCCACCCCACCTGAGGTGCACCATCGACAGAAGCGTTCGCTGCAGCAGAGATTGCCCCTGAAGTCTTTCTTTCGCCGCCTCAGATCATCTTCCCCATTGCCGGCAGCCACGCCAACTGCATTACCATCATCGACTGAGCAGATGAACCTGAGGACTACACAGTTCCGGAAGAGAGGTCGCAGTCTTTCATGTTTGCTTATGTTATACATTGATTATTATTACCTGCTACTTTATCGCTCAAACTTGAGTTTTAAAATGCCTGTGGGTCTCATATCAGGCAGCAACGAATAGTATCTGTCTACTATCTGGTTCATCTGGGTTCTCCTATGTAGTTCATGTTGGGTCGACAACAAACAGTAGATGATTCATTGTCTATCTTTTTAAACTGAAGCTATAATCTACCTGCAATCATTAGTTTAGGATCTATCCACTCGTTTTCTACCACCAGTCTTGATTTCTGCATGCACCCTTAGCCCCTTCAAAATCTAACTAATTTTTTTATTATGCATGTCAGATATTATACACAATCGTGCTGAACATGTAGAGAAAAAGAGAAGACCGTTGCGTGGGAATATAATGTCGTGTAGACGCCGATCCATGGTGGGCAAAGTGGGCCCCCTCCCACCATTCTAGATTGTATTCTATAGGAAGATAACTGTTCAGATGGGGATTCAGAGGGAGACAACCACTCCTATTTACCACCTGAGGTGTTTGCTCTAACCTGGCATGCTGATGTTGGTCATATCATGCATATGGCGCCTCACATTGCTTACATTATACATCTTATATGTCATCAACTTAGTTTAGATTTGCTTTGTGTGAATGCCACCTGTTTGGTTTCTATATCATACTCCCACCGTTCCTAAATATTTGTCTTTTCAGAGATTTCAACAGGTGACTACATACAGAGAAAAATGAGTGAATCTACACTCTAAAATATGTCTATATACATCCGTATGTGGTAGTCCATTTGAAATCTATAAAAGACAAATATTTAGGAATGGAGGGAGTATGTGGGAATTATGCAATGCCATCTTCTTTAGACAGGCATCATACACGTGAATCATGCAATGCCATCCTGTTTAGCCAGTCATCGCATATGTGAATTGTATCGTGCCATATTTTTTTCATAATGTATTCCATTTGTTAACAATGTTTATACATTCATCTACTCTCCCTGTGCATCAGCCATTTGAGTTGGTCATGGGAAAATCTTGAGTGAAAACAAGGTATTCTGAGCAGTCAGTGCTACCTGTCGATGCGGATTTCTTGCTGGTTACATATAGCTCCTCAGAGGAGGATTCAGAGACAGATGACCGGTCGTACCCCCCCCCCCCCCCCGAGGTGCATGCTCTAACTTGGCAGGGTTATATTGTCATATCATGCATATGGTGTCTTACATTGCCATGCCATCTGCTTAGATTAGACATGCTTTGTGTGAATGCCTCATGTTTGCTTTCTCTATCAGATATGTGAATTATGCAATGCCATGTTTTTAGCCAGTTATCATATATGTGAATTATGTACCGCCATGTAGCTAGCCATCATATATGTGAATTATCTCATGCCATCTTTTTTTCATTACGTATTTCATTTGTCGAGAATCTGTGTATATTGAACTACTCTTCATGTGTATCAGCCATTTGAGCCAGTTATGGAAAAATCAGGAGTGAAAACAAGGTCTTCAGAGGAGGCAATGGTACCTGTTGAAGCATATGTCTCGATGGTTACAAGGAGCTCCTCAGAAGAGGATTTAGAGATAGATGACCAATCCTATATCCCACCTGAGGTGTATGCTCTAAGTTGCAATGTTTGTATATCTCATATCATGCATATGGTGTCTTGCATTGCTTAGTTTAGACATCATATGCACAATATTGAATTCCATCTACTTACTTTAGAGATCATACATGAGAGTGCCAGCTGCTTAGTATATGAATCAATTATGTCAATTATATCATGCCAGACTATATACTTAGACAACATTTATGTGAATTATTTCATCCCAACCTATTTTAGAAAGACATCTCATAGTTCTGTCATGTCATCCTGTTTTGATACTCATCATATGTTGAATTATGACATTATATCCTGTTAAGTTGTCCATCATATATCTGAAACTGTGTCATGCTATCCATTTTAGTTAGGCATCATATTTGTGAAATTGTGTCATGCTGTCCTGTTTGGCTGGACAACATATATGTGAATTACCACATTTGTCTATCATACAATGTTTGTACATTCAATTTCTTTTCTTGCTTATCAGCCATTTGAATTGGAGGGGGTGATGGCAGTATCTAAGGGATCAAAGACCCGTTCTTCACAAAATACATTGCTACCCATCGATGCAGATAGAACCATCGTTGTACTGGCCCACAAACTAGCCCCACCACACATAATCGAGACTCTTCCAGATTGCACACTTACACCGTTGGGCAGAGAACCAGCTACAACCCATCTAACCCCAACCCCAGCGGATAGTAACCCACTTCTAGTTGACAAAGCTCCATGTCCACCACAGAGTACCAGCACACGAGTAGTTTGTAAAGCAACTGCAGTGCCCAAAGCACGAACACCACCATAGCGAACCCAAACTCCACGTTTAAAGCAGAAGAGCAACCGTTCTCAGGTCAGATTCCTTAGCTATGGTACATACTCCTTTGCTGTTGCATCACTGTATTTACTCATACCAACTACTTTTGAATTTGAAGGATCCAATTGAAACTCCAATAACACAACAGGTATGTTTTAAACCTATTTCTTTAACTAGATTGTTGTTCTGACTTCTTGCTCTATGTTGATTTTAGTTTCAGTTATATAAACAGTTATGTTCTCATGTGATGCACATTACAAGTGTTGCCAATGTTGTGTAGTTTCTCACACTTATATTCTGTCTATGCTGATGTATCTTAAAAATATATGAGTTGAACTATGTCTCTATCTTGATTTGGCAACATAAACTAGAATGATATGGATAATATAGTGACCATAGTACATAGATATATGTTTGTTTCATGCTATTATCCTGTCCACCTTACTACTAAATTGGTTTACCAAAATGAGTTTCGTATACTACATGCTAAACTTGTGAATTATCTGCTTGTTTCTCTTCTAGTATGCGAATGAAATATTGGAGAAGAGCACCCCACTATGCAATGGTAGAGAAAGTAATGTAGATAAGGTTCAAGATAGTGAGACAACCCTGTTGGTCTCCAAGAAAGGTGATAAAAACGATCTTGTAGACAGTGAGAAAACCCCACAGTCCTGCGTTGATGTAGTGTTCGAGTTACTGGCCAGTACCGCTGGCACAAGCTCTTCGAACTCGCTGCCTGAATCACTTCGGCTTCTTCAGTCTCAGCTACAAGCTGAAAGGCATCAGTCAGCTATGCTGCGGCAAGAAGCCGAAGGACTGAGGAAGTGCCTGCAGACTTCAGATGCATACTTTCTTGTGCAACAGCAAGTGCTGGAGGATTTAAGCGCCAAACGAGAGAAAGTTAGTAAGCTTGCTAAGCATCTTGCCAGCATTATGGGTACCCAGGATATTGTTTCTTGAGCTCTTCTGACGTGGTTTTAGTTCTGGACTTGTTTTGCTGCGGTGTTTATTTGCACTAGTCGCCAACTTTGACAACCAGTGTATATGATATGCTGCTTTATTCCCTATATTTGCACTAGTGGCGAACTTTGATTCCCAATGGATGTAATATGTGTAATAGCCGTGATAGCCTAGCATGATTTGCTTGCTTATTTATTTCCTTGGTGTCTTGTTTATTTGTTTGCTTGTAGTCAGTGCAGTTCTTTTTCCGCGGTTTGCTTGTGGCCACAATAACCTTTTTTTAAACTAGGCCAGAATAACCATGGGCTACATACTTACTGTAGTTACCATGGGCCTCCTACGGTCCGTAGAAACATTGGGCCTTCTAAGGACCGTAGAAACAATGGGCCTTCTACGGGCCGTAGCATCAATGGGCCTTCTACGGGTCATATGATCAATCGGCCAAACATGGGCCAACAATGGACCGCATTATGGGCGTTGAACGGGCTAGAGTTGGAAATGTCCGTTCATGGGCCGACCATAACGGGCCGTCATTAATCGGCCGTATTTGATGATGCTATGAAAATGGCGTACCGGACTAACTGGCCACAAATGGGCTGACTGTAACCACAGGCTGAATTTGGCCCACAATCAGAAAAGGCTAGTAACAGGCCGTAAGTAACCGAATGCTGGAAATGAGCCAAGAATAAACGGGCCTTGAGAAGGCCGAAAGATAACATGGGCTTGAAAGGGACCAATGGAATAATGCACCGTTAATGGGTATAAAGCGATAGACTGTTCATTACGGGCCAGTTTCACCACGGGTGTTAATGGGCCAAGAGCTACAAAGTGCCTCCTATGGGCCGAAAGACGTCATGGGCCAGACATGGGCTAGAAGTTACAACGGGCTGGAATCATATTGGGCGGACCAGCTGACGCTACTGGGCCTAATTCTGATAGGCCGTAACGGGCCCTGGGTTAGTGGGTCATAAATGGGCTATGTGCGAATAGGTCGTTAACATGCTTTCCATGGGCCGGCCCGCTATCTTTTAACCAAGTCAAACGGGCCAACCTTTTCACCAGAATGGGCCTCTGTTGGGCCGTGCCACGTGTCAACGTATCATTGGCGCATTCTGTCCAATGAATGGATGACATCTATCCCAACGGTGAGCCGACACATGTTTCCTCCAGCCAATGATAATTTTACGTGTGGAAACTCCCCATTGGTCCGGGCTGTTAATGGGTTATCGGATCCAAAACCTGACCCGATAGCTTCACGGCGACCCGTTAAGGTGAATGCCACGTGTTGGTTGATACGTCTCCAACCTATCTTAATTTTGTATTGTTCCATGCTATTATATTATCTGTTTTGGATGTTTATGGGCTTTATTAAACACTTCTATATTATTTTTGGGACTAACCTATTAACCCAGAGCCCGGTGCCAGTTTCTGTTTTTTTCTTGTTTCAGTGTTTTGTAGAAAAGGAATATCAAACGGAGTCCAAATGGAATGAAACCTTCGGGTGAGTTATTTTTGGAACGGAAGCAATCCAGGGGACTTGGAGTGCACGTCAGGGAATCAATGAGGAGAGCACGAGGCAGGGGGCGCGCCCACCCCCCTAGGCACACCCTCCACCCTCGTGGTCCCCTCGTGGCTCCCCTTACCGACTTATTTCGCCTATATATCTCCATATACGATAAAATCGTCGGGGAACAGTATAGATCGGGAGTTCTGCCGCCGCAAGCCTCCATAGCCATGAAAAACCAATCGGGACCCTCTTCCGGCACCCTGCCGGAGGGGGGATCCCTCACCGGTGGCCATCTTCATCATCCCGGCGCTCTCCATGACGAGGAGGGAGTAGTTCACCCTCGGGGCTGAGGGTAGTACCAGTAGCTATGTGTTTGATCTCTCTCTCTGTCTCTCTCGTGTTCTTAAGGTGATACGATCTTGATGTATCGTGAGCTTTGCTATTATAGTTGGATCTTATGATGTTTCTCCACCTCTATCTCTTGTAATGGATTGAGTTTTCCCTTTGAAGTTATCTTATCGGATTGAGTCTTTAAGGATTTGAGAACACTTGATGTAGGTCTTGTGTGGGATACCCGTGGTGACAATGGGGTATTCTATTGATCCACTTGATGTATGTTTTGGTGATCAACTTGCGGGTTCCGCCCATGAACCTATACATAGGGGTTGGCACACGTTTTTGTCTTTACTCTCTGGTAGAAACTTTGGGGCACTCTTTGAAGTTCTTTGTGTTGGTTGAATAGATGAATCTGAGGTTGTGTGATGCATATCGTATAATCATTCCCACGGATACTTGAGGTGACATTGGAGTATCTAGGTGACATTAAAGTTTTTGTTGATTTGTGTCTTAAGGTGTTATTCTAGTACGAACTCTATGATAGATCGAACAGAAATAATAGCCTCATGTTATTTTACTACGTACTCTTGAATAGATAGATCAGAAATGATAACTTTGAGGTGGTTTCGTACCCTACCATAATCTCTTCATTTTTTCTCCGCTATTAGTGACTTTGGAGTGACTCTTTGTCGCATGTTGAGGGATAGTTATTGTTGGAAATATGCTCTAGAGGCAATAATAAATTAGTTATTATTATTATATTTCCTTGTTCATGATAATCGTTTATTATCCATGCTATAATTGTATTGATAGGAAACTCGGATACATGTGTGGGTACATAGACAACACCATGTCCCTAGTAAGCCTCTAGTTGACTAGCTCGTTGATCAATAGATGGTTACGGTTTCCTGACCATGGACATTGGATGTCGTTGATAACGGGATCACATCATTAGGAGAATGATGTGATGGACAAGACCCAATCCTAAGCCTAGCACAAAGATTGTGTAGTTCAGATGCTAAAGCTTTTCTAATGTCAAGTATCATTTCCTTAGACCATGAGATTGTGCAACTCCGGATACCGTAGGAATGCTTTGGGTGTACCAAACGTCACAACGTAATTGGGTGGCTATAAAGGTGCACTACGGGTATCTCCAAAAGTGTCTGTTGGGTTGGCACGAATCAAGACTGGGATTTGTCACTCCGTGTGACGGAGAGGTATCTCTGGGCCCACTCAGTAGGACATCATCATAATGTCAACAATGTGACCAAGGAGTTGATCATGGGATGATGTGTTACGGAACGAGTAAAGAGACTTGCCGGTAATGAGATTGAACAAGGTGTCAGGATACCAACAATCGAATCTCGGGCAAGTACTATACCGGTAGACAAAGGGAATTGAATACGGGATTGATTGAATCCTCGACATCGTGGTTCATTCGATGAGATCATCGTGGAACATGTGGGAGCCAACATGGGTATCCAGATCCCGCTGTTGGTTATTGGCCGGAGAGTTGTCTCGGTCATGTCTGCATGGTTCCCGAACCCGTAGGGTCTACACACTTAACGTTCGGTGACGCTAGGGTTATAGAGATCTTAGTATGCGGTAACCCGAAAGTTGTTCGGAGTCCCGGACGAGATCCCGGATGTCACGAGGAGTTCCGGAATGGTCCGGAGGTAAAGATTTACATATAGGAAATCCAGTTTCGGCCACCGGGAAAGTTTTGGGGGTCATCGATATTGTACCGGGACCACCGGAAGGGTCCCGGGGGTCCACCGGGTGGGGCCACCTATCCCGGAGGGCCCCAAGGGCTGAAGGGGCGTGGGAACCAGCCCCTGGTGGGCTGGTGCGCCCCCTTGGGCCTCCCATGCGCCTAGGGTTGGCAACCCTAAGGGGTGGGGCGCCTCCACTTGGCTTGGAGGCCAAGCCACCCCTAGGGCAGCCGCCCCCTCCCTAGATGGGATCTACAAGGGGTCGGCGCCCTCCCTAGGCCCCTATATATAGTGTAGGGGAGGGAGGGCAGCCGCACCTGAGTCCCTGGCGCCTCCCTCCCTCCCGTGATACCTCTTCCTCCCCGCTTGCGCTTGGTGAAGCCCTGTCGGGATCCCGCTATTTCCACCACCACGCCTTCGTGCTGCTGGATCTCCATCAACCTCTCCTTTCCTTGCTAGATCCAGAAGGAGGAGATGTCTCTCCCAACCGTATGTGTGTTGAACGCGGAGGTGCCGTCCGTTCGGCGCTAGGATCATCGGTGATTTGGATCACGGCAGTGCGACTCCATCAACCCCGTTCACTTGAACACTTCCGCTTAGCGATCTACAAGGGTATGTAGATGCACTCCCCTTTCCCTCGTTGCTAGATTACTCCATGGATTGATCTTGGTGATGCGTAGAAAATTTTGAATTTCTGCTACGTTCCCCAACAGTGGTATCAGAGCTAGGTCTATGCGTAGTTTCTATGCATGAGTAGAATACAAGTTGTTGTGGGCGCTGACTTTGTTCAATATGCTTACCGTTACTAGTCCAATCTTGTTTCAACGGTATTGTGGGATGAAGCGGCCCGGACCGACCTTACACGTACACTTACGTGAGACAGGTTCCACCGACTGACATGCACTTGTTGCATAAGGTGGCTAGCGGGTGCCGCCTCCCACTTTAGTCGGATCGGATTCGATGAAAAGGGTCCTTATGAAGGGTACATAGCAATTGACATATCACGTTGTGGTTTTTGCGTAGGTAAGAAACGTTCTTGCTAGAAACCCATAGCAGCAATGTAAAACATGCAAACAACAATTAGAGGACGTCTAACTTGTTTTTGCAGGGTATGCTATGTGATGTGATATGGCCAAAAGAATGTGATGAATGATATGTCATGTATGAGATTGATCATGTTCTTGTAATTGGAATCACGACTTGCATGTCGATGAGTATGACAACCGGCAGGAGCCATAGGAGTTGTTTTAATTTATTGTATGACCTGCGTGTCATTGTACAACGCCATGTAATTACTTTACTTTATTGCTAAACCGTTAGCCATTGTAGTAGAAATAATAGTTGGCGAGACAACTTCATGGAGACACGATGATGGAGATCATGATGATGGAGATCATGGTGTCATGCCGGTGACAATGATGATCATGGAGCCCCGAAGATGGAGTCAAAAGGAGCAAAATGATATTGGCCATATCATGTCACTTTTTGATTGCATGTGATGTTTATCATGTTTATGCATCTTATTTGCTTGGAACGACGGTAGTAAATAAGATGATCCCTCATAATAATTTCAAGAAAGTGTTCCCCCTAACTGTTCACCGTTGCAAAAGTTCGTTGTTTCGAAGCACCACGTGATGATCGTGTGTGATAGATTCTAACGTTCACATACAATGGGTGTAAGCCAGATTTACACACGCGAAACACTTAGGTTGACTTGACGAGCCTAGCATGTATGCATATGGCCTCGGAACACAAGACACCGAAAGGTCGAGCATGAGTCGTATAGTAGATACGATCAACATGAAGATGTTCACCGATGATGACTAGTTTGTCTCACGTGATGATCGGACACGGCCTAGTTGACTCGGATCATGTAATCACTTAGATGACTAGAGGGATGTCTATCCGAGTGGGAGTTCATAAGATGAACTTAATTATCCTGAACATAGTCAAAAAGGCTTTACAAATTATGCCGTAAGCTCGCGCTTTAGTTCTACTGTTTAGATATGTTCCTAGAGAAAATTCAGTTGAAAGTTGATAGTAGCGATTATGCGGACTAGGTCCGTAAACTTAGGATTGTCCTCGTTGCTTCCTAGAAGGCTTATGTCCTTAATGCACCGCTTTCGATGTCTTTGAACCTCGAACGTCGTTTGTGGATGTTGCGAACATCTGACATACAAGTTTTGATAACTACGTGATAGTTCAGTAATGTTAAATTGTTTAGAGTTGAGGCACCGAAGACGATTTTGAAATGTCGCGAAACATATGAGATGTTTCGAGGGATGAAATTGGGATTTCAGGCTCGTGCCCACATCAAGAGGTATAAGACCTCCGACGAGTCTCTTAGCCTGCAAACTAAGGGAGAAAAGCTCAATCGTTGAGCTTGTGCTCAGATTGTCTGAGTACCACAATCACTTGAATCGAGTGGGAGTTAATCTTCCAGATGAGATAGTGATGTTTCTCCAAAGTCATTGCCACCAAGCTACTAGAGCTTCGTGATGAACTATAACATATCAGGGATAGAGATGATGATCCTTGAAATTTTGCGATGTTTGACACCGCGAAAGTAGAAATCAAGAAGGAGCATCAATTGTTGATGGTTAGTGAAACCACTAGTTTCGAGAAGGGCAAGGGCAAGAAGGGATACTTCATGAAACGACAAATCAGCTGCTGCTCTAGTGAAGAAACCCAAGGTTGAACCCAAACCCAAGACTAAGTGCTTCTGAAATAAGGGGAACGGTCACTGAAGCGGAACTACCCAAGATACTTGGTAGATGAGAAGGCTGGCAAGGTCGATAGAAGTATATTGGATATACATTATGTTAATGTGTACTTTACTAGTACTCCTAGTAGCACCAGGGTATTAGATACCGGTTCGGTTGCTAAGTGTTAGTAACTCGAAATAAAAGCTACGGAATAAACGGAGACTAGCTAAAGGTGAGTCGACGATATGTGTTGGAAGTGTTTCCAAGGTTGATGTGATCAAGCATCGCACGCTCCCTCTACCATCGAGATTGGTGTTAAACCTAAATAATTGTTATTTGGTGTTTGCGTTGAGCATAGACATGATTGTATTATGTTTATCGCAATACGTTTATTCATTTAAGGAGAATAATGGTTACCCTGTTTATTTGAATAATACCTTCAATGGTCTTGCACATAAAGTGAATGGTTTATTGATTCCCGATCGTAGTGATACACATGTTCATGCCAAAAGATATAAGATAATAATGATAGTACCACATACTTTTGGCACTGCAATTTGAGTCACAATGGTATAAAACACATGAAGAAGCTCCATGTTGATGGATCTTTGGACTCACTCGTTTTGAAAAGTTTGAGACATGCCAACCATATCTATTGGTGTATATGCATGAAGAAACTCCATGCAGATGAATCGTTTGGACTCACTTGATCTTGAATCACTTAAGACATGCAAATCATACCACATGGGCAAGATGACGGAAAGCCTCGTGTTCAGTAAAATGGAACAAGAAAGCAACTTGTTGGAAGTAATACATTTTGATGTGTGCAGTCCAATGAGTGCTGACGCACGCAGTGGATATCGTTATGTTCTTAATTCATAGATGATTTGAGTAGATACTGAGTATATTTACTTGATGAAACACAAGTCTGAATTATTGAAACGTTCAAGTAATTTCAGAGTGAAGTTGGAGATCGTCGTGACAAGAGGATAAGATGTCTATGATATGATCATAGAGATGAAAAGCTGAGTTGTGATTTTGGCAAACAATTAAGACATTGTGGAAATTGTTTCACAACTAATACCTCCTGGAACACCATAGTGTGATGGTGTGTCCGGACGTCATAACTGCACCCTATTGGATGTGGTGCGTACCATGATGTCTCTTATCGAATTACCACTATCGTTCATAGGTTAGGCATTAGAGACAACCGCACTCACTTTAAATAGGGCACCACATAATTCCGTTGAGACGACACCGCATGACCTATGGTTTGGAGAAACCTAAGTTGTCGTTTCTTAAAAGTTTGGGGCTGCGACGCTTATGTGAAAAGGTTTCAGGCTGATAAGCTCGAACCCAAAGCGGATAAAAGCATCTTCATAGGACACCCAAAACAGTTGGGTATACCTCCAGTCTTAGTTCCGGAAGCAAAAGGGATTGTTTCTAGAATCAGGTCCTTTCACGAGGTAAAGTTTATCTCGAAAGAATTGAGTGGGAGGATGGTGGAGACTTGATGAGGTAATTGAACCGTCACTCCAACTAGTTTGTAGCAGGGCACAGGGAGTTGTTCCTGTGGCACCTACACCAATTGAAGTGGAAGCTTGTGATAGTGATCATGAAACTTCGGATCAAGTCACTACCAAACCTCGTTGGATGACAAGGATGCGACATTTCAGAGTGGTACGTAATCCTGTCTTGGAAGTCATGTTGCTGGACAACAATGAACCTACGAGCTATGGAGAGGCGATGGTGGGCCCGGATTCCAAAAATGGCTCGAGGCCATAAAATCTGAGAGGATCCATGTGTAAAAACAAAGTATAGACTTTGGAAGAACTACTTGATGGTCGTAAGGCTATTGGGCATGTATGGATTTTAAAAGGAAGACGGACAATGATGGTAAGTATCACCATTAAGAAAGCTTGACTTGTCGTTAAGATGTTTTCCGACAAGTTCAAGGAGTTGACTACGGTGAGGCTTTCTCACCAGAAGCGATGCTAAGAGTCTGTTGGAATTGGATTAGCGATTCGCATTATTTATGAAATCTTGCAGATAGGATGTCAAAACATTGTTTCCTCGACAATTTTCTTGAGGAAAGGTTGTATGTGATACAACCAGAAGGTTTTGTCAATCCTGAAAGATGCTAACAAATATGCAAAGCTCCAGCAACCCTTCTCAGGACTGGAGTAAGCATCTCGGAGTTGGAATGTATGCTTGGATAGATAATCAAAGATTTTGGATTTGTACAAAGTTTATGAGAAACTTCTATTTCCAAAGAAGTGAGTGGGAGCACTATAGAATTTCTGATGAGTATATGTTGTTGACTATTGTTGATCAGAAATGATGTAGAGTTTCTGGAAAGCATATAGGGTTATTTGAAAGGTGTTTTTCAATAGAAAACCTGGATTAAGCTGCTTGAACATTGAGCATCAAGATCTATAAGGATAGATAAAAAACGCTTAATGGTACTTTCAAATGAGCACATACCTTGACATGACCTTGAAGGTGTTCAAGATGGATCAGTCAAAGAAGGAGTTCTTGCCTGAGTTGTAAGGTATGTAGTTAAGACTTAAAGCTCGACCATGGCAGAAGAAAGAGAAAGGACGAATGCCGTCCCCTATGCATTAGCCATAGGCTCTATACAGTATGTCATGCTTTGTACCGCACCTGATATGTGCCTTGCCACGTGTCTGGCAAGGGGGTACAAGAGTGATCCAGGAATGGATCATTCGACAGCGGTCAAAATTGTCCTTGGAGTAATAAGGACATGTTTCTCGATTATGGAGGTGATAAAGAGTTCGGCGTAAAGGGTTACATCGATGCAAGCTTTAACACCTATCCAAATGACTCTGAGTAGCAAACCGGATAATGATAGTGGAGCAACCATTTAGAATAGCTCCAAGTGGAGCGTGGAAGCAGGATTTACAATATGACCTAGAGATTTGCGAAGTACATACGGATCTGAATGTTGCAGACCCATTGACTAAAACCTCTCTCACAAGCAAAACATGATCAAACCCAAGAACTCATTGAATCTTAATCACATGATGATGTGAACTAGTTTATTGACACTAGGAAACTCTTTGGATGTTGGTCACATGGCGATGTGACCTGTGAGTGTTAATCACATGGCGTTGTGAACTAGATTACTGACTCTAGTGCAAGTGGGAGACTATTGAAATATGATCTAGAGGCAATAACAAATTAGTTATTATTATTATATTTCCTTGTTCATGATAATCGTTTATTATCCATGCTATAATTGTATTGATAGGAAACTCAGATACATGTGTGGGTACATAGACAACACCATGTCCCTAGTAAGCCTTTAGTTGACTAGCTCATTGATCAATAGATGGTTACGGTTTCCTGACCATGGACATTTGATGTCGTGATAACGGGATCACATCATTAGGAGAATGATGTGATGAACAAGACCCAATCCTAAGCCTAGCACAAAGATCGTGTAGTTCGTATGCTAAAGCTTTCCTAATGTCAAGTATCATTTCCTTAGACCATGAGATTGTGCAACTCCCGGATAACGTAGGAATGCTTTGGGTGTACCAAACGTCACAACATAACTGGGTGGCTATAAAGGTGCACTACGGGTATCTCCGAAAGTGTCTGTTGGGTTGGCACGAATGAAGACTGGGATTTGTCACTCCGTGTGACGGAGAGGTATCTCTGGGCCCACTCGGTAGGACATCATCATAATGTGCACAATATGACCAAGGAGTTGATCACGGGATGATGTGTTACGGAACGAGTAAAGAGACTTGCCGGTAACGATATTGAACAAGGTATCGCGATACCGACGATCAAATCTCGGGCAAGTACTATACCGGTAGACAAAGGGAATTGAATACGGGATTGATTGAATCCTCGACATCGTGGTTCATCCGATGAGATCATCATGGAACATGTGGGAGCCAACATGGGTATCTAGATCCCGCTGTTGGTTATTGGCCGGAGAGTTGTCTCGGTCATGTCTGCATGGTTCCCGAACCCGTAGGGTCTACACACATAAGGTTCGGTGACGCTAGGGTTGTAGAGATATTTGTATGCGGTAACCCAAAAGTTGTTCGGAGTCCCGGATGAGATCCCGGGTGTCACGAGGAGTTCCGGAATGGTCCGGAGGTAAAGATTTATATATAGGAAATCCAATTTCGGCCACCGGGAAAGTTTCAGGGGTCATCGGTATTGTCCCGGGACCACCGGAAGGGTCCCGGGGGTCCACCGGGTGGGGCCACCTATCCCGGAGGGCCCCTTGGGCTGAAGGCGTGGGAACCAGCCCTGGTGGGCTGGTGCGCCCCTTGGGCCTCCCATGCGCCTAGGGTTGGAAACCCTAAGGGGTGGGGCGCCTCCACTTGGCTTGGAGGCCAAGCCACCCCTAGGGCAGCCACCCCTCCTAGATGGGATCTACAAGGGCCGGGCGCCCCCTAGGCCCCTATATATAGTGGAGGGAGGGAGGGCAGCCGCACTGAGTCCCTGGCGCCTCCCTCCCCGTGACACCTCTTCCTCCACCTTGCTTAGCGGCCCTGCCGGGATCCCGCCATTTCCACCACCACGCCCGTCGTCTTGCTGGATCTCCATCAACCTCTCCTTCGCTTGCTGGATCAAGAAGGAGGATATGTCTCTCCCAACTGTATGTGTGTTGAACGCGGAGGTGCCGTCCATTCTGCGCTAGGATAATCAGTGATTTGGATCACGATGAGTACGACTCCATCAACCCCGTTCACTTGAATGCTTCCGCTTAGCGATCTACAAGGGTATGTAGATGCACTCCCCTTTCCCTCGTTGCTAGATTACTCCATAGATTGATCTTCGTGATGCGTAGAAAATTTTGAATTTCTGCTACGTTCCCTGGCAGTTATATGATCCAATTATGTTATTATTGTTTAGAGAACTTGCACTAGTGAAAGTATGAACCCATCAACGCATTGCAATACCGTTTGTGCTCACTTTTATCATTAGTTACCTTGCTGTTTTCATATTTTCAGATTACAAAAACCTTTATCTACCATCCAGATTGCACTTGTATCACCATCTCTTCGTCGAACTAGTGCACCTATACAATTTACCATTGTATTGGTTGTGTTGGGGACACAAGAGACTCTTTGTTATTTGGTTGCAGGGTTGCTTGAGAGAGACCATCTTCATCCTATGCCTCCCACGGATTGATAACCTTAGGTCATCCACTTGAGGGAAATTTCCTACTGTCCTACAAACCTCTGCAATTGGAGGCCCAACAACGTCTACAAGAAGAAGGTTGTGTAGTAGACATCACTGGTCACCCTTGACAAAAGCACTTCTATGACGCGCGATTTATCGTCTTGGAAGTGGACACTTCCGTGATGATAATTTTGGTAATGTCATGGAACACTTCTACAACATCACCGGTATGACTATCTTGATTCTGTCATAAAATCGTCATGGATGTACATGCATATCAGAAAACGTGACCTACTGTGACCAATACGAATCATCACGGAAGTGTATTTTTTGGTAGTGAAGGCCTATACAAAAGGGTGGCTACCAGGTAGGGCCCGACAGCCATGCCTTACGGGTAGAACTTAAGGAGATGCTCAATGTTCCATGAGTTTTCCAACTGAATACCATCTCCGGTCTCCAAATGGACTGCGCCAGGTTTGGTGGCTCATACTACCCGGTAAGAGCCTTCCCACTTTGGTGTCAACTTGTTTGTATCCTTGGCAGATTGAACATGTGTAAGGAGATGGTCGCCTTCCTCAAAACTCCGGGCATGAACCCTGCGGCTGTGATAGCGACGCAGGGCTTGCTGGTAGCGTGCAACACGCATAGCAGCCCAGAGACGGTTCTCCTCGAGTAGGACAGCATCGTCAAACCGGTGCTGTTCTTGCAATACTTCATCATAGACAAGCACTCAAGGTTACCCGTAAATGAGTTTCATGGGGATAACTGCTTCTGCCCCATAGACTAGGGAGAAGGGAGTCTCCCAGGTAGCTCAATTTGGTGTCGTTCTCAGGGACCAAAGATCCACCGGCAGCTCGTCGATCCATCACCTGCCACACTTCTAGGTAGGCAGATGGATATTCTTGGAATGGAACTGGTGAAAGGATCGAGAAGAGGTGCGTAAGGGGGGGGGGGTAATTAGACCCTCAACAAGCAAAAGTGGCAAATTTTAAGTTCTTCGAGGTAAGGTGGAGTTTTAGCACAAGTTTAAGCATTTACAATACATTTCAAGAAAGCATAGCAAGAGTATGAGCAGTGGAAAGAGTAAAGCATGCTAGTTGGAAGAAAGTAAAGGGATGGGATTGCAGTGTGCAAACGCAATGAAGACACAAAGATTTTTGGTGTGGTTCCGATAGGTGGTGCTATCGTACGTCCACGTTGATGGAGACATCAACCCACGAAGGGTAACGGTTGCGCGAGTCCACGGAGGGCTCCACCCATGAAGGGTCCATGAAGAAGCAACCTTGTCTATCCCACCATGGCCATCGCCCACGAAGGACTTGCCTCACTCGGGTAGATCTTCACAAAATAGGCGATATCCTTGCCCTTACAAACTCTTTGGTTCAACTCCACAATCTTGTCGGATGACACCTAACCAATCGAGAGGACACCACTCTCCAAAAGGAAATAATGGTGTGTTGATGATGAAATCCTTGCTCTTGTGCTTCAAATGATAGTCTCCCAAAAAATCAACTCTCTCTCACAGATTTGGCTACGGTGGAAAGATGATTTGAGTGGAAAGCAACTTGGGGATGGCTACAGATCAAGATTCTTGTGGTTCGATTGGAATGTCTTGGTCTCAACACATGAGTAGTTGGTTCTCTCTCAGAAAATGAGTGGTGGAAGTGTAGGCACGTTCTGATGGCTCTCTCTCAAATGGAGAAGGGGGTGGAGGCATATATATAGCCTCCACACAAAATCCAACCGTTACACATATTTGACCCAACTTGATCAGACCCAATAGAAGAACTCGGTGAGACTGATTTAGTTCAAAATGTGAACGCTAGGAATGACGGTGGGACTGACGTGATCAACTCGGTGGGATCGATGTGCTAGGGCTAGGGCAAAACCTCATCTCAGTGAGACCGATTGCATGAACTCGATGAGACCAATTTCAGCAAAGACCAAACAGAGAGTTGGTCAAGCAAACACGGTGGGACCGATCGCACATTTCGGTGAGACCAAAATAATTACGACATGCAACAGAGATATTGCAAGGCCATCTCGATGAGACCAAGATTCGTATCGATGAGACAAAATTGACTAGGGTTTCTGGCAATGGCTATGTCATCTGAACTCGGTGGTGCCGGATAGATCAAATCGGTGGGGCCAAGTTTGACTTTGGGTTTTGGAGATATTGTGGCTGAGGGTTTTGGAGCAATATCACTAAGAACTTTGAGCAAGTAGACCATTAAGCAACACCTCATCCCCTTTTAATAGTATTGGATTTCCTATGGACTCAATGTGATCTTGGATCACCAAAATGAAAATGAAGAGTCTTGAGCTTTTGCTCAATCTTTGTCCTTAGCATTTTGAAGCTGTTCCACACCCTCTTGTCCTTGCCATGCCTTTGTTCAACTGATCTTAAATATACTAGACAAAAGCATTAGTCCAACAAGAGATATGTTGACATTAATTACCAAAATAACCCAGGGAGCAATTGTAATTTCAATCTCCCCCTTTTTGGAAATTGATGACAACATACATCAAAGCTTTAGATAAAAGTGTCGGGTGGTAGGTGCGACAGATGCCAACGGATGGCTAATCATAGTGGGAGCCAATAAGACGTCGCCGGTGCATGGAAATGGGTTGAGGCGAAGACATGCACGCCGGCAAATCTTACCCAGCTTCGGGGCTCTCCGTGGAGATAACACCCCTACTGCTGCTCTGCGGGGTCTCCGCATGATCACTAGATGAACAAGTTGCTACAAAAGGCTCCTTGAGCTGTTCGGTGTGAGGAAGAAGAAGGGCACGGCTAGCTCTCCTCTTCCCACTACGTGGTGTCTAAAACTATCCGAGATCAACCCTTTGCATGGGTGCCCTGGGGGGTTTATATAGGACTACCCCCCAGGGGTACAATGGTAATCCGGCTAGGCGTGGGCCCTAGCCGTCAGTGTCTTCGTCCGCCGGCTGCTGGGACCTGCCTACTGGTGGGTCCTGCCGGCTGCCGGCTTCCTGGTCGACAGGCTGGCCCCACCATTGAGGGCCTTGTCGGGGGCTGGTTACTGTTGCCTCAATCCTGATGACGAGGGCTTTGTCGAGGTAATCGTGGCTACAGTGCCGCCGCCTTGGCGGCGATCACTGTAGCCTCACTTCATCGTGTCTCCTTAATGAGGCGCTTCCTTCAAGGGAGGGAACAAGCTGGCTACGGGGAGCCGACCATATCTCAGGCCGAGCCGCCTCCGGGCATCTCTCTGACCGGAGGGGCCCGCCGCCTGCGGGTAGTAGAGATAGCCGGTCGTGGGTGACGTCACAGTCAACATGGCAACAGTGCCGCGCCGGACGGGAGATAGCTGCCCCGTACGGCGCACTGTAGCCACGCGCGCTCCAGGATACGGGGGTGGCAGGCTTCACTGTAGCCACGCGCCGTCTCATCACCGTTATGTGGGCGCAGATTCTGAGGGCGCGGCCTTGGCCGCCTGCGGGGTGGCCGGCTCCTTGGAGTCGGCCTTCTCGTGTCCGGCTACGCGGAGCCGGCCCTCTGGTAGTCGGCTCCTTGGAAGCCGGCCCTTTCGTGGCTTTCTTCTATGGGTCTTAGGCGGGCCGCCTCCGACAACCCGGCCTGAATGACAGCCGGTCGGGGGAAGGCGGCCCAACGTCTTGGATGTTGGATGGCTTGATTGGCTTGTAATTTTTTCAGAAGCCCCAGGGGGAGCCGGCTTGGCTACCCGTGGTCATTTACTCCGACAGTAGTCCCCGAAGCTGATTGGGCTTCGAGGTTGAAAGGAGGACGAGAAGCTTGATCAACTTCCGATCCTGGGAAGCCGGCAGCTAAGAGCCGGCCTTGAACGGGTGCGCCGTCTTCGGGAAGCTCCGTAGTTAGAAGGAGGGAACGCGAGCCGGCTTGCGCCTTGACCGCGCGTCACCTTGCGCGCCACGTGTCCAGAAAAGCCTACCAGCCCACGCGCGCGACGGGACGTCACCGCAGGCCAGGGCCTACCGAGCCTACGCCTTGGCCCACGCGTGGATTCTCTGCGGCCCAAGTGGACTGCTTGTCTTCTTGAGGCGGTTTCAGCACACCTTTAGGGCGCCATAATCGCGGGACGTGGGGGGAGTGGGCGCAGTTAATCCCACGTTCCCCCACGCCTCGCCTCCTCGGCTCCGCCGCCAGAGCCTATAAGTAGGGGGAGGAGGGGGAGCGGCAGAGGCTCGCACGCTCGCCCTTGCTCCTCTCCTTCCTTTACTTCCTTCTTCACTCTTCCTCCGCCGTGGCGCTCTCACCACCGCACCGTTCCGCCGCGAGCTATCTTGGCTCGCCGTGGTTCCTTCGTTGCATGGCCGTGGTCTCCGCCGCCGCGGCTCTTTCCTTCCGCTCGTTCCCATGGCGTTGTCGAGCTCGTGGGACTGTTCCAACATCCACGAAGATCACATTGATTGGCTCCGCCGGACGCGGCGGTTGCCGGGCGAGGACCTCATGAAGACCCGCCTCGCGCCGGAGGAGGGCGAGCGGGTCATCTTCCGCTCGCACTGCCTGCGCGGCCTCGGCCTGCCAGCGAGCGGGTTCTTCCGCTCCTTCCTCGACTTCTACAATCTTCAGCCGCATCACCTCACGCCCAACACGGTGATGCTGCTATCTTCCTTCGTCACCTTGTGCGAGGGTTTTCTCGGAGTCCTCCCCACTCTGGAGCTCTACGGGGAGTTCTTCCAGTGCAAACTCGACACTGTCTCTGAGGGCGTGCCCGCCCCCTGCGGCGCCTTCATCGCCAAGCGGAGGACGACCGACAACAACCCCTTTCTGCCTATCCCGCTGATCCAGTCCGTGAAGCTTTGGCAGCAGTCGTACTTCTACGTGAAGAACGTCGCCGTGCAAGGCGACTACCACAATCTGCCGGCTTACGTAGCCGGCCCGCCGCCTGGGAGGCTGGCAGCTTGGTCCTTCCGAGCCCGGTCGCTCACCTTGGCCGGGAACGCCGCCGTCACCCGGCTCCTGGTGATGGTCAAGTCGGAGGGCTTGGTGGGGGCCGACTTGGTGGCCGCCTTCGTGGAGCGCCGAGTGCTTCCGTTCCAAAGCCGGCCGCACATTGATCTGCCAAATGAGCGGCCGCTTCGACCCGTGCCGGCTAAGCACTAGAGAGATGCCTCGCGACGAGGTCTCTTACATGGTGAATTACATCTCCAACTGCAAACTCACGGAGGAGTGGCAGTACGGCAAGGCGCCATATTCTCGGGCTGACCCGCCGCCTTTGGTGAGTTTTTCATTATTTTCTTCTTCTTTTGTTGCCGGGTTTGCAATAGCCGGCTCTTGACTAGTCGGCTTTGTCTTTGAGCAGAGCCCTCTTCTTCGACCGGCGCCCGGAGCCGCAGGGCCGGAGCGCCAGTTCTTGGCCGACCGCACCGTGGACGACCCCGACGACACGGATCTAGGGGCGGCCACCATGGACGACGCCGTAGTCACAACTGGCGGAGAGGCAGGCGGCCCCGACCTTACGGCCGACTTCGGGGACTGGCCGGAGGATGACGATGCCGAGGCCATCCCACGCCGCTAGCCGGCGGCCGATCGCCAAGGCGCGGGACCTTCCGCCGCGCCAACTGCTCGGGGTGGCGCGCAGAAGCGTCTGGCCGCGCCGGGTCTCTTCGGCAGTCGGCCGAAGAAACCCAAGAGCTCCGCGGCGGCGACCAAGCGAGACGAGGCGGCTGGGAAAGCGGCCCGCTTTCGCAAGGTGGTGAAGCAGCCACAAGCGGTTTCGGCGTAAGTGTTGTGTGTATTGTACTTTCGTTTTCTTATTTGGTTGAGGCTCATCTGAGCCGTCTTCTTGGTTTGTTGAACAGGGCGCCGCTTTCCCTTGAGCGGGTTGACGCCGCCTCCATAGTCCGGCCGACGGGAGGGTCTTCGAGTTCCCGCAGAGTGGACCCTCGCGCCGACCTCATGGAGGCAACGGAGCGGAACGCGCGGGAGGCTCGGGAGGAGCGGGAAGCGGCGGAGCGGAGGGTCGTCCAGGAGGCGGCGGAGAAGCCGGCCGAGGCGCAAGCCGACGCGGCGGCCAAGGCCCAGGCGGAAGCCGCTGCCGCGGAGAGGGAGGCGGAGGCTTTGCGCAATCTTCGCGCGGCCGCCTTCAACTCCCATGCCCAGGAGCTGAGCCAGAAGGCCGCCGACCTGACTAATAGCCGGAGTAAGTACTTGGCTCCTTCTATCTCAAGTGGGGGCGCGTCATCACACCCACTGGGTGTAGTCCCCGAGATTCAGGCCGGCTGCTGAGCAGCCGGGTCGGATCTTCCCTGACGACTTTTCCCTTACTGCTTTTTTTCTTTTTCTCGATGCTTGCATGAGCTAATGCCGACTTGAGGGGGCAGCTAGGCGAGGCCCAGACCGCTCTTTGCGCCAAGGAGGCCGAGATCATCGCCTTGGCCCAGGAACGCGACCGCCTGTCCAAGAGGTTGGCTGACCAGGAGGAGAGCCACAAGGCGGCCCTGCAGAAGGCGCGGGACAATGAGGCTGCCCTTAAGGCCGAGTTTGAGACCGAGGCGGCCGGCTGGGCTGAAGCAAAGCAAGCGCTGAGCGAGGGCTATGGGCGGGTGGAGGATCTGATCGATGGTAGGCCGCCTTCCTCTTTTCACTCCTTTGCTTGCTCCTTGCCTTCTTGTTTATATTCTAATTTTTGTGCCGTTTCCTTGTTCTTCGTGCAGATTACTTCCCCGGCTACTCCGTCACTGCCAGCCAAGCCATCGAGGCCCACCGCGAGACGCGCCGGCAAGCAGGGGTTGTAATCACGCCAGACACCAGCCGGATGCTCGAGGAGCAGCTCTTGGCGATCCAGGCCCGGCTGCAGCCGGCTCACCGCATGCTCCGCCGGCTTCAGCGTGCTGGTGCGCAAGTGTTGGCCGCTCTCTGGCCTGGCGAGGTGATCCCCTGCACCCCCAGTCGGACTGCCGACTGGCTCGAGGTCACGGTTGGCCGCCTCGAGGCCTGGAAGGCTTCCGCTGCTCGGTCCGGCGCAGGGCGGGCGCTGGAGTTCGTCCGGGCCTGGTATCCTGGGTTGAGCCTGCGCCAGCTGAGCACTTGGAGGCAGGAGGCTGACGAGGAGCTGGTGGCAGTGCGGCCGGCTATCATCCAGCGCGCCTCAGTTGTCGCCGAGTACATCTACACCAGTGTTTTCACTCCTGAAGTGAACGACAGCAGAGTCGCCCAGCCGGAGGAGTGGTTCGGGCTGAACCCGGCGGAAGGAGAGGACTCGGCGGAGGAGATTGCTTCTAGCGATGAAGCCAAAGACGATGAGGAGGAGGGCAGCGATGATGCCGCGCCAGAAGGCGAAGCGACCAGCCAGCTTCAGCCTGATCGTGCCTCTAGCAACAAGGCACGCACGAGCGCGCCGCCTGCCAGGGGTGAAGATTAGGCCGAGATTCGCCAGCCGGCCACTCCTCCAGCCAGCACTGCCGCCTCCACCGACCTGCCCGACTCGCCTGTTGCTCTGCTGGCTTGATCTGCCGCTCTCACTTTTCTGCTGTTGCTCTTTGACCAAATTTTATTAACTTTGCGCAGTTCCACCCACTGGGGGTGTATTCAGACTATGTTGAATACCGGCCTTTCGAAGGCTTTTGTGTAAATATAATTATGCATGTGTTTGGCTTCCATTCGAGTTTGCTTTTTATCCTTAGGCTATTTCCTTTGCCGCCTTCCCTTGATTGCCGCCTTCCCAGCCGAAAAGCTGCTCTGCAGTCTGTGGCTGGGGAGGAACTTGGCTATTTGTGGGAAGGCAAGTACTTGAGCTTTGTTGTGTTGTGGCAGGGTTAAATGGGAAGCCGGCCGGCCGGCTACTTTGGTAGCCGGTCGGAAATGGGAGGAAGCCGGCTTGTGTTGTATAAGTTCGTTAGTCCTTAGCCATTTTTTCGTGTGGGCATCCTTTCCTGCCTTTGACTCTTGCCAGCCGGACAGTCGGTTCTTCGAGCTGCGGCTTTTGATAAGAGAGGGCTTGGGTGCCAGCACACTACTTGTCTGACTGCAGGTGGAACTTTGAATATAACTCAAGGCGGCCAGTCCCGAGGCCGACTAGTCGAACCCGGTGCCGGCCGAGGAAAAAAGTGTAATGACAAAATCATAAGCATGATACTCGTCATTCATAGATAAAAGGTGGCAGTCCCCGAGTGCTCCTCGGGGGGCCCATTGTCTCATACTTAGTACAAAAGGTAGTGTGATACATACTGCATTTTAACTATAAAATCTTCGAAGGAGGTTGGCGTTCCATGGTCGTTCCGACTCTTTGCTGGAATCATCTCTCTTTCGTGCCTTCGGCTTCTATGCATCGATTAGGTAGTAGGAGTCGTTTACCAATGCTCTGCTGATGACGAAGGGACCTTCCCAAGGGGCCGAGAGCTTGTGCTGGCCAGCTGTTCGCTGGATCAGCCGGAGCACAAGGTCGCCCTCTTGAAAGGATCTTGGCTTGACCTTCCGGCTATGATAGCGGCGCAAACCCTGCTGGTAGAGGGCAGACCGGCTGAGGGCTAACAGCCGGCTTTCTTCCAGCAGGTTGACGCCGTCTTCTCGTGCTTCTCTGGCCTCTGCTTCTGTGTACATGGTCACCCGAGGCGAGTCGAACTCGATGTTGGTTGGGATAACAACCTCGGCGCCATACACAAGGAAGAAAGGGGTGAAGCCGGTTGACTTATTTGGGGTAGTGCGCAGACTCCAGAGGACGGCCGACAGCTTGTCGAGTCAACAGCCGGCCGAGCGCTCCAGCGGCACGACCAACCGGGGCTTGATGCCGGAAAGGATGAGGCCGTTGGCTCGCTCAACTTGGTCGTTTGACTGCGAGTGGGCAACAGACGCTAGGTCCAGCCGGATGCCCTGCGTCGCGCAGAAACGTGCCAACACTCTCTTGGCAAAATTCGTGCCGTTGTCGGTGATGATGCTGTGTGGCACGCCATACCGAGTTGTGATGTCTGTGATGAATATCATGGCAGTCGGCCCGTTCAGCTTCTTAATCGGCTTTGCTTCGATCCACTTGGTGAATTTATCCACGGTGACAAGCAAGTGTGTCATGCCACCGCGCGCCGTCTTGAGTGGGCGCCCACCATGTCCAATCCCCAGACGGAAAAAGGCCAGGTGAGGGGAATGGTCTTGAGTGCTGAAGCCGGCAGGTGTTTCTTGGAGCTGAAGACTTGGCAGCCTTTAAAGTGTTTGACCAACTCCTTCACATCGTCCAAGGCAGTCGGCCAAAAGAATCCATGGCGGAAGGCTTTGGCAACGAGGGATCTTGAGGCTGCATGGTGGCCGCATTCGCCTTGGTGAATGTCCTTGAGGATTGCTATGCCCTTGTCTGGCTCGACGCAGCGCTGGAAGACTCCAGTGACACTGCGCCTGACGAGCTCTCTGTTAGCAATTGTATACCCGCCGGTTCGGCGTTGGACTTGTCTTGCCGCGATCTCGTCAGTCGGCAGCTCTCTGTTTATTAGGAAGTTGAGGATGGGCTGAGCCCATGATGGAGCTGTGACTTCTTCTATAGCTAACACGGCTACTGCAACCAGGGCGGGTGGGCTGGGTGGTGAAGAACTGGAGCTGGCCACCGCCTGTGGTGTTGAAGCAGTCCCCGGGCCGACTACCGTAGTCCCCGGGCCGGGTTCTGAAGTCCCCGGGCCGGGTGCGACTATGGTAGTCCCCGGGCCGCCTATCGAAGTCCCTAGGCCGCCTGCTTGGCTCCCCAAGCCGGATCCGGCTGCGTCGGGGTTAGGCGGCACGAAGATGGAGTCGGATTCTGGAGACGGCTTGATAGATGGCTTGAGGAGGCGTTGGAGAGAGACGCCGGTTGGTATAGCTTGTCGGGTTGAGCCTATCTGCACCAGGGCATCTGCTTGCTCGTTTTCGGCCCGTGGCACATTGAGAAACTCGCATCCTTTGAAGTACCCGCTGATTTGCTGCACGAGGAAGCGGTAGCTCGCCATGTTTGCGTCCTTGGCGTCCCAGTCGCCAGATGACTGCTGGACCACCAAATCTGAGTCACCATAGCACAGGATCCGGCGGATGCCGAGCTCTTTGGCTAGCTGGAGTCCATGTATGTGCGCCTTTTACTCAGCCACGTTGTTGGATGCGGCAAAGTGGATCTGCAGCGTGTATCTGAGTTTGTCGCCTTTGGGAGAGGTGAGGATGATGCCGGCTCCCAAGCCGGTGCACATCTTGGACCTGTCAAAGTGCATCTGCCAATGAGTGGAGTCGGGAGCCGGCGGCAGGTACTGGGTCTCGGACCAGTCGACGAGGAAGTCGGCCAATGCTTGCGACTTGATGGCGGTGTGAGGCTGGTAGAAGATAGTGTAGGGAGCCAGCTCAATGGCCCGTTTTGCCACCCGGCCGGATGAGTCCCGGCTGCCTATGATCTCGGCGAGCGGGGCGGTGCATACGACCGTGATGGGGTGCTCTTGAAAGTAGGGCTTCAACTTCTTGGTGGCGAAGTACACGCCATAGCACATCTTCTGGTAATGCGGGTAGTTCTGCTTTGAGGCGGATAGTACTTCGCTTAAGTAGTAACCGGCCTCTGGACTGGTTGAGCTCAGCCTTCTTCTGGGCGCTGGACCACGATGACGACGCTGACCACCCGGCTGGTGGCGGCAATATAAAGGAGCATGGGCTCTTTCTCGGTCAGCGCCGCCAAGACAGGCGGCGTGGCAAGCATCTTCTTCAGCTCGTGAAAGGCTTGGTCGGCTTGGTCGTTCCACTCAAAGTGAGTGCTTTTCTTCATGAATCGGTAGAGGGGGAGAGCCTTTTCTCCTAGCCGGCTGATGAAGCGGTTTAGGGAGGCCAGGCACCCGGTAAACTTCTGGACGTCTCGCAGCTTGGTGGGAATCTCCATTCACTCAATGGCCTTGATCTTCACTGGGTTGCATTCAATGCCGCGTTCAGAGACCAGGAAGCCTAGGAGCTGGCCAGCTGGCACCCCAAACACGCATTTCTCGGGGTTGAGCTTGATCTGAAACCGGCGCAGGTTCTCAAAGGTTTCCTTGAGGTCTTCTAGCAAAGTGTTGCGCTTCTCCGTCTTCAGCATGATATCGTCTACATAGACGTGGGCATTTCTGCCGAGTTGCTTGAGGAGGCATTTCTGCATGCCACACTGAAAAGTGGCACCGGCATTTCTCAAGCCGAATGTCATAGTCGTAATGTAAAGTCTCGAATGGCGTGATGAAGGTGGTCTTCAGGCGGTCAGCCGGGTCCAACTTTATCTGGTGGTAGCCTGAGTAGGCATCCAAGAAACTCAACAGCTCGCATCCGGCTGTGGAGTCTATTACTTGATCAATCCTGGGTAGGCAAAGGGATCTTTGGGGCAGACTTTGTTGAGGCTCGTGTAATCTATACACATGCGCCACTTGTTATTCTTCTTCAGCACGAGGACCGGTTGGCGAGCCACTCCGGGAAGAAGACTTCCATGATGAAGCCGGATGCCAAGAGCTGGGTACCTCTTCTCCTACGATCCTTCTCTTCTCCTCTGACAGTCGGCGGAGGGGCTGCTTGAGTGGCTTGGCGTCTGCTCGGACGTTTAGCTTGTGCTCGACGAATTCCTTCGGAACACACCCGACATGTCCTTTGGGGACCATGCGAAGATGTCCCGATTCTCACGAAGGAAATCGACGAGCTCGCTTTCCTATTTGTTGTCCAGGTTTGCCCCAGTGACGGCAAACCTTTCTGGGTGCTCTGGGTCCAGCGGTATCTTCTTTGTTTCCTTGGGCGGCTGGAAGGAACCTTGGGCATCACACTCTTTGGGGTCGGGGGACAGGGCAGGCTGCTTGCCGGCCATGGCGATGACTCAGTCCAACATATTCTTCTCTTCGGCGACTACGAGGGACTCGGCCAGCCGGCTGCTGGCTGTAGCGCACTCGGAGGACATCTTGTAGTCGCCGGCTATGGTGATGATGCCCTTGGTACTCGGCATTTTCATCTTGAGGTAGGCATAGTGGGGTACAGCCATGAACTTGGCCAGAGCAGGCCGGCCAAGCAGCGCATGGTAGGGGCTCTCAAGGTCCACCACTTCTAACCAGATTGCTTCTCGACGGAAGTGATCTTTGTCTCCGAAGAGAACATCTATCTTGATCTTGCCGATGGGTGAGCAGGACAGGCCGAGTACAATGCCATGGGACACGGTCTGGCTTGGCGTGAGGTGGTTGGCCCTGATGTTCAGCTTCTCCATGGTGTCTTGGTACAGGATGTTGATGCTGCTCCCGCCGTCTATCAGTATGCGGGAGAATCGGGCAGCAAGCCTGTCTGTTGCTAGGGTTGTTTCCAAAACCAATGCATAGGAGCCCGGGGACGGCATCACCTCTGGGTGGTCGGCCCGGCTCCAGCTGATAGGCCTCTCTGACCAGTGCATGTATTCGGGGTTGTTGTAGGCAACTGCATTGACCTCTTGGTGCTGTTGGCGCCGGCTGCGCCGGTCTTCGGGCTGGCTCGTGAAGACGACGTAGGCGGCGTGCTCGTCGGGGAACTCGTCTTGGTCGGTCCCGACTGCTGGTCGAGCGGCCGGCTGCTGGGGTGCCGGAGGCGGCTGTCCGGTAGGCGGAGGCGGCACCAGCCCTTCGCCTTTGGTGATTCAGGTGAGCCAGTGGCACTTCCGGGTTGTATGGTTGGGCGGCCAGCGCGTGTACCTTGCATGGGGCGTCAAGAGCTTGCTCGTAGGAGAAAGCCGGCTGCCAAGCCGGCCTGCCGCCCTTCGGCTTCTTGGGCGCGGGCCGCCCTTCAGGTTGCTCTTCTTCGACGGTGGCCACCTGCCGACTGGCTGGAGGAGGCATTGGTCCTTTGCGCTTGTTGTCGTGCGGGTACGGTCATCAGCAAGAGTTGCCAGCCGGCGTTTTGGGAGCCGGGTTGAGCACCTTCCCGACGGCGTCTACCCGGAGCTCGGTCTTCATTGAGGAATCGGCGGTGGCGTACTTGTCGGCTATGACAAGTAGCTCGTCGAGGGTAGCCGGCTCGTCGCAGAGGAGCTTGTGCTTGAGGAGGGTGCCTTCTCGGCACCTGGCGGTGAAGTACTCTATGGCTTGTACCTCGTGCACCCCCTCGCAGGAGTTGCGAAGCTCGGCCCAATGCGTGAGGTAATCGCGAGTCAACTCGGTGGGTCCTTGTACGCACAAGGAGAGTTTCCTGGGCTTGGGAGCCCGCTTGTAGGTGCTGGTGAAGTTGCGGATGAAAGCTTCGGTGAAGTCTAGCCAGCTGTTGATGTTGTACGGCTTGAGGCTGTTGAGCCAGGTTCACGTCGTGCCCTAGAGCATGAGGAGCACATATTTTACAGCAACACGCCTGTTGCCGTTCGCTATGCTGACTGCGGCCGAGTAGTCAATCAGCCAATCCTCCGGCTTCACGAAGCCGTTGTACTTGGGCGTATCTCTTGGGAGCGAGAACCCTTTGGGGAAGGGCTCGTCGAGGATGCGGGGGCCGAAGCAAGGCGGCCCGACATCGTCTTCTTCTTCCAACGCCAGGGATCGCGCCAGGCGGTCGATCCGGTGGCGGGCGTCGTTTTCGCCGACTCCTTCGCGGCGGCCTAGCCGGCCGCTGAGACTCGGATGTGTGACAGGCGGCGGGGTGGGATATCTCTCCCCGCGAGGTGGAGGAGGGGGCGGGTTGCCTCGTCGTTCCACGGCTCGAGGGCGACCTTCTGCGTCGCGCTCGATGGAGATCCGGGTTCGGATGCGGCTGGCAGCCGGCTCCTTTTCTCGCCGTGCACGGGCATTGCCCACAGTCGGTGTGCGCGACGTTGCGCCGTGCTCTCGGCGCGGGGGAGGGATTTCGGCGCGGGCGCTGTCTTCTTGCCTCTCTGCGGCCGCGCCGATCAGTTGCTAGATGCGCCTCGCCATGTAGGGAAGCTCGTTGGGCCCGAGCCCGTTCAGCTCTTCTACGGCCGCCTGGGCAGCACGTAGGTTCTCGAGGGGCGTGGCGTAGACGGGGCGGTCCACGCCTAGCATGTTGGCGATGGCTGCGCCGCGTTTCTTGACAATGCCGAGTCGGCTCGGCCCTTTGGGAGGCGGCGTGCCGAAGGCGGCGCGGTCGACTTTGCGCTGGTGGGCCTCGGTGAGGCGTCTCAGGGAGGCTATCCTCCGGCGCTCCGCGTGGAGGGAGAGGTGGCGTGCCTCCAGCGCCTTGGCATCGGCGTCAGCCGGGAGAGGGGCGGATAGGTCGTGCGGCGCCGCTTGCAGGGCGTCGTGGGTGTTCTCGCACGAGGGGCCGCCGTGACTAATGACCAGCACCTCGGTGACGGCGCTGCCACAGCTGTCGGCTTGGGGGAGCGGGTCGTCGAAGATGATGACGTTGGTGGGGAAGGCGTCGAGCGATGCCGTGTCGGAGTCGACAAGCATCGGGTCGGTGGAGCCAACCGACTCCAAGTCCACAGCGGGCTCGCTGGAGATGTGGAGTTGGTCGAGGAGGCTGACGAGGTGGCTCTCGAGGCAGCCGGTGCCCGCGTCGGATGCGGGCTCGTCGGAGATGCGAGCCTCGCCAAGTAGGTCGGCGAGGCAGCTCGCCGCGCAGGCGTCAGCGACGCCTTGCAGCGCGTCGGGGCAAGCGCCATCGGGCGTGCCGGGCTGGCTATGCTCGCGAGGGAGGAAGAGGGTTCCCGTCCAAAACAGGTCTCGGGACGACGGTGCACCTGGCCCCACGGTGGGCGCCAAATGTCGGGTGGTATGTGCGACATATGCCAACGGATGGCTAATCATAGTGGGAGCCAATAAGACGTCGCCGGTGCCTGGAAACGGGATGAGGCGAAGACATGCACGCCGGCGAATCTTACCCAGCTTCGGGGCTCTCCCTGGAGATAAGACCCCTACTGGTGCTCTGCGGGGTCTCCGCATGATCACTAGATGAACAAGTTGCTACAAGAGGCTCCTTGAGCTGTTCGGTGTGAGGAAGAAGAAGGGCACGACTAGCTCTCCTCTTCCCTCTACGTGGTGTCTAAAACTATCCGAGATCAACCCTTTGCATGGGTGCCCTGGGGGGTTTATATAGGCCTACCCCCCAGGGGTACAATGGTAATCCGGCTAGGCGTGGGCCCTAGCCGTTAGTGTCTTCGTCCGCCGGCTTCTCCGTCGGCCGGGAACCCGCCGGTGGGTCCCGCCACGGCTTCCTGGTTGACAGGCTGGCCCCACCGTTGAGGGCCTTGTCGGCCCTTTTGTGGCTTTCTTCTATGGGTCTTGGGGGGCCAGGCCGCCTCTCGATAGCCGGCCTGAATGACAGCCGGTCGGGGGAAGGCGGCCCAACGTGTTGGATGTTGGATGGCTTGATTGGTTTGTAATTTTTTCAGAAGCCCCAGGGGGAGCCGGCTTGGCTACCCGTGGTCATTTACTCCGACAAAAAGATATGAAGAGTAACAACTAAAGCTTTGGAAAAACGTGTAACATGCATATATGCAATCATATAAAGATAGAATATAAGAACAGGTGAATGCATAAGCATGTTAGAGCAGGCAATGAGTTACATGTATCTTGGCTATATGCATCAGAGCAAATGATGTAGACAAAAGGTGTACCTTCATGTTCATGAATCCTTCTTGCAAACTACATTTACATCAGCAAGAGATCATCCTGCACATGAGTGTGATGCAAACACTTACCTTGTGGTCTTGAGCTAGCTTTGGAAGAGGTGAACTGACAAAACAGGGTTAGATAACACAAGAACACTCTAGATAAAGCAACTTCAAAGAATTACAAGAGTACCAAGACTGGGATGACATGTAATGAGTGAGTACTTAGTGCTTCATTTGGATGTAGACATGTCCCCAAAGATTTAAAGATATGCAATGAATTCCAAAAGATTTTCTTCCCCATAAATGGACTCTTTCTCCCCCTGAATCTGATATTAGATAATTGGAGAAGGTAGGGTAAGAGAAAATCATAGCAAGAAGAAGAAATAGAGAATGAAAAGGTGCAAAGAATCATATATTGACACGTCTTTCCCCTCTTAAAGACATGTGACTTCTCTCCTCTTGTTTTGCTAGCATCTGGAAGAGTTAAGATGTGCTTTCTCTCCTATGTGATAAGCTTTGATGTGCTCTCTCTCCCCCTTTGACATCAATTTCCAAGAAGGGAACCTCTAGAGCATGAGTCAAATAGGTTTGGTCCTTGAGACACATTTAAAAAGCAGCATGTAGATTAAGATGCAGGTAGAGGAAAAGAATCATTGAGTGGAGCTGGAGAACAAATGAAAATATGCAATGGTAAAAGGTTTTCTCAGCAGTGAAACCGGTGACGCCGATCATTTTCATCGGTGCCACCGAATTGGCAGTGTCATGGATGATGCATATTGGTCAGACCGGATTGGTCCACGTCGGTTGTATCGATGAACTACTTACAAGTAATCCCTGTAGTTCGGTCTAGCCGATAGGCATGAAACGGTGAGTCCAATTTCAATGCAGAGTAAAGATTTTGCAACTCAGGTCGCTTGGCAATTGAAATCTCACAAGGATTTGCAAGGAATTAACTAAAGATTTGCAAAGAATTTGATGCAGAAAATACAGAGAAAAACATGCATAAGAAAAGAGATCTAGATGATGTTTTTTTGATAAGGGGAACAAGCTAGCAAGAAAAATATGCAAAACACAAAGGAAAGAAACACTAGATAACTTCATCTAGAAGGGGTCGGGGACAAAGTCACCTATGTTAGAGTATATTGACTGAGGAGTCAAGTGATAACCCTTGATCGTATGTCATACGCATCGTTTAATCTCAAAATGGGGTTACCATTTTTTTTAAGCATTTTGATGTATTCCCATATCGTTGAGTTGGTTTGACCCATGACTTGGAGTAAAACTTCTCTAAGATGGAATAACATACATTGGGTGGTGGTGTTGATCTTGATCATGTAGTCGAACTTGTGTTGGATGCTCAAGGTTGATGTAGTTCATCAATAGTTTGGAGCACCACTTGTAGTTTGAGTTCATCTTCCTACATGGGTTAGTCTAGCAAGGAAGAGCACTTGTGTATCCAAAATGACAATCATGAAGTTTGATACCAAATGAAATTTTATATATAGAATTTGTCAAAGGATATGTTGACTGTATTCATGCTTTCTTGTATTCAACAACCATATAGTAGGAACTTGGTGCTGTAGAGATTTATCAACATGTGAGTGGCTTGCAATCTCATAGATTTGGACTCATCCAAGTACCTACAAGGGTTAGATAACATGCAAGGTTACATGTATAGATCCAAGATATATGATCATCATCATAAAAGAAATATCAAGGATTAGTCATGAAAGGCTCATGCCTTGCATGTATCCAAATGGAGTTCTTTCTCGAAGTTTGAGGTATAAATGATATTCAATTCACCTCTCAAACGGAAAAATACTTTCTCATCAAGTGGATTGGTGAATATACCCGCCAGTTGCTTATCGGTACGAACATGCTTAAGATTGATGTCTACTTTAGCTACATGATCTCGAATGAAATGATGACGAACTTCAATATGCTTAGTTTGAGAATTTTGCACGGGATTGTGAGCAATCTTAATAGCACTCTCATTATCACAAAGCAACGGAACATGTTCCACATGTATCCCATAATCCTTAAGAGTTTGGGTCATCCAAAGAAATTGAGCAGAACATGATCCGGCGGCAATGTATTCCGCTTCGGTGGTGGATAAGGATACCGAGTTTTGTTTCTTGGAGGACCAAGACACAAGAGATCTACCAAGAAATTGACAAGTACCCGAAGTGGACTTTCTACCAACCTTGTCACCGGCATAGTCCAAATCGGAGTAGCCAACAAGATCAAAAGAAGACCTCTTACGATACCAAATGCCAAAATTTGGTGTACAAATTAAGTATCTCACTAGCCTTCTCACAGCCTTAAGATGACATTCTTTAGGGGCCGCTTGATATCATGCACACATGCACACACATAGCATAATATTGGGATGGGAGGCACATAGGTAAAACAATGACTAATCAAAGAACGGTAAACCTTTTGGTCAACCGGTTTGCCATCCTTAGTCAAGTCAAGATGTCCATTAGTAAGCTTGGGTGTTTTCATACCTTTGCTTTCTTTCATGTTGAACTTCTTGAAAAGGTCCTTGGTATACTTTGTTTGAGAAACAAAGGTACCATCCTTAGTTTGCTTAATTTACAAACCAAGAGAGAATTTGGGTTCACTCATCATAGACATCTCAAACTTCTCTGACATTAGCCTTCCAAACTTTTCACTAAAATTAGGTTTAGTCGAACCAAATATGATATCATTGACATAAATTGGGCACAGAAATAGTTCACCATTAACCCTTTTAGTAAAAAGTGTATAATCAATTTTCCCAATTTCAAAGCCTTTTTAATAAGAACTTGGTCAAGCATTTATACCATGCTCTAGGAGCTTGTTGAAGACCATAAAGAGCTTTGTGAAGTTTGTAAACATGATTGGGTTTCTTGAGATTAACAAAGCCGATAGGTTTTTTAACATAGACTTCCTCCTCAATTTCACCATTTAGAAAAGCACTTTTAATGTCCATTTGGTATAAGGTTATATCATGGTGATTGGCATAAGCAAGTTAGATGTGTATGGACTGAAGTCTAGCAACGGGGGCATATGTATCACCATATTCCATACCTTCGACTTGAGTGTAGGTTTGGGTGATGAGGCTGGCTTTGTTGCATACAACTTGTCCATCCTCATCTTGCTTCTTCCGAACCACCCACTTTGTTCCAATGACATTGTGGTTGTCGTCTTACTTTTCTACCAATGTCCACACATGATTCCTCTCGAAATTGTATAGCTCTTCATGCATAGCGTTCACCCAATCTAGATCATCAAGAGCTTCTTCAACCTTCATAGGTTCAATACTAGAAATGAATGAGTAATATTCACAAAAGTTAGCCAAAACGAGTTTTAGAACGAGTAATTATCGCGGTCTGAATATCATCAAATATTTGTTCGACGGGATGATCTCTTGAGACTCTTGCGCTAACTTGTAAGAGCTTTTGTTTGGGTTGGGGAGGATCATCCGCTTCATTATCTTCTTCTTGTCCTTCTTCATTGTTGTTGGAGTTGTTGTTGTCTTATGGAGGTGGAGAGGGAGGTCGATGAGGTTCATCTTGTTGTACTTCCTCGTTTCCTTCATCTGGACGTGTTCCACTTGTGGATGCCTCCAAGTCAACTTGTGGTTCACCTTGTCATGAAGGTGAGGCTTCCACTTGAACGGATGAGGTACTCTCCTTCACCCCCGTTGGGAGAATCTTGCCAATAGACAATTCTTGAATTGCTTCTGAAGGATCTTTATCTCCTACATGAATTGGCAATTGCTCTACTTGCGAGCCGTTAGATTCATCAAACTTCACATCTACCTTCTCTTCAACCTTTCAGGTGAAATTGTTGTAGACATGGTAAGTGTGAGAGTTTGAGCCATAACCGAGTAGGAAACATTCATGAGATTTAGGGGCAAATTTGAATGATGATGCTTATCAAGAATGTAACTCTTTGAGCCAAATAATCAAAAGTATCCAACTTGGGGTTTGTTACCTGTGAGAAGCTCGTATGCCGTCTTGCCGAAAAGCTTGTGAAGATATAGTCAATTTGTTGCATGACAAGCTGTCTCAACTTCTTCTGCCTGAAAGTATTTTGGCGTCTTGTATTCATCAAGCATCGTTCTCGCCATCTCAATAAGTGTCCGGTTCTTCCTCTCAACAACTCCATTTTGTTGAGGTGTGTACATAGCCGAGAACTCATGTGAAATCCCTTCTTCGTCAAGAAAGGTATCTACATTGGCGTTCTTGAACTCTGTTTCGTTGTCGCTCTGAATCTTTTTGAAATTCACTTCAAATTGATTTTGGGCCTTCCTAGCGAAGTTCTTCAAGATCTTTTGGACCTCGATTTATCATCAAGAAAGAACACCCACGTAAATCTTGAAAAATCATCAGCAATGACCAATCTGAACGAGTTACCACTGAGACTCTTGTAGGCGTTGCGACCAAAAAGATCCATATGAAGTAGCTCAAGCGGTCTTCTTGTGGTCATGATGTTCTTCATGGGATGACTTCCTCCAACTTTTTTTCCAACTTGACAAGCACTGCAAAGTCTATCCATGTCAAATATAACATCTTTAACACCAAGGATATGATCACCTTTAATAAGCTTATCAAGATTTCGCATGCCCACATTACCTAACCTTCTATGCCATAACCAACCTTTAGAAGAATTAGAAATTAAGCAAGTTCTAGGTTGAGCTCTTTTTGTGAAGTCAACAATGTATAGATCACCTCTACGTATACCGGTAAAGACCATATTATGATTATCTCTTCAAAACACTTGGCAATCTACTTCAATGAATAAAACATTGAAACCGAAATCGGCTAGTATAGATATGAAAAGTAGATTATAGCCAAGAGATTCAACGAGCATAACATTTTGTATAGAGCTGTCATGTGAGATGGCCACCTTACCAAGGCCAACCACCTTACTCTTTGAGTTATCACCGAAACTGACAAACTTGCGGGGACCGTCGTTTTTAGCAAGCTCACGAAACTTGTCCTTATCTTCGGTCATATGATCAGTACATCCACTACCAGGAACCCATTCCTTTCCTCCGGCCATGTAACCACGAAGGTTAGCCATAAGACCAACGTGTCTCACTGACTCATCAAGATCAAAGTCACTATCATCATCATCATCATCATCATCATCATCATAATATCCATGTTTAAGATCGTCTTGTGATTGATAATCACCTAGAGAGAGTGATAAATTAGATTTATGACCATGATAATGTGCATCTCTATGAATTCTAATGAGTTGAGAAAAGATGCTACTAAAGACTCCAACATCTCCTTTTGCACGCATGATGTCACAAAGCTCAAATGGATAATCACCAAATTTAGGATCACTAGGATTCATTTTATGAAAAGCAATGGACTTTTGAAGAATCTCATCTAAATTTTTCAAGGAATAGTTTGGAAAGCGCTCCTCAAGGTATCTCCATATGGTATAAGCACATTCAAATGTAGGCAAGTATACAAGCAAATCTCTAGGCAATCCTCTCATGATAAGATCAATAGTTCTAAGATTGCGGGTCATGTCAAGATACTCATCGGGGGTAGGATGCAATGGATTAATAGGAGGCGCACAAGGGCTAGTAACGTACTTGTTGAAGTTATATTCATTGAAAATGTCAAGCATCTCATTTTTCCAAGAACTATATAACTCTCCTCAAGCATAAACACTCTATGTCTAATAATCACAAATGTAGACTCATCCATCTTCCTCCAATGGTGATTAAACCAAGGCAATGGAGACCAAAACTTTGATACCAATTGAAAGGATCGATAAGAGGTGTCTAGAGGAGGGTGATTAGACCCTCAACAAGCAAAAGTGGCAATTTTTAAATTCTACCAGTTAAGGTGGAGTTTTAGTGCAAGTTTAAGCATTCACAATACATTTCAAGCAAGCATGGAAAGAGTATGAGCAGTGGAAAGAGTAGAGCATGCTAGTTTTAAGAAAGAAAAGGGACGGGATTTGAGTGTGCAAACGCAATGAAGACATGGAGATTTGTGGCGTGGTTCCGATAGGTGGTGCTATCGTACGTTCACATTGATGGAGACTTCAACCCACGAAGGGTAACGGTTGCACGAGTCCACAGAGGGATCCACCCATGAAGGGTCCAGGAAGAAGCTACCTTGTATATCCCAACATGGCCATTGCCCAGGAAGGACTTTCCTCACTCTGGTAGATCTTCACGAAGTAGGTGATCTCCTTGCCCTTACAAACTCCCTGGTTCAACTTCCAAATCTTGTCTGAGGCTCCCAAGTGACACCTAACAAATCTACGAGACACCACTCTCCAAAAGGTAATAGATGGTGTGTTGATGATGAACTCCTTGCTCTTGTGCTTCAAATTGTAGTCTCCCCAACACTCAACTCTCTCTCACAGATTAGGCTATGGTGGAAAGATGACTTGAGTGGAAAGCAACTTGGGGAAGGCTAGAGATCAAGATTCTTGTGGTTGGACTGGAATGTCTTAGTCTCAACACATGAGTAGGTGGTTCTCTCTCAGAAAATGAGTGGTGGAAGTGTAGGCACGTTCTGATGGCTCTCTCTCAAGTGGAGAAGGGGGTGGAGGGGTATATATAGCCTCCACACAAAATCCGACAGTTACACATATTTGACCCAACTCGGTCAGGCCGAATAGAAGAACTCGGCGAGACTGATTAGTTCAAAATGTGAACGTTAGGAATCTCGGTGGGATCGACTTGATCAACTCGGTGGACCTATGTGATAGGGCTAGGGCAAAACCTCATCTCAGTGAGACCGATTTCAGCAAAGAGCAAACAGAGAGTTGGTCAAGCAAACTCGATGGGACCCATTGCACATTTCGTTGATGCTGAAATAATTACAATAGGAAACAGAGAGGTTGCAAGGCCATCTTGGGGAGACTAAGATCTGTATCGGTGAAACCGAATTGTCTAGGGTTTCTGGCAGTGGCTATGTCATCCGAACTCGGTGGCGTCGGATAGATCAAATCGGTGCGACCGAGTTTGACTTTGGGTTTTGGACATATTTGGAGATGAGAAAGTGGCTAAGGGTTTTGGAGAAATATCACTAAGCACTTTGACCAAGTAGACCATTAAGTAACACCTCATCCCATTTTCATAGTGTTGGCTTTCCTATGGACTCGATGTGATCTTGATCACTAAAATGAAAATGAAGAGTCTTGAGCTTTTGCCAATCTTTTTCCTTAGCATTTTGAAGGGGTTCCACATCCTCTTGTCCTTGCCATGCCTTTGTTGAACTTGTCTGAAATATACTAGATAAAAGCATTAGTCCAACAAGAGATATGTTGACATTAATTACCAAAATCACCCAGGGAGCACTCGTGCTTTCAACTGGCAGGCTTCACATTTGGTAACCAACTCAACTGCATCTTGGAGGGCTGTGGGCCATAAAATCCTTACTGGAATGCTTTTCCAACCAGAGCCCTGGATCCAATGTGTGAGCCGCACATACCCTTATGTATCTTTGCCAATAGTTCTATTCATTCTTCCCAGCAAATGCACTTCAATTCCAGACCATTGGGCCTTCTTCTGTGCGGCATGTCATCAACAAACTGATACATACTGGCCCTTCCGGGAAGTTCTGCAGTTTGGAGGAAATGCACTATGTACTGTGCCCAAGTTGGAGCCTGAGGCTCGGCAACGAGGACTAGCGGCACCTCCTCATTCGTGGGAGCGCACTCCATGACCGCGGGGACCGATGGTCTGGCGGGAGGGTGCAACTCAGCAACTGAAGGGGAGTTGTTCCCGCCAAGATCTCTACCGGGGGCCTCGGGAGTTTCTGCCAGGAGAGGCTAGCCGGAGTCCAGTTTCCTCCTCTTTCTGGCTATTGTTGCCGGGGATACTGAGGGCCGAGTCATACGGAGAACAAAAGTCCCTGGTTCCATAGGGAGTTTTTGCACAATGCACTTTGACAAATGATCAGCAATGCGTTTTCCCCACGGGACACGTGCTCTGTTTGTAATCCATCAAAGCGCTACTCCATCTTTCTCACTTCCTCAACATATGACTCCATCAATGGACTTTGGTAATCCTTTTACTTGTCTCACCACAAGTTGTGAGTCGCCATAGATGATCAGCTTCTTGATTCCCAGTTCTGCTCCAATCCTGAGCCCGGCAAGGAGCCCTTCATACTCTGCAGTATTGTTGGTAGCCTTCTCCGAGGGAAAATGCATTTGGATGACCTACTTAAGGTGTTCCCCAATGGGAGCAACGAGAAGTACGCCGCCCCCTGCACCTTGTAGGGAGAAGACACCATCGAAATACATATTCTATTCTTGGGGTGCTTAATTGCCAGGGATAACTATCCCCAACACTTCTTCTTCATCAAGAGTTGGTGTCCATTCAGCAATAAACTCTGCGAGTGCTCTGCTCTGAATAGTTGATGTTCTCTCAAACTTCAAACCAAAGTTGGATAACTCCAAGGCCCACTCCACTATCCTGCCGTTGGCCTCAGGGTTTCTGAGTATGCGTTGCAATGGAAAGCGGGTGACAACCGTGATTCCTTGAGGCTATCGTGGGCTTGGAAGTAGTGGCGCAGATTCCTTGAGGCCATGATGAGGCCAAAAATCAAATTTTGCATGCTAGAGTACCTCGACCTAGCCCCCTGCAATAGGAAGCTAACGAAGTACACTGGGTGCTGCACCACTCTCTTCCTTGCCGCAACCTTGGGACTGCCTCTGCTGCCTTGCTCTCCCCTGCTCTGAACTGCATCTGACCTTGCCTGACGTGTTCGCCTTCCTCTCCAGAGGGGACAATGGATGTGGTTGTCGCTTCATCCTTTTCTCGTTGCGCCACCAGTGCTGCACTAACCACTTGATTAGTTGCCGCTAAGTATAGCAGCAACGGCTCTTATGGTTTGGGAGCTACCAAAGTGGGCATAGAGAAAAGGTAGGTCTTCAAATCTTGTAGTGCTGCGTCTCCCTCCGGGGTCCACTCCACAAGCCCTACCTTCTTCAAGATTTTGAAGCACGGGAAGGCACGCTCGGTAGACTTGGAAATGAATCTGCTAAGCGCGGCAACACATCCAGTCAAACGCCTCATGTCCTTAACTTTCTTGGGTGCTTGAATCTGCTCGATAGCCTTGATCTTGTCGGGGTTGTCCTCTATCCCCTGATGGGACACAAAGAAGCCAAGTAGCTTGCTGAAAGGAACGCCAAACACACACTTCTCCGGGTTCAGCTTCAAGTCGATCTTGCGTAGATTAGCAAAGGTTTCTTCCAAATCCTAAATGAGGGCTGACCTGTCCTTCGTTTTGACCACAATATCATCCATGTAAGCTTCAATGTTTCTGTGCGACTATGATTGAAATCCAATCTGGACTTCCCTTGCAAAAGTGGAACCGATGCTCTTCACACCGAAGGACATCCGTACGAAGTAGTACGTGTCACATGGGGTGATGAACGCGGTCTTCTCTTCGTCTTCCTTGGACATAAAGATCAGGTGTTATCCAGAGTATGCATCCAAGAAAGAAAGAAGGTCACACCTGGAGGTGGAATCCACAATCTGGTCGATGCGCAGCAAGGGAAATGGGTCCTTCGAGCATGCCTTGTTCAGATCCGTAAAATCTATGCAAAGCCTCCATTTCCCATTAGCCTTGCGTACCACCACAGGATTTTCCAACCATGTCGGATGCAGCAATCCTCTGACCAGACTAGCTGCCTCAAGTTTCTTGATCTCCTCGGCAATGAATTGTTGTTGCTCCAAAGCTTGCTTCCGGACCTTCTAGTTGACGGGTCGCGCATTTGGGTAGACAGCAAGGTGGTACTCCTCAGTCTACGAAGGAGAGGGCATTGTAATCAAACTTCTTGTTGTTGTACGAGTTGACGCGACACATCAAAGCAATGCGCTCGATATATTTCAATAATTTGTGTTTTCTGATGCATTAATTACAATGCATGCATGCATGCTATGACTTTCCTTTTCATACTTGCATGTGTTTATTTAATGCACCTTGAAGTAGTATGAATATGTGATGGTAAAGCTTTGTAATGCCCCGGCCCTAAAGCGAGAGATGGTTGTGCACGAGGATGGCGATATCATGCCGACGGAACATGACCTGACGATGGAGCTCTCTATGGTCTCGATGGACCTCACCTTACTCCACTGCCCCTTGCGCCTCCACCCCCTGAAGCCCTTAGTGTATGAGGTTGGAATACACCTCGTCTGTTCGGCTGATCGAGCATGATGCAGGTTTCTTGATTGATGTGATGTTCGATTTATTTGTGCACTGCAAGGGAGGGCACCTAGCTTGCGCGGACTGCCGCGGCGAGCGCCCCGGGAACCGGCGGCAGTGCCAGAAGTGCGAGCGTGGCGGTGGTTCCGACGTGAGGAACACGGTGGTGTACGCTGTCCTCTCCTTGATGAGGGTGGAGTGCCTGCACGAAGGTTGTGGGCTCTATGTCCCTTACCACAAGCTCTTCGATCACCAGAGTGTTTGTCTGCTCACGCCCTGCAAAGGCCCCGTGCCCGTCTGCGACTACGAAGGCCCGCCGCATGCGCTCTCCCACCACATCAGCACCATGCATCCCATGCCCGTGCACAGCATCCAGTACAGCAAGGTGCTCCAGCTACAAGTGCCACTGTCGGAGCCACAACTCTTTCTGTTTGCGGAGGAGGACGGACACGCATTTTTGTTGGTTGGCGGCGTGCTTGACATCGGCGCGCCTATCACCGTGTCGGTCATCTATATCAGAGCGGGGGCGTCCCCACTGCCGCACTACGTGGCCAAGCTATGGGAGAACGGCCCGTTGGGGGAGCCGAAAGGCAGGCCGACACCGTCAAGGTGTAAATGGAGGTGACAAGCAGGAAGGATCCCGGCGACATCAACGTGCATGAGCTGACCTCCTTCACAGTTCCACCCAAGCTACTAGCCGGGGCTGGGTTGTCGAGGATGGTGTCCTTCCACATTCAGATTGACAAGCTCACCTCCCAAATGATTCTACAATGCCTTCTGTTTATCTTAGTAATATGCTAATATAGGGTTTAACTTTGTCTACTTTAGCTTAAGAGATGGTGGGTTTTGGTGGTGATGCAGCAATTACTTCGACATCAGATCAACAATTAAAGTAATTTCCAACAGTCGAATGGATATTTTGTGTCTGTTGGGTATATAGATCCTTGGGGTAAGAAGTATAACAACATATATGCTTGTTTGTTTAGGAAGTGTTGCATACTTGTGCGAGTTGACGCGACACATCAAAGTAGTACTACTACTAGTAGTACTCCCTCCAATCCTAATTTCTCTGTGCATAAGTCGAGGCGTAGATACCAAGGAGGGCCTGGTTGTTTCTATACTTGGACAACTCACCCGACTGCGCACCAGGTAGACGAAGCGCGTATCGTGTTGGTGCCGTGTGCGGCCCGCACATTAACCAAAACATCACACCTCCAACATATCCTCCGCTTTTTAAACTTCTCAATTGTAACACCCCGGATGTAACTTTCCATATTTGTAACTCCAACTCTTGCCATTTTCGGCATTGTGATATGATATTCCCTCCGTGGTTGGGTTTTTCTTCATTTTGCATTTTGTCCATGTCATGCATTTCATATCATGTCATCATGTGCATCGCATTTGCTTACGTGTTCGCCTCATGATTCCGAGCATTTCCCGTTGTCCGCTTTGCAATCCGACACTCCTATCTCCCCGCGGCCCTTTTATGTTTTTCCATGTGCGGGTACTAAACCTTCTCGGAATGGACCGAGGTTTGTCTAGTGGCCTTGGTATACCACCCAGACCACCGGTCAAGTTTCGGGTCATTTGGAGCTCGTTTGGTACTCCAACGGTTAACCGCACTCTCGCAAAGGCCTCTTTTAAGTTGCAGCCCAACACCCCTCCAAAACAGCCCAATAACCCATCTAAGTCACTTCCATGCTCTCCGTCGTTCGATCACGATCGTGTGGGCGAAAACTAACCTCATTTGGACTCTCCTAGCTCCCTCTATGCCTATTTAAACACCTCCCGTCCAAATCCGGGTCTTCTTCCCCGAAACCCTAAAATTCCTCCTCACGCCAGACGGACACGTCCGCCGCCGCCGGCAAGCCGCCGCCAGCGTCGCGCCAGCACCCTCCACGTGTCGTTCGCGCCCTCGCCGCCCGCGGCCATGGGCCCACGGAGGGCTAGCGCCCGCCACGCCCAGCTCCTCCGCCTCCCGGGCGAGGCGCCCGAGCTCCCGCTCCGCCGCCCGGCCTCGTCGCCTTGTCTCCGGCCGCCGCCCGGCCGTGGCAGTCGCGCCGACCTCGCCCGGCTCGGTCACCGGACCGCCTCGGCCACCGGATCCCGCCGCCACCGCCACCTCGCCGCCTCCTCCGGCCGGTCCCCGGCCCCGCCTCCTCCTCCCCGCCGCGGATCCGGCGCTGCCGCTGCCGGAGTAGCCCGCGGCGGATCGGGGCCTCGATCGGATCTGTCCCGGAGGGTTGACTTTCTCTTCTTCCCCCTCCAGTTTTCTTCTAAGTTTTTCACCCTATGGTATTTCATGGCAATTTTAACGTAGCATAACTTTGCATCTGTAGATCCATTTTGCGCGTTTAATATATCAAAGTGTTCGCCTCGAAGAGTAGATCACTTCATCTCATTGCATCATTTTCATTTGAGCTCATCTTGATGCCCGAAATGCTGTTAGAAGAGGGCTATGTGATGTTAGTTTCTGTTTCTTAACAGAACTTGCACTTTTGTTATTTTTGCCATGATTAATGTGTGCACCCTATGAATTTGAGTCCTACATGTATTTTGTAATATGCCATGCCATATTTGCAGGGGTGTATGCCATGTATTTTTGTGATCTATGTGGTGACTAGCACAAGCATGCAAAGTAGGTGTCCTGATGTTGCTGTTTTCAGCTCTGTTTTGCTGATATTTTGTTGCCATGTTAACTTGATGCTACCGAGAGATCCATGCAAATTTTGAGATACTTCATTAAGGATGTTTTGTTAAAAATGTCTTGCTCTATCCATCCATGTCCTTGTTTACAATTATGGAGTACCATATCTTGAGTCAATCGAGCTCTACTTTTGCTATCAAATGTTTCCTGGCAGATTGTTTACATGTTATTCAATTTTGCCAAGGTTGTTGTGGTTGATCCATGTATGATATATTATTGTTCTTGCCATGTATGTCTTCTATACCATGTCTTCTTGACGCATGTATGCTTAGTTTATCATTTAAGGCTCTGTAGTGAGTGAATTGAGCTTGTAAACATGCCTACTTGTTATCAGTTTTTGACATGCCATGTTGCTGAATCTGTTAACGAAACTTTCAATATTGACATGGGTGTTAATATATTTTCTGATCCTTTTTGGCTTATGGTCAGTAAGGGACTTTGGTTCTATGCTTTGATTAGATTCATGCCATGCCTTGTTTTGGTATTTTAAGTTTAAGTAGCATATAGTTTTCTTGCTCTGAACATTGCAACCTGATGCTGTTTTTGCCACGTCCAGCCTGATATTTTGTGCACTTTTGCCATGCTTGTTTGAACCTGTTATGATGTGATTTAGCCGAAGCTCGGTGCTCATCTTTTGTCAAGCATCTTGTGTAGATCACTGCCATATACTTTGTTGATACGTTTGGGTGCAGTAGCTTAATTTCTTGTTGCTTGCTAAGTGGCATCATGCTGTGAATGGCAGATTTGTGCCATTCTTGTTTTGCTTGTCATTTCCAAACCGTGCATCCGATTCCGGTGATCTTTATATCGATTTCAACCGAAATCATCTCATCTTTCCAATGGCATACTTGGTTTGCCAAGTTGATGCCTGGTTCATCATTTTCCTTTCGGAGCGCACATACGCATTGCATATCACATCTCGCATATCATGTCATGTTTTGCATCATGTTGCTTGTGCATTGCACCGTGATTTATTGTGGTTCCTTTGTTTGTCTTGTTGCTTTGGGTAGAGCCGGGAGACGAGTACGTGAACGAGGAACCTGTTGAGAACGCTTACGAGGATCAAACTTTCGACAACTCTGAGAACATTGCAGGCAAGATGACCATACCCTCGATATCACTTCTATCTTTGCTATGCTAGATGCTCGCTCTTTTGCTATGCCTATGCTGCGATGCCTACCACTTGCTATATCATGCCACCCATATTGCCATGTCAACCCCTAACCATCCTTTCCTAGCAAACCGTTGATTGGCTATGTTACCGCTTTGCTCAGCCCTCTTATAGCGTTGCTAGTTGCAGGTGAAGTTGAAGTTTGTTCCTTGTTGGAACATGGAGATGTTGTTCCTGATCGGAACATGTTTACTTGTTGGGGATATCACAATATATATCTGCTATGATTAATACATCTATATACTTGGTAAAGGGTGGAAGACTCGGCCTTATGCCTGGTGTTTTGTTCCACTCTTGCCACCCTAGTTTCCGTCATACCGGTGTTATGTTCCTTGATTTCGCGTTCCTTACACGGTTGTGTGATTTATGGGACCCCCTTGACAGTTCGCTTTGAATAAGACTCGTCCAAAGAAGGCCCAACTTTGGTTTTACCATTTGCCACCTAAGCCTTTTCCCCGGGTTTTCGCGAGCCCGAGGATCATCTTTATTTTAACCCCCCCCCCCCGCGGGCCCGGGCTCCTTCGGGTGCTGGCCCGAACCGAGCAACTGCTTGGGGCCACCACGGGAAACTCGAGGCTTGGTTTTACTCGTAGCTTCACTTATCCGGATGTGCCCTCAGAACGAGATATGTGCAGCTCCTATCGGGATTTGTCGGCACAATCGGGCGGCTTTGCTGGTCTTGTTTTATTGTTGTCGAAATGTCTTGTAGTCCGGGATTCTAAGATTGATAGGGTCTTCCCGGTAGAAGGAATATCCTTCGTTGACCGTGAGAGCTTATAATGGGCTAAGTTGGGACACCCCTGCAGGGTATTATCTTTCGAAAGCCGTGCCCGCGGTTATGAGGCAGATGGGAATTTGTTAATGTCCGGTTGTAGAAAACCCGAAGTTGACCTCAATTAAAATACACATCAACTGCGTGTGTAACCGTGATGGTCTCTTCTCGTGAGTCCGTGAAGTGAACACGGTGTTGGAGTTATGTCGACGTAAGTAGTTCAGATCACTTCTTGATCGCTACTAGTTTCACGACCGTGCTTTGCTTCTCTTCTCGCTCTCTTTTTCTTGAAGTAGCCACCATATATGCTAGTCGCTTGTCGCAGCTCCACTTTACTACTCTGTCCTTCCTATAAGCTTAAATAGTCTTGATCTCGGGTGTGAGATTGCTGAGTCCCGTGACTCACGTGATACTTCCAAAACAGTTGCAGGTTCCGACGATGCCAAGACAGTGACTCCAACCGAGCTCAAGTGGGAGTTCGACGAGGAACGTGGTCGTTACTATGTGTCTTTTCCTGATGATCGATAGTGGTGCCCAGCTTGGGACGATCGGGGATCTGTGTAGCATTTGGGGTATCTTCTTTTATTTTTGGTTCCGTAGTCGGACCTTGAGTGTACTCTGAATGATGGATGTTTATTTATGTATTGTGTGAAGTGGCGATTGTAAGCCAACTATGTATCTCTTTCCTTATGTATTACATGGGTTGTGTGAAGATTACCTCACTTGCGACATTGCTTTCAATGCGGTTATGCCTCTAAGTCGTGCCTCGACACGTGGGAGATATAGCCGCATCGAGGGCGCTAAGTTGGTAATCGAGCCTTCCGACTTAGGAGCCCCTACTTGATTGTTTGTCTTTGGCGTTGTTGAGTCTAGAATGGAAAAATGTTTTGAGTCTTAGGATTATATATATCGGAGAGTAGGATTCTTTTTACTTCCCAGTCCTTCGTCGCTCTGTGAGGTCTCCTGACGTAGAAGTTTTGACTCTTCTCTCCTCAATTTTCACTAAATTTTTTTTTAGGATCACGTGGGTATCTTGGAATCGTTCCGATGGTTTTGTGACGAGAACATTGTTCTTGGTGCCTCCTGACATTTAGGGGTTGTGGCAGTGTCCCGGGGAGTTGAGCTCCGAGGTGTTGTCGTCACAATTTTATCGTTGCAGTTCTGGAATACACGAGTTTTGGCCGACATCGAAATCTCTTTTGTGCGCTTGTTGGTGAGATAACCCGATAGCCCGATCGAGGCGAAAAGTGGAGTATTGCCATGACTTTTATAAAGGATGTTTTTCGAAGTTCGAGTTAAACTATTTCCGAGGATTTCTTGGTTATGTGTTGACGGATGGATACAAATGGATCTAGGTATTGTTAGTTTGGGTGATATATTTTGTGTCCCCTGTATCCCCAACACCCAGATTGCATAACCGAAAGTTTCGGAGTTTATAGGTGGGAATTCTAGTAGCTTACAGGATATCTTTCCGATGGATGTATGATTTGAGATTGGGGTTCAACGTCTAGTGGTCCGCCCATTCACGGTCGATTCTGATTGGTCGCGAGGACGTCTTAAAGAATCCTTGGCTATGCTGATTCGGGGACGTCTTGTTTGTCATTCATGACGGCCGCTATACGTCGTGCCCGTGTGGGCCCCACCACGAACACTTTGGGCGAAATCTCTATCATGTGTTTGTTCCGGCTTATTCTAGAAGCCAATCTCTTGTTTTCAGTTGTGATATTCGATTTGTTTCAAAGGCAGATGATGATTCCATACCTTTATCTAAGTGGCTTCTCACCTTAATGGACGTGTGATGATTAACTTTGGAATTCATTCGTTCATTCTTGTTCGAATGTTTATTGTGAAGACTATATGTTGCAATTTCTATCCGTTGATTCTACTTATCTTTTGTCTATCAAAGGACTAACAGATGTCACCCTCTTCAGATGGCTCCGCCTTCTGGCGTGCGAATCCGGATCGCAATGATGGGGATCGATCAGACCCTCCACCTCCACCTCCGCCTCCGGAGGCCCGGCAAGCTATCATGGCAGCCACCAATGCCAATGCTCGAGATGATTTTACAGCTCTTGCAAGAGCGTACTCAAGGGCAAGGCAATCAAGGCAATCAGTGGTCAAGGCAACAATCAGCCGCACTTTGCTACTCTCGGTCGGTTCCTCGCTAATCAGCGAAGTCTTTCGGTTTACGTGTCGAGGCCACAGACGCCGACGATTGGCTTGTGGACATCTGCAAGCATTTTGATTGTAGCAATGTCGGACACGAGGACTTTGTCAAGTTTGCATCGTTTCAACTCAAGGATCAAGCTGCCGAGTGGTACCAAAGAATACATAGATTCCAGAGGAGGTCGTGTCATTACACAGGATGAGTTCCGTCGTGATTTGAGCTCATCACATTCCGAAAAGTGTTGTTGAGAGCAAGCGTGAGGAGTTCCGCAATCTCAAGCAGGGCAACATGTCTGTCTATCAATACAATATCCAGTTCGAGCTTCGCTTTCGTTTTGCTAAGCAAGACGTGCACGATGAAAAGAGTATGATCTATCAATTCAGAGGTGGTCTCGAGAGAAGATCTGCAATTAGCTCTTGTGCTTTTGAGCCAGATAAGTATGATGATTTCTACAACATGGCACTGAAGCAAGAAGCTGCCCAGCTCAGATGTGAGGCTTCTAAGAAGAGAATCAGGATGCAGTTCAGTCTTCTTCTTCCTCTCAAGTGGCAGCTAAGCAGAAGTTTTACCTTCCTCCTCCTCCGTTCCGTCGGCCTTATCGCCAGAAGAACTTCAGTGGCCGTGGATCTTCCCACCCACCCAACCCAAGCTATCGTAACAAGTCTAATTCTCAAGCTCCAAGGTCAAGTGCTCCTTACCACCGTCCGCTCTCTGAGGTGACTTGCAACAAATGTCAGCAGAAAGGTCACTATGCGAACAAATGCTTCAACCAAAGGCGCCTTCCGCCTCCTCCTCCTGTGAAATCTTCCAGCAATGCAGTGGTCAAGCATAATCCAAAGCATGCCAAGGTGAATATGATGAATGCAGCGCAAGCAGAGGAATCTTCTGATGTGATCATGGGTAATCTTCCGATTAATGATATTCCTGCAAAAGTTTTATTTGATCTTGGTGCATCGCATTGTTTCATGTCAAGACCGTTTTTTGCCAAGCATGAATTCACTTCTTCACATTTGGGTAAACCCATGGATGTCGTTTCTCTGGGTAAACGGTTGAGCTCCAGTTTGGTGGTTCCGGATACCACAATCAAGATGGGCGACTATAGATTTCTGGCTAAACCAATTGTTCTTGGTGACTTGGATATTGATCTTATTCTCGGGATGGACTGTCTTTCTCAAAGACAAAGCTCAGCTTGATTGTGCTGCCAGGAAATTCAATTGACTCACTCTTCTAATGATGTGATCATCTATGCCGCTTCGTGATGAAACCATTCGGTTGTTTTCTCTCAATGAGAAGGGCGAATTGGATGCTATCTCTCGATTCCAGTCGTTTGTGAGTACCAAGATGTCTTTCGTAAGAGCTTCCGTATGCCTCCTCATCGGCCAGTTGAGTTCGTTATTGATCTTGAGCCCGCATCAACCCGTTTGCAAGCGTCCATACAAGCTTGGACCTAATGAGCTGAAGGAATTGAAGAAGCAGCTCGATGAACAAGAGCGTCTGGGTTTGATCGGACCGAGTTCATCTCCTTGGGGTTGTGGTGTTCTTTTTGTCCGGAAGAAGGATGGCACGGACCGACTTTGCGTCGATTACCGTCCATTGAATAAGAAGACAATCAAGAACAAGTATCCACTTCCCAACATCAATGAGCTTTTCGAGCAACTCAAAGGTGCTAAAGTGTTCTCCAAGCTTGACCTTCGTATGGGTTATCATCAGATTCGCATTCGTGAACAAGATATTCCCAAGACAAAGCATTCGAGAACAAGCTTTGGTTCTTATGAATATACCGTCATGTCTTTCGCCTCGTCAATGCGCCTCCCCCTGTCTCTCGGATGATGAACTTCATTTTCAACCCCTACACCAATGAATTCGTCTTGGTCTATCTTGATGATATTTTGGTCTTCTCCAAGATTAAGAAGGATCATGCCAGACATTTGCTATTGGTACTAGACAAGCTCAGAGAGTATCAATTCTATGCTAAGTTCTCCAAATGTGAATTTTGGCTTGATGAAGTGCTTTATCTTGGTCATATCATCTCCGCCAAGGGCATCGCTGTTAATCCCGAGAAGGTGTCCGCAATTGTGAATTGGGAACCTCCTCGAATGTCAAGCAGCTCCATGACTTTCTTGGTCTTGCAAGCTATTGTCAAGATTCGTTGAGAACTTCTCCAAGATTGCAAAGCCTCTTTCCAACCTCCTCCAAGCATGTGAAGTATGTCCGTCTCCCGATTGTGATGTTGCTTTCAATACTCTCAAAGAGAAACTTCGTCACAGCTCCTGTCTTGACTCCTCCCGATGAATCCAAGCCATTCAAGTTTTCTCGTGATGCTTCTCTTCAAGGTCTCGGTCTTTGTGTTAATGCAAGAGAAGAGAGTTGTGGCTTATACCTCTCGCCAGTTGAAGCCCAACGAAAAGAACTACCCCACTCACGATCTTGAGTTGGCGGCAGTTGTCCATGCATTGATAACGTGGAGACATCTCTTGTTGGGAAGGAAAGTGGACATTTTCACCGATCACAAGAGTCTCAAGTACATTTACACTCAGCCCAACCTCAACCTCAGGCAACTTCGATGGGTCGAAATGATTCAAGAGTACAACCCAAGTATTGAATATACTCGAGCAAGGCCAATGTCATTGCAGATGCTTTGAGCAGGAAGGCTTATCGCAATGCCTAATCCTCAAGCCCTTCCAACCGGATCTCTGTGAAGCTTTCCGCAAGCTGAATCTTCAAGTTGTTCCTCAAGGCTTTCTTGCCAACCTCATAGTCTCTCCTACTTTGGAAGATCAGATTCAGGAGGCTCAACTTCTGGATACCATGGTGAAAAAGGTGAAACGTGGTATCGACAAGGGCATTTCCAAGTACAAGTGCTTCCACGTTGATGACAAAGATACTCTTTTCTTTGAGGACCGGATTGTGGTTCCTAAGGGTGATCGAGAAAAGTTATTATGAACGAGGCTCACAATTCGCTTCTATCCATTCATCCCGGAAGTACGAAGATGTACCATGATCTCAAGCAGTCATATTGGTGGACTCGAATGAAGCGAGAAATTGCTCAATTCGTGAATGAGTGTGATGTCTGCAGAAGAGTGAAAGCAGAACACCAAAGACCAGCTGGTCTCCTTCAACCTCTTGCTATTCCGGAATGGAAGTTTGATCATATCGAGATGGACTTCCTGACTGGTTTTCCTAAGTCCAAGCGTGGAAATGATGCTATATTCGTCATCATTGACAAGCTTACTAAAGTGGCTCATTTTCTTCCTATCAAAGAATCCATCACAGCAGCTCAGTTGGCAGAGCTATACACCTCCAGGATTGTCGCCTTGCACGGCATTCCACGATTGATCTCTTCAGACCGTGGTAGCATCTTCACCTCCAAGTTCTGGGATTCTTTTCAGAAGGCCATGGGCACCAACATTCGTTTCAGCACAGCTTTCCATCCTCAAACAAGTGGCCAAGTCGAGCGAGTAAATCAAATCCTTGAAGATATGCTGAGGGCTTGTGTCATTTCCTTCGGTATGAAGTGGGAAGATTGTCTTCCATATGCCGTGTTCTCCTGCAACAACAGCTTCCAAGCGAGTTCGGGCAAGGCCCCATTCGAAATTCTCTATGGCGTAAAGTGCCGTACTCCTCTCAATTGGTCCGAGACAGGTGAACGCCAACTTCTTGGCAATGACTTGATCACGTAAGCGGAAGAAATGTGCCAAGTCATTCGTGAGAATCTCAAAGCCGCCGCAATCCCGCCAGAAGAGCTATTATGATGATAAGCACCGTGATGTGGCTTTTGAAATCGGAGACCATGTCTACCTCCGCGTCTCCAATGAAAGGCACTTTCGTCAACCCGGTATCAAAGGGAAGCTTGCCCCTAGATACGTGGGTCCTTTCAAGATAATTGGCAAAAGAGGCGATCTCGCCTATCAACTTGAGCTTCCATCCAACTTTGCAAACGTGCACGATGTGTTTCACGTGTCACAGCTTCGCAAGTGCTTCAAGACTCCTGAACGCACTATCAACTTCGAAGAGATTGACCTTCAAGAAGATCTCTCTTATCATGAGCACCCCGTTGCTATTCTTGAAGAAACCGAGCGCAAGACTCGCAACAAGTCAATCAAATTCCTGAAAGTGAAGTGGTCACACCATTCCGACCGAGAAGCTACACTGGGAGCGCGAGGATCACCTCCGTTCGAATATCCGGAGTTCTTTCAGTCCTAGATCTCGGACGAGATCCTCTTGTAGTGGTGGAGTGTTGTAACACCCGGATGTAACTTTCCATATTTGTAACTCCAACTCTTGGCATTTTCGGCATTGTGATATGATATTCCCTCCGTGGTTGGGTTTTCTTCATTTTGCATTTTGTCCATGTCATGCATTTCATATCATGTCATCATGTGCATCGCATTTGCTTACGTGTTCGCCTCATGATTCCGAGCATTTTCCCGTTGTCCGCTTTTGCAATCCGACACTCCTATCTCCCCGGCGGCCCTTTTACGCTTTTTCCGTAATGCGGGTACTAAACCTTCTCGGAATGGACCGAGGTTTGTCTAGTGGCCTTGGTATACCACCCGTAGACCACCGGTCAAGTTTCGGGTCATTTGGAGCTCGTTTGGTACTCCAACGGTTAACCGCACTCTCGCAAAGGCCTCTTTTAAGTTGCAGCCCAACACCCCTCCAAAAACAGCCCAATAACCCATCTAAGTCACTTCCATGCTCTCCGTCGTTCGATCACGATCGTGTGGGCGAAAACTACACCTCATTTGGACTCTCCTAGCTCCCTCTATGCCTATTTAAACATCTCCCGTCCAAATCCGGGTCTTCTTCCCCGAAACACTAAAATTCCTCCTCACGCCCATACGGACACGTCGCCGCCCACGGACGAAGCCGCCGCCCAGCGTCGCGCCCGATCGGCGCCCGCCACGTGTCGTTCCGCCGCCCTCCGCCGCCCGCGGCCGCGGAGCCCACAGCCCGCCGCCGCCTAGCTCCTCCGCCTCCCGGGCAGCGCCCGAGCTCCCGCTCCGCCGCCCGGCCTTGTCGCCGTCTCCGGCCGCCGCCCGGCAGGTCGCCAGCGCCGACCTCGCCCTCCGGTCACCGGACCGCCCAGCCACAGATCCCGCCGCCGCCGCCACCTCGCCGCCTCCTCCGGCGGTCCCGGCCCGCCTCCTCCTCCCGCCGCGGATCCGGCGCCGCCGCCGCCGGAGTAGCCCGCGCCGGATCGGGGCCTCGATCGGATCTGTCCCGGAGGGTTGACTTTCTCTTCTTCCCCCTCTAGTTTTCTTCTAAGTTTTTCACCCTGTGGTATTTCGTGGCAATTTTAACGTAGCATAACTTTGCATGTGTAGATCTATCCATGTCCTTGTTTACAATTATGGAGTACCATAGCTTGAGTCAATCGAGCTCTACTTTTGCTATCAAATGTTTCCTGGCAGATTGTTTACATGTTATTCAATTTTGCCAAGGTTGTTGTGGTTGATCCATGTATGCTATGTTATTGTTCTTGCAATGTATGTCTTCTATGCCATGTCTTCTTGATGCATGTATGCTTAGTTTATCATTTAAGGCTCTGTAGTGAGTGAATTGAGCTTGTAAACATGCCTACTTGTTATCAGTTTTTGACATGCCATGTTGCTGAATCTGTTAACGAAACTTTCAATATTGACATGGGTGTTAATATATTTTTTGATTCTTTTTGGCTTATGGTCACTAAGGGACTTTTGTTCTATGCTTTGAGTAGATTCATGCCATGCCTTGTTTCGCTATTTTAAGTTCTTGTAGCATGTAGTTTTCTTGCTCTGAACATTGCAACCTGATGCTGTTTTTGCCATGTCCAGCCTGATATTTTGTGCACTTTTGCCATGCTTGTTTGAACCTGTTATGATGTGATTTAGCCGAAGCTCAGTGCTCATCTTTTGTCAAGCATCTTGTGTAGATCACTTCAATATACTTTGTTGATACGTTTGGGTGCAGTAGCTTAATTTCTTGTTGCTTGCTAAGTGGCATCATGCTGTGAATGGCAGATTTGTGCCATTCTTGTTTTGCTTGTCATTTCCAAACCGTGCATCCGATTCCGGTGATCTTTATATCGATTTCAACCGAAATCATCTCATCTTTCCAATGGCATACTTGGTTTGCCAAGTTGATGCCTGGTTCATCATTTTCCTTTCGGAGCGCACATACGCATTGCATATCACATCTCGCATATCATGTCATGTTTTGCATCATGTTGCTTGTGCATTGCACCGTGATTTATTGTGGTTCCTTTGTTTGTGTTGTTGCTTTGGGTAGAGCCGGGAGACGAGTACCTTAACGAGGAACCTGTTGAGAACGCTTACGAGGATCAAACTTTCGACAACTCTGAGAACATTGCAGGCAAGATGACCATACCCTCGATATCACTTCTATCTTTGCTATGCTAGATGCTCGCTCTTTTGCTATGCCTATGCTGCGATGCCTACCACTTGCTATATCATGCCACCCATATTGCCATGTCAACCTAACCATCCTTTCCTAGCAAACCGTTGATTGGCTATGTTACCGCTTTGCTCAGCCCCTCTTATAAGCGTTGCTAGTTGCAGTGAAGTTGAAGTTTGTTCCTTGTTGGAACATGGAGATGTTGTTCTGATCGAACATGTTTACTTGTTGGGGATATCACAATATATATCTGCTATGATTAATACATCTATATACTTGGTAAAGGGTGGAAGACTCGGCCTTATGCCCGGTGTTTTGTTCCACCCTTGCCACCCTAGTTTCCGCCATACCGTGTTATGTTCCATGATTTCGCGTTCTTTACACGGTTGGGTGATTTATGGGACCCCTTGACAGTTCGCTTTGAATAAGACTCCTCCAAGCAAGGCCCAGCTTTGGTTTTACCATTTGCCACCTAAGCCTTTTCCCCGGGTTTTCGCGAGCCCGAGGGTCATCTTTATTTTAACCCCGGACCAGTGCTCCTTCGAAAGTGCTGGCCCGAACCGAGCAACTCATGGGCCACCACGGGAAACTTCGACGCTTGGTTTTACTCGTAGCTTGACTTATCCGGATGTGCCCCGAGAACGAGATATGTGCCGCTCCTATCGGGATTTGTTGGCACAATCGGGCGGCTTTTGCTGGTCTTGTTTTATTGCCGTCGAAATGTCTTGTAGTCCGGGATTCCGAGATTGATCGGGTCTTCCGGTAGAAGGAATATCCTTCGTTGACCGTGAGAGCTTATAATGGGCTAAGTTGAGACACCCTGCAGGGTATTATCTTTCAAAGCCGTGACCGCGGTTATGAGGCAGATGGGAATTTGTTAATGTCCGGTTGTAGAAAACCCAAGTTGACCTCAATTAAAATACACATCAACCAAGGTGTAACCGTGATGGTCTCTTCTCGGCGGAGTCCGGGAAGTGAACACGGTATTGGAGTTATGTCTCGACGTAAGTAGTCCAGATCACTTCTTGATCGCTACTAGTTTCACGACCGTGCTTTGCTTCTCTTCTCGCTCTCTTTTGTAAGTAGCCACCATATATGCTAGTCGCTTGCTGCAGCTCCACTTTACTACTCATCCTTCCTATAAGCTTAAATAGTCTTGATCTCGCGGGTGTGAGATTGCTGAGTCCCCGTGACTCACAGATACTTCCAAAACAGTTGCAGGTTCCGACGATGCCAGTACAGGTGACTCAACCGAGCTCAAGTGGGAGTTCGACGAGGAACGTGGTCGTTACTATGTGTCTTTTCCTGATGATCCGGAGTGGTGCCCAATTGGGACGATCGGGGATCTGTAGCATTTGGGGTATCTTCTTTTATTTTTGGTTCCGTAGTCGGACCTTGAGTGTACTCTGAATGATGGATGTTTATTTATGTATTGTGTGAAGTGGCGACTGTAAGCCAACTATGTATCTCTTTCCCTTATGTATTACATGGGTTGTGTGAAGATTACCTCACTTGCGACATTGCTTTCAATGCGGTTATGCCTCTAAGTCGTGCCTCGACACGTGGGAGATATAGCCGCATCGAGGGCGTTACATCAATCTCAAGGCCAACAAGCAACGGGAAACCTATGATAGAGCCAATTGGATGGTTGAGAACACTACAATTCGTATCTACAAATGTGTGTGTGAGAGAGGACGAGTGCGTGCGTGCACCTCTTCTCTTCCTGTATAACGTACTAAACTCAGAGTACATGTGTATGTGGGTGGCATCAACCTAGGGAGCTAGAGATGGTGCGTGCGAGAAGTCCCGAGAGATAGGTGTAATGTGTCTGAAAAAAAGACTAGTCTATAGATCGCCACGAGGCTATTCCTATCGAACGCCCCAATAACCATAAGATATGTATCCGGCGATGCCACTTATTGCACGTACACAGGAGTAGGAAAAGAAGTACCATGGAATATGCTACACCACGGCCGAGAACACGTGCCCACGTTACGCCGTCCGGGAATAGTGCTGCACTTCGAAACTAGAACCTTCAATAAATTTTGAGCTTGCGTCTCATGACATTCCAAATTACTACTACCACACTATATTTAATTGCAAACCCGTTCACACCGATCACAACCTAAACGGTTTCCCACTTAGGAGCGTATTAGTACTCGGTTATAAATACTACTATGCCAAGATGACTTCATATTCCTCCTCAACTCCTCATCCACGAAAACAAACAAGTCATTCAACATCCTTCCCTTGCGTCCGCCATGGCTAGCGTGAGTTCTGGGTCGAGAGATTACCACTAGGGAGAGGCGAGCATGGAAGCCGAAGCACGAGAGATGTCCCGCCTCGCTGTGAAAGCAGCCGGCATGTCCCGCCGTGCGGAAGTAGCAGCATGGAGGTCCCGCCGTGCCGCCGAAGCAGTACGGAGGTCCCGCCGCGCAGTCGATGCAGCAGACTGGTCCGACCGCGCAGCGGAAGCAGCAGAGATGTCCTACCGCACCGTGAATGCAGCAGAGATGTCCCGCCGCGTCGCGGCAGCCTGGTAAAATTTCTCGCGGGCAGGCAACGACTCTTACAGGCGCATTCGTCCATAGCCAGAAGGATCAGATCTCCGGCTAGGCGAGGTTGCAGGACAACATGAAAGCCTCATTTGAGTAGGTTACCGGCATCATCCGACAACTAAAGGAGGGCAATGAGAGGCTCCGGGCCGAGCGCGACCTGCTGAGGGCGAAGATCATCGGAAGTGAAGAGCGGCAGGAGGAGACCAGTGCCTTGTTGAAGAGGACTGGCGTCATCGTCAAGAAATTTATAGACGAGAATGAGATGCTCTGCATCAAGCGCCAAAGGCTGGTGGAGGAATCCGTGGATGCTCTCAAGCAGCGCCTTGAGGACACGACAGAGCTCATCACCGCTCGCCGTGGAGACTAGTTCTCGCGGCCTGCAGCAACGCATCAAGAAAGTAGAGATCAGCGAGCCAGATCGTTGTCTTCCTTCTTCTTTTACCCTTCTGTATTTCAGGCGTAGCCGCATGTGGCTTTTCTAATTATCTTCCTAATTATGTAAGACAATTATTATCCACTGTCGTCGTCCTTATGTATTCATCGGTCTTGCTATAAGTCTAAGTAGATGCTATATAGGTCCGTCGGATCTTACATCAAGATCCGTGCAAAATTTTCTTTTCAGATTTTCCTTTTTCTCTTTTAAATCTCAGTCGAGTGAGACATAAACACGCCATTAAACAGAGGCTCGGGTGCCATTAATGGAGACCTTGGGAGAGACGTGGCGAGAGATGGAGGTCAAAGGGCTCTCCTCACGATAAGCATGCGCAGTGGTTTGATCGCACGCCTCCCATACTCAAATAGCTACCCTGCATGGCGCATCCTAGTTAATTAAAAAAAAGGGACACGTGGCGACACGTGAATGGTAAGTAGAACGCCCACGGTTTCAATAATACTTGTGTTTCCGATTGTAACGTGACGACACTTGTTCCAAAATGACTTTGTTCATTGTTAATGTGTGCGCCTTCGCAAATCGGATAGCAAAATTACCACATCATGTTGGTGCCATGTCATGACACCAAGCCAAGTTTCATGATTTTCATGCGTGTTTTGGATTTACAGGATGTTTTTGCCACTCTAGCTTTTGCCAATTTTGCTTATGCCACTCTAGAATTTGACATCTCATTTTTGCCACTCTTGGCTTTTGACAACACATCACAAATGCCATTCCATGGCAAAAACGATAATTTTTCATTTCACTTTTGCCACTCTTAGCTTTTGACAATGTATCATAATTGCCACTCTAAATTTTTTGCTTTTGCCACGGAATGGCAAAAGTGATATATTGTCAAAAGCTAAGAGTGGCAAAAGTGAAATGTCAAATTCTAGAGTGGCATAAGCAAAGTTGGCAAAAACTAGAGTGGCAAAAACAAAGTTTTCCCAATTAAAAAACCAAGTTTCTCAAAGTTTCCGGCCGAGCCACGACGCCCAGATATTTGAATTTCATTCCCATTTCTTGCATGGGACCTAGAAATTTACCCGAGGACACATGTGTGATTTTTCAACCAACATTGGTGCACTGGAGCATGTGCTTGTATTTCAAATTTGAATTATGCACATTAAATGACCAGAAACTCAATTAATGTATAAAAAAGGCCAAACGAACCCGGAATAATTCCGAAATTTAACAGGGCACTCATGTACTTCTATGTTGCCTCTGTAAAGAAACTCAAGGGGGGCAGCGTATATCGTTTCGCACTCAAAGGTGACACGTTCCCTCTCAGAGCCACGAGCCTTCTTGAGAGAAGCTCCGGTTTGCAAGAAGCTTATACCAAAACTTGTTCAAATTCAGCCCAATTTTTTACCACAGCATGTTAGTGCCATGACATGACACCATGCCAAGTTTCATGATTTCTAGGTGAGTTTTGGATTTAAAGGAATTCAAAAACCAAGTTTCTCGATGTTCTCGGCCGAGTCACGACACCCAGATGTTTGAAAATTTCGTTCCCATTTCTTGCATGGGACCTAGAAATTCACCCAAGGACACACATGTGATTTTTCAACCAACTTTGGTGCACCGGAGCATGTGCTTGCAGTTCAAATTTGAATTATGCACATTAAATGTCCAGAATCTCATTTGATGTATAAAAAGGCCAAATGAACCCGAAATAATTCCAAAATTTAACAGGGCACTCATATAGTTCTATGTTGCCTCTGTAAAGAAAATTAGGGGGAGGCAGCGTGTATCGTTTCACGCACAAAGGTGACACATTCCCTCTCGGAACCACGAGGCTTGTTGAGAGAATCCCCGCTTTTCTAAGAAGCTTAGACCAAAACTTGTCCAAATTCAGCCAAAGATTATACATATGAAATTAGGGTTTAGATTATCCTAAACATCTCGCTACCTAGACCAATGTACTCTGATTTGAATTCAACCTAAAATGGATACAAATATTTGAAGATCGTATGGTACATGTAGTTCATAGTGAAATATGATTACTGCTATATGCATGTTTTTTGTTATCAAGATAAAATTTAAATGATGGTATGACTTGACAACAATCGTATTCAAATAAGGAAAATTGATTCAAATTTAGTCCATATGGTAGATGACAATATATATATGTTCATAGGGGTGAGTAGAATGTTCATATATGATGGAAGATCAAAATGTAGGACTACATCCATTATAAACCGCAAGGTCACCTAATGATATATTCGAATCCAACATAACGTGGATTCAAAAATTGAAATTCGAGATCCTGGCATTTATAGTCATATAAAAAGGGACATGACACTTTCTTATGGTCAAAATTGATTTGTTTTTTGTTGTTGTTGAGGGAAGTGCGAATTGATTTAGTACTGTAGAGGGTAATCTTGTTCTCCCAATTTTTTTTACATTTTTCTTGTATGTTTTTAAATGGCATTTATAGCAATATAATAAAAGGGAACAAGACTCTCTTGTGTCTTGTATGAATTGTTTTTTTGTACACATTAAGTTTGTTCTACCGAACATGGAATCCGCGCCTTGTTATCCCGAAATTTTCAAGCTCGAGTATCTTTTGTCTCATCTGTTGTGAAACTCCCGCCTCTTCAACCCACGCCGCGCTTGTAATCTTGAAATTTCGACGCTCGCGAAAACACCCTGCTCATCCGAAATCGGTCCCGCAGCCAAGACATGCAAAATCCCCCTTCTACCCGTCAGCCGAAAATGCCGGCTCGACGTTGCGTGGTCAAAACCGGTGAGGATACGCTGGTAACTTACCCTACATTTCAGACAAGCACGTCCCTAAGCCATGGCTTCCCCTACCTTCCCCTTCATCCCCCATTCGTACACCGAGGCCGCCAAAACCCGCGAAAGCCCACGCTCCTCCGCCGGCCTCCCGGCCGCCGCCCAGTCGGAGACTCTTCCCCGACGATGTTGTCCACCGCAATAGCTCGACGTACCTCATCCACCGCACCAGATGAGGATCCGTCGTCGATCTGGTCGTCCCGCCGGATTAGCCGCCTCGTCCTCCACCTCCAAGGATATGCCCCAAGGTTCGCCTTGTCTATCGCGCCACCTTCGTCCCCACAGCGCCGTCTTAACCTGCCCCACCCGAACTGCAGCACCCTCACCAATTGCTCTGATGAAGCCAAGGCCTACTCGTCGCCAGCAAGGAGTTTCTGCACTCACCGCTGCATCTTTTATTCCATCTCACGGGGCTGGTGGTGGTCGATACCGAGTAGCCATGGCGGGTCTACATCGACGGTGCTGTCGCCGACCACTTCATCCACGGTGTCTCTCCCCCATGTCCTTGCTTCCTAGGCGGTGCCTTCAACACCGGCACTAGCTGCTGCTGCTCCTGCTCTCGCTCGCGCTGCTGCTGCTCCTACTCTCGCTCGCGCTGCTGCTGCTCCGACTCTCGCTTGTGTTGTGGCTATGTTCTTGCTGTCAACCGCACTGCTGCATTGCTCTTGCTTTCTGTCACATCCCTAGCCTTGCAATGCACTAGTGCTAGCTTGGTTGTTGCATCATGTCTAAATTTATTGAAAGTTGAAATGGGGATTGCTCAAACCCTAGCACCAAACCAAATCAACTAGGTTCAAATAAAAATATTCTCAATGAACCCAAAATGCCCTTCAGAAAAGTTTTCATTTTTGGATTGGTTTAAAACCTCTGCCAAAAATGGTGCACATATTTCTAGGCCATTCCGTATTTTTGAATTAAATCATATGGTATTTACATTTGGGAATTTAATTGCTAAATAATATTTTAAATGCTCAAATAATCACACACTAAAATGTTCACTATAGGATATATTCCCAACAGTGATCATGAGTAGTTTCATGATTTTTGGAAGTGTCTAAGTATTTTTAATAAAGCCCTAAAACTACAGAATAATAGAAAACAGAAACAATAAATAAAACAGAGGGTGTTTACCTGGCGGCCCACTTACCTGGCCAAACCCCTGGCTGGGCCGGCCCACCTGGCTGTGCCAGTCATCGCCTACCTCTGCCAGTAGGCAGAGGAGGGAGACAGCATGCATGCACGAGGCGCCACGCCTCCTTCCTGCTCGCCTGCCTCACCGAGGCGCCTCGAAGCCCTCCTTGGCGCCGCTCTGGACCCCCTGGACTCTCTCTCACTCTCCCTGGACCCTTCCCCCTCCACTGTTCTCTCTCTCGCACGCATCCGAGAGCGACCACCGCCGCCGCTCGTAGTTGCCGCGGCCACCGCTTCCTCCTCGCTCGCCTGACGTGCCCGAGAGCTCCACCTCCGCGTTCTACGCCTCCTCGATGAGCCAAGCAACCGGGGACGCGCCGCATCGACATCATCTTCAACCTCGGGCACCGCTGATCGCCGTCACCGATACGTCGTCCACAACCCATCCCCAAGCCCGCCGAGTCCTCTGTTGAGATCACTGTGAGCTCCGCCACCATTCCCCCTCCTCCCCGCGCTCGTTCCCGCACTCTAGCCGCTCTTTTTACCATAGCCGTAAGCTCCTCGCCGCCGGCGATGACGTAGACGAGGCCAGAGCCACCGTAGCTCACTTCCGAGCACGGAAACATGCTCCACACCTCACCAGGAGCCTAGCACACACACCAGCTCCCCCTCCCGTGCACTGCAACGCCAAACCCGTAGGTGCCCGAACTCCGGTGGCCGCAAAAGAGCTCGTCGCCGTCAGCTCCGGCCACCCCAGCTGCTGCCGCTTGTTGCTTTGGATGCGCCTCACTCCCAGGAACCCGTAGGAGAAAACCACGCGTCGAATGGTGCTCCGTAGCGAGCACACGGTGCATCTCCGCCGTCGGCCATGGTCGTCGCCGGCGAAACTCCGGTGGCTGACGTGGCACGATTAGTTTAGGTACTAATCGCGTTTAGTTAGTGTTCTGTGTCGTTGACACATGGGCCCCACGCCCCAATTAACCCCGGGTTCTATTTCCTGTTTAGTTTAGATTAACTCAGCGGCACCCACACATCAGAGTTGACCCAGCTGACGTGGTCGTTGACCTGGCCCACATGTCAGTGTCACTAACTAGCCCCAGTCACTGACCAGTGGACCCCACTGGTCAGGTTTGACCTGGAGGCGCCTAGCTGACCTGCTGACATCAGGGTGACATCATGCTGATGCAACATGTATTTTCTGGATTTATTTTTATTCAAGAAATTCCAGAAAATTGCCTAAACTTCTAAAAATCATAGTAATTCAACCGTAACTCCAAATATAATATTTTATATATGAAAAATTATCAGAAAAATTCAATCTATCCATCTGTACCACTTTCTTGCATGTTAGATCAACTTATACCTGCTGATCAGGTCAAATCAATTAAATGGCATTTGAATTTCACATATGGAGTTTGAATTTGAACCTTTGGTTCAAACCAACTTTATTTATTATGGTTGCTAGTTGCATTAGCTCAATCAACAGCATATTGCCATGTCATGATCATGCATCATATTGTTGCATTGCATTGATTGTGTTCTTTCTTGTTTGCTGGTGTTTGTTCCCTCTCAGTAGACGATGTACCGACGATGAGTTCGATGACACCGATGAAGAACTGTATTATCTTCAGAAGTGCCAGGCAAGCAAAACCCCCTTGTTCATTCCGATACAATCCCACTCTCTCGCTCCTGCTCACTTTTACTGCATTAGGACAACAACGATTCATGTGTTACTTGCTGCGGTAGCTGAACCCCTTTATCCTCTGCATGACCTGTCATTCCACAGTAATTAGATGAAACCCACTAGCATGAGTAGGAGTTGTTTGAGCCCTGTTGTGCCTACCCATTCATGCTTGTTTACATGCCTGCTACTGCTTAGAGTTGAGTTAGGTCTGATTCATCGGGAATGAATTGGAATGGTGTGTGAACATGTCCTACTGTGTGTGAGCTAAGTGTGTGAACACGATTTGGTAAAGGAAGCGGTGAGAGGCCATGTAGGAGTACATGGTGGGTTGTCTCATTGAAACCGTCCTCAGGAACTGAGTTACGTGTTTGTGATCCATGAAACAGTTACTACCACACATTGGGATCCTTAATCGACTCTCTCGGCTTCTTAACCACCCTTGTCCTCTGTCCGGGAGTTGCAACTAGTTTACGGTGTTTGTAGGATATGTGTTGGAGGCCGTGCGTGGCCGACCCTAGGGGTGGGCTATGATGCGGTAGATACACCATGGCCCGGTGTGCGAATGCCCGTTTGGTATCATGGGAACCTGCCGCATGCATCGTTAAAGGTCGTTAGTGGAAACCTCGGTCGGACTCCCTGCGGATGGAACCCGAATAGGCGATATACCTGGACTAGGGACTTGAGTGTTTAGGTAGGCCGTGGCCGACACCCTCGCTGGGCTTTCGCTTGAAGGTTGGCGAGTACATGTCGTGTAAACGGCGGTAAGTGGTGAGAGCATGTGTGAAGAAGTACACCCATGCAGGGTTATAAATGATCTATTCGAATAGCCGTGTCCGCGGGAAAGGACTTCTGGGTTGCCTATATCAGTTCATAGACAAGTGAAAGTGGATACTCTAAAATGCGCAAGATAAGCGTGAGTGCTATGGATGGCGTTCTCGTAGGGAGACGGGAGCGGATCCATAGTAGTGTATTGATATGGTGAACATGTGGACTCGTGTGCACCACCTCAACAGAGTTACTTGCAGTCGTAGTTCAGGATAGCCACCGAGTCAAAGCTGGCTTGCTGCAGTCAAACTCCACCACCCCTTTGTTGATAATGATGCATATGTAGTTAGTTCTGATGTAAGTCTTGCTGAGTACATTTGTACTCACGTTTGCTTATTTTATGTTTTGCAGAGAGACGTCAGTCTCGCTAGTAGTTCCATGTGGACTTCGATGTTTAGCTTGTTACCTCAGCTACGATCTTGTGCCCTCGGCAGGATCTGGTAGATAGTCAGGCTTCTCAGCCTTTTTCATTTGTAGATGTCTGTACTCAGACATGTTAAGCTTCCGTTTGTGCTTTGACTTGTATGCTCACGAGTGTTGGGTCATGAGACCCATGTTTGTAATATCTCGCTCCTCGGAGCCTAATGAATAAATATTTGAGTTGTAGAGTTATGTTGTGATGCCATGTTGTATTTACACATATTGAGCATATTGTGTGTATGTTTGAAATGCTTGGTATGTGTGGGATCCGACAATCTAGTTGTTTATCCTTGGTAGCCTCTCATATGGGGAAATATAGTCTAGTGCTTCTGAGCGATAGTAGTCCGCTTCAGCCCGGTTCACGAGTCCTGCTAGCCCAAAGACTACTGCTTTGGACACTTGATCGGCGGCATGTGTTTCACTTCGCTCTCGTGGTTCTGTCCCTTCGGGAAATGTCACGCGGTGACATCCGAGTCCTGCCTAACTGCTACAGCCGGGTTCCCGAGTCCTATTAGCCCGATGCTACAGCCCGGATTCACGCTGCTGGCCGACATGCTCGATGTGATTCATGTATGCCTGTCCCCATGGGTTAGTGCCGCTTTGGGTTCACGACTAGCCATGTCGGCCCGGGTTCTCTGTCATATGGATGCTAGCGACACTATCATATACGTGAGCCAAAAGGCGCAAACGGTCCCGGGCCATGGTAAGGCGACACCCGTGGGAATACCATGCGTGAGGCGGCAAAGTGATATGAGGTGTTACCGGCTAGGTCGTTGTGACTTGGAATCGGGGTCCTGACAGCGTTGGTATCAGATCCTGACTGCCTGTAGGATTACCAAGCCAAACTGGTCAAAGTTGTGTCTAGAAATGATTTAGTTATGTAAGGGAATTGATTGGGGAAGGGAACGTAAGGCTCTTTTTACTTCTTATACCTCATGGCCCTTTGATCTGAATCAACCTCCTCTCTTCTACGGGGTTTAAGAACTAGGCTTCTCATCTATCTATCAGGATGACGTGTTACTAATCCATAGACCTTTAAGATTGTTGGTTTTAAGCCTCAGTTCAGTTCCTACTATTTCTGTATGTTAATTGTTGATCTCGGAACCTTGTTATGATGTTGTAGAGTGGTTATGCCACCATTTTGCATGATGTCTCAAATCTTTTTGATCATTTACAGCCGTTATGCTGTCCGAGTCATCCTGTGTCTCTAAATAGTCGATGCATTTGCAAATCCTTTCCTTCCGTTCGATGTCCTTTTTGGTCGAATAAGCACACTAATCGGTAAGTTGAGGTACTTTGTTGCCTCGGCGTAGATGTTGGAGCTATTATTATGACCCTAGGTGTTTAGGAAGTCACCTAGCAATTTAGCAATGCTTTTGTATCCCCAGTGTGATGATTCTGACCATTATTCTTGAAAGCATCCTGTGATGCCATTTAGTAGTAGGTATTCTATTCCTGGGTTCTTGAACCCGAGATTCACCCTACTTACTTCATGTTGATAGTAATTGCTAGCTCCCTTAGGTTATTAGTAACCTTTGCATTAGTCCTCGAGGTCCGTGGTATTTCTTTCTTTCAAATACCATGAACCAATATGGCAGAAGTTCCTTGAACCAAGAGTTCACGACAAGAGTGCTCTTGATGGGTTCTCCATTCTATTTTGCGACTCTGCCAGTTCAACCTCCTAACATGGGTTATCCGGAAGAAATATGCTGAATTTGTTCGACATACTAATCCATGCATTCACAACTCAGCAAAACATGTGTTCCTTTGAGTTGTCCCTCTTTAGTTGTTTTCCGGCCCTCGTCTATCGATTGATAGTCAGGAGTAGTTATGCATTCGTGTTCATCGCTGCCACTACTCTTGTGGTCCGTCAAGCCATTCTATTTCGGAATGACTTGGAGAAACAAACTATAGTACCTTGTCCATTTCGAGGATTGGGTCAAAGTAGTTGTATCCCGCAGATCAAAATGTCAACCCAGCTTTTGAGTCTGTTCCATCTGGAGAGTTACCATCTTTATGTCAAGAGTGTCATGAGAGTTGCACCACCTCCTATAAATTCTTGACGCAGTAATACTTCTGGCCATCATTGTTCATTCCTCGATTCCCGTGTTATCGTAACCGGAATGCCGACAAGTGTACTGTGATGTATGAAATCGATACTCCTAGCAACCTCGTTGCTTGGTAGCTAATGGACAATATTCTCATTCTTAGCGTGTTGGTTATTAAATCATCACCCTAAGATTGATCGTGCTACCTAGTCCTTATTTCCGGTGCACTCTTCGATCAATGAGTTAGGACTGTGTTAATCCCTCACTCTTCTGATCATGTCGTCTTGCCTTGAAAAGCAAGATTGTTCTCGAGCTTAGAGACATATCGGTGGTTCATGATTTTCTGAATATCTTCTCGGAAGCATTACCGGGTTGTTTCCTGACTATTATGTTGAGCTCGTGATCATGTTTGTTTTCTTCTAAACCACCCATTCTCCAAGAATCTGTGTCGGATACCCCTGAGCTAGTTGGTTGAGCTAAACAACAACTTGGAGAGTTGGAAGATAAAAGCTTGTCCGACTTAGTTCATCATTAAGGGATACCCTTGTGTGTGCGTGTGTGTGTGTTGAAGAAAGATGATATCTCCATCGGTTGGTCCTTGTGATCAGTTGTTGGATCTATTGCCTTGTCAAAACTTTGACTTGAGTATGGGCTATTGTCAAGTCAAATCAGAACCAACGATGTTCGCAATGTTGTCTTACTCGTGGTTGATCCCTCGAGCATACACCATTACATCTTTTGGTCTGACCAATGCTATCACCGTGTTCACATGATGGTGGAAGTCCAGTGATATGGAAATTCCGATGAATTGTTGTTAAGCCCATCAGCAACATCTTGTCTCCCCCATGATTCATGTTGAACATCAACCTAGTGTTGGAAACTCTATAAGCAATGTCTTCGTGTTCCGTTCATGAAGCTTATGCTTGGATGGAAAAAGTGACTTCCTCAAATTCATGTGCTTTAGGTGTAAGTTGCCGCCATGAATTTGAGAAAGGTTTGTTTTGTTTCCTTTGGAATCATCCCAAGTCAGTCATGCACGTGCGAAGTATTCTATGGTCTGGTAGACTGATCATCTTCATTCCATATGAATTCCATAGCACACTAAGCCACTGATTGATTTGTTCTAGGAAAAGGAGTTAAGTGCTAATCCATGGTAATGCACAAGACTTCGTTATCCTCGATGATGGTTCCCAACCTGAACTCGGTGGTGTTTTATTATAAGACTACTAGGTGGTAATGCTTGTCTAGGACAGCATGTTCACATGTGTGTAGCAGAACCAGCTCATGTTTTGGAGCTTGCTATCGTAGTTCATATCCCGAGAATCTCGCAACGTCATCTCGTCGATTTGTGTTGCAAACTTTCTTTTTCAGACACGTGAGTCTGAAGTATCCTGTTTCTAACCAGATCTGAATCTCAGGCAGTTATGATGGTTGGAACATTCTCAGCATTTGCATTTTGTCCCCAGCTTGCACCGCCATTGTACCAAATTTCCATGGGCTGCCCTCTCAGTAATTGTTGTTTAGGATCATCTTCAAAAGTGGTCCTACCATGGGTCCCCTCCACCTCCGATGATAAGCAAAAATCATCCATTGTGTTGTCTTCAACAAGGTAGTCCACATCATCCATTCTAGTCCGGGTGTACCATTCCTTTGCACTCCGCCAAACGATCGTTGTGAATTGCCTTAGGCTGGTATGAAGAGTTTCAATGATCTCTGAATAAAAAGTAATTCTTTTTGCCACTTAAGGGAATAGTTCCTCGCGTCACCTCCCCTGAGGTGCCCTGTTATTGAATCATGGCAATTATTTCCTCGCCACCTTGACACCATCCACCATCTCTCTAAGCGTGGAATTGTTGCCCACTAATCAAACCTCGTTGTTTGTTCTTCCATCCCTCTCGATGTGTTTTGTGCCTCAACTCGAGATGTTTCAACATATGATTCCACGAGTTGATCTTGAGTGCTAGATCTTCGAGGAGATCGTCTCCTATAGAGTCTCTTTCTGTCGCCATCGTATTGGATGAAGATCTCGGAAGCAAGGACGTCAAGATCAATTGGAACAATGAACCAACATCTTCGGGAAGGGAAATTGGATCGACAAGATCGTGTTGGCTAGTGTCCCTCTCGCTTCTTACCCCGCCTTGAATCTCGGACGAGATTCTTGTTTAGTGGGGTGAGTTGTCACATCCCTAGCCTTGCAATGCCCTTGTGCTAGCTTGGTTGTTGCATCATGTCTAAATTTATTGATAGTTGAAATGGGGATTGCTCAAACCCTAGCACCAAACCAAATCAACTAGGTTCAAATAAAAATATTCTCAATGAACCCAAAATGCCCTTCAGAAAAGTTATCATTTTTGGATTGGTTTAAAACCTCTGCCAAAAATGGTGCACATATTTCTAGGCCATTCCGGATTTTTGAATTAAATCATATGATATTTGCATTTGGGCATTTAATTGCTAAATAATATTTTCAATGCTCAAATAATCACAAACTAAAATGTTCACTGTAGGATTTATTCCCAACAAGGATCATGAGTAGTTTCATGACATTTGGAAGTGTCTATGTATTTTTAATAAAGCCCTAAAACTACAGAATAATAGAAAACAACAACAATAAATAAAACAGAGGGTGTTTACCTGGCGGCCCACTTACCTGGCCAAACCCCTGGCTGGGCAGCCCACTGGCTGTGCCGATCGCCACCTACCTCTGCCAGTAGGCAGAGGAGGGAGACAGCGCATGCACGCACGAGGCGCCACGCCTCCTCCCTGCTCGCCTGCCTCACCGAGGTGCCTCGAAGCCCTCCTCAGCGCCGCTCTGGACCCCCTGGACTCTCTCACTCTCCCTGGAGCCTTACCCCTCCTCTGTTCTCTCTCTCGCACGCATCCGAGAGCGACCACCGCCGCCGCTCGTAGTTCCCGCGCCCACCGCTTCCTCCTCGCCCGCCTGACGTGCCCGAGAGCTCCACCTCCGCCTTCTACGCCTCCTCGATGAGCCAAGAAACCGGGGACGCGCCGCATCGCCGCATCGGCATCATCTTCAACCTCGGGCACCGCCGATCGCTGTCGCTGATACGTCGTCCACAACCCGTCCCCGAGCCCGCCGAGTCCTCTGTTGAGATCACTGTGAGCTCCGCCACCATTCCCCCTCCTCCCCGCGCTTGTTCCCGCACTCTAGCCGCTCTTTTTAACATAGCCGTAAGCTCCTCGCCGCCGGCGATGACGCAGACGAGGCTAGAGCTACCGTAGCTCACTTACGAGCACGGAAACGTGCTCCACACCTCACCAGGAGCCTAGCACACACACCAGCTCCCCCTCCCGTGCACTGCAACGCCAAACCCGCAGGTGCCCGAACTCCGGCGGCCGCAAAAGAGCTCGCCGCCGTCAGCTCCGGCCACCCCAGCTGCTGCCGCTTGTTGCTTTGGATGCGCCTCACTCCCAGGAACCCGTAGGAGCAAACCACGCGTCGAATGGTGCTCCGTAGCGAGCACACGGTGCATCTCCGCTATCGGCCATGGTCGTCGCCGGCGAAACTCCGGTGGCTGACGTGGCACGATTAGTTTAGGTACTAATCGCGTTTAGTTAGTGTTCCGTGTCGTTGACACATGGGCCCCACGCCCTAATTAACCCCAGGTTCTATTTCCTGTTTAGTTTAGATTAACTCAGCGGGACCCACGCTGCCGAGTTGACCCACCGACGTGGCGTTGACCGCCCACTGTCAGTGTCACTAACTAGCCCCAGTCACTGACCAGTGGACCCCACTGGTCAGGTTTAACCTGGAGGCGCCTAGTTGACCTGCTGACATCAGGGTGACGTCATGCTGATGCAACATGTATTTTCTGGATTTATTTTTATTCCGGAAATTCCAGAAAATTGCCTAAACTTCTAAAAATCATAGTAATTCAACCGTAACTCCAAATCAAATAATTTATATATGAAAAATTATCAGAAAAAAGCAATCTATCCATCTGTACCACTTTCATGCATGTTAGATCAACTTATACCTGCTGATCAGGTCAAATCAATTAAATGGCATTTGAATTTCACATATGGAGTTTGAATTTGAACCTTTGGTTCAAACCAATTTCATTTATTATGGTTGCTAGTTGCATTAGCTCAATCAACAGCATATTGCCATGTCATGATCATGCATCATATTGTCTCATTGCATTGATTGTGTTCTTTCTTGTTTGCCGGTGTTTGTTCCCTCTCAGTAGACATGTACCGACGATGAGTTCGATGACACCGATGAAGAACTATATTATCTTCAGAAGTGCCAGGCAAGCAAAACCCCCTTGTTCATTCCGATACAATCCCACTCTCTCGCTCATGCTCTCTTTTACTGCATTAGGACAACAACGATTCATGTGTTACTTGCTGCGGTAGCTGAACCCCTTTATCCTCTGCATGACCTGTCATTCCACAGTAATTAGATGAAACCCACTAGCATGAGTAGGAGTTGTTTGAGCCCTGTTGTGCCTACTCATTCATGCTTGTTTACATGCCTGCTACTGCTTAGAGTTGAGTCAGGTCTGATTCATCGGGAATGAATTGGATTGGTGTGTGAACATGTCCTACTGTGTGTGAGCTAAGTGTGTGAACACGATTTGGTAAAGGTAGCGGTGAGAGGCCATGTAGGAGTACATGGTGGGTTGTCTCATTGCATCCGTCCTCAGTAACTGAGTTCTGTGTTTGTGATCCATGAAACAGTTACTACCACACATTGTGATCCTTAATTGACTCTCTCGGCTTCTTAACCACCCTTGTCCTCTGTCCAGGAGTTGCAACTAGTTTCTGGTGTTTGTAGGATATGTGTTGGAGGCCGTGCGTAGCGCTGACCCTAGGGGTGGGCTATGATGCGGTAGATACACCATGGCCTGGTTTACCGAATGCCCGTTTGGTATGTCGGGAACCCTGCACACATCGTTCGGGGCCGTTAGTGGAAACCTCGGCTGGACTCCCTGCGGATGGAACCTGAATAGGCGATAAACCTGGACTAGGGACTTGAGTGTTTAGGTAGGCCGTGGCCGACACCCTCGCTGGGCTTCCGCTTGAAGGTTGCCGAGTACATGTCATGTAAACGGCGGTAAGTGGTGAGAGCGTGTGTGGAGAAGTACACCCCTGTAGGGTTATAAATGATCTATTCGAATAGCCGTGTCCGCGAAAAAGGACTTCTGGGTTGCCTATATCAGTTCATAGACAAGTGAAAGTGGATACTCTAAATGGCGCAAGATAAGCGTGAGTGCTATGGATGGCGTTCTCGTAGGGAGACGGGAGCGGATCCATAGTAGTGTATTGATATGGTGAACATGTGGACTCGTGTGCGCCACCTCAAAAGAGTTACTTGCAGTCGTAGTTCAGGATAGCCACCGAGTCAAAGCTGGCTTGCTGCAGTCAAACTCCACCACCCCTTTGTTGATAATGATGCATATGTAGTGAGTTCTGATGTAAGTCTTGCTGAGTACATTTGTACTCATGTTTGCTTATTTAATGTTTTGCAGAGACGTCGGTCTCGCTTAGTAGTTCCACGTGGACTTGACGTTTAGCTTGTTACCTCAGCTACGATCTTGTGCCCTCGGCAGATCTCAGTAGATAGTCGGGGCTTCTCGGCCTTTTTCATTTGTAGATGTCTGTACTCAGACATGTTAAGCTTCCGTTTGTGCTTAGACTTGTATGCTCTGAGTGTTGGGTCATGAGACCCATGTTTGTAATATCTCGCTCCTCGGAGCCTAATGAATAAATAATTGAGTCGTAGAGTTATGTTGGGATGCCATGTTGTATTTACACATATTGAGCATATTGTGTGTGTGTTTGAAATGCTTGGTATGTGTGGGATACGACAATCTAGTTGTTTATCCTTGGCAGCCTCTCATATGGGGAAATGTAGTCTAGTGCTTCCTGAGCGATAGTAGTCCGCTACAGCCCGGTTCACCGGAGTCCTGCTAGCCCAGCACTACTGCTTTGGACACTTGACTGGCCGGCATGTGTTTCACTTCGTTCCTGTGTCTGTCCCTTCGGGGAAATGTCACGCGGTGACATCCGGAGTCCTGCCTAGCCTGCTACAGCCGGGTTCCCAAAGTCCTGTTAGCCCAGTGCTACAGCCCGGATTCACACGCCGGGCCGACATGCTCGATGTGATTCATGTATGCCTGTCCCCATGGGTTAGTGCCGCTTTGGGTTCACGACTAGCCATGTCGGCCAGGTTCTCTGTCATATGGATGCTAGCGACACTATCATATACGTGGGCCAAAAGGCGCAAACGGTCCCGGGCCATGGTAAGGCGACACCCGTGGGAATACCGTGCGTGAGGCCGCAAAGTGATATGAGGTGTTACCGGCTAGGTCCATGTGACTTGGAATCGGGGTCCTGACACTTTCGTTCGTGCTGCTGCTCTGCTCTGCTATTGTTGTCGATCATGCCGCTGCTCCGCTCTTGCTCTAGTTTGTGTTGCTGCTCTGCTCTTGCTCTCGCTCACGCTGCTCTATTGTTGCACGACCTCCGGCAATTACTGTTGTACGACCTCTCTGCTAGTGTGTTCCCTGCTTGAGCAGCTGCTGATTTAGATCATTGCTTCTCTGCTACTGGTGCTCAAACGCCCTAAACATCTATTGCAATGCTCTGCTACTAATTCAATCAGTTTCGACAGTAAAATTCAGTTTCGACTGTAAAGTTTAGTTTCTTCAGTTAAGTTCAGAGTGAACAGTATTTACAGAATCTGTCGGAGCAGCCGTGGCACGGCTAATGCGTTTTACATCTAGCACTTTATGGTGATGTATTTTACATCATCTATTGTAGATGATATTAGAGTCCCACTTCAGATTAACGTTGTCTGTCTTGTCCTGCTTCAGCCTCACCGCCGTACACCTCACCGGAGCTGCTCCAACGATGGAACCGTGCATCACAGCGGAGCAGTACCCTCGGCGTCGTTTCCAGAGGCCTCAGATCTTCTTCCCCGCCTCCGACAGTCCCAACAGTATCACCATCCTCCACTTCCAACCAAATGATGTTGAGGTCGACAAGGCTATGTCAAAGAGGTTGTACACTCATCGTGTCCCTTTGTTACTCTGCATTCATGTCGATCCCTCAGGGATCCTTTGTTGTGGAACTACTATTGTACTACTATTCATGCATTTGGTTAGAAGGAGTGGAGCAAAGCAAAACTGGAGGATTTTTTCCTTTGGTGTCTCTTTCAAAGAAAAATTGTAGGAATATTAATATCCACTTGGAAGTCCTTTTCAAATTAATATGCATGAAGAAAAGGACTAATTGCATTACTGGCATAATAAGATTCTTATTTATTTTCATTTTCACGTGCTTTGACTTTAATTTGACCATGTGTTCTCCATTTCTGTCTTCTTCCAATTCATGTGAACCAAACTCCGAGGTTGACAGAAATCCTATGTTTCCAAATGCTATGTTTTGCACATGCATTCCTATCCTATTCTTGTGTTTTTACTATCCCTGTGTTTATAGAATCCTCCAATTCTAAGGAGCCCTTAAAGATATACTTCATTTTCAGATAGGCATCAAAGAAAACTCTGTGTGCTATGTCCTGATCGTGCTGTGCTGTCATCCACCCCACCTGATGTGCACCATCGACGGAAGCATTCACTGCAGCAGAGATTCCCCCTGCAGAATCTCTTTCGGCGCCTCAGATCAACTTGCCCCTTGTCGGCAGTCACGCCAACTGCATTACCATCAACGATTGAGCAGATGAACGTGAGGACTACACAGTTCTGGAAGAGAGGTCGCCCTTTTTCGTGTTTGCTTACGTTATACATCGGTTATTATTACCTGCTACTTTATCGTTCAAACTTGTGTTTTAAAATTCCCATGGGGCACATATCGAGGCAGCAACGAATAATATCTGTCTACTATTTGGTTCATCTAGGGTCTTCTATGTGGTTCATGTTGGGTGGGCAACAAACAGTAGATGATCCATTGTCTATCTTTTTAAACTGAAGCTATAATCTACCTGCTAGCATTAGTTTTGGATCTATCCACTCGTTTTCTACCACGAGTCTTGATTTCTGGATGCACCCCTTAGGCCTTACATAATCTAACTATGTTTCTTTATTATGCATGTCAGTTATTGTACACAATCATACTGAACATGTAGAGAAAACGAGAAAACCGTTGCGTGGGAATATAATGTCATGCAGACGCCGCTCCATGGTGGGCAAAGTGGGCCCCCTCCAGCCATTCCAGATTGTATTACAGAGGAAGTTAACTGTTCATATGGGGATTCAGAGGGAGCCGACCACACCTATTTACCACCTGAGGTGTTTGCTTTAACCTGGCATGCTGATGTTGGTCATATCATCCATATGGCACCTCGCATTGCTTAAATTATACATCTTATATGTCATCAGCTTAGTGTAGATTTGCTTTGTGTGAATGCCACCTATTTGGTTTGTATATCATACTCCCACCGTTCCTAAAAATTTGTCTTTTTTAGAGATTTTAACGAGTGCCTACATACGGAGCAAAATGAGTGAACCTACACTCTAAAATATGTCTATATACATCCGTATGTGGTAGTCCATTTGAAATCTCTAACAAGAAAAATATTTAGGAACGGAGGGAGTATATGGGAATTATGCTATGTCATCTTCTTTATCCATGCATCATATACATGAATCATGCCATGCCATCCTATTTAGCCAGTCATCGTATATGTGAATTGTATCGTGCCAATTTTTTTCATAATGTATTCCATTTGTCAAAAATGTTTATACATTCATCTAATCTTCCTGTGCATCAGCCATTTGAGTCGGTCATGGGAAAATCTGGAGTGAAAACGAGGTCTTCTGAGCAGTCAGTGCTACGTGTCGATGCAGATTTCTTGTTGGTTACAGATAGCTCCTTAGAGGAGGATTCAGATACAGATGACCAGTCGTATTCCCCCCCCCTTAGGTGCATGCTCTAACTTGGCAGGGTTATATTGCTCATATCTTGCATAAGGTGTCTTGCATTGTCGTGCCATCTGCTTAGATTAGACATGCTTTGTGTGAATGCCACTTGTTTGCTCTCGGTATCACATATGTGAATTATGCAATGCCATGTTTTTAAGCCAGTTATCATATATGTGAATTATGCACCGCCATGTAGCCAGGCATCATATATGTGAATTATCTCATGCCATCTTTTTCTTCATTACGTATTCCATTTGTCAACAATCTGTGTATCTTGAACTACCACTACTGCAGGATGGTCCAAACGCGACTTCGATCAGATACCCTTCGACGAAACTGTGTGCAATGCCATAATCGCAAACGGTGGTGTAAAACAAGCATAAAAAATGGTGCAAAATGTTTGCGATGACGGATGCATCAAACACGATTCAGATTTTAGTTGCGTGTGCGATGCAGGGCATACGTTTTAGTTCAATTAACTGTTTGCGATGAGGAGGGACAAAAGAAACGGGCAGCCAGATGAAGGTGTGTGTGTGATATACAACATACGGTTCACTCAGATGAACTATTTGTGATTAGGCAACACAAAAGAAACGGTCAGCCAGATCAAGGTGTGTGCGATATACAGCATGCGGTTCACTTGGATGAACTGTTGCATTGAGAGAAGAAAACAGAAACGGTTCAACTTAACAAGATGTGTGTAATATGCGGCAAACAGGTCCGTAATCAGAAATGTGTGCGAAGACCAATAATAACACATACGTTTGCTGCTCATAAGACATGTGATTTGCTCTGTCTACAGAAGAATAACACGGCAAATAAACATCCAGTTACATAGGTGACTATACAGATCATTCGCGCACACCTCAATAAACAATTGTATGCATTCTAAAGTAGGAGAAACGATCATCTAGTCATCTACTTCTCGTGATGCTCCCGCCACTGCTCTGTGGCTTGATCCCTCGTCTGGGGCAGGAAGAAGACACTTCCTCATGTCAACGGTCTGCCTGTACATCTCGTAGCTTGTGTACGCGTCCTTGGCCGTGTACTTGACATGTTGTTCATCCAGTCTCTCATGCCACACACTGGGCCAAGTGTTCTTGTCCTTCTTGCTCTAATTCTTCATCTTCATGTAGTAGGGGTCGATGATGGCCAAGGTGAGGTCAACCAGGGAGTTTAGTTTATTTTTGTCGCTGCCCCAGACCTTGTAGTGGTGCTGGACATTTACAAGATTCGGACATTTCAAGCCCGAAACCTTGAGCGCTTTTAGATCGTTGGTGGTGTCCACCGTAGCGAAACTCTAGTCGGAGCTGTTGATAAACCAGGAGAAATGCTCACAAGGCCTTGTGGCAAGGTGGTAGTGGTAGACGAGCACGTCATTTCGCACGCACAACTGGGCGTCGACAACCTTCTAATCGTGCCTTGCACGACCGGTGGTGTAGTCGAGATCGAAGCTGACCATTTGGTACTTGTCCTCGGCAAGGAACTGCTCCATAGTTTGGATGGAGCTCTCCACCAAGACTGGATCGTTCGTGTACACCATTGAGAGGGCCTTCCTCCTCACGTGGGTGTCCACTACATGATGCGTGGTGAACTGCCCCGCGTTGTTTTCATAGGCCGTTGGGAGCGCCATTGGAGCCACGGGGATCTCCATTGGAACCGCTGGATGTCCTCTCTGTATGTGTCGTTGTGTTGTGCTTATTGTGTCGTGTGACACAAGAGACGAAGGTAAATGGCCGCAGGAGTAAATGGGGGCTGGGCGGCCTGGATTCTCCAGCGTCCAGCGTGGCGATGCTTTTTGCGATGGGTAATCAGCATTGTCGCGTCGCTACCGACGCAAATCAAGATACATACAGGAATGTGCGCCGGCCCTAAACACTCACAGCGCGCATGGAGGGACGAGGGCAAAGCACCCAGAGGGACGCGAGAGCAGAGCACGCGCGGCGGGACGCGAGGAGAGCACGCCGAGGCCGCTTGAACCACAAGCAACCACACGCATAGAGCAGTTGGTCACGCAGGAAGTGGTCGCCTACAAGCCGGCCGACAGTTGCGTTGCTGCGTAGAGAGCGGTCGTGTGCTACTACCTCCGTCTTGGTATATAGTCCCATTTATATTCTGTACCAAACTTTGCCCTCAAATTTAACCAACAAAATATTAATGCATGTTATAAAAATTATATAATTGGAAACTATGTTCAAATACGAGTCCAACTATATAATCTTTGGCGACATGCATTCGTATTTTATTAGTTAAATCATACTTATAAACCAGGATGAGGGTATAGTAGGTAATTAAATCGCAAACGTTTTTTATTATTCGTACGTGTACGTGGTCTTTTGTCCTCCTCTCGCACGTCTTGTCACCCCGCTGTCGCAGACGGCTTACAACACAAGCTTGCGCGGTGCGCGGGGACGTTCTTTTGGCCAAACGGTAGCACCAATGAATCGTCGGTGAGCCCGTTCTCGTGCAACCTCACAGTTTCCCGCGCAAGCTTCCCGCCCGACTCGGCGAAATCCCCCAAAATCCTAACGCTTACCGGCCTGCTATATAAACCCTCGCAGCCGGCGAGTCCTGCGTCACATTTTCCCCTCCCTCCCTGTAGCTTATCACATCTGCTTCTCCCACAGTCGCCAATGGCACCGGTCTTTCATTGTCGCTCAGCCACTCCGCCGTCATCAGAGGACAGCTCCAGCTGGGAGGCTACACCGCGGCGGCGGCTCAGTCCCCGACGTAGTGTAATGCGATTGGCGTCCCTGTCGGGTGTGCGCGGAACACCCACCACATGCTCCATCGCCGGTGCCCATCGGTAGCTATTGCTGGCCGCCCTTTCCGCCACATCACCGTCGACAGCCAGGGCCATCGCCCGCTCCGCCGCCACGGCCCGAAGTCGGGAGGTGGCCGTCATGGTGACCACCCCACTGCCGGCCACCGTGGCCATCACCCGCCCCGCCACCACGACCCGAAGGAGGGAGGTGGTGGTTGTGGCCCCCACCCCATCATCGGCCGCCGGGGCAACGAGCCCACCGTCGATCACCGGGGTCATCACCCACCCCGCCACTGCCACTCGAAGGTGGGAGGAGGAGGTGGATGCCCGCACATGCGTCAGCGTCCTTGTGCGCTACACCGAGTTCCTGCGGGAGGAGGAGGAGTGCCTTGTCAAGCACGCAAAGAGCCTTACCGCCGTCGTGGCCGCAGCACATGCCGCCTCAGAGGCGAGGAATCAAGAGATCTACGAGGAGAACCACCGCTTCGAGAGGGGTCTACTGGAGCGACAGAGGGCATACGAGGTGAGCCTCGCTGAAGCTGCAGCAGTGGCAGGCACCGTATTGCTGTTGTCCAGCTCGTCGAGAGGCTCCTCCTCCTCTACCTCTTACTAAGCATGCTCGATAGACGAGAGGCAGCCGAAAGTAGTACAAAGCCCCTCTGTAGTAATAGTAGTATTTAGGGGCTATTTTGTTCAGTTCGTCTGACTATAGATGTCGTGGAACTATACAACGTACTTAAAATTAGCTAGTATATATAGTTGAACTAGCTATTTCAGTACGTGGTAGGCATCACTTGGGGAAAAGTTTGGTCGATTCAGCTGTCGAGTTGAACTGTTTGTATAAAGAAGGACTGCTTAATCTATAAATGAAATCTATGCTTAGTGATTTTTAGTTTCATAGTTTGACAAATCACAGTGTTACAAGGTTGACAAATGGAAATGTTACTAGATCAACAAATGTCAATCTTTCCAAATTGACAAATTGCAACATACCCAATATCACAGATGCAAATCTTACCAAATTATTTGTAAGTGGTTGCACACGGGTCATCCAAAAGAACCTTTTGCGTTGAAGAGATGCCCAAATCCTGCTCTCACTTTGCATACGGGTGTTCTATCTGAAACGTTTGCGATCAAGAGCAGCAAAAATCCTGCTCGGCACATTTTCTCTTGGCTTCCTGGGGAAGCTATCGGTTTGCATATGGTTATTCTAACTAAAACGTTTGTGATGAGTGTTTTATATTTAAAAACCATTGAAGTTTTTTTCAAAAGAAAATCGTTTGATAAGTATGTACATTAAGAGAGAGAAACGCAAGTTCGCTCAAACCATATCATTCATTCAGTCATACTACGAATTTATATTCATATGATCGAGTTACAGTGTTAAACCCTAGAAAAAAACTATTTCCGGCAGCAGCAGAGGCGGCGTGCCGCGCCGTCGTTGTCATTGTCGTCCTCTGGGACACCGATGTTGAAGTCTTCAATGCAGCACAAAATGTTCTTCACTTGTAAATCAAACATCACGTCGTAGCGCGATCGACGGGCGGGGCGCGGGAGGACGGTAGCTGGCAGCGCTGAGAGGTAGCGGTCGACTGCAGCATCCCATGCCACTGAGGGGGGCGTGCGCACGGGCACGAGGGAGCGGGTGCAGCCAAAAGCACGGGGACCGGCGCCATCGTGGGTGGAGGGGCGCGCACGGGCACTGGTATGGGCGCTGGTGCTGGCATGTACACGAGCTCGCGCGGGTCCGCGGAGACCTCGCTGACGCCCACGGCTTCCAGCTGTTGGGGAACGTTGCAGAAAATTAAATTTTTTTCTTACGGTTTCACCAAGAACCATCTATGAGTTCATCTAAGCAACGAGTCATGGGAGAGTGATTGCATCTACATACCACTTGTAGATCGCGTGCGGAAGCGTTCAATGGAACGGGGATGATGGAGTCGTACTGCCGTGATTCAGATCACCGATGACCTAGTGCGAACAGACAGCACCTCCGCGTTCAACACACGTACGGAGCGGATGACGTCTCCTCCTTCTTGATCCAGCAAGGGGGAAGGAGAGGTTGATGATGATCAAGCAGCACGACGGCGTGGTGGTGGATGCAGCAGAACTCTGGCAGGGCTTCGCTAAGCAACTACAGGAGGAGGAGGAGGTGTAGCAGAGAGGGGAGGCGCCAAGGGCTTGTGGTGCGGCCACCTCCCTCCCTCCCTTTATATAGGAGCAAGAGAGGGGAGGAGGGCGCAGCCTTGCCCCTTCCTCCAAGGAAGGGGTGCGGCCAAGAGGGGGGAGGAGTCCATCCTCCGCAAGGCACCTCGGAGGTGCCTTCCCCTCTTAGGACTCTCCCCTCCCCGAGTCTCCTTGGCGCATGGGCCTCTTGGGGCTGGTGCCCTTGGCCCATATAGGCCAAGGCGCATCCCCACCAGCACATGTGGCCCCCCGGGGCAGGTGGACCCCCCGGTGGACCCCCGGACCCCTTTCGGCACTCCCGGTACAATACCGATAAAGTGCGAAACTTTTCCGGCGACCAAAACAAGACTTCCTATATATAAATCTTTACCTCCGGACCATTCTGGAACTCCTCGTGACGTCCGGGATCTCATCCGGGACTCCGAACAACATTCGGTTTGCTGCATACTCATATTCATACAACCCTAGCGTCACCGAACCTTAAGTGCGTAGACCCTACGGGTTCGGGAGACATGTAGACATGACCGAGACGTTCTCCGGTCAATAACCAACAGCGGGATCTGGATACCCATGTTGGATCCCACATGTTCCACGATGATCTCATCGGATGAACCACAATGTCATGGACTCAATCGATCCCGTATGCAATTCCCTTTGTCTAGCGGCATTATACTTGCCCGAGATTCGATCGTCGGTATCCCGATACCTTTGTTCAATCTCGTTACCGGCAAGTCTCTTTACTCGTTCCGTAACACATCATCCCGTGATCAACCCCTTAATCACATTGTGCACATTAAGATGATGTCCTACCGAGTGGGCCCAGAGATACCTCTCCGTTTACACGGAGTGACAAATCCTAGTCTCGATCCGTGTCAACCCAACAGACACTTTTGGAGATACCTGTAATGCACCTTTATAGTCACCCAGTTATGTTGTGACGTTTGGTACACCCAAAGCACTCCCATCAGATCCGGGAGTTACACGATCTCATGGTCTAAGGAAGAGATACTTGACATTGGAAAAGCTCTAGCAAAACAAACTACACGATCTTGTGCTATGCTTAGGATTGGGTCTTGTCCATCACATCATTCTCCTAATGATGTGATCCCGTTATCAATGACATCCAATGTCCATAGTCAGGAAACCATGAGTATATGTTGATCAACCAGCTAGTTAACTAGAGGCTTACTAGGGACATGGTGTTGTCTATGTACCCACACATGTATCTGAGTTTCCTTTCAATACAATTATTGCATGGATAATAAACGATTATCATGAACAAGGAAATATACTAATAACTAATTTATTATTGCCTCTAGGGCATATTTCCAACAGTCTCCCACTTGCACTAGAGTCAATAATCTAGTCCACATCGTCATGTGATTAACACTGATAGGTCACATCGCCATGTGACCAAGATCCAAAGAGTTTACTAGTGTCTGTAAACTAGTTCACATCATCATGTGATTAAGACTCAATGAGTTCTGAGGTTTGATCATGTTTTCCTTGTGAGAGAAGTTTTAGTCAACGGGTCTGCAGTATTCAGATCCGTATGTACTTTGCAATTCTCTATGTCATATTGTAAATGCTGCTTCCACGTTCCACTTGAAGCTATTCCAAATGGTTGCTCCACTATACGTATCTGGTTTGCTACTCAGAGTCACTCGGATAGGTGTTAAAGATTGCATCGACGTAACCCTTTACGCCGAACTCTTTATCACCTCCATAATCGAGAAACATGTCCTTATTTACTCCAAGGACAATTTTGACCGCTGTCCAATGATCCCTATTCCTGGATCATTCTTGTATCCCTTGACTGACTCATGGCAAGGCACACTTCCGGCGGTACACAAAGATAGCATACTATAGAGCCTATGTCTAAAGCATAGGCGGCGACCTTCGCTCTTTCTCTCTTTTCTGCCGTGGTCGAGCTTTAAGTCTTAACTTCATACCTTACATCTCGTGCAAGAACTCCTTCTTTGATCGATCCATCTTGAACACCTTCAAGATCATGTCAAGGTATATGCTCATTTGAAAGTACCATTAAGCGTTTTGATCTATCCTCATAGATCTTGATGCTCAATGTTCAAGTAGCCTAATCCAGGTTTTCTATTGAAAAACACTTTTCAAACAACCCTATATGCTTTCCAGAAATTCTACATCATTTCGATCAACAATATGTCAACAACATATACTCATCAGAAATTCTATAGTGCTCCCACTCACCTCTTTGGAAATACAAGTTTCTCACAAACTTTGTATAAACCCAAAATCTTTGATCATCTCATCAAAGCTCACATTCCAACTCCGAGATGCTTACTCCAGTCCTTAGAAGGATTGGTGGAGTTTTGCATATTTGTTAGCGTTCTTCAGGATTGTCAAAACCTTCTGGTTGTATCACATACAACCTTTCCTCAAGAAAACTGTCAAGGAAACAATGTTTTGACATTCTATCTGCAAGATTTCATAAATGATGCAAGAATCGCTAATCCATTTCCAACAGACTCTTAGCATCGCTACGGTGAGAAAGCCTCACCGTAATCAACTCCTTGAACTTGTCGGAAAACATCTTAACGACAAGTCGAGCTTTCTTAATGGTAATTCTTACCATCATTGTCCATCTTCCTTTCAAAATCCATCCGTACTCCAATGGCCTTACGACCATCAAGTATTTCTTCCAAAGTCATGGATCCGTTCTCGGATTTTATGGCCTCGAGACATTCGTCGGAATCCGGGCCCACCATCGCTTCTCCATAGCTCGTAGGTTCATTGTTGTCTAGCAACATGACCTCTAAGATGTGATTGCGTACCACTCTGAAGTAGTACGCATCCTTGTCACCCTACGAGGTAATTAGTGACTTGATCCGAAACTTCATGATCACTATCATAAGCTTCTACTTCAATTGGTGTAGGTGCCACGGGAACAACTTCCCGTGCCCTGCTACACACTAGTTGAAGTGACGGTTCAATAACCTCATCAAGTCTTCACCATCCTCCCACTCAATTCTTTCGAGAGAAACTTTTCCTCGAGAAAGTACCCGTTTCTAGAAATCCGGATCTGAGATAGGAGGTATACCCAACCATTTTGGGTATCCTATGAAGATGTATTTATCCGTTTTGGGTTCGAGCTTATCACGATGAAACTTTTTCACATAAGCGTCGCAGCCCCAAACTTTTAAGAAACGACAACTTAGGTTTCTCCAAACCATATTTCAAACGGAGTCGTCTCAACGGAATTACGTGGTGCCCTATTAAAGTGAGTGTGGTTGTCTCTAATGCCTAACCCATGAACGATAGTGGTAATTCGATAAGAGACATCATGGTACGCACCATATCCAATAGGGTGCAACTATGATGTTCGGACACACCATCACACTATGGTGTTCCAGGCGGTATTAATTGTGAAATAATTTCCACAATATCTTAATTGTGTGCCAAAGCTCGTAACTCAGATACTCATCTCTATTATCATATCATAGACATTTTATCCTTTTGTCACGATGATCTTCAACTTCACTCTAAAATTAGTTGAACGATTCAATAATTCAGACTTGTGTTTAATCAAGTAAATATACTCAACATCTACTCAAATCATCTGTGAAGTAAGAACATAACGATATTCACTGCATGCCTCAGCACTCATTGGACTGCACACATCAAAATGTGTTACTTCCAACAAGTTGCTATCTTGTTCCATCTAACTGAAAACGAGGCTTTTCAGTCATCTTGCCCATGTGGTATGATTTGCATATCTCAAGTGATTCAAAATCAATCGAGTCCAAACGATCCATCTGCATGGAGTTTCTTCATGCGTATACACCAATAGACATGGTTCGCATGTCTCAAACTTTTCAAAACGAGTGAGTCCAAAGATCCATCAACATGGAGCTTCTTCATGCATTTTACACCAATATGACTTACATGGCAGTGCCATAAGTAAGTGGTACTATCATTACTATCTTATATCTTTTGGCATGAAGATGTGTATCACTACGATCGAGATTTCAATAAACCATTCATTTTTAGGTGCAAGACCATTGTAGGTATTATTCAAATAAACAGAGTAACCATTATTCTCATTAAATGAATAACTGTACTGTGATAGACATAATCCAATCATGTCTATGCTCAATGCAAACACCAAATCTCGATGGTAGAGGGAGCGTGCGATGCTTGATCACATCAACCTTGGAAACACTTCCAACACATATCGTCACTCACCTTTAGCTAGTCTCCGCTTATTCCGTAGCTTTTATTTCAAGTTACTAACACTTAGCAACCAAACCGGTATCTAATACCCTGGTGCTACTAGGAGTACTAGCAAAGTACACATTAACGTAATGTATATCCAATATACTTCTATCGACCTTGCCTGCCTTCTTATCTACCAAGTATCTAGGGTTGGTCTGCTTCAGTGTCCATTCCTCTCATCACAGAAGCACTTAGTCTCGGGTTTGGGTTCAACCTTGGGTTTCTTCACTGGAGCAGCAACTGATTTGCCGTTTGTGAAGTACCCTTCTTGCCCTTGCCCTTCTTGAAACTGGTGGTTTCATTAACCATCAACAATTGATGCACCTTCTTGATTTCTACATTCGCGGTGTCAAACATCGCGAATACCTCAAGGATCATCATATCTATCCCTGATATGTTATAGTTCATCGCGAAGCTCTAGTAGCTTGGTGGCAATGACTTTGGAGAAACATCACTATCTCACCTGGAAGATCAACTCCCACTCGATTTAAGTGATTGTTGCACTCAAACAATCTGAGCACAAGCTCAACGATTGAGCTTTTCTCCTTAGTTTGCAGGCTAAGAAAATCGTCGGAGGTCTTATACCTCTTGACGTAAGCACGAGCCTGAAATCCCAATTTTAGCCCTTGAAACATCTCATATGTTCCATGACGTTTGAAACGTCTTTGGTGCCTCAACTCTAAACCGCTTAACTGAATCTATCACGTAGTTATCAAAACGTGTATGTCCGATGTTCAGAACATCCACAAACGACGTTTGGGGTTCAGCACACTGAAGCGGTGCATTAAGGACATAAGCTTTCTACCGTCCGCATAATCGCCATCTGTCAACTTTCAACTATAATTTTCTAGGAACATATCTAAACAAGAGAACTAAAGCGCGAGCTTACGACATAATTTGCAAAGATCTTTTGACTATGTTCAGGATAATTAAGTTCATCTCATGAACTCCCACTTAGATAGACATCCCTCTAGTCATCTAAGTGATTACATGATGCTTGAAGTCAACTAGGTCGTGTCCGATCATCACGTGAGACGGACTAGTCATCATCGGTGAACATCTTCATGTTGATCGTATCTACTATACGACTCATGCTCGACCTTTCGTTCTCTTGTGTTCCGAGGCCATGTCTGTACATGCTAGGCTCGTCAAGTTAACCTAAGTGTTCTGCGTGTGTAAATCTGGCTTACACCCGTTGTATGTGAACGTAAGAATCTATCACACCCGATCATCACGTGGTGCTTGAAACGCATTTAACTTTAGCAACGGTGCACGCTTAGGGAGAACACTTTCTTGAAATTGTTATGAGGGATCATCTTATTTACTACCGTCGTTCTAAGTAAACAAGATGCATAAACATGATAAACATCACATGCAATTATATAGTAGTGACGTGATATGGCCAATATCATATAGCTCCTATGATCTTCATCTTCGGGGCTCCATGATCATCTTGTCACCGGCATGACACCATGATCTCCATCATCATGATCTCCATCATCGTGTCTTCATGAAGTTGTCACGCCAACGACTACTTCTACTTCTATGGCTAACGCGTTTAGCAATAAAGTAAAGTAATTTACATGGCGTTCTTCAATGACACGCAGGTCATACAAAAAATAAAGACAACTCCTATGGCTCCTGCCTGTCATACTCATCGACATGCAAGTCGTGATTCCTATTACAAGAACATGATCTCATACATCACATATATCATTCATCATTCATCACAACTTTGGCCATATCATATCACAAAACACTTGCTGCAAAAACAAGTTAGACGTCCTCTAATTGTTGTTGCAAGTTTTACGTGGCTGCAATAGGGTTCTAGCAAGAACGTTTTCTTACCTACGTGAAAGCCACAACGTGATTTGTCAACTTCTATTTACCCTTCATAAGGACCCTTTTCATCGAATCCGCTCCAACTAAAGTGGGAGAGACAGACACCCGCTAGCCACCTTATGCAACTAGTGCATGTCGGTCGGTGGAACCAGTCTCACGTAAGCGTACGTGTAAGGTCGGTCCGGGCCGCTTCATCCCACAATACCGCTGAAGCAAGATAAGACTAGTAGCGGCAATAAAGTTGACAACATCTACGCCCACAACAAATTGTGTTCTACTCGTGCAATAGAGAACTACAAATAGACCCAGCTCTGATACCACTGTTGGGGAACGTTGCAGAAAATTAAAAAAAATTCTTACGGTTTCACCAAGATCCATCTATGAGTTCATCTAAGCAACGAGTCATGGGAGAGTGATTGCATCTACATACCACTTGTAGATCGCGTGCGGAAGCGTTCAATGGAACGGGGATGATGGAGTCATACTCGCCGTGATTCAGATCACCGATGACCTAGTGCCGAACGGACAGCACCTCCGCGTTCAACACACGTACGGAGCGGATGGCGTCTCCTCCTTCTTGAGCCAGCAAGGGGGAAGGAGAGGTTGATGATGATCCAGCAGCACGACGGCGTGGTGGTGGATGCAGCAGAACTCCGGCAGTGCTTCGCTAAGCAACTACGGGAGGAGGAGGAGGTGTAGCAGGAAGGGGAGGCGCCAAGGGCTTCAGGGTGCGGCCACCCCTCCCTCCCCTCCCTTTATATATGAGCAAGAGAGGGGGGGAGGGCACAGCCTTGCCCCTTCCTCCAAGGAAGGGGTGCGGCCAAGAGAGGGGAGGAGTCCATCCTCCCCAAGGCACCTCAGAGGTGCCTTCCCCTCTTAGGACTCTCCCCTCCCCAAGTCTCCTTGGCGCATGGGCCTCTTGGGGCTGGTGCCCTTGGCCCATATAGGCCAAGGCGCCCCCAAGCCCATGTGGCCCCCGAGCAGGTGGACCCCGGTGGACCGCCGGACCCCTTTCGGCACTCCGGTACAATACCGATAAAGTCTGCGAAACTTTTCCATGACCAAAACAAGACTTCCTATATATAAATCTTTACCTCCGGACCATTCCGGAACTCCTCGTGACGTCCCGGATCTCATCCGGACTCGAACAACATTCGGTTTGCTGCATACTCATATTCATACAACCCTAGCGTCACCGAACCTTAAGTGTAGACCCTACGGGTTCAGGAGACATGTAGACATGACCGAGACGTTCTCCGGTCAATAACCAACATCGGGATCTGGATACCCATGTTGGCTCCCACATGTTCCACGATGATCTCATCGGATGAACCACAATGTCAAGGACTCAATCGATCCCGTAGACAATTCCCTTTGTCTAGCGGCATTGTACTTGCCCGAGATTCGATCGTCGGTATCCCAATACCTTTGTTCAATCTCGTTACCGTCAAGTCTATTTACTCGTTCCGTAACACATCATCCCGTGATCAACCCCTTAATCACATTGTGCACATTAAGATGATGTCCTACCGAGTGGGCCCAGAGATACCTCTCCGTTTACACGGAGTGACAAATCCCAGTCTCGATCCGTGTCAACCCAACAGACACTTTTGGAGATACCTGTAATGCACCTTTATAGTCACCCAGTTACGTTGTGACGTTTGGTACACCCAAAGCACTCCTACGGTATCCGGGAGTTACACGATCTCATGGTCTAAGGAAGAGATACTTGACATTGGAAAAGCTCTAGCAAAATGAACTACACGATCTTGTGCTATGCTCAGGATTGGGTCTTGTCCATCACATCGTTCTCCTAATGATGTGATCCCGTTATCAATGACATCCAATGTCCATAGTCAGGAAACCATGACTATTTGTTGATCAACGAGCTAGTTAACTAGAGGCTTACTAGGGACATGGTGTTGTCTATGTACCCACACATGTATCTGAGTTTCCTTTCAATACAATTATAGCATGGATAATAAACGATTATCATGAACAAGGAAATATACTAATAACTAATTTATTATTTCCTCTAGGGCATATTTCCAACACCAGCTCTGCGATAGTGCTCGGCGACCAGCCCGTCAATGCTACGGGGATTGTCACTGGCACGGGCGCGGGGATGGGAGCTGGGACGGGAGCGGGGACAGCAACCGCCACGGCCAGCTTGTTCTGGGTCATGTCCATGAGGCCCCATTCCTCCTTATTTTCAATCTCCTACGGCTCGGAGTCTACTTCACCAAACATGAAGACTAGTGGAAGATGATCCTTCTGTGCCATGGCGTTACTGGAGGTCTGCGGGAGGGAGGGGAATGGGAGACGAACATTAAGGCCGCCCTTATTAAGCAGTGGCTCGGGCGCCATTAATGGAGAGGAAGGTGGGCGGCCATGGAAGTCAAAGGGCTCGCTTCCCAGTGAGCCTGCACAGCGTACAGCTCGCACCCTTCCCGGTGAGCCTGCACATTAGAGGACAGCTTATAAGCCTCTCGGTCAGCCTGCACACCGGACTACGCTTGCACACCTCCCGTTCAGTCAAGCAGTTTTCCCACGGCACCTCCTATAGCCATTAAAACCAAGACTCGTGGCGTCACGTGAATGGTTAACAGAACGCACACGGTTTGAAGTATACAAACGTTTGAGATATTAAAGTGGGAGCTATTTTTTTAAATGCCTTTGTTTGTTGTTATTCGAGCGCACCTTCTCTCAAAATGGACACGAAAAATATGACAACATGTCGGATGCCATTCCATGATAGCATGCCAAGTTTGATGAATTTCAGATGAGTTTTGGATATACTCGAATTTAAAAACAAAGTATCTCAACGTTTTGCCAGCAATCAACGATGCTCTGGTGTTTGAAATTCATTCCTATTTCTTGCATGGGACCTAAGCATGCACCCGAGGACAAAGATTTGTTTTTTCAACCAATTTATATGCACAGGAGCATGTTCATGTAGTTCAAATTTGAATTATGCACATAAATGCATTGAAAACTCAATTAATGCATAAAAATGTCCAAACGAACCCCAAAAATCCCAAAAATGGACACAACACTCCTGTTGTTCTATGTTGACACGAGAATTTTTTTGAAAGCGATAAGAGGCAATGGATATCATTTCGTCCCCAAAGGTGGGACGTTCCCTTCCGAAACCATCATGCTTGTTGTGAGAAGCTTTGGTTTGTGAGAAGCATATACCCAAACCTGCCCCAAATGGGACAAAAAATTTACCACGGCATGTTGATGTTGCTCCATGATAGCATGCCAAGTTTCATGAATTTTAGACGAGTTTTGGATTTATTAGAATTTATAAACCAGGTGTCTCTATGTTTGCGACCGAGTGACGGTGCCCTAGTGTTTGAATTTCTTTCCCATTTCTTCTATGGGACCTAAGCATGCAACCAAGGACACAGATTTGAATTTTCAACAAATTTATATACATTAGAGCATGTGCATGTAGTTCAAATTTGAATTATGCACACGAATGCATTGAAAACTCAGTTAATGCATAAAAATGTCCAAACGAACCCCGAAAAATCCCAAAAATTGACACAACACTCCTGTTGTTCTATGTTGACATGAGAAATTTTTTGAAAGGAACAAGAGGCAGTGGATATCGTTTCGTCCCCAAAGGTCGGATGTTTCCTACCAAAACCATCAGGCTTGTTGTCAAAAGCTCTGGTTTTCTAGAAGCATATCCCCAAACATGCCCCAAATGGGACAAAAAATTTACCATGGCATGTTGATGCCGCTCGATGGCAGCATGCGAAGTTTCGTGAGTTTTAGACGAGTTTTGGATTTAATAGAATTTAAAAACTAGGTATCTCAATGTTTGCGGTCGAGTGACGGTGGCAGAGTGTTTGACATTCATTCCCATTTCTTGCATGGGAACTAAGCATGCAACCAAGGACACAGATTTCAATTTTCAACCAATTTATATGCATTAGAGCATGTCCATGCAGTTCAAATTTGAATTATGCACATGAATGCATTCAGAACTCATTTAATGCATAAAAATGTCCAAACGAACACGAAAAATACCCAAAAATTGACACAACACTCCTATTGTTCTATGTTGACACGAAAAATTCTTTGAAAGCAATAACATGCAATGGATATCATTTCATCCCCAAAGGTGGGACGTTCCCTACCGAAGCCATCAGGCTTGTTGTGAGAAGCTCTGGTTTGTGAGAAGCATATCCCAAACCTACCCCAAATGGGAAAAAAAATTACCATGGCATGTTGATTCCGCTCCATGACAACATGCCAAGTTTCATGAATTTCAGACGAGTTTTGGATTTAATAGAATTAAAAAACCAGGTATCTCAATGTTTGCGGCCGAGTGACGGTGGCAGGGTGTTTGACACTCATTCCCATTTCTTGCATGGGACCTAAGCAGGCATCCAAGGACACAAATTTGAATTTTCAACCAATTTATATGCATTTGAGCATGTGCATAAAATTTGAATTATGCACATGAATGCATTGAAAACTCAGCTAATGCATAAAAATGTCCAAACGAACCCCGAAAAATCCCAAAAATTAACATAACACTCCTGTTGTTATATGTTGACACTAGGAAAAAAAATTGAAATCGAGAAGAGGCAACGGATATCGGTTTGTCCAGAAAGGTGAAACGTTCCCGACCAAAACCATCATCCTTGTTGTGAGAAGCTCTGGTTTGTGAGAAGCTTATACCCAAACCTGCCCCAAATGGGACAAATTTTTTACCACAGCATGTTCATGCCGCTCCATGATAGCATGTCAAGTTTCATGAATTTCAGACGACTTTTGGATTTACTAGAATTACAAAAGCAAGTACGTCGACGTTTGCTGGAGAGCCGCAGTGTCGTCGTGTTCGAAATTCATCCCCATTTCTTTCATGGGACATAAGCATAAACCCATGGACATATATATGATTTCCAACCCATGTTGGTGCACCGGAGTATGTGCATGTAGTTTAATTTTGAATTGTGCACCTGAAATGGCTAGAAAACCAATTTAATGTATAAAATGTCCAAACAAACCCTGAATAATTCCAATTCTTTTACGACACACATATGGTCGCATGTTCACTGCAGATAAAGATCTAGCAATTCAAACACTGTCCATGGCCGCTGTGACCCCATTATGTAATTCAAATCAAGATGAAAAATCAAGTAGAACCCACACATTTTATTATCACCAACCGTGTGAGATGCAGCACAAAATATCCTGGAGCATAGTTGGTGTATGCTACGCCTATGGCTTACGCGAGAAGGTGCGTCGGCTACAGTCCATAGCCGGCATGTCAAGCACACTAGTTCGCTCCCCAAACATCATTTCACTGTTTAATCATCGCCGGTGAAAGATAGGGACGTGGACCCGCGTGGTGAGGGCAACTTCGGCGGCCCACTCTGGCAAGAGCGCGGCCGCAGCCGTCATGCGCGTGCTAACAAGGTGCATGAGCGCGGCCGCAATTTGCGACTGGGTGGCCAAGGTAGCCCAAACTTCCGATGTTCCTTCTCAGGTTGCGGCAGCAACATCTGCATCGTGGATAGCAACTAACGAGAGCAGCACAACAGCTATCCGTTCTGCAGCAGCAGCCTTAGCCCTGATGGAGGCCGCCCACAACCATGTCGAGGCCGCCCACGCCCATCTCGTGGCGGTCATCGCACAAATCGAACGAAGCTTCTCCGACAATGGTCAGCAACCCACGGCCGAACTGTTTGCAATCGTCAAGAGCGTTCGAGCATCCGTCCGTTCCTCCGCCGGATACCTTGCAACGACGGAGCCCATGCAAGCCCAGATCGCGTCCGCCCACGCCCGGCTCGTGGCGGCCTTTTCCAAAGAGATGGCGGACTCGGATGGCGAGATGCTTGCAGAGTATGGTGCGATGGATGCCATGGAGCCCCTTCCCCAGGAGACCGCCGGGCGCGAGTGTAAGTGCATCTAGTGCCCCTTAGTGATTTTGGTGTATTGAAGACTTATAGCTTAAGGAACTAATGTGTTTATGAGTGTACATAGGTCTATAAGTCTATGAGGAGTTTGATATCTACAGAGAAAGTCGACCCCTAAAAATGAAGTTCTTCGACTGAAGACTTTGGTATTCTGAAGACTTCCTGAAGACTTTGAAAGTGAAGAAATTGGTGTAACCTTGAAGACTTGGTATTCATTCGAGGAACATGAAGCATGAAGACTTATGTTTTCGTAGTTTCATTTTCTCTTTCTTGAGTCATAGGAAACACCGTCTTTGTTAAAGGGGTCGAGGAAATACTAAGGAAAAATTTCCATGTGATGCTCAACTCAAAATCCTACACCTACCAATCCCTTCGAGTGAAGCCATTGGAAATCTCATACGATTCGATAAATTTCTTGATGTGAGACGAAGTTCTTCCGTCTCCGAGGAATTTGTTCTGACCGAGGAGTTAGAAATTAGCCGATGGATTGCCTACAAAGTGAGGAACATGATAGCCCCGAGGAATTTGTACCTCAAATTTCCGACCATTGTCATTAATGCTACCACCTGTCCCAAAATATCTTATCCACCTAACGGTCATATCATTGAAGGGCATTTATGTCTTATCATGTCGGGCTGCTCCCTAGGCTATAAATAGTCGCCCCCTACAACCACTAGCTGGTTGGCTGCTCCGGGAGAAACTGACACTTGTCATTTGAGAGAATCCCATCCTCCAAGGACTTTGAGCGAAAATCATCAAGTGAGGAAAATCCAAAATCCAAACCCAAAGTGATTGAGCATCACTGAAGAGATTGATCCTGCGTGGATCTAACGCTTGTTACCTTTGAAGAATGTGCTTCTTCAGACGGTTAGGCGTCATGGTCTAGAGCATCCAAGAGGAATTGTGGATCGCCGAGTGACCGAGTTTGTGAAGGTTCGGAAGTGACCTGAAGACTTACCACGAGTGATTGGGCGAGGACTGTGTGTCCTTAGATCAAGGAGAATATGGTGAGGACTGTGTGTCCTCAGGTTTAAATACCTAGCCGCTCCAACCAGATGTACAACTGAGACAGCAGTTGGAACTGGTCTACCAAATCATTGTCTTCACCAAGCCAACTGGTTCTATTTCCTCAACACTTTCATTTCCTCATTACTGTGTTGTGTGTTTGTTCATATCTGTGTTTGAAGACTTTGACTGAAGACTTTCTCAATTTCCTCAGTTCAATTTCTTTAGTCTGTTTTTCTTCATCCTGTTCTATCCTATGATTACGCTTTGTGTACTCTGTGCTTGTCTTCATTTCATCATGAGGACTATGCTTGTCTTGTGTTATG